>OY821788.1:10000000-11345314 GCA_963682175.1 Triglochin maritima | reverse complement strand
GAACCAGTACTAGAACCACCAAACTCCATCTGTACCGGCTGTAAACGTCGAACAATCTCTCCAATAAAATAAACTACAATAAACAACGTTAAGAATCATGCCAGAATGTTTTTAAAATTTTTGACAGAACCTCTCCTATATTTTTCAAATTGGTAAATTTAAACCTGCACGGTAGAATAAACTAACAATACTACAAACTTCAATTCTAACATACATTCAAACTCACATACATTTAAACTCAAATAAATCACTTTTAAGTTAACATTCATTCAAATTAACATACATTCAAACCTAAATAACAACAAAAAATCTAATTTTAATCACAATAATCATTCTTCAATTCAACTATTTTTAAGATGACTACCGTAGACCTATAATCAACAATACTAACTTCAATAATCAACTATCAAACAAGAAATAAAACGTTTTGCCTAAAAACCCAAAATCGAATTCGAGTTTTCACCAAAACGGGTTCCTAAACCAACAAAAACACTACAATCATACATAAAACAACAATGTATATCATCCTAATACATAAAAAAAGCAATAAAACGGTGGAAATCGAAAAAAAATCGAAACACTAACCTGAAAAACTCGGAAACTCGGCGGATGGGGGAGATGGGGGCGTCGGGCTGCTTATATAACCCGACGGAACTCGGCGTTTGTAACGCCGAGTTCACTTTTTTTTAAGTGAACTCGGCGTTACAAACGCCGAGTTCTACCTTTAGAACTCGGCATCCTAGATGCCGAGTTTTATTTCAGTAACTGTTCTCCTGGGCGTCAATCGTCTCATGCACGATCTGAGCGCCAGGAGAACAGTTTTCAAATAGAACTCGGCACTCTAACGGCCGAGTTCTATTTGAATCACCTCAGAAAACGTCAAGTGTTGGGCAATAAAAAATCAAGTAGAACTCGGGTGCCGATTTCTTCCAAAGAGAACTCGGCATCACCAGTGCCGAGTTCTTCCAAAGAGAACTCGGCATCACCAGTGTCGAGTTCTCTCTGGGAGAACTCGGCATCACCAGTGCCGAGTTCTCTATACACAAAAAAAACAAAACCCGCAGCCGCCACGTGTCACCACGTGGTGGCAGCGGGTCTAGTTTGAGAAATACTTTTGTTTGAGGTTTATTTTGAGAATTTTTAAAAAAAAAAATTATTTTGAAAAAATTTCCAAAAAATAACTCATATGGTAACTTGAAATATAAAGAGAGCATCATATAGAAAGTAAAATGAACTCGTAAACTCATTGAATAAGTGAGGGAGAGGAGTTATATTTATACTTAAAGTTTGGGCACTAACTTGTACAGTAATGAATGCGGGACTAAGTCATGACTACGAGGACTTTAAATGTTTGGGCGTAATGGGCCGATTACATAGAAGAAACAGAATCTGGGTTTGGATCTTAACACAACATTATGAAAGAGGGGTGACGAAGGAGAAGGGACAATAATCAAGTAATTTTGACATGATGAGACATGACCCCGGAAATCGGAAATGAGCATCCAGAACATCTGTTTCGTGCATGAGTGAAATTCTCGGGAGGTCGGAGTTGAAAAGGTAGTTTATTTATAAACTCCGTTAACTTTAATGCTTGGCATTTGCTGGCGGAGCATTACACATAAATAGCTCAAAGCTTGAAACGTACCGGACCGAGCCAAGCCTAAACTAATGGATCCTACTTATTAGTCTCATCCAGACCCATTACCTTTTTTTTAAAAATAAAATTCAGGCCGTTCATCCTCTCCGCTAATATTGTGTTGCAGTGTTTGATAACTAATTGCTGTAAACCAAAACTGTAAAAGGGTTTAAGATTCGAAACAAACAAAAAATAATTAATTTAAGTTGTTACATTCATTAGTTGTGGGTAGTCATTAATTTTGAAGTTCAGCACTCCAATTTAGCTAGAGATAGTTTACGCTTCCAAATGCAACTAGTTTACTCATGCCTTGTGTGCGCGCGTAGATGATGCAACCGGACACATGAAAATAGATGAATCATATTGACAAAACCCAAAAGAAACATTACGACCTTTGGTGTTATATTGTCAATGGCTACTTAATAAAGATATTTCTATAACTAAACTTTATTTTCATCTGTATGAAAGGATAACATATTACTTAATTTCTCTCTCTCAATGTTTTTCGCCCAACAAATTTCATTATTATAGTCAATGAAAGAGAAAGACATATATAACAGATGTACTCGTAAGACAAGCTTAGTTCCAAACCATATGTCTTCATTGAGAGTGAAACATGGGGAGACAAAACACATGACAAATCATGCATGATCTACTACAACTACCGCCCCAAACCTCTATAAAGCCAATCATGCATGATCTTGTACCTTGTAAGGAAGAGAAACTCGGCAGTAGCCAATGAAAACGACGTCGATGTGGACTTGGAGGAGCATGTCACGGTCGAGGAAATGGAGCCTGGTCTCTGGAGCCAAGATGAGCATAGGATGGTGGTGCGTGCATGTTGATAATGATATTCAAGTTCATGACCAAAGCATAAAGAAGAGTGGTGGCGAAACGTCGAACGTCCAGCTGCACCACCACATCCAAATCGATGAACGTTTACGTGAGAGTGTTGTCCCGAGTAATTGGTGGTGGAAGAAAGTGGTCACCCGCCTCATCAAAACATGCATGGGATTGTAATAGAATTTGTGTGACGTGAAGAAAGCCTTCACTGTTTTGAATATCAATTTGAGCCTTATTATTATGTACGTTGTTCGTAATTTGAAAGATAATTTCTAGATCATCAATAAGTTGAAGGGAGAGTGTTAAATTTTTAGACCGTATTAAATTAAATGCTACTAGCTTGTTTAAAATCAATAAAAATTGCTCAATTTCTTCGGTATTTTTTAATGATTATAACGCATCTGGATCGATTTGGGGTCTAGACTTAGCGGACTTATAACAAACGACTTCGTAATTATAGTTTGTTAATGTTCAATTCTGTTATTTTTCTATTTTTTATTATAAGAGTGCGGTCTGTTGCTAATATGGTTTTCTCTTGTTCCAATTTTGTATTTTACTCTCAGAATTAATTTATGCATACTAAAAACAACAGTGACTTGGATTTTTTCCCGAAGGAGCCAAAAGTCTCGGATTTCATTGATAGGAATTTTTAACCTGTTATGTTTGACATGTGTTTGTTTCAAATGAATAGAATCATGCTATCAAACCGATGTTAGATGTATGGCAAGAGAATTACTCTGACATTCACAAATAATCTGAAGTCATTCCTAAACCCTACCTTCAGTCCTTACAACCAATATATTTGTGATGAGAAAATCTTATACCCATGCAAAAAGTGTTATAACAACAAGTGGGCGACCAGAGGCGACGTCGTCGATGATATCATCATAAATGGCTTTGCTAGTAATTACAATCAATGAGTTTTTCACGGGAAAAGTATTGCAAATTCAAGTGCTCAAGTTGTCACGACAACGACAACACGACCAATAGAGATTGTGTCAGAAGAGCATGACGTTGACGACGACATAGAGGGGATGATACACGATGTGGTCGAAGGTAGTAATGTCAGAACTGATTCGTTGAGACTGGGGATTATAAATTATGCTCAGAAGTTTCTTGCCTACATGAAGGACAGAGATCCACCGTTGTATCCTGGGTGCAAACCAAAATTGATGAAATTATCATTCGTCGTCAAACCAGAATTGACAATATTAATTTGGTTAATTTTGTTAAACAAGATTTAGAACCAGTGGTGGATTAGTACATCCTGAGGGAATTGCATAATTTAACATCTACGAAAACACATAATGCGAAAACCAGTGGTAGATTTATAGTTTATAAATTTCATTTTGTAACTGATGATAAATTAAATTACTAAAACATTCGGGTATAACTAGACGTCAGCCTTCACCACCTCACCTTGAGGGAGACAGTGTTAGGCGGAGACGTCGACGATGTCAGGTGGAGAATACCCCATAGTAGCCGATGATGCAGCCGATACTGGGGATGTTCCAAGCACTTCAGCATCTGGTATGCGAGTACGAGTAGGGCTTGTGGATCCATACAACTTTTGGATGACTGGAGCTCTCACTTGTGCAGAATTGGCTTTACTCGTCGCCACATAGACGTCGGCCGTTACAACAACCGACGTCTAGTGTGGAGAGGACAAAATAGACGTCGGCTGGAATGGAAGACGACGTCTATGCGACACTATAGACGTCGGATGTGGGAATAACACATTTAACCGACGTCTATAGTGTATAGACGTCGACCTTTAGACGTCGCTGTTTTAGTACCTTGTGACGCCGTTACAAACGCCGAGTTCTACCTTTACAACTCGGCATCCTAGATGCCGAGTTTAATTTCAGTAACTGTTCTCTTGGGCGTCAATCGTCTCATGCACGATCTGAGCGCCAGGAGAACAGTTTTCAAATAGAACTCGGCACTCTAACGGCCGAGTTCTATTTGAATCACCTCAGAAAACGTCAAGTGTTGGGCAATAAAAAATCAAATCGAACTCGGCATCACCAGTGCCGAGTTCTTCCAAAGAGAACTCGGTATCACCCGTGCCGAGTTCTCTCTGGGAGAACTCGGCATCACCAGTGCCGAGTTCTCTCTGGGAGAACTCGGCATTGGTGATGCCGATTTATCTATGCACAAAAAAACAAAACCCGCCGCCGGCACGTGTCACCACGTGGTGGCAGCGGGTCTAGTTTGAGAAATACTTTTGTTTGAGGTTTATTTTGAGAATTTTTTTAAAAAAAAAATCCATTTTGAAAAAATTTCCTTTATCAAAAGGTAATTCCTCTAGCATAAAAGGGTATTTTGAAGTTGAGATTGACTGATAACGTGTTTTGAAATTTAGAAAAAAATTAACATGCATAATGATCCAACTAAGATCAACAATATCAACATTAATTAAATTTGAAAATTATATTGAGAAAAAACTCCAAAGAGACTTGGGTTAAATGATGAAAAATTAACCATATCTAACATTTAAATAGACGGTCATTATTTCTATGAAATGAGACATCAAATTTAAAAAATATATCTCAAACACTGAAATGCCAAAAAATAATCAAATATAACCACAAAAAAATTCTACTTTCTAGAAAGATAACTGAAACGCGAAAACACCCAAACTTTAATGTCCCAACGGAAAAATTAGACTCGTACTTCAGAAACTATGAACCACTTAAAAAGCTATCCACCTCTCAACACAACTTGTAAGAATCTCATACTCAAACCATTCGCAAAAGTTGTGTCCCAAACATATCCCAACTATTAAATGCCAAATGTTGCTTATAATTAAGAGTGTTCATTTTTACTGTGCTCACCTAATAACTACAAATGTTATTCTTTTTTTTTTTCAAAATTTGAACTCTCAACGACAAATCCAAACTATTGATCTTATTTTCTAACACATACTAAACACGAATGTTAAATTTCGTTAAGTTAATTTGGAGCTAGTTTGCTCTAAAGATCAATTGATTATAATTTTTTAATGAATTTGGTGGGTAAATTTTTGTGTGACTAGATATTATATATCAATGAGCTCAAAGCTTAACGAAATTTAGTATGCATGTTTAGCATGTGTTACAAAACAAGATCAACGACCTATCAACCAATCTTAAGATTAGTCAATTCTCCTCTTAGAAATATCCTTCAGTATCAATCCATTTATCCCCACTTAGTACAAGTTCTATCGTATAAGTCATTATATCTCACCCTTCTATCGTATTGAATTGCACTAACTGACTTCCAAATACTATCATATATCCAATGAATTATTATAACCAACATTGATGTAATTTCCTCTTCATCACTCAAACAAAAGATGTAATTTAAACCAACAAAGTCCTTAAAAACTCACTACCACCACACGAAATACCATGTTAACCTCATGAATATACCATCCTAACCACATGAATATAACCTTGCTAAACACTATAGCAATACAGGGTTTCACTAACAGTACATATATGTCGGTGCATATCCCCTTCTATTGATGTAATACTACAACAATACAGGCTTATATAAAATGTTAACATATGAATGCCCATCTTAAAATCGATATATTTTGATAGGATGTACATGAGATATTTAATATCACAAAAGAGTAAAAATGATCAATGCGACGCTATTGTCAACACTCTTACACATACTTAAAATTGTTTTCTTCTTTTTGTTGTTGTTCGAAAGACCAATCCTACTAAGAACCTAATAAATCATAACACTAAAAACCTTCAAACTCCACCAATCACAATAACATCAAACAAAACAAGACGGAAAAACTTCTTAGACATAAAATTCCATTCAATTTTCATTAAAGTTTTTAAAAATATCGGCAGAACCTCCCCTATATATCAAAATTGAAAAATTCTTCAAATCCCTGGATACACAAAAAATTCCACAATTTCAATATCCATTGCATTTCACATTCACATTTCACATTCACGGAGGGAGGGAGGGGTTGGGCATGGGGTTGTAGTCGGGGCTACGCAGGGAGCGCTCAGGATTGAGGGTTGTGGTTGTCGGGGAGGGAGGGTTGCCGAGCAGAAGCTTACAATGTAAAGTGGTACGGCAGGGGGGCGACAATGTAGCGATGTGGCATGGCTAGGAGGCGCAGAGAGGAGGACCGACGACGAGGGGTTGGGAGAGATTAAGGGAAAGTGTAGGAGACGCCCAAATCGGCTCCTGAGAAAACACTACACACATAGAATGTATTTGTCGGTGCTTCATGACTTATGTGTCAGTGTATCTAGTCATATTAAGTTTATAACAGACATTTTTTGAAATATTCACCAACAGATATCACTTAAAAAAGTCACCAACGAATATATTCGTTGGTGTAGGTTAACACAGTCGTCGATGTTCTTTTTCCGCGAAAAAATTCATTTTATCGCGGATTATGCCATTTCATCTGACATGTACACTGATGCAAAACTTACGTCGGAGATTTATTACCTATAACACATTCAGTTCATCAACGGACATTTTTCGAAATCTTAACTGATGGATGCTATCCAGCGGTGACTTAAAAAGGCATTGATGAATATATCTGTCGGAGCCATGTAGCCACATTGACATGCTCCATTTCTAGAGCCATGTAGCCACACTCCTCGCTCACATGAATGACCATACCAGACCTACAACATGAAACAAAGCTACATGCAGATGCTTAAGAACTTTTCATTTTGTTCTAGAGCTCCATCGAGTCCATACGACTCATCAATGCTACATAGTATGTGATTGATACGTTTTAATTAAACCGCAAGTGCACGACCGCGTTGAAGCGGTGGCAAATACGGGTCGTCCACAGGGAGGTGTGTCGACGTTTGGTTTGTGCGAAGGCGGGTGAGAAAGAAAGGGAAGAAAGATGGATTACACTACACTACACTAATCTAAACTAGTAAACTAGCAAAGCTGAAATGAAATCACCAAACAAACTAAGATAAACAACTAATGAGGAAGACAAAAACTCAGGAATGAAAACCCCTAAGGGGTGGAGTGTGTGCACATGAAATAAGTGTGGTGGTGAATGCATGCAAGAAGCTCAAGTTAGTTAGTGTTTGTTAATGCGTAAGAGGTACCTAATGGCAAAACCTATCATTTACAAACTAACTTAGATGATTAATATGAGCAATGCAAGGTTGTTATTAAGAACATACAAGCATGGGAAGTACCTAACTATGGCATAAACCATCAAGTAAAGTTCTTATTAATTCAAGCAAGCATACTAATATTTCTCACAAACAATTATATCTAGCATTCATACAATCTACATAACATGTACACACATCTACTCCACCCCCCAAAGGGGATGGAACTACTCACACATATTTAAACTAACTACTTTAACAAAATGAAGCATTATACTTAAATGAAACTATACTAATCAAGCAAGAAATATTAAAGAAGCTGAAATGACATAAAACAAAACAAGCATCAAAGCAAGCACATTAAAGGAAATTAACTAAGCAAGAAATAACATGCAAATGAAAACATCTATTATTAACTCACTCAATTACAAGCAACCCTTTCTCTACCAGAGTTTTGCTTCAAGGCTTCACTCTTAGTAGGGAAGATGGTCACAAAGAGAGAGATAGGATACATGAGAGGAGGGAGAGTTCTATTTATAGCCATAAAAAAGGTAATCCGGGACAATCCCCCGATGTGAGACTAAACCGATACCAAAAATAGCCTAAACATTCTCTAATACACGCGCTCCAGAAGTTTCAGCGGACCCGGGAAGATCTGGACTGCCAATTGGCGGTCTACAAGATCCGGATCGAGTTGAATCTTGTTGTGGGCTTTGCTGGAAATATTTGTTGGTCTTGGATGCATCTACTTTGCTTGTTGGAGCTCCGACCCGAATCGAATTACCAAAATACTCCCCATGATGGTGTGGAGTTTTCTGTTTTGCTCTTAGGTCCTTCGGTCTTACATTTAGGTGCTTGTCCCTTGCATCTTAGTCCCCATGTCTCATAATTAAGTCATTTTTCTTGCTTTTGGGTCCTTTCATGGCTCTTCACTTCAAACCTCTTTATTTCTAAAATTCAAACATAAAACTCGTCACGTAGCATTGTTTAGGTGTAAGATAATGGATATAAGATACAAATATAAGCATGAAATGATGTCAATCAAATACCCCCACACCTAAGTTTTTGCTAGTCCCGAGCAAAACAAAGAAAGAGAAAAGCAAACGAGAAACAAGAAATCGTAACTCACTTTCGTAGGAATCACGGTTGCACTTAGCATGTGCAACAAGCCGTTAAACCTCCTTGTTTCCAAGGAGGAGGAGTGTTGTCTCCTGAGGGTTTTCAGCGGATATACCTACAAAAGCCAAACAAGATGCATTATTCAATCTAGGCACTTGACTCATTGGACAAATTTTGTCGATCATTGGACGCGGTAATACTACGGGCCGACTCTATATAGGTAATCAGTCCACACACCTAACCTAGTGAACCATTCGTGGAAGTTAAATAAGGAATTAAGTTAAAGACATGGACAACCTCAACATCCTCAAGTGATACAAAGTGTAAAGTCCATTAACGTTCTTATTTGCATTACCATGTTTTTTTCTTTTTGTTTCTTTTCTCATTTTTTTCTTTTTATTAGTTTGAGCTTCATTCCGCTAGGGTCAGGTTTCGTGCATCATTTCCCATGAGGGCTTACACTATCACATACACCTTTCCCCAAATCTCCACATAGGGCAATCCCTACCACCCGTGTAACGGGAGTTCGATCGGTGCATCCCAAGTCAGATGACTCGAAAGCACCAGGCACAAAGTCCCCTCAGGCCTACTTTCCCGAGTGATAGGAGTCGTGCGAGAAGAGAGAACACCTACTCACTTATTTCTTATCTACACATGAACCATAACCCCTACACTTAATGTCTCACAACAAGATTTAAAGTGTCCTTGACTACAATAAACTTCTTAAGTTAACAGACACAAATTATTGACTCACTAAGTTCAGGGTGGACTTCTTTAAATGTTTGAACACTGAAACCCTATGATTACTCGGCAACGGCGCCAAAAACTTGATTGATTCGTTTTATATTAACCACAAGTACACGATCGCGTTGAAGTGGTGCCAAATACGGGTCGTCCACTGGAAGGTGTGTCGACGTTTGGTTTGTGCGAAGGCGAGTGGTAAAGGAAAGAGAGAAAGATTGATTACACTAAATTACACTAGAATGCAGAGGAAATAAAAGATAAGCAATAAAACTAAACCCCATAGGGGGTAGAGAAATAATGTGAATATAAAGATGTGTGTGTGTGTGTGTGTGTTCAATTAAGCTCCTCACAACATGTAGTGCATGAAATCATAAAACTACATCCAACTTTGCCTCCACATGAATTAAGATAAGACTACATCATTAAAACATACAAGACAATAATTGGAATGAAGCTAAATGAACTCATGTATAAAGACTAGACCCTACTATGCCTCCACATGAATTAAGATAACCCAATATCATTAAAACATACAAGACATTAACTAAGGTAAAGGCAACAAGAGTACATACACTACAAATTGTGTTTCCAATATTAATTCCATCCATATCCTAACCTTATCATTCCCCATAAAATAGGTCCACTAATCAAAGCATAAGCTAAGCTTCATTCAAGAGCATTACCATATCAAAGATAAGAGTGAAAACCCATTAGATGATTATGGAAATAATATAAAGCTCAAGGGATTAAGATAACACACACTTAATACACTACATGATCATATCACATATTTGTCGACCCCCCAAGTGGGGATGGAACTACTCACTACTCATTACACTAACTATATTAACAAAATGAAGCATAATACTGAAATGAAACTACACTAAGCAAGCAAGAAATACTAAATAAACTTAAAAGGAAAGGAAAGACTAAACAAGCATGCACAAATTAAAAGACAAGATTAAAAGAAACTAGAACAATTATTTTATTAACAATGACTCACATTAAAGGTAGCATTCTTCTCCACCTTGAGTTTTTGCTCCAAGTTTCACTACTTAGTAAAGAGAATGCTACCAAGCAATGGGTAGTTACAATGGAAGGTGAAGAGTTCTATTTATAGGCATGGAAAAAGCTAATCCAGGACAATCCCCTGATGTGGGACTAAAATAGACTAAGCATACACAAATACACGTGCTCCACGAATCTTAGCGGATCCAGAGCTATCTGGACCGCCAATTAGCGGTCCCCGACCGCCAATTGGCGGTCTGTAAGCTCGAGATCCATTTGGATTTCGTGTTGGGCTTTGCTTGAAGTATTTTCTTGGTCTTGGATGCATCTACTTTGTTTATTGGAGCTCCGACCCGAATCGAATTGCCAAAATACTCCCCATGATGGTGTGGAGTTTTCTGTTTTGCTCTTAGGTCCTTCGGTCTTACGTTCAGGTCCTTCTCCCTTGCATCTCAGTCCCAAGGTCTCACAATTAAGTCCATTTTCCTGCTTTTGGGTCCTTTCATGGCTCTTCTCTTCAAACCTTTTTATTTCTGAAATTCAAACATAAAACTCATTACGTAGCATTGCTTAGGTGTAAGATAATGGATATAAGATACAAATATAAGCATGAAATGATGTCAATCAATTACTCACTCCCAAGGGAAAACTGGGGTGCATCCTAACGACTAGATAAATCCTATAGCCACTATACTAGATATCCTAATGCATCAAGTTCAAGACAATTTTGGGACCTTTCTTTTTACTTTGCCTCTCAACGGTTTTGCACATGCTAAACACACACAAAACCCACAAAACATTTTTTTTTGCAAACACATGAAGTTTTTGATAGAAATGTGAAAATTTTAAGGCACTTAGGCAAGCAAAAGAAGACAAGTCACCCAAGGATCATGACAAGCAGATATATCGATATTAAATGCAACACACTAACATGACCCTAACAATGCAAACAAAAGAAAACAAAATCAAAAGAAAAGACTCGACTATGTACACACGTAAAACACCCCCCACACCTACTTCATGCATTGTCCTCAATGAATGTGAGCAAAATACTACATGGATTTATGCGTGAAAAAGAATAGATCTCACCAACGTGAAGTACACAGGGAAGTTTATGGCTATGTTGATGGACACAACTCAAATTCCCTCAAAACCTGTGAGAGTCTAAGGAAGGGATACAAATACGTGAATGAATTGGGGCCCAAATAATCAAGGGTTGGGGACCACAACAACCGATGAGTCTTATTTTTTTCTTCTTCTATACAAACATGAAAGCTCAACCACTCATGCAGGAGCATGAATGGTTGAGTGCGAGAGAGGTTCATGAAGGAACATGACCTCCTCTTCTTCGGCTGGTGCCCCCTCCAAGTAGGGTTTGAGGCGTTGTTCATTAACTTTGAACACGTCCCCATTCCCTGGGTTCAAGATGTCAACCACTCCATGAGGATAAACGATTTGGACAATAAAAAGGCCAGACCAGCGACTGCGGAGCTTACCCGCAAACAGATGAAGCCGGGAATTGTAGAGCAACACCTTCTGCCCAGCCGTAAACACCTTTCACATAATCATGCGATCGTGAAACATCTTGCCTCGGGACTTATGAATTTTGGCATTCTCGTACGCATCATTGCGTAGCTCTTCCAATTGCACAATGTCGAGCTTACGTTGTACTCCTGGTTGATCAAGATCCATATTCAGGTTCTTGATCGCCTAGAAAGCACAATGATCAAGCTCGACGGGTAGGTGGCAAGTCTTGCCGTACACTACCCGATACGGGGACATACCCAAATTGGTCTTGTACGCGATGTGGAAAGCCCACAACGCGTCATTCAACTTTGTTGACCAATCCTTCCTCAAGGAATTAACCGTCTTCTCAAGAATTTTCTTTAATTGACGGTTAGAGACTTCGACCTGCCCACTAGTTTGCGGATGGTATGGGGTCGCAAGCTTGTGGGTGACTGAATACTTCCTCATAAGCGCTTCAAAGGAGCGATTGCAGAAATGGGTACCCCTATCGCTGATTATGGTACGAGGACTACAAAATTGTGCAAAAATGTCCCTTAAGAATTTGGTGACCACCTTGTTGTCATTGGTCTTTGTGGGTATAGCCTCAACCCACTTAGACACATAGTCAACGACCACCAGAATGTAAGGGACCCATGAAGTCGATGCCCCACACATCAAAGATGTCGACCACAAGGACATTTTGCAAAGGCATCATGTCACGTCGACCAATCCTGCCAAGGCGCTGGCACCTATCACATTGCTTACAAAAGTCGTAAGCATCCTTGAAAAGGGAAGGCCAGTAGAATCCAGATTAGAGCACCTTGGCAGCAGTTTTGTTTGCTCCAAAGTGTCATCCACATGCCTTAGAGTGGCGGAAATGGAGCACACATTGGAACTCGGTATCTGGGACGCATCGCTTGAAAATTTGGTCAGAGCAGTATTTGAATAGGTAGGGGTCATCCCAGTGAAAGAATCTGACATAAGATCTAAATTTGGTTTGGTCAGATTTTGACCAAACCACAAGAAGTTGCTGGGTCACGAGGTAGTTCACGATGTCGGCAAACCAAGGGTTATCTTCGATCGTGAACAACTGCTCGTCAGGAAATTTGTCATCAATAATTTGGTCCTGTGGGTTGGTCGTCTCTAGATGAGACAGGTGGTCTGCTACAACATTTTCACACTTTTTTTGTCCCGAATCTCGAGATCGAATTCTTCTAACAACAAGATCCATCTCAAGAGTCGGGATTTTACATCTTTCTTCGCCATGAGGTGCTTGATGTCTGTGTCATCAGAATAGATAATCGCATGGGAGTCAATCAAGTACGACCGAAATTTCTCCAAAGAAAATATGATTGCTAAGAATTCCTTCTCGGTTACAGTGTAGTTCAATTGGGCATCATTGAGAGTTCTACTGGCATAGTAGATCACATGAGACAATTTGTCCAAACGTTGCCCAAGCACTGCTCCCACAGCGAAGTCAGATACATCACACATTAACTCAAAGGGTTCAGTCCACACCAATGCCTTAATAATGGGAGCTGAAGTCCACTCTTTCTTCAAGGTCAAAAAGGCATGGTGGCAATCCGGTGTGAACTAAAAAATGGCATCATTAGCCAACAAGGTGGTGAGACGTCGAGCAATTTTGCTAAAATCCCGAATGAACCGCCGATAAATCCAGCATGCCCCAAAAAGGCGCGGATATCCTTCACATTACGTGGCGGTGGGATATTAGCAATAAGACCCACTTTGGCGGGATCGACCTCAATTCCCCTAAAAAGATGTACTTTAGGTTATCGGGGAGCAGTTTAAGCTCGACCAGAGGTGGGTCCTTGTCGGATTCAGAGTTACTTTCAAGTGGCTCAAGGGCCACGGGGTAAGAGGAGCAAGCACCCAGATGTGCCTCGTCGCCCAGAGATACGCTAGCGGATTCCTCAAGATCTTCTTCACTCGCAACCTGCTCATTAGGCACCTCAATAATATGTCGATGTGAGTCGAGCATGCCTAATGACTAGTGCTCATCGATGTCTTGGATGACATTGGGTCCGACAGTGTCGTCAAAGAGCCCGGGTTGCTTACCAAGAGTAAAGATGTTGAAATCCGCAGTGAGGTTTCCAAAAGACAACCTCATCAAGCCATTGCGACAATTGATCAAAGCATTAGATGTCGCAAGAAATGACCTCCCAAGGATCACAGGAATTTGTCCTTGTGGGTTGGACACGGGTTCAATATCCAAGATGATGAAATCAACTGGAAATACGAACTCACCCACTTTGATAAGGACATCCTCCACACTCCCTCGTGGAATTTTGACGGATCTGTCAGCCAACTGGAGGGTTGTCCTCATTGGTTTAAGATCGCCTATTCCAAGGTTGACATAGACTGAGTAAGGCAGGAGGTTCACAGGTGCCCCCAAATCCAATAAAGCTTGAGAGATTGTCACATTCCCAATCATGCAAGAGACAGTTGGACACCCTGGATCCTTGTATTTGACTTGCATGGGCTGTGTCAATATTGAGCTCACATTGGCGGCCAAAAAAGCCTTTTTGGGAACATTTGTTTTTCTCTTAGTGGTGCAAAGGTCCTTGAGGAACTTGGCATACGGTGTCATTTGTTGAACAACGAGATGTTCACCTTTACTTGCCTAAGTACCTCAACGATCTTGTCCCAATGCTCATCACGTTTTTTAGTCAACCTATGAGGGAATGGTGCATTGGGGACATAAGAATCACAAGGAGGAGTCTCAGAATTAGGTTCCTTGACAGGCTCAAGACTCTCCCCAGAAGTCTCGCCAACAGGGTTGGCTTCAGGCATTTCCACATTGTTGTCAACAACCCTTCCCAATCTCAAGGTATGGACAACATTGGTATGTTGGGAAGGGTCACTTTTAACATTGTGTACATTCTGCCTAGCATGAGCATGTTGACCCCTGGGATTTACCACAGGTTGACTCGGGAACTGACCCTTCTCGTGTTCATGGAATTGATGAGCCAACTGGCTAACTTGCATTTCCAAAGCCTTGACTGTACTTTGCATGATCTGCATGAACTCTTTAAGGGTCGGATCACTAGAAGGGTCCTTGGGGTCAGCCTGCTGGGGTGGTGGAGTCTGGTTGGAATAACTTGACGATGAGGCATGAGCAGGTTGGTAATTATGGTGCTGAGACCTTTGATGTGGGGGCTGGTAGGTTCTCAATGGGCGTGGAGGTTGATAAGGTGGAGGTTGAGGTTGAGCGAGCGAGATTTGACCATTACCCCCACTAGGCCCCCAAGAGAAGTTAGGATGGTTACGCCATCCCGGGTTGTAGGAGTGACTGTACGGGTCGTTACGGGGCCTCTGTTGATACATCGCATTTGCATGCTCAATATCCCTTAGAGCGTAAGCGCATTCCAAGTCATCATGGCCCGTAAGTCCACACCTACTACACCCAGGAGTAGCGACCTGAGCTACAGGAGCTCGGTCCATCTCTAAACTCTCAATCCTACGCATGAGAGCAGCCAATTTCGCCTCAGACGCGATAGTTGACTCAACATGATATGATCAAGCACGAACAGAAGACGTGGCGGTTGGTGGCTCTCTCATGGTGTCCCACTCGAAGGTACGTTCAGCCATCAACTCAAAAGTGTCCCATGCCTCATTGATGGGTTTCATTTGGAAATCACCCTGACACATCGACTCCAACAATGTGCGGGTGTTGTAGTTGAGGCCCTTATAAACAATTTGGCACAGCTTCCATAACTCAAGTCCATGATGAGGGCACTGCTGGAGAAGGTCCTTGAACCTCTCAAAGAAAGCATGAAAAGATTCGGTCTCAGTCTGATACATTTGATGTATATGGTGCCGTATCTGTTGAGTTTTCCTTTGAGGGAAAAATCTCTTCAGAAACACGGTCACAAAGTCATCCCAAGACCTAATGAAGCTCGCCAGGAGGCTGTACATCCATTTCTTCATGTTATCCTTCAACGCGAAAGAAATCATCCTCCACCAGACTGAATCCTCGTCAAGCTGTTGAAGCTTGAATATGGAGCATACTTCCTCGAATTCGCGTATAAAATATACGGATCCTCCTTATTGGCAGTAAAGGTTGGAAGAATGCTCACATATTGAGGTTTCAACTCATAGTTGTTCCCACGAGCAGGGGGAAGAACTATGCAAGAAGGTTGTGCGGCCCGAACAGGATGGGTCCGCTCCCACGAAGTCATCGGTCTATCCTGTCGAGCTAAAGGTGGTGGTGCACCAAGAACTCAATCCTGACCGAATCCCTCTTCCTCTCGAGTCAGAGGAGGAGGAGAAGGAGGTCTACGTGGAGGTGGGAACAGACCGAGGTAATCCATGTATGGAACCCGGTCTCCCCCGTCACCACGAGACGACTCGGCCTCATGCTCCAAAGGAGCACGAGGCGGAGATGGCCGATCACCAAGACCGTCCATCTCAGAAAAAAGCACTCTCTTTAGTCGAGCGCTCTCACCAGAACGAGTCCAACCTCGCATAAAATGCTCGACTCGACTCTAAAAAACACACAACAGAAGGTGTACTCAGAGGAGGAGACTACTCGTAGAGAACAGATGAGGAGAAGACTCAGATGAAGAGGGAAGAATCCTTAGATCTAACGTGTGTAATGGGATCAGGTAGAAGCCTAACTCGCAAGCACGACTCAAACGACTTAAGGCTATGGGTCCTTAGGCTAGACGACACCTAACTTCGAGGTCACTAGCCTCGACACGCCTCACCTCCCTACAACGAGGACCACAATGCCCAGCAAGTGAAACCATATCCGGAGATCCAGTACCTCCTACTATCGACAAGGTAGGCAATGCCGATCAGGCCATGGTGATCTCAACTAGATTACTCTCCTAGTGCGTCTGAAATCCTAGGGCCAATGTCTACTTGCTTTTAGTTCAGGCTTGATTAGGAGTGACTTTTGGGGCCAAGGAAAGGGTGATAAATGCCTCACCTTATCTTTTATGGGACAACCCCTCCTTAGTAGCGTTTTGATCCTAGATCTAGCAATCAATAGCTCCAATCAAAATCCTCAACTCACTCTTGTCCTGATGCAATTCCTACTAACTAATGCATGGGCATACAAGATGCATGAATGAGTGTAGGAAATGCATACCTCATGCCAGCGCTCAACAACTGAAGATAAAGCTAAAAGAAAAGACGACTATATGCCTAAGTCAAGTTCATGATGTGTGACCTAAACAAATAAGAATGTCTAATCTTTTGCTTCGGATTTTAAGGCCAAGTTGATTAATGGGGATTGGTTTAATGATCTGGGAGCAAAGTAGAAGTCACAGCATGCAAAATAGTGCTCCCAGATGACGAAAATGAAAGAACCAACTACCAGAAGAAAATTGAGAGCAAGACACGCTCACTAGACCACCAATTGGTGGTCTTAGACCACTGATTGGCGGTCCCTGTTGATGCTTAGGTTCTCCAACTCCTCTAGTAGCCTCCCCGTGAGCTCTAGGATCCCTGAAACTAAGAAAAACTGAAAGAAAAAAAATTAAAAACCACTCGAATCGTTTCAACCAAGGTCTGGACAGAGCACCTCCCCGACAACGGTTCAAAAAACTTGATTGATACGTTTTAATTAAACCGCAAGTGCACGACCGCGTTGAAGCGGTGCCATATACGGGTCGTCCACAGGGAGGTTTGTCGACGTTTGGTTTGTGCGAAGGCGAGTGGGAAAGAAAGGGAAGAAAGATGGATTACACTACACTACACTAATCTAAACTAGTAAACTAGCAAAGCTGGAATGAAATCACCAAACAAACTAAGCTAAACAACTAATGAGGAAGACAAAAACTCAGGAATGAAAACCCCTAAGGGGTGGAGTGTGTGTGCACATGAAATAAGTGTGGTGGTGAATGCATGCAAGAAGCTCAAGTTAGTTAGTGTTTGTTAATGCATAAGCGGTACCTAATGGCAAAACCTATCATTTACAACACTAACTTAGGTGATTAATATGAGCAATGCAAGGTTGTTATTAAGAACATACAAGCATGGGAAGTACCTAACTATGGCAGAAACCATCAAGTAAAGTTGTTATTAATTCAAGCAAGTATACTAATATTTCTCACAGACAATTATATCTAGCATTCATACCATCTACATAACATGGTATTCACCCCCAAAGGGGATGGAACTACTCACACATATTTAAACTAACTACTTTAACAAAATGAAGCATTATACTGAAATGAAATTATACTAATCAAGCAAGAAATATTAAAGAAGATGAAATGACATAAAACAAAACAAGCATCAAAGCAAGCACATTAAAGGAAACTAACTAAGCAAGAAATAACATGCTACTCACTCAATTACAAGCAACCCTTCCTCTACCAGAGTTTTGCTTCAAGGCTTCACTCTTAGTAGGGAAGATGACCACAAAGAGAGAGATAGGATACATGAGAGGATGGAGAGTTCTATTTATAGCCATAAAAAAAGGTAATCCGGGACAATCCGCCGATGTGGGACTAAACCGATTCAAAAAATAGCCTAAACATCCTCTAATACACGCGCTCCAGAAGTTTCAGCGGATCTGGGAAGATCCGGACTGCCAATTGGCGGTCTACAAGATTCGGATCGAGTTGAATCTTGTTGTGGGCTTTGCTGGATATATTTGTTGGTCTTGGATGCATCTACTTTGCTTGTTGGAGCTCTGACCCGAATCGAATTGCCAAAATACTCCCCATGATGGTGTGGAGTTTTATGTTTTGCTCTTAGGTCCTTCGGTCTTACGTTTAGGTCCTTGTCCCTTGCATCTTAGTCCCCAGGTCTCATAATTAAGTCTTTTTTCCTGCTTTTGGGTCCTTTCATGGCTATTCTCTTCAAACCTCCTTATTTCTGAAATTCAAACATAAAACTCGTCACGTAGCATTGCTTAGGTATAAGATAATGGATATAAGATACAAATATAAGCATGAAATGATGTCAATCAGTATGTCTCATTGGTTGTATCTAAATCAACGACAAAAACCGGACCTGCTTTCGCTTGGTTGGAATTTGCGATCCTCATTCCTATGCTACTACGTGATGCAAGTGGTTCCGTAACACATTCCCATTGTATGGACTTTCGGCGAGGTCTTAGAGAAAGGCTCATGCGCCTCTCTCTTCCTTTCTTAATAAATATCCTTGACACATGGATTCAAGAACGATCGGGATGAAGTGCTAAGACCTTCATAAACAATTTGACAAAGGCGCCACAACTCGACCATGGTGAGGGCACGTGGAAAGTAGTTCCTTAAACTTCTCAAAGTTTGCATGGAATGTTTCAGACTCAAGTTGATAGGAACAATTGATTTCTTGTCTCAAATTTTGAGTGCGATGATGAGGAAAATAATTTTGAGGAATCCAGATTGAAATTGGTCGCAAGTTGCGAAGGCGCTCGCTTGGTCGCTATACAACCATTTCTTGGCATCATCTTTCAGAGCGAAAAGGACTGATCAAAGGTGGATGGAGACTGTGCTCAGCTGCTGCTTAAAACAAGCACAGACCTCCTCAAATTCTCGAAGAAAGTGAGAGGGATCACCCTTACCCGAGAAATGAGGGAGCATGGAGATATACTGAGGTTTTACCTCAAAGTGGTTCCCTGTTGCATGGTGATTGACATCATATAATGCTTATATTTGTGTCTTACATCCTCTATTTTGAACGTAAGCAATGCTACATAATGAGTTTTATGTTTAAGTTTCAGGAATAAACAAGATTGAGAAGAAATGACACAAAAGGACCTGAACGCAAGAGAAAGGAATAAATTGTGAGACTTATGGACTGATATACAAGAGGGAAGGACCCGGATGTAAACAAAAATGACCAATAAGCAAATTGAGAAACTCAACACCATCATGAGGAGTATTTTGGCAATTAGATTCAGGCCTAAGTTCCAACAAGCAATTCGGGTGCACCAAACATGAAGAGATCCATCAACAAAAGGCTCGACAATAGCACAACCCGATCAACCCAGTCCAGGCCACCATTTGGCATTTCCAAACCGCCAATTGGCGGTTGGTTTGGATCCAAATTTGATTAACCTCAGCCGGGTGTTGTATTAGTATGTATTTAATCTATATATGGTATGCGTTTAGTCCCATACCAGGGGATTGTCCCCGGTTACCTTTTTTTATGGAAATAAATAGATCTCTTCCTCCTCCTTTGTAAAATATCTCCTCTCTTAGTGGTCATTCTCTGTACTTGGAGTAAAGGCTTGGAGAAAAACTCTAGTGGAGAGATGCTACTTGTAATGTGAGTAAGCAATAAAGAATGTTTTGTTAGTCTCTTGTTGTTTCTTTTAGTCTTGCATGCTTAGTTAATTTTGTTTGTTTTAATCTTCCTAGAATTAATTAACATGTTTTCTTTTCTTAATATGTATGTTAGCTTAATAATGTGTGAGTAGTTCCATCCCCCTTTGGGGATGGAGTTGATATTTTTGCATGTCATGTAGAATGGAATGAATGTTATATGTTGTTTTATGTGATGAATGTGATATGCATGTTTGAATTAAAGAGAATACTTAACTTGATGGTTTATGCCATATTCATTAGGTATATCTCATGCTTGTTTAGGTTCTTAATAACAAACTTGTATATGCTCATATTAATCAACTAGGTTAGTGATTTGGATGATAGGTCTTGCCATTAGGTACTTCCTATGCATAGCAACACTACCTACACTTGTGCTCTATTGAATGTATTCCTCACCACTTGCTTCATGTGTACACACACTCCACCCCTTAGGGTTTTCTCTTCCTGAATTCTAGCTTGCTTTGTTAGTTAGTTTAGTTTCATTGTTGGTTGCTTTTGTCATCTTTGTTTGTTGCTTACTAGTGTAGTGTAGCATAGTTTAGTCTAGTTTAGTGTAATCAACTTCTTCTTCCCCTTTTTTTTCCCACTTTCCTTCGAAGGAACTAGAGTCGACACACCTCTTCACCAACGGTCGTGCACTTGCAGTATAAACTTAATATTCACAATCAAGTTTTTGGCGTTGTTGCCAGGGAGGTGCTCTGTGCAGAATCTGGTTTGGACGATTCGAGTAGGTTTAATTTTTTTGTAGTTGTGCTTTGTTTCAGGAGGCTCTAAAGATCAAAGGAAGATACCATGAGAAGTTTGGAGGCTAACTGACCAACACTGACCTCCACTCAGCGGTCTGGTGAGCTCTCTTTTCCTCCTTTCGTTGGTTTTTTCTACATTCAATTTAGGCATATGAGGCTCAATTTGGCATGTTTTGACCTATAGTTTGCCCCCAGATTAATAATCAATTCCCCTTTAATCAACTTGGCCACTAAAATGCAAAGCAAAACTATTTGGCATTCTTGCTTGATTAGGTCATGCATCATATACTTGACTTAGACACGTAGTTTGTCTTTTATTTTAGTTTTACTTTCAGTTGTTGAGCGCTGACGTGAGGTACGCATTTCTTACTCACATTCATGCATTTTGTATGACCATTCATTATTTAGTAGGAATTGCATTGAAACAAGTGTGAGTTGAGTGTTTCTTTGGAGAGTTGATTTCTAGATTAAGACTCCAAAACGCTACTAAGGAGGGGTTGTCCCCTACAAGGTAAGGTGAGGGATTTCATCACCCTTTCCTTAGCCCCATAAATCACACTAATCAATGCCTTAATTATAAAAGCAAGTAGACATTGGTGATTGACATCATTTCATGCTTATATTTGTATCTTATATCCATTATCTTACACCTAAGCAATGTTACGTGACGAGTTTTATGTTTGAATTTCAGAAATAAATAGGTTTGAAGAGATGAACCATGAAAGGACCCAAAAGCAGGGAAAAATAACTTAAATGTGAGACATGGGGACTAAGATGCAAGGGAGAAGGACATGAACGTAAGACCAAAGGACCAAAGAGCAAAACAGAAAACTCCACACCATCATGAGGAGTATTTTGACAATTCGATTCAGGTCGGAGCTCCAATAAACAAAGTATATGCATCAAAGACCAACAAAGATATCCAGAAAAGCCCACAACAAATTCCAGACTGATCTAGAACTAATAGACCGCCAATTGGCGGTCTGTTTAGCTTTGGATCCATTAATCTTTGGCGGGCATGTGTATTAGAGTGTGTTTATTCTATTTCTGGTATTTGTTTAGTCCTACATCGGGGGTTGTCCCGGATTACCTTTTTCTATGGCTATAAATAGAACTCTTCACCATCCATTGTAACTACCCATTGCTTGGTGGCATTCTCTCTACTAAGGAGTAAGCATTGAAGCAAAACTCAAGGTGGAGAAGAATGCTACCTTCAATGTGAGTCATTGTTAATAAAATAATTGTTCTAGTTTCTTTTAATCTTGTCTTTTAATTTGTGCATGTTTCTTTAGTTTATGTTTCTTTCAATTAGCTTCTTTAATGTTCCTTTCTTGCTTAGTTGAATTTCTTTTCAGTAATATGTTTCATTTTGTTAATGTAGTTAGTGTAATGAGTAGTGAGTAGTTTCATCCCCATTTGGGGGGTGGAGAAATATGTGATATGATAATGTAGTGTATTAGGTGTGTGTTATCTTAATCCTTTCAGCCTTATATGATTTCCATAACCATCTAATGGGATTTCATTCTTGCCTTTGATATGCTAATGCTCTTGAATGAAGCTTAGCATATGCTTAGACTAGTGGACCTATTTTATGGGGAATGATGAGGTAAGGATAAGGATGGAATTAATATAGGAAACATGACTTGTAGTGTATGTGCTCTTGTTGCCTTGGCCTTGGTTAATGCCTTGTATGTTTTAATGATATAGTCTTATCTTAATTCATGTGGAGGCATAGTAGGGTCTAGTCTTTATACATGAGTTCATTTAGCTTCATTCCAATTATTGTCTTGTATGTTTTAATGATGTAGTCTTATCTTAATTCATGTGGAGGCAAAGTTGGATTTAGTTTTATGATTTCATGCACTACATGTTGTGAGGAGCATAATTGGACACACACACACACACATCTTTATATTCACATTATGTCTCTACCCCCTATGGGGTTTAGTTTTATTGCTTAGCTTTCATTTCCTTTTGCATTCTAGTGTAGTTTAGTGTAATCAATCTTTCTCTCCTTTCTTTACCACTCGCCTTCGCACAAACCAAACGTCGACACACCTCCTAGTGGACGACCCGTATTTGCCACCGCTTCAACGCGGCCTTGCGGTTGCGGTTTAATATAAAACTATCAATCAATTGGCCATAAGGATTTCGGACGCACTAGGAGAGTGATCAAGTGGAGACCGTCATTACTTGATCAGCATCGCCTGCCTTGTCGATAGTAGGGGTACTTGATCTCCGGATCTGGTATCACTTGCTGGGCATTGTGGTCTTCGTTGTAGGGAGGTGAGGCATGTCGAGACTAGTGATCTTGAAGTTAGGCATTGTCTAGCCTAAGGACCTATAACCATAAGTTGTTTGAGCCGTATTTGATTGCTTGTCTTCTACCATCACCCACTACCCACGCTAGCTCTAGGGGTTCTTCCTTTCTCATCTGAGTCTCCTCCTCCTCTATATTTTTCATTTAGAGTCGAGTTGAACATTTTATGCGAGGTTGAGTTCGTTCTGGTGAGAGCGCTCTACTTGAGAGAGCATTTTTCTAAGATGGACGGTCTAGGTGATTGCCCATCTCCACCTCGAGCTCCTTTGGAGCGTGAGGTCGAGTTGTCTCATGGAGATGGGGGAGATTGGGTTCCATACATGGATTACCTCGGTCCACTCCCACCACCACGTTGACCTCCTTCTCCTCCTCCTCCGACTCGGGAGGAAGAGTGATTTGTTCAAGATCGAGTTTTTGGTGCACCACCACCTTTATCTCTACGGGATAAGCAGATGACTTTGTGGGAACTGAACCATCTTGTTCGGGTCGTGCAACCTTCTTGCATAGTTCTTCCACCAGCTCGCGGGAACAAATATCAACTGAAACCTCAATATGTGAGCATGCTTCCTACCTTCACTTCCAATAAGGAGGATCCTTATATTTTATATGTGAATTCGAGGAGGTATGCTCCATGTTCAAGCTTCAACAACTTTATGAGGATTCAGTCCGGTTAACGATGATTTCTTTTGCATTGAAGGATAACGCGAAGAAATGGATGTACAACCTCTCAACAAGCTCTATTCGGTCTTGGGATGACTTTGTGACCGTCTTTCTGAAGAGATTCTTCCCCCAAAGAAAAACTCAACAGATACGACACCAGATACATCAAATATATCAGACTGAGACCGAATCTTTTCATACTTTCTTTGAGAGGTTCAAAGACCTTCTCCAGTAGTGCCCTCATCATGGACTTGAGTTATGGCAATTGTTCCAGATTATTTATGAGGGCCTCAACTACAACACCCACATATTGTTGGAGTCGATGTGTCAGAGTGATTTCCAAATGAAACCCAACGATGAGGCGTGGGAGACTTTTGAATTAATTACTGAACGTACCTTTGAGTGAGAAACCATGAGAGAGCCACCAGCCGCCAAATCTTCTGGTCGAGCTGGATCATATCAAGTTGAGTCAACTATCGCGTCTGAGGTGAAATGACTGATCTCATGCGTAAGTTTGAAAGTATATAGTTGGACCGAACTCGTGTAGCTCCTCCTATAGCTCAAGTTGCTACTCCCGCGTGTAGTAGGTGTGGACTTACGGGACATGATGACTTGGAATGTGCTTACGCTCGAAGGGATACTAAGCATCTAAATGCAATGTATCAACAAAGGCCTTGTAACGACCCGTACAGTCATGCCTACAATCCGGTATGGCGAAACCACCCTAACTTCTCTTGGGGGCCTAGTGAGGGCCACAGTCAGAGCTACCTACCAACCAACCCCACAGTCAGGGCCATCGGCGACCTACCAACCCCACATCAGCCTCATACTTACCAACCTCCTCAGGCCTCACCGCCGGGTTATTCTAGCCAAACTCCACTACCCCAGTAGGTTGACCCAAAGGAGCCCTCTACTTATCAAACCATTCTAGCGTTCATGTAGAGCATGCAAAGTTCTTTCAAAGCTTTGGAAGTGCAACTTATCCAGTTGGCTCATCAGTTCCATGAACGTGAGATGAGTTAGTTGCCAAGTCAACCTGTGGTAAATCTCAGGGGCCAACCTACTCAGGCTTGGCAGAATATGCACAGTGTTGAAGATGAACATTTCCAACATGCAAATGTTGTCCATAGCTTAAGATCGGGAAAGGTTGTTGACAACAATGTGGAAATACCTGAATCCAACCTTGTTGGTGACTCCTCCGAGGAGAGTCTTGAGTCTCTTAAAGAACCCATTCTTGAGACTCCTCCTCATGACAGTTATGTCCCCAAGGCACCATTCCCTCATAGGTTGACTAAAAAATGCGATGAGCATTGGGACAAAATTGCTGAGGTACTTAGGTAAGTCATTGTATGTCATGTTCCTTAAGGACCTTTGCACTGTTAAGAGGAGAACAAATGTTCCCAAAAAGGCATTTCTGGGGGCTAATATGAGTTCGATATTGACACAACCCATGCAAGTTAAATACAAGGACCCCAGTTGTCCAACTGTTTCTTGCATGATCGGTAACGTGATAATTCGTCAAGCTCTATTGGATTTGAGAGCATCTGTGAACCTCTTGTCCTACTCTGTCTATGTGAACCTTGGAATTGGCGATCTTAAGCCCGCGAGGACAACCCTCCAGTTGGCTGACAGATCCATCAAGATTCCATGAGGAAATGTGGACGATGTCCTTATTAAAGTGGGCGAGTTCGTATTTCCGGTTGATTTCATCATCTTGGATACTGAACATGTGTCCAACCAACAAGGACAAATTCCAGTGATCCTTGGGAGGCCATTTCTTGTGACATCTAATGCTTCAATCAATTGTCGCAATGGCTTGATAATGTTGTCTTTTGGAAACCTCACAACTGATTTCAACATATTTAATCTTGGTAAGCAACCTGGGCTTTTCGACGATGTTATCAGAGCCAATTTCATTCCGGACACGGATGAGCTTGAGTGACTGGGTATGTTTAATTCCCATCGACATATTATTGAGGTGCCCAATGACCAGTTTGCGATCGAAGATGGTTTTGAGGAATCCGCCAATGAACTTCTGGATGAGGAGGCACATCTGGGTGCTTGCTCCTCTTACCATGTGGCCCTTGAGCCACTAGAAATTAACTCTGAATCGAACAAGGGCCCAACTCCGGTCGAGTTTAAATCATTCCCCGATAACATTAAATACATCTTTTTAGGGGATAATGAGACCTTGCAACTCATTATTGCTTCTGATCTTACAAAAGATCGAGAGGCTACCCTCAGAAAAGTGCTCTTTGAAAACAAATACTCTATCAGGTGGTCCTTGAAGGACATCAAGGGAATTAACCTTGGTATTGTCCAGCATTGGATCCACATGGAAGAGGATTCTAGGTTCTGCCGGGAACCACAATAAAGATTGAATCTTGTGCTGAAAGAAGCCGTCCGAAAGGAGGTTCTTAAGTGCTTGGACCATGGTATAATATATCATATCTCTGATAGTTCGTGGGTGAGTCATGTCCATGTGGTTCCCAAGAAGTCTGACGTGACGGTTGATGAGAATGTGCATAATGAGCTTATACCAACATGCCTGCAAACTGGCTGGCGAGTTTGCATTGATTATCTCAAGCTCAATTCAGCAACGCGGAAAGATTATTTCTCATTGTCATTTGATGTGTTCATTTATATTACCGCAAGTGCACGTCGTCAGTGAAGGCGTGGCAAATATGGGTCGATCCACAGGGAGGTGTGTGAACTCTGGTTCTTTTGAAGGCAAGTGGGAAAATAGGCGAAGAAGAGTTGTGATTACACTAACTAAACTACACTATGAATGAACTAACAATTAAACTAAACCCCCATGGAGTGGAGGTGTGTAGGTATGTGTGTGTGAGTGTGTCTTCATTTTAGTTAGGAACAAGTGTAGTTTCTGTGGCCTACAAGTAGAAGCTAGTGTAGAATCTAAGTGTAGGATACCCAACGCTACATGGCAAACCATGAACATGCATATCTCACATAAAGTTGAGGTTGATTTTAGATTATCGAGCATGCAATAAGTACCTAGTGTGACCATTAAAGCATCAATCAATCCTACATACAACCTAAATCATTCATGTGAATATGCACCAAACATGGATCCATACATAACAAGTCATTCCCATCAAATTATTACAAGCAACAAGATGAACTCTAAAGCTAGCATGAGATAAGTACCTAGTGTGTACATTATTCCATCTAATACAAGTTTAAGCATGCTACAAGTCTATATCTATATTAAGCATATGAAATGACACAAATAAAAGAACTCATCACTATCACATATTCTACATTACCTCCACCCCCAAATGAGGATGAAACTACTCACTACTCATTCAGAAAAGAAGACAAAACAAAATTAAACTAAGCATGCAAGAAGAGATAATATAAAAACAAACAAAAAATTATTTTATTGACATTACTCACATTACAAGTAGCATTCTTCTCCACTTTGAGTTTTGCTCCAAGGCTTACTCCAAGTAGAGAGAATGCCAACAAGCAATGGGTAAATACAAATGAGGAGGAAGAATTCTATTTATAGTCATAGAAAAAGATAACTGGGACAATCCCCCGGTATGGGACTAAACACATACCAAATATAGCATAAAACACCTTAATACACATCCGGAACGAAATGGACCGCCAATTGGCGGTTTTGATCCCTTGGATCCGGCCCAGTTTCTTATGACTTCTTAGTAGCTTCATTTCTTCTGTTGGAGTGCACCCTAATCGGTTGTGTGAGTTGCGACCCGAATCCAATTGCCAAAATACTCCTCATGATGGTGTGGAGTGCTTGATTTTTCTAATTGGTCCTTTTGGATTTACATCTGGGTCCTTCTCTCTTGCATCTCAGTCCATAAGTGTTGCAACTTAATCCTTTTACTTGCTTTTAAGTCCTTTTTGAGTCTCTTCTTCTCAAATTTATTTATTCCTGAAACTTAAACACAAAACTCGTTACGTAGCATTGTTTAGGCTAAAAATAAAGGATATAAGACACAAATATATGCATGATATAATGTCAATCACCATTCATTGATCAGATGTTGGAAGGGTTGGCTGGACATGAGTATTATTGTTTTCTTGATGGATACTCCGGTTACAACCAAATTCTCATTGCCCCCGAGGATCAATAGAAAATCACATTTACATGTCCCTTTGGCACGTTTGCCTACCGTCGCATGCCCGGCAAAGTTTCAAAGGTTTATGATCAACATCTTCTCTGATACGGTAGAGCATTTTCTTGAGATTTTCATGGACGACTTTTCCATATTTGGCGCTTCCTTCAATGAGTGCCATCATCACTTGAGTCATGTCCTCAAGTGATGCCACGAGAAGAACCCCGCTCTCAATTGCGAGAAATGTAACTTCATGGTGAGTCGAGGTATTGTACTTGGACATGTGGTCTCAAGTAGGGGAATTGAGATCGATCCCGCCAAAGTGGGTTTTATTGCTAATCTCTCATCGCCACATAATGTGAAGGATATTAGTGCCTTTTGGGGGCATGCTGGATTCTATCGACGGTTCATTTGAGATTTTAGTAAAATTGCTCGACCTCTCACCTCATTGTTTGCTAAGGATGCCATTTTTTAGTTCACACCAGATTGCCACCATTCTTTTTTGAGCCTTAAGAAAGATTTGACTTCGACTCCCATAATTAAGGCATCGGTGTGGACTGAACCGTTCGAGTTAATGTGTGATGCATCTGACTTCGTTGTGGGAGCAGTGCTTGGGCAACGATTGGACAAATTGCCTCATGTGATCTACTATGCTAGTAGAACACTCAATGATGCCCAATTGAACCACACTATGACCGAGAAAGAATTCTTAGCAATCATATTCACTTTGGAGAAATTCCAGACTTACTTGATTGGCTCCTACGTGATTATCTATTCTAATCACACAGCCATCAAGCACCTCATGGCGAAGAAAGATGCAAAATTTCGACTCTTGACACGGATCTTGTTGTTACAAGAATATGATCTCGAAATTTTGGACAAAAAAGGTGTGAAAATGTTGTAGCGGATCACCTGCCTCATCCTGAGATGACCAACCCACATGACCATATTATTAATGACAAATTTCTTGACGAGCAATTATTCACGATCGAAGATAACCCTTGGTTTGCCGACATTGTGAACTACCTCGTGACCGAGCAACTTCCTGTGGGTTGGTCAAAATATGACCCAACCAAATTTAGATCTTATGTCAGATTCTTTCACTGGGACGACTGATTGACATCATTTCATGCTCATATTTGTATCTTATATCCATTATCTTTCACCTAAACAATGCTATGTTACGAGTTTTATGTTTAGTTTTCAGGAATAATTAGGTTTGAAGAGATGAAACATAAAAGAACCCAAAAGCTGGGAAAAAGGACTGAATTGTGAGATATGTAGACCAAGATGCAAGGAAGAAGGACCTGAATGCAAGACCAAAGGACCTAAGAGCAAAACAGAATACTCCTCACCATCATGGGGAGTATTTTGGCAATTCTATTCGGGTCGGAGCTCCAACATGCAAAATAGATGCATCAAATACCAACAAAGCCTTCCAGAAAAGCCCACAAGAAATTCCAGAGCGATCCTGACACTGTAGACCGCTAATTAGCGGTCCAAGACCGCTAATTGGCGGTCACCTTTGGCCCAAATACGCTCAAATTTCTCCAGCACATGTCTTAGAGGATGTTTAGGCTATTTGTGGTATCTGTTTAGTCCCACATTGGGGGATTGTCCCGGATTAGCTTTTTCCATGGCTATAAATAGAACTCTTCACCTCCTATTGTAATCACTCCATATTTTAAGTGGCTATTCTTCCTACTAGAAGTGAGGCCTTGAAGCACACACTAAAGTAGGAGGATGCTACTTTTAATGTGAGTCATTTTATCAATAAAGTTTTGTGTTTCTTTCATTGTTTGTTTTATGCTCCTTTTATTGTTTGTGCATGTTTTAGTTTAATCGTCTTTTAATTCTAGCTTAGTTTTAATATGCTTTCTTTCCATAGTTTAATAATTAGTGTAATGTTTAGTGAGTAGTTCCATCCCCTTTGGGGGGTGGAGTAGATGTACATACATGCATTAGAGAATGGGATGAATGCTTTATTTTTGATGTGTTGATAAAACATGAATGTATGCTTGCTTGTTTAGGATAGAATTTATAACTTGATGAGTTTTGCCAAAATGATTAGACACCGCTCATGCTTGTTTAGGTTCTGAAATAAACACCTTGCATATGTAAATGTTAATCAACTAAGTTGGTGAATAGATTGATAGGTTTTGCCATAACATTTAGACACTTCCTATGCTTGATAAACACCACCTTCATGTGCTTAAAGAATGTATTCTACACCCACCTCTTTGCATGTGTGCACTCACTCCACCCCTTAGGGGTTTGCCATTCCTGAAATTCCAGCATTCTTCCTTTGTTCTTAGTTTAGTTGTTATTCCATCGTTTGTTTGTTTCGTTCGCAGTTCATACTTCTTAGTGTAGCGTAGTCTAGATTAGCATAAACAACTTTCTTCCCCCTATTTTTGCCACTTGATTTCGTACAAGCAAGAGGCTACTCACCTCCCTGAGGACGACCCGTACTTGCCACCGCTTCATCGCGGCCGTGCACTTGCGGTAGAAATATAAAACGTTCAACAAGTTTTTGGCGCCGTTGTCGGGGAGGTGCCAGTCCAGACTCTTGTTTGGACGATTCGAGTGGATTTAATTTGTGTTTTGTAGTTTTGCTTTGTTTCAGGAGACTTGGAGTCGTCCATAGGAACGGCTGGAGAAGTTTTGAGTCAATCTGGGCACTTCAGACCGCTAATCAGCGGCCTGAGACCGCCAATTGGCGGTCTGGTAAGCTCTGTTTGCTCTCTTATTTCTTTGGTCGGTTTTCATAATTGATGTAGTGATCTGGGATTTAATTTGGCATGTTTTGACTTATAGTTGTTCCCAGATCCATAATCAACCTCCTTTAAGCAACTTGGACCCTAAAACTCAAAGCAAAAGATTAGGCATTCTTGTTGTTTAGGTCATGCATCATGTATGTGACTTAGGCATTTAGATTGTCCTTTATCTTAGCTTTATTTTCTATTGCTGAGAGCTGGCGTGAGGTACGCACCTTCTACTCTCATTCATGCATTTCGTATGAACATGCATTAGTTAGTAGGAAGTGCATTGCAACAAGTGTGAGTTGAGCGTTGTTTGGAGAGTTGATTGCTAGATTTAGGACTCCAAAACGCTACTAAGGAGGGGCTGTCCCGTAAAAGATAAGGTGGGGGATTTCATCACCCTTTCCTTCGCCCCAAAAACCACACTAATCAAGAGCCTAATTTTAAAATCAAGTAGACATTGGCCTTAAGGATTTCGGGCGCATTAGGAGAGTGATCCGGTCCCGACCGTCATGACCTGATCGGCGTTGCCCACTTTGTCGATAGTAGGAGAGACGAGATCCCCGGATCTTGGCTCACTTGCTGGGCTTTGTGGTCCTCGTTGTAGGGAGGTGAGGCGTGTTGAGGTCGTGTGACCTCGCAGTTAGGCGTCATCTAGCTGTAAGGACCTATAGCGACCTTAGAATTGCTTGAGCCTTGTTTGCTTGTGTGCTTCTACCTGTACCCATCCGCCGTAGCTTAAGGACTTCTTCCCTTCTCTCCTGAGTCATTCTTTCTCTCCCGTGTTCCCTCATCTTCTCTTCTACGTACATTCTTTGTTTTTCAAAAAAAAAAAAGTTTTGGTGTGTGTGCACCTTTGTGCGTGCTTTCGTGGACACGAGACGAGAGTGGTCGTTTGTCGAGGAGCGTTGTCAATCCAGCTTCGGTCATCGATTTCTCGACACCTCCCTCCTCTCGTGTCGCACGCAGTTCGGGTTCAATGGCTGCTAATTTCCGTGAGGAGGAGCAGTTGCTGGACCCACCTGTTCGACCAGTGCTTCCAGTTATCGTTCCCATACCTCTACGTGATCGATGCTACCCGAGCCGTACAGCTCTACCCTCATGCATCGTATTACCAGAGGCTAATGGGAACCATTTTGAGGTTAAGCCTCAATTCATTTCCATGCTCCCTCATTTCACTGGGAAAGGTGACCCCTATATCTTTCTCAGGGAATTTGAGGAGGTCTGTGTTATGTTCAAGATGCAACAACTTAGCACAGACTCCATCCATCTTAGGCTCGTTCCTTTTGCACTAAAGGATGACGCCAAGAAGTGGTTGTACAGCAACCAGGCGAATTCCTTTAGGACTTGGGATGAGTTTCAATCTGCATTCCTCAAGAAGTACTTTCCTAATCATCGGACTCAAAAATTGAGGAACGAAATCAATTCGTTCTATCAACATGAGACCGAACCATTTCATGCATATCTTGAGAGGTTCAAAGAGCTACTATCCTCGTGCCCTCACCATGGCATTTAGTTGTGGCGTCTTTGTCAGATTGTGTATGAGGGTCTTCACATCCCGTCCAGAACGCTCCTTGAGTCCATGTGTCAAGGAGAGTTCTTGGGAAAGGATGAAAGGGAGGCATGGGCCTTCCTAGAAGACCTCGCTGAGAAAACCATGCAGTGGGAGAGTGTGAGGGAACCACCTGCATCATCTAGTATAGGAGCGAGGATCGCGAATGCAAACTCGACTAGATCGGGTACCGCATTTGCTATCGATACCACTACGGCCACCGAGGCACGCATGGCGGCCTTAATGCGCCGTATGGACTCGATTGAGCTCCAAAACCAACAAAGTGCACCTCACATGTCTACATCTGGTCCAGTTCCCTGTCATTCATGTGGTAGGATAGGTCATGTAGAAAGCGAGTGTGAGTCCATTCCTCCTGAGATGGAGCGTGTCAACGCCGTCTATGATAGAGCCAGGAATGACCCATACTCATCATCATCTTATAATCCTGGATGGAGGAACCACCCCAATTTTTCATGGAACCAAACTAATGCCCTGGGTGGTCCTCCAAACTCCTCGAGACCACCTTACCAATCACACCTACCTCCCATGCATGCGCATTCCTATCAGCCACCCCAAACGCAAACCACCAACCAATCGGGTTTCCCAAATTCCCATAATATGGAAACCCGATTCAATTCGCTTGAGACCTTGACTCGTGGACTTGAAAACTCAATGAAAAATTTTATGTCAACCACGAGTCAAGTTCTCACTTCAAATCAGCAGACCATCAAATCTCTGGAGCTTCAGATGGGCCAATTGGCTCAGTCTGTACATGAAAGAGAGAGAGGGTCTTTTCCTAGCCAGCCTGAGGCTAACCCCCGCATGTACCAACAACAACAAATGCAAAATGAGAATGTGGTACCTCGGGGGAGGCAAGTGAACCATGTGGAGGAACCTGTTCACCATGTCAATTCCATTGTGACCTTAAGGAATGGAAAACAGGTTGACAATCACATTTCCTTGCCACACCCACCACCATCTATGCAGCCCCCCAGTGGGAATGGTGGTGAAGAAGAAGCTGAGGGTGAGGGTAATACACCAACGCTTCTTTCTTCTCAGGCACCGCAGAAAACCTACCTGCCAAAAGCTCCCTATCCAAGTAGGTTAACCAAAAAGCAGAGTGCCAACATGGACAAGATATTAGAGGTATTTAAGCAAGTGAAGGTTAACATCCCCTTGTTGGATGTCATCCAACAAATACCTCAATATGCCAAAGTGTTGAAGGATCTCTGCACAACCAAGAGGAAGACCAATGTTCCTAAGAAAGCATTCTTGGCTGCAAATATCAGCTCACTTTTGTCCAATCCCACCTACACAAAATACAATGACCCTGGGTGTCCTACTATTCAGTGTACGATAGGGGACACTAGACTGAGCAATGTTTTGCTTGATTTAGGATCAGCGGTCAACCTCCTCCCATTCTCTGTTTATCAACAGTTGAACTTGGGAGAATTGAAACCAATGAAGATCACCCTCCAATTGGCGGATAGATCCATTCGTATTCCCATGGGGATTATCGAGGATGTGCTTATCAAAGTTGGAGATTTTATATTTCCAGTCGATTTTGTTGTCCTCGATACCAATCCTGTTGCGAACACCCACTCTCAAATACCTTTGATTTTGGGTAGACCATTTCTGGCAACCTCCAATGCCTTGATTAATTGTAGAAATGGTCTCATGAAGCTCTCATTCGGTAACATGAGTGCCGAGTTTCATGTGTTCAACTCTGGTAGGCAACAGGAACCCATGGATGAACCTTTAAATCTCAATCTCATCCGCCAATTGGAGAAAGCACCACAAAATCAACGAACACCCCTAACCCCAATGCAACCCGTTGAGAATGTTCGAGGGCCCAGCGAAAACTCATTGTCTGTCTTCACAATGCAACAGAGAGAGCTGGCCTCGAACATGAATGTCCAAAGGGAGTGTTCGTTGCATGATTCAGTTGAGAGTACTAGTGAGAGTGAGACACCTCATCATATGCCTTTACCAGAAGGTGTCTCTACCTCATGTCCCATGGCCATTGAGCCATTTGGGCTTCATATTGACTCCAACAAGGACCCACCTATGACCGAGCTTTTGCTTGATGATCTAAATGATGGTGGGAGGTCCTTGTTGGATGACTTGGGGAGAAGCCCCATTCTTAGTGATGCAGGTCTGCTGCATCCATCGAATGAGCTTGAGGAACTCATTCTGATGCACCCGCCTATTGGTTGGAGGGTTTTCTTCGATGAGCAATTAAACCCTAGTGAGGCAACACAACTTCATTCTTTGTTGCCACACCCGACCAATATCATGAGGGGTTCGAGCCTTTCAGCTTTGACCTTTCACCCCTCATGACACCTCAGAGTACCAGTGGAGTTTGCCCATCTCGGCAAGTCTCTGGTCCTCATGACTTGATGTTCTCATTTGATGTTCCTTGACCAAATGATTATGAGAATATCTTGGTTGATGTATATATCTTGAAAAAAAAAGAAAAAAAGAAAAAAAAGTGTGTAATAAAAAACTCCTTCAGTGAGCATCGATTGTTGTGGGCCCCAACCCTTGTGTACTTGGGCACAATCTCTTCACGTATTTATCTCTCTTATTCAGCTTCTCACAGGTTTTGAGGGAATTTGGGTTTGTGTCCATCAACATGACCCTGAACGTCCCTTTGTACTTCATGTTGGTGAGATCTTTCCTTTTTCATGCATGTATCCATGTAGTATCTTGTTCACATTCATTGAGGACAATGCATGAAGTAGGTGTGGGGGGGGTGTTTTACGTGTGTACATAGTCGAGTCTTTTTCCTTTGGTTTTATTTTCGCTTGTTTGTACTGCTAGGGTCATGTTAGTGTGCCGCATTTAACATTGATATATCTGCTTGCCATGATCCTTGGGTGACTTGTCTCCTTTTGCTTGCCGAGTGCTTTAAAATTTTCACATTTCTTTCAAAATCTTCATGTGTTTGCGAAAGAAAATGTTTTTTGTGGGTTTTGCGTGTGTTTAGCATGTGCAAAACCGTTGAGAGGCAAAGTAAAAAGAAAGGTCCCAAAATTGTCTTGAACTTGATGCATTAGGATTTTTGGTTTACTGGCTTTAGGTCTTATCGAGTCGTTAGGATGCACCCCGGTTTTCCCTCGGGGGGCGTGTAATCATAGGGTTTCAGTACTCAAACATTTAAAGAAGTCCACCCTGAACCTAGTGAGTCAAATAATTCGTGTCTGTTAGTATAAGGAAGTTTGTCGTAGGCAGGGCCCTTAATCTCTTTTTGTGAAACTTAAGTGTAGGAGTTTTCGTTCCCATGTAAATAAATAAGTGGTGTTCTCTCTTCTCGCACGACTCCTATCACTCGGGAAAGTAGGTCTGAGGGGACTTTGTGCCTGGTGCTTTCGAGTCATCTGACTTGGGATGCACCGACCGAACTCCCGTTACACGGGTGGTAGGGATCGCCCTATGTGGAGATTTGGGGGAAGGTGTACGTGATAGTGTAAGTCCTCATAGGCAATGATGCACGAAACCTGACCCTGGGAGAATCAAACACCAACCAATAAAATGCTCCAAAGAAAAAAAATGATGAAAAAAAAATGATGAAAGAAAAAAAAAAGAAAAAAAAAGCAAATAAGAACCAAAATGGACTCTACACATTGTATCACATTCAGAAGTTAAGGTTGCCCATGTTTTTCACTTAAGTCCTTAACTAACTCTCACGAATAACTCATTAGGCTAGGTGTGTGGACCGATTACATATATAGAGTCGACCCGTAGTATTACTGCGTCCCATGATCGACAATATAAGTCCAACGAGTCGTGTAGCTAGATTGATTAATGCATCTTGTTCGGATTTTGTGGGTATATCCGCTGAAAACCCTCAGGAGACAACACTCCTCCTCCTTGGTGACAATGAGATTTAACGGCTTGTTGCACGTGCTAAGTGCAACCATGATTCCTACGAAAGTGAGTTAGGATTTCTTGTTTTTTTCGCATGCTTTTCTCTTTCTTTGTTTTGCTCGGGACTAGCAAAAGTTAGGTGTGGGGGTATTTGATTGACATCATTTCATGCTCATATTTGTATCTTATATCCATTATCTTTCACCTAAACAATGCTATGTTACGACTTTTATGTTTAGTTTTCAGGAATAATTAGGTTTGAAGAGATGAAGCATAAAAGGACCCAAAAGCTGGGAAAAAGGACTGAATTGTGAGATTTGTGGACCAAGATGCAAGGAAGAAGGACCTGAATGCAAGACCGAAGGACCTAAGAGCAAAACAGAATACTCCTCACCATCATGGGGAGTATTTTGGCAATTCTATTCGGGTCGGAGCTCCAACATGCAAAATATATGCATCAAATACCAACAAAGCCTTCCAGAAAAGCCCACAAGAAATTCCAGAGCGATCCTGACACTGTAGACCGCTAATTAGCGGTCCAAGACCGCTAATTGGCGGTCACCTTTGGCCCAAATACGCTCAAATTTCTCCAGCACATGTCTTTGAGGATGTTTAGGCTATTTGTGGTATCTGTTTAGTCCCACATTGGGGGATTGTCCCGGATAAGCTTTTTCCATGGCTATAAATAGAACTCTTCACCTCCTATTGTAATCACTTCATATTTTAAGTGGTTATTCTTCCTACTAGAAGTGATGCCTTGAAGCACACACTAAAGTAGGAGGATGCTACTTTTAATGTGAGTCATTTTATCAATAAAGTTTTGTGTTTCTTTCATTGTTTGTTTTATGCTTCTTTTATTGTTTGTGCATGTTTTAGTTTAATCGTCTTTTAATTCTAGCTTAGTTTTAATATGCTTTCTTTCTATAGTTTAATAATTAGTGTAATGTTTAGTGAGTAGTTCCATCCCCTTTGGGGGGTGGAGTAGATGTACATACATGCATTAGAGAATGGGATGAATTTATTTTTGATGTGTTGATAAAACATGAATGTATGCTTGCTTGTTTAGGATAGAATTTATAACTTGATGAGTTTTGCCAAAATGATTAGACACCGCTCATGCTTGTTTAGGTTCTGAAATAAACACCTTGCATATGTAAATGTTAATCAACTAAGTTGGTGAATAGATTGATAGGTTTTGCCATAACATTTAGACACTTCCTATGCTTGATAAACACCACCTTCATGTGCTTAAAGAATGTATTCTACACCCACCTCTTTGCATGTGTGCACTCACTCCACCCCTTAGGGGTTTGCCATTCCTGAAATTCCAGCATTCTTCCTTTGTTCTTAGTTTAGTTGTTATTCCATCGTTTGTTTGTTTCGTTCGCAGTTCATACTTCTTAGTGTAGCGTAGTCTAGATTAGCATAAACAACTTTCTTCCCCCTATTTTTGCCACTTGATTTCGTACAAGCAAGAGGCTACTCACCTCCCTGAGGACGACCCGTACTTGCCACCGCTTCATCGCGGTCGTGCACTTGCGGTAGAAATATAAAACGTTCAACAACGACCTTATCTATTCAAATACTGCTCTGACCAAATTTTCAGGCGGTACATCCCAAATAACGAGTTCCAAAGTATGCTCCATTTTTTCCATTCTGAAGCATGTGATGACACTTTGGAGCAAAGAAAACTGCCACAAGGTGCTCAAATCTGGATTTTACTGGCCTTCAATTTTCAAAGATGCTTACAAATTTCGTAAGCAATGCGATAGGTGTCAGGGCCTTGGCAGGATCCATGGAGTTGATATTATGCCTTTGCAAAATATCATTGTCGTCGACATCTTCGATGTGTGGGGCATCGACTTTATGGGTCCATTCCTGAATTCGTTTGGGAATGTTTACATTCTTGTGACCGCTGACTATGTGTCTAAGTGGGTTGAGGCAATCCCCACAAAGACCAATGACAACAAGGTGGTCACCAAATTCATAAAGGACATTTTTGCACGATTTGGTACTCCTCGTACCATAATCAGCGACAGGAGTACCCACTGCTGCAATCGCTCCTTTTAAGCTCTTATGAGAAAGTATTCGATCACCCACAAGCTTGCAACCCCATACCATCCACAAACTAGTGGGCATGTCGAAGTCTCTAACCGTCAATTAAAGCATATCCTTGAGAAGACGGTTAATTCCTCGAGGAATGGTTGGTCGACTAAACTTAATGACGTGTTGTTGGCTTTCCGGACCACGTATAAGACTAATTTTAGTATGTCCCTATATCGGGTAGTGTACGACAAGGCTTGCACCCTACTCGTCGAGCTCGAGCATCGTGCTTTCTGGGTGATCAAAAACCTGAATATGGATCTTGATCAAGCCGGGGTGCAGCTTAAACTCGACATCGTGGAATTGGAAGAGTTACGCAATGATGCGTATGAAAATGCCAAAATTCATAAGTCCCGGGCTAAGATGTTTCACGGTCGCATGATTATGCAAAAAGTGTTTATGGCCGGGCAGAAGCTATTGCTCTACAATTCTCGACTTTATCTGTTTGCGGGAAAGCTCTGCAGTCTCTAGTCTGGTAATTTTATTGTGCAAACTGTATTCCTCGTAGAGCGGTTGAAATCCTGAACCAAAGGAATTGGGATGTGTTCAAAGTTAATGGACAATGCCTCAAACTTTAGTTGGAGGGGGCATCAGCAGAAGTCGAGGAGGTCAAGTTCCTTCATGAACGTCTCTCGCACTCAACCATTCATGCTCCTGCATGAATGGTGGAGATTTCATGTTTGTACATACCAAAAAAGAAAAAAGAAAAAAGAAAGAAAGAAGAAAAAAAGAAAAAAGAAGATAAAGATTCCACAAGTGAGCACTGATTGTTGTGGGACCCAACCCTTGTGTATTTGAGCCCCATTTCTTTCACGTATTTGTCTCCCTTATTTAGTATGTCACATGTTTTGAGGGGAATTCAGGTTTATATTCATCAACATAACCATGAACTTCCCTTTGCGCTCCACGTTGGTGAGATCTTTTATTTTTTCATGCATAAATCCATGTAGTATCATGCTCACATTCATTGAGGACAATGCATGAAGTAAGTGTGAGGGGTGTTTTACTTATGTACATAGTCGAGTCTTTCTCCTTTTGTTTTGTTTTGTTTTGTTTGTATTGTTAGGGTCATGTTAGTGTGTTATATTTAATATCGATATATCTGCTTGACATCATATCATGCTTATATTTGTGTCTTACATCCTCTATTTTGAACGTAAGTAATGCTACGTAACGAGTTTTATGTTTAAGTTTCAGGAATAAACATGATTGAGAAAAAGAGACACAAAGGACCTGAAAGCAAGAAAATGGATTGAATTTTAAGACTTATGGATTGAGGAAAGGACCCAAATGTAAACCAAAAGGACCAATAAGCAAATCGAGAAACTTCACACCATCATGAGGAGTATTTTGGCAATTAGATCCGGGCCTAAGCTCCGAAAACCAATTGAAAGGAATGTGTTCTAAAAGTTTTACTTTTATATGTCAATTATTTTGAATTGGATGTGCAAACATTTTGTTCCTTGATTATTGTATTCGTCTTTTGGAAGTGTTAAGGAAGATGCACTTGGTCATTAACCGTAGAGCTCTAAAAGATAATAGTTTACATAAATCAAAAGATATTCAGAATCATGGTAATTCAACATGAAACATTAATTACCGAGATAAAATTGTCGTGTTGGTCATCGATTGTTGTAGCTCTACAAATAATTGACAACACGAGTATATAAAAAAGGAAAAGATTACTTTTATATATTCAATAGACCTAACAAGTAAAACATTATGAAATTGTATTTCGTGTCATTAATGTTTTACTGTGTCTTGGATCCTTTGATACGAAACTTATATCTTTTCACTCAAGAAGTGCTTGATTTGATTATTGTCAAAAGTTATCAATGAGTATAGTGATAAAGGCAATAATTGATTGAACATGACTTGTGCTAGAAAAGATAGCTAGTCAAACGATTATCATTGACCCTCTTAATTGAGTGATGATATTAGTGGGCCCATTGATAAAGTAAAATTATAATGTGGACAATGTAGCTTGAGTAAAGTTACATAGTTATAATTATCTTAAATAGATCAAGAAATGAATATAATACAAAGGTGACACATTTCTACTTTGTATATATTCTTAATATCATGAGGCAATGGACAGACACAAGTGGTGCACTGACATCACTAAATGGATCGTGTTTAGTTCGAGTGGAACACGACATCTATGCTAATTGGGTAACTATAATGTGTAACTAGAGATCACTTATAGTTTGAGATATTAAGTGGTTAATATCATGCCAATTTAGCTTAGATCCTCATATAGGTCACACCATAAAACTGAGAAACAAGAAGCTTGATTTTAAGTTCATATGATGTGTCAGGTATCATGAGAAAAGGGACACATGTAGTGAATCAACAAAATCAATATGTCACAAAAATTGACATAATTATAATCATGGATAAAATCATATGAGGTGTATATATTATGGGGTGTAATAATTTAATATTACATAGGATAATATATTACATAAGATATGAATTTTCTAAAAACCCCAAAAGATCAAATTTTGTTGAATATAAATCCGAAATTTGACAAAGGCAAAATCGGGGTCAAAATGGTCCACCGTTTTGGGTTCGGTCGACCAAGGTTTCTTAGGAACTAACCGAAATTGTCTGGAGTGCCTGGACAATTGGGTTCGGTCAACCGGGCTAAACGGTCAATCGAAAGAAAATATCCAGGAGCTTTCTTGGGAATATGATGGTAGACCAAAAGTGACACGGTCGTCTGAAGAGATTTACTATGAGAAATTTTGGTGAGTCAACGGTCGACCGGAGCAAGACGTGGATCATCCGAGCTTTTCCAGGGAATTTTTCTTATGAATATTTGGTCGAACATCTAGCTCACGGTCATCCGAACTTGCGTAAAACAGAATTGTTCGGTCGACCGAGCGGAAATCTTGGTTAACCGACTAAAACGATTTTTCCCTGAATTATTAAGAGAATAATTAGATCATGGGTTAGATTAATTCTAGATTTGATCAAACGTTTTTTAGGATGCTTATGTGGCAAATTGGGTTAATTTTTGGAGAGAGAAAAGCAAGAGATCATGACTAGATAATAGTTCATGATATGATTGTTTTGGGTGCCTATAAAATGATCCCTCATCCTATTTGTTTATTTACATGCAAAATTTGTTTCTCTCCCTAACCACCCAATTAACCCATTCGAAAACTCTCTTAGTATTTTCAGTTTTGGATATAAAAATCTCAGGAGCTTTTAGAGGGGTTATTAGCTAGATTCTAAGCTTAATTAGATATTGATTAGCTAGTTCATTTCTCTATAATCTTGTTTAGAGTTTGGCGAACACTTGGAGGCGAATCCGCGAGTGATTCGACGAGTAACAGAACGCCGGATCTTCTAAAAGGTTTTAGAGAACCTTTGTGTATGATCCTCTCTTTTTTGTTTATTTTAATATGTGTAGGAATGCATGATATTAGAATAAACATAGACATGTACATAAACTCAATGAAAATATAAAATCGATCATGTATGTTTGTATTAAATTGTTTCAAAATATACACATACATAGGGACACGAAATCCTACACCAATTCGGGTGTACCAAACATGAAGAGATTCATCCACAAAAGCTCCACAAAAGCACAACACGATCAACCCATTCCTAGCTGCCATTTGGCGGTTCCAAACCGCCAATTGGCAGTTGGTTTGGATCCAAATCCGATTAGCCTCAGCCGAGTGTTGTATTAGTATGTATTTAGTCTATATATGGTATGCATTTAGTCTCATACCGGGGGATTGTCCTCGGTTACCTTTTTATGGCTATAAATAGAACTCTTCCTCCTCCTTTGTAAAATATCTCCTCTCTTGGTGGTCATTCTCTATACTTGGAGTAAAGCCTTGGAGCAAAACTCTAGTGGAGAGATACTACTTGTAATGTGAGTGAGCAATAAAGAATGTTTTGTTAGTTTCTTGTTGTTTCTTTTAGTTCTTGCATACTTAGTTAATTTCGTTTGTTTTAATCTTCCTAGAATTAATTAACATGTTTTCTTTTATTAATATGAATGTTAGCTTAATAATGTGTTAGTAGTTTCATCCCCCTTTGGGGGTGGAGTTGATGTTTATGCATGTCATGTAGATTGGAATGAATGTTATATGTTGTTTTATGTGATGGGTGATATAAATGTGATATGCATGTTTGAATTAAAGAGACTACTTAACTTGATGATTTCAGTCATATTCATTAGGTACATCCCATGCTTGTTTAAGTTCTTAATAACAAACTTGTTTATGCTCATATTAATCAACTAGGTTAGTGATTTGGATGATTGGTCTTGCCATTAGGTACTTCCTATCCATAGCAAAACTACCTACACTTGTGCTCTATTGAATGTATTCGTCACCACTTATTTCATGTGTACACACATTTCACTCCTTAGGGGTTTCTCTTCCTGAATTCCGGCTTGCTTTATTAGTTAGTTTAGTTTCATTGTTACTTACTTTCGTCATCTTCTTTAGTTTAGTGTAATGTACCATAGTTTAGTCTAGTTTAGTGTAATCAACTTCTTCTCCCCTCGTTTTCCCACTTCCTTCGAACGAACCATAGTCGACACACCTCCCTGTAGATCGACACGTACTTGCCCTATTTTCACCGGCGGTCGTACACTTGCGGTTTAAACTTAATATTAACAATCACCTGGGACAACACGATGCAGGACGGAAGAGCAGTCTGTGCCGGAAAGCATCAGTCAAGCAGAGAAATGGGAACATGTGGGTCCAGCAACTGCTCCTCCTCGCAGTGCAGATCAACCATTGAACGTGGATTGTGTGGAACACGATAAAGGGAAGGTGTCGAGAAATCGACAGCCGAAGTAGGATTAATGACGTGTCTCGTCAAACAACCACTCTCGTCTCGTGCCAATACAAGCATGCACAAAGGTGCACACACACAAACCAAACGTAAAACCTCTTGTTTTCTTCGTTTTTTAGAGCGTATGCCATACAAGCATGCACAAAGGTGCACACACACACAAAGATTTACGTTGGTCGTGTATTAGAGCGTATTTAGTCTATTTTTGGTATTTGTTTAGTCCTATAACGGGGTATTGTCCCGTATTACCTTTTTCTATGGCTATAAATAGAACTTTTCACCTTCTATTGTAATCACCCATTTCTTGGTGGCATTCTCTCTTCTTGGAGTAAGCCTTGGAGCAAAATCTCAAGGTGGAGAAGAATGCTGCTAGTGATGTGAGTCATTTAATAAAATAAATTTTCCATAGTTTTGTTCTTATGTTGTTTCTTTATGCATGCTTAGCTTAGTTTTATTTCTTTGATTGTAGGCTAAAGTAGTTAGAATGTTTACTTTCTTCTTTAGTTTAATTGTTAGAATAATGTGTAGTGAGTAGATCCATCCCCATTTGGGGGTGGAGATGATGTTCATACATGCATTAAAGAATGGATATGAATGCTTTATATTTTGATTGTGTTGATAAATGTGAATGTATGCTTGCTTGTTAGAGTAGAATACTACACTTGATGGGTTTTGCCACACATCTTACACACCTCTCATGCTTGTTTAGGTTTTGAAATAACCAGCTTGTGTATATGAATGTTAATCAACTAGGTTAGTGAATGGATTGATAGGTTTTTCCATAACCTTTAGACACTTCCTATGCATGAAAATACTACCTACATTTGTGCCTAAAGAATGTATTATTCACCATCTTTTTACATGTGTGAACACACTCCACCCCTAGGGGTCTTTCTCTTCTTGATTCCAGCTTAAATTTACATTCTTTTAGTTTTGATTCGAAGTAATCGTTAGTTGCTTTACTTTGCATTTTTCTTCTTAGTAGTTTAGTGTAGCATAGATTAGCATAGACAAACACTTCTCCCTTTTTGTTTCCACTTGATTTCTGAAACAATCAGAGGCTACTCACCTCCCTGAGGATTGACCCGACGTGGTTGTGCACTTGCGGTATTAAAACGATTAAACAAGTGTGAACAGATATGAGGCGAGATAAGTGATAAATGATGCATGTAAGCATATGTGTGTGTGTGTCATGTGTGTGTGTTCATGTATAGAAGTTTCTAAAGATTTGGCACGACCTATCATTGCATTCACAAAACATATTAGCAATTACTACTTGATTATCTTGAGATGAGGTTCAGCATGAGAAGTGTCTAAAGTAATGGCAAAACTCATCAAAAGCTAGGAACTAATGTGAAAAATGAAGCTAAGCATAGGAGGTGTCCGAATCATATGGCAAAACTCATCAAAACAAAGTTTCTTCAATCGATCGAGTGAGCAAACACTAATACAAACACACGACTAACATGTAGCATACCCAACAGGAGATTTCAACCAATAAAGATAAGGAAAGGAAGCATGGGAAGTGTCTAAATCTTATGGTAAAACCAATTAAAAATCCCCCAACTTGTAGATGATTAAAACAAATCGAATGAACATACAAACATTCAAGTCTACACAATCAAAACTCGTCAAACATCAAAACCACAAAACATAAATGTGCATCATCTCCACCCCCCAAAGGGGGATGAAACTACTCACTACTCATGAAGCTAACATTTATATTAAGAAGAGAAAACATTCTAACTAATTATACTAAGATTAATAAAACAAAATTAAGCTAAACATGCAAAAATTAAAAGAGAACATGAAACTAACAAAGATTTTATTTTATTTATGACTCACATGACAAGTATCATTTCTTCACTTGAGTTTTGCTCAAAGGATTTACTCCAAGTAGAGAGAATGACCACCAAACAAAGAGTAGTTACAAAGGAGGAAGAAAAGTTCTATTTATAGACATGAAAAAGGTAACTGAGGACAATACCCTAATGTGGGACTAATGAAACTTCTACAAATGGATACAAACAACATAATACACACACGAGAAGCTGGGTCGGATCTGGAGCATACCAGACCGCCAATTGGATGTCTCGGGTCGCCAATTGACTGTCTCGGTTGGTCGGATTCGACCCAGTTTCAGTTGGCTTCTTCATTGTTTCAATTCTCCACGTGGAGTGCGCCCGGGTTGGTTATTTGAGTCTGCACCTGGGTCTAATTGCCAAAATACTCATCATGATGGTGTCGAGTTTCTCCGATTGTTATTTGGTCTCTCAGGGCTAACGTCCAGGTCCTTCCCACTTGCAGATAGGTCATTATGCATGACATAGATGTCCATTTTGCTTTATTTAAGTCATTTCTTCTTACGTTTCAGTCATTTTTCTCTTCCCTTCTCTTCTTTATTACCTAATACCTGAAATATAACAACAAACACTCGAGTAGCACAATATTGAGGTAAAATTAAGAATATATAGCATGAATATGATGCATGATATGCTACAAATCAACTTAAAAAGGCACAGACGAATATATATGTCGGTTAATGTTAACACAATCGTGTGTGATAGTTTTTCCGTGGATTTGAATATTTCACCAATGGATACATATCTCGTTCTCTGTCAGTGTGTGTTTCTGTTCGAACGAATACTACAAAAACATTTTCCGATGGTTCTTTACCGTAGACGTTAACGAGACTATCTGTTGGTGTAAAGCTACACCGACGACAAAAGATATATGTCGGTGTATAGCTTCCTTTACCAAGGGATATGTCACCGACAGATCTGTATCTGTCAGTGAAACCTATATTTTCTAGTAGTGAAAACTAAAAGTACATTACACAAAACCATCATCATAAGTCGGCAAAATACCCTAACAACATATGAATTTACTTTTTCTTCGTAACCACAAAAAATGTTCCAATCAGAGCTTCCAACAACAATAATGGAACCTATAAAGAACATGATTGAATAGTGAAATCCATATTTCGTGAAAAAAAATGATGAAAATATAACGACGAAAAATATGATCATGCAAAAAAATGCAATTTGCACCTTTCCCATAACCCTAGGGTTGTAAACGGGAGGGGTCGGGTGGTTTTTGAACCCACCGCTACCCGACCTGTCTAAGGTAGGCGAGTTGGCAGGCTGGGTCTGGTCGGGTGAAAAAAAATTAACCACTACCCGACTGCCTCAGATCGGGTAAACGGGTTACGCGGGCGGGGCGGGGCGGGTACACGGGTTATGCGGGGCGGGTAGATGGATAAATGGATTTTTTATATGTTTTTCTTTTCTTTTGCATAAAACTATAAATTAAAAACAAGACACATTAGCACCTTAAAAATATTACCAATGTGATGAACATCATAAAATTATAAATAACTTCAACTTTATAACACTATTAGTAAATTAGGGATTAGAGAATATGTATATGTATATGGTATATAACTATATAAGTGTGTATATATATAATATTTATTATTTGATTTATTAAATTCTTATGCGGGTAATCGGGTAAACGGGGCGGGTAGAAAATACAACCGCTACCCGCCACGTTTATTAGTCTGGTTGGCGGATATTCAGGTAAGCGGGTGGCGGGTTGAGTTTTTTACACCGCTACTCGACTTAGGCGGGTCGTGTTGGTGGGTCGGGCGGGTTTTACCTGCCCCATTTACAACCCTACATAACCCCAACCCCAAAAAACTAAAAATGAAAAGATAAGTCCAGAAAATTAGAAAACAAAATTATGGCTAGAATAAAAATTGGAAAACAAAAAGATAATGCTTGGGTTAAGATAAAGTTGGGTTTAGTGGAAGTTGGTATTTTTATTCTCAAAATTAAAAATTACAGAAAAAACAAACTCCATATGAAACCAGAATAATATAGACAGGCAAAACAGGCATAGCTGACTGCCAAAAGCTACAAAAAAACTCAGTCTGAAAATCAACCAGGTTTAGAACTTGTTGTTTTCAAAACCACCCACTCCAGGTCCACGATCCGACGTGAATCTCCAAGTCAGCACCACGTCGGAAGTCGGGTGGGATGGTCAGGGTCGTCTCGGAAATTTTTGAGGCCCTGTACGAAAATAAACAACGAGACTCCTAAATTTGAAAAACATTGTCCTCCTAGTTTAAATAATAAAAATTTCACTAACTTAATGCAATATTAATTGAATTTTTTTGTCTTCTTAGCAATATTTGAGACAAATTTATCAATGTTTATGTGTTATTCATGTGTTAACACTAATTTTATTCGCAATCCAATAAGCATATGTACAATTTTTTTTGAGGCTCCTTCAAAATGAGGCCCGGAACGAGACCCGGAGCAGGAGCTCACCCTGCTCCTGCTATTGGGTCGGGCCTGGGGATGGTGCGTATCCATCCTAGAATCCAGTAGAATCAGCGTACATGCAAATATCCTATCTTTTTGCCTAAAGTGGTTTGGCTTTTATTAGAATAATTGCCAAAACACCCAAAAGAACATGATAATTACATTGGAATCGGCGAATTAACTCAACAAGATATAGATTGTTCATTTTGTTTGAATTCTTCACTAAAGAATGAGAGAGCTAGCATCTCGGTCCCTTGAATTTAGTTGTGTCATTAGTTTTTGTAACATGTCACTTTGTTAGCTTTTCTGCTAATCCCATACCTTTTAGTTAACTAAATTATTATTTAATTCAAATTTGAGAAAACTCGCCCTAATAATATCAGAATTAACAATTCTCACTTTTTAATTGTAAAATTTGATAACCATTTCGTGAATATTCACCTCTCCCCCTCCTCTATATATCTTTTTTTCTTTCTCTTATACATTACTTAACATAACACATATTTGTATTGATTGCTGGGTAGTGACTAGTGAGACAGTCGGAATATAAATTTGAATAAGTCTACAGTTCAAGATTTTGTTGCACTTCTTGCATACTAGTTGTAGTACGATAATAACATAAGGATTTCATCACCTCCCAGCAGTAGCACAACTAGTTTGATAATAACATTAAGGATTTCATCACCTCCCAACTGAAGCACAACTAGTTTGAGGGAATGGATCATTCTCTCATATTTTAGGGTCGAAGCCCAATGTTGGACGTAAAAACAGAATACATCGGATACTTGTTACGTCATCTCCACTTTAGAATCGCAACTTATTTCACGTAGTAGAATGAACATTTGGAAATTCTAGATCGTCAAAAAATATTAAGAATTTTATGGAGACATGTAACATCAATGCATTTGGAGTAAAAGTAGAACAAAATATCGAAGGAAAAAAGGAATAGTAGCGAAGCATGTCTCATTACTCTCATACTCTCATTAGAGCTCATCACGTGCCTTCTGGGTCTTGTCATTGTCTGATCCCATTGTTGGCATCGTTATTGGTCGAATCCAAAATTAAAAAACTTGATGGCTTGCCAACTGGGCCTCTTGTTCCAGGAAAGACTAATAGAACGTTGTCTATAATCTCATAACAACTCCTCAAGAAAGGGCGTTTCCTTCCGTTGTTTAGCGAGGAAGGAATGCTGTCCATTTAACTAAGTTCGACGACATCTAAATGGCCAGGATGAATTGTCCTATTGGAATATTTGAAGCGTGTGGGGTCACTTCTAAGACCTAAAATAGAACGTCGATCACCCAAAGATTATTCTAAAACTTATCGAATATCGATGTCTCAAAATCATGCCAGTAACATGTCCCAAAAATAAGACACAAAATGTGTATTTTAATTGGTCTAATGACTAATTGTATGACAAGTTGTGGTACAAGTACGATCCTCGTTCATATAATAACTCACAGTAAGTGAGATGTGGTTACACAATCTATAAGTCAAATTACCCTATCATATATTGATAGTAAAACTTGTCCACCAATAAATACATAAAAATGTATTTAGTTTTTAGTGACGATTTGCGTTGGCCATAGTTCTAAGATTATTGTATATGTCAACATTCAAGGAACATGAGAATCAATCTACCTTATTACCAAAAAATTACATTTTTTTATTTTTACTGAGCGAATGTACACACATATGACATAAGCCCCGGGAAGGTAGGAGAAGAGAAGAAATTTCCAACCACAACGGATTGATAGGGGTTTGAACCTACAACCTTTTGGTTGAGGAAATCTCAAGATAATCAGTTCAAGAAATGTCAACTTGGTTCATCAGTGTACTTAATTACATAGAAGTAGTTTGTAATTAATAAATAATGTACATTAACGAGTGAAACGTGTAAACGTGTCAAACCAAGTCTCCTCGATAAACACTTCCCAAATCAATTTGTCAAGCGATCTTGATAAACAATTCTGTCAAGTTTTATGTCCATTCTTACCTTTCTACTAATTCAATTTAGCTCAGTCAGTATATTCATATTCTTGGATTAGTTAAGCCCAGAGATTGAAATTTTGTATGTGAAATACACATTAAGATTTAATTATGATTATGTATTGGTCATTAAACATCTATTTGATTCCGGCATTTAAGTTCAACCTTTTCCGGCCGAAATAAACATGACTCATTAAGCTACTCGTCCCAAGAGAGTCTTGAGCTTGGGGACGAGCCGAAACTTTTTCATTAACCTTCAAACCATTCATTAAGCTATTGACCTTTCTTACATATAATCACAATATTCCTATCTGCAACTACATGCCATTTCTTTGAATTTAAAACATACTTTTAGATGCTAATTAAAAACATTAGTAAGTCATAAAATACAGTTCTATCACTAGAAATATTGAGTTGAAAAATTAACAACTGATTTCAATCACTCGGTGCATGCACCTATATCTTACATGTTTAGATGTCCACCAAATTGGCGCATCCATTTATATCACTCGGTGCAGATGCTCCGCCAAACAAACACTTCAACACTCAAAACACATGTTAATGTCTTTCCATAGCAAATTCCAAATTTCCACCAAACAAACACTTCAACACTCGATTGTCAATACACATGTTAATGTCTTTCGATAACAAACTCAAAACTTCCACCAAACCATAACATTAACATCAAAGATGACATATCTCATACCACAAAACACCAACATAACAAAGATACACCAAACCCTCAACCAGCAAGCCCTCGAATGATGTCCTTGGCTACACTACAAAGCTGCTCCAGCGCCACCTCCCTCCGGCACATCTCCGCCGGATACCCATCCGCCCTCTCGAACCTATCCCTACACACTGCAGGATACTCCATCGCCGCGCTCACGTGCACAAACGCGTAATCGAACATCTCCCCCTCTAATGCATCAACGGCCGATTGAAGCGAGTCTCTAGCGTCAGCGTACCTCCCAGCGCATGCGAGAAGTGCGGTTTTGAGGGCATTATTGGTTGTAGTTTTAGCTAGCTTGGTGGCGTAAAAGACTGTGCTAGTGGCGTTGGCGGCGCCGAAGTTGAGGAGGATAGTGGAGAGGCCTTTGGCGTCGTAGGAGGCGGAGCTGGAAGGAGTGGATTGGAGGGTGGAAATGCAAAGGGTGGGGTAGGTGGTTTTGTTGCAGGTCTGGTGGATGAGATCCGGGCAGTTGGTCGTAGAGGGGGAGAGGTGGGGGAGGAGGAAGAGGACGATGAATATGGGGATGGGGATGGAGATTGGAGACATGGTTTGAGGAGTTTGTGGTGGGATGGAGGTATGGGAGGGATGTGTGCGTTGTATAAATAAGGATGTTGCAGTGTTGGTTTTATTACATTGTGTCTTCGATGTTAGTGGTAAGGTTTTGTTTGTGAACTTGCGATGATAAGTACAGTTGGAGTGATATTGTTTTAAAGATTTCAACTCCTATTTTCACGTCAGTTTCTTTCTCTCCACAAAAGCACAATCTTTACTTTCTCTCTGCTCCACGTGGGGTACTGTGGGATAAGGGAGTTGTGTGTGGTAAATTGTAATTACGGACAATTAAAATTGTAATTTGCTCAAAATCCAGGGGTATTTTTTAATGGGCGGGTCAACGAGATGGAGGAAGTACCCGAGTTGGTGCTTTCGGTCTACTGTTCACATGTGAGACGAGTCGGACTTCCGCTTTTGTGCACTACTGGAAGTTGATTTCCGGAAGATGTTTGGCACGAGCTTCAATTAGAATCTAGCTTCTCGACGAGAAGATGTGGAAAGAAGCCCGAACCAAACACAACCTTAATCCTTAATGGTGATCATATCTCACTACTTTCCCTTTCCTCCACCTCACTTTCTTCTCCATTATTTTATGTTTTCCCTTGACAACCAATATATAACTTAATTCATTTACATCCCTTAATGTAATTAATTAATAATTACGGAAATCAACAATAACTTAAATAATTAATAGTTTTGAAAAATCAAACCTAATATTATTAAATATTGATAATGTATTACAATAAATTAAGTTACAAATAATCAAAACATGATTAAATAAATTACATTCTCATTCATCATTTTGTCCAAAATGATCCCATATGTTCTCGACCAAGACATTCTTCAAAGACAAATGTTTAACTCTAGACTTGGGTGTTGTGCCATGCTGTGCAGGCGTCAGGGAGCCGTGTCATACCGGCACTGCACAACAACCCACATTGTCGGCCTTAAAAGTTTGTTCATCATAATTGAAATATTTATGAATGTCCTTGGTCGGGTCGGGTTTTGATTTCTCGGTTGTTTTTTAATTTCAAGTACACAATCACAATTGAATTAAAAGCACAATTTATTTTTCCTCAAAGTAACCAATTTATTTATTAATGATTTTTGATTCAAATCGAGAAACAATATATTAATTAGATATTAAAAAGTTTGGAGGCTAGTTAAACCTATGGGGTAATGAAAAAACCCTAAGGGGTATAAGGAAAAAATGCTCATTTAACAGAATGGTTGAGCTAATTCGTCTTCAATCTTCATCATCACTGTTGTCGTGAAAAATCATATTTTACATTCTATATGTAGCGCCGATCCAATCCTTCAAGCTTACGTTCATCTCGATTGACTTGTCGGACAAGCTTTGTCTATTTTCTGACAAGAGGTGTTTACCTGCATTAAAAGCAGACTCCGACGCCACAGTTGACGTCAAAGAACATAATAAGTCTAATATCATCAAGGAGACTAGTGGCTGAATATACGTGACCACAATGTCTACAAGTAGCAGTTTGTTCACCCTCAGAACACTATTGTAGAAACAGGAATATACGTCGGATATACGAGATATATACGTCGGATATAAGGCTCCTCAGATCCGACGTCTATGTATACGTTGTATATACATAGGCGTCAGTCTCTTAACTGTCGACGTCTATACCTAGACAATAGACGTCACGTCGGTCGTCTCTCCTAACCGACGTCTATTGTCTAGGTATAGACGTCGGTCTTCTCAAATAGTCGACGTCTATGCCTTTTCTGAAACGAATAGACGTCGGCTAAGAAAAACAATCGACGTTTATTCCCAAACCTAGACAAAAAAAGCAATCATAGATACACCTGCATAGCAAACACATTCAACCTGCACAAGTAAAACATTCATCCTGCATCAAATTCATTCACAAACACAAATACATACACATAATCATTCAATACACTTGGCATTCCAAAAAGGAGGTGATTATATTAAGACATATCATTGTATGTTTGTAATATAAGTAAACTAGCTAAATAAATTACAAAATATGTGTTAGTGATATGAGAACCTCTTAGTTCATTACACGTTTCTGATAAAATAGTGAGTTCATCGGTCGCGAGTATCATCAGCTCCAGTTGCGAGTAGGGATCGTTATTGATTAACATCGTATCATGCATACATTTGTATCTTATATCTGTTATCTTTCACCTAAACAATGCTACGCCATGAGTTTTATATTTAAGTTTCAAGAATAAGCAGGTTTGAGGAGAAAAGACACAAAAATGACTCAAAAGCAAGGAAAATGACTAAGTTGCAAGACTTCTGGACTGAGATGAAAGAGAGAATGACTCAAATGTAAAACCAAAAGGACCAATGAGAAAATTAAGAAGCTCCATACCTTAATGAGGAGTATTTTGACAATTAAATCCGGGACCAACCATCAACAACCACATCGGGTTCATCAAACACCAAGAAATCAAGCTAGAACCAAGCCAAACACAAATCCAGACCCGATCAGACAAATCCAGACCGCTAATTGGCGGTCCCAAACTGCCAATCAGCGGTCAAGATTGCTTCAGAACGCACATGCCTTGGTCGGGTGTTAGATTAGGTTGTATTTAGTCCATTTTTAGTATGATTTTAGTCCCATACCGGGGGATTGTCCCAGATTAACTTTTTTCATGCCTATATATAGAACTTTTCACCTTCCTTTGTATACATCTCCTCTCTTGGTGGTCATCCTCTCTACTAGGAGTAAAGCCTTGGAGCAAAACTCTGGTGGAGAGAGACTACTTGTAGTGTAAGTGAGTAATAAAAAAAGATATTTTGTTAGTTTTTCATATTGTCTTTTTTAAAATTCTTGCATGCTTAGTTAACTTTGTTTGTTTTAATCATAAAATTAATTATTATGTTTTCTTTCCTAAATATGCATGTTAGTCTAATAATGTGTGAGTAGTTTCATCCCCCTTTGGGGGGAGAGATGATGTTTATACATGCAATAAAGAATGGAAATGAATGCTTTATTTTGAAATGTGTTGATATATGTGAATGTATGCATACTTGTTTAGAGTTGAATACTTCACTTGATGGGTTTTGCCACAACTATTAGACACCTCCCATACTTGTTTAGGTTCTGAAATAACCAACTTGTGTATGTGAATGTTAATCAACTAGGTAATGATTGGATTGATAGGTTTTGCCATAATCATTAGACACTTCCTATACATGAAAACACTACTTACATTTGTGCCTATTGAATACATTCTTCCCCATTTTTTGCATCTCTACACTCACTCCACCCCTTAGGGGTCTCTATTCCTAATTTCGAGCTTCCTTTTATTAGACATTTAGTTTAGTTTTATTTCATCTCGTGCTTTTATCTTCTTTTATTGTTTTACGCTAGTTTAGTGTAGCTTAGATTAGCATACTTAATTCTTTCCCCCTTTTCCTCCACCTGATTTTGTTTAACCCAAAATCTACTCACGTCCCCGCAGATCGACCCCGTATTTGCCACGTCTTCACCGACATCGTGCACTTGCGGTATTTTAAACGATTAAACAGTTATTCTTTTGGAAGATGTATAAAAATACAAGTTGAAAATATTAAATCTAGATAATGAAACTACAATTATACAACAAAATGACGATATATATTACCTCGGATAAGGATACGTCTTCAATTCCAAATTCGAGGATTTCGTCCATGTATCTCATCACGTAGTAACCACATTTTTGTATTTTCAGACTGTTTGCGGTACTACAAACATATAAATTCGCTAAATATATGTTCTATTACTTAAATTAATTAACAAAAATGGGAGAAAAAACTAACTCACATTTCATGTCATGTTACTCCTGGTTTTGGGGTTGTTCTCCTGCCACCTAACGCTCTATAAACCTTCATTGTCCTAAGTAGCATAAGTTACTGAAAATGAATTCAATAATACTAATAAAAATCCAAGGATTACAAAAACGATGATTAGAACGAACTTACAGATTTACAAGTTTCTTTATTGATTCCATTGGTTTATTTGATCCCAATAGATCAAACCAATATGCCAAATTAGTCGCGGGGCATACAACGACAAACATCCAATGAGCCTTGTTTATATATATAATTAGAAGTTTATTACAAAATAAAATTACAGGGAGACTAGATGGGCAACGACGTTCAAGCCATTACGGTCTTAAATGGTTTCCTCTCCTTAATGCGTCCGGAAATCCTAGGGGCCAACGTTTAATTGATTTTATTAAGGTTCTTTTATTAAGTGGTTTTTGGGCCAAGGAAAGGGTGATAAAATCCACCACCTCATCTCTTATAGGTGACTGCCCCTAAATGTTTTTCATACCTTAATCTAACAAACAACACACCAAACAAACACTCACTTTACTCATGTTCCAATGCAAATCCTACTAACTAATGGGTAGTTTCTAATGAATGATGAGTGAAAGAGATTATGTACCTTACGCTAGTAATCTACGATAGAAATCGTAAAATAAATAATAAATACGATGAATGAAAATCTTATATGATGAATGACTTAGCAAATATTGTCTAATCTTTTGCTTTAGGTTATTAAATGTCAAGTTGCTTAAAGGGTCAATGAGTTAAACTTTAAAACATTTCTAAATAAAAGAATCTTTAAAGCATAAATAAACATTTAACTAAATAAAATAAATCGAAAATGTGCTATTAAACTTGAGAAACATGTTATAATTAAAGTTAAAACTAATATACTTAGGAAAATTCTTCGAGGTATATATTAATTTGCACTTCACTACTACTACAATTACTAGTTTACTACTACTTTTTTGATCTTGCAATCCCAAGGGTAGCAAATATAAATCGATACTTTCGCACATATCCCAAGTGTCTAACATGTTTTGGTCGGGTCCAATCTAACTCATATAAATCGATACCTTCCCACATATCCCAAGGGTAGCAAAAATACATGAATCTAACTCAAACAACTCCAATCCAACAACACATAGCACTAATTAAACTTCATTTCATTCCACAATAACATCAATGCCATTAATCAAAAAATTATTTAACAATTGTCTTAAATTTTGTCGTATCCAAACAAACAAAACAAACCTTCCACGCAAACAAAACCTTCCAAACTTCCAAATAAACAAAATGGCTCCAATCCAAACAAACACAACTTCTATCATCTCCAAATCACACCACATACTAAACAAGAACATAACAACAATAATGCTTTCTAATGAATAACATGAATAACAACAACATTTAGTTAGGTTTCTAACATGAATAACAAACAACGACTATCCAATAACAAGTATAGACTCTGACTCTAAGGCGTGGTTGTGCCGGAGGTCGCTCCAGACTTTGCTGTGGTACCGGAGGTGGTCGCGGAGGTGGAAAGTCGTGGAGGTCGGAAGAAGGCATATGAAGAAAAGGAGCAGCACAGAGATGCGTTGGCTGGCGGTTTGGTCGTGGTTCAGTCGCAAGGGGGTTAGGGTTTGGTCGCGGTTCGGTCCTAAAGGGGTTAGGGTTTGGTCGAGGAGGAGAGGTCGAGGTTTTTGTCGCTACTAAAAGATTAAAAACTGAAGAATGATTCAACTTTAAATACCTATAGACATCGACTTTGCAAACAACCAACGTCTATACCCCGACCTCTCACACAATAGACGTCAGTCGTATTAACAGTCGACGTCTATACCTATAGATGTCGACTGTTAATACGGCCGACGTCTATTTGGCGATGAGTATGCATTGTTCTGCCCTAGTGGAAGTTCGTTCTTCTTCAAAATGATCTCATATTGGAGATGCTTTTTCCTAGTATTTTTATTCTTAGGTCTAGCGGGATTAACAGGAGGGGAGGTGAGTTATCATTATCTTCAGAATCAAATTTTAAAGCCATGTAAATTACAAAATATGCAAACAAAAAATGAATTTTTTTCATAACTGAGAGAGTCATGATGATGATTCATTAACTAAAATTAACTACTAAAAAAGATTAGAAAAGCCTGAGAAATGACGAGCAGATGAGTCACAAAATTGGCGGTTAGCAGTCTGCATGTAGCTTTAGTATTCACGCTTTAACTCAAACTCGACCGGTTTCTACCAAAATCAGAGCAATTAGAGAAAAAATAGAGAAGATTTTGAGAGATTTACAATTAGAGTAAGAATTTGTGTGAAGAAAATGAGAGGGGTTGGTGGGTTTATAAATGGAGGACGGGGTAGTTTAGTAAAAAAAAATTAAATTTAAAATTAAGAAACCCACCGAGCACGACCCATTACCCATGTCTATTTATCTCTGTCACAAACTCAATCTCTATTATCCAAGTATGCGTTAATATCAACAATACGATCGAAGGAGTACTAGTAAGGCTCATTGTTGGATGTTGTTTTTATTCCGTGTTGAAGTTCTTCGACAAATTCTGTCATTATTTTGTTTAGAAAATCTGAATTCCATGGAAGAGAAGTTCCTAACTCTAAAAGTATGATTTATTTATTAAATTGACTTTACGTATTGTTGTTTAAATATAATTTTAAGTTGCTCTTAAAAATATTATGAATTTTATTTACTTTTATTGTTCATTATTTTATTTTATTTTAGTTTCAGAAAAAAATAGTTGAATTAACTTAGATTTCTAAACGTACTAAATTATTTTCAATAAATAAAAATTATTTGATTATCAAAATAAATTAATCATAATAACAAGTATTTGATAAACACATAAAAAAACAAAAAAAAACATTAAACAAAAAACATTTTTAAATGGGTGGGACTAGGGGTGTGTAACCCGGACCGAACCGGAACCAACCGGTCCGCGTTCCGATCCAGACACGGGTGAAAATTTGATCCCGGTTCGGACCGATTTTTGTTTTTGTAATTTTTAAGGTAAAAATTTGGTTCTGGACCGGACCAGACTGAATCCAATCGATCTGGTCCGGTCTCCGGGCCGAACCAATTCAGTCTGGTCTGGTCTATGGTCTTGGCCATGGAAAAAAGTCGCTCTGGTCCGGTGTGGACCAGATGCACACCCCTAGGTGGGACCCACCCAAGTAGGTCACCAAACCCTATGTTGCTACATGGTTTAGGGATTTACGAGGGCATCAAACATTAGATTTTTTTTACCGCGCAAAAATAGTACTTAGAGGTGCCAGAACTCGACCCAACCTGAAAAATTCGGGTTTGAGAAAAATCAAACCCGAACCGATTCGGGAACCCAACCCGACCCGAAAGTTTCGGGTCGGGTTGGGTCGGATCGGGTTGGACCCAAATTTATTGCAATTACAAGCTCAAATTTCTTATCCAATGAATTAACAAATTGAAAACATAAATTTGCCAATTCAGATAACTTAAGAAAGGAAAATAGATGCATGTTTTCTAAGTTCCAACATTACATAAATCGAATGTCAATACATAAACATGAAACATTCATATGTAAAAGCTAAAACACTGAGCAAGTTTCTCCACAACGTCAGGTTCGGGTTGGGTCGGGTCAACCCAAACGTGACCCGAGACCAACGGTTTCAGATTTACCAACCCAACCCTACCCGACCCGAACCCTTACCCATCCCGACTCAACTAGTCTTGTTCGGGTCGGTTTTCGGGTTCAATCCAACCCGTGTGCACCCCTAATAGTATTTGTGTGCCCCATTCCAAGGGCGCACGGGTCAGGAATCCCCATTGAGGGGATCATGCACCCATGCATGAGTGAAGTTTAATTTAACCCATTGAGGATGCCCTCAGGAAGGCTAATAAGGGACGTTCTCTGACTAGTTTAAAAATGTTAGATTTCTAAAAATCATTGTCCGTAATCTGGCTCAAAACGAAGTGATGATGGTGAAGGGATTCTATATTAATAATTTAGGACAAAATATCGAAATCATCTAATACCATAAAGTTTCTAAATCCTATGACGTGGTTTCGTCTTTCACACTCCATGGTAGTATTTGTGTGATTGGGAATACTCCATGTGATTGGGAATACTTTTTTTCCGTGTTTACGTTTGAATAACAACATGAGTAGATTATTAAGCTGTCATTCAGTCTTTTTGGTTCTGATAATATATTGAAATATGAATATCTAACTCAAACAAATTGGTGATGAAAAGAGAGATCCTACAACTTATAATCCAAGTGAAAGTTTCTGAATTTTCAAACATAAGATTATTCTCTTAAATTTACTATGATATATTGAGCATGTACATACGTTCTCAAGTTGGAAAATTTCTCAAAGAGAGCTTAAAAATGAATAATATCCGACGACTTCCAAGGTGTTAATCCAATGTTATTTTCATGATACGAAGTTGAGTTTTGAGTAGCGGGCTCTTGCACAATCTTTAATCATGGCGCTTTATCTCATCTTAAACGATGAAACTAACTAACTAAGACCTGAACTATCTTAATTTAATTAAGGGTTATTTGCTTAGATGCACTTGTGAAGTATTGATATTGAAGCAATGTTGAGATTTTTATTTTATTTTGGTACAATTATAAAATTCACAAATTGTCTTGGTACACTTGGAACTGGTGTTGTTGGACGTACATTACTAGCTATTGAAAAAAAATTACAACCAAAACAAAAGTAAAAATGAACAGAAAATGGAACAAAAATATTGATTGACATTTAAAGTTTCTGAATATTCAAACATAAGACTATTCTGTTAAATTTACTATGATATATGAGCATGTACATACGTTTTCAAGTTGGAAATTTCTCAAAGAGAGCTAAACAATGAGCAATATCCGACGACTTCCAAGGTGTTGTTAATCCAATGTTATTTTCTTGATACGAAGTTGAGTTTGAGTAGCGGGCTCTTGCACATCTTTAATCATGGCGCTTTATCTCATCTTAAACGTTGAAACCAACTAACTAAGACCTGAACTATCTTAATTTAATTAAGGGTTATTTGCTTAGATGCACTTGTGAAGTATTGATATTGAAGCAATGTTGAGGTTTTTTATTTTATTTTGGTACAATTGTAAAATTCACAAATTGTCTTGGTACACTTTGAACTGGTGTTGTTGGACGTACATTACTAGCTATTGAAATAAATATACAACCAAAACAAAAGTAAAAATAAACAGAAAATTGAACAAAAATAAATATTGACTTCAAATATTGATTGCAAATGCCATAAATTCAAACCACGATGAAGAAGAAGAGAGAACCAAACTTACCAGCATTTAATTCGACCATGCCATTTGGGTGTGCATCTTCAGCACCACTATAACACTCTTGAAAACTGGAAGGAGAGAATTTGGTGGGGGGAGACAATTCCAATCTAGGGTCTGATTCTTTAGGATTTGAGTTTAGATTTTGGGGAAAAAGAAATTTAGGGATTTAGGGATAGATATGTACCTTCTTTGGTTAAAAATTGAAGTCATAAACCTCATATGACCTTTCGATTGTTTAAGGTCAAATATATTTAATTTTTTTAAGCAACTAAACAACATTTCTTAATGGTAATGTGTGTTTAAACTCTACGTTGTCACAACTACCTCACAAACACTAACGTTGAATGTGACCTACTTTCTAACAAGTGTACTAAGACAATTTCTGAATTTGATTAGTATACCAAATTAAGATCCAGAAATTCAAGTAAATTGCTCCAATATCAATACTACCTAAGTGCACCCAAACAAATAATGCTTTAATTAATTTACCAAAAGCTATGGGCTATCTTGAGCGCCCATCTTCCTCGTCTTTGTCTGCATATCAAACGTTAAAAGTGCAAAGACCCATGTATGTTTAACTAATTTTATTTAATTTAAAACATTTTTTACTATTAATAAGTTGCATTTTTTAAAACTATTTTTAATTCCGAATTTTAAATATTTTATTTTAATTTGTATACGATTTTTCAGATATTAATTAACATCTATTATTTTTTGAATATTTATGAATAATATAAACAAATTTTAATTAAAATATAAATTTTATAATGATATAATCAATTAAAATTATAAATAATTATTGTGAAACCGAACTGAAAATAAATTAATCTTAGACAGAATTTACCTGTTCAATTTAAGTGAGAAAGGGAATAAATTATAGACAAATCACAAAGAGACAGTGAAAGAAGAGTTTGTATTGAATACAAAAAAATGGACAAAGAGCGAGAAAAAGAACTGAAGGAAGAAAGGTGAATATTATTTCAACTGTTATTTATGGCGGATTTTAAAAAACTACAATTAATATTAAATGTATAAGAGACTTCAAAAAATATAAATTTTAAAAAAAGAGTTAGCTTAGCTATTAAAAAGAGACACAAATCAAGAACTTATAAACTGTAATATAAGACCCCACGGTAGTTGTTAAATCAATTAAAAACTTCCAATTTCAAACATTTGTCAGCATTCAAGATTGTTAATAAGGATACGTATCAGTTATTCAGGACACCAGCAGTGTGTTGAAAAAATGTCGTGCTAAAATACTAGGGGAGACATATTTTGGAGTTGGGCAATGGGAGGGAAAATAAAAAACCCACCCATGATTAATCTTTAGGCCCCCAATAATGGGCGATGGAGAAAAAGCCTAGCCTAAGTATATTTTACTCTCCAATGGCAGAAACAAAAAACTAAAGCCTTGACGTGAACGATTGCACTGACTATCACCGTCCTGGGGATCAGCATGTCACTTTGTTGGGTTTTAACATGCGCTGAGTTATAAAACACTGTAATGCCCAACAACTATCGCTCCATACTTATTTGTTTATATGTCATTTCAAAACTGACCTCCTAAACCAAATGTCAATTCTTTTTTGAAAATATCATTCCGTCAGGAATCCTCTAACGGTGTTAGTTGAAGTCCATTTAACTCTTAATATAGCAATTAAATAACTATTATTGAACTTATTAAATCACTAACAAAATCCCTACCACCCCACCTTTCCCACCATTTCATCCGGCAAGAATTTCGGCCCACTCTTCCTCCCCGATGTGCTTTGGCCAGCTTACGACGTCGCTTCCCCCCTTCTCCCACTGTTGGCTGGTTGTTCCCCCACTATCTCTTGGGTTTGACGATGAATCCAAGGTCGAGGACCTTTCGTGAGCACAGTGGGTCGTCGGTTTCTTCAGGAGTGGTCCCTCCGGAACGAAGATGTCGAGTGTCAGCAGTGGTATGCGTGTCCGACAATGCCAATAACGTGGGAAGGAAGGTTTGGGGCTGCCACAACTATGTAGTAATCTCTACCCGTGAATTTTTGGATGCATTGTTAGTGTTTGTTGAAATGTCTTAGTGAACTTTGCATGTTGCATAATGGTGGAAGTTGTGGGATTTTCGTATGGATCGATTGGGTCCATAATGAAGAAAATAATTTTACAGTTGAGATGCAAAAACTTGAAGAATTAGTTTCCACAAAACTGTATTCACTGGAGCAAAAGATTGAAACAATTTCGTTGCAGACGAGGATGGATGAGTTGACCTTGTGGGAGTTGAGGCAGTTAGCTACGAAGTCACTTTATGTTCGGTGGACTAACAAAGTATTCTGGCTAGGAATGGTATGTGGTGTGGCTTTAACACTTGTTTTTGTGTATGTGTCTGTTGTTGGTAGTTCGTAGGTTGTATGTCGGTTGTTAGAAATTTGTTGTATGCTTTTATTAGAAAATTTTCATATTTTGGTTTGGTTAGTGGTTGTTGGTGTATTGAATTCGTGTATTGTGCCTATCAAAAGTGTTTTTTCTTTCTATTTGTTAAGTGTGTATTTTCGAATTGTCATGTACACAGACCTGAAACAACAACAAACCTGGAAACTGAAAAACCAACTAACCAACAAAACCCTTGCAAACAGACCTGAAACAACAACACAACCAACAAACCAGCTAACCAACAAACCCTTATAAGCATAGCTGAAGCAACAACAAACCAACAAACAACTTTTGAATTGTCATGTACACAAACATATCAACAAACCAACAAATCAAGCATATCCAATACATTTACATTATATTTAATTCAAAGTTGTATGTTACATCTGCTACATTTAGTTACTGTCGTAACTTACAACACCTAAACAACACAGAAAATACATATAAGTTACTACAAATCGAAGGGATATATAGAAGTTTAATTGAAAACTAATTATTCTGGTTGCAAAAATGATATTGCATTCCAAGCCTCGTTTTTGAGTATCCAAAACCAGGAGTTCCAAGTAAGTTTGCAACATCTCAAAGTCAACTGTTAGATACTCCTCCGGCTTTGTTGGTGGTTGTTCTCTTTGTACTTCTGCTTCTTGTGCAGCTGTTGGTGCTGCTATCTTTGCTACTATTGATTTTGATCCTGAAGTTGGTGGTGGTGGTGTTGCTTTTGTTTGTGTGAAACTTTTGGACTTCTATTACAAATACATTAGTTAAAATAAAATACAAATACTAGTATAACTGCAAGCCATAAAACTTCTATTGAGAATGGTACTGAAGTTGTTAAGCTGGTAATACCTAGTACTTCAATGGGCTCCTTACAGGTTTTTACTTGATGTCCACTTTATTTGTCACATTTTGCACTTGTGCATCCTCCTTATTCTATTAGGCTCATCAACCGTAATTTTTTTATATAATAATAAAAATAAAAAAATTTCGAAATTTAAGAAAAAAAAATTTTTTTTTCCAAAAGTACTCCGATCGCGGGTGTAACCCGCGATCCGTGGAGGCACGGATCGCGGGTCACACCCGCGATCCGTGTTCCCGCCAAAATTTTTTTTTTTTTTTTTGATTTTCGGTTTTTTTTTTGTTTTTTTTTTCTGTTTTTATTTTTTATTATAATTATTTGTAATCTTTTTTTAAATCTTTTTTTTTCAAAATAAGTTTTCTAATTTATATTATTTTTCTAAATTTTTCAAAATTATTTTTAATTTTTCCAATAATCTACCTCCAAATCACGTCGATAACCCGACGTATTGAAATGTTAGGGTATTTTATACAATATAAAAACAAAATTTCTTAGTCAGAATAATAAATTATTTACAACTGAAAATTAAACAAACCATAAAACTAATTAAAACAAAAAATTGGTAACGTTGTCAAAAATTCGTAGGGTGTACACACATTACAAACATTTTGGAGGTCGATACAGCAAAAAATTAAAAACACAATTAAAAAATTTAAAAAATTAATAACAATTACAAAACATATTTTGAAAGCAAATATGATAAAAAACATAGTTAAAACGATTTTAAAAAAATCAAAACATCAAAACACTACGACTAAAATCCGGGACTTTTTTTATTTTCTTTTATTGTTTTTGTTTTTTTCGGTTTTCTGTTTTAGTTTTTTTTCTTCTGTTTTTTTTTTAATTATTTGTAATCTTTTTTGAAATCTTTTTTTTTTCAAAATATGTTTTCTAATTTATATTATTTATTAAAAAATTTTAATTTTGTTTTTAATTTTTTCAAGAAACGACCTACAAATCACGTCGATAACTCGGTGTGTATTGAATTGTTAGGGTATTTTATACAATATAAAAACAAAAAATTCTTAGTTAAAATAATAAATTATTTACAACTGAATATTAAACAAACCATAAAACTAATTAAAACAAAAAATTGGTAACGTTGTCAAAAATTCGTAGGGTGTACACACATTACAAACATTTTGGAGGTCGATACAGCAAAAAATTAAAAACACAATTAAAATTTTTTAAAAATTAATAACAATTACAAAACTTATTTTCAAATATATATATATATAAAACATAGTTAAAATGATTTGTAAAAAAACAAAACATAAAAACAAACAGAAAACCGAAAAAAACAAAAACAATAAAAGAAAATAAAAAAGTCCCGGATTTTAGTCGTAGTGTTTTGATGTTTTGATTTTTTTAAAATCGTTTTAACTATGTTTTTTATCATATTTGCTTTCAAAATATGTTTTGTAATTGTTATTAATTTTTTAAATTTTTTAATTGTGTTTTTAATTTTTTGCTGTATCGACCTCCAAAATGTTTGTAATGTGTGTACACCCTACGAATTTTTGACAACGTTACCAATTTTTTGTTTTAATTAGTTTTATGGTTTGTTTAATATTCAGTTGTAAATAATTTATTATTCTGACTAAGAAATTTTGTTTTTATATTGTATAAAATACCCTAACATTTCAATACGCCGGGTTATCGACGTGATTTGGAGGTAGATTATTGGAAAAATTAAAAATAATTTTGAAAAATTTAGAAAAATAATATAAATTAGAAAACTTATTTTGAAAAAAAAAGATTTAAAAAAAGATTACAAATAATTATAATAAAAAATAAAAACAGAAAAAAAAAACAAAAAAAAAACCGAAAATAAAAAAAAAAAAAAAATTTTTGGCGGGAACACGGATCGCGGTTGTGACCCGCGATCCGTGCTCCACGGATCGCAGGTGTGACCCGCGATCCGTGGAGCACGGATCGCGGGTCACACCCGCGATCCGTGCCTCCACGGATCGCGGGTTACACCCGCGATCGGAGTACTTTTGGAAAATTTTTTTTTTTTTTCCTAAATTTCGAATTTTTTTTATTTTTATTATTATATAAAAAAATTACGGCTCATCAATGGGTCACATCCTCTTCTTTTTAGGCATCCCTAGTGGCCTAACAGCATCTGGTGGCCTCACTGTGATCCCAAGTTCCATGCATTTCCACTGAGTTTTCTCTGGAAGTGCTGCTATTCTCCAACTTCAAGCTAGTCTGTACTTGTCCGTGCAGTAAAATGGATGGACATAACTTTCTTAAACTACCCCTAATGGTGCCTATAAAGGTTGTTACATGGGAGCCCATTAATTTCTACTACGTACATGTGCAGGCCCCAACATCTAACTCTACAATGCATTTTCTGAAAGGAATGTGTTCTAAATGTTTTACTTTTATATGTCAATTATTATGAATTGGATGTACAAACATTTTATTCCTTAATTATGGTATTCGTCTTTGGAAGTATTAAGGAAGAGACGTTTGGTCCTTAACCGTAGAGTTCTAAAAGATAATAGTTTACATAAATCAAAAGTTATTCACAATCATGGTAATTAACATGGAACATTAATTGCCGAGATAAGATTGTCGTGTTGGTCATCGATTGTTGTAGCTCTACAAATAATTGACGACACGAGTATATAAAAGAGGAAAACTATTACTTTTATATATAGAATAGACCTAACACAATATTATGGAATTGTGTTTCGTGTCATTAATGTTTTACTGTGTCTTGGATCCTAAGATATGAGACTTATATCTTTTCACTCAAGAAGTGCTTGATTTAATTATTGTCAAAAGCTATCAATGAGTATAGTGATAAAAGACAATAGTTGGTTGAACATAACTTGTGCTGGAAAAGATAGCTAATCAAACGATTATTATTGCCCGTCTTAATTGAGTGATGATATTAGTGGGCCCCTTGATAAAGCAAAATTATAATGTACACAATGTAACTTGAGTTATGTTACATAGTTATAATTAGCTTAATGAGATCAAAAAATGAATATAATACAAATGTGACACATTTTTAGTCTGCATATATTCTTAATATCATGAGGCAAGGGATTGACACAAGTGGTGCACTTACATCACTAAATGGATTGTGTTTATTTTGAGTGGAACAAAAACATCTATGCTAATTGGGTAACAATAATGTGTAGCTAGATACTGCTTATAGTTTGAGATATTAAGTGTTTAATATCGTTGTCAATTTATCTTAGATCCTCCTATAGGTCACACCACAAAACTGGGAAACAAGAAGCTTGATTTTAAGTACATATGATGTGTCGGGCTTCATGTGAAAAGGGACACATGTGGTGAATCAATAAAATCAATATGGCATGAGAATTGACATAATTAGAATCATGGATAAATTCATATGAAGTGTATATATTATGGGGTATAATAATTTAATATTACACAGGACAATATATTGTAGCATCGTGTGGGTTATGGGTTCACAATCTCTAATCACTTTAAGTCCTAAGCAAACTCTACTCACAAGTCAAATAGTGATGCAGCGGAATTTAAAACAAAGACTAGTAAGTAAAGCAAACCACAATGGAACGACACCGGATTTTTATAGAGGTTTGGCCTCCCGCCTACTTCCTCTCTTGCAAGCTCCGCTCGATCGCCCTCGAGCTCCGCTCACGTCTTCACTATCAACCTCGTTCCGGGCCGAGATTAAGCCTTTTACAAAACAAGCTCCACGAACACCCTCGTGGGCTTGACTTTCTTCTCTCACAATCCGAGGGGAACACTTCGGGCTTTCACCGAAGTCCTTGCTTCTTTTACAACAATGAGAACTTGAGTGGAACACACTCTCTAACTTGAGCACACTTAGCTTAGGATGTGGAATTTATGCTAAGGTGTGGAAGTGTAAGCTTGGAGTGTTGGATTGGGGAAAAATGAGCTTGGGAGTTTCTCTCTAATGTATAGGACAAGTAGTAGTGGGAGAGTTGTGTTAAAATGTGTTTTACAACTCTTTATATAGGCATTAGAGAGAATAGATCCGTTGGGGTTGATTGGGTGAGTGTTGGTGTAGGATACACAAAACAGAAACTCGTAGGACCCAATTCTAAGTTAATTCGGTCGACCGGATCGGGATGAACGGTCGACCGTTTGGTAGTTTTGAACACAGTTTGGTCGACCGGTTAGGTAACGGTCGATCGCCCAACGCTAAGACTCTGGTACACTTAAGTGATCGGTCGAACACCGAATAGGGTTCAGTCGACCGATTTGCACCAGGCACTTTGGGGTTGACAAACAATGATCTATTCGGTCGACCGAGCTAAGGTCTAGCGGTCGACCGAATTCCAGCAGGAGATTCGGGTTTGCTAAGAGACAGATATTCGGTCGACCGAACAAGGTCCTCGGTCGACCGATACATGAAATGTATTTGGGGTATTTTTGGTTAATACGAATACGACCGTTGGGTATAATACGACAAAACAAACGGTCGGAAAAATAAGTTCATACAATCGACTAAAAGTGTATACACGATCGACCGAAACCGGGCAGTGAAAACACAAATAGGATAATTGATCCTCCGATCGACCGAACGGTTTGTATCGGTCGACCGAAAGTGGGCAGGCAGTTTGGGTTCAGGTTTAGTGTTTTCCGGTCTAAGTTTGGGTGATCTATTGAAGTTCAACACTACAAGAAAGCATGATTTTAGCCACGGTAGCGAAAACCGTGGCTGCCTTATCCGTCACTGATTGATAAATCAGCCACGGATAGGCGTGGCTCTGCAATGGATATTGCCCGTGGCAGATGTCAACAAAACACAAAATCGTGGATATTGTACCCTTTAAACAAAACCCAAAACCGACCCTCACCCCCAACTCCCTCAAGTCACCAAAAGCCCCAGACACTTCGCCATTTATCCTTCGATTGTCCCTTCTCCAGCCCGCCCCACCTCCGACCGTCCCTTCTCCAGCCCGCCCTGCCTCTGACCGTCCTTCCTCCACCCCCGCGGCCTTCCCTCTATGCCCATATTCTCCATCCTCTGCCCTAGTCGTTCGCCCGCCACCATCGCCGTTCGACGGCATCACTCGCACTCTCCTCACCGTCGGAAGTCAATTTGCTTAGATTTGTTGTTCTGCTTTGTCTTGTTGGTATTTGGCTACTTGGGGTTTGGTTGTGTCCAATTTGGTTCGAATGCCAAATATTTTCTCTTCTTCATCATCGTCTTCTTGTTGGTTTTGTTGGTTTGAAGTTTTGATTTGGGAATTAAAGGAAGAAGACAAATAACCAACTAACAATCTTATCTTTCTTATTGTTTTTTTTTGTGTTTAACCTAACCTTTGCAGCTTCCTTTCTTTTTTGATGGTAACATTGCCTTTTTCTTTGTTTTCTTCTCTTTTCCGCAGAAATGGATTTTAGAAGCTCGATAAGATCAAGGATCCAAATAGACAGACCTAACAGTTGGATGAACTCACTGCAAAGATGAGAGAGTGCAAAAGGTCTTTGTTCTCCACTTCTTCTCATCTATCTTTTTTCATCATTTTTATCTTCAATCAACAATACATATCAAGAGTGGAAGAACTTTTAAAAGGAATTCTGAAAATTCGAATTATTGAGATGCTTATAACTACCGTGGATCTGGAAATTACTGTGGATAAATGAACATTTAGAATTTTTGTTTTGGTTCTTTGAAATGTCAAATTTAGGGATGAAATGTGTGATTTTTTCATTGTTTTGGGTTCATAGATTGTGTTGAAGACGAGGATAGATCATTGGAAGTAGCTTTAGACAGAGGAGGCTCGTACATTCGGCTTTAGTTTAATTTTATTAGTTTAATCTGATTTCTTGTGTAGGAAAGTTTTGATTATTTGTTGTGAAATATCTGATTTGTCACTCTATTGGCACCTCCTCGAGGCCATCTGAGGCGAAAGGATCTCGGGGTTGCCTTCCTGCTAACAAGTTATGGAAAGTTGTTTTTTTTCATTCCATCTTTGTTTGTGGTGATTTTACAGAATGATTCTTCGAAGCTGTTGTCGCGAATGAGGGAGCTTGAGGAGAATAATGCAGATTTGGATGATGCAAATAGGAAACTCTGTTTTGTCCTTAATGGTTCACAAATTGTGGTCGAGGCTTAGGGACCTTTCAGGTGAAATCTACGTTGTTAAATCAGAGGAAGCTGAAAGTATATCTTGTGTATACAATCATAACTCTCTATTTATTGAGAAAGTATGACGATGAAAAGGCATACGATGAAGTATGTGATGATGCATGTTATATCATTTTGCAATCAATTACCATGCTTGCTTTTGCTGTTTGGATTTTCTTTTCAGTGTGCTTAACTGAAAATTGTATATTTCTTTTGCTTTTGCTGATTTGCTTTTGCTTTTTGTATATTTCCTGTTTGACATTTGTTTGAGGTTGGGTTTGCAGGTTATATCTCTTCTCAAGGTGTCACGAGAACACCTTTGTCTTTATTTGCCAAGATATGAAAATTGAGGGGAGACAATAGGATACATCACGTTAAAAAGAGAGTCCTAGGCATATGATTTTTCTAAATCGAAATTAGGTGGCATTATCATTTACATCGTACTTTAGTTGCTTCGAGAAGTTTGGAAGGAACTCATCACCTCAATGGTCATGATGTTGGGTCTCGAACCACTTGAGACGAGCAGCTGCCTTCCTTTTCACAATACATCATGTTGCTCTCTGCAGGTATAGGTGCTTTAGTCAATGTGTAGTGCAAGAAAATTGGACAATATTTTGACAATATATGTTTGCTTGTGCCAATCTAAATTTAACATATGAATAGACCGCAGCACCAGGTAGAGTTTTTATTTTCAGTTTCATATTTATTTATTTTCCTTTTGATTATTTGAGTTGAACAGTTCAAATGGTTATGTGGTTTTTGTAGCGACGGATTAAATGGATTCATATGCTCATGTGAAGATCAAATGGGCAAAGTTTGCAACTTGGCTTGTCCTAAGAAGGAGATGAAAGATATAAAAGATCATGTCATGTAAGTTGCTAATAAACATGGCTATCTAGATGAGTACAATAGTTGTTGATTCATATTTGGATTATTCTATTGACTTTGGCTAATTATTGACTTGAAATTGAGCTCTCTTAAAATTCTGATTTTGTCTTCAATTGCTAATTTTTGTCTTGACTTGAGTTGGTATTTGCTTGATTAATCATGAATTATTGTGTCTCTCTTGTGCTGAATTTTTGAGCTGAATCACATCTAATCCTCTGCTGCATTTGTGCTGAATAATTGAGCTAATATTGTGCTGCAACTAGGCTATTTAAGTGTCAAATTTTGGTTGCGATTGTAGGCTGTGCTTGAGATACATTTGGGCTTCTTTATTACTGAATTGAAGGGCTATTTTGTGTGCTGAAGTTGCTGTAGTTTGTGCTGAGATTTTGGATTGAATCTTTGGCTGCAACTCGGCTGCATCTTGACTTATTTTGGTAGTGATTTGTGCTGAATTTGACAGTGTTTTGTGTTGCATTTGTGCTTTATTCGAGCAATTTATTTGTCGATTAGGATATTGATTCGGAATGAAATATCAATTTGAATATTGTTAGTGTTATTTGACAAGATCATATTCATTTTGTATTATATAATTGTTTATGTTAATGTTTATATTTTATTTATTGCACGGTTGTAAGTTATTAGAATGAATCTAGATATGTTTATAAATATAAGTGTATTAGTGATTTATTAAATGCTGAAAATTTATATTTTTTTTTCTGAGAAAAACTTTTAGCCACGGGATATATCCGTCACTAAAGGTCTTAACATCCGTCACTAAAGGTCTTTTCCATCCCGCCATTTTTTCCCTCCAAAAATATCAGTAACGGTACACATCCGTCACACAATCCGTCGCTGATACCCTATAGTGACGCCATCAATAGCCACGGTAAAAATCCGTGGCTGTTGCTCCATAGCGACGGATACTTAGCTACAGCCACGGATAAGTACCGTGGCTAAAGGGGAAAACTGTTGTAGTGTCAAATAATGTGAAATTTCGTGTGTGACTTCTATAAGGAACCTAATGTGTGTTTAAGTTGATTTTAGCTCAAGTATGCTTAATTTACACAAGTTCTTAAGACTCAAAGAAATATCAAATTACATGTCTTTAAATGAGCTTGATTATATGTTTTGACTTGATTTCCTTTCTTCCTTGAGTCTTGATCACCTGTAGAGGTTAACACAAAGCAATATATATGCAATGCAATATGTGTGCTACTCTACATGATCATAATTAAGATTAGGTTGATTAAATCATCAAAACATAGATTAAGGCCAAAAACCCAACAATCTCCCCCTTTTTGATGATGGCAACATATATCTTAACTATATCTTAATACATGGAATTTTTATATGTAAACTATGCATATTAATGCTCCCCCTATGTATGTGCATAATTTTTGTTTAATTAAAATCAAATTCCAAGTTTTACCCCCTTAATTATCTCTCCCCCTTTGACATCCATAAAAAATGATATTTATAAAAAAATTATACGATTTAAGTTCAATGTGGATGTCTTGTAATGAAGTTGCTCCCCCTAAATTTTGCACTTCATTACACTAAGAAAATGATATTCAATAAGCTCCCCCTATCGATATGAATATGATTTGTCAATTAAGTTTATTTCTATTTCTCCCTTATTAATATCAAGTAAATACTACAATTAAGCATGTGATGTTTTCATTTCCCCTATTTACATCCATTTAAAAAAATTGACTCTAAAACTATGGATGTTATTCAAGCATTTAAGATTTGCAATGAATGAATAATAGATATGTCAATTAAGCATATAACCTACACTAGAACCAATTTGATTGAAAAAATAATTTAGAGGATAAGAAATTATACCAACTTGAAGCTTGAATTGGTTCCAATCTCATTTGTTGATGCAACCGGATTTTGAATTTGACTCTTGAGCTCACCCGGTCACCACTGATTCCCTCCTCAAGCATCTACAAGTGTAGATTTAGGTACCCAAACGACTTTGGGTCCTTGAATATTAGCTTTGGGAATCCAAACCATTTTGGTTTTGGGAGCCCACACAATTGAAGAACTTGAACATATGCTTGTCATTTAGTGTAGTGTGAGATACATGATTTTTCAATTTAGAATTGTATCCTAAACCATGTTTTTGCGAAGATTGTCTTTGACTACCTAATAGCATGTTAAACATCTTAGTTCCATGTGTGAACTTTTCTAGATCTTTTCTTAATTTCACATTGCAAGCATGGAGATCTAATTATTCAACATCCATAGGTGTTGCTTTTAATTTATCAAAAGTTGATGCATTAGTTTCAAGTTTTGCAAGCACCTCATTCTTCTCATTCATGATTATTTCAATTTGACATTTGAGATCTTGGATTAGCTTTCTAGCACTTTTGTTCTTTTCACAAATGTTCTCATATTGTTTAACTGTCATGAAATGCATTTTGAAGCTCAACATGTGTCTAGGTTTCTTCAATAACACTAGAATGTGAGCTATAACTATAATATGACTTAGTTGAGCATGAATTACTAGAATAATAGTTAGATTCTACCACACTTTGATCATCTTCAATAGTCATGAAGCATGAGTGAGCCACCTCTCTTCTACTTTGCAAGGAAGACGACGATGATGACCAGGAGAAACTTTGGTGAGTCAACGGTCGACCGGAGCGAGACGTGGATCGTCTGAATTTTTCCAGAGATTATTTTTGGTCGACCGTCTAGCTCACGGTCAACTGAACATGTGTTAAAATCGAATGGTTCGGTCAACCGAGAAGAATTCTCGGTTCACCGAACAACACGATTTTTGCCTGAATTATTAAGAGAATAATTAGATCATGGGTTGGATTAATTTCAGATTTGATCAAACATTTTTGAGGATGTTTATGTGGTAATTTGGGATTAATTTTAGGAGAGAATAAGCAAGAGATCATGACTAGAGAATAATCATTAATTTTGGGAGCCTATAAAAGGACCCCTCATCCTACTTGTTTATGTTAATGCATAAATTCTCTCTTTATAATCTCTCCCTTAATCACCACGAAAATCTTTTAATAGTTTTAAGTTTTGGAGATAAAATCTCAAGAGCTTAAAGAGGAGTTATTAGATAGATTCTAAGCTTAATTAGAGATTGATTGGCTAGCTCCTTTCTATCTGATCTTGTTTAGAGTTTGGTGAACACTTGGAGGCGAATCGGCGGGCAATTCGACTAGCAACGGAGCACCGGATCTTCTGAAAGGTTTTAGAGAACCTTTGGGTATGATCCTCTCTCTTTTGTTTATTTTATTATGTGTAGGAATGCATGATATTAGAATAAACATATACATGTACATAAAATCAATGAAAATATGAAATCGATCTTGTATGTTCGTATTTTTTTTTTAAAATATACACATTGGGACACGAAATCCTACATTTTCTTGTAGGACTATCTACTTCGGTTCTGACATTAAAAGATTTGTTTACCACATATTCACCTACAGTTCAGAATTGTCATCTCCACTACTATTCTCCCCTTTAGGATCATATTCTTCCTCATCTGATCCTACAGATTAGTGGAGATCTTCATCTGACAGATCCCCTCCACTATTACGTGGCTTACTACTAGCTGGTGGGCATTTAGGAACCCCAGAACAACCCTCTCCACTATGTGATTTTATATGAAATGGGGGGACCGAGAAAAATTCGTACTTCTTGATTTGGTGGAAATGGCTCCACTACTCATACACGCATCATGGTAAGTGTCACCACCTTGAGATTGAGGGAAACACCTAGGGTGCACCAAACGGACGTGTCTAGTAGCCATGACTACTTGATTGACGAAGGCTTGGAACGTGGGGGCGTTCTCTTGGGGAAGGTGCACCTTAAGTTCCACTGCTAGGACATGGGGAAGGTGCATCTTTGTGGCTTGGAAGGTGGGGAAGGTGCATCTTGGTGGCTTGAAAAGTGCATCTTGGTTTCTTGGAACGTGAGGAAGGTGCACGTTGGTGGCTTGGAACATGGGGGAAGGTGCACCTTAAGTTCATTTAGGGAAGGTACATCTTGGTGGCTTGGAACGTGGGGGAAGGTGCACCTTAAGTTCTCTTGGGGAAGGTGCACGTTGATGGCTTGGAACCCGTGGGGGCGCGTGGAAGAGCACCAAGGCTTGGAGTCTAAAGCACTGCTGGAAAAATGAGTTACGACATCGGCATGTCACATCGGTTATTTAACAACCGACATTAAAAGTACATATCATGTCGGGTTTACAAAAACCGACGTGATATATTAACATTTCACGTCGGTTGTCAACAAACCGACGTGACACGTTAATATATCACGTCGTTTTTTACAAAATCCGACGTGTTACATATTTAATTTTAAAAATATCCGGTTACCTTGAAAATATACCACATCGGTTTTTAAATGTCCAAGAGGGTCGAGGAGAATCAACAAGCATAGCGTGAGTGTGACACTTAGGGAAGGTGCATCTATGCACTAGGCAATGCTCGAGGGCACGAGGCACACGAAGCGTACACGCACTAGGCAGCGTGTAGCGAGCGCATGAGGCGAGCGACGCCTAGGAAGTGAAGGCGCAGATGCTTGGGAAGCTAAGACCAAGAGTCAACGCTAAGTAAACGTGGAGTCAATGCCAAGTCAATGCAGACCAAGACATGGAGGCAACAACAAGTCAACATGGGAAAACTAGTCGTGGACTAGCCAAGACTGGGCACGGGTCAAGGGAAGTCGTTGGTGCGTGAGAATAGGTCAAGAGGATGCTAGATGCGCGAAGGAACGGTCAAGGGACAACTGGAAATGCGTGGGAGAAGGTTGGACATGTGCGTGAGGAGGTTATTGACCATGTCCATAACTGAGCAAGGAGTGCACCATGTGGACTTGATCGGGTCTTGGGCATAACTTTTTATTGACCATGTCCATAAAAAGTTGATTTGACAGTAAGATTGTTTTTATAAAATGTTACGAGTAAGAAGAAGAAAGATAATAAAATTATTGTTAAATGTTACCTAGTAAAACACATGGTGTAGTAGAAGAGAAAACTAGTATAACAAAAAAAAACTCTTGTTGCGTGTGACCTCACTTTTATCTCTCCAACGCCCACTTGAAATGAATAGCCGTGTGGATCTGCCACCCATGATTTGTTTTTTCTGAATTTATAGCGATGGGACCCACAATAAGTTGTCTAATATAAACTAGAAGTTGATGGGGATAAAATAAGAAATCTTATAATGTATTTTTCCTGTAAAATAAAAATAATAAAGTTTTAAAAAGGTAACCAAAATATTCATCATTCCATGATCTACGAATAGACACATGATATTATTATATATATTTTGTAACTTCGAAAAAATCCAATTTCTGCGATGATTTACTCCAATGAGACAACTATCAGGTTTTAAAGGGTTATATTACAAAAATTTACATTTCCGAAGGTTAGGTTCTGAAAATTTGTTTTAAGTATTAAAAATTAAACATTAATAGCAAATTTTGGCGTTACGATTTTTTTATAAATGCTATGGTTGAGAAGATGTAATAAAAAATTATAGTTAAATGTTGTGTAGTGAAACTAGGGCTTTCCAAGATTCGGGTCGGGCCGATTTTTTGGACCGGACCGGACCGAATCTGATCGGTCCGGGTTTCGGTCCGGACTCCGAGGCAAGTTCGGTTTTCGGTCCGATCCGGTCCGAAGTCGGTCTAAAATCCTAATTTCCCATCAAAAATCCGGTCCGGTCTGGGTTTTTGGACCAGCCGGACTGATCGGTTCGGGTTCGGGTTCGGTCCGGACCGAACCTAACCGGTCCGGTCTTCGGTCTGGACCCCTGAGAGCATCCCAGTTTGGGTTTGGTCCGGACCGATGCTCAACCCTAGGTGAAAGAGAAGATGTGGTAGAAAGGAAAATTGTGATATGATTTATGAAAATGCTATTTTAATGGATAGGCTATGCTCACATAGTTTTATTTATGTCATATTGGTAAATGCATGGCCTGGATTCTATCCACCCAACCAAAAATTTTATTTAGACCCAGAATTTCTCGATACTTACTCCACTTTGAGGCAGTGGGATGCGATTTTAAGTTAGATGTGACCCACACCATTTGCACTGAGTGCATTTTACCCAGCAGCATTGCTAGCCTGTTAAGACTTAGACTAGTGACGTTATAGCAACAAAACTGCTTCCCTTACCAATTGAGTTACGCCTGAGTGCAACCCAACCAAATAGTTAAAATATACTTTCTTACCAAAATAATCAAGAAAAATTAACACAATTAATTTCACAACTTATTACTTTGCAGTTTTACATGCGAAATGCATTTTACTGTACTAATCAGCCAGCTCCATCGTTTTGGCCTCTTATTCAGGCATCCACAAGTGACGTACCCTTAATCAAAAGTTTAAGTCACTTATACCTATCTAGGCAGATAATAACTTGCTAAATGTATTTATACATCTATTAATGTTTTAGTTACATTGTCCAAACATACAAGCATATATATTTATTTTGTTTGAAAAGTAGATAGAAGCAATAATTAAATGTTCAAGCCGGGAACCACAGCCAGAACCACAAAAAAATGTCATGAACATATTAGTGCAGATAGTTGGTAACCAGATGGTTTGCATTATGGCTTACAATGTAAGCAGTTTGGTAATTGCATAAAACAGAAGGTAGATCAACCCTGCAAAGGAACCAGAGATGGATATGTCACGATCTGGTCAAGCATCGCCCCATGCTCCTCCCGTAGCTGCCGCGGGGACCTCCTCTTCATTGTTGAAGTTATCAGCGACGTCACTCCCCTAGTGGTCTCTCCAGGATTGGTATTCGGAGTGGTGGAGGTTCAAGCCTGAGGGCCCCACTGCATTGGGATGGGCTCATCGGTCAAGCCTCCTACAATGATAGTTCTTGCAGGTTTTGCCTCTTGAGCCTACCTGACCCCAAATCGAAAATATCAAAATAATTATTTAGCAAACAAGTAATTGCGTTTGCCGTAGGGGTGAAACTTTGTGTCCGAAATCTGTCAATCTGACCGACTCCGTATTCGAAATCAAAAAAATTATCCGAGAAAAAAAAATCCACAACCGAATTTGTATTCGAATATAAACATCCGTAAAAAAACGAAGCGAATATGGATATTGGTACATCCGATTCGAATAATATCTGGTTCGTATTTTATATGCACATATACATAAAAAAATAATATATACAATATATATGAATTAAATTATGTTATTTATATTATATTTAATATTTTTTCATGTAGGCAAAAAATAAAGGCTGAAATTTATTATTGTTTAGATCAATCAAAAAATGTTTTTAAGTCTATTCAGATTTTTTAACGAATTCGGATATCCTAATTCGGAATGAATTTTAAACTTAATTCGGATGCGAATTTATTCGAATTCGGATCCGAATTCGACGGATACGAATTCGGATCTCTTTCTCATACATTCGATCAGATTCGAATTCGGATTCGGATTCGAGAAAAAAAAACAGATACGAATTCGGATACTGGCACATCCGCTTCGTATCCGCTCCGTTTTCACCCCTAGTTTGCCGTATGTCTAAAAATCCTGTTGTTTCTTTCTTTCCCCAATGTTTATTAACGTATTACGGGCCGTTGTTCCAAAATCAAGGTGATTTTGGGTCGGTGTCCTAAATTCCATGTTGTTTATGTGAAGTTAAAATTGTTATGAAACAAGCAAACCAAATGTTTAAAGATTGTGGAGGAGAGAGATATGTATTTTATTTCATTGTCACCAAATATGTACAATAGTCCCCCTATATATAGGGTGAGGTTTAGTAGGGTTACAACCAAAATAAATGGAATTACACCATATTAATAAGAGTAAAATCTACTTAAGCTATTAGGGGTTAAGGAAGGTGAATCATCCACAAAACCTTTTGAATTCTCAACACTTCCCCTTGGATGATCACCTTTCTACACTAAGGATGCTGCCTCGTTAAAAACCTTACCAAGAAAAACCCGATGGGATAAAAACTTGGAGAAAGAAAATAGAGTGCAACGCGTATGATGCTCCCCCCTCTTCAACATACATTGAACACCAATTTTGAAGACAAACTTCTTAAGGACTTTGGTGGGCAATGACTTTGTAAATAAATCCGCCAAATTCTCGCTTGATTGGATCTGATCAATTGTCACTTGATCGGTTTGCCTCATTAAGACCTTGCCAAGTAAAACACTGTGCGACAAAAACTTGGTGAAGGAAAAAGAGTGCACCGTATAATTTTCTGCCTCAATTCAACATACATTTATAACACTCTCTTAGATAATATGCGTTATGTTTATGTCTAGTTAAAAACTTTGCTACAAAACCCTGTGGGAAAAAGTAGCTAAGGAAAAGAGTGCATAACATACGCTAACAAAATTGCACAAGTTTCCTCATTAAAAATCTTTAACCAATAAAACCTTTTAGGACAAAAAATGGAAAAAAAAGAAAAAATAGTGCAACTACAAGCCTTCCGGGCTTTATCCTTCAGGGATATCCGTCCTTCAGGGACGATAAATACAAATCTGCTTCTCCTTATTCGTAGTTTACCAAACTTACGAATATATTTTACGAAGTCCTTAAACACAAAATTACATGGGGATTCAATAAACAAACACATGATAGTTTAACAGATTTAATGAATATTTACTATATTTCACTTAGATAATAAGATTGTGAAATATGTTTGCGCAATTTTTCTCAAATAATATGCTGGGAGTAATACAAATTGTGGTAACTTTTGATATGAATATGTTACCTCAAAAGATATTACTTATGGACAATTTAAAGATGTCTCATAATTATATTGATGTCCTAGCGATACGAGAATGTAAGAATCAATAACTAATTCACCAACTTGCATAAAATTGTAATGACTCTACGCAATGACACCAAAATTTTGTGATAGTAATTGATGTGGATCAGACATATAAGAAACATTGCTAACGTAAATCTTTATCGCATGACTAGAAATTGGTAGATCCTTGAATGTCATCTAAATGTTTTCAGATGAATATTATGCTTAGATAAAACATTTACTGTGAACATTATTAGGTTTCAAGTTATAAGAGAATGTTCATGACATTTTGATAAGGAACTTCAGGTCCTATTACAATTGGATCTTTGTTGATATACAATAGATGTCATTTCTTGGTGTCATTTGTTGAACGTTTTATTTAAAACCGCAAGTGCACGGCCGCGATGAAGCGGTTGCAAGTACGGGTCGTCCTCAGGGAGGTGAGTAGCCTCTTGCTTGTACGAAATCAAGTGGCAAAAATAGGGGGAGAAAGATGTTTATGCTACTCTACTCTATACTACGCTAAGAAGTAGGAAATGCGAAAGGAAGAACCAAACAATGAAATAATAACTAAGCTAAGAACAAAGGAAGAATGCTGGAATACAGAAATGGGAAAACCCCTAAGGGGTGGAGTGAGTGCACACATGCGAAGAGGTGGGTGTAGAATACATTCTTTAAGCACATGAAGGTGGTGTTTATCAAGCATAGGAAGTGTCTAAATGTTATGGCAAAACCTATCAATCTATTCACCAACATAGTTGATTAACATTTACATATGCAAGTTATTTATTTCAGAACCTAAACAAGCATGAGAGGTGTCTAATCATTTTGGCAAAACTCATCAAGTTATAAATTCTATCATAAACAAACAAGCATACATTCATGTTTTATCAACACATCAAAAATAAAGCATTCATCCCATTCTCTAATGCATGTATGTACATCTACTCCACCCCCCAAAGGGGATGGAATTACTCACTAAACATTACACTAATTATTAAACTAAGCAAAGAAAGCATATTAAAACTAAGCTAGAAATAAAAGACAATTAAACTAAAACATGCACAAACTATAAAAGAAGCATAAACAAACAATGAAAGAAACACAAAACTTTATTGATAAAATGACTCACATTAAAAGTAGCATCCTCCTACTTTAGTGTGTGCTTCAAGGCCTCACTTCTAGTAGGAAGAATAGCCACTTAAAATATGGAGTGATTACAATGGAAGGTGAAGATTTCTATTTATAGCCATGGAAAAAGGCAAACCGAGACAATCCCCCGATGTGGGACTAAACTAATACCAACAATAGCCTAAACAAACATTAATACACGTCCAGGAGAAAACTTGGCGGATTTGGGCCAAAACAGACCGCCAATTAGCGGTCTTGGACCGCCAATTGGCGGTCAAAAAGGTCCGGATCCATCTGGAATTTGTGCTGGGTTTTTATTTGTGTATTTGGTGGTCTTGGATGCATCTACTTTGTTTATTGGAGCTCCGACCCGAATTGAATTGGTAAAATACTCCCCATGATGGTGTGGAGTATTCTGTTTTGCTCTTAGGTCCTTCTGTCTTGCAATCAGGTCCTTCTTCCTTGCATCTTGGTCCCCAGATCTCACAATTCAGTCCTTTTTCCCAGCTTTTGGGTTCTTTTATGCTTCATCTCTTCAAACCTTTTATTTCTGAAAAATAAACATAAAACTCGTAACATAGCATTGTTTAGGTGAAAGATAATGGATATAAGATACAAATATAAGCATGAAATGATGTCAATCATCATTTCAATGTGAGTATTAAGTAGAATATATTTTTTTCTACAATATTCACTTTCTACAATTGAATCATTGTACAAATTCCTAAATATATACATACCTAAATTAGCTCAGACCCTCAACGGTCATCACAGCTATCCCCGCTCCTGCAAATCCTCCAAGAAGGCAACCTTGACTCCAACAATAATCAAGGGATTAAATCTCACAAAATAAGGCAACTCGTATATTTGTTGTAAACGGCTACTTGCTGCCTATATATATATATCTCCCGTTCTATGTAATAAAAACAAAATAATATATACAAAAGAGACCCAAATCTAATATGGTATCAGAGCTTTTTCGATTCTAAACCTCAGATGCTCCGACGAGCTCATCATCGGCTTCGGCCTCATACCCAAAAATCAGAAGAGGGCTGCAGGACATACCTGCCTCCAACTCTCCCAATCATGTCTGAAGTCACCGGCATCCACCTGGAGGCTAACACCATGCAACGTCTCATCTCACATCCGCTCAACGGTGAAAACTTCCTATCATGGGCCAGGTCCATCACCCTCTCCCTCAGTGGCAAGGGGAGCCTTGGTCACATCTCGTCATGTCATGGATTCTGAATTCCATGCAACTGCAAATCGGAGAAATGTTTATCTACACAAACTTTGCAAAAGAACTCTGGGATTCAATCCAAGAGTTATATGGAAAGCAACAAAACTTCGCACATGTGTTCAAAATCAAGCAAGAGATCTCGCAAACCAAGCAAGGTCAGGAAACAATCATAAAGTATTTAGGGTCCCTAAAAAGCAAGTGGGACGAACTGGGCATATATGAACTGTTAAGATCTATGGCCCTCTAATCGATAGAAAAATGCGGAATTAAAAATACTAATCGAAGGATTAAGGAAGAGACAATTGCAAACCACAAATTCGTCGACACCGGAGTTTAGAGAGGTTCGGCACCCACACCCGGGTCCTAGTCCTCCTCGCAAGCCTCGCTCTATCCCCCGAGCCTCGCTTACGGTTCCACTAACCGATCTCCGTTCCGGGCCGAGACCAACGCCGTTTACAACACCGAGCCTCGCGAACAACCTCGCCTCGCTCGTGTCTCCTCTCACAGCCCGAGAGGGAGCTTCCTCGAAGCTTTACAACTTGGTGATTCTTGAATAAGGAATTGGAATCACAATCTAACTAACACTCTATACTTGAGCACACTTGGATATGATATGGAATTGGATATGCAAGTGGTGAAGTTTAGGCTTGAGTGTTGTGGATTGAGAGCTTGAAGATGGAGAGGATTTGGCTTTGAGTATTGGATAGATAGGAAGTGTTCAAGATCTCCAAAGCAACCAAATGAGGTCCTATTTATAAGCATTCAAGCTCATCTAGACGTTTGGGAGTTGGTGGGGAATGGACCAATGAGAAAGCAAGATGTGACTTAAGCTCGGCTAGAAATCGAGACAGATTCGATCGACCGTTATCCACACGGTAGTCCGAAACGTTGGTCTGAACAAAGAACTCGGTTGACCGATTATGTATCGGATCACCGTTCACCAACCTCCAGTAGCTTTTATCTATTTAGCCCTAATTAAATTCGGTTCACCGAAGTCCATTCGGTTCACCGTTCCAAGGTGGACAGTAGAATTGATTGGGCTCTGATCTACTCAAGTTCGGTTGACCGTGTATACTTCGGTAGACCGAAGTAGCACGGGAATTGCGCTGACAAAGCGTGGGAGATTGGTTTACCAATAATGGTCAAGTTAAATAGCCGTTGGTCTCCTAAAGCAATATGATTCGGTTGACCGAATGAAGTTCGGTGTACCGAATATGGATAAGTCAATTTGGCTTTAGGTCAAGATTTAAATACGACCGTTGGAGCAAAGTCCAAAACCGGTCCAGGCTAATTCGGTCTACCGAAGGCGGTTCGGTATACCGAGGTGGTTATTCCAGGGAACACCTAAAGGATTCTACACGGTTGACCGCAAGGTGTTCGGTGGACCGAACTCTACAAGATTCGGTTTACCGAGAAGGGGTCGGTTAACCGTGGGGATACGGGACAGAATCCTAATGTGCTCAAGTTTACATTAATCCTTAGGACTCAAATTATACTACATTACATATTGGTCCAAAGCTTGATTACATGTCTTGAGTCTTTATCTTCTTGTCCCCAAGCTTCTTAGCTTGATTCTTCATCAACCTATTAAGAATATCGCAAGTACACGAATATATATGCAATGCATGTATTCATGTTTGCTTACTTTGATTGTCTAGGTTGATTGATTAAATATAGATTAAGATTAGATTACTTAATCATCAAAACTAAATAAAGATTAAGGCTAAAAAGGCAACTTGAACCTCCGACCGCCGACATCAAGATCACCCAAAGCCGGACTTAACAAGACCAGATATACCAATTCTTAGTCGGTCTGGACCCAAGCTATGAGTCCATTCGGTCCCAGATACTACTCTCATCAGAACTAACTATTGTCCCGCATAGTCGCGATGGTCAATCGTGAAGAAACCCGACGCAAAACCATGAATCAACCAACAAAACGGGAAAACCAAGCCTTCGCCACCACACGCAACCCTAACTCAAACCAAAACGGAAAAGGAAAAGGAAACTTCGGAAATCACAAGGACGAGTACTGCGAAAACTGTAAAAAGCAAGGCCACACAAAGAATCGCTACTGGTTCCTATTCCAACATCTCCGACCAACTGGAAGAGGGGATGGAAGAGACAGGGGCAGTGGCGGCACCAAGCTAGGAAACCCTAGTTCAGAAGAGCAAGGAAATAAATGGGGTGTAGTCGGGTCCGATCCGATTTCGCGGGCATATATAGGCACAACCGATAACCCGACCCGAGGATCAAGCTCCACACCAGCATCCGAATCCACGCGCACATGGGCTCAACCTAGGAGTGGACCGACGGATCCAATCAACCATCAACAAATAGGCCAGCTCTTGAACCAACTCAATCATTTACTCCAAGATCAAAGCCCAAATTAGCAAAATAAGAGTCAAAACATAGGTAATTTTTCAGGTATGGCTTATCCCTCTAATTTAGTTGCTAGCTCCTCAGATCATTTACACAATTCATGTTGGATTATAGATTCAGGAGCAACTGACCACATGACAGGAAATGCAAATTTGCTGAAAAATATCACACCCAACCTTAATCTCCCAAATTATGTAACTGTCGCAAATGGAAGCCAAGTTGAAATAAAAGGACTAGGAGACATGCAAATATTAAATAACATTGCCAACAATATTTTATATGTTCCATCTTTTACATCCAACCTTTTGTCAGTTACTAGGATCAGAAGACAATTAAATTGCAATGTAATCTTTACTCCCTATGATGTATTGTTTCAGGACCGTACTACAGGGAAGATGATTGGTAGGGGTACCCTTATCAATGGTTTATATGTTATTGATAGCTCAAATAAAGCTTTTCATGCTAAACAAGTGTGGAACCATGAACTTTGGCATAAACGTATGGGACACCCGTCCCATGCAATTTTAAAACAATTATTTCCTTTTATCAGAAATGAATTATGTTGTGATGTTTGTCGTCTTGCAAAACAAACCAGATTGCCATTTTACTCCTCTATACACAAAACAAATAATCCTTTCGAAATAATTCATTCTGATATCTGGAGGGCCAACTCCAATTGAATCTTATAATGGTTTTAGATATTTTGTTTTATTCATTGATGATTTTTCTCGCACCACCTGGTTGTATTTGCTCAAATCAAAATCTGAAGTCTTGTCTATTTTTTCCGATTTTGTTACTCTTGTAGAAAATATGTATGACACTAAAATCAAAACCTTGAGATTTGACAATGGTTCGGAATATACAAGTAACGATTTTCAAAATTATTTAAAACAAAAAGGAATTTTTCACCAGACTACCTGCATAAATACTCCAGAGCAAAATGGTGTTTCTGAAAGGAAAAATCGTCATTTGTTGAATGTTACTAGGTCTTTGTTATTTCAAAATAATGTTCCCAAAATTTATTGGTCTGATGCTGTCCTGACTGCTGCTTATCTTATAAATCGTCTTCCTAGCCCCACAACTCAAAATAAACAACCATTAGAAATCTTAAATAACATCAAAATGAACATTGATCATCTTAAGACTTTTGGTTGTACATGTTTTGTTCACCAGAAAAGAACAGACAAATTTGATTGCAATTCTCTTAAAACTGTTTTTTTGGGATATTCATTTCAAAAAAATGGTACAAGTGTTATGATCCTCATAATTGTAAACTGTATATTTCTCGTGATGTCTCTTTCTTTGAAGGCGAACCATACTTTAAGCCCAACAAGGAGACCTTGAACATCTCTATAGACTTGGGAATCTCTTTTCCAATGGATGATGACTTCGAAAAATACCTCAAACCCTTGAGGAAACCAACACTTCTCAAGAAGGAAGGGAAGGGGGAGACGATCCTCCCGAGACAACTCCAGAACCACAAGTAAATGACCAAGAAGAGGAGACCCCAAGAAGGAGGTCAACTAGACAAACTCGGTTCCCGCCAAGACTTCAATATTTTGTTTCTTACAATGTAACCTACCCTATACAAAACTACATGTCCTATCATCACATAAAACCCAACCATTATGCCTTCCTAACCAAAATCGATGAACATAAAGAACCAAACTCCTACCATGAAGCTATAACTAATCCCGAATGGTCTCAAGCCATGAAAGATGAACTAAGTGCGTTAGAAACAAATAAAACTTGGACCATTGTTCCTAACCAACCAGGAATAAAACCTGTAGGATGTAAATGGATCTACAAAATTAAGTACAACAGTGATGGAACAATTGAAAGATATAAAGCCCGCCTTGTGGCTAAATGATACACCGAAACTTATGGCTTAGACTATCAGGAAACCTTTGCCCCCGTAGCTAAGATGAACACGGTTCGTGTCCTTCTTTCTATTGCTGTCAATCAGGATTGGAACTTGTTTCAGATGGATGTTCGCAATACTTTTCTCCAAGGAGATTTAGAAGAAGAAGTCTACATGACTCCACCCCCGGGGTACAATTCAACAAACAAACAGGTTTGCAAATCCACAAATCAATCTACGGATTGAAACAGTCTTCCCGCATGGTATGCCAAACTAAGTCACTCTGTTTTATTATATGGTTTTTCGAAATGTTCCGCTGATGCTTCTATGTTCACCAAACACAACCCCAACACCACCACTATCATATTAATTTATGTTGATGATATCATTATCACTGGAAACAATGATAGGGAAATTTATCATGTTAAAACATACCTAAAATCTAAATTTGACATCAAAGACTTAGGGTTTATGAAGTATTTTTTAGGAATTGAAATTGCTCGCTCAAAAAAGGGGATATTCTTATCACAACGTAAGTACACTCTAGACCTTCTACAAGAAACTGGGAAATTGGGATCTAAACCTGCTAATACACCTATTGAGACAAATCACAAGGTGAGCCCCACTGACGGGGAACCCTTAAAGGAAATATGTCAATTTCAGAGATTAGTAGGAAAACTCATCTACCTCACTGTGACTACACCTGACATTACATATGCTGTTAGTATTATAAGTCAATTCATGCATACACCACACACACATCACCTAGATATTGTAGATAGAATTCTTAGATACCTAAAGAAAACTCCAGGTCAAGGCATATGGATGAGAAATAATAATTCTAATTCAATAATTGGCTACTCTGATGCAGATTTGGCCGGCAGTCATGATCGAAAATCCACAACTGGTTTCTGCACTTTCGTGGGCGGAAATCTCGTCACTTGGAGAAGCAAAAAACAAAATGTCGTTGCAAGATCCAACGTTGAAGTAGAGTATTGTGCTATGGCCTCAACCACCAGTGAACTAATATGGCTTAAACAACTCCTCAAAAATTAAAGATATCATGCGAAACGCCCATGCAGATGTTTTGTGATAATCATGCAACTCGTTACATAGCCTCCAACCCAGTCTTCTACGAACGAACCAAGCACATTGAAGTTGATTGTCATTTCATCAGAGAGAAAATCCAAGCTAAGGAGATCGAAGTTCCCTACGTCCAAAGAAGTGACTAACTTGCAAATATCTTTACTAAGTCACTGGACAAAAAACAATTCCAGAGTATTCTAGACAAGTTGTGATCGTTCAACCTATTCCGAGCTCAACTTGAGGGGAAGTGTTGAAATATATACATGCCTAAATTAGCTCAGACCCTCAACGGTCATCACAACTATCCCCGCTCCTGCAAATCCTCCAAAAAGGCAACCTTGACTCCAACAATAATCAAGGGATTAAATCTCACAAAACAAGGCAATTCGTATATTTGTTTTAAACGGCTACTTGCTGCCTATATATATATATATATCTCCCGTTCTATGTAATAAAAATACAATAATATATACAAAAGAGACCCAAATCTAATATTTATGATACCAAAGTAATTATTTTTTGTGAGGGTTCGATCGGTTACAAACAAGAAAATGTACATGACTTTTTCTTTCAAGCATATTTAGGTTGCTCGATTTAGATGTAAAAAATGAGCTCCTCTAAAGTCTAAACTACTCCATAAATAGTTGTTCGAACACAAACCCCCTACGACGAAAAAACATTAAATGGTCTTAAGATACCATGTTGTCAACCAAAAGATTGTTTCTTTCACCAAATATACGTAATACAAATTTATCCCCACGTCTAGCTGTAATCTCGATCCTTCAATTTCGACAAACTATCTCAAGAATATTCCCTTCAATAGTTATATATCATACATGTCAATCATTGTTACAACCCATATTGTCATAGATCTTTGCGAAAGTCTCGGATCATTAAACAAAAAAGCAACTGAAACAACAGCAAAGCACATTCTAGCAACTATAAATAGGCTTCTTATGTAACTAACATCACCACAATACAGATTTTCAGCAAAACAATTACACACACTCCGAGAGTTCACTTCCTGCTTCTAAAATGGCTTTTTATCTGAAAGCAACTCTTCTACTTGTACTTGCATGTTTCTTTGTAGCCACCATGGTAAGACTTGAGCCCTGCCACAGTGGAGGCGAGGCTTGGCGTCAACTCATTCGGATCTAAAAAGTGTTGGAAAACACTGTTGAAGTTGAGGTTCTGCGTCGACGAGATCGTGGTGTTCTTTACGGACAAGAAGCATGCCTACCTTGGAGAAGATTGTTGCCATGCCATACGCATCGTGACACACGAGTGCTGGCCAAACATGCTGACCTCTCTCGGGTTTACGGTCGAGGAGGGTGACATACTCAAAGGTTATTGTAGTACTAAGTATGATGCTCCAGCAACCCCACCAATTCCATGAGCTGATGCAACGATTGAATAACATTCTTCATAGTCCTTCCAATCGATTATTAGTCATTTGGGTGTTGTCTTCTTTGATTTCTCTTATTGGGAAGTGGCATCATTTCTTCTTCCTTTTATTTATTTTTTAGTCAATGTCTTGTTGATCTATAGTCAATGTCTTGTTGATCTATATTTGTTTGATCAACTTGATCTTTTAATCATTTCTTTTTTTATACTAATATATTTTTATTGCTTCGTTTCAACACGCTGAATTTTAATTCCGGGATTCATTCAAACTTGGACCAAAATTTCAGAACGTTTGGACCCAAGAAATATCACTAAAATAGGTAATATACTTGTAGGAGAACGACATATGAAGATATATAGTTTATATATTCACAATTCAATAGGTAAATATTGTCTTAGATTTCAAAATATTCATGTTTCAAATTACATAAATTGATGGTATTATTAGGTTGTAATCTTGAAACGGAAGCTCACACAAATGTTACTCTGCTAACACTAGTGCAAAATAGTGCATACGTGTCGCCTAATAGACGTCAGATGTATTACAAGCCAACATCTATAGGTATAGACGTCAGACGTATTCACAACCGACGTCTATTGTTTACTCTAGACGTCGGGTGTCGAAACATGCATTGGCATCCAACCTCTATATCCCTCAGACATCGACCAAAATTTCAGAACGTTTGGACCCAAGAAATATCACTAAAATAGGTAATATACTTGTAGGAGAACGACATATGAAGATATATAGTTTATATATTCACAATTCGATAGGTAAATATTGTCTTAGATTTCAAAATATTCATGTTTCAAATTACATAAATTGATGGTATTATTAGGTTGTAATCTTGAAATGGAAGCTCACACAAATGTTACTCTGCTAACACTAGTGCAAAATAGTGCATACGCGTCGCCTAATAAACATCAGATGTATTACAGGCTGACGTCTATAGGTATAGACGTCAGACGTATTCACAACCGATGTCTATTGTTTACTATAGACGTCGGGTGTCGGAACATGCTTTGGCATCCGACCTCTATATCCCTCAGACATCGACCTACAGACGTCGGATATGTGTTATATCCGACGTCTATTTCCCATCCCGTATAGACGTCGGGGTATAGACATTGAGTGAGGTTGAAATTCGACGTCTATAGGTCTAATAAGGACAAGTATCCCTTCAGTTTTTGTCTTTTATCTTTTCTGTTAGCCACCGAAACCCGACGAAAACCCTAGCCGTCTTCCTCCCCATCGACCACTCCGGCCAAAACCCGACCAAAACCCTAGCCTCCGCAACACCGGTCATCTTCCTCCACTTCCCCAACCACCGTAGCCTCCTTCGACCACCGTCAACGCACCCCCTCCTCCTCCGCGACGACCACCGACCCTCCACATGTAAGAGGTTGTTCCTTTTAGTCCATTAAAGGTATTGGGTTAGTTTTGGTTTGTGTTAGGTGGAATTTGGTTGTGTTTCTGCTAGGCTCGACGACAATTGGGTTGAAGACGAAGGAGGGCGCGCGTCGTGCTGGTTCATGCTCTTTTTTGTGAAATTCGTGTATAAACATGTATGAATGTATAGTGTGAAATTTTTATCTGCCAGTTTCAGTTCAATGTTTGTTAAAATGGTGTAAGCAAGTGTGGATTAAGTAATATTTGATGATTAACCAAGTGTTGTTTGGCAATAAGTTTTTGAAATGCAGCAATACTTATTTCTGAAATTCGATCCACGAGTTTCTTCAATTTTCTTCAACTTTGAACTCATTAGTACAACTGAAGTGAATTTGTTGGTAAAATAAACCGAGAAACTTCTTTTTTTGCTTTATTTTTTCTACAAAGAAATCTGACTTTAAACCAAGAGAAGAGAGCTTCTTGATTAAATTCTAGGCGTAAAATTATTTAACAGAAATTAATGTAGATCTAAAGTAGTGCTGACGACTAAAGCTCATGTTATTGATTGGATCCCTCACAAATTTATTGTATGTCCTGCTGCTTTTGGATTAGTGTGTTTGTGATGAATTGGGATCAAGTTTAGATCTTGTACTGTTATAAAAATTTCTTGTTAATCCTAAGATTTAAAGATTTTTACATAGCAAATTTTAGGGGAGGTTCGCAAAATTTCAAAAAATATATATAATCTCAATTGTTATTAATAACATGATATTTTAAAATAATAACTTAGATTTTATATTAAAAAGGCTATAACTTTGACCTTGTAAAAAACTTATGTTAAATTAGTTTAGTGAGTTCATACATTTATTTATGTTTATTAATGTCTAGCTTAGTTAAATATTTATTTGTTTATGTTTATTTATGTTGAAAACAACTTATTTTGTTTAGTTAAATGTTTATTTATGTTTCGTTTCTAATAATTCATTGCCCCCCTTAAGCAACTTGACCTTTCATAACCTAAAGCAAAAAATTAGACAATATTGCTAAGTCATTCATCATATAGGATTTTCATTCATCGTTTTTATTATTTATTTTACTATTTCTATCATAGATTGCTGGCGTAAGGTGCGTAATGTCTTTCAGTCATCATTCATTAGAAAACACGCATTGGTTAGTAGGACTTTCATTGGAACAAGAGTGAGATGAGTGTTTGTTTGGTGTGTTGTTTGTTAGATTAAGGTATGAACAACACTTAGCGGGTAGTCACCTATAGGAGATGAGGTGGGGGATTTCATCACCATTTCCTTGGCCCAAAAAACACTTAATAAAAGGGCATTAACAAAATCAATTAGACATTGGTCCTAGGATTTTCGAATGCATTAAGGAGAGGAAACCGTTTAAGACTGTTATGGCCTGAATATCGTTGCCCGTCTAGTCTCCCTGAGATTTTAGAAACCTTCGGGTTGTTGATTTCCTATAGACTAGTGGTCCTCGTTGTTTAAGATCATTTCGGCCTGAACGTCGTTGCCCATCTAGTCTCCCTGAGATTTTAGGAACCTCAGGGTTCTTGATTTCCTACAGACTAGTGGTCCTCGGTGGTGTAGGATCGTGTGGGTTATGGGTCCACTAATCACTATTAGACTAATCACCTACTCGTTTTTATCGATAGAGTTATATGCAGCGGAATTTAAGAACTAAAACAAGCACGAGTAGGAATAATGCAAACCACAAAGACGCGTCGGTTTTTATAGAGGTTCGGCACCCCACCCGGGTCCTAGTCCTCTCTTGTAAGCTCCACTCGACTCCGCGAGCTCCGCCTACGTCTTCACTAACCACTCCCCGTTCCGGGCCGGGAGAGAACGCCTTTACACCACAAGCAACGCGAACAACCCTCGCTTGCTTGAATTCTTCCTCTCACAATCCGAGAGGGACACTTCGGGCTTTCACCGAAGTCCTTGCTTCTTTTGACAACACTTGTAACTGAGTGGGATTCACTCTCTAATCGAGCATAACAATTGCTAGTATGATGATTGATGAAGGATGTGTAAATTAGGCTTTGGATGACTAATTTGGAGCTTGGAGGTTGTGGAAAATCTCACTATAGGTTTGACACTTTGGAGTTGTGAAATCTTGTGGAAAACTAAGTGTGAACCTCTATTTATAATCTCCTAAAGATTTCTAGCCGTTTGGACAAGATTTGATTAGGGTTTGTGCAAAGCACACAAAACAGAAAATCGGATTCAGAAATCTGTCCAGAAACGGTCGATCGAAAGGTGTATCGGTCGACCGAACCCTTGAGTAAGTTAATGGATCGGTTGACCGAACATAGGTACTGGTCGACCTAACACTTAAGTTCTATAAGTCAATGGTCGACCGAACAGGTACCGGTCGACCGAACTACAGGGTTCGGTAGAGGGAAAACTCGATCGGTTGAACTAAACTTGTGTCGACCGATAGCAGGTAGATTTTACCTAATCGAACGGTTGACCGAACAAGGTATTTTGTTCGACCGGTTCAAAAGTATTTGGGGGTGTATTAAGAGAAAAATGTGTATACGACCGTTGTATAAAACGAGAAATATAACGGTCGTATTATTACCAGAAATAGCAAACGAAACGGTCGACCGAAGGTCTACCGGTCGACCGAATAAGTCTGGGTAAACGGTTAAACAGAAGTGTGATCGGTTGAACTGATTGGTCTGGTATAACAAATATTGTGTATAACCGGTCGACAGAAAGGTGCACGGTCGACCGAACTCAGGCAGACTTGCGACCAATGTTTTAGGTGTTTGGGTGATCTAATGGAGTCCAAATGTTATGATATTTTGTGTGTGACTCCTACAAGGAACCTAGTGTGTGAATGCATGCATATTAGCTTAAGTTATGCTCAATTCACATAAGTTCCTAATACTCAAAGAAAGGTAAAATTACATGTCTTCAATCCTAGCTTGATTACATGTCTTGACTTGATTTTTCTTCTTTCTTGAGTCTTGATCACCTGTAGAGGTTAGCACAAAGCAATATATATGCAATGCAATATGTGTGCTACTCTACATGATCATAATTAAGATTAGGTTAATTAAATCATCAAAAATAGATTAAGGACAAAAAGCCAACAATCTCCCTCTTTTTGATGATGGCAACCTATATCTTAATTCTATCTAAATACATGAAATTTGTATATGTAAACTATGCATATTAATGCTCCCCCTATGGATGTGCATAGTTTTTGTTCAATTTTATGCTAAATTCCAAGTTACCCCCTTAATTATCTCTCCCCCTTTGACATCCATCAAAAATAATAATTATTTAAGACTTTAAGCATAGAATTTGGATGTCTTGTAATGAAGTTGCTCCCCCTAAATTTTGCACTTCATTATTCTAATAAAAGATATAACATTTAAGCTCCCCCTATCAATAAGGCTAAATTGAAACAATGAGTATGATAAAATTTAAGTTCAATTAAGTTTCTTCTTAAGCCTTATTCTAACATCCATTTAAAATTTGACAATTAAAATCAATGGATGTGATAATTGATTTGCAATGAATAGGGTATATGATTTGCAATGAATTAAATTATATGATATGTCAATTAAGCATATGAAACTAGATTAGAGCTAATTTAACATGAATTGTATAGATATGAATTTTATACCAATGTTGAATTCGAATTTTGCTCCAATCTCATTTGGTGATGCAACCGGATTTGAATTTGACTCTTGAGCTCACCCGGTCACCACCAATCTCCTCCTCAAGCTCCTACAAGAGTAGATTTAGGTACCCAAACAACTTTGGGTCCTTGAATGTTAGCTTTGGGAATCCAAACCATTTTGGTTTTGGGAGCCCACACACTTGAGGAACTATGGTTTACAACTAAGTGCTTTCCATTTAGAGTAGTGTGAGATACATGGTTTTTCAATTTTGCATTGTATCCTTAACCATGTTTTTGCAAAGATTGCCTTTGACTACCTAATAACATGTTAAGCATCTTAGTTCCATTTGTGAATCTTTCTAAATCTTTTCTTAATTGCAAATTACAAGCTTGAAGATTTAGTTGATCACAATCTATGGGTGTTGCTATTAATTTTTCAATATTTGATGCATTCTTTTCAAATTTAGCAATCACCTCATTCTTCTCATTCATGCATGTTTCAATTTGGCTTTGGAGATCTTTGATTAACTTTCTAGCATTCTTGTTTTTATCACAAATGATCTCATATTGTTTAACTAAGTCATGGAATGCATTTTGAAGCTCATCATGTGTATAATTTTCATTATTTGCACTAGAGTTTGAGCTATCACTATAATAAGACTTAGTTGAGCATGAATTACTAGAACAAGAGTTAGAATCTACCTCACTTTGATCTTCAATAGCCATGAAGCATGAGTGAGCCACTTCTCTTCTACTTTGCAAGGAAGACGACGATGATGATGGTGATGAAGAATCATCCCATGTAGTCTTGTGTGCTTCCTCCTTCCTTTCTCTTCTCTTGCTCTTCTCCTTTTCTTTTCTCCTCTCCCTTCTCTCCTTTTTCTTCTCCCCTTCTCTTCTCTCATTTTCACTCTCCTCCCTCTCTTTTTCTTTTTCTCTTTTCTCACTTCTTCTACCTCTTCTTTCATTCTTTTCTTCTTTGTCCTTCTTGAGGTATTTGAAGAAGTCTTTTGCTAGGACTTCAATGTCCTCATCTTCTACACTCCTCCTTGGTTCATCTAAATTTGCATGTAATGCCAAGGTGGATGTTTTCTTGGTGGCTTCCTTCTCCTTCCGATGATTGATTTGAAGTTCATAAGCCATCAAGTTTCCAATAAGCTCCTCCATTTTTAATTTTGAGAGATCATGCGCCTCTTCAATTGCGACGACTTTATCTTCCCAATCGATGCTAAGTGACAGGAGGAACTTCCTTGTCATCTCTCCTTCATTGATTTTTCTTCCAAGAACCAAAAGAGAGTTAGTGATATCGGTGAAGCGAGTGTTCATTTCGCTTATGTTCTCACCGATTTGCATAGAAAAAATCTCATATTTATGCATGAGGAGACTAATGCGTGTTTCCTTAGTTTTACTATCCCCCTCATGGTGCATTTGAAGTCTATGCCATATCTCATGTGCACTAACACACCCTCTAATCCTATTATATTCACCCTCATTTAGCCCACAATATAGAATGTTCATGATTTTTGAGTTTATCTCAATTTCTTTCATTTTGGGCCTAGTGAGTGAATCTAATTCATCTTCATTTGGTGGTGTGTATGGATTTTGGAGAAACATCCAATACTTAAGGTCATTAGAAATTAGGAAAATCTTCATCCTATTCTTCCAATAATCATAATTTGACCCATTAAGCAAAGGAGGTCTAGTGGTGCATAATCCTTCTATGTGATTAGATGATGTAGAAGCCATGCTAAAAAATACGAATAAGTATAAGAATTTAGCTAACAAGGCTCTGATACCAAATGTAGGATCGTGTGGGTTATGGGTCCACTAATCACTATTAGACTAATCACCTACTCGTTTTTATCGATAGAGTTATATGCAGCGGAATTTAAGAACTAAAACAAGCACGAGTAGGAATAATGCAAACCACAAAGACGCGTCGGTTTTTATAGAGGTTCGGCACCCCACCCGGGTCCTAGTCCTCTCTTGTAAGCTCCGTTTGACTCCGCGAGCTCCGCCTACGTCTTCACTAACCACTCCCCGTTCCGGGCCGGGAGAGAACGCCTTTACACCACAAGTAACGCGAACAACCCTCGCTTGCTTGAATTCTTCCTCTCACAATCCGAGAGGGACACTTCGGGCTTTCACCGAAGTCCTTGCTTCTTTTGACAACACTTGTAACTGAGTGGGATTCACTCTCTAATTGAGCACAACAATTGCTAGTATGATGATTGATGAAGGATGTGGAAATTAGGCTTTGGATGACTAATTTGGAGCTTGGAGGTTGTGGAAAATCTCACTATAGGTTTGACACTTTGGAGTTGTGAAATCTTGTGGAAAACTAAGTGTGAACCTCTATTTATAAGCTCCTAAAGATTTCTAGCCGTTTGGACAAGATTTGATTGGGGTTTGTGCAAAGCACACAAAATAGAAAATCGGATTCAGAAATCTGTCCAGAAACAGTCGACCGAAAGGTGTATCGGTTGACCGAACCCTTGAGTAAGTTAATGGATCGGTTGACCGAACATAGGTACTGGTCGACCTAACACTTAAGTTCTATAAGTCAACGGTCGACCGAACTGTAGGATCGTGTGGGTTATGGGTCCACTAATCACTTTTAATCTAATCCCTAACTAATCAAACAATAAACGCAGCGGAAACAAATTTAAAAACAAGTAGGGAAATTAACAGGAAATGCAAACCACAAAGAGACTCGGCGTTTTTATAGAGGTTCGGCACCCCACCCGGGTCCTAGTCCTCTCTTGTAGACTCCGCTCGACTCCGCGAGCTCCGCCTACGTCTTCACTAACCACTCCCCGTTCCGGGCCGGGAGAGAACGCCTTTACACCACAAGCAACGCGAACAACCCTCGCTTGCTTGAATTCTTCCTCTCACAATCCGAGAGGGACACTTCGGGCTTTCACCGAAGTCCTTGCTTCTTTTGACAACACTTGTAACTGAGTGGGATTCACTCTCTAATTGAGCACACTTTGAGTAGGATGAGTATATGATCAAATGTGTGAAGTTTAGGCTTAAAGAGTGTAGAATTGGGAGCTTTGAGGATTGAGGTTTCTCTCTAATGTATTGGGACAATTGGAGTTGGAGAGTTGTGTTAACAACAAGTCTTGATCCTCTATTTATAAGCTCCTAAGGTATTCTAGCCGTTGGGGATAGATTTGATTGGGTTTTGTGCAAGATACACAGAGCAGAAAATCGGGCTGCAAATCTGTCCAGAACCGGTCGACCGAAAATAGTAAACCGGTCGACCGTTAACTTGATTTCAAAGAGAACGGTCGAACAAAAGAATATTCGGTCGGACAAACGAGCTAGAACTTAACTCTACTTAAGTGAATCGGTCAAACCAAAGTATGGGGCGGTCGACCGATAAGGGGATTCGGTTGAGACAAAGGTCAATCGGTCGAACGAGAAATGTGTCGACCGATAGCAGGGAATTTGGTTTCTGAAAATATGTTCAACCGGTCGACCGAAACAAGGTCTTCGTTCGACCGGTTACCGAATGTATTTTGGGGTTAAGTTTTTTTTTATACGAATACGACCGTTATAGGAATACGACAAGAAAAACGGTCATATTAAAATCCGGGATCGGTCGACCGAAAAGGTAGAACCGGTCGACCGGTAGAGTTCGGTAAAATCACTGTGGAGAGTCTGTTATAAACCGGTCGAACTGAGAACTGGTTCGGTCGACCGGTTCACACAGGAAATCTGGGTTTAAGTTTATAAGTGATTTCCGACTAAGGTTTGGGTGATCTAATGAAGTCCAAATAATGTGAAATTTTGTGTGTGACTTCTCTAAGGAACCTAGTGTGTATGTGATTGGTTTTTAACCCTTGTATGCTCAATTTACACATGTTCCTAAGACTCAAAATAAATCAAGGTTACATGTCTTCGATTTAGCTTTAATTACATGTCTTGACTTCATTTCCTTCTTTCTTGAGTCTTGATCACCTGTAGAGGTTAGCACAATACAATATACATGCAATGCAATATGTGTGCTACTCTACATCATCATAATTAAGATTAGGTTAATTAAATCATCAAAACCTAGATTAAGGACAAAAAGCCAACACGAACTACAGGGTTCGGTAGAGGGAAAACTCGATCGGTTGAACTAAACTTGTGTCGACCGATAGCAGGTAGATTTTACCTAATCGAACGGTCGACCGAACAAGGTATTTTGTTCGACCGGTTCAAAAGTATTTGGGGGTGTATTAAGAGAAAAATGTGTATACGACCGTTGTATAAAACGAGAAATATAACGGTCGTATTATTACCAGAAATAGCAAACGAAACGGTCGACCGAAGGTCTACCGGTCGACCGAATAAGTCTGGGTAAACGGTTAAACAGAAGTGTGATCGGTTGAACTGATTGGTCTGGTATAACAAATATTGTGTATAACCGGTCGACCGAAAGGTGCACGGTCGACCAAACTCAGGCAGACTTGCGACCAATGTTTTAGGTGTTTGGGTGATCTAATGGAGTCCAAATGTTATGATATTTTGTGTGTGACTCCTACAAGGAACCTAGTGTGTGAATGCATGCATATTAGCTTAAGTTATGCTCAATTCACATAAGTTCCTAATACTCAAAGAAAGGTAAAATTACATGTCTTCAATCCTAGCTTGATTACATGTCTTGACTTGATTTTTCTTCTTTCTTGAGTCTTGATCACCTGTAGAGGTTAGCACAAAGCAATATATATGCAATGCAATATGTGTGCTACTCTACATGATCATAATTAAGATTAGGTTAATTAAATCATCAAAACATAGATTGAGGCCAAAAAGCCAACAGGTGGGACTTTAGGCTTGCTTTGACCTTATTTGCTTAATTAGGTTTCTAACCTTCCTTATTCCCACGCTAGATTAAGGATTTCATCTCTTCTCTCTTGAGTCATTCTTTTCTCATCTTCATGTCTCTGGATCTTCTCATTTACGGACACATTCTTTTAAATTGAAATTTTATTTATTTCCTTCAATAATAACTATCATTTTTCTTAATGTTTAGATTGAAATGGATCGAGAGTGGATTCTTTCAAACCGATTGAGTGATGAGTATGGGAATGGAGTGAATATGTTCTTAGAGGTTGCTAAAAACATTCAAAAAACGAATGACAGCGACATGGCGTATTGTCCGTGCAATAAGTGTCATAATATGTCAGTGTTGACTTTTCGGAAAATAAAAGATCATTTGTTTGAGAAAGGTTTCGACCCAAGTTACAGACGGTGGATATGGCATGGTGAAAATTAATCATTTAGTTGTTCAAAAATTGATGGAGACAATGTTAGTGTGGAAGCTCACTTAGAGGAAATGGTTCAGGATATGGCTAAAAAGTTTTCGTCCAACCCCGATTTACTTGGTAGTTAGTTGAGTGACAATGAGAAGCCGTTGTATAAGAGTTGTACCAAATTCACTAGATTGTCAGCGGTGTTGAAGTTCTACAATTTAAAAGTAGGAAATGGTTGGACGGATGTCAGTTTCACGTCATTGTTGAAGCCATTGAAAGAGATGCTTCCAATGAGTTGCCACATAGAACTTATAATGCTAAGAAAGTGTTGTGTCCTATGAGAATGGAATACAGGAAGATACATTGATGCCCGAACGATTGTATATTGTATAGGGGTGAGTTTGAAAACTTACATTCTTGTCCCATGTGTATTGTTTCACGATACAAAATGAAACGCAGTGGACCGAACCACAATGTAGAGGTTGATGAGATGAAAATCGAAGGACATCCTGCTAAGATTTCGTGGTATCTTCTGATAGTACCAAGGTTTAAACGTTTGTTTGCGGGTAAGGAGGATTCCAAGAACATGACATGGCGTGTTGATCGTGAGAAACCAAATGATCAATTGCTACGTCATCCTGCAGATTCACCTCAGTGGAAAAAAGTAGATTACGACTTTCCTGTGTTTGGTGGAGAATCCAGGAATGTACGACTTGGACTCTATACGGACGGAATGAATCCTTTCGATAGTTTGAGTAGCATTCACAGTTCTTGGCTTGTTCTGCTTGTAATTTACAATCTGCCCCCGTAGTTATGCATGAAACACAAATATATTATGTTGTCCTTAATGATTTCTGGTGTGAAACAACCTGGAAACGACATCGATGTGTATTTAAGACCTTTAATTGATGACCTAAAGAGATTGTGCAATGACAGAGAGCCAATTTTGATTTTTATCGTTAGGAGTCGTTTGCAATGCGAGCAATGATATTTTGCACGATTAATGACTTTCCAACTTATGGTAATTTGTCTGGATATTCCGTCAAAGGTCATAAAGCTTATCCAATTTGCGAAGAGAATACATGCTCCGTGCAATTGGTTAATGGTTCTAAAACAGTCTATATTGGTCATCGGAGATTTTTGCCGAATTCTCACCCTTATCGTAGGTTTAAGAAGTCATTTAACGGAAAATAGGAGTTTCTGAATCCGCAAGTTGAAATCTGCGTCGAAAAGGTGTATGAATGTGTAATGAACGTTGAATGTGTAATGAACGTGGAATCTGAATTTGGAAAACCGTACAAAGGAGAAAATGACAAAAGTCTTTGGAAAAAAGATCCATATTTTTTTATCTCCCTTACTGGAAAACTTTAGAAGTTAGACATTGTATTGTTGTGATGCATGATTGACATCATTTCATGCTTATATTTGTATCTTATATCCATTATCTTACACCTAAGCAATGCTACGTGACGAGTTTTATGTTTGAATTTCAGAACTAAAGAGGGTTGAAGAGAAGAGCCATGAAAGGACCCAAAAGCAGGAAAAATAGACTTAATTGTGAGACCTGGGGACTAAGATGCAAGGGAGAAGGACCAGAACGTAAGACCGAAGAACCTAAGAGCAAAACAGAAAACTCCACACCATCATGAGAGTATTTTGGCAATTCGATTTGGGTCGGAGCTCCAACAAATAAAGTAGATGCATCCAAGACCAACAAATATATCAAGCAAAGCCCACAACAAGATTCAACGCAATCTAGATCCTGTAGACCGCCAATTGGCGGTCCGGATCTTCCCGGATCCGCTGAAACTTCTGGAGCGCGTGTATTAGATGATGTTTAGGCTATTTTTGGTATTTGTTTTGTCACACATCGGGGGATTGTCCCGGATTACCTTTTTCTATGGCTATAAATAGAACTCTCCCTCCTCTCATGTAATCCATCTCTCTCTTTGTGGTCATATTCCCTACTAAGAGTGAAGCCTTAAAGCAAAACTCTGGTGGAGGAAGGGCTGCTCAAAAACTTGATTGATCGTTTTATTTAAACCGCAAGTGCACAGACGCGTTGCAGCAGTGGCAAATACGGGTCGTCCACTGGGAGGTGTGTCGACGTTTGGTTTGTGTGAAGGCGAGTGGTAAAGAAAGGAGAGAAAAATTGATTACACTAACTACACTAATCTAAACTAGTAAACTAGGAAGACTGAAATGAAATCACAAAACAAACTAAACTAAGCAACTAATGAAAGGAGATAAAACTCAGGAATGAAAACCCCTAAGGGGTGGAGTGTGTGCGTGCACATGAAATAGGTGTGGTGTTGAATGCATATAATAGGCTCAAGTTAGTTAGTGTTTGTTAATGCATAAGAGGTACCTAATGGCAAAACCTATCATCTACAACACTAACTTATGTGATTAATATGAGCAATGCAATGTTGTTGTTAAGAATATAACAAGCATGGAGTGTACCTAACTATGGTAGAAACCATCAAGTAAAGTTCTTATTAATTCAAGCAAGCATACTAATATCTCTCACAAATATTTATATCAAGCATTCGTACCATCTACATAACATGTACACACATCTACTCCACCCCCCAAAGGGGATGAAACTACTCACACATTTAAACTAACTACTCTAACAAAATGAAGCATTATACTGAAATGAAACTACACTAATCAAGCAAGAAATATTAAAGAAGCATAAAACAAAACACACAAGCAAGCATGCATATGAAATGAAATTAAACTAAGATAGAAACAACACAATTAAAGGAAAAACATCTATTATTAACTCACTCAATACAAGAAGCCCATGCTCCACCAGAGTTTTGCTTCAAGGCTTCACTCTTAGTAGGGAATATGACCACAAAGAGAGAGATGGATTACATGAGAGGAGGGAGAGTTCTATTTATAGCCATAGAAAAAGGTAATCCGGGACAATCCCCCGATGTGTGACAAAACAAATACCAAAAATAGCCTAAACATCATCTAATACACGCGCTCCAGAAGTTTCAGCAGATCCGGGAAGATCCGGACCACCAATTGACGGTCTACAGGATCCGGATTGCGTTGAATCTTGTTGTGGGCTTTGCTTGATATATTTGTTGGTCTTGGATGCATCTACTTTGTTTGTTGGAGCTCCGACCCCAATCGAATTGCCAAAATACTCCCCATGATGGTGTGGAGTTTTCTATTTTGCTCTTACGTCCTTCGGTCTTACGTTCAGGTCCTTCTCCCTTGCATCTTAGTCCCCAGGTCTCACAATTAAGTCTTTTTTCCTTCTTTTGGGTCCTTTCATGGCTCTTCTCTTCAACCCTCTTTATTTCTGAACTTCAAAGATAAAACTCGTCACGTAGCATTGCTTAGGTGTAAGATAATGGATATAAGATACAAATATAAGCATGAAATGATGTCAATCAAATACCCCCACACCTAAGTTTTTTCTAGTCCCGAGCAAAACAAAGAAAGAGAAAAACAAACGAGAAACAAGAAATCCTAACTCACTTTCATAGGAATCACGGTTGCACTTAGCACGTGCAACAAGCCGTTAAACCTCCTTGTTGCCAAGGAGGAGGAGTGTTGTCTCCTGAGGGTTTTCAGTGGATATACCCACAAAATCCGAACAAGATACATTAATCAATCTAGCTACACGACTCGTTGGACTTATTTTGTCGATCATGGGACGCGGTAATACCACGGGTCGACTCTATATATGTAATCGGTCCACACACCTAGTCTAATGAATTATTCGCGAAAGTTAGTTAGGGACTTAAGTGAAAGACATGGGCAACCTTAACTTTGGAATGTGATACAATGTGTAAAGTCCATTTTGGTTCTTATTTGACTCTTTTTTTCTTTTTTTTCTTTTGTTTTCTTTTTTTTCTTTGGAGCATTTTATTGGTTGGTGTTTGATTCTCCCAGGGTCAGGTTTCGTGCATCATTGCCTATGAGGACTTACACTATCACGTACACCTTCCCCCAAATCTCCACATAGGGCGATCCCTACCACCCGTGTAACGGGGGATCAGTCGGTGCATCCCAAGTCAGATGACTCGAAAACACCATGCACAAAGTCCTCTTAGACCTACTTTCCCGAGTGATAGGAGTCGTGCGAGAAGAGAGAACACCACTTATTTATTTATCTACATGGGAACCAAAACCTAGACTACACTTAAGTTTTACAACAAGATTTCAAGGGTCCTTGACTACAACAAACTTCCTTATACTAACAGACACGAATTATTTGACTCACTGGTTCAGGGTGGACTTCTTTAAATATTTGAGTGCTGAAACCCTATGATTACACGCCCCCCGAGGGAAAACTGGGGTGCATCCTAACCACTCGATAAGACCTAAAGCCAGTAAACTAGATATCTTAATGCATCAAGTTCAAGGCAATTTTGGGAGCTTTCTTTTTTACTTTGCCTCTCAACGGTTTTGCACATGCTAAACACACGCAAAACCCACAAAACATTTTCTTTCGCAAACACATGAAGATTTTGAAAGAAATGTGAAAATTTTTAGGCACTAGGCAAGCAAAAGAAGACAAGTCACCCAAGGATCATGGCAAGCAGATATATCGATATTAAATATGGCACACTAACATGACCCTAACAATACACACAAAAGAAAACAAAAATCAAAGGAAAAGACTCAACTATGTACACACATAAAACACCCCCCACACCTACTTCATGCATTGTCCTCAATGAATGTGAGCAAAAGACTACGTGGATATATGCATGAAAAAGAATAGATCTCACCAACGTGAAGAACACAAGGAAGTTTATGGCTATGTTGATGGACACAACCCAAATTCCCTCAAAACCTGTGAGATGCTAAGGAAGGGATACAAATATGTGAAAGAATGGGACCCAAATACTCAAAGGTTGGGGCCCACAACAAACGATGCTCACTGAAGGAGTCTTCTCTCATATTTTTTTTCTATACAAACATGAAAGCTCAACCACTCATGCAGGAGCATGAATGGTCGAGTGAGAGAGAGGTTCATGAAGGAAAATGACCTCCTCAACTTCGGTTGGTGTCCCCTCCAAGTAGGGTTGAGGCGTTGTCCATTAACTTTGAACACGTCCCCATTCCCCGGGTTCAAGATGTCAACCCCTCCATGAGGATAGAGGGTTTGGACAATAAAAGGACCAGACCAGCGACTACGGAGCTTACTTGCAAACAGATGAAGCCGGGAATTGTAGAGCAACACCTTCTGCCTGGCCGTAAACACCTTTCGCATAATCATGCGATCGTGAAACATCTTGGCTCGGGACTTATGAATTTTGGCATTCTCGTACGCATCATTGCGTAGCTCTTCCAATTCCACATTGTCGAGCTTACGTTGTACTCTTGCTTGATCAAGATCCATATTTAGGATCTTGATCACCCAGAAAGCACGATGCTCAAGCTCGACGGGTAGGTGGCAAGCCTTACCGTACACTACCCGATATGGGGACATACCCAAATTGGTCTTGTACGCGGTGCGGAAGGCCCACAACACGTCATTCAACTTTAGAAGTTAGACATTGTATTGATGTGATGCACGTAGAGAAAAACGTTTGTGATATTCTTGTTGGCACTCTGTTGAACATACCTGGTAAAACAAAAGATGGATATAATGCAAGACTTGATCTTGTTGACCTTGGTATACGAGCAATGTTGGCACGAGAGAAGAGGAGACCGGAATTATTTACCTCTAGCTAGTTATACATTGTGTAAAAAGGAGAAAAAGATTCCGTGTTAGTGTTTGCACGATCTAAGGGTTCCGCAAGGTTATTCTTCAAATATCAGTAGTCTTGTTCTTATGAAGGATTTGAAACTTGTGGGGATGAAGTCTCACGATTGTCACACTCTAATGCAGCAATTGTTACTTGTAGCACTGAGATCCATATTACCGAAAGATGTTAGACATGTAATAATAAAGTTGTGTTCATTTTTCAACAAAATTTGCAGTAAAGTGGTCGATCTCGTGCAGTTAGATAAGTTGCAGAATGAAATTATGGTTACATTATGTCAGTTGGAGATGTTCTTCCTACCTGCTTTTTGGACATTATGATTCATCTAGTTATTCATTTGGTTAGAGAAATTAAATTGTGTGGACCATTTTTTAAGGTGAATGTATCCTTTCGAGCTTTATATGAAAGTGTTGAAAGGTTATTGAAAAAATTGTCAAAGGTCAGATGCTAGTATTGTTGAAGGATACATAGATGAGGAGGTTATCGAGTTTTGAACTGGATACCTAGCAAACACCAAAAGTGTTGGACTTCCGAAGTATCGTCATAATGAACGTGTCGATGGTAAAGGGACACGTGCGATGAAAATGTTAAATCCAAATGGCAAGGACTTAATGACAACATATTTTTATGTGTTGCGCAATTCTAATGAAGTTCAACCTTACCTAAATGAACACATGAAGGTTCTAAAGGAAGGAAATCCTTTGTGGAGTGATCAACAGTAATAAATAGTCACAATAAAAATTTCATCTCTTGGTTCAAAAATGTGGCTTACAAGCGTGATGTTTCTGAGACAATACAGTGGTTGACCTACGGTCCGCATTATGCTGTTATAAGTTACAGTGGTTATGATATCAATGGATATTCATTCTACACAGTCAGTGAAGATTCCAAAAGTGTTGTTCAAAACAATGACATCACTTTAATAGTAGAGTCTTTGCATGTGTATAGTTCTAAAGATAAGAATCTTGTATACACCGACATGTCCTATTACGGTGCAATTGAAGACATATGAGAGCTAGACTTTGTTAAATTCAAAATACCTATATTTAGATGCAAGTGGGCTGATAATAAAAGTGGAGTTTAAGTGGATGACTTAGGGTTCACTTTAATTGAATTTTCAAAAGAAGGATATAAAGGAGAACCTTTATTCTCGCTTCCCAAGCGAAACAAGTCTGTTATGTGGCCGATCCATGTGATAAGAAATAGGTAGTAATTCTGGAAGGGAAGAAAAAAAATTATATCAGATGATAATCTTATCGAGTATGAAGAGACACCACCTTTCTCTAATAAAGCACCTGAGTTGAACTTAGTAGACGAGGAAATAAATGTTGAGACTTGTATGTTTAGAGATGACCACGGTGAAGGTATATGGATTGAAAATCCATTAAGGAAATAAACCAGTGAAGGTGCAAATTTTCTTGTAATACATTGTAATAACCATTTAATGTCTTGATTTTTAATTGTTAATGCCTTGAGTTTACCTTTTATAGTATCATGACTTCGAAAAGAAACTCACTCCATCAGAGTCTGAAGGCTCGAAGACATACAGTTCACGAGTTCCTTATCTCATGAAAGAATTCGTGGGGAGAAGAAATAGAGACGGTAGACTTCCAATCCAGTTTGATGACCGTCTTGAGCCGATAGGCATGTTGTCTGATAATTGGAAAAGTTATGTGGGTAGCCTAGCGAGGGCCAAAGTTGACATTTGTTTGTCGAGTTGGGCCGATGTAGATGAGAAGTTGAAGAGCACAATATGGGATGACGTGCAGGTAATGATTCCATTATAAAATTTTGTAGTTTTAGTCGAAATTTTAAGATATATAAAGTTAACATGTTGTAGGCAACTTTTGAGTTCCAATCCACTGACAAGTTGAAGAAAAAGTGGATGACATACATGTCGGTTCGTTGGAGGGACTTAAAAACAAATTTAACAAACAAGTATATATTTGGAGACTACCACGATAGAAATCCATACGATGTGTATAACTTTATCATTCCGAAACAATGGGAGAAATTCAGAAAATCCAGAGATTAGATCTTCTAGCAAGTATACGCATTGTATGTCTCGAGCGGGGTACCAAAAGTTAGAATCGCAAATGATGGCTGAAAAAATTACTCTGAAGAAACAAAAGGGAATTGACTCCGGTATGAGTGAGGAGCAAGCAAGCAACTCGTCTCCTCCTTCTCCCGTAGCTCGTTGTGATTCTTGGAAGAGAGCGAGAGTAAACTCCAGAGGGGAGTACGTCATAGACGAGTCACAAGCGATCAACTTGAAGATAGTAAGTTGTATCACTTGTACATGTTATTAATTCACATTCAGTAATTTTATATTTTCAATTGTTGGTAAATTTTTTTTTTTAACTTTAGGACTCTCCGAAGTTGAGAGAATATCAAGGCGAATTTGCTTCGGATGGTTGGAACGATATTCTACGCGAGGCCTTGGGAAATGACGAATACCCCAATCGTGTGCGACAATATTATGGAAAGATTTAACGGTCTACTTTGTCGACAGGTTATACCAAAGGTAAGCAAGAGATCGCAAATTTGAAAAATACATTGCAACTTGTTTTAGAGAGATTGGATCACGATTTGCCTACTTCTCCTACCCGTCGTAGGACTGCTTCTTCCTCGAAGACCACTCCTCCAGTGCAACCAGTGTTCAACCCCGATCGACAATATGATTTCATGGCTCATTCTTGAGAATTGGCCCTCGAAGGCAGTCCCTCGTTTGAAATGTTCGAGGATGGATCTAGATGTGCTCTATTTGTCGAAGACCCTGATCGAAGATTGGTGGGACACGGGAAAGTTTATAACATCTCCAGACACCACTTCACAGAGGTGGGAGAAGGAGAAGTGAAGGTTGCAGTGGGGAGTTGCTTATATGCTGGTGCTTTGGTGACAATTCCGGAAGAAGAGATTGTTACCCTCGGCGATGCTATCGGTGGGTTCGTGAGGTGGCCTAGTCATTTAGTAGAGCTAAGTGACACACATGAGGTATACTTTAATTTTGAAACACTATAAATTTCAAATTTGTTAACAATAGTATTTTTAACGGTTGTATATATATATGTAAGGTGTCAAGCCCCCGGAGCAAAGGGTCAAACAACCAACCTCCGATCAACATTAATTTGCTTCCAAGTAGGTGCAAAATATTGTATTAATGTATGGTAGGTAGGGAATCACAATCCTTGAATACATGGGATTTGGTGGAAGGGGTTAAAGGGTTGCCTTCGGCTTTGTACGTCACCAAAGAGGATGTCATGTCATTCTTGGTGATGGATTCATTGTGCATCATGATTATCGACGTGCAAGTGAAGCAAGTCTTTTCTTTGGTATAAGATGAAATGTATTGAATATTTTATCGTAACTGTAATAAAATGTAATTTTTACTCTTGTAGACACTTTTATGACGCCAGAAGGTCAGTCTTTCCTGATAATCAAGTATTTGGATCTATCAGACCATCTACCTATATATACGGGAATGACGATAAATCGGGTCAACTTGGGACTCTCATGAAAGAAGAAGACAAAAGATATTATCTACTCCCTTATCATGAGAGGTAAACTTGCTAATTAAAAGCGGAATTTTATTTTGTAATAAACTTCAAATTATATATATAACATGGCTCATTGGATGCTTGCCGTTATATGCCCCGCGACTAATTCGGCATATTGGTTTGATCCGTTGGGGTCGAATAAACCAAGGGACTCTATAAAGAAACTTGTAAATCTGTAAGTTCATTTTAGTCATCGTATTTGTAATTCGTGGATTTTTATTAGCATTATTGAATGAAGGTTTTCAATAACTTGTGCTACTCAGGACAATGAAGGTTTATAGAGCGTTAGGTGGTAGGAGAACAACCCCAAAAGCAGGAGTAACATGACATGGAATGAGAGTAAATTATTTCTCCCATTTTTGTTATTTAAGTTAGGAACATATATTTGGCGACATATTTGTAGTACCAGAAGCAGACTGGAAATACAGAATGTGGTTATTACATGATGAGATACATGGAGGAAATTCTCGAATTTGCAACTCAAGACTTATCCCTATCCAAGGTAATATAGATCGTTATTCAGTTGTATAGTTATAGTTTCATTATTTAGATATTAATATTTTTACTTGTATTTTGATAGGTCTTCCCAAAAAGTAGTGATCCCTAATCGCAACAGGAGCTCGATGATATTCACGACCGATGGACTCGCTATTTTATCAGAAACATGTTGATGAACTAAGAGGTTCTCATGTCACTAACACTTCTTTTGTAATTTAGTTAACAACTTCACTTGTATTACAAACATACAATGGTATGCCTTAATATAATCACCTCACTTTTACAATGAATGCCAAGCGTTTACGTATGAATTAATGCCAAGTGTGTTGAATGATTATGTGTATGCTTGTATAAATGTGTTTCTATATGTATGCTTGTATGTATATGTGGATGAAAGTGTGTATGTATTTGTGAACGAATTTGGTGCAGGATGATTGTGTTTAGTATTTTTGGTGCAGGCCTGATTGCTTTTTTTGTCCAGGTTTCAGAATAGACGTCGGTTGTTTGTATTAGCCGACGTCTATTCTTTTGAAATATATGCATAGACGTCGGTCGCGTAATATCCAACGTCTATACCTAAAGCATAGACGTAAGATGTATATAACGGCCAATGTCTATACCTAAAGAATAAACGTCGGATGTATATAACGGTCGACGTTTATGTGTTAGGTATAGACGTCGGTTGTACATACGAACGACATCTATTCTTTAGGTATAGACGTCAGATATTACGCGACCGACGTCTATGTATATACGATGTCTACATAGACGTTGGATCTGGGGAGGCTTATATCCGATGTATATACCCCCATATATCCAACGTATATTTCCTTTTCTACAATAGTGTAATAGTTAGACGATCCGTCTTCTATCTTCAAGTTTCACTTCTCCTAGTTCTATCACCTAATTAGTAATACTAGTTTAGTCTATCCATTTTCTTATTGATTATTAAAAATGCCAAAGTGGTACGTGAGAACATAGGTCACACTTGGCGTATCTGATTAACCATGATTGGAGATCATGGGTAGATGGTGGTTATTTCTTGTGACGTGACAATTATTTCATATTCCTCCAACGCCAAAAATTCATCCTTTCAATTCCCCTCCATGTGCAACGACAAGACTATAGGGTCATGAATCTGTGTTTCATCAATCATTTATATGAGAGTTAAAACCCGATCGGTGAGAATATTCTTGCCTCGCGAATAACGCTATGAATCTGTTCCGTTGCATTTGTAAATGTAGATCATATGTACATGTGATCTTCCAAACAATCCGTTATGTAACGTTCTGAAACAACGGAAAAATTTAAAACGTAAAATATAGATATCAAGCATCAAAGATGCTACAAAATTCACACACACACACATATAGATATATATCCGGTGGTGTACCGTATAATACAGGATGTCAAAGGTACGATTACAACAACAAAAGCTATACAACATATACAAGTGTAATCATAACAACCTCAAAAGCAAGAAAACAGGATCCAGTCCTAGTGCGCTCACCCTCAGTCATCACCTCCTAACGGTGCTCACGACCTGAAATGCAACACAACACTATACCTGAGTTTCCAATAAGGAATTCTCGTATGCAAACCTCCTAAGATATGAATAGAACAAATACATGACATGATATGAAAAATGCAATAAATCACAACTGCCACCGTCCAACTGGGTTCTCAGGACCTCTCTCCCAACCACAGTCGACGCAACAACACGGGTCTCAAGGGTCCTCTCACCCAAACCCCACAATCACACATGCACACAATGCACAACTGAAAAATCATCGGCCAAACAGGTCTCAAGGTTCCTCTCACCCCAACCCCACAACAACTCGTGCAAACAAGGCACTGCCGGAAAATCATCGGCCACAAACCACACGTGCACACAAGGCACCTGCTCCTCAGAGCCACAACCATGATCTCTCTCAGGCTGGAATGTCCATACCATCGCCCCCAAAAAGGTCGGGGACCCATTACCCTTGAGACAGATCAAAACCACAAACATTACAAGCAACATATAAAAAACTGGGCAGAAACGGTCGACCAAAATCCACAACTGGTCGACCGAAACACCACCACCAAAACCGGTTCCAACCGAAACAACAACCAACCAGTCGAACGGCAAAGGGGACCCGTTCGACCGAAAACATCTAGTAAAATCCACCTCTCGCTCCAAAACGCACAAACGGTCGAACCAAAAGCACGGTCGACCGGAAAAAGGCAGTAAATTCAGATTTTGAATCAAGTTATATTGGTCGATCAAAACAACAAACGGTCGAACAAACTATAAGTTATCATAAGTTGTTGGTCGAACGAGGTCACCAGGCGGTCGACCGTTTTGAGGTCTACACCCTCAACCAACTTAAAACAGTACATTCGGTCGAACCGAAGGGAACTCATTCGACTGAAAACAACCAGAGTCCTCATATTCTTCAAAAAAACACTACGACCGGTCGACCGAAATAAGAACCGGTCAACCGTTCCAGTGCAGAACTTTGTTGCACACCAACTCCAACGAGCATTTCGGCCTATCGTCGACTACTCCAACAACCATACAACTTGGTGAGTAAGGAAAACAAAGCTTGACATACCTATATTTTTTTTAAACTTTAGGACTCTCCGAAGTTGAGAGAATATCAAGGCGAATTCGTGGGGAGAAGAAATAGAGACGATAGACTTCCAATCCAGTTTGATGACCGTCTTGAGCCGATAGGCATGTTGTCTGATAATTGGAAAAGTTATGTGGGTAGCCTAGCGAGGGCCAAAGTTGACATTTGTTTGTCGAGTTGGGCCGATGTAGATGAAAGTTGAAGAGCACAATATGGTATGACGTGCAGGTAATGATTCCATTATAAAATTTTGTAGTTTTAGTCGAACTTTTAAGATATATAAAGTTAACATGTTGTAGGCACTTTTGAGTTCCAATCCACTGACAAGTTGAAGAGAAAGTGGATGACATACATGTCGGTTCGTTGGAGGGACTTAAAAACAAATTTAACAAACAAGTATATATTTGGAGACTACCACGATAGAAATCCATACGATGTGTATAACTTTATCATTCCGAAACAATGGGAACAATTCAGAAAATCCAGAGATTAGATCTTATAGCAAGTATATGTAGGATTTCATGTTTAATCATACATATATATTTTCGAAATTTTTATGTATAATAAGGATCAATTACAATTTTCTACGATTTATTTCATGCATGTATCGGTTTGTTTTAATAACTAGTTTCAAAAACTTATTAAAACAAACACAAGTGACTCCGAAATTCATACCTAGAAGTTCTCTAAAACTTCTTGATGTTCCAGAGATGTTGAGGAAGACGATCGTCACTTCTCGTTGCGCCGGATGCCTCCGAGTGTTCACCGAAACCCTAAACAAGGTTGGAGAGAAAGAAGCTAGTCAATCAATCTCCAAACTAGCTACAAACCCCTTCCTTAATCTCTGAGATTTCTCTTTCCAAAGACTTAGAAAACTAAGAGAATTTTCATGGATTTTTGTGGTTAATTTTGGAGAGAAAATATTTAGCAAACTTCTAACATAATTAAGGAGAATAAGGACCTATTTATAGGCTCCAATCTTACTCTCAATCATGGCTATTCTTAAGTCATGTTTTCTTGACATTTTCTCTCACAAACTAATTCCAAAATACATTACATGCATCCACAAAACGTTTGACCAAGTTTGGAGCTAATCCAACCATTGATCAAATTAATCTCTTAATTATCAAAGGCAGAAAATCGATCGCAGTTCGGTTTACCGAGTCACACTCGGTTAACCGAATATGTCACGATTGCTTTACCGAGTATTGGACGGATGACCGATTCTTAAGGAGAAAAATTCTCCTTAACCGATCGGACGAATTCTCGTCTAAGACCGAGTGTCATTCGGTTAACCAAAAATGTCATAACTGGACATTGTTCGGTCGACCGATTCTGGTTCGGTACACCGTACCAGAGTTCCAGGTACTTTGGTCAAGTTCGGTCAATCAGCTATGACTATCCGTTCCACGTTCGGTTGACCGATCCACAGATCCTTCGGTCGACCGAACCATAACGGATTACCGAACTTTTACCCGATTTAGACTTATTCAAATTTTGGATTTATTTCCAACAAAATTTGAACTTTTGGGGTTTTAACAAATTCACAACTTATGCAATATATTATCCTATGCAATAATATATTATTGCACCCCATAATATATGCATCTCATATAAATTTATCATGATTCTAATTATGTTATATACAACATAATTGATTTTACTTGTTCACCACATGTGTCATATTTTCTATAAGAAACCCGACACATCATATGAACCAAAAATCAAGCTTCTTGTTTCCCAGTTTTTGCGGTGTAACCTATGAGAGGATCTAGACTAAGTTGGCAGTGATATTAAGAGTTTAATATCACAAGTATAAGCGGTATCTAGCTACACATTATAGCTCTCAATTAGTTAGATGTCTTAATTCCACTCGAACCAAAACCCGATCCATTTAGTGATGGATTGCACCACTTGTGTCTGTCCCTTGCCTCATGATATTAAGAATACACACAAAGTAGTATTGTGTCATCTTTGTGTTAGTATTCATTTCTTGATCTCTTTAAGCTAGTTATAAATATGTGACTTAACTCAAATCACATTGTGCACATTATAACTTTGCTTTATCAATGGGGCCACTAATATCATCACTCAATTAATAGGGGCAATGATAATCTTTTGACTAACTATCTTCTCCAACAAAAGTCATACTTAACCAACCAATGCCTTTACACTACACTCATCGATAGCTCAAGACACTAGTCTAATTAAGCAATTCTTAAGTGATCGGATATAAGTCTCATATTAAAGGACCAAATACACGGTAAAACATTAATGACACAGAAAACAAAATTCTATAATGTTTTACTTATTAGGTCTATTCAGTATACAAAAGTAATATTTTCCTCTTTTGTGTACCCGTGTTGTCACTCACTTGTAGAGCTACAGTGATCTATGACCAACACGACAATCTTAACTCGGTAATGAATGTCCCATGTTAATTACCATGATTGCGAATATCTTTTGTTTTATGTAAACCAATATCTTTTAGAGCTCTACGGTTAAGGACCAAGAGCATCTTCCTTAACACTTCTAAAAGACGAATAACATAAACAAGGAACAAAATAATTTCTCATTCAATTCATAATAATTGACATTTAAAAGTAAAACTTTTAGAACACATTCCCTTCAGTATACGCATTGTATGTCTCGAGCGGGGTAGCAAAAGTTAGAATCGCAAATGATGGCTGAAAAAATTACTCTGAAGAAACAAAAGGCAATTGACTCCGGTATGAGTGATGAACAAGCAAGCAACTTGTCTCCTCCTTCTCCCGTAGCTCGTTGTGATTCTTGGAAGAGAGCGAGAGTAAACTCCAGAGGGGAGTACGTCATAGACGAGTCGTAAGCGATCAGCTTGAAGATAGTAAGTTGTATCACTTGTATATGTTATTAATTCACATTCAGTAATTTTATATTTTCAATTGTTGGTAAATATTTTTTTAAATAAAAAACAAAAAAAAGACCGGTCCGGACCGGACCGAAATTTTAAGAATTTCCCGGACCGAAACCCGGACCGGACCGGGTCGGACCAACTCTTCCCGGACCAACCGGTTCGGGTTTTGCTCAGCCCTAAGCTGAAGTGTGAGACATGAGGTTTTTTGCTGAGGAAAAGTGTGGGGGAAGGAGAGAAGTTGGGTCGGAGCAGTGTTGGAGAGGAGATTTGGTAGAGTTGAGAGGGAACAGAGAAAAGGAAGAAAACAGAGAAAGAGAAAAGAAGTATCGGCTGGAGAAGAGTTTGGAAGTGAGAAGAAGAGGAAATAAAGGTAAGGTAGCTGGATTTTTAGTTAATTAGTTGGATTTAATTTTGGTATGATTAATAATTTATGATGTTGATTATTAGCTATTAGGCTTCTGTTGTGCAAGATGAAATAGAAGAAAAGAGAAAATAAGAATTCTGGACATTTGATTTGGGTTGCAAATCACGGTTACGATTGCGAGACGGGCAAGTACTGATTCGTTATTCTTCATTTTCATGTCATGTCTGTCTCTCTTGATATTCGTAGTTGCATGCATGCTGATTATCGATATTGAATTCATTGATATGCATCTGATTGCATGGTGGTGTTTTGGTTGACATGTCATGTGGCTGTATGTATGTTTCTGGCTGAACCACTTTGGAAAGAGCTACCTAGCGGGCAGCGTGGAGCCACCCGAGAGAGGAAAGGGCTACCTAGCGTTAGTGTGGAGCTACCAGGTGTGCGTCTGACTGATTGATAGATTTCAGAAGCACAGGATGTGGTCGAATCCGAATGAAAGTTCCAGATTTTTATGCATGCATATTATTTGTGATGCATGTCTCTTGATTGTGCTTATTGGCTGAATGTCATATTCCGTCTTATTTTCCACATGATTATGATTCTGATTGAATGATGGTTGGTACTTGCGGGTTGTCGAGCTCACAAAATTGTTGATTATATTTTTCAGATTATTATGGATCTATCGGATGGATTTAAATATCAGAGTGCGCAGCGGTCAGGATCGTGGATTGTATCTTAACGTACCGGGTTTGGGCGGGTAAGCACCTGTCTGGGCTCGGGACGTTACAGTTATTGATCCAGTTAGTTATAATGGCAGTTACGTGCTTAGTTCGTTACTAGATTCAGTTAGTTACTTTTTGCACGAGTTAGTTGTGCACCCTCGACGACCTAGTTATAATATGCAGTTAGTTATTTGTGCAATTATTTAGTTATCTTGCATGACTTAGTTATTTACCTTAGGTCACAGTTATTTTTCTTCTGTAATTTTGTGGTGTACATTCAATCACTTAGTTGATAATGAAGGTCCAGTTAGTTGTTTATCAAGTTAGTTATTCATCTTGCATGACTTTGTTAGTCACCTTCGGTCACTTAGTATTAATAAAGGTATAGCTAGTTATTTGTGCAGTTAATTTTTTTACATGACTTAGTTGTTCACCGTTGACCACGTAGTTATTTTGCTTCCTTGACTTTTTTTTGACGTATGACTAGGTTCCGTTGGTTATTTTTCAAGCGACTTATAAATGTTCACCTCCAATCACGTAGTTGCTGTAAATAAAGATCTAGTTAGCCTGTTGTCATGTTAGTTTTTTTGTCTTAAATAGGGCTGAGCATCGGTCCGGTCCGGTCCGGACCGGACCGGAAAAAATTAGGATAGGCGGACCGAAGACCGGACCGGACCGGACCGGTTCGGTTCGGTCCGGTCCGGTCCAAAAACCCGATTTTTTGGCTTAAATTTAAAAAAAAAATTGGACCGGTCCGGACCGGACCGGACCGGAAAATTTAAAATTTGCCGGACCGAAACCCGGACCGGACCGGATTTTTTCAAAAATTTCCGGACCGAACCCGGACCGACCGGTCCGGTCCGGTCCGGTTTGACCCGGTTCTGCACAGCCCTAGTCTTAAATGACTTAGTTGTTCACCTACGATCACTTAGTTTGTAACGAAGGTCCAGTTATTTTTTTGTGAAGATGGTTATTTGTCGTGCATGACTTGGTTGTCCACCTTTGATAACTTGATTACTTTTCTCCTTCACTTAGTTCTGCCGTAGGAGTTGGGTTACTTACTAGATTCAATTATTTTTAATGTGGCTTAGTTGTTCACCTATGATCACTTAGTTGCAAATAAAGGCCCAGTTAGTGTTTTTTTCTTAGACTTAGTTGTTCACTTAAGAGCACTTATTTTATAACTTAGGTCCAGCTAATGTTTTGTGCAGTTAGTTATTTGTCTTGCATCACTTAGTTACTCATCGCTGCTTACGTAGTTATTTCTTTCGTGACTTAGTTGTGACGTAGGACTTAATTGGTTAACTGACAAAGTACAAACATTCTAGATAAAAGCATCTACGTATTCTTGACCAACATCATCAAGATATTTCACCCACTGCTTTACATTTTTCCTTTGTCTACTTGATTTGTCCACATCTTTATATAAGACTCAAATGTCTTCGCAAAAGTAGACAAAGATGGAGACTTTGTGTCTGCATGTCTAGAGTCACTATCGACTTGTTCATCATTTACTAGTATTTTCAAATGAACCAATGATAATGAATCCCCATGCGCAAACATGTAATGAACATCTTCAATGGACAACAAGTTCATTTGAACATCATCTTCTTTAGGAAAAAAGTAAGTCAAAGCTAAACATGACAGTTCAAGTGATTCGCACTTGAAAAAAACAAATGAGTGAAAATCATCTAAGAATGTTGTCTTTACATACCTACGTTCCCCTTTCATCACTTTGATAAAAACATAGTATCATGAGTTCACGTATGAAATTTGTTTAAAGTGGAAAGAAAGGATAATAGGTTTCAAGGTCCACAAAAACATAAGTGTCATGAATCACAATAATGATAAGCATGTTACTGCGCGCATATCATACTCCAAAGGCAAAGTTGTCACGAGCCATAAATTTGTTTATACGTATCCATACAACAACATAAGAGCACCCTTAACGGGTGCTTTTTTCTGGCGCCCTGCCCGGGTGCCCGAACGTGGCCCCCGGATTGGTTTAATTATTATTTTTGTGTTTTTGTTTTAAAGAAAAAAGATTATTTATATATAATTAGGTTAATGTATTAATTAGATAAATTGAAATTAAATTAATTAGGTTTTCAAAATTAATTGAAAAAATATTTTATGATTAATTTAATTATTTTGGATTTATTTAGATAATATTAAAATTAAAAATTAAAAAAATCTTAAACAAAATAAGAAATAATAGTACAATACGCATACACTTCGGAAACAAAATACAATACAGAATACGAAATACAACAGAAATACAGAAAGGAAATGCAGTCCACCTACGGATACGAAATTTAAACTACCACAATACTAATAAACTACAACACACATATTGATATTACAAATTAAAACATGAGCACCTACAGATATCCTTGTGATTTATCTCACTCATTGAGTTCATGAAGTGTTTCTTTATCGAATTCGTCCTTGTTTTCCTTCTTCATCAGAGCAAATAAGACATCAAGTTTCTTGCTGTTGAGTTCCCTTTGGAACTTCGATGCGTTTACTCTCCACCCGTTCTTCGTAACGCAAGTATTTTTCCTCTCTCATTTTAGCGCTATATTCAATTTGTTTTCCCAGTTCTAACATAGCGGGATCGAGTTGCGCCTGAAATGGTTGTTTCCCCCTCTTTTTTTTAGCTTTTTTAACACCTTCAGGACGAGGACATGGTTCGAACACCATTTCATCTGTTGACGGTGTTGCATGACTCCCATCATCATCGGTGTTTTTTTCTTTTCCCACTGCTCAAACTCCCCGGACTTTCTTCAGCGACGTCTCCGGTAGGAAGTCCAAGCGCAACTGACTCCCATTTAGGGTACCTACGTAACATAAGCCACACATGCATGTACTGAAATTTGGCCTTGTGTGTTCATTCGTGGATGGTGTGTGCATCATGGATGACATCGTACTCGTTGTAACCACTTCTCTTCCTCCGCACTGCCTGGTTGAAGCAACCGACCCATTGGTTCACAGACGGCGATGTACGCCGCCATCGTCCCTTCAATGATTCATCGTTACGCTGTACTGCACCTGGCTCGCCTGGGTCATTGAAGAGGCGCTCCACACGTCTCCAGAAGGACTTCAGTTTTTGAACGTTTTATTTAAAACCGCAAGTGCACGGCCGCGATGAAGCGGTGGCAAGTACGGGTCGTCCTCAGGGAGGTGAGCAGCCTCTTGCTTGTACGAAATCAAGTGGCAAAAATAGGGGGAAGAAAGTTGTCTATGCTAATCTAGACTACGCTACACTAAGAAGTATGAAATGTGAACGAAACAAACAAACGATGGAATAACAACTAAACTAAAAACAAAGGAAGAATGCTGGAATACAGAAATGGGAAAACCCCTAAGGGGTGGAGTGAGTGCACACATGCAAAGAGGTGGGTGTAGAATACATTCTTTAAGCACATGAAGGTGGTGTTTATCAAGCATAGGAAGTGTCTAAATGTTATGGCAAAACCTATCAATCTATTCACCAACTTCGTTGATTAACATTTACATATGCAAGGTGTTTATTTCAGAACCTAAACAAGCATGAGAGGTGTCTAATCATTTTGGCAAAACTCATCAAGTTGTAAATTCTATCCTAAACAAGCAAGCATACATTCATGTTTAATCAACACATTGAAATTAAAGCATTCATCCCATTCTCTAATGCATGTATGTACATCTACTCCACCCCCCAAAGGGGATGGAACTACTCACTAAACATTACACTAATTATTAAACTATGGAAAGAAAGCATATTAAAACTAAGCTAGAATTAAAAGACGATTAAACTAAAACATGCACAACAATAAAAGAAGCATAAAACAAACAATGAAAGAAACATAAAACTTTATTGATAAAATGACTCACATTAAAAGTAGCATCCTCCTACTTTAGTGTGTGCTTCAAGGCCTCACTTCTAGTAGGAAGAATAGCCACTTAAAATATGGAGTGATTACAATAGGAGGTGAAGAGTTCTATTTATAGGCATGAAAAAAGCTAATCCGGGACAATCCCCCGATGTGGGACTAAACAGATACCACACATAGCCTAAACATCCTCTAATACATGTGCTGGAGAAATTGGAGCGCATTTGGGCCAAAAGTGACCGCCAATTAGCGGTCTTGGACCGCTAATTAGCGGTCTACAGTGTCCGGATCGCTCTGGAATTTCTTGTGGGCTTTTCTGGAAGGCTTTGTTGGTATTTGATGCATCTAGTTTGCATGTTGGAGCTCCGACCCGAATAGAATTGCCAAAATACTCCCCATGATGGTGAGGAGTATTCTGTTTTGCTCTTAGGTCCTTCTGTCTTGCAATCAGGTCCTTCTTCCTTGCATCTTGGTCCCCAGATCTTACAATTCAGTCCTTTTTCCCAGCTTTTGGGTCCTTTTATCCTTCATCTCTTCAAACCTATTTATTCCTGAAAACTAAACATAAAACTCGTGACATAGCATTGTTTAGGTGAAAGATAATGGATATAAGATACAAATATAAGCATGAAATGATGTCAATCAAATACCCCCACACCTAACTTTTGCTAGTCCCGAGCAAAACCAAGAAAGAGAAAAACATACGAAAAAACAAGAAATCCTAACTCACTTTCGTAGGAATCACGGTTGCACTTAGCACGTGCAACAAGCCGTTAAACCTCCTTGTCGCCAAGGAGGAGGAGTGTTGTCTCCTGAGGGTTTTCAGCGGATATACCCACAAAATCCGAACAAGATGCATTAATCAATCTACCTACACGACTCGTTGGACTTATTTTGTCGATCATGGGACGCGGTAATACTACGGGTCGACTCTATATATGTAATCGGTCCACACACCTAGCCTAATGAGTTATTCGTGAGAGTTAGTCAAGGACTTAAGTGAAAGACATGGGCAACCATACCTTCTGAATGTGATACAATGTGTAAAGTCCATTTTGGTTCTTATTTGACTCTTTTTTTTCTTTTTTTCTTTTTTCTTTGGAGCATTTTATTGGTTGGTGTTTGATTCTCCCAGGGTCAGGTTTCGTGCATCATTGCCTATGAGGACTTACACTATCACGTACACCTTCCCCCAAATCTCCACATAGGGCGATCCCTACCACCCGTGTAACGGGAGTTCGGTCGGTGCATCCCAAGTCAGATGACTCGAAAGCACCAGGCACAAAGTCCCCTCAGACCTACTTTCCCGAGTGATAGGAGCCGTGCGAGAAGAGAGAACACCACTTATTTATCTACATGGGAACCAAAACCCCTACACTTAAGTTTCACAAAAAGAGATTAAGGGCCCTTGCCTACGACAAACTTCCTTATACTAGCAGACACGAATTATTTGACTCACTAGGTTCAGGGTGGACTTCTTTAAATGTTTGAGTACTGAAACCCTATGATTACACGCCCCCCGAGGGAAAACCGGGGTGCATCCTAACGACTCGATAAGACCTAAAGCCAGTAAACTAGAAATCTTAATGCATCAAGTTCAAGACAATTTTGGGAGCTTTCTTTTTACTTTGCCTCTCAACGGTTTTGCACATGCTAAACACACGCAAAACCTACAAAAACATTTTCTTTCGCAAACACATGAAGATTTTGAAAGAAATGTGAAAATTTTAAAGCACTCGGCAAGCAAAAGAAGACAAGTCACCCAAGGATCATGGCAAGCAGATATATCGATATTAAATGCGGCACACTAACATGACCCTAACAATGCAAACAAAAGAAAATAAAACCAAAGGAAAAAGACTCGACTATGTACACACGTAAAACACCCCCCACACCTACTTCATGCATTGTCCTCAATGAATGTGAACAAGATACTACATGGATATATGCATGAAAAAGGAAAGATCTCACCAACATGAAGTACAAAGGGACGTTCAGGGTCATGTTGATGGACACAAACCCAAATTCCCTCAAAACCTGTGAGAAGCTGAAGAAGGGAGATAAATACGTGAAGAGATTGGGCCCAAGTACACAAGGGTTGGGGCCCACAACAATCGATGCTCACTGCAGGAGACTTTTATTACACACTTCTTCTTTTTTTTGTTTTTTTTTTGTTTTTTTTTTGTTTTTGTTTTTTTTAAAGATATATACATCAACCAAGATATTCTCATAATCATTTGGTCAAGGAACATCAAATGAGAACATCAAGTCAGGAGGACCAGAGACTTGCCGAGATGGGCAAACTCCACTGGTACTCTGAGGTGTCATGAGAGGTGAAAGGTCAAAGCTGAAAGGCTCGAACCCCTCATGATATTGGTCGGGTGTGGGCAACAAAGAATGAAGTTGTGTTGCCTCACTAGGGTTTAATTGCTCATCGAAGAAAACCCTCCAACCAATAGGCGGGTGCATCGGAATGAGTTCCTCAAGCTCATTCGATGGATGCAGCAGACCTGCATCACTAAGAATGGGGCTTCTCCCCAAGTCATCCAACAAGGACCTCCCACCATCATTTAGATCATCAAGCATAAGCTCGGTCATAGGTGGGTCCTTGTTGGAGTCAAAATGAAGCTCAAATGGCTCAATGGCCATGGGACATGAGGTAGAGACACCTTCTGGTATAGGCATATGATGAGGTGTCTCACTCTCACTAGTACTCTCAACTGAATCATGCAACGAACACTCCCTTTGGACATTCATGTTCGAGGCCAGCTCACTCTGTTGTATTGCGAAGACAGGCAATGAGTTTTCGCTGGGCCCACGAACATTCTCAATGGGTTGCATTGGGGTTAGGGGTGTTCGTTGATTCTGTGGTGCTTTCTCCAATTGGTGGATGAGATTTAGATTTAAAGGTTCATCCATGGGTTCCTGTTGCCTACCAGAGTTGAACACATGAAACTCGGCACTCATGTTACCGAATGAGAGCTTCATGAGACCATTTCTACAATTAATCAAGGCATTGGAGGTTGCCAGAAATGGTCTACCCAAAATCAAAGGTATTTGAGAGTGGGTGTTCGCAACAGGATTGGTATCGAGGACAACAAAATCGACTGGAAATATAAAATCTCCAACTTTGATAAGCACGTCCTCGATAATCCCCATGGGAATACGAATGGATCTATCCGCCAGTTGGAGGGTGATCTTAGTTCGTTTCAATTCTCCCAAGTTCAACTGTTGATAAACAGAGAATGGGAGGAGGTTGACCGCTGATCCTAAATCAAGCAAAACATTGCTCAATCTAGTGTCCCCTATCGTACACTGAATAGTAGGACACCCCGGGTCCTTGTATTTTGTGTAGGTAGGATTGGACAAAGTGAGCTGATATTTGCAGCCAAGAATGCTTTCTTAGGAACATTGGTCTTCCTCTTGGTTGTGCAGAGATCCTTCAACACTTTGGCATATTGAGGTATTTGTTGGATGACATCCAACAAGGGGATGTTAACCTTCACTTGCTTAAATACCTTTAATATCTTGTTCATGTTGTCACTCTGCTTTTTGTTTAACCTACTTGGATAAGGAGCTTTTGGCAGGTAGGTTTTCTGCTGTGCCTGAGAAGAAAGCTTTGGTGTATTACCCTCACCCTCAGCTTCTTCTTCACCACCATTCCCACTGAGGGGCTGCATAGATGGTGGTGGGTGTGGCAAGGAAATGTGATTGTCAACCTGTTTTCCATTCCTTAAGGTCGCAATGGAATTGACATGGTGTACAGGTTCCTCCACATGGTTCACTTGCCTCCCCCGAGGTACCACATTCTCATTTTGCATTTGTTGTTGTTGGTACATGCGGGGGTTAGCCTCAGGCTGGCTAGGAAAAGACCCTCTCTCTCTTTCATGTACAGACTGAGCCAATTGGCCCATCTGAAGCTCTAGAGATTTGATGGTCTGCTGATTTGAAGTGAGAACTTGACTCGTGGTTGACATAAAATTTTTCATTGAGTTTTCAAGTCCACGAGTCAAGGTCTCAAGCGAATTGAATCGGGTTTCCATATTATTGGAATTTGGGAAACCCGATTGATTGGTGGTTTGCGCTTGGGGTGGCTGATAGGAATGTGCATGCATGGGAGGTTGGTGTGATTGGTAAGGTGGTCTAGAGGAGTTTGGAGGACCACCCGGGGCATTAGTTTGGTTCCATGAAAAATTGGGGTGGTTCCTCCATCCAGGATTATAAGATGATGAGTATGGGTCATTCCTAGCTCTGTCATAGATGGCGTTGACACGCTCCATCTCAGGAGGAATGGACTCACACTCGCTCTCTACATGACCTATCCTACAACATGAATGACAAGGAACTGGACCAGATGTGGACATGTGAGGTGCACCTTGTTGGTTTTGGAGCTCAATCGAATCCATACGGCGCATTAAGGCCGCCATGCATGCCTCGGTGGCCGTAGTGGTATCGATAGCAAATGCGGTACCCGATCTAGTCGAGTTTGCATTCGCGATCCTCGCTCCTATACTAGATGATGCAGGTGGTTCCCTCACACTCTCCCACTGCATGGTTTTCTCAGCGAGGTCTTCTAGGAAGGCCCATGCCTCCCTTTCATCCTTTCCCAAGAACTCTCCTTGACACATGGACTCAAGGAGCGTTCTGGACGGGATGTGAAGACCCTCATACACAATCTGACAAAGACGCCACAACTCAATGCCATGGTGAGGGCACGAGGATAGTAGCTCTTTGAACCTCTCAAGATATGCATGAAATGGTTCGGTCTCATGTTGATAGAACGAATTGATTTCGTTCCTCAATTTTGGAGTCCGATGATTAGGAAAGTACTTCTTGAGGAATGCAGATTGAAACTCATCCCAAGTCCTAAAGGAATTCGCCTGGTTGCTGTACAACCACTTCTTGGCGTCATCCTTTAGTGCAAAAGAAACGAGCCTAAGATGGATGGAGTCTGTGCTAAGTTGTTGCAGCTTGAACACAGCACAGACCTCCTCAAATTCCCTGAGAAAGATATAGGGGTCACCTTTCCCAGTGAAATGAGGGAGCATGGAAATGAATTGAGGCTTAACCTCAAAATGGTTCCCATTAGCCTCTGGTAATACGATGCATGAGGGTAGAGCGGTACGGCTCGGGTAGCATCGATCACGAAGAGGTATGGGAACGACAACTGGAAGCACAGGTGGAATAGGTGGGTCCAGCAACTGCTCCTCCTCACGGAAATTAGCAGCCATTGGACCCGAACTACGTGCGACACGAGAGGAGGGAGGTGTCGAGAAATCGATGACCGAAGCTGGATTGACAACGCTCCTCGTCAAACGACCACTCTCGTCTCGTGTCCACGAAAGCATGCACAAAGGTGCACACACACAAAACAAAACTTTTTTTTTTCTTTTTTTCTTCTAACAAAGAATGTGCGTAGAGGAGAAGACGGGGGAACACAGGAGAGAAAGAATGACTCAGGAGAGAAGGGAAGAAGTCCTTATGCTACGGCGGATGGGTACAGGTAGAAGCACACAAGCAAACAAGGCTCAAGCAATCCTAAGGTCGCTATAGGTCCTTACAGCTAGACGACGCCTAACTGCGAGGTCACACGGCCTCAACACGCCTCACCTCCCTACAACGAGGACCACAAAGCCCAGCAAGTGAGCCAAGATCCGGGGATCTCGTCTCTCCTACTATCGACAAAGTGGGCAACGCCGATCAGGTCATGACGGTCGGGACCGGATCACTCTCCTAATGCGTCCGAATTCCTTAAGGCCAATGTCTACTTGATTTTAAAATTAGGCTCTTGATTAGTGTGGTTTTTGGGGCGAAGGAAAGGGTGATGAAATCCCCCACCTTATCTTTTATGGGACAGCCCCTCCTTAGTAGCGTTTTGGAGTCCTAAATCTAGAAATCAACTCTCCAAACAACGCTCAACTCACACTTGTTGCAATGCACTTCCTACTAACTAATGCATGTTCATATGAAATGCATGAATGAGAGTAGAAGGTGCGTACCTCACGCCAGCTCTCAGCAACAGAAAATAAAGCTAAGATAAAAGCCAATCTAAATGCCTAAGTCACATACATGATGCATGACTTAAACAAGAATAATGCCTAATCTTTTGCTTTGAGTTTTAGGGTCCAAGTTGCTTAAAGGAGGTTTGATTCTTGATCTGGGAATAAACTATAGGTCAAAACATGCTAAATCGAATCTCAGATCACTATAACAGATAAAGAAATACTCCACAAAAATTTAGAGGCGAAATGAAGCTACCAGACCGCCAGTTGGCGGTTTAAGACCGCTGATTGGCGGTCGTCTGCTCTCAGAACACCTCCAAACTTGACCAGATGCTTCCCCTTCTCAATGTGAGTCACCTGCGACAACGAAAACTACAAGACAAAAATTAAATCCACTCGAATCGTCCAAACAAGAGTCTGGACTGGCACCTCCCCGGCAACGGCGCCAAAAACTTGTTGAACGTTTTATTTAAAACCGCAAGTGCACGGCCGCGATGAAGCGGTGGCAAGTACGGGTCGTCCTCAGGGAGGTGAGCAGCCTCTTGTTTGCACGAAATCAAGTGGCAAAAATAGGGGGAAGAAAGTTGTTTACGCTACTCTACACAAAACTACGCTAAGAAGTATGAAATGTGAAAGAAGCAAACAAACGATGAAATAAGAACTAAGCTAAGAACAAAACAAGAATGCTGGAATTTCAGGAATGGAAAACCCCTAAGGGGTGGAGTGAGTGCACACATGCAAAGAGGTGGGTGTAGAATACATTCTTTAAGCACATGAAGGTGGTGTTTATCAAGCATAGGAAGTGTCTAAATGTTATGGCAAAACCTATCAATCTATTCACCAACTTCGTTGATTAACATTTACATATGCAAGGTGTTTATTTCAGAACCTAAACAAGCATGAGAGGTGTCTAATCATTTTGGCAAAACTCATCAAGTTGTAAATTCTATCCTAAACAAGCAAGCATACATTCATGTTTAATCAACACATTGAAATTAAAGCATTCATCCCATTCTCTAATGCATGTATGTACATCTACTCCACCCCCCAAAGGGGATGGAACTACTCACTAAACATTACACTAATTATTAAACTATGGAAAGAAAGCATATTAAAACTAAGCTAGAATTAAAAGACGATTAAACTAAAACATGCACAACAATAAAAGAAGCATAAAACAAACAATGAAAGAAACATAAAACTTTATTGATAAAATGACTCACATTAAAAGTAGCATCCTCCTACTTTAGTGTGTGCTTCAAGGCCTCACTTCTAGTAGGAAGAATAGCCACTTAAAATATGGAGTGATTACAATAGGAGGTGAAGAGTTCTATTTATAGGCATGAAAAAAGCTAATCCGGGACAATCCCCCGATGTGGGACTAAACAGATACCACACATAGCCTAAACATCCTCTAATACATGTGCTGGAGAAATTGGAGCGCATTTGGGCCAAAAGTGACCGCCAATTAGCGGTCTTGGACCGCTAATTAGCGGTCTACAGTGTCCGGATCGCTCTGGAATTTCTTGTGGGCTTTTCTGGAAGGCTTTGTTGGTATTTGATGCATCTAGTTTGCATGTTGGAGCTCCGACCCGAATAGAATTGCCAAAATACTCCCCATGATGGTGAGGAGTATTCTGTTTTGCTCTTAGGTCCTTCTGTCTTGCAATCAGGTCCTTCTTCCTTGCATCTTGGTCCCCAGATCTTACAATTCAGTCCTTTTTCCCAGCTTTTGGGTCCTTTTATCCTTCATCTCTTCAAACCTATTTATTCCTGAAAACTAAACATAAAACTCGTGACATAGCATTGTTTAGGTGAAAGATAATGGATATAAGATACAAATATAAGCATGAAATGATGTCAATCAGTGTGTGCATCATGGATGACATCGTACTCGTTGTAACCACTTCTCTTCCTCCGCACTACCTGGTTGAAGCAACCGACCCATTGGTTCACAGACGGCGATGTACGCCGCCATCGTCCCTTCAATGATTCATCGTTACGCTGTACTGCACCTGGCTCGCCTGGGTCATTGAAGAGGCGCTCCACACGTCTCCAGAAGGACTTCAGTTTTTGGTTTATCCCAACCACAGTATCGCCACTTACAGCCATGTAAGCCGAGACGAGTCGTTGATCCTCTTGTGTGGACCACCATTTTTGCGACCTTATCGTCGTGGTTTTGCGTGTTCCTTCATGACTTGTAGTTTGAATGACATTTTCGTCATTCACATCAGGTGTGATGCGGCTTGCATTTCCACTACTTTCTCCACTTACGAGGCGAGTATACATACCCATTGGGAATTGGGTTTGGCCTTCTTCCTGAGTTGGTGGTTGGTATTGATTGTGCGGGTAGAGTCGTCGGTGTGGGAAAAATTGGTTTTGGTGGGACGGGTGGAATCCTGGTTGTGGGGTAAATTGGCTTTGGTATAACGGGTGGAATCCTTGTTGTGGAACATTTCAGTAGGGGAAAAAGTGTTGGGTTGGGGGTGGACGACGTGGAGATCGTCGGTACTCTAGTGAACCATTGTCTTCTGAAGAGGACATTGTGAGATTATGGTGGAAAAGTAAGATCGGAATAGAGGTGAGTAGAGAATTAAGGTGGTTGGGGTATATATATTCAAGGAGTCACACGCATACTGTAGATCCTCGATGTAATAGTCTTGTCTTTTGTGTAGTCACGCGTAGGGCTGAGCAGAAACCGGGTCGGTCCGGGTTCGGTCCAGACCGGAACCAACCGGTCCAGGTTCCGGTCGGACAATTTTGGAAATTCGGTTTCGGATCGGTCCGGTTTTTGTTTTTTTTTAATTTTTAAGGTCAAAACCGGTCCTGGACCGGACCGGACCGGACCAGACCGAATCCAACCGGTCCGGTCTGGTTTTCGGTCCAGACCAGTTTGGTATGGTCTGGTCTTCGGTCCGGATGCCGGATAAAAATCTGGTCCGATCCAGTCTGGTCCGGACCGGACCGAATGCACAGCCCTAGTCACACGCATACTGTAGGTCCTCGATGCGTGAGAAGTCCAAGCCTCGATGCAATCGTCTTGTCTTTTGTCTTGTCACGCGCATATTGTAGGGTCTCGATGCTTGAGAAGTCCAAACCTCGATGCAATCGTCTTGGCTTTTGCGTAGTCACGCGCATACTGTAGGTCCTCGATGCTTGAGAAGTTCAAGCCTCGATGCAATTGTCTTGTCTTTTGCCTAGTCACGCGCATACTCTAGGTCCTCGATGCTTGAGAAGTCCAAGCCTCGATGCAATGGTCTCGTCTTTTGTGTAGTCACGCACATACTGTAGGTCCTCGATGCTTGAGAAGTCCAAGCCTCGATGCAATCGTCTTGTCTTTTGCCTAGTCACGCGCATACCGTAGGTTACTTCTCACAACTATAAATGTACTCCTCCTGGTTGGTTCTCTCTCATTCATTTACGAACAATGTCTTCATCCGATAAGTCTTCCAGTTCGAAGTCTTCAACATCCAATGACGAAGTTTTTGACCAAGTGTTGAATTGCTTAACGGAGTATGTCTCCCAAGTTGTGGACCGACGTCCTAAGAGGCGCAGAAGGCGAACTTTGAACCCAAATAAGGATAGGGAGCTTGGTTACAATCGTTTGATTGCCGGTTATTTTTCTAACGATCGTGTTTATCCTGACAACATTTTTAGGAGAATATTTAGGATGCGAAAGCATCTCTTTCTTCGCATTGTGAGTGTCATTGAGGCGTCTGATGCCTTCTTCCAACGTAATCCAGACGCCATAGGTAGGATGAGCATCTCTGACCTGCAGAAATGTACCGCGACGATTCGTATGCTAGCGTACGGTGTTGCTAAGCGAATCCACGACAAGAAACGCACTTGAAAAATTCAACGACGGTGTAATTAACAACTTCGGCAGTGAGTACCTCCGAAGACCTAATGCAAATGACCTAGCACGACTACTTCACGTTGGTGAGCAGCGTGGGTTCCCAGGCATGATGGGAAGTATCAATTGCATGCACTAGGTGTGGAAAAATTGCACGGTTGCTTGGAGGGGCCAATAACAAGGGCGTAGTGGTAATGTCACTCTTGTCCTCGAGGCAGTGGCGTCGGCTGACTTGTGGATATGAAACTCGTTTTTTGGCACACCAGGTTCATGCAATGACTTAAATGTCCTGCAACGATCTCCGGTTTTTGACGACGTAATGGAAGGACGAGCTCCACCTGTGAATTTTGAGGTAAACGGTTCTCGATATAATATGAGATACTATCTTACTGATGGTATTTATCCAAAATTGGTAGCATTCATTCCGTCAATCGTTCATCCACAAACACTGAAGGACAGATTATTTGCTGAACGACAAGAACCAGCACGCAAAGATGTAGAACGTGCATTTGGAGTCTTGCAACTGCGGTTCGCGATATTGAAGAAGTCATCTCTTGCATGGAATAAGGTTGTACTTAACAAAATAATGTCAGCTTGCATTGTAATGCATAATATGATAGTGGAGGATGAACGTGATTCCTTCACTAATTTTGGAGATTGGAACGAATTTGTTGAGGATCAACCTGGAAATTCCGTGAACGATACGGTTCAGTATTCCACTGACCGTGTAGTGGATATTACCAGGTACTTGAGAAGGAGAGATCAATTGCGTGATCGCACCACACATTTGAACCTTCAAGCCGATTTGATCGACAATATATGACAACGCTTTGAAGGAAATGCGTCTTGATGTATTTTAAGTTTAATATTTAATGATGTATTTTTAGTTTTAGTTTTTAAATTTCCAGTTAATGTACTATGTAATGTAGTTTCCTAAATTTTAATATTATTTTCGTATTTATTAATTAACTGTTAATTAAAAACGAATGAATTGTTGATATTAAATAATTACGATAATGATTATTAATATATTTTGTTGATTGTTGAAAGAGTTTTAGAGAGAACAACAAAAATAATGACATGACAACAAATATTGTAGCGTGACTGGGTGGATTGGGTAATGGATAATTATTTTGTAGGGTGGTTGGTTTGTGCTAACGTGACGGAGAGAGAAGCTGACATGGCTGAGAGAGAAACCAGGGCGCCCAAAAACTGCCCGAGCGCTGTTAATGGTGTTCTAACAAAAATGCACACGAAGACAAAACTAGCGGCAACAAATCATACAAATATGAATTATATCACACAAATTATGTTAAAAATAAGCAAAACATAAATGAATTTTTTTTTGAAATAATCACCCAAAAAATAAATTTGAAGAATATAAAATTGAAAAACTTATTTGACAAACTATGAGGTAAAAAACGACATCACATATACAATTTTCATTAACAAAAATAGCATCAAAGATGTTGTTTTCATCCTAATGATATCGTTTTGCATAGACAATAATCGATGGACCATAAGTGGATGCATGGAATTGTTGTTGTTGGTCTTCGAGGATGGTCTCATTGAGAAGCTTGTAGGAATTAATTAGGCTTTATTAAATAAGGAGGAGGTACCTTAAGGAGTTTGGCAGACCAAGCGCTTGGAGAAACTAAGAAGGCACATAGCATCGACGGCGGCGTCAATCCTCTTCAAACCTACCTTCCTATGTCTTCCTGGAGGAGCCATCTTTATCTTTATCTTTCAGGAGTCACAACGAGACTAGACTAGAAGATTGTTGCGCGATGGGAGAAAGCCGAAAGGAGGATGTTATGTTATGTGGCTCTCACTCATATCTAATCACACAACTTCCACAAAGAATGATATACGTGTATGTGTAGCAGCCAGTAGCCCAGACACCATAGTCACCAAATCAATTGATGTATATAGGATAGCCATAAAGAAATAAATCAATGCAGATTCACAACTAATTAAGTCAGTATTACCACAAATGGATTTACAAAGGCGGTAAAGCACTTCCACAAATTATAAAATCTTGACTCTTAATTTGGATTTTTCACAACTACGGTAACTTGGGATTTTTCTTTAAGAATCAAGAAATCTCACAATAACCTTTAAAAAGGTCCAACCCAAAACCTCCCTATTTTTTTTAGAAATAAAACAAAAATCCAAAAATTTCATATCTTGACACCACCAGCAATCTCCCTGTCTCAAACTTAAGTTATTTACACCACCAATTGATATCTACCACACATCCTTATGGTATGATCTTATGATGGTATTTTTGGTTTCCCATTGGATGATTTATATTATAAGCATGACAATGAAATTGTTTTTGTGATATATTTTGAAATCCGAATTCAATTGTGCTTTGTTTTTTACGCACCGTGAAATGATTGAGAGCATGTGACAACAGATCAACAATTTGAGACACACGAACAAGGATCTCACAAAACAAGTTGAAGGCCTCCAAATGAATCGATTCAGTGAAGTTGAAGAGCTTAAGGCAAGGCAAAATGAACCAATTTGTGGTATGCAAAAACGACATCATTAGGATGAAAACAACATATGTGATGTCATTTTGTGTTAATGAAAACGACATCTATGATATTTTTTGGTTCATATTTTGTCAAATAAGTTTTTCATCTTTATATTCATATTTTTTGGTGTTCATTTCAAAAAACAATTCCAAACATAAACATGTCACAACTTTTAATACCAATAAATTGATCAGAATTCTCCCAACGACAATAACTCAGTAAATAATATGTACTTAGTTAGTTAGTTGTACTTAGTTGTTAAAGCAAAGACAATTAGCATGTGGGTGATGTTTTTGCAACTGGAATGAAACCGATAACTCTAAAATATCATCAAATATAAAACAATTTTGGAGATTTTAAATTATAATAACATCCCAAACTTAATCAATCAAAGAAAAAATACATTCTCGGTCATTTTTAGAGGTATTTAGATCATAGGCTCAAAGAAATTCATGAAGTAAGAAAAAAAGAGAACACGAGGGAAACTATCCCTTAATCTTCTTCAAAACATTGAATCTCAGCAGCCTTGCCTCGATGGAACATTTTTTGGCGTTCCAATTTGTCTGGGAAAGAAGGGATCGAGAAAGAAAATGGGGGCCAAATGAATGGGTTTTCTAACTAGTAACACTAGTTTGAAGAATATGTCATTATTGTAATTAGTTAAAAGTAAAGAGGACATCTTTGGAAGAATAAATTGGTCATGACTTAAAAATAAAGTTGAAAAATCAAAGACTTAATATTTGAAGCGGAGGGTAGAGTGGGACTTGGAAATAATTCCCCGAAAAATTTATTTTTTGTATAATTCAAAAATAAAGTTTAGATTCTTGAGCTCGTACTTGATTGTTATGATTACCAAAGCATATACATCAAAAGTTGCAGCGCAGAGGGCACGGAGTGATTCCATCTTTATTTGCTCTAGACAAAAGGTTTTGTCCGTATAATGACGCGAAGCGAGAGTGGCACCATGGTCATTTTCCTTGTGGTTTATAAGAATTTCTGATGTGCAGCTCACTTCGAACAATTATAGAATGCTACTCCTTTTGGGTGACGACGTTAATTTCGATTTAGATTCTCAGATTGCGTTTGGACGAAGTATTTGTAAGTGGCGTCAAATTTTCAATTGATCGGGTTTACAAGTCCCAGAATTTGTAAATCATGAGATTTATATTTACTGTGTTTAGATAAATGTGTTACTTCAAAATGATAACTATTGGTTCACCGGTTTGAAATTGTATCCAAACAAACAAAAAAAAACTAGTGTGGATAAGAACGCATCCTAAGCATAATATTAATATTTTGTATTAATTTGAGTGACCAAAGTTAAGATAAGTCTAGTGGAATTTTGAAATTTCACCTCTCAATGTGGAATTTGGTTTTGACAAATTTCACATAAACATGAAAATTGAAAAAACACCGCTAGGGCTTTGTGAGTTCCAATGGGTTGTCATTATACAACCAAATATAGTATTTGTAAATGCCAATTTTTGAAATTTCAGCTTCCAACATCAAGTGAAATTTCATATTTGAGTTGTATCATCTCGACACAACCTTATATTTTTATGGTTTGAAAACACTTACGGTGAAATGTGATTGTTAAGTTTATGTTTTAGGAGTTTGTAAAACCACCTTCATTTAAGACAAACATAATGAATTTTAGAAGGAAGATACTCATTCCGATCCTAAGTTTACGGGTTAACAAGTTGAAATTTCGAGGTAGGCGTGTGCATTCGGTCCGGACCGGACCTGATTTTCATCCGGCGTCCGGACCGAATGCATCTGGACCGGAACCGGAACGGACCGGTTGGATTCGGTCCGGTCCGGTCCAGAACCGAATTTTAACCTCAAAAATAAAAACAAAAAAACAAAAACCGGACCTGTCCGGACCGGACCAGACCAGTCCGTAACAGAATTTCCAAAAATGTCCGGACCGGAACCCAGACCGGTTGGTTCCGGTCTGGACCGAACCCAGACTGACCGGTCCGGTCCGGTTCGGTTGACAAGACCGGACCGGTTTCTGCTCAGCCCTATTTCAAAGCGACACCGTAGTATGTAAAAACACATAAAAGTATCGTGGAAAATTCGTCTGCTCAGCCCATAAAATTTCATTGCCAATTTCTTTGTTTATGGGCCCTTCGTGCAACCTTTGAATTTCCCTCTAATTCCGATTAGGCTGAAAATTGGCTTTCATTTTATGGGTCTAAATAAGTTGGGAGCAAGGATTCTTCAAAATATGACTCGAAAATCTATCTTAAGAAATATTATATATCAGATATTTGTTAATGTTTGGTTCGTCTTTATTAAGGGCGTAACGTAATCGGATTACATCATAGATTATATTCCAATATTTTGATGAGAAAATTAAAATTTGTAATCATTCTATAATTTAATTTAGAGGTAATCCAAATACACTCCTTTCAAGGTATTTGGATTAGATCATTGGATGTCACGATACAATTACATTACAACGTAATTAACTAATTTCAAATTACTCAAACATTCTTATATGTTTATATGATTTATTAGATAAAACATTACTTTTAGATTACATTGCGATTACATGTTGAATTGCAACGTTACTAAACAAGTTAATTTGATTACATGAAATTTAATTTATGAAAATGTAATTTAATTAAGGGGAATTAGATTACATGTAGTATAATTGCAGTGAACCAAGCATAGCATTAGAATTGAGCTTTTGAGGAATCATTAAAACTAGAAAAATAAATATTGGACAGAGGGAGAGACTAGTTTAAATGGGACAATGAATTAACATTTAGAATTTTTTTCTAGACATTAGGAATACTGATTCAAACAATGACCAGCTACGACCAGGAATTGTGGCTGGCAATTACTATGTTTGAGTTTGTGGTGTTACTTGGATAAATCACTTTTTGTTTGTTTCAGCAACTTACGGTTAGTACTTGAATTGTGAAAATATGAGATTAGCCTCAGTTTAAATCCCATTTATATGAATTAACTATCATAAATAATTTTTGCCATGGTTTAAATAATTACATGCATAGTTAAAATATAATGTCAAGAGAAAAACGTATATGCCTAATTAACTTGTTTCAAAGAATTTTCATTTATTATAAATGTATTCCAAACAATATTGTTCTAAACATAGAATCCCCACCATTCTTCTTCATCACGATTAAACCCTAGAACCCCAAAAGTTATGCTTACTATTTTGATTAAAAATTAAACCGTGAGTGCACGACCGCGATGAAGCAGTGGAAAATACGGGTCGAGTCCACAAGTAGGTGTGTCAACTCTGATTCTTCGAAAATCGAGTGGAAAATAAAGAGGAGAAGAAGTTGATTAAACTAAACTAAACTAGCAAGCAACAAACAATGAATATTAAAACACGAGAAGAATTGAAACTAGATGGGGGAAGAAGTTGATTAAACTAAACTACACTACACTAAACTAGCAAAAAAACAAACAATGAAGTTTAAAGCACGAGAAGAATTGAAACTAAACTAAGTAACTATCAAAGCAAACTGCAATTCAGGAAGAAAAAAACCCCAAGGGGTGGAGTGTGTGTACACATGTAATAACGTGGTGAATGATGCATTCAATAAGGCACAAGTTAAGTTGTGTTTCCATGCATATGAAGAACCTAATGGTTGTGGCAAAACCTATCATATAAATCACTAACCTAGTTGATTAACATGAGCATAAACAAGTTGGTTATTAAGAACCAAAACAAACTTGAGAAGTACATAATGATTATGGCAAAACTCATCAAGTTAAGTATTTTATTTTAAACAAACAAGCAGACATTCACATTCATCGAAAATTGCATAAGATAACATTCATACCTATTCTTCGTTACTTGTATAACATCATCTCCACCCGAAAGGGGATGAAACTACTCACTACACATTAAGCTAACAATTATATTAAGGAAAAAAGACATTCTACTAATTATAATGCGATTAAGGAAGCATAACTAAGCTAAACATGCGAAAAGAAACAACATGAGAACAAACTAAGAAGAATTATTTTATTAATAACACATTACAAGTAGCATTCTTCTCCACTTGAGTTTTGCTCTAAAATTTTACTCTAAGTAGAGAGAATGACCACCAAACAATGCTTAATCTTACAAAGGAGAAATAATAGTTATATTTATAAACCTAAAAAAACAACTGGCGACAAACTCCCAGTGTGGGACTAATGGAACATACTAAAAATAGACGAAAACAACCTAATATACAACCAAACGGAGAAGTGTCGAATCTGGAGCAGAACCAACCGCCAATTGGCGGTCTCGATTGCTCTGATCCGACCCGTTTTCCGATGACTTCTTAATAGCTTCATTTCTTAACGTGGAGTACACCCTAATCAGTTGTTTGAGTCTATGCCCGAGTTTAATTGTCAAAATACTCTTCATGATGGTATGAAGTTTATTGGTTTGCTAATTGGTCTTTTTGGCTTGCATCCAGGTCATTTACTCTTGCAGATAAGTCCATAAGTTTCACCGATCAGTCATTTTTCTCACATTTTGGTCTTTTTTGTGTCACCTTCTTCATAAACCTGTTTATTTCTGAAATGTAAACATAAAACTCGTTACATAACATTACTTAAGTTCAAAATAGAGGATATATGACATGAATATATGGATGATATGATATTAATCACTTACCTAGGTAAAGAGCCTAATATAAAATCGACAAAACCACATGTAATAAGTATACAAAAAATTGGAAGTTATCTAAAACTCCTATCTACCTAAGATGGGTGAATCTATAGTTGATCAAGGGTTACGTTGTTTTGGATGCAACTCTTGGGAGTTTTCTTTGTACGGGACAAGCTTTCTCTTCCAATACGCTTCCCAATGACCATTTTTGCCTTCAACCAAGAAGCCTACCATGTAAACTTCTGACAGTTTTTTGCTGAATATGATGTTTAGTTTTGGTTTGCCCTCCCCCACTCAAATGTGCAATTGACGCATCCGGTCTTGTGCCACCGATTCCATTTGACCTTCACTTATATGTTTTTTACGGTCCATACTAAGGCCACCAGAGGGTGTCCAAAAAAAATCAGGTGCCCCATTGGGCACCCGATTTTGTTCCCCACTTGGGGGGAATCAGGGAGAGGCGCGGGCACCCCAGGGTGCACCCAGCCCAGTGGGTCTTGGGGACCCACGTGTCCCCAGCCCATTGGGTATTTTTTTTTGAATTTTGGATAAAATTATTTAAATATGTTTTTTAATTTTTTTAATTTTTTAAATATATATTTTTTATTCTATTTTTAAAAAAAAATATTTTTTTTCAATTCTTTTTGTTTTATCCTTGTTAGAGTGTGGATGGAAAAAGAAATGATATGGAGGAAATAAAGTGTTGAAAAATGGAAGATGATAGTGGAAGTTTTTTGGAATTGGGTGAATAAAATGGTGGATCAATGGACATGATTAACGTGACTAAGACAAAGCGTGTGATTTTTGGGGGTGGGGGATTGGGGGCAAAACCAAAACTAAACATATGTGATTACATGTAGCAGTAATTGACAATGGTATCACTAAAATACTTTATTTGCTTTGAAGCATATAAATACTTTATTCAAGAGACACAAATACACTCTCTACATACTCCAAGCAATCTCAACTTTTGTTCCCTAAATTCTCAAGCCTTCAAAGCTCCAACAACACACAAACTTCATTCAATTCACTTCAAGTCCAATTCCATCACTTTGATAGCATTCAAGTTAGAGTTCAACAACATTCAATCAATTTCAAGTGTTGTAAGCTCCCTCTCGGGTTGTGAGAGGCGAATCGAGAAAGGTGAGGGTATTTGAAAGGCTTGGATTCTAGAGGATTTATCTTCGATCCTAAATGAAGGGATTAGTGGATACTCGAGTAATGATAGAAGGATCGATTGGAACTCGATGAGAGGACTATAAACAGGTGGTTGTGATCGAACATCTATAAAAAATGTCGATGTCGATTTGTGGTTTGCAATTCTCTAACTCTCATTTTTTATCGCCACATAATTGGAGTTGATTGCATTAAATTTATTCTCCCACGTAGATTATTGTTTGGTCCTACTTACACTATACACATATGGTGGATCAAAATACTTGCACCTTCAATGTGACGACAGTAACCGATTGTCAAAGACTAATTAGCAAGCATATGGCCGATTAGTATGATGAATTTGGATGTGGGTGTAATAACTAATTAATGTGATATGTTGATATTTCATACAAAAACTTATTTTACCGTGTACAATTTGCCTAAAAAATTACTATATCAATTACTTTCATAGATGATCTGATGAATCATTTGGAATCATGTAAAATAATGTTAAATTGATGATTGACTTATTTAATCTAATCTAGAGTGGTCTACTAATGATGGACTAAGTAGCGAAAAAATAATAGTAGAGACAACAAGAAAACAAACAAGAAGACCGGAGCTTTTAATAGAGGTTCAACAGGCCAACCAGGTCCTAGTTCTTTCTTGCATGCGTTGCTCGATCACCATGAGACCACTCATGATTTCACTAATTATATGATCACAATTCTGAACCAACATCAAGCCTTTTACAAATTAAGCTCGCAAACAACCTTGCCGAACTTGATTTTTCCTCTCACAACCCGAGAGGGTGGCTTTCTTATGAAGTGATACAACTCTTGTGATTCAAGCAAATGGGAGTTGGAATCACTAATCCACATTCTGTTGGTTTTTTGGATTTAATCTATGTTTTGATGATTTAATCAACCTAATGTTAATTGTGATCATGTAGAGTAGCACACATGTTGCATTGCATATATATTGCTTTGTGCTAACCTCTACATGTGATCAAGACTCAAGGGGGAAAGGAAATCAAGTCAAGACATGTAATCAAGCTTATTTGAAGACATGTAATTTGTATTTCTTGAGTCTTAGGAACTTTGTGTAATTGAGCACACTTGAGCTAAAAACTACTCAAACACGCACTAGGTTCCCGATAGAAGTCACACACAAAACTTTGTATAATTTGGACTTCAATAGATCACCCAAACTTAAACCGGAAAACACTAAACAAAAACCTAAACAGTCTGCCCACATTCGGTCGACTGAAACAGACTGTTCGGTCGACCGAGTAATCATATATTCTGTTAGTGTTTAACTGCCCGAGTTCGGTCGACCGTCCCGACCATTTCGGTCGACCGAGTATCAACAAATTTCCGACCATTTGTTTTGTTGTATATACCCAATGGTCGTATTCATATTATATGCAAATACCCCAACTACATTTTGTGTATCGGTCGACCGAGGACCTTGTTCGGTCGACCGAACCTAAGAAGGCTTGACAAACCGGAACTGCCTGTTAGTTTACGGTCGACCGAGGAACTTTTTTCAGTCAATCGAATATGATCTTGTTTGTCAACCCCATAGTGTCTGGTGTAAATCGGTCGACCGAACCTATCTCGGTGTTCGACGGGTCACTTAAGTGTACCCATATTGTTGCCTTTGGCGGTCAACCGAACCTTAATCTAAATTGCCAAACGGTCGACCGAACAACCCGATCCGGTCGACCGAATTTACTCAGAATTGAGTCCTGTCAGTTTCTGTTTTGTGTATCTTACACAATCTTTACCTAATTCATCCTCAACGGCTATAATACCTTAGGAGCTTATAAATAGGTATTCCTTTGACACAATTAGACATCTCTTACATTTCCATTTGTCAAATACACCTAAGAGAAACTCCCAAGTCTCCCATTCCCCAAATCCTACTCTCCAAGCTTAAACTTCCACATCTTAGCATCAATTCCACATCCTAAGATAAGTGTGCTCAAGTTAGAGAGTGTGTTCCACTCAAGATCTCAGTTGTGAGGAAGCAAGGACTTTGGTGAAAGTCCGAAGTGTTCCTCTCGGATTGTGAGAGAAGAAAGTCAAGCTCACGAGGGTGTTCGTGGAGCTTGTTTTATAAAAGGCTTAATCTCGGCCCGGAACGAGGTTGATAGTGAAGACGCGAGCAGAGTTTGAGGGAGATCGAGCAGAGCTTGCAAGAGAGGAAGTAGGCGGGAGGCTGAACCTATATAAAAATCTTGTGTCATCTTGTGGTTTGGTTTGCTTACTTGTATTTAGTTTTAAATTCCACTGGATATCTTTGATTGATTAAACAAGTAGGTAATTAGCTTAAAAATGATTAGAATTAGAGACCCTCATGATCCTACATTTGGTATCAGAGCCATGTGAGCTAAATTTCATTACTTAACCGTAATATTTAGCAATGGCTAGCACATCTAATCATGTAGAGGGTTTATGCACAACTAGGCCTCCTTTGCTTAATGGGTCTAATTATGATTATTGGAAGAATATGATGAAAATTTTCCTAATTTCAAATGACCTCAAGTATTGGATGTTTCTTCAAAATCCATACACACCCCCAATTGAGATGAATTAGATTCACTTAGTAGGCCCAAAATGAAAGAAATTGAGATGAACTCAAAAATTATGAATATTCTATATTGTGGGCTAAATGAGGGTGAATATAATAGGATTAGGGGTTGTTAAAGTGCATATGAAATATGACAAGAATACAAATGCATCATGAGGGTGATAACAAAACTAAGGAAACCTGTATTAGTCTTCTCATACATAAATATGAGATTTTTTCTATGCAAATCGGTGAAAACATAAGCGAAATGAACACTCGCTTCACCGATATTACTAACTCTCTTTTGGTTCTTGGAAGAAAACTAAATGAAGGAGAGATGACAATGAAATTCCTTCGGTCGCTTAGCAACGATTGGGAAGATAAGGTGGTCGCAATTGAAGAAGCACACGACCTTTCCCAACTCAAGATGGAGGAGTTAATTGGAAATTCCATGGCTTATGAGCTCCAAATTTAACGATCGGAAGGAGAAGGAAGCCTCCAAGAACAAACCTACCTTGGGATTACATGCAAATATTGAGCAACCAATGAGGAGTGTAGAAGATCAGGACATTGAAGTCCTAGCCAAAGACTTCTTCAAATACCTCAAGAAGGATAAGGGAGAAAAGAATGAAAGAAGATGTAGAAAAAGTGAGAAAAGAGAAAAAGAAAAGGAGAAGGAGGAGAGCGAAAATGAGAGAAGAGAATGGGAGAAGAAAAAAAGAGAAGAGAGAGGAGAAGAGAAAAGGAGAAGAGCAAGATAAGAGAAAGGAAGGAGGAAGCTTACAAGGCTACATGGGATGATTCTTCATCACCATCATTATCATCTTCCTTGCAAAGTAGAAGAGAGGTGGCTCACTCATGCTTCATGGCTATTGAAGATGACCAAAGTGAGGTAGACTCTAACTCTTATTCCATTAGATCATACTCAACTAAGTCTTATTATAGTGATAGCTCAAATTCTAGTGCAAATGATGAAACATATACACATGATGAGCTTGAAAATGCATTCCATGACTTAGTTAAACAATATGAGATGATTTGTGAAAAGAATAAAAATGCTAGAAAGCTAATCAAAGATCTCCAAAGCCAAATTGAATCAATCATGCATGAGAAAAATGGGGTGCTTGCTAAACTTGAAACTAATGCATCAACTCTTGAATGTTTAAAAACAACACCTATTGATAGTGAACAACTAGATCTTCAAACTTGCAATGTTCAATTAAGAAAAGACCTAGAGAAATTCACTAATGGAACCAAGATGTTTGACATGCTTTTAGGTAGTCAAAGACAATCACTAGATAAGCATGGTTTAGGATACAAAGAAAAATTGAAAAACCATGTATCTCATACTACACTAAATGGCAAGCATGTGTTCATTAATCATAGCTCATCAAGTGTGTGGTCTCCTAAAACCAAAATAGTTTGGGTTCCCAAAGCTAACATTAAAGGATCCAAAGTTGTTTGGGTACCTAAATCTACATTTGTAGGTGCTTAAGGAAGAAATCGGTGGTGACCGGGCAAGCTTAAGAGTCAAATTCAAAGCAGGTTGCATCACCAAATGGGATTGGAACCAATTCAAAGATTCAAGTGGGTATAATTTCTTATCATCTAAAATTTTCAATCAAATGGTTCTAATCTAGGTCTTTATATGCTTAATTGTCAAATCATTTATTCATTTATTGCAAATCTTAAAATTTGAATCACATCCATTGCCTAAGTGTCAAATTTGTAAATGGATATGAAAAGGGGGAAATTAAAACATCACATGCCGATTGTTTATATATTTGCTTGATGTTTTAAAAGGGGAGAAATAAATTTGAACTTAATCGAAAAATCATATTCATATTGATAGGGGGAGCTTAATAAATACTATTTTCTTAGTGTAATGAAGTGCAAAATTTAGGGGGAGCAACTTCATTGCAAGACATCCACATTCAATGCTTCTATCGTATAATTTTTTGATGGATGTCAAAGGGGGAGAGATAATTAAGGGAGTATCTTGAAATTTGATTATAATTGAACAAAAACTATGCACATCCATAGGGGGACCATTTATATGCATAGTTTACATCTAAACATTTCAAGTATTAAGATATAGGTTGTCATCATCAAAAAAAGGGAGATTGTTGACTTTTTGGCCTTAATCTATGTTTTGATGATTTAATCAACCTAATCTTAATTGTGATCATGTAGAGTAACACACATGTTGCATTGCATATATATTGTTTTGTGCTAACCTCTACAGGTGATCAAGACTCAAGGAAGAAAAGAAATCAAGTCAAGACATGTAATCAAGCTTATTTGAAGACATGTAATTTGCATTTCTTTAAGTCTTAGGAACTTTCTGTAATTGAGCATACTTGAGCAAAAAAACCACTCAAACACACACTAGGTTCCCTATAGAAGTCACACACAAAACTTTACATAATTTGGACTTCAATAGATCACCCAAACTTAGACCGGAAAACACTAAACAAAAACTTAAACAGTCCGCCCACATTCGGTCGACCGAAACAGACCGTTCGGTTGACCGAGTGATCATATATCCTGTTAGTGTTTAACTACCCGAGTTCTGTCGACCGTCCCGACCTTTTCGGTCAACCGAGTATCAACAAATTTCCGACCGTTTGTTTTCTCGTATATACCCAACGGTCGTATTCGTATTATCTCCAAATACCCCAAATACATTTTGTGTATCGGTCGACCGAGGACCTTGTTCGGTCGACTGAACCTAAGAAGGCTTGACAAACCAGAACTGCCTGTTAGTTTTCGGTCGACCGAGGAACTTTTTCGATCGACTGAATATGATCTTGTTTGTCAACCCCATAGTACCTGGTGTGAATCGGTCGACCGAACCTATCTCGGTGTTCGACCGATCACTTAAGTGTACTCATATTCTAGCCTTTGGCGGTCGACCAAACCTTAATCTAAATTGCCAAACGATCGACCCACCGAACTTACTTAGAATTGGGTCCTATCAGTTTCTGTTTTGTGTATCATACATAATCTTTACCCAATTCATCCCCAATGACTATAATTGAAGGGAATGTGTTCTAAAAGTTTTACTTTTAAATGTCAATTATTATGAATTGAATGAGAAATCATTTTGTTCCTTGTTTATGTTATTCGTCTTTTAGAAGTGTTAAGGAAGAGACTCTTGGTCCTTAACCGTAGAGCTCTAAAAGATATTGGTTTACATAAAACAAAAGATATTCTCAATCATGGTAATTAACATGGGACATTAATTACCGAGTTAAGATTGTCGTGTTGGTCATAGATCATTGTAGCTCTACAAGTGAGTGACAACATGGGTACACAAAAGAGGAAGATATTACTTTTGTATACTGAATAGACCTAATAAGTCAAATATTATAGAAATGTGTTTCTGTGTCATTAATATTTTACTGTGTCCTTGGTCCTTTGATATGAGACTTATATCCGATCACTTAAGAAATACTTGATTTGACTAATGTTTTAAGCTATCGATAAGTGTAGTGTAAAGGCATTGGTTGGTCAAATATGACTTTCGTTGGAAAAGATAGTTACTCAAAAGGTGCACTCCATCACTAAATGGATCGGGTTTTGGTTCAAGTGGAATTAAGACATCTAACTAATTGGGAGCTATAATGTGTAGCTAGATACCGCTTATAGCTTGTGATATTAAGTTCTTAATATCACTGCCAACTTAGTTTAGATCCTCCTATAGGTCACACCACAAAACTGGGAAACGAGAAATGGGGATTTTGAGTTCATAAGATGTGTCGGGTTTCATGTAGAAAATATGACACATGGGGTGAACAAGCAAAATCAAACTTATGTTGTGATTAATAACATAATTAGAATCTAAATTAAATTCATATGTGATGTAAATATTATGGGGTGTAATGATTTATCATTACATAGGATAATATGTTACATAAGTTATGAATTTACTACTAATCCCGAAATGTCAAATTTTGTAGCGCTTAAACCGAAATTTGACAAGTCTGCAGTACTGTGCACAAACGATCGACCGGTTAACAGTAAACGGTCGACCGACCGTGCACGGTCGACCGGACACGTCTCGACCGATAACAGGGAATTTTCGTCTGTTCGGAACGGTCGACCGAATCCATCGGTCGGTCGACCGAACATTGCGATGAAATATTTTATTGTTACGAGCGGTCGACCGAATGTTGAACGGTCGACCGAAACTTGGTTCGAGCGGTCGATCGAACCTCCAAACGGTCGACCGGTCCAGACGGTTTTATGCAGAATTAATTTAAGAATTAATTAGATCATGCATGGAATTGGTCCATAATTGATTTAATTCGTGGCTGAGATTATTTATTAGCAAATAATGGATGGTTCGATGAAAGTTTGCATGAAATCATGGGTAAGAGGTTGCACATGAATAGGTAATTTGGAGAGAACTTATAAATACAAGTTTATCTCATTACCTCATTAATTAATTCATTGTTTTTCTCATGCAAAAACTCTCTCCATAATTCTCCACGAAATTTCCTTAATTCTTAAGTTTAGTTTTAGTTTTCAAGAGATCATCTTCTCAAGGAAACTAAAGAGGGGTTAGTAATTAGATTCTAAACCCTATTGGAGATTGAGAGGCTAGCTCTTCTCTCTTCAATCTCGTTTAGAGTTTGGTGAATACTCGGAGGCAATCCACCGGGCGATTCAACCGTCAACGCAACTCCGGATCTTCGAGAGGTTGTAGAGAACCTCTAGGTATGATCCTCTTTACAATTGTTTGTTTATTCTAATGCATGTTAAACAATTAGGATAAACAAATACATGTCTATATGAAAATCGAAGAAAATATGAATATTACGATCCTATATGTTTATAAAATTTCGAAAATATATACATACTATAGGGCACGAAATCCAACAATAATACCTTAGGAGCTTATAAATAGGTGTTCCTTTGACCCAATTAGACATCTCTTACACTTTTATTTGTCAAATACACCTAAGAGAAACTCTCAAGTCTCCCATTCCCCAAATCCTACTCTCCAAGCTTAAACTTCCACATCTTAGCATCAATTCCACATCCTAAGATAAGTGTGCTCAAGTTAGAGAGTGTGTTCCACTCAAGATCTCAGTTGTGAAGAAGCAAGGACTTCGGTGAAAGCCCGAAGTGTTCCTCTTGGATTGTGAGAGAAGAAAGTCAAGCTCACGAGGGTGTTCGTGGAGCTTGTTTCGTAAAAGGCTTAATCTCGGCCCGGAACGAGGTTGATAGTGAAGACGCGAGCGGAGCTCGAGGGAGATCGAGCAAAGCTTGCAAGAGAGGAAGTAGGCGTGAGACCGAACCTCTATAAAAATCTGGTGTCATCTTGTGGTTTGCTTTGCTTACTTGTATTTAGTTTTAAATTCCGCTACATATCTTTGATTGATTAAACAAGTAGGTAATTAGCTTAAAAGTGATTATAATTAGAGACCCTCACGATCCTACACATTCTAGACTAGAGCACACTTGAGTATGATAGGAGTGAAGAACAGAAGTGGGATGTTTAGGATTTGAGTGTGTAGGATTTGGTCTTTCAAGTAAGAGAAATTTCTCTGTAATCAATAGGGGCAATAGGGAGTGTAAAAGTTGTGTTTAGCTATTTTGATCACCTATTTATAGGCTTTTAATATCCGTATATCTGTTAGGGCTAAAGCCAAAACAATGTGAATGGCAATCGATAAAAAAAGGTAAAATAAAAATTCTTTGGTAGCTAGAAACAGTCTACAGTTCTAGCATTCCGTTTGACCGTTCACTTAAGTTTTTATGAAATGGTCGAACGAATTTTAAGTATTGGTGGAATGCACACAATGTAAATTGGGTTTTGTTAAGAGAAAACTTGTCTATTGGTCAACCGTTTGGGTTATAACGGTCGAACAGATTCAAGAAAAGTCTCTGTCCAATTTTGGGCCTAATTTAGTCGACCTCTAAGAGTGTTGAGTCTAAATTGGGTAAGGGTGCGATATTGAAAATAGTTCGTTCGGGGATAACGACAAGAAAACGACTTGAAATGGGAGTTTCGGTCGTCATTACCACTCGTGTTATGTTGACTCCTCACCCCCGGTTTCGGTCGTCATTACTAGAGTTGCCATCCATTTATTGACTTTTTAATTGGAAAAATAGTCATTAATTCAAAGCAACATTTGAATCCAAGGAAGTTGACTTCCTGGTAGTTTTGATGATTAAAAAACGGAAAATTTGACTTTCTATACCTAAAGTGACTCAACCTCTCAAAAATGACTCCACTTTGACATCCTTTGAAAAATATAAATATCTTTCCACTTCTTCCCAAAATACCACTGCCTAAACTGTGGGACCACTAACATCCTTTAGCTCTCACTCTATGTCTCGATATTTGAAATTGTTTCAGAAATCGATCATGTTCGATGGTACTTGCGGGTCGATGTGTTATACTTGGCTATGGTTCGGTTGAACTCGATATGTGTTACATAGAAACTCGATGATGCAAAATTGCGTTCGATGGTCATCATGATAAATGTTCACATGACGAAGTGAAACGTCCCATCATGAGGGACGAGTCATTATGCGAAGAGACGCAACCGTTCGGATTCCTTCCTTCTGAGGGCATAACCTTTCATTATTGAGCGAAGAGGCGCAATCCTTCATTATAGGGTCTATTAAATCAAAGGTTAGGGTGTCTTCCATTTAGTTGTGTATTCGATTTGTTGCCCCCACCCAAAAAAATGGACTTCCAACTCAACCACAACGATGACTACCCTGACAAAGTTGAGCACGTCCTCGGTTGACCAATATGGGGAGGTTGTCTCTCGGTGGAAATAACAAGAGTTTTACCTCTATCTTATAGCACCTATAGGTACGATTTGAAGGCGACGGAGTTGTGTTCCAATACTCCGAACAAGATTAGCAAAACGTTCTATGTTTGTGGCTACTCAGAGCCAACCCTTCGCTGTCGGTACTTCGTCTCGGAAGATGGAACACTAGTACCACCGATGGATAAACCTGACCAGAGCATAAAGAACCTGGGGATGCGGAAGCTTCTCTGGAAAGGATGCTAAGTTGAGTCAGAGCCAAGAGATAAACAAAACTATCTTTTCGGCTTGCATGCGATATCTGAGCAGATCATTCTCTTCCAATTGACTTAGGAGAGATTTATAATTTTTGTGTGTTTATGTTTTTTGTTTGTCTTTGTGTTTGTGTTTGTGTTTGTGTTTGTGTTTGTGGTCTCTCATTCTTCTATCCTTGTACCTCGGTAATAGTTCAATAACAACTTGTTCTTAGCTCGATGTTTGTGTTTGTGATCTCTCATTATTCCCTCTTAGTACCTCGATAGTATTTGCTAATAACTCGATGGTCTACGATTGGAACAAACCATCCTTTATCGAAAACTTTTCAAACGAACAGTCTAAATGAAGTTTCTCTCCTTGGTCCCTCTTAGTACCTCGATAGCAGTTCGATAATTACTCGATAATAACTCGACGATCTACGATTGGAACGAACCATCCTTTATCGGAAACTTTTCAAACGAACAGTCTGAATGAAGTTTCTCTCATTGTCCCTCTTGGTACCTTGATTTGTAGTTCGATACTTACTCGTTAATAACTCAATGGTACACAACATTCGAATATTAACAAAAAACAATGTAAACAATGTAACTTCTTGTGTATTGACTACACATTTACAAAAAACAGGGTTGTCATAGTTTACAACTAACACATACACAACAAAAACCAAAAAGTATCATAGAATAAAACATTAACTAAAATAACTAAAATAACTTCACCCTCTTCCTAGTCCACCCGGTCTCTTCTTCGAGGCCAGGACGAACATCAACCGGTGTGGATGGCGTTGGGTCAGGGATGGGGGTCTCAGTGAGGCAGGTCGCCCAGCAGTTGGGGCATATGTGCTCCAAGAAGGGGGGTGTTGGGGTTGGTACCCTCAGGGTGGAAACTACGCAAACTAAATAACAGTATATCAGTAGACATTAACTTATAACCATAGCTAACTGAAAAAATAAAGAAAGAGACGATTAAAACTTACCATTGTCGATGAGGAGGTCTACCACCGTGTCTTGTACGACGGCCAAACGATGCTCCACATCAGCGATCATGTGGTGGAGTTCCACTAAGGTCTGCTTGACCTCCTCTAGTGGTTTCGCAGCAGTCGTACCGGAGACATGGCGCCATGCACGTAGTGTTGGCTTTTTGGCTTTAATCTATGTTTTGATGATTTAATTGAAGGATTTCTGTTGAACGTTTTATATTAAACCGCAAGTGCACTGCCGCGATGAAGCGGTGGAAAGTACGGGTCGTCCTCAGGGAGGTGAGTAGCCTCTTGCTTGTACGAAATCAAGTGGCAAAAATAGGGGGAGAAAGATGTTTATGCTACTCTACTCTATACTACGCTACGAAGTAGGAAATGCGAAAGGAAGAACCAAACAATGAAATAATAACTAAGCTAAGAGCAAAGGAAGAATGCTGGAATACAGAAATGGGAAAAACCCCTAAGGGGTGGAGTGAGTGCACACATGCAAAGAGGTGGGTGTAGAATACATTCTTTAAGCACATGAAGGTGGTGGTTATCAAGCATAGGAAGTGTCTAAATGTTATGGCAAAACCTATCAATCTATTCACCAACTTAGTTGATTAACATTTACATATACAAATTGTTTATTTCAGAACCTAAACAAGCATGAGAGGTGTCTAATCATTTTGGCAAAACTCATCAAGTTATAAATTCTATCCTAAACAAGCAAGCATACATTCATGTTTGATCAACACATCAAAATAAAGCATTCATCCCATTCTCTAATGCATGTATGTACATCTACTCCACCCCCCAAAGGGGATGGAACTACTCACTAAACATTACACTAATTATTAAACTAAGCAAAGAAAGCATATTAAAACTAAGCTAGAAATAAAAGACGATTAAACTAAAACATGCACAAACAATAAAAGAAGCATAAACAAACAATGAAAGAAACACAAAACTTTATTGATAAAATAACTCACATTTCAAGTAGCATCCTCCTACTTTAGTGTGTGCTTCAAGGCCTCACTTCTAGTAGGAAGAATAGCCACTTAAAATATGGAGTGATTACAATAGGAGGTGAAGATTTCTATTTATAGCCATGGAAAAAGCTAATCCGGGACAATCCCCCGATGTGGGACTAAAAAAATACCAGAAATGGACTAAATACACACTAATACATAACCCAGAGAAATATTAGCAGATTTGGGCCAAAAGTGACCGCTAATTAGCGGTCCCAATTGGCGGTCTAAAAAGTCCGGATCCATCTGGAATTTGTGTTGGGCTTTGCTTAGTGTATTTGGTGGTCTTCGATGCATCTACTTCGTTTATTGGAGCTCCGACACGAATCCAATTGCTAAAATACTCCCCATGATGGTGTGAAGTATTCTGTTTTGCTCTTAGGTCCCTCTGTCTTGCGTTCAGGTCCTTCTCCCTTGCATCTTGGTCCCCAGATCTCACAATCCAGTCCTTTTCCCAGCTTTTGGGTCCTTTTATGTTTCATCTCTTCAAACCTATTTATTCCTGAAAACTAAACATAAAACTCGTAACATAGCATTGTTTAGGTGAAAGATAATGGATATAAGATACAAATATAAGCATGAAATGATGTCAATCAAATACCCCCACACCTAACTTTTGCTAGTCCCGAGCAAAACAAAAAAAGAGAAAAGCATACGAAATCAAGAAATCCTAACTCACTTTCGTATGAATCACGGTTGCACTTAGCATGTGCAACAAGCCGTTAAACCTCCTTGTCGCCAAGGAGGAGGAGTGTTGTCTCCTGAGGGTTTTCAGCGGATATACCCACAAAATCCGAACAAGATGCATTAATCAATCTAGCTACACGACTCGTTGGACTCATATTGTCGATCATGGGATGCGGTAATACTACGGGTCGACTGTATATATGTAATCGGTCCACACACCTAGCCTAATGAGTTATTCGTGAGAGTTAGTTAAGGACTTAAGTGAAAGACATGGGCAACCTTGACTTCTGAATGTGATACAATGTGTAGAGTCCATTTTGGTTCTTATTTGCTTCTCTCTCTTTTTTTTCTTTTTTTCTTTCATCATTTTTTTTCTTTTTCTTTGGAGCATTTTATTGGTTGGTGTTTGATTCTCCCAAGGTCAGGTTTCGTGCATCATTGACTTACACTATCACGTACACCTTCCCCCAAATCTCCACATAGGGCGATCCCTACCACCCGTGTAACGGGACTTTGTGCCTGGTGCATCCCAAGTCAGATGACTCGAAAGCACCAGGCACAAAGTCCCCTCAGACCTACTTTCCCGAGTGATAGGAGCCGTGCGAGAAGAGAGAACACCACTTATTTATTTATCTACGTGGGAACCAAAACCCTTACACTTAAGTTTCACAAAAAGAGATTAAGGACCCTTGACTACGACAAACTTCCTTATACTAAAAGACACGAATTATTTGACTCACTAGGTTCAGGGTGGACTTCTTTAAATGTTTGAGTACTAAAACCCTATGATTACACGGCCCCCGAGGGAAAACTGGGGTGCATTCTAACGACTCGATAAGACCTAAATCCAGTAAACTAGAAATCCTAATGCATCAAGTTCAAGACAATTTTGGGAGCTTTCTTTTTACTTTGCCTCTCAACGGTTTTGCACATGCTAAACACACACAAAACCCACAAAACATTTTCTTTCACAAACACATGAAGATTTTGAAAGAAATGTGAAAATTTTAAAGCACAAGGCAAGCAAAAGAAGACAAGTCACCCAAGGATCATGGCAAGCAGATATATCAATGTTAAATGCGGCACACTAACATGATCCTAGCAGTACAACCAAAAGAAAACAAAAAAACAAAAAAAAACACAAACAATGTACAAACGTGAAAACACCCCCCACACCTACTTCATGCATTGTCCTCAATGAATGCGAGCAAGATACTACATGAATATTTGCATGAAAATGGAGAGATCTCACCAACATGAAGTACAAAGGGAAGTTCAAGGTCATGTTGATGGACACAAACCCGAATCCCTCAAAACCTGTGAGATGCTGAAGAGGGGAGACAAATACGCGAACAAATGGGGCCCAAGTACACAAGGGTTGGGGCCCACAACAATCAATGCTCGCTCATGGAGTCTTTTATTACACACTTTTTTTCTCTCTCTTTCTTTTTTTTGATTTTTTTTACATGATATATACAGAAACAACGATATTCTCATAATCATTTGGTCAAGGAACATCAAATGAGAACATCAAGTCATGAGGACCAGAGACTTGCCGAGATGGGCAAACTTCACTGGTACTCTGAGGTGTCATGAGGGGTGAAAGGTCAAAGCTGAAAGGCTCGAACCCCTCATGATTTGGTCGGGTGTAGGCAACATGAAAGAGTGAAGATGTGTTGCCTCACTAGGGTTTAGTTGCTCATCGAACAAAACCCTCCAACCAATAGGTGGGTGCATCGGAATGAGTTCCTCAAGCTCATTCGATGGATGCAGCAGACCTGCATCACGAAGAATGGGGCTTCTCCCCGAGTCATCCAACAAGGACCTCCCACCATCATTTAGATCATCAAGCATAAGCTCGGTCATATGTGTGTCCTTGTTGGAGTCAAGATGAAGCTCAAATGGCTAAGTGGCCAAGGGACATGAGATAGAGACACCTTCTGGTATAGGCATATGATGAGGTGTCTCACTCTCACTAGTACTCTCAACTGAATCATGCAACGAACACTCCCTTTGGACATTCATGTTTGAGGCCAGCTCACTCTGTTGCATTGCGAAGACAGGCAATGAGTTTTCGCTGGGCCCACGAACATTCTCAACGGGTTGCATTGGGGTTAGGGGTGTTCGTTGATTTTGTGGTGCTTTCTCCAATTGGCGGATGAGGTTTAGATTTAAAGGTTCATCCATGGGTTCCTGTTGCTTACCAGAGTTGAACACATGAAACTCGGCACTCATGTTACCGAATGAGAGCTTCATGAGACCATTTCTACAATTAATCAAGGCATTGGAGGTTGCCAGAAACGGTCTACCCAAAATCAAAGGTATTTGAGAGTGGGTGTTCGCAACAGGATTGGTCTCGAGGACAACAAAATTGACTGAAAATATAAAATCTCCAACTTTGATAAGCACATCCTCGATAATCCCCATGGGAATACGAATGGATCTATCCGCCAATTGGAGGGTGATCTTCGTTGGTTTCAATTCTCCCAAGTTCAACTGTTTATAAACAGAGAATGGGAGGAGGTTGACCGCTGATCCTAAATCAAGCAAAACATTGCTTATTCTAGTGTCCCCTATCGTACACTGAATAGTAGGACACCCAGGATCCTTGTATTTTGTGTAGGTAGGATTGGACAAAAGTGAGCTGATATTTGCAGCCAAGAATGTTTTCTTAGGAACATTGGTCTTCCTCTTGGTTGTGCAGAGATCCTTCAACACTTTGGCATATTGAGGTATTTGTTGGATGACATCCAACAAAGGGATGTTAACCTTTACTTGCTTAAACACCTCTAATATCTTGTCCATGTTGTCACTCTGCTTTTTGGTTAACCTACTTGGATAGGGAGCTTTTGGCAGGTAGGTTTTCTGCGGTGCCTGAGAAAAAGCCTTGGTCTATTACCCTCACCCTCAGCCTCTTCTTCACCACCATTCCCACTGAGGGGCTGCATAGATGGTGGTTGTTGTGGCAAGGAAATGTGATTGTCAACCTGTTTTCCATTCCTTAAGGTCACAATGGAATTGACATGGTGAACAGGTTCCTCCACATGGTTCACTTGCCTCCCCCCGAGGTACCACATTCTCATTTTGCATGTGTTGTTGTTGGTACATACGGGGGTTAGCCTCAGGCTGGCTAGGAAAATACCCTCTCTCTCTTTCATGTACAGACTGATCCAATTGGACCATCTGAAGCTCTAGAGATTTGATGGTCTGTTGATTTGAAGTGAGAACTTGACTCGTGGTTGACATAAAATTTTTCATTGAGTTTTCAAGTCCACGAGTCAAGGTCTCAAACGAATTGAATCGGGTTTCCATATTGTTGGAATTTGGGAAACCTGATTGATTGGTGGTTTGCGCTTGGGGTGGCTGATAGGATTGTGCATGCATGGGAGGTTGGTGTGATTGGTAAGGTGGTCTAGAGGAGTTTGAAGGACCACCTGGGGTATTAGTTTGGTTCCATGAAAAATTGGGGTGGTTCCTCCATCCAGGATTATAAGATGATGAGTATGGGTCATTCCTAGCTCTGTCATAGATGGCGTTGACACGCTCCATCTCAGGAGGAATAGACACACACTCGCTTTCTACATGACCTACCCTACCACATGAATGACAGGGAACTGGACCAGATGTGGACATGTGAGGTGCACCTTGTTGGTTTTTGGAGCTCAATCGAATCCATACGGCGCATTAAGGCCGCCATGCGTGCCTCGGTGGCCGTAGTGGTATCGACAACAAATGCGGCACCCGATCTAGTCGAGTTTTCATTCGCGATCCTCGCTCCTATGCTAGATGATGCAGGTGGTTCCCTCACACTTTCCCATTGCATGGTTTTCTCAGCAAGGTCTTCTAGGAAAGCTCATGCCTCCCTTTCATCCTTTCCCAAGAACTCTCCTTGACACATGGACTCAAGGAGCGTTCTTGACGGGATGTGAAGACCTTCGTAAACAATCTGACAAAGGCGCCGCAACTCGATGCCATGGCGAGGGCATGAGGATAGTAGCTCCTTGAACCTCTCTAAGTATGCATGAAATGGTTCGGTCTCATGTTGATAGAACGAATTGATTTCGTTCCTCAATTTTTGAGTCCGATGATTTGGGGAGTACTTCTTGAGGAATGTAGATTGAAACTCATCCCAAGTCCTAAAGGCATTCGCCTGGTTGCTGTACAACCACTTCTTGGCGTCATCCTTCAGCGCAAAGGGGACAAACCTAAGATGGATGGAGTCTGTGCTAAGTTGTTGCAGCTTGAACATAGCACAGACCTCCTCAAATTCCCTGGGAAAGATATAGGGGTCACCTTTCCCAGTGAAGTGAGGGAGCATGGAAATAAACTGAGGCTTAACCTCAAAATGGTTCCCATTTGCCTCTGGCAATACGATGCATGAAGGTAGAGTTGTACGGCTCGGGTAGCATCGATCACGTAGAGGTATGGGAACGACAACAGGACGCTCAGGTGGGTCCAGCAACTGCTCCTCCTCGCGGAAATTAGCAGTCATTGAACCCGAACTATGTGCGACACGAGAGGAGGAAGGTGTCGAGAATTCGATGACCGAAGCCGGATTGACAACGCTCCTCGTCAAACGACCACTCTCGTCTCGTGTCCACGAAAGCATGCACAAAGGTGCACACACACCAATTTTTTTTATAACAAAGAATGTACGTAGAGGAGAAGACGGGGGAACACAAGAGAGAAAGAATGACTCAGGAGAGAAGGGAAGAAGTCCTTATGCTACGACGGATGGGTACAGGTAGAAGCACACAAGCAAACAAGACTCAAGCAATCCTAAGGTCGCTATAGGTCCTTACAGCTAGACGACGCCTAACTACGAGGTCACACGGCCTCAACACGCCTCACCTCCCTACAACGAGGACCACAAAGCCCAGCAAGTGAGTCAAGATCCGGAGATCTCGTCTCTCCTACTATCGACAAAGTGGGCAACGCCGATCAGGTTATGACGGTTGGGACCGTATCACTCTCCTAATGCGTCCGAATTTCTTAAGGCCAATGCGTACTTGATTTTAGAATTTAGGCTCTTGATTAGTGTGGTTTTTGGGGCGAAGGAAAGGGTGATGAAATCCCCCACCTTATCTTTTATGGGACAGCCCCTCCTTAGTAGCGTTTTGGAGTCCTAATCTAGCAATCAACTCTCCAAACAAACGCTCAACTCACACTTGTTGCAATGCACTTCCTACTAACTAATGCATGTTCATACGAAATGCATGAATGAGAGTAGAAGGTGCGTACCTCACGGCAGCTCTCAGCAACAGAAAATAAAGCTAAGATAAAAGACAATCTAAATGCCTAAGTCACATACATGATGCATGAGCTAAACAAAAAGAATGCCTAATCTTTTGCTTTGAGTTTTAGGGTCCAAGTTGCTTAAGGGAAGTTGATTATTAATCTAGGAACAATCTAAGAGTCAGAACATGCAAAATTGAGTCCCAGATTACTAGATCAATTATGGCAACACGACAAAGAAATAAGAAGGCAAAAGTAGCTCACCAGACCGCCAATTGGCGGTCCAAACTGCCCAATTTTCCTCCAAATTTTTCCAGATGCCTCTCCTTTCGACTCCAAGTCTCCTGAAACAAAGAAAAACTACAAAATTAAATTCACTCGAATCGTCCAAACAAGAGTCTGGACTGGCACCTCCCCGGCAACGGCGCCAAAAACTTGTTGAACGTTTTATATTAAACCGCAAGTGCACGGCCGCGATGAAGCGGTGGCAAGTAGGGGTCGTCCTCAGGGAGGTGAGTAGCCTCTTGGTTGTACGAAATCAAGTGGCAAAAATAGGGGGAGAAAGATGTTTATGCTACTCTACTCTATACTACGCTACGAAGTAGGAAATGCGAAAGGAAGAACCAAACAATGAAATAATAACTAAGCTAAGAGCAAAGGAAGAATGCTGGAATACAGAAATGGGAAAAACCCCTAAGGGGTGGAGTGAGTGCACACATGCAAAGAGGTGGGTGTAGAATACATTCTTTAAGCACATGAAGGTGGTGTTTATCAAGCATAGGAAGTGTCTAAATGTTATGGCAAAACCTATCAATCTATTCACCAACTTAGTTGATTAATATTTACATATGCAAGTTGTTTATTTCAGAACCTAAACAAGCATGAGAGGTGCCTAATCATTTTGGCAAAACTCATCAAGTTATAAATTCTATCCTAAACAAGCAAGCATACATTCATGTTTGATCAACACATCAAAAATAAAGCATTCATCCCATTCTCTAATGCATGTATGTACATCTACTCCACCCCCAAAGGGGATGGAACTACTCACTAAACATTACACTAATTATTAAACTAAGCAAAGAAAGCATATTAAAACTAAGCTAGAAATAAAAGACGATTAAACTAAAACATGCACAAACAATAAAAGAAGCATAAACAAACAATGAAAGAAACACAAAACTTTATTGATAAAATGACTCACATTTCAAGTAGCATCCTCCTACTTTAGTGTGTGCTTCAACGCCTCACTTCTAGTAGGAAGAATAGCCACTTAAAATATGGAGTGATTACAATAGGAGGTGAAGAGTTCTATTTATAGCCATGGAAAAAGCTAATCCGGGACAATCCCCCGATGTGGGACTAAACAAATACCAGAAATGGACTAAATACACACTAATACGTAACCCAGAGAAATATTAGCGGATTTGGGCCAAAAGTGACCGCCAATTAGCGGTCTAAAAAGTTCGGATCCATCTGGAATTTGTGTTGGGCTTTGCTTAGTGTATTTGGTGGTCTTAGATGCATCTACTTTGTTTATTGGAGCTCCGAGCCGAATCCAATTGCTAAAATACTCCCCATGATGGTGTGAAGTATTCTGTTTTGCTCTTAGGTCCCTCTGTCTTGCGTTCAGGTCCTTCTCCCTTGCATCTTGGTCCCCAGATCTCACAATCCAGTCCTTTTTCCCAGCTTTTGGGTCCTTTTATGATTCATCTCTTCAAACCTATTTATTCCTGAAAACTAAACATAAAACTCGTAACATAGCATTGTTTAGGTGAAAGATAATGGATATAAGATACAAATATAAGCATGAAATGATGTCAATCAATTTCGTGTCCCTATGTATGTATATATTTTAAAAAAATTAATACAACATACAAGATCAAACTTGTATAGTTTGGAACTATAATCTGAATCTAAACTTTTTCTCCAAGTCTAAAAAGTTCAAGTCTCAACCTGTATGGGGAACCGAAAGTTTAAAAAGTTTCGGTTAACCAATTATAGTTCAAGTCTAAACCGGTTAACCGAATGGGGAACGAGTAAGCACAATTGGTTGACCGAAATTGTCTAGAGTGTCTGGACAATCGTGTTCGGTGAACCGAGTGTGAACGGTCAATCGAGAAAAAGTTTAGACTTGGAGAGAAAGGAACTATAATCCGAATAGACTTGATCATGACAACCGGTGAAAAAGTTTCGTCATAGTCAATTCCTTGAACTTTAGTGAAACCTTTTGCCACAAGCCTCGCTTTGTAGGTTGTCAAGTTCTCATCCATGTCCATCTTCCTCTTGAAAACCCATTTATTTTGAATGACCTTTTTTCCTTTGAGGAAGGTCAACCAAGTTCCACACTTGATTATCATACATGGATTCTATTTCGGATTCCATGGCCTTAAACCGTAGTTTGGAGTCATTTCTTTTCATTGCTTCTTGAAAGGTCGAGGGATCATCGGTATCTAGTACCATGATCTCATCAAGACCCAAATACATATCGGGTTTCTTCCTTTCCCTCGTTGACCTTCTAAGTTCTCTTGGTTCTTCTACGTGTACTTCTCAAACTTCTTCCACAATTTCTTGTGGAATTGGTTCGTGTTCGATTCTCGAACGTACACTAGGTGGGGAAGATTGAGTTTCTCTCACAATTTCATACAAGGGTCTCTCACTCGCGCTCCCACTAACCAAAGGAATCTCGGTTGGGCCTTCATGATCTTGAATGTCACCATTCATGTCATGATCTTGTAGAATATCTTGAGTCTCCTCAAGCACAACTCTACTCCCACTACTTTTTATTCTTTCCAGAAATTCCTTTTCTAGAAATACGATATCCCTCTCTACAATCACTCGATTGGAGGTTATATGCCAAAAGTAGTACCCTCTTGTCTCACGAGGATAACCTATAAAGAAGCACTTATCCTCTTTTGGTTGAAGTTTGGTTGACATCAATCTCTTAACGTAGGCCTCACAACACCTGAGCTTAAGTGTTTTACCACTCCATAGCTCATAAGGCGTTTTTCTACAGATTTGGATGGAACATTATTGAGTGTGTAAGCCGCAGCTTCTAGTGCATAACTCCAAAAGTAAAGCGGCAATTCAACTTGACTCGTCATTGACCGAACCATGTCGAGTAATGTTCTATTCCTCCTTTCGGATACCCCATTCCACTGAGGTGTACCGGGAGGGGTGAGATGTGGTACAATACCACACTCCTTTAGGAATGAGTCAAATCCGGTACTTAAGTACTCACCTCCACAATCCGTTCGTAGAGACTTGATTTTCTTGTTGAATTGGTTCTCTACTTCATTCTTGAATTCCTTGAACTTGTAAAAGGATTCACTTTTCTTTCTCATTAGATAAATATAGCCATAACGACTATAGTCATCCGTGAACGTAATGAAGTACCTAAAACCGTCTCTTGCACTAGTACTCATCAGACCACAAACATCAGAAGGTATCAAATCTAACAAGTCATTCGCTCTCGGTCCTTTCTTCTTGAAAGGCCTCTTGGTCATTTTGCCCATTAGGCAAGGTTCGCACGTCTCCGATGATTTAAAATCAAGTTGACCAAGAAGGTTAGCTTCTTGCAATTTCTTGATGTGTTTTTCATTTATGTGACCAAGGCGATAGTGACACAAGAGTGTATCATTCATGATTTAGTTGCTAGATACAAAGTGGTTTGTGAAAAGAATCAACTAGCAAATAAGCAAGCAAATGATCTACAATGTTTGAATGAATCCATCTTGGATGAGAAAAATGATTTGCTTGCTAAACTTAACAAAATCACTTTGGAGAATGCATGCTTAAGAGATGGGAATGAGAAATTGAAAAATAAACCCAACTCATCTCATGTTATTGATAGTCATATGCTTGAAAATGAAAAGAATCACTTGCTTGAGAAAATTGATGTATCTTATCTTGAAAGCAAGATATTATTGAATGACTTAAATTGCATGACAGACAAATGTGTCGAATTAGAGATTCACATGCATCAAATGAATGAAAAGCACACTTCTTTGATTCAAAATCTAAAATGCATGAATGAAGAATCTCTTGTGCTTAAAAATAGTGAACTAAATGCATCTAATAAAACATTGATTAATGATTTGCATAAGTTCACAAATGGCAAGAAAATTCTTGATATGCTTTTAAGTAATCAACGACAATCTTTAGACAAGCATGGTTTAGGGTATAATGTGTTTTATGTTAAAAACCATCTTGTTCAAGATTGTATAAATGGAAAGCATCACATTGCCATGAAAAGAACCTCAAGTGTTTGGGTACCTAAATCCACTTGGGTATGGGTACCAAAAGCTAAATTGAATGGACCCAAACAAAAACGGGTACCAAAATCTACACTTGTAGGTACTTGAGGAGAAAATTGGTGGTGACCTGGTAAGCTCAAGAGTCAAATTCAAAGCCGGTTGCATCACCAAATGAGATTGGAACCAATTCAAGCTTCAAGTGGTATAATTTCTTATCCTCTAAATTTTTGAATAAATTGGTTCTAATCTAGAGATTGTATGCTTAATTGACATATCATATACCCATTCATTGCAAATCTTAAATGTTTGAATCACATCCAATGTTTTAGAGTCAAACATTTTGTAAATGGATGTTAAAAATGGGTAAATAAAAACATCACATGCTATATTGAAATAATTACTTGATGTTAATAGGGGAGAAATAGAATTCAACTTTATTAAAAAATCATATTCATATTGATAGGGGGAGCTTATTGAATATCATTTTCTTAGAGTAATGAAGTGCAAAATTTAGGGGGAGCGACTTCATTACAAGACATCCACATTGAACTTATATCGTATATTTTTTCTTGATAAATATCATTTTTTGATGGATGTCAAAAGGGGAAAGATAATTAAGGGGGTAACTTGGAATTTGATTACTAAATGAACAAAATCTATGCACATCCATAAGGGGGAGCATTAATATGCATAGTTTACATATAAAAATTCCATGTATTAAGATATAGTTAAGATATAGGTTGCCATCATCAAAAAAGGGGAGATTGTTGGCGTTTTGGCCTTAATCTATGTTTTGATGATTTAATCAACCTAATCTTAAATGTGATCGTGTAGAGTAGCACACATGTTACATTGCATATATATTGCTTTGTGCTAACCTCTACAGGTGATCAAGACTTAAGGAAAAAATGAAATCAAGTCAAGACATGTAATCAAGTGTAATTGAAGACATGTATTTTGTATTTTCTTTGAGTCTTCGGAACTTGTGTAAATTGAGCATACTTGAGCTAAAATCAACTTAAACACATACTAGGTTCCTTATAGAAGTCACACACAAAATTTCATAACATTTGGACTTCAATATATCACCCAAACTAGAACCGGAAAACACTTAACCTAACCTGAACTGTTTGAAGCAAATCGGTCGACCAAAACGAGTTCTTCGTTCGACCGATCGGGTTGTTAATTCTATTATAGGATTAAGTGTTAACACCGGTCGACAATTTCAACATATTTGTTCGACCGATCACACGTGTCACATGATCGTTTGATTTGTCATTTTTCTACCACGGTCGGATTTCCCAAAACCCCAAACTTACCAAACATCCGGTCGACCGAAACCTTTCTGGCGGTCGACCGATCAAACTTATTTTGGTCACCCTGAACACTCTGGATTAATTCGATCGAACGTGTCTTTGACCCCGGTCAACCGAAACTCAATTCTTCCCAAACCCAGAAGTGCATGGACGTATTCGGTCAAACCAACCTCTTGCCTAGTTCGACCGATCCCATTTGCTCAGACTACAAACCCTAGAACGATCGACCAATCCCCTGAGCCCATTCGACCGTTCACTTAAGTCATAGCCATAATTTGACAACCGGTCGACCGGTATACCCGTTTTGGTCGACCGATTTTAAGCAGAATTGGGTCCTGTAGATTTCTGTTTAGTGTATCTTACACAATCTTTACCTAATTCATCCCCAACGGCTATATTATGTGTAATTCTTATAAATAGAGTTGTAAAACACATTTTAACAAAACTCTCCCACTACTATTTGTCCAATACATTAGAGAAAAGATCCAAACACTCCAAGCCTCAAACCTTCCACACTTTAGTCATAAATTCAATCCTACTCAAGTGTGCTCAAGTTTAGAGAGTATTGTCTCACTCATTTGTTGTGCAAAGGAAGATTGAGTTTCTCTCACTCATTTGGTGAAAGCCCAAGACACGAGTATAGACTTCGGTGAGAGCCCGAAGTGATCCTCTCAGATTGTGAGAGGAGGAGCCAAGTTCGGCGAGGGTTGTTCGCGAGCTTGAAGACTTGTAAAGGTGTTCTCTCCCGGCCCGGAATGGGGAGTGGATAGTGAAGACGCGAGCGGAGCTAGCAAGAGAGGATGTAGGCGGTGACCGAACCTCTGTAAAAACTCCTCGAATCCATTGTGGTTTGCGTTACTTACTTGTCTATTTTAAATTCCGTTGTGCATATCTTGATTGATTAAACAAGTAGGTAATTAGATTAAAAGTGATTAGTATTGTAGACCCTCACGATCAAACATGTAGAAGGTGCATCACTGGTGTCGCGGGGCCCCGCAACACCAAGTCACTTGCACAGGCCTAATTGAGGATCCGACACATACCCGTCGTACGGCATAACCGCACAAACTGGGTATGTCTTCCATGGGTGAGACCTCGACGATGTCGTCGTTGCACATCATTCTGGGACTGGAAGAAGACGTTGGCAAGAGAAGTGTAGTCGTGTAAGGTCGAAAGAAGGGAATTTTGTTTTATACTATCCTGATGACAGACGTGACATCTGGAGAGAAGGTAACCGGACCGTCAAAAACATCCTCATTTATCGAGCTCATGTTGAGTACATATCGAGCTCATTGATACCAACATAGAGAACTCTCTTTCTTCATCATATTGCGCGCATATTGAGCCTCTCACTGGTATGGTTTTTCACACTTTGCTCATAACTGACGAGTTGTTTCGACAGAAGGAAACCCAACCGTCGAAAACACCCTAAAAATGTGTCATTGATAGTCGCGTAACATATCAAGCTTAGATCGAGTACGTATCGAGCTCATCGATCCCAACGTAGCGTCACCTCGAACCACACATTGGTACAGTTTTCACGCTTCCGTCTTAATTGCTGAGTTGATATTTGGTGATAAGGTAAGTGAAACGAAGAAAACATCCTCGATAATCGTGTCATTGTTGGTCGAGATAATCATCGAGCCACTATCGAGTGCATATCGAGTTCATTGATCCAAACAAAGACGACTCTCTTGCTTCATCATATCGAGGTCACATCGTACCGCCGTTGTGCAGTTTTCACACTTCGCTCTTAATTACTGACGTGATGTCTAGAGGGAAGGAAACCAAACCGTCGAAAACTTTCTCAGTAATCGTGTCATTGTGAGTCGACTAAATTATCGAGTCACTATCGATTCATATCCAGCTCATCGTGTAGAGGGCGTATCAGCGTCATCCATCCTGATTGATTTCTAAAACAATTTCAAATATCGAGACATAAAGAGAGAGAGAGAGAGAGAGAGAGAGAGATCCAGAGGATTTTAGTGGTCTCACGGTCTAGGCAGATGTATTTTGGGAAGAAGTAGAAATATATGTATATTTTTCAGAAGATGTCAATGTGAGTTTTTTTCAGAGGTTGGGTCACTTTAGGCATTGAAAGTTAAATTTTCATTTCAAAATTATTAGTTGTCATGTTTTTCAAGAAACTTTACCCAATTTCCTAATATCCAAAACACCCTTAGTGGGTATAAGACGTGTACGACGAATATAGAAGACAATGTAATAATAGATACTGATGTGTACCTGAGCAATTAGTGTTTCAACTCAGAAGTTATAATTTGTATTTGGAATTTCCGGACAACAAATCCATTTATAACAAATAGGGAAACACACAAAGATATTTCCTCTTCTAAATCATAATAAATATCTACCAAACCTGAAATCCATAAATAAACATATAGAAATAAAATTAAGCGAAGATGACAAAAACAAACACGTCCTTCTCCCTTAAAATCGAAGAACCCAACACCAACTCCGGCCCAAATCCCTTAAAATCGAAGAAACGAGCATCTGCCGACGGTCCACCAACCCCTCTCATCAAACCCCTACCCAAAAAAAAGACAAACCCATTCTCTCTCTACCCCGAAATGCACCTCCGCAAACCCACCAGTCCTTCCCTCTCTCTCTCATCCTCCGCCTCACGATGGCCTCCATCCTCACCCTCTCTCTCCTCCTCCTCTACTCCCTCTCATCCATCCCCCCCTACGCGTCTGGGTCCCACCGTCCCCAATTCGACCCCAATGCAATCTCCCTCTCCATCGCCCAAGCCTGCAAGGCCACCCGATTCCCCCAAACCTGCGAATCAACTCTCAACCGTAACTCTTCCTTAAGCCCGACTCCGTCGGATCTTATTATTTCCAATCTCGCCGCCTCCGCGGCCAACGTCGACGTCGCCCAGAAGACTGCGAAGGCGATTCTTGATGCATCTAAAGGGAATCTCAACCGCACGAATGCGGCGAAGAACTGCATTGAGCTTCTCTCGTTCTCGTCTAAACGCCTCTTCCAGGCGTCGGAGGCCGTTTGCGGAGCGATCCTCGACGACGCGAGGGCGTGGACGAGCGCGGCGTTGCAGTACCAGTACGATTGTTTTTCCGGACTGAAGTATGTCAACGGGACGAAGCAGGTTGACGCCGCAATGCGGTATTTGATCGAGTTGTCCGATATCACCAGCAATGCGCTGTCGATTTTGTTGGCGTACCGCCGGTTCGGAGACGATGTAGAGGCCTGGAGGCCTCCCCAGACGGAGCGAGACGGGTACTGGGGGGAGGCCCGGGTGGGTGGAGTTTTTACCCGGAGTTTCATTGCCGCTATGCCTGAGAATCTCACACCGAATGGTCGGGTTTGCGGTGGGAAGGATGGGATTTGCTACCGATCTGTGCAGGACGCTGTGGATGCGGCGCCGGATTTCGGGAGGAATCCGTTTGTGGTTTATTGAAGTTCACAATTTGAATATTGGTTTTTATTATTGTTAAAAAAAAAAAGTATTACAGAAGTGTCGATACATATATATATGTTCTGGAGATAGCCGTTTGAATTGTTTCCTATATTTACAAATATATTGCTTGATTCGTGGAGATTGGTGTTGCCTTGTATGAGATGGAGATATTGTTGCCTTGTGGTATTGCTTGATACGTGGAGATTGGTGTTGCCTTGTATGTGGATGGAGATATGTTGCCTTGTGGGCGAGGATGACCGTTTGGGCTGAGCCAGCTGTTGCTTTTAACACTCCCCCTCAAGTTGGGTCCGGAAGAGGTTGAAGGATCCCAACTTGTCGAGAATGTTATGAAATTGTTTTTGATCCAGAGGCTTGGTGAAGATATCAGCGAGCTGATCTTTGCTTTGGACATAGGGGACCTCTATTTCTTTTGCTTGGATTTTTTCTCTGATAAAGTGGCAGTCGACTTCTATGTGCTTGGTTCGTTCATGGAAGACGGGATTAGAGGCAATGTGCCGAGCTGCGTTATTATCACAGTACATTTGCATAGGTTTTTGATACGGAATTTTCATATCCTTGAGGAGTTGTTTGAGCCAAACTAATTCACTGGTGGTAGATGCCATGGCCCGGTATTCTGCCTCTGCACTAGATCGTGCAACAACATTTTGCTTTTTGCTTCTCCATGTGACTAGATTTCCACCAACGAACGTGCAAAAACCAGTAGTGGATTTGCGATCATGACTTCCTGCCCAATCTGCATCAGAATACCCAATTATTGAATTAGAATTGTTTCTTTTCATCCATATCCCTTGCCCTGGGGTTTTCTTTAGATATCTCAGGATTCTATCCACTATATCAAGGTGTTGTGTGTTTGGAGCATGCATGAACTGGCTAATTACACTTACTGCATAAGTGATATCGGGTCTGGTGACAGTGAGGTAAATGAGTTTCCCAACTAACCTTTGAAATTGTCCTATATTATGTAGAGGTTCTCCCTCGTTGGGACTTACCTTTCGATTTGTCTCAATGGGGGTGTTAGCAGGTTTGGATCCTATTTTACCAGTTTCTTTTAAAAGATCTATGACATATTTTCGTTGAGATAGAAAAAGACCTTTCTTAGAATATGCAAGTTCAATGCCTAAAAAATATTTCATAAATCCTAGGTCCTTGATGTCAAATTTGGATTTTAAATATGATTTTACGAGGTTGATTTCATTGTCATTATTTCCTGTGATTATAATATCATCTACGTAAACAAGAATAATTGTGGTGATATTGTTATGATGTTTGGTAAACATAGATGCATCAGCGGAACATTTAGAAAAACCAAATTGGAGAAGGGAGAAGCTGAGTTTTGCATACCATGTCCTGGGTGATTGTTTTAATCCGTAAATGGATTTGTGGAGTTTGCAAACCTGATTATGTGCTGAGTTGTATCCTGGAGGGGGAGTCATGTAGACTTCTTCTTCCAGGGTTCCTTGAAGAAACGCATTTCGAACATCCATCTGATATAAATTCCAACCATAGTTGACAGCTATAGAAAGGAGGACTCTTACCGTGTTCATTTTTGCTACCGGAGCGAAGGTTTCGAGATAGTCAAGACCGTAGGTTTGAGTGTATCCTTTAGCGACTAATCTAGCCTTGTACCGATCAATAGAACCATTACTATTATACTTAATCTTATATACCCATTTACATCCTACAGGTTTTATTCCGGGTTTGATGGGAACGAGGGTCCAGGTTTGATTTTTTTCTAGGGCATCTACCTCATCCTGCATAGCCTGTACCCAATGAGGATGATTAAGGGCATCATGGTAGGAGGTAGGTTCACTAACTTGATCGATAACATTCAAAAAACTATGATGAGATGAAGATATAGCATTGTAAGAGATATAATTTTGGATGGGGTATGTGACGTTGTAAGTCACAAAGTCTTGGAGATGAGATGGAGCACGAGTGGGTCTCATGGACCTCCTTGTTGTAATCCTGTCTTGTGGTTGTACCTGTTCGTCATTTCGCTCTCCTGTATTTCCTGTGTATTCATCCCCCCCATCTTGAGGAATGGGAGTTTCCTCAAGAGAAGAGATATCAAACATATCAAAGATAGGGAGAGGAGATATCTCGCCTGAGGGATTAGATTGTGTAGAAAAATAAGGTTCATGTTCGAAGAAGGACACGTCTCGTGAAACATAAAGTTTACTTTCAGAAGGATCGTAACATTTGTACCCTTTCTTTTGAAAGGAGTACCCAAGGAAAACAGATTTCACAGAACGAAAATCGAGTTTATCAGAATGGTTTTTGTGAACATAGCAGGTGCAGCCAAAAATCCTTAGATGATCAAGGGTCATTCGCCTACCATTCAGAATTTCTAAGGGTTGTTTGTTTTGGATTATGGGGCTGGGCAGACGATTAATCAGGTAAACGGCAGTTAAGATGGCTTCGGACCAGAAAACTTTAGGTACGTGAGTTTGAAACAAAAGTGCTCTAGTGACATTTAAGAGGTGCCTATTTTTTCTTTCAGATATTCCATTTTGTTCAGGGGTGTTAACACAAGTAGTTTGATGAAAGATCCCTTTTTCTTTTAGAAAGTGTTGAAAAACATTACTAGTGTATTCAGCGCCATTATCAGATCTAAGGATTTTTATTTTTGTGTCATACAAATTTTCTACCAAGGAAGCATATTCACAAAAAATAGAAAAAACATCAGATTTTGATCTAAGCAAATAAAGCCAAGTTGTGCGAGAGAAATCATCAATAAAGGTAATAAAATACTTAAAACCATTGTAAGATTCAACCGGGGCGGGACCCCAGATGTCAGAGTGTATCATCTCCAGTGGCTTTCCTGTCTTAGAGGTGGATGCATGAAAAGGTAACCTGGTTTGTTTCGCAAGACGACATGTCTCACAACATATTTCAGCATTTAAATTTAAAGCAGGAAATAATTGTTTTAAAACTAACATAGATGGGTGTCCCATGCGTTTGTGCCACAAGTTGGAGTTAAATTGTGACACATTATTAGCAATCGTATTATTATTTGAATCTAGCACATACAAGCCATTTTTGAGAAATCCTCTACCAATCATCTTCCCTGATGTTCGGTCCTGAAAAATCACATCAAAAGGTGAGAAAATAACATTACAATTTAAATTTCTTGTTATCCTTGCTACAGATAGTAGATTAGATGCAAATTCTGGGATATATAGGACATGTTCAGAGGTGTTATTAAGTAATGTTGAGTGTCCCGTGCCGCTAATTCTAATTTGATTACCATTAGCCACGGTCACAAATTTATTTAAATCTGGGTTATATTGGATATCACGTATAAGATCTGTATTACCGGTCATATGATCAGTGGCACCTGTGTCTATAATCCAAGAGTTAGGTGTAAAAGTTTGATTAGCACAAGGTTGATTAATACTTTGATGAGCAAAAAACTGAGTTATACCTGACCCAATACCTTGGGAGCTCTGATTTTTACTAAGCAGACTGTTGAGGTGCGCCAGAACCAGGCCCAGCTCCTTGTGGGCTGAATTCGGCCCGCTCCCAGAGCTTCCTCTTGCATTGGCGTGCATATCCGGTCGGTTGAAGGCGTGCGCGGCATACTCAGGTGTACCCGGATGTGCGTCGACCCGTCCATTTATCGGCGGTCGGTTGTCGGGTGTGGGAGAATCCGCGAATGTCTCGGATATATAACCTCGGCTATCGGTAGCAGACCCGATCTGCGACCATTTTTGCTTCCCATCAGAAAAATTAGGGTTAGGGTTTAGAGAAAAACCTGAGTCGGGTCCGCCGCCTAGTCGTCCTCTCCCGTCCCCCCTTCGTTCTCCGGTGCCATCCTTGGGTGGTCGGAGGTGCGGGTAGAGGAACCAACACCGGTCGCGGCTATGTCCTGGTTTCTTGCAGTTATCACAATGTTCATCTTTTCGCTTCCCGAACTGTGTTTTTGCTTTTGCGTTTTGATTTCGGTTGTGCGCCGCTGCGAATGCTTGATTTTCTGGATTGGTAGTTTGTTGCATGGCATGTCTCCTTGTTTCCTCTCGTTGGACCATAGAGACGATCTGGCTGAGGGGCGGTAGCTCCGATGATAGCAGAACTTGAGATTTTAAGGTCTCGTAGCTAGAGTCGAGTCCTACCAGGAACTGGTAGACCCGATTTTGCTCGACCCGTTCTTTGATTATTTTAGGGTCTGTTGTTGGCGGTTCATAGATTGCGAGTTCATCCCACCGACCCTTTAGTGCACCGAGATACTCGGTGACTGTCCTTTGCCCTTGCCTGGTTTGAGAGAGTTCTTGTTTAACTTTAAATACATGGGCAAAGTTCTGTTGTTTACCGTATAGCTCGTGGATTGAGTCCCAGAGCTCCTTGGCCGAGTCGGAGTAGATGAATAGTTCGGCGATCTGCGGTTGTATGGAGTTGAGCACCCAGGTCATCGTAAGGTGATCAGTGGTCTGCCACTCTTCGATCTTGGCATCGTCGGTGGTTGGTTTCTTCGTGTGGCCAGTGATATGACCGAGTTTTCCCTTCCCACTGAGGGACAAGGTGACCGACCGAGCCCATGAAAGGTAATTCGTACCATTTAGTACTTGGGTGGTCAATCTCTGAGGCGTTGCCCCGTCTGTTGTCATGGCGAGGGGTAGGGTGTGGCTTCTGCTTCAATCCCCCTCGTCGAGTGCTTTGAAACAGAGGTCAGTCGGCCGATGATGTTGGAGTTTTTTTTCTGAGGTCGGTCGACCGATGATGGTGGTTTGTGTTTTGGATTTTGGTGGGTAGTCAATGATGACTTGAGTGGACTGAGGCGGTGGTCTGAGAGATTGCCGTCGATGAGGCAACTCTTTTTACGTCTGAGATCGACGCTCTGATACCATATTGAAGTTCACAATTTGAATATTGGTTTTTATTATTGTTAAAAAAAAAAGTATTACAGAAGTGTCGATACATATATATGTTCTGGAGATAGCCGTTTGAATTGTTTCCTATATTTACAAATATATTGCTTGATTCGTGGAGATTGGTGTTGCCTTGTATGAGATGGAGATATTGTTGCCTTGTGGTATTGCTTGATACGTGGAGATTGGTGTTGCCTTGTATGTGGATGGAGATATGTTGCCTTGTGGGCGAGGATGACCGTTTGGGCTGAGCCAGCTGTTGCTTTTAACATGGTTCATATTGAGGCGGGGGTTTATGATGAGATTGTGAATGTGCCGTTCGAGAAGACGAATGTCGTGTTTTTGGGCGATGGGATTGGGAAGACAGTGATTACGGGGAATCGGAGCTCGCAGATGGTCGGGGTTACGACTTTTAACACCGGTACGGTTACGGTGGTTGGGGATCGGTTTATGGCGAGGGATATTACTTTCCAGAATACTGCCGGACCAGAGCAGCACCAGGCGGTGGCGTTCCGGTCCGATAGCAATCTTTCGGTTACTGAGAATGTGGAGTTCTTGGGGCATCAGGATACTCTGTATGCCCACTCACTGCGGCAATTCTATAGATCATGCTGGATTGTTGGGACCGTTGATTTTGTATTTGGCAATTCGGCGGCTATGTTCGAGGGATGCACTCTATTAGTTCAGCCGCGGCCGCAGTACCCCGAGAAAGGTGAGACGAATGCCTTCACGGCGCAGGGCCGAGTGGACCCGGCGCAAGCAACCGGATTCGTGTTTCGCAATTGCACACTGAGTGGGACACCGGAGTACATGGCATTGTACAAGGAGAAGCCGAATAAGCACAAGAACTACCTCGGGAGGCCGTGGAAGGAGTACTCGAGGGTCGTGTTCCTTAACAGCTACATCGACGAGATCGTGAGGCCCGAGGGGTGGCTACCGTGGTCCGGGGATTTCGCTCTGGCCACGTTGTTTTATGGTGAGTTCGGGAACTCCGGCCCGGGGGCTGATGTTAGTGGAAGAGTGAAATGGAGTAGTCAGGTTCCGGAAGAACATGTTGGGGCGTATTCTGTGCAGAATTTCATTCAGGGTGGTGATTGGGTGCCAACAGGGAGCTCCTTGTTCACTAATAAATCGACTAATTTTTTTAATCCTGATTATCTTGTTAATTTTGGGGTTTTTGCTTACCTTTTCTGTTCATCTGACAGAACAAAATAGTTGGGACTCGGCATGTAATAGATTTGTAGTAACTAGTGAGTGGATGGTATGTTGGATATGGTTAATGTTAAATGTTGCTTTCAGACAAATAATAATGCCACTAAATTAAGAACTGTTGTGGCTACATGAAGTTCGTCAACTATGTCAATGTCTCTGTCTTGGACTTCTTGGTGACTTTAGCAACGTTCCTCCGCAAATTTGAACGTTACGTGTTCTTTTAATGTCCAGACATTACGTTTCTATAATTTTTAACTTTTAAGTGTAACGGATGTCCTCTTTAATACTTATCAATTTGAGAGAAAATATGTTATCTTTTGATATAATTGATGTCCTCTTTGAAAGGAAAAAACTCTCCCTTAAATGTCTCTGCTCAACCTATCGTTTTCTTACACTTTATTTATAGTCAACCGACATCAAAGAGTTTTAGGTTTTAGCCCTTCCATATTTCCATTAAAATAGTCATTCATCCTGTCTTTAAGCTAAACACCAATGTTTTTAAAGGAAAATGATATACGGACGCGGGTGTCAGGGACGCTGCCTAGTTGGTTGTTGATGTGGTTGTTTCAATATATTTTTATTATCATGTGGGTGTGAGTATGAGTGTGTGTGCATGACAATCTATGTGACGGTTCGATTCCAAATTCATATTTAATTTTTTTTTCTTCCCTTATTCCTCTACGGCTTTATCCTCTTCCTAAACTTTCATATTCCGTCTTCTTTATACCTGCGTGGGCGGAGTCTCCAGTGTAGCTCCGTCTTCTAGAGAATACGAGTGTCCCCTCGACGACGACAGCAAAGTCCGGAGGGTGTATCAGGGAGTCGCACTTGTAGACGGTGATGAATGGGGGAGAAGGAGAGCGGGAGGTGGTGAGCTTGGAGATGGCGATGGGGTCGAAGGGGTTTTGGATAGTGTTGCGGATGTGAGTGGTTTTGTGTATGAAACTGGAATGTGTTTAATGATCATATTTTGGAATGTCCAAGTTTGATTCTAAATTTGTTTGATAAGTACTTGAAAAATTCTAACTTTGTATGTGTAGTGTTTTCAAGAGTTATGAATGATTTGTCATTTCCTTTTGTCTAGCATTTTGTGTTTGTAATGGTTATGTACAAGAGTTATGAATGATTGATGTTTGGATGTAAATGGTGGTGTGGATGTAAGTGTGGAGATCATGATATGATAAAATAAAACACAATTTTACATGGTCTACTTAACACCCCATCAACACCAACTACACGAGGACAGAATCCTGGCAGTGATGTGTCCAAATGTGTTCAGAATCATTATAGAACGTGGCTAGAATCAATTCATAATGTTGCCAGAATCACTCCATAATGTGTCCATAATGTGCCAGAATCAGCCCATAAAGAATGTGTCCAGAATCATTCCAGAATGTGGCAGAATCAGTCCATTATGTATCCAGAATCAGTCCATAATGTAGCCAGAATCAGTCCATAATGTGTTCATAATGTGCCTATAAACAAATGTGTCCAGAATCATTCCAGAATGTTTCCAGAATGTGTCCATAATAATTCCATTCTGGACTGATTATGAACACATTTTGGACAAATTCTGGAAACATTGTGGACACATTTTGGAAACATTCTAGAAGCATCATAAACTCATTCTGGAAACATTATGGAGACATTCTGGAAACAATCTGGAATGATTCTGGAAACATTTTAGATATAGTATGGACACATTCTGGAAACATTCTAGAATTATTTGGGACACATTCTTAATGGGAAGATTCCCCACGTTTGCTAACGTGACAAGTGACATGGAGCGCGTCAGTGTATCAGCACCCATTTTTAAAACCAAACCCAAGAGTGAACCGCTCGGTTTGGTTCAAAGTGGTCCAACTGACGGTTCAATCTGATTCAACCGATGAGGGCATCAGCATGACAACATCAATTTGTGAACTGTGTTGAACCGAACCGACTTCATAGTTACAGTCCAATCGACGGTTCGACCAATTAAACTGATTTTAAGACACACATATAATAATCTTATATTAAAATATTCAATATTTTTGAACGAAGAAACACTTGGTTTCTATTTAGATAAAAATGATGAGAAAGAAAAAGAATCGATAAACACTGTAACACTAAAACTACATTGCTCCGAATATAGAAATAACTATAAGAATGTTCTTAACATCCTAATACCACCATTTCAGTGACCCTGAAATTCAACAAAATTAACCACATATATTAAGCATTCAAAAAAAAACTAAAGAGTTTGAATTTTGTGTAGTCGGGACTGGAGGCTGGAGGAGGGGTGGACTGGTGGAGTCGGAACTGAGGAGGCGGGGGTGGACCGGTGGAGTCGGGATTGAAGGAGGCAGGGGTGGAGTCCAAACTCTAACTCACACTTAACACAATTGGGAAAGTGAAAACTGAAAAAATAGAAAAATTCTTGATTTCGTAATTTTTTTGTAATTATAGAAAAACCCGATTCAACCCTGTCGGACCAAACCGAAAAAACGACCTGTTCGATCGGTTTTTCGGGGTTTTTTTATTTACACCGGTGCAGGCGGAAGACCGGCTTTCTCCATGGATTGACCGGTTTACCTCTGGTTCTCGGTCCGACTGCTGGTTCAGTCTGATTTTTAAAACAGAGTTAAACACCGAAGTCCTCACGTTTTTTTGCTCGGTAAACTGAAGTCCTTACGTTATGGTTGCATTATTGCGTGATGTGATATTTAAGTTTAATCGCAAGTGCACGGTCGTCGGTGAAGACAAGACAAATACAGGTCGATCCACAGTGAGGTGTGTCGACTCTAATTCTTCGGAAGTTGAGTGGAAAATAAATTGAAGAAGATGTGTGATAACACTAAACTATCAAACACCAAACAAGGAAAATGAAAGCGAGACAAATCGAAAGCAAGATACAATTCAGGAATAAAACCCTCCAAGGGGTGGAGTGCGAACACATATCAGGTGAGAGAAGTGATGATTGACGCATGTAAGCATGTATGCGTATGTGTGTGTCAGGTGTGTGTCTAAAGATTTCACAAAATCTATCAATCCATTCACACAATGTATCAACAATTACTACTTGATTATCATAAGACGATGCTCAACATGAGAAGTGTCTAAAGATATGACAAGACTCATAAAAAACCAGGAACTCATGTGAAGAACAAAGCTACGCATGGGAAGTGTCTAATGTTATGACAAAATTCATCAAAATAAAGTTTGTTCAATCAATCAGGAGAGCAAACAGAAATAAAAACACACGATTAAAATGTAGCATATCCAACAGGAAATTTCAGCTAATAAACATTAGGAAACCAAGCATGAGAAGTGTCTAAATCTTATGGCGAAACTCATAAAAAATTCACCCAAATGTAGATGAATAAAACAAACTCGATGAACATACAAACATTCAAGTCTACACAATCTAAATTTGTCAAACATTCAACACCTTAAAACATAAATGTACATCATCTTCACCCCGTAAAGGGGATCGACTACTCACTACTCACTACTCATTAAGCTAACATTTATATTAAGAAAAGAAAACATTCTAACTAATTATATTAAGATTACTAAAACAAGATTAAGCTAAATATACAAGAATTAAAAGAGACAACATGAAACTAACAAAGATTTATTTTATTACTCACTTCAATTACAAGTAGGATCTCTTCACTAGAGTTTTGCTCCAAGGCTTTACTTCAAGTAGAGAGAATAACCCTCAAGAGAGGAGTTTATTACAAAGGATGGCGAAGAGTTCTATTTATAGTCATAGAAAAAGGTAATCGGGAACAATCATGTGAGACTAATTGCAATTTATAAATAGACATAAAACAACATAATACACGACCACGAGAAGCCAGGTCAGAGCCTGACCCAACTAGACCGTCAATTGGCAGTCATGTTTGGTTGGATTCGACCCATTTTCGGTTGGTTGCTTCATTACTTCAATTCTCCATGTGGGGTGCATCGTTGTTGGTTGTTTGAGTTTGTGCCGGAATCTAATTGTCAAAATACTCCTCATGCTGATGTGGAGTTTTTTGATTTGCTCATTGGTCCTTTTGGTTTACATCTGGGTCCTTCCCTCTTGCATATCAGTCCATAAGGCTCACAATTCAGACTTTTTCTTGCGTTCAGGTCCTTTTTGTGTCTTTTCTTCTCAAACTTGTTTATTCCTGAAACTTAAACATTAAACTCATTAGTAGCATTGCTTAATTTCAAAATAGAGGATATAAAACACGAATATGAATGATATGATGTCAATCAAATCCCCTACACCTAATTTTTTCTAGTCCCGAGCAAAATAAAGAAAATGGAAAATGAAAGAAAGGAAAAACATATGAAAAATAGGGTAATCTTAACTCACTTTTGTAGGAATCACGGTTGCACTTAGTATGTGCAACAAGTCGTTAAACCCCTTTATCGCCAAAGAGGAGTAGTGTTGTCTCTTGAGGGTTTCCAGTGGATACACCCACAAAAAATCCAAACATTGATCCATTATTCAATCTAGTAACACGACTCATTAGACCTATTTTTGTTGATCATTGGACACAGTAATTCCACGGGCCGACTCTCTATATGTATTTAGTCCACACACCTAACATAATGAAACATTCATGCAAGTTAGTTAAGGACTTAAATGAAAGACATGTGCAATCTTAACATCCTCAGGTGATACAAAGTGTAAAGTCCATAAAAGTTCTTATTTGCATCGCCATTTCTTTTCTTTTTCCTTTTTGTTCTTCTTTTCCTCTTTTTTACTAGTTGGTATGTAATTCTCTCAGGGTCAGGTTTCGTGCATCATTGCCTATAAGGACTTACATTATCACGTACATCTTTCCCCACATCTCCACATAGGGCGATCCCTACCACCCGTGTAACGGGAGTTCGATCGGTGCATCCTAAGTAAGATGACTCGAAAGCGCCAGACACAAAGTCTCATCGGACCTAATTTTCCAAGTGATAGGAGTCGTGCGAGAAGAGAGAACACCCTACTACTTATTTCTTATCTACACATAAACCAAAATCCCTACACTTAAGGTTTCACAATAGGAGTTTAAGAGTCTCTGACTACGACAAACTTCCTTATATTAACAGACACGAATTATTCAACTAACTAGTTCCAGGGTGGAACCGCCAATTAGAGGTCTGGACTGCTCTGATGGCGTCCGGTTTTGGATGACTTGTTTCTAACTTGATTTCTTCATGTTTGGTGAACCCGATTTGGTTGTTTATGTTTGTGCCCGGATTTAATTGTCAAAACACTCATCATGATGGTGTGGAGCTTCTTGATTTTCTCATTGGTCATTTTGGTTTACATTCGGGTCATTCTCTCTCTTGCATTTCAGTCCATAAGTCATATAATTCAGTCATTTCTCTTGCTCAAGTGTTTTTTCTCTCTTCTTCTCACTTGTTTTATTCCTGAAACTTTAAAATAAAACTCGTTACGTATCAATGCTTAGGTTAAAAATATAAAATATAAAATACAAATATGTATGTCAATCACTATATCCTTTGGATTCTTTCTTAATTTGCTGGATGAGAGTAAAGAGGGTTATTACATGAAAGATGTCCATAGTTAGTGTTAAATTTGGCATGAAAAGTTATTAAAAAATTAGATTATCCTTGGTAGTTTTTGCCTTTTTGGGGGTGACGATACCAGTGAACGAAGCAGGCACATAAATTCATTTTTTATAAAGACAAATGAAGAAAAGTCTTTCAACTGCTAATGTGGCGCTAGGAATAAATAGTTGAAAGCCCCATGTTGACCGTCACTCTGTTTCTAGACAAGACATTAATTAATTTTGGGCACAACGTCAAGAAAACGAGGTAGGAGTGAAACTCATATTATTTGATTTAGATATATTCAAATTTGAATTACGTAATTCATTGTCAAATTTGAATTTGTTAATTGAATCTGAAATTAGTATAACTATCCAAATTCAAATCTGAATCTTCAAAATTTTCGAATACTAATTGGTATTCGGATATTATTTAAAATTGAATATATATATATATAAATATGTATATTGTAATTAATTTTCAAATATTAATTTTTGAATACTAATGTGTGTATGTTGTCATGTATCCGAATAATTCAGATCATTCAAATAATTCGAATTTGAAACACCTTATATCTGATTTTTAATTGGTATTTTTTTTAAACCAAATCCGTATTCGAAATTAAATTGTCAAAATGAAACTTACCAAATATCAACTAAATAGAAATTTTCGAATCAAATACTCAGATAGTTGGTAACCATTTGCACCCCTAGATGCAAGTCGTCGGCGACTAGGCGTGTCTTCTCTTTCTTTTTGTTGAGCCAGATGAAGGAGGTGTCATTTAATCAAGATGACAATGAATAAATAGTTTAAAGGAAATTTAATCCGATTACATTAGGGGTCGTAATGTTTAGCTAGAAACCAATTACGATCTACGTGTCAGTTATTGTATTCGTTACTAATATAATCGGATCATATAAGGGTTACACACATTAGAATCTATGAGCTAAACAAATAGGTGGCTAATGGTCCATTAAGCTCACTTACCTAATGAGATTAGGGTTATCTTAAGAGAGGTCTATAAATATATGGAAAAGAAGAGAAAAAAAGGTGTGCAATCTATTTCTCTCCTAAAACCCTAGTCGTCCCCCCTTCCACCACCAAGGAAGAAGTTTGTTTTTCCATACCTCTCGTTCTAGCTAACGTGTTGGCGGAGTTTAGTCCGCCGTTCGTGTGTCCCGATTAGAGGAATCACATTTGGGATTCTCCGCACCTCCTCCGTGAGCGAAGGAAATGCTCACATCAAAGGTATAAATGATTGTACATTAGTTTTCCTTATTATTATCATGTGTATGGATCTTGGGTGGTTGATGAATTTAGAAATCGTTTCTATGTTAATTTTCCGTTGCGTTTCATCGAAACCCAACAGTGGTACCAGAGCCTCGTGCATATGATTTTAATGGTTAGACTGAAAAGAATTTTTTTCTCTTCTTATTTGATGTATTTCCGAAATTATATTTTTTGAAAAAAAAATGTTTTTTCTATTCTCTTGCTTTCATCCGTTTTGTATATATGTATCACCAAATTTGTTTTGGGTAGAGATGCAAGTTGCATGAACACATGATTGATTTAATTGGATTAAATTTGCATGAAAATAAGTTTTATGTTTTAATCATTGATCTAGAACCATATGATGTATTTCTAGATTGTTTTGGTTAAATTTTTCATGATTATTCTCTCAAATCGGTTAAACCCTAATTTCGATTTATGATGTGATAATGATGATTAATATATTAGTAAATTGATATTACTAGATAATTTTGTATTGTTTATGTCGTGTTATTTGAACAAAAGTTTAAATATTCATGTTTGATATGATCAATTGTTGTTTTAAGTACATGCATGATTTTAGGGTTTATATGTGATTAGATCATGTATGCATTTGAGTGGGAGTTATGAATTTTATTTCCAATTTTTGGATTGGGCTTGGAGCTCAAAAAAATTGTGGTAATTTAATCATATATGCTTGATACGTAATATGCATGTCTATGGTAATTTAATCATAAATGTTTGATACGTAATATGCATGTTTATGGAAATTTAAGCATATATGCTTGATAAATTAGATTTACCATATATGATGCAACCTTGATTACTTTGATTTATGGTAATATTCATGTTTTGACTAATTTAAAGGGCTATTTTGATTAGTTTAATTAAGATTTATTAATTTGATTAATGATATCTTGCATTCATATAGTAATATATATATATAATATTATGGATGATATTATGCATGATATTATGTGTGGATAATATTGTGGGTGATATTATTGTGAATGCATGATGTATGTTTATAATATGTGACGTTATGAATGTATGACTTTGTGAGATGACTAGTATGGCCTAGTAGACGATCTGCGTATCGTTGCACATTATTTTGTAATCCTAATTTCATTATGTATTCATTTTATACGATCTGCGTATCGTGATGTAGTATTGTAATAGTAATCAGGATTATTATTGTTATTGTTATTTCATTGTCTTGTAAGCTTGATTGAAGAATCAAGGATGAAGATCCAAGGCGTTCAAGAAGGTGTTCCTATCAAGATTAGTCTTTTAGGAGTAGGGGTCATACTAGGATCACGATTTATTTTGCATGCTTTTGTGTATGTTTAGGTTTATGAATGTTGGATGTTTATGTTATGAGTTCACATGATAAACAAACATAATAAACATAAGTCCCTAAAAGAAAATTGAGTTTACATGCCTTTCCAAATTGACGCCTGCGAAGCCCTTGAAAATTGGTGATGGGTTATGCCAAAGCAAGGTGTCACATTTTCTCTTGGGATAGTATGGGTAAATTCAAAGAAGGGGTTTACATGTTTAATTTGGTTGATCTCAACAAAATCATCAGAAGAGTTTTGGATTTTGAGGCAAATGAGTGGGAATTTTAACATAAGATGTTACCTACCAACCAAGAGTTATAAGAGTTATAACCAGTAAAGGAGTTTACTTACCTTGATCACCTAGTGTTGAGGAAGGGTCAAAGTCCGCTTAATATTATGTGAAATAGGATATTGGAATCACTAGTTCAATAAGGGACAAATTATAAATTGAGTAGTGTGTTTTAGCTTAACTATTTAAATTGTTTAAATGTTTTGTGTGTATTGATAGGGTCATGTTAGTGTGGTGCATTTAATATTGATATATCTGCTTGCCATGATCCTTGGGTGACTTGTCTTCTTTTGCTTGTCTAGTGCTTTAAAATTTTCACATTTCTTTCAAAATCTTAATGTGTTTGCGAAAGAAAATGTTTGGTAGGTTTTGCGTATGTTTGGCATGTGCAAAACTGTTGAGAGACAGTAAAAATAAATCTCCCAAAATTGTCTTGAACTTAATACATTATGATACCTAGTATATCGGCTTTAGGTCTTATCGAGTAGTTAGGATGCACCCTAGTTTTCCCTCGGGGGCGTGTAATCATAGGGTTTCAGTACTCAAACATTTAAAGAAGTCTACCCTGAACCTAGTGAGTCAATAATTTGTGTGTGTTAGTATAAAGAAGTTTGTCGTAGTCAATAACTCTTAAACTCTTTTTGTGAAATTGTAAGTGTAGGGGTTTTGGTTCCCATGTAGATAAGTGAATAAGTGGTGTTCTCTCTTCTCGCACGACTCCTATCACTCGGGAAAGTAGGTCTGAGGGGACTTTGTGCATGGTGCTCTCGAGTCATCTGACTTAGGATGCACCGACCGAACTCCCGTTACACGGGTAGTAGGGATCGCCCTATGTGGAGATTTGGGGGAAGGTGTACGTGATAATGTAAGACCTCATAGGCAATGATGCACGAAACCTGACCCTGGGAGAATCAAACACCAACCAATATAATGCTCCAAAGAAAAAGAAAAAAGAAGAAGAAAAAAGAGTCAAATAAGAACCTTAGTGGACTTTACACAATGTATCACTTTCAGAAGTTAAGGTTGCTCATGTCTTTCACTTAAGTCCTTAATTAACTTTCACGAATGATTCATTAGGCTAGATGTGTAGACTGAGTACATATATTGAGTCGGCCCGTAGCATTACCGCGTCCAATGATCGACAAAAATGAGCCAACGAGTCGTGTGGCTAGGTTGAATAATGCATATTTGTTCGGATTTTGTGGGTGTATCCGCTGAAAACCCTCATGAGACAACACTCCTCCTCCTTGGAGACAAGGAGGTTTAACGGCTTGTTGCACGTGCTAAGTGCAACCATGATTCCTACAAAAGTGAGTTAGGATTTCCCTGTTTTACGTATACTTTTCCTTTCTTTCCTTTTTCTCTTTCTTTGTTTTGCTCGGGACTAGCAAAAGTTAGGTGTGGGGGTATTTAATTGACATCATTTCATACTTACATTTGTATCTTATATCCATTATATTTCACCTAAACAATGCTACGTGACGAGTTTTATGTTTGAATTTCAGAAATAAATAGGTTTGAAGATAAGAGGCATAAAAGGACCTAAAAGCATGAAAAAAGACTGAGTTGTGAGACTCAATGACTAAGATGCAAGATCGAAGGACCAGAACGTAAGATCGAAGGACCAATGAGCAAACAAGAATACTTCACACAATCATGGGGAGTATTTTGGCAATTTTATTCAGGTCTGAGCTTCAACAAGCGAAGTAGATGCATCAAAGACAAACCAAGCCATTCAGAAAAGCCCAGAAGAAAATCCAGAGCGATTCGAACACTGTAGACCGTCAATTGGCGGTCCAAGACCGCGAATTGACGGTCTCTTTTAGCCAAACGCGGCCCCAATGGGAGGGGCGGCTCCGGCGGACGCCCACTATTTTTATTTATTTATTTATTATTATTAAAAAGATGTTGAACATTACCAGATTCGAATACACCGGGGCGTCCGTTGGCTCATTACTGACCTCCAAAACATTATTTTTTATGATTATAAGAGACAGATGAAGAGAGATGAGTGATAGGAGGGTGAAATGTCGCGTTATAGGAGTAGAAATGAGGGAAGAGCAAGATGGTACTTCGTTGGGGCAATTTAAGTAGTTTTCCGGAGATGAATAGCAATCCAGAATATTAATCCTACAATCTACCTAAATAACCAAAGCCATTGTGTTTTAATTCCCACTGTGATTCACATCTTTTCTCAATTTCCTGGATAGAAGTGGAGTGGACGAAGAACATTGCCAATAATTGAAGAAGAAGAATACATATACGTAAGGAAAATCATTTGTTGACGCGGTCCGTCCGGGAAGCCGTCTGACGTGGTCATTTCAGTCAGCAAAAGCCAAAGATTAATTAAATCTCATTTTATTTATTTATTTTGTGTTACTTCACACGCATGCTAAACTATATGACATTTGGTTTCCACCATACATATCTCCTCAAACCCTCCATTATCCCCCAAAATCTTTCATTCTCCATCATTTTCTCCCATTGGAAGGTAAGATCGGTAAGAGGAATGCCGAGGGAGATGACGCGGGAGTGGGGTCTTGAGGGAGGTGGGGACGCCGACGGCGTTGGTTAGGACGTCACAGTGTAGTTGGTCAGCGAGAAGGAGAATGAATGTGGTTTTTCGTAGCTGATTTGAGTTTTTTGTGTGGTGTTTTCGGAGGAAAGTTTGGTTTTTGTTGCTGATTTGAAGTTTTTGGTTTTGTTCTGTGATGGATTGGTCTTGATTTTTTTGGAAGTTGTTTTTCGTAGCTGATTTGGGTTTTTTGTGTTGAGTTTTTGCGGAAAAGTTGTTTCTTTGTGGCTGATTTGGGTTTGAATTCATGTTCTTGAAGTGGACAAACACAGGTGATAAAAAAGACAAACTCATACTTAAAAAAAACAAATCACTACTTAAAAAAGACAAATTATTACTTAAAAATGACAAAATCTCGACATAGAAATGACAACCCACCAATATAAGAAGAACCGACACAACTGTTAAAAAACAAAATCATACTTAAAAGGACAAACAACTACTTAAAAAGGACAAATCATTACTTAAAATGGACAAAACCTCGACATAGAAAGGATAACCCACCAATATAAGAAGACCGACTCAATTGTTAAAAATGACAAAACCATACTTAAAAAGTACAAATCGATACTTAAAAATGATAAACACTTACTTAAAAAGGACAAACTAATATTTAAAAATGACAAATCATACGTTAAAAATGACAAACTCGTATGTTAAAAATGACAAACGTAGATGTTAAAAAGGACAAACTTATATGTTTAAAAAGGCAAAACATGAACTCTTAATTTTACCTTTGTATTTGAAGGTTGCATGAGTAAACCAAATGTTGTATTGGGAAAAGTAAAAGTTGCATGAGGAAACAAAACGTTGCAGTGAAAAAGTAATGTCGGATTGGGAAATAAAATGTTGCATGTTACACAAATATTAAATTAATTTCTCTGTTGATTGGACTGACCACGTCAGACACGTCCCAAACACCCGCGTCCGTATATCACGGTCCTATACGTAAACCCAATCTCTTTTATAAAGATGAAATGGGGGTAAAGACCTTTGAATTTGTATCGTGGTGCTACAAATAAATAATTGTTTTTGATAAGGGGTGGTATATTAGATAAATAAAGTAACAGAGCTATGTCATCACAATCTAATTGGAAAGTTTACAAAGTCCAATTCTGGTCTCGCTGATATCAGAATCGTATATCGTCTTGTTCAAAGATCCATGTGTTATACAAAGAAAGCACTAACAAATGACCAAGAAATGTCATGCAATATAAAACATCTTTCCAAAATACGGTCGACAATTTGTGTCTAAACCTTATCACCTTACTACAAATAAATAATTGAAGACACCATGTTGCCACCGTTTGTAATGTGAATGTGGTCCAGCTCACGAGCAACAATGTAGTCTCCACTTTCCTCTCCGATTTCGACTCCCGTGACACTTTTTTGGAGTGCTTCTGCTCTTGGAGTTTTGTGTACAAGGCACACTAACTCTAGAAGATGGGTGTTCGCTTTTATGTTTGATTTCTAGATGTTGGGTAACATTACTCCAAAACAGATCTACCAACCTAACCTTGGCAGGTGATTAATATTAGCGATCTTAACTATGGGCTACATGTTTAATTAGGGGTGAGCATCCGCCGGATTTTTATCCGGGTCCGGACTGAAGACCGGACCGGATGTTCGTGAACCGAAGACCGGACCGAATCGGTCTGGTCCGGTCAAAAACCGAATTTTTTTAAATAAAAAACAAAAAAAGACCAGTCCGGATCAGACCGGAACGAACCCGAAATTTTAAAATCTTCCGGACCAGTCCGGGTCCGGACTGAAACCCGGACCGGACCAAATCAAAACTTCCCGGACCGACCGGTCCGGATTTTGCTCTCCGGACTGAAACCCGGACCGGACCAAATCAAAACTTCCCGGACCGATCGGTCCGGATTTTGCTCTCCCCTATGTTTAATGACAACCATGTTTCATTAAACCAATTAATATCACGTTGATATCTTACCTAACTGTTTGATAGGGTATATTGTTAATGTCCGATGTTCTGTATCCCTCTGCATATGATGCAACTGCTGAGTAATCTCTGAGCTGGTGTTGAAATGGACTACCAGAAGAAATAGTAGTCGTTATTCCCACAGTGTATGATTGGAATCGATTATTTTCTAACTTGCATTTTTACATACATCAATATTAGAATTTCCAATTTACGATTAGTCGTATAATCCCAACCCATTCCAGGCAACATTTCACGTCTTTTCTTTTCTACGTTTCATGACTGCTGCAATTGTCTTAGAACAAAGATGTGACAAAAGTCCTGGTGTGAAATCTAGCTTGGTGAACTTAATTTGGTGATGAAAATTCAATATATAGCAGTGGAAAAATTCAATTTTAACTATCCTATATCGTCACCACATAGCATCAATGTCTTCAGCAATCCATGCAGAATACAATATATTTCACCAGAAAGATCATGAGCAAAATCTGCTTGCCGGAAACTATACGTTCTACCCTCAACACTAATCCAACTACAACCAGGTATTTTAACCATACCGAGTTCCTTCATCGTTGTCCGTATCCGAGCCACGCTATCCCACATCCCACACGCATCATAAACACTACATAGAGCAACGTAATTACTAGGATTGCAGCCCTCAATCTCGAAAAGCACGCGAGCGGCAACCTCTGCTACTTCCACATTCTTATGCACAACGCATGCACCAAGTAAAGCCCCCCAAATGCTCGCGCTCGGTTCCATTGGCATCTTTGATACCAATTCCAATGCTTCCTCGAAGTTCCCGGCGCGAGAGAGGAGGTCCACCATGCAGGCGTAATGCTCTTCTTGGGGAATTATTTTGTAATCAGAAACCATCAACTCGAAAAAAACTCGACCCTGATCAACGAGGCCCGAGTGGCTACAACCCGCCAACAAAGCAGTAAACGTCACGCAATTGGGTGCCACACCTTCAGATCTCATCTCCTCGAAAACACAAACACACTCCTCACCGCAACCATGAACACCATAGCACGACATCAACGCGGTCCACGACACCACATTCCTAACACACATTCCGTCAAATACATGGCGCGACTCCACCACACACCCGCACTTACCATACATATCAATCAAAGCATTCCCCACAGCAACATCTGAATAAACCCCCAAACTCCTCACCATCATACCATGAACTTCCCTCCCCTTTCGCAACTCACCTTCCCTACCACAAACAGTAAGCACACTTGGAAACCCCCTCATATCCACCTCCACTCCATCAGCCCCCATCCTTCGAACCATATCGAAAACCACCTCCGTAAGCCCCATCTTAGCGCACCCTCCAATCATCGCATTCCACACGACGACATCTCTCACAGTCATTCCCTCGAACAGATTGAACGCATCCTCCAAACGCCCGCACTTACAGTACATATCCAAAACCGAACCTCCAACGACAACATTGTCCACAACCCCAGTCTTAACCGCAAGCCCGTGAATCGTTCTCCCAACGCGTGCATTCCGTTCCCCACCGCACGCCTTGAGGGCGGGCGGTAGGGAGAAGCAATCGGGTAGGCGGCCGGAGCGGGTGAGGGAGAGGAAGAGGGACAAGGAGTCGTGGTGTAGGGAGTGGTTTGCGAGGGCGGAGATGAGGATGTTCCAGGAGTGCAAGGGTCTGTAAGGTGTTCGGTGGAAGAGCGCGACCGCGAGGGCGAGGGCGGAGCGGCGGGTGTAGAGAAGGATGAGGTCGGTTAGGAGGGTAGGGGAGAGGAGGGAACGGGTTGTGATTTGGGCCTGGATCTGCTTGGCTTGGTTGAGGGATTGGTGGGGGTTGCGGAGGAGGGTGGAGAAGAGGGTTGGGAGTGAGGGTTGTTGTTGGAGATGTCTGGACATGTTCTGGATCGGTTGGATGAGGGAGTGAGAGCGGGAATGATTGTTTGTGGGAATTTTGGAATGTAATGTTTGAGTTCCGCTTGATTTGAGCTTCTTCTTCTAAGTTCGATTGGAAACTCGACCAAATAAAAGATGTGATCTCGAAACACGAGTGTAACGAGACGAAGATGTCCTTAGGCAAATCCGTTCGTTAATGGAAAGTTTCGACTCCATGATAAGTATGTTTCGTTGTGTAATAAACTTGAGACCACGTGCACTATCATATATGTATGATAAACACCAATCATATCATTCTAGTCACTAGTATGATATGCATCTTACCTTATATTTCTCACTAAATCAGCTCATAGTATGCTGAACACACAATTGAAAAACATATCCCTCTAGTCACTAATACGATATTCATCTTGCTTTAGGCTCACTAAATCAGCTCATAACTCTGGTGTGGATACTCTGTGTAAGACAACTCTTGTGTGGATACTCCTTTGTCTAAGACACCACTGTATTTGGAGAACCATATCAGATGTGGTTGCTTAGGTCACCAATTCACCAACTCAATTTTTTACCCACGATGCTTTGGCACGCTATGCCATGTGTCAACGTATGATTGATGCATGGTGGAAATATGCAGAAGATTGATTCAGTGTTTTTCTATGTCAAATATATGAATGACGAAAGAAGACTAAGAAACGTTTTCTGGGCTGACTACCGCTCTAGAGCTGCATATTCATAGTTCGGAGATGCTATATGTTTCGACACTACCTACCTTACTAACAAATACGACATGCCTTTTGCACCATTTGTAGGAGTTAATCACCATTCCGGGTATGTGTTACTCGGTTGCGCTTTGCTATCCTATGAGACCATTGAAAATTATATTTGGTTGTTCCAGACGTGGTTGTCGTGCATGGGCGGTTCGTATAACAGATGGTTTTATCGTACTAAGAGTTTTGGACTTGTCCTTTTTAAGAAATGGGTTTGTCCTTTTTATCCTATTGGAGTAGCTTATTTAATGGTTTCCCCCCTTAAAATATTAGATTGTCATTTTTAACCTGTGGTAGTGACCTTTTAATAAATGGGTTTGTCCACCTTAAAATATGGATTTGCCCTTTTAACCAATGGATATGTCATTTTTAACCGACGAGTTTGTCTTTTTTAAGGTATGAATTTGTCTTTTTTAAGCAATGAGCTTATCCCTTTTAATATGTCAGTTTGTCCTTCTTAATTAGCAGTATTGTGCAGATATCCCTCCACCAGCGATCATAATAGACCAATGTGACGCCATTACTGCTGTTCTAAGGAATGTCTTCCCAAATGTCAGACACAAATTTTGTATATGACACATAATGAACAAAGCTTTCGTGAAGTTGCCAACGCAGTATCGCAAACACATGTTATATGATCTAAAATTGATTGTGTATTACTCAAAAAACCCAGCTGAATTTGATCAAAATTGGGAAGGTTTCCTTGGTGATTTTGCGCTTCAGAACTATAACTGGCTCCAATCCATTTATGCAATCTGTGAGTCCTGGGTGCCTGCTTTTGTTGGTGATTGTTTTTCTGTTGTAATGACTTCTACCCAAAGAAGCGAAAGTATGAACGCGTTCTTCGACAAGTACCTAACTTCGAAGACCACCCTTAAGTAGTTCATTCAACAATACAAACTCGCACTCCATCACAAGTACGAGAAGGAACCTTAATCATATTTCGACTGTCTTCATAAGAACCCCCAATTGGTTTCAATATATCTCTTCGAGAGTCAAATCAGCGAGTTGTATACGGTAGGGGTTTTCAAGAAAGTCCAGTTAGAAATCGGGAAGATGGTATACTGCAACCTTACCGAGGAGTTCGAATCAAATGAGGTGGTGCACTACAAGGTAACTGAACGTGTATGGACTGGCGAGCAACTATTGTCGAAACATTTCCTGGTACAACATAGAAGCTTGAACTTCACATGTGATTGTAAAATGTTTCAACATGTTGGTCTTCTATGTTGCCACGTGTTGGTTGTACTTGCACGTGTAGATCCTAATGCATTGCTCCCACCTTCTTACATCATTAATCAATGGTGGAAGGATATTCGTCGGAGCAATCGAGATAATATGTACCAAGACGATGGCATAATGGAGAAGGATGCGCTGCATCGTCACAACGACATCATGGGTCGTATCATTTGGATCGTACAGGAAGCATTCATTTCCTACAAAAGATATCTTAAGGACGTGAAGTGTATGAAGTGGCTTAAGTCACGTATGAACACTACCCAGGTCCCTACTATAGTTGATAGAGCTGGGACCGCGGGTAGAACTGTGCGCAATCCAGATAAAGTCACCTGTCCAGGAAGACCACCGACCAAACGTTGGGTTTCCTTAGCTGAGAAGATAATTAAAAAAACCAAAAAAATATGTCACAGAAGAGCAGAGCAAGTTCAGGAGGAAGGGTAAATCCCCACTGCATCAGATCGCGCCGAGACCAGGAGATCCAGATTTTGGCGATTTGGACATGAAGTTGTATTACGAGCAACGAGCTCCTTAAGTTTGCATTGTTAACTTTGAAAAGTTCAAGTAAAACAAAGATTACCTTACAATATGGGTTTGTTCTTTTTAATATATGAGTTTGTCATTTTTAACCCATGGGGTTGTACTTTTTAACCTACGTCTTTGTTCTTTTTAAGATATGAGTTTGTACTTTTTAACCCATGAGTTTATCCTTTTTAAGTTATAGTCTTGCCTTTTTAAATTATTGGTTTGTCCTTTTTAATAGTTGAACTTGTTCGTGCTAAGATATGGGTTTGCCCTTTTAACCTATGGGGTTGTCCATTTTAAGATATGGGTTTGTCATTTTTAATATACGGGTTTGACCTTTTTAATAGTTGAACTTGTCAGTGCTAAGATATGAGTTCGCCCTTTTTAACCTATGTGTTTGTCCTTTTTAATATATGAGTTTGTCTTTTTAAATATATGAGAGTGACATTTTTTAACGAAACGTATGGATGAATTTACTTGCGTTAAAAAAAAGGTCTACATGAAAAGTAGAAAAACTTAGTATGTAAATTATACATCAAAAGTTGAAAAACTGAGTGTGCAAACTATACATGTATATAGGACACCGCCCAAGAGTACAAACCAGACATAAAAAACAAAAGGTAGAGAAGATTTGTCCTTCAAAAGTTAATAGAGGTGTGGGAGTCCCTCAGTAGATACATTGCCAATTCACCCCTGAATGCGTGAAGACATCTTGTACTCCTCATTCGTCGGCGAAACCCATTGATGAGACACCTTATCCAGTATAAGACATAAGCACCGCAGTCGTTGCTCCCTGGCTTTTGACGTTGGCACGTTGTACACCTTTAGTCGATCCCTCCAGTATTGACCCAATATCTTGGCCATGCATTCATGTACGCCTACTAACTGGTTGGGATCTTCATGTGGAACTAGCTCCCTAGAGACATTGTTCAAGTGCAGGATCTCCTCAAATGGACCCTTGACAATCACTAGAGTCCAATGTTGGGACAGTAGCATTGGTTGTGCGATGACGGTCCTTCTAGGATCCATGCCTTTTAGTTGATGGGAGACCAAGTCTTCAATAGACTGGCTTTGGCCATTGACAATGCGCTTTGAACAGAAGGTTGAAATACAGAAAACCTCTTGCGGGTAGCTTTTTGTATTTTGTTGGTCTTCTAGTACAGAAATCATATTGTCGACCATCTCGTTGGTCATATCATCACCTTCATGATTAGCTCCTTCAGGTCGGATCATGTGAAATTGCACAAATCACCTCTCCAGATCACCTCACTGTGATTTTGGGTGGTTGCGGTCAAGTTCAATAATGTGTTCACCTCATTGCTGCTCAATGTGACCAACGCATCCATGTCTATGTTTGGCCTTGTCTCTCGTGAGTGATGAGCCAACCTAAAATAATCTTCTTCCCTCTTCCTCTTTTTAGGCTCCTTTGGAGCAATCTTTCTTTCCTCTTCCACTCCTCTTCCTCTTTCTACTTCTTTTTATCCTTCTCTTCATCTTCTTTCCTCTTGTGCTCCACTGAGGCCATTGAATGAGGTATTTTGATCGCCCAATTTGCTCTCCTGACATTCTCTTTCTTCTCTGCCTCCTCTTGCTGCTTAAATTCTTCCTCTTTCTTCTTCCTATTCTCATTTTCCTCCTCTTTCTTCTTTCTTCCTTCCTCCTTATATCCTTCTTTCTTGCTCCCTTATCGTGTGCTTCTCCACCTCCTTCTTTCTCCTTCCTTCTTTCTTGCTCCCTCCTTTTCTCTTCCTGTTTCTTCTTCTCTTCTCTCCCTCTCATTTTCCTTCTCGTCCTCCCTCATCTTCTTCTTCTCTTCCTCTCTTCTCTCTCCCTCTCTTTTTACTTCTCTTCCTCCCTCCTCTCTTTCCTCATCTTCTCCCTCCCTATCTTCCTCCCCATAGTTCTGCTGAGCTACACTCTCTTCTCGAAGAGATGCAATCTCTTCCTTCAGCGTCTCATTCTGTTGGATTTCGTGCCCTATTACATGTATATATTTTTCGAAATTTTATAAACATATAGGATCGAAACATTCATATTTTCTTCGATTTTCATATAGACATGCATTTCTTTGTCTTGACTTGATTTCCTTTCTTCCTTGAGTCTTGATCACCTGTAGAGGTTAGCACAAAGCAATATATATGCAATGCAATATGTGTGCTACTCTACATGATCATAATTAAGATTAGGTTAATTAAATCATCAAAACATAGATTAAGGCCAAAACGCCAACATTAACATGTGACTCAAAAGTTTAGGTTATCATGCATATTATCATTCATACACATCCTAACATTCAACACATTCATCAAATGCATAGCAAGATTATTAAAACAGAAATTAAACCATTCACACAATCCACATCGTGTGAGTTTATATGTTCCCTTCGATCCTTGATCCTCGATCCTCGATCGATGCGCTACAACGGCGACTTCCTCTTGCACCGGAGATGTAGATTTTACAGAAAATAAACATGCTCCTCACATTCGATAAAAACCGACTAGTGCAAGTCCTATGTAAAACCTCTCAAATGCAATGCAATTATCTAAAAGATAGAAAGAGAGAATTTGGCTTTTACATACAAATAAGCCCTTGTATAACAATAATTACATACATTCATAGTTGCTGATTTGGAACATATAAACTCACAATTCCTGCAAAAACAACTCGAGCAACGCATACACGCATGTCCAATCTAAACTATTTAATCTAGATTATCAAGCATCTAAAATCAAACAATTCTAGAAAAATCATTTGAAATCCATTAAAATGATTTTCATGCATCCATAGTTCAAAATTAATTATTTTGAACCACTGTTCATCCAATTTCCAAAAGGAAAGATGAACATTACTCCTTTTCGGTTTTGTTGATTCCTTTATAAAATAATCATTTAAAATAAAACGAAAATTCTATAAATTAGACAAATGTCTAAATTTCAATTCTTACAATCATGTGTGATGTTTTAAAACAATCATATATAAATTTATTAGAATTCTATCAACAAAATATCGAAAAACTCGAAAAAGACATAAAACCGAATTGTTTTGATTCTAGATGGTAGCCTAAATTGATTCTATGGTTTAAATCAAAGATAATATGAATCAAAAGCTCTGATACCACTGTTGGATTTCGTACCCTATTACATGTATATATTTTTCGAAATTTTATAAACATATAGGATCGAAACATTCATATTTTCTTCGATTTTCATATAGACATGCATTTGTTTGTCCTAATTATTTGACATGCTTTGGAACAAACAAACAATTGCAAAGAGGATCATACCTAGAGGTTCTCTAAAACCTCTTGAAGATCCGGAGTCGCGTTGACGGTTGAATCGCCCGGTGGATTGCCTCCGAGTATTCACCAAACTCTAAACGAGATTGGAGAGAGAAAAGCTAGCCTCTCAATCTCCAATATGGTTTAGAATCCAATTACTAACCCTTCTTTAGTTCCCTTGAGAAGATGATCTCTGAAAACTAAAATTAATATTAAGAATTAAGGAAATTTCGTGGAGAATTATGGAGAGAGATTTTTGCATGAGAAAACAATGAATTAATTAATGAGGTAATGAGATAAACTTGTATTTATAAGTTTTCTCCAAATTACCTATTCATGTGCAACCTCTTGCCCATGATTTCAGGCAAACTTCCATCTAACCATCCATTATTTACTAACAAATAATCTTAGCCACGAATTAAATCAATTGTGGACCAATTCCCTGCATGATCTAATTAATTCTTAAATTAATTCTGCATAAAACCGTCTGGACCGGTCGACCATTTGGAGATTCGGTCGACCGCTCGAACCAAGTTTCGGTCGACCGTTCGCAACAATAAAATATTTCATCGCAATGTTCGGTCGACCATTCCGAACAGACGAAAATTCCATGTTATCGGTCGAGACGTGTCCGGTCGACCGTGCACCGATCGGTCGACCGTTTACTGTTAACCGGTCGACCGTTTGTGCACAGTACTGTAGACTTGTCAAATTTCGGTTTAACCCCTACAAAATTTGACATTTCGGGATTAGTAGTAAATTCACAACTTATGTAACATATTATCCTATGTAATGATAAATCCTTACACCCCATAATATTTACATCACATATGAATTTAATTTAGATTCTAATTATGTTATTAATCACAACATAATTTTGATTTTGCTTGTTCACCCCATGTGTCATATTTTCTACATGAAACCCGACACATCTTATGAACTCAAAATCCTCATTTCTCATTTCCCAGTTTTGTGGTGTGACCTATGGGAGGATCTAAACTAAGTTGACAGTGATATTAAAAGCTTAATACCACAAGCTATAAGCGGTATCTAGCTACACATTATAGCTCCCAATTAGTTAGATGTCTTAATTCCACTTGAATCAAAACCCGATCCATTTAGTGATGGAGTGCACCACTTGTGTCCGTCCCTTGCCTCATGATATTAAGAATACACACAAAGTAGTATTGTGTCATCTTTGTATTAGTGTTCATTTCTTGATCTCTTTAAGCTAGTTATAAATATGTGACTTAACTCAAATCACATTGTGCACATTATAACTTTGCTTTATCAAGGGGCCCACTAATATCATCACTCAATTAAGAGGGGCAATGATAATCTTTTGACTAACTATCTTCTTCAACGAAAGTCATACTTAACCAACCAATGCCTTTACACTACACTTATTGGCAGCTTAAGACACTAGTCTAATCAAGCATTTCTTAAGTGATCGGATATAAGTCTAATATCACAGGACCAAGGACACAGTAAAATATTAATGACACAGAAACACATTTCTATAATATTTTACTTATTAGGTCTATTCAGTATACAAAAGTAATATTTTCCTCTTTTGTGTACCCGTGTTGTCACTTACTTGTAGAGCTACAATGATCTATGACCAACACGACAATCTTAACTCGGTAATTAATGTCCCATGTTAATTACCATGATTGCGAATATCTTTTGTTTTATGTAAACCAATATCTTTTAGAGCTCTACGCTTAAGGACTAAGAGTCTCTTCCTTAACACTTCTAAAAGACGAATAACATAAACAAGGAACAAAATGATTTCTCATTCAATTCATAACAATTGACATTTAAAAGTAAAACTTTTAGAACACATTCCCTTCACATTCTCCTCCTGAGACTTCCTCTGTTCTTCATTGAACCTCTTAACCTCTTCAGTTGCCTCCTGGAGGGCAACTTCGGCTTACAGTCATTTCGTCTTTAGCCCAGCCAGTTCTAGCTCTTGAAGTAGTGGGTCCCTTGGGATGCTGCAGTCTCTCAATTGCACCCTGGGGCCGATGCTTGTTGAAGCACAATCAGTTTTTGTGCGATGGGTGGGCTCAGGAATTTGAGCCAGACCAAGGAGTTCCTTCTCCTTTGGTGTAAGGATCGGCGGGTGCGTCTGTCCGATTTTTCCGTTGTACATTTTAGGGAGGGTGATGCCGCATTCCTCCCATCTCTTCAGAATTAACCATTTACCAAATAATGCAGACCACCGGTTCAACCTCGGGTAGGCACCCATTTTCGGCTCCCCAAACCTAAACTTCTCGCAGAGCCACACCTGTATATGCAAGACCGTTAATAATGACAAGATGTATTTAAAAACACGTGTAAATTAAAAGGGACAAGCACATATCGTAAAAGGGACAAACCCATAGGTTATAAAGAACGGACCCAATCATTAAAAAAATCAAACTCAATTGCTACAAAAACATGCGCAAACTAAAGTACAATCCCATAGTTTAAAAAGGACAAACCCATATCTTAAAAAAGACAAACCCAAAGGTTAAAAAGAACAAACCCAATCATTAAAAATGTCAAACCCAATCACTACAAAACACGTGTAAATTAAAAAGGACAATCCCATAGATTAAAAAGACAAACTCATACATTAAAAAAGACAAAGTCATAACTTAAGAAGGACAAACCCCTTATGTTAAAGAAGACAAACCAATGGGTTAAAAAGTACAAGGCCATATCTTAACAGACAAACCAATAGGTTAAACATGACAAACCCATATATTGAAAATGACAACCAATATATTAAAAATCGCAAACCATTACTAGTAGTATGGCAACACGTTCGTCGACGTTTCCCTTCTTGGGAGCGTAGTTACCGGATGACCTCCTTTTCCTATAGATCCCTGCTAGCTTTCTCCAGGCCAATCACAAGGGCTTCGTGAGCCGCCTTTGCACATGTGTACTTTTGGAGGCATTTGAGGTCAGCCAAATACACCATGAACCAAACTTTTGTTCGCAACGTGACATCACAAAACAAATAATGGTTGAAGATGTGACAAATCAGGAGCCTAACGTACTCCTCATGCTCTCCCATATGACCGGTAGCCAACATCTGAGCATGGAGCTCCACGTTCTTAAGGTTCTTCCCCTCTCGCATTGCGACATGTGTTAGCTGCATTTGTACTGTCTTGCCACGCAGTCTTAGTCCCAAAATTAGGGCAATGTCTTCTGCTGTGAATTGGACTACCCTAGAGCCAATCCTCAACCCCACCTCCTTGGTGTCATAGTGTTCAACGAACCAATCTACAATGTCAATATCGACCGGGACGTTATTCAGCTATAGGAAGTGACCGAAGGGGTCCCCCGGAATACGTACTTCTCAACGTCCATCATCTTTTCCAACTGCTTCTTTATCAGTGTCCAGGCACATTTCGACGGCTAGAAGTAGTGGGTAGATGCCTAAGAAAACACAAAAACCAACTTTAGCAAGTTTGTAAAATCAAACCAAGTAAGGAACACCGGTTACATCGACAAACCTGATGCACCGCCACATTGCTGGAGGAAGCACGGCGCGGAGAATCCATTGGTTGTAGGGGAAAAAGTTGAAGAAAAGGGAGTCCTGAATGGGCGAAGGATTCTGAAAAAGGAAGGAGATACAGCGGGAGAAACCTCTAGTGTTTTTTGATGTACGGTTTCTTTCATTACTCGGTTTCTGAACCATCGCCGGTTCCTTGTCTTTTCCACGTCTAATCTCTGAGGCCGAAAAGGAACCGTCGCACACATGAAACAGGTAATTTTTTCTTTCGAAAAAAATGGCACGATGTCGGGTAATGACACTGACTGGATGACACGTAAAGTGTGTCACGGATGCCCGTGTCCGTGTATAAGGACCCTTCACCTTTATGTTGCAACCTTTTAACTCTTATTGGTTATTATTAAACCTGGTCTTGAACATGACCATGCCAAATCCACGTAGACTCATACCAAAGTTATAAGACCGACCTAAATCAAATTTTCTCTATCTTTAAGTTCTCCTTCCAAACATTATATGTATCATAAAGTATAATCAAAGAGATCATTACATTATACTTTGCTAGTCAGGTAATTACGAGAATGTCATGTACATGATCGACATAAACTCATATCAGAATTATGGAGACCGTTCTAAACCACAAAAAAACTCTATCCATAAGGTCAACTTCTAAACATTATAAGCACCACTGAGTATATTGAAGGACCATTACATCATACATCTTCGGTGAGTATGATCTAAAACCCAATTACCATAAATGACTCGACGAAGATGTTGGTTTTGTGGCTAATCATGTAGTAATATTGATAATTTAGGCTAACATATCACTAAAGATGTTTTAATCAAATATTATTCTCACACATGCATACAACACATGCCATATTACATATTGCTTGGTTATACTAAGTTTCAGATTTGGAGAATGGAGAATTCAACTCAAACGTGCGATGAAAGGATCAAGAAATGAAGACTATTCGATTGTAATTTTTGTTTTCTTGAGTTCTTAAGAAATATTGTAAACTTAAGCATTTGAGTTGATTTTTCCTCGCACTCATACTAATCTACCTCGAGAAGTCACACAAATAATTTCCCTTTATTTGGACTTCAATAGATCACGATCGGCCGCCAGAAACATCATTCAACTGTATTTAACAACTTCCTTGGTTGAATAGTCAACCGTTCTGCCCATTTAATCCGACCTTTCTTGGTTTTCAAATTTTCATTCTAAGCCATTTTCTTGTTGTTTTCTCCTATCGACTATTTTGAGAACCATGTCTTTACAAAATTAGATATTTATGATTTTTATCAACCACTCCACCTTGACCGGTTGAACCATGCATCACAAAATCAGGTTAGTAGCCTTTGAATATTTGGTCGATTATTTTTGACTTAACATTTGACTAATCACTCAGTTTGAGACACCAACTCCAAGTCCAAACCATGTTTTGTCGACCACTTCCTACCCAACAGTTGACCAAGTGTTAAACCCAAATTTGGTCACTCCCTGATCGATCGATCGTTATATGGATTTGATCGACCGTTCACTTAAGTTTTTAAGTAAATGGTCTAAGGAATGCTAAAAATGGTCGACGCTCGACTGGTTCTTCACTTTACTCCTTTTGCAGGTTGCTCCAATAACTCTCATATTTAGTGTAATGATTATATTGACTTCAAACCTATAAATATGAGTGCTCTAGACCCTAATTCATATCCTTCTAGAAATCCAAAGCACTCACACATCCTTGAGGTCAAAACCCACTATCTAGTCACTTTTTCTTCAATTCTACTCTACCACTTGAAGTTCTCATTGTCCAAATTTCCCTAGTGCTTAGTTAGAGTTTCAATTTCTCAAAGAAGGTTGGAGCTTCTGGTTGGAGCACTCTCATGCGTTGTGGGAAGAGATTCAAGCATCGTAGGTGTGTCTGTTTGCTTGTGGTGTATAAGGCTTGATACGATCTTGAATTTGGATCAGTTAGTGAAGACGTAAACGGGGCTCAAGGTTGGAGCATGCCTTCTAAGATAGGACTAGGACCCATTTCGGGTGCAGAACCTTTTTAAATTGACTTGTTCTTGTGGTTTGTGATTTCTAGACTCAATCCTTTTAAATTTCCTCATTGCATTTATGTCTATTCAACCCCCTCTAGATCAATTGGAGCCATTTAAATCCTATAAAAGATTCAAAACAACATCGTCAAATTCATGTTACTTAGAACGAACAATCTGTTCAAATGATACTAGAACCCAATTAGCATACGTGACCCATATAGAATCACAACACTGTAGAAAATACTAGAAGGACATTGTGTGAATTAGTAATGTCTTGATTTCAATTTATTAGGTCCCAAAGAACAGCGTCACTTGTGACAAAATTAAAAAATGACCCCTATCCATAAGGTCCTCTTCGGAACATTATAAGCACTTCAAAGTATAATTAGAGGGACCATCACTTATACATCATTGGTGAGTCAAATCTAGAACCCAATTAGCATAAGTGACCCGACAAAGAATCTTAATATCATTGCCAAATCTATGCTACTTACAAGGAATAATCAATTAAAATGACACTAGAATCCAATTAGAATAAGTGACCCGACAAAGAAACACAATACTGTCGCCAAAACCATGCTACTCACAACCAATAATCAATTAAATGATACTAGAATCCAATTAGCATAAGTGATCCGACGAAGAATCACAATGCCATCGCCAAATCGATACTACTTATAACGAATAATCAGTTCCAATGATAATATAACCCAATTAGCATAAGTGGTCCAACGTATAATCACAACACCGTCACATATCCATGTTAGTTGCAACGAATAATTAGTTCAAATGATACTAGAATCCAATTAACATAATTGACTGATTAGTAGCATCTCATACCTTGGATTCATGTTATTGATCCTTTATTGTACCCCATATGTGTGCTACTCGGGTGTTTAGTTAATGTGTTTCAGGTATTAGGTAATAAATAAATGAATGAGAGCGATTTGGACCTCATTGCAACATAAAAGGAACTTTCTGCAATGTTTTTGAACTCAGTCAAATGTCGGGGAACTTTTTGCAAATCCGGAGTGACCTTACATGTGAGAAACATGAGGTTGAACTTAATTACGATTTCAAACCAGGCCTAAATCGCAATTGTGCGATTCAACTCCAATCCGGAATGATTCAATAGGCCAAGGTTCACCCCACGTGTTAAAATAAATAACTTAATTTGCTGGACCAAATTCAAGTCGAATGGACTCAGATGATCTGCCATTGGTGATTGACATCATTTCATGCTTACATTTGCATCTTAGATCCATTATCTTTCACCTAAACAATGCTACGTGACGAGTTTTATGTTTGAATTCCAGAGATAAAGAGGTTTAAAGAGAAGAAGCATAAAAGGACCCAAAAGCAGGAAAAATGACTGAGTTGAAAGACTCGAGGACTAAGATGCTAGATCAAAGGACCTAAATGGAAGATCGAAGGACCAATGAGCAAACAAAAATACTCCACACCATCATGGGGAGTATTTTGGAAATTCTATTAAGGTCGGAGCTCCACCAAGTCAAGTAAATGCATCAAAGACAAACAATACCATCATGGAAAGCCTAGACGAAAGCCCAGGCCGATCCAGATCCTGTAGACCGCCAATTGGCGGTCTGGGTTGCTCCGGATCCACGGAGATTTTTGTGGATTGTGTATTAGAGCGTATTTAGTCTATTTTTGGTATTTGTTTAGTCCCATACCGGGGGATTGTCCCGGATTACCTTTTTCTATGGCTATAAAAAGAACTCTTCACCTTCTATTGTAATCACTCCATGCTTTGTGGCCATTCTCCCTAATTGAAGTGAAAGCCTTGAAGCAAGAAACTCAGTGGGGGAGATGCTACTAGTATTGTGAGTCTCATTTAATAAAAGTTTTCTTCATTATGTTGCTTGCTTGTTTCATGTTGTTTACTTACTTAGTTTAATTTCATTTCATTAGTTTTAGTAGCTTAGTTAATATGCTTTCCTTGCTTAGTTTAATAATTAGTTTAATGTTTAGTGAGTAAAACCACTCCCATTTTGAGGGGTGGAGATGATACTTATATATGCAATTAAGAAAGGAAGAATGTTTTATTTTGAAATGTGTTGATTAATATGAATGCATGCTTGTTAGAATAGAACACTTTGTAGGATCGTGTGGGTTTATGGGTCCACAATAAATGCTAATCACCTAATTACCTACTTGTATAAGCAATCAAAGAAATGCAGCGGAATTTAAACTAAAACAAGCAAGTGTAGGAATATGCAAACCACAAATCGACTCGGCGTTTTTATAGAGGTTCGGCACCCCACCCGGGTCCTAGTCCTCTCTCGCAAGCTCCGCTCGGATCACCGAGCTCCACTCACGACTTCACTAACCACACCCCGTTCCGGGCCGGGAGAGAACGCCTTTACAACCGTCAAACTTGCGAACAACCCTGGCCAAGCTTGGAATCCTCTTCTCACAATCCGAGAAGGATGCTTCGGGCTTTCACCGGAGCCTATACTCTTTTGACAACAAATGAGAACTTGAGTGGAGCAACACTCTCTAAATCTTGAGCACACTTGAGTAGGATTAAGAAATGATCACTAAGTGTGGAAGTTTGTATCTTTGAGTGTTTGGTATTCTCTCTAAAGTTTGGGACAAGTTTGTAGTGGGAGAGTTGTGTTAAAATGTGTTTTACAACTCCTTATATAGGCATGAGAGAGAATAGAGTCGTTGGGATTGATTGGGTATGAGTTGAAGAGTGATTACACAAAACAGAAAGTTCAGAACCCAATTCTGGCTGAATTCGGTCGACCGGATCGGGACAATCGGTCGACCGTTTGGCAGTTTTACACTCAGTTTGGTCGACCGGTTAAGCAACGGTCGACCGCCCAACTCTACGACTTAGGTTCACTTAAGTCATCGGTCGAACACAAGATAGGGTTCGGTCGACCGATTTTGACCAGGCACTTTGGGGTTGACAAACAAATGTGTGAACGGTCGACTGAAACAGGTTTGGCGGTCGACCGAGTAAGGACAGGCACTTTGGGTTTGTCAAGAGATGAACCAACGGTCGACCGATCGTGGTCCTCGGTCGACCGATACATGAAATGTATTTGGGGTATTTTTGGTTTAATAAGAATACGACCGTTGGGTATATACGGCAAAAGTAACGGTAGGGAAAATATGAACTGACAGTCGACCGAAAGGTAAAACACGGTCGACCGAATATGGGCAGTGAAAACACAAACAAGAGACATGATCACTCGGTCGACCGAACGGCATGTAGCGGTCGACCGAATGTGGGCAGACTTTTGCAGTTCAGGTTTGGTGTTTTCCGGTCTAAGTTTGGGTGATCTATTGAAGTCCAAATTATGTGAAATTTCGTGTGTGACTTCTATAGGGAACCTAGTGTGTGATTAAGTTGATTTTAGCTCAAGTATGCTCAAGTACACTTTGTTCCTAAGACTCAAAAGAAATCAAGATTACATGTCTTCGATTTAGCTTTAATTACATGTCTTGACTTCATTTCCATCTTTCTTGAGTCTTGATCACCTGTAGAGGTTAGCACAATACAATATATATGCAATGCATAGTGTGTGCTACTCTAATTAAGATTCGGTTGATTAAATCATCAAAACATAAGATTAAGGCCAAAAAGCCAACACACTTCACTAGATGGGTTTTACCACTAGTATTAAGACACATCCCATGCTTGTTTAGTTTCTTAAATAACCAGCTTGTGTTTATGAATGTTAATCAAATAGGTTAGTGATTTAATTGATGGGTTTTGCCACGATAAGTAGACACCTCCCATACATGAAAACACTACCTCCACTTGTGTTTATAGGAAAACATTCTTACCACCTTATCGTGTATGTGTAGTCACTCCATGATGCATTGCATACATTGCATCATATGTCTTTCATTTAGATTATTTTTATATCAATAAATGTTACTAAGGTATGTCTTTAGTCTTATTTACTGTATATAGGGACCTGAATGCAAATTACCCATATCCCGAGCATAAACGCGTGCAAGAGACACATTTCTATCATAAAGACCAAGTTCAAGATTAATGGGGTTCAAATTTAAGTTCATCCAAGCATAAAAGCATTCAAAGACCAAATTACAAAAGGCCAGAGACTTAAGCACAAAAGTAGTCAAGGACTTAATTGCAAAAAGCCGAGGACCCGACTACAAATTACGAGGACCAAAATATTATTTTAGAGAAGCTCAAAAGGAAAATCAAATTTAGATCTCCAAATATATTCGGAGCTCAACGGAAAGGCAAGAAATCAATCCAGACGCGCAAAGGACATCTAAAACATACCATAAACACATAGGAAAAATCCGGATCGATTCTGAGCCAGAAAGGTGGCGATTCTGCCGCACATTACATGTAAATTGCGGCGTTTCCGCCGCACCCCTTTGGATCCACGGGTCGCGCTTCTGTCTAGTTGCGTGTTGACGCGTGTACTTTCCTATTTTGTACTAGGGTCCCCTGTTGAGGCTATAAATAAGGCCAAATCATGTATTGAAGGATCGCGTGCCCTCCTCTTCCCTTTAGCAATAAAATTCTGTTCGTTTATTTCGTGTTTTTAGTTTTCTTTCGTAGTTTCTCTAGGACCCCTTCTCCTTCCCTCCATCCATGAGTTTCTAACTCTCTCCAAAGGGTGGGGGTGATGGATTTAGGGTGATGAGAAGAAGAATTATGTTATTATTTTAATTTCGTGTTAGTATATTTTGATTACTTGAGTTTACGTTGTGTCATTTATCATGTAATGCTTTATAACTAATGTGATTTATTATAAGTTTCAGATTTCTCTAAACAAAACCCGATATCTAAACCCCCACCGTTGGACTCTCATCCATATTTGCTTTCTTCTTAGTTTTTTGTTGTTCTTGCTTTAGAAAATTGAAAATCCAAAAATCTCAAACCAACCTTATTTCTCTCTCTTTCTTTCCTTAATCGAAAATCACAAAAATATAAATATCTCTCCCTCCTTGTGTTCGACCCGTACTTGTTGCGTCTTCATCGACGTCGTGCACTTGCGGTATAAATATAATTCTCATCAAGTTTTTGGCATCGTTGCCGGGGAGGCGACGAAGATTTTGTTTATTTTTGATGATTTCGATTCTATTTTGTTTATCGTGTGCGCGATGTAACTATTTGGGTTTGCGTTTTGAGGAGACAACAGAGTGCGCGGCGAAATCCGGGCACAGTTGGAGCAAGAAGAGTGGCAAAATCGCCGCACCTAAAGAACAACCTTCCGGCGGATCCGCCGCACGTCTGGAGCATCTGGGCTTCAAAATTTTCTGGGGTCGTCTCCATCTCTGGGTGGACGCGTAGAGCAACTGGAAATTTTCGAGAGCGGGCGGCGAACCCGTCTTAGCGTTGCGTAGGTAACTTTTGTTTCCTTTTGCGCAATTTTCGATTTTTGGAAAGTTTCCTTTTTATAGAACTACACGTGTTAGGCTCAAATTCCATAATTGGCAATAATTCAACTCTGACCTAAAAATTGGCAAAATTAGAAGGACTTAGTGCATGCATCATATAGTGTTTTGTTTGCATTATTCTTGCTAAATTCTTGCAAATTATTTTTTGTTGAAGAATGCTGGAGGCAAGGTACGTGCGTGGTTTTTATTGACTGCATATAATTTAGTTTGCATACAACCTTGCAATTGTCCCCCACTAAATACCAATGTTTGACTATCTTTTCTAGATTTAAATTAAACTATCTTAAGGGTAACTCCGTAGGAAAAGATACGGTGGGGATTTCATCACCCTTCCGTGGCCCACAAATCACAATCCTAAAGTGTCACCCAAGCCTTAAATTAAAATCAATTAGACATTGGCCCCTAAGGATTCGAACTCAATTAAGGAGAAGATTGGTTTGACTTGTCATGACTTGAAGCTCATCGAATTTAATTTGGTGTCTAGAAAGTGTTTTTGTGTTGACGTAAGTCTTCCAAGCGAAGTGGTTGTCTAATTGGCACCGACTCTGTCGGAAGCGCCCCCACTAGCTATACACTGCCTGACCAATTTGGTTTGATTAGTGAGGGAGGTGAATCAAGTGAACCAATTCGACTCAACCAGTTAGGAGTCGTCTATATTTAAGCTACATTAGGTCTCACGAGTTCATCTGGATTACAGTCTAGAGCTTAGCCCCAATCCACCTGTTGCACCACCTCACCCGGATCCAATGGGTGAGAATGTATTGGACCCGCCTAGGACTCTGAGGGATCGGTGCTACCCAACGATGGCTGATCAGCCATCGTGCATTGTTATGCCCATCATACCGGGTCGCGACTTCGAACTAAAGGCATAATACCTGAGTATGTTGCCCAAGTTCACCTCTAAGGAAGACCCATATCTCTTCCTTAGAGAATTTGAGGAAATCTGCTCCCTTATGCAATACCAGCATATCTCTGAGGAGGCAGTGCGTCTTAAATTCGTACCTCTAGCATTGAAGGACGACGCTAAGAAATGGCTATATAGTCTATCCGAAAGATCTATTAGGAGTTGGGTCGAGTTTGTTCAAGTATTCTTAAAGAAATATTTCCCCAACCATAAGACTATTAGGATTAGGAATGGAATTGTTGCATTCGTTCAATCTGAGAGCGAGCCGTTCTATTCCTATTTGGAAAGATTTAAGAACCTGTTGACCCAATGCCCTCATCATGGAATTCCAAGATGGAAATTGTGCCAAATTATTTATGAGGGATTGACACCTACATCTAGGGTTATGTTAAAATCTGTAAGCCAAGGAAACTTTATGTCCAAAAATGAGAATGATGCTTGGACTTTTCTTGAGGATTTAGCCGAAAATAGTATGCAATGGGACAATACTAGAGCACCGATTAACCCGAGTATTGGATCTAGAATAGCAAGTCAACCCAAATCAGGTGTCTTAGCTGTAGATGCTACTGTAGCTGCTGAAGCAAAACTACCTACCCTTATTCGTAGAATGGAAAGTCTAGAGCTAAAAACCCAACCCCTGGTGAATCAAGCCTCTTCTATCCCTTGCTCTAGATGTGGTCAAACTGGTCATATAATGAAGGATTGTGCACATATTTCTGCGGACTTGGAACAAGTTAGTGTCGCATTTAACCATTCTAGAAATGACCCATACGCATCAACCTATAACCCAGGTTGGCGTAATCATCCCAATTTTTCATGGAACCAACAAGGTCAACCTCCTAAACAACAACCAAACCCGTATAACCAAAATAATACATCATCTGGGTTTAGTAACAATGGAGATTATGATGTTAGATTGACAAGCTTGGGAAATTTGGTTAACACGTTTATGCAAACGACCACCCAATCCTTCCAAAAGTTAGAAACACAAGTCAGCCAACTAGCACAAATTGTAGGTGAAAGAGAAAAGGGTCAGTTTCCAAGTCAACATGAGGTAAATCCAAGACCTAATAATCAATATCAGCCCTATCGACCACCTTTAGGAAGTAACATCCTTAGACCGGTTCAAATGGTTCATGAGGAGGGACCGTTCCAACAAATAAATGCAGTTGTATCATTACGGTCTGGAAAACAAGTTGATAACAATGTGGTAAATCTTAGGGCTCCTAATCAATCTAGCCGTCAAGCACCCACATGTGACCTGACCATTGAACCTGAAGTCCAATTTGAAAAACCCAACCCACCTAGTCAAACTGACCCTATAGCTCAACCTGAGCGAGTCTATGTTCCTAAAGCCTCATTCCCCAATAGACTCAATAAGAGCTCAAGTGCACAAATGGAGAAACTCTTGGAAGTATTTAAGCAAGTTAAGGTGAATATTCCACTCCTAGATATGATTCAACAAATACCTGCTTATGCTAAATTCTTAAAGGATATGTGCACTAAGAAGAGAAAAACGAACGTACCAAAGAAGACATTCTTGACTGCAAACATAAGCTTTATTCTGTCCAACTCATCTCCTATAAAGTATAAGGACCCTGGGTGTCCCGCAATTTCATGTGTGATAGGAGATGCTTTTATCAACAAAGTCATTCTAGACCTTGGTGCTAGTGTTAACTTACTCCCGTTCTCTGTCTATGAGCAACTAAACCTTGGTCCACTAAAACCCTCTAAGACAACCTTTCAATTTGCTAATTACTCTGTTAAGAAACCAAGAGGTATAGTAGAGGATGTTTTGATTAAGGTTGGTGACTTCATTTACCCAGTGGATTTTGTCGTTCTAGACACTGAACCTGTTGTCAATCCTAAGAGACAAATCCCTGTAATACTAGGCAGACCCTTTTTAGCCACTTCTGAAGCTTTGATAAATTGTCGAAATCCGCTCACGCAACTATCTTTTGGAAACTTAAAAGCTGAATTTAATATCTTTCATGTTGATAGTGAACCAGAAATAGTATGCAATCAAAGTGATGTTGTGATGAGATCGCGTATCTATAAGATTTCTGAATCAAATAAATCATCACAAAATCAAAAAGAAAGTGAGAAAAAAGGGAGTAATTCATCTACCCAACCACCATCACTCAAGCAAATAAGAGAACAAACACATGTGAGGGGTGTGGAATATTTACCTCAGGACTCTTAGGGTAAGATGGGGAACAATTCAACTGGATACATGCACCAACATGGTGACATTCAATCCAGTTCTGACTACGGTTGACTCTGGGCAAATTCAATCCCTCTACCGCAAGTTGACTCAGGTAATAAGTGCATTTGCTTTATCTTTGCATACATTGAGGACAATGCATGATTTAGGTGTGGAGGGTGTTTATCTATCTATCTATCTATATATTCTTCAAAAAAATTATTCAATGCTCCATGACATAGCTTAAGATTGAACTGCCAAAACCCGTGTACAAATTGCATTGAGTTTTTGTTCCTTATTATATAGTTCTGCTTGTAGAAACTAGGACATAAATCTAAGTTCCAAAGAAATAACCCATTACCCTTTAAGACATGTATGGACTTAAATTGGATGAATCAAATCTTTGAAGTGGTTGATAAAAAGCAGAGGTTGAGGAAAATATACCGGGAAGTGTGGACTTCTAATAGCAATTAAGACTTGAGGAAAATAAAAGCAAAAAATAAAATAAAAAAGAAAAAAATAAAGTAATAAAGTGAGGAAAGCACATTTTGCAAAATGATTACAAAAACTCAAGCCTTCGAGTCACTGGTCCGTAGGGGTATCTTAAAACCCAGTAACTTGAGTCTGCCAGCTCGGGATTATCGACCAAACTTGCTACACGAATGCAAAAAGGGTAAAAGTGTCAAAAAAGCAAATGTGTTGGATCACGGGAAAAAAAATACTTTAAGATACTTAAGGCCCAAAGTTAAAAGAATAATTCATGTCATGGTTAATCCGAATGATACTTCACAACCAGAGGAGGCGTGCAAAATAATTTAAGTGATAACATATGTAGAAGGGTTAGGGTGTGAATATTGGAGGAACGAAGACCAAGTCAGATTTTTTATGAGTTAGATTTATATAATAAGCATGCAAGAATTCTAAGTGAGATGTATAAGGTTGAGGTGGAGATATTTAGAGTTATTGATGAAATATTGAATTAAGACTTTGTAGGTGTGTCAACTGAAAACCCTCATGAGACAAACTCGTCCTCTAAGGAAACTTAGGGATTTAAAGGCTTGTTGCACATGCTAAGTGCAACCGTGATTCCTACGAAAGTGAGTTAGGATTTCCCTGTTTTCAGTTTTCTTATATTTTTTTTGCTAGGGACTAGCAAAGTCTAGGTGTGGGGGTATTTGATGCATTTCATACATTGCACCATCTGTCTTTCATTTAGATTAATTTTATATCAATAAATGCTACTAAGGTATGTGTTTAGTCTTATTTAAAGAATACAGGGACCTGAATGCAAATTACCCATATCCCAAGCATAAACGCGTGCAAGAGACTCATTTCTTTCATAAAGACCAAGTTCAAGATTATCGGGGTTCAAATTGAAGTCCATCCAAGCATAAAAGCATTCAAAGACCTAATTACAAAAAGACAGGGACTTAAGCACAAAAATAGTCAAGGACTTAATTGCAAAAAGCCGAGGACCCGACTGCAAATTACGAGGACCAAAATATTATTTTGGAGAAGTTCAAAAGGAAAATCAAATTTAGATCTCCAAATACATTCAGAGCTCAACGAAAAGGCAAGATATCAATCCGGACGCGCAAAGGACAGCTAAAACATACCATAAACACACAAGAAAAATCCGGATCGATTCTGAGCCAGAAAGGTGGCGATTCCGCCACACATTACATGTAAATTGCGGCGTTTCCGCCGCACCCCTTTGGATCCACGGGTCGCGCTTTTGTCCAGTTGCGTGTTGACGCGTGTACTTTCCTATTTTGTATTAGGGTCCCCTATTGAGGCTATAAATAAGGCCGAATCATGTATTAAAGGATCGCCTCCCCTCCTCTTCCCTTTAGGAATATAATTCTGTTCGTTTATTTCGTGTTTTTAGTTTTCTTTTGTAGTTTCTCTAGGACCCCTTCTCCTTCCCTCCATCCATGAGTTTCTAACTCTCTCCAAAGGGTGGGGTGATGGATTTAGGGTGATGAGAAAAAGAATTATGTTATTATTTTAATTTCGTGTTAGTATATTTTGATTACTTGAGTTTACGTTGTGTCATTTATCATGTAATGCTTTATAACTAATGTGATTTATTATAAGTTTCAGATTTCTCTAAACAAAACCCGATATCTAAACTCCCACCGTTGGACTCTCATCCATATTTGCTTTCTTCTTAGTTTTTTGTTGTTCTTGCTTTAGAAAATTGAAAATCCAAAAATCTCAAACCAACCTTATTTCTCTCTCTTTCTTTCCTTAATCGAAAATCACAAAAATATAAATATCTCTCCCTCCTTGTGTTTGACCCGTACTTGCTGCGTCTTCATCGACGTCGTGCACTTGCGGTATAAATAAAATTCTCATCACTCCACCCCCTTAAGGGGTCTCTCTCTTATTGATTCCATCATACTTAACAAGTTCTTAGTTCAGTTTCTTAGTTCATCGCTTGTTGTTACTTCCTAGTTTAGTGTAGGATAGATTAGTATAATCAAACTCTCTTCCCCCTTAGTTGTCACTTGATTTCTGATAAACAAGAGGCTGCTCACCTCCCTGTGGACGAACCATATTTGTCACGTCTTCACCGACGCCGTGCACTTGCGGTTTAATTAAAATGTTCAACAATTGGCGAACTTAAACCCGTTATTGGCAAATTTGGAGCAGAATAAGACCTCTAAAGTTTGGCAGTGGCTTGGGTTTTGTATTTTCGGTGCACCAATTTGATTCAAAGTTGATTACAATCGTTGGATTAGTCACAAATTCATATAAAGCACTCATTCTTCCATATATAGTTTGTTTTCAACCTTTCCCCTTCTTCTACCACCTCCAAAGCTACAAGTTACCCAATTGGGCTGGTGACAAAGTATAGTAGGGAGCTCATGTGTATAGAGATAGAAACAAAGTTTTTATAAAATCTTGTTCTACTTGTTGTTTTCTATATGTTCGTATGTTTTATTTCTCATTTGGTGTGCTCTAATTCTACTTAGTGATTTGCTTCATGTATGCTTTAGATTTTTTTATTTTCTTGTTCATTAGCATGTGTAGAGAGTAGATGCACCCCCATTTAGGGTTGGAGTTAATTATTGCATGAAGATTTTAGATATGATGAGTGTGTACTATTGCTTTGTGTGCTAGATTTGAATGTTAACATGTTGGGTTCATGTGGATGTGATTAAATCTAGGTTAACGTTTGATGGTTGGTAGTTATTTCCTATTTTATCTTGCATGCTTCAATAGCTTGGATTGTTACTTATATTGCTCAGACTCCCTATATGCTAATGTTGGATCTATGTTTGATGTGTTATGTGAGTTGTTTAGTAAGATTTTTGTGTTTTTAGTCTTTGGGGTCTTCTCATGATTAGGAGACAATTCCCATGCTTAGTCTAGGTCATGCTTGTTAAATTAAGTAACTCTTGAGCACATTGTGTATGTTTATGTTTATGTTTGTGTTTGTTTGATGGATTATTGTCATGATTAGTAACACCATTCATACTTTCACAAACTTAAATGAATAGAGAAACATGTTTTTTTATGTTTCACACACTAATCACTTCTAATTCTTCATGTGTCGTCATTGCTCCACCTCTACGGGGATTTTCGTATTTTCGTTCACTATATCTTTTGCCTAGTAGTATACTCGTCTTTGGATTGTGGATAGATTAATATAGTATTTAGTTACTATTATTTTCTCCCCTCGTGGGGATGTTCTCCAGTTAATTGCGGTTGAAATCACGACTTGTAGTACACATTTCCCCGTAGACCGACCCATACTTTCCGACGCTATAACACGACCGTGCACTTCTGGTAAAATTCCAACAGTGACCCAACAAAAAATCACAACATTGTAGACAAACCTATGCTACTTATAAAGAATAATAAGTTCAAATGATATTACGACCCAATTAAGATAAGTGACCTAACAAAGAATCACGATATCGTCGGCAAATCCATGATACTTAAACCAATAATCTGTTCAAATTATACTAGAACTCAATCAACATAAGTGACCCAACAAAGAATCATGACATCGTCGCATATCCATGTTACTTACAATATATAGTCAGTTTATATGATATTATAACCCAACTATCATAAATGCCCGACCAAGAATCACAACACTGTCGTCAAATTCATGCTATTTACAATGAATAATCAGTTAAAATGAAATTAGAACTGATTGACATCATTTCATGCTTATATTTGTATCTTATATCCATTATCTTTCACCTAAACAATGCTGTGTTACAAGTTTTATGTTTAGTTTTCAGGAATAAATATGTTTGAAGAGATGAAGCATAAAAGGACCCAAAAGCTGGGAAAAAGGATTGAATTGTGAGATCTGGGGACTGAGATGCAAGTGCGAAGGACCTGAACGTAAGACAAAAGGACCTAAGAGCAAAACAGAATACTCCACACCATCATGGGGAGTATTTTAGCAATTCGATTCGGGTCGGAGCTCCAACAAACCAAGTAAATGCATCCAAGACCAGAAAATATACCAAGCAAAGCCCACAACAAAAATGAGTAGGATCCGAACCATATAGACCGCCAATTGGCGGTCTATTTTGGCCCAAATCCTCTTAAATTTCTCCAGCACATGTATTAGAGGATGTTTAGGCCATTTTTGGTATTTGTTTAGTCCCAAATCGGGAGATTGTCCCGGATTGCCTTTTTCTTTGGCTATAAATAGAACTCTTCATCTTCTATTGTAATCAATCCATATTTTAAGTGACTATTCTTCCTACTAGAAGTGAGGCCTTGAAGCACACACTAAAGTAGGAGGATGCTACTTTTAATGTGAGTCATTTTAATACAAGTTTTCTTTATTATGTTGTTTGTTTTATGTTTCTTGTTTTGCTTTGCTTTATCTCATTTCATTAGTTTTATTGGCTTAGTTAATATGCTTTCTTTGTTTAGTTTAATAATTAGTGCAATGTTTAGTGAGTAGTTTCATCCTCTTTGGGGGTGGAGTAGATGTACATACATGCAAATGAGAATGGATTGAATGCTTTATTTCCAATGTGTTGATAAAACATGAATGTATGCTTGCTTGTTTAGGATAGAATTTATAACTTGATGAGTTTTGCCAAAATGATTAGACACCTCTCATGCTTGTTGAGGTTCCGAAATAAACATCTTGCATATGTAAATGTTAATCAACTAAGTTGGTGAATAGATTGATAGGTTTTGTCACGACATTTAGACACTTCCTATGCATGATAACACCACCTTTATTTGTGCTTAAAGAATGTGTTCAACACCCACCTCTTTGCTTGTGTACTCACTCCACCCCTTAGGGGTTTTCCCATTTCTGTATTCCACCATTCTTCTTTTGTTCTTAGCTTAGTTGTCATTTCATTATTTGTTTCTTTCGTTCACGTTTCATACTTCTTAGCGTAGTTTAGTGTGGAGTAGCATAATCAATCTTTCTCCCCATTTTTTGTCACTTGATTTCTGATAAACAAGAGGTTGCTCACCTCCCTGAGGACGACCCGTACTTGTCAACGCTTCATCGCGGCCGTGCACTTGCGGTTTAATTAAAACGTTCAACAAGAACCTAATTAGCATACCTTACCCGAGGAAGAATTGGTATAAAACTTCAGAAAATACAAGGACAATGTGTAAAATTACACGGTCCTAATGTCAATTTATCAGATGCCCATAACAAAGTTCACTAATAACCCACTTAAAGAAATGCCGTTATTTAAAAGTGCTCGAAACATGGCGAATAGGGTACTCAAACGAACCAGTTTGATGACAAGAACTCAAATATATATTTGCATCACTCAAAAACATCTTAAGGTTCTCTAAATGGGAAATTGAATCAAAATAGTTAAATGATGCGACGTGTAATAAGATAAAACTATAGGGGCTAACATGTAAAAAACCTAGAAACCATAAAAAAATAGAATAGCATAAGAGCATACCTTTCCAATTTCTCAAAAAAACTTACGTGGGTGTTTAGGTTAGGATGATTTCTGAAAGAAATTACATAAAAATTTACACGATTGGACAGGAGAAAAGACAAGATTACAAGACAAAAAACTTGATTTTCATGAAATTGACACGGGCATCTTTTGTACTCTAATTAAATATTTATTACTTGGCAATGTTGTTTATGACATCTAATGATATGAAAACATCAATATGTTTTAATATTTATTTATTACCAATATAAATAGGGGTGAGCAAGTCCGGTCTGGTTCGGGATTTGTTTTTTAAAATTTAAGATTAAAAAACCGATTCTGGACCGGACCGGACTAGAACCAACCGGTCCGGGGTCTTGAGCAGATTCGGACCGGTTGCTCACCCCTAAATTTGAAAACATGGTAGTGTCTGGAAGGCGTTTAGTTATGGATTATAACCGCACAAGGAAAAGTTGTTACCTAATTGGCATCAACTCTATCAGAAGACTACCCTCGAAGTATTTGCGCCAATCTGGCCAAATATTGTACTTTCAAAGTTGGTAAGACGAGAATGTAATAAAATATGCTTGAGCTTATGTAGTCATTGCATTTGTGGAACCTATTCCAACTCATTCGTTGGTGGTTGACAGGGAACTTTTCACCACTCCTTTTGAGTAATGGCACGGATCTTCAACACCGATATATACTTGAATCAAAGGTAGGACCCACTCGTAGTGACACCTTTTACCTAGAATAAGTTGACATTGGTTTACGCCACCTCCCCCCTCCATCTCTTTCTTATCTCCCTCCCCCCCTCTCTGTCTCCCCACTTTCCTCTCTATTTGACCAACCCAATTCACCGAACCTAACACGCCCTAGCGTCGGGGACGACGAGGATCCTTGGCAACGCGGGAGTAGATCCGGCGACGTCGAAACGACGAGGTACGCCAGTCACCCGTGTTTAGAGTCGAGGAGGACGGGGAAGGAGAGAGGAGGCGCCGGAGAGGCCACCCGGCGGACACCACACGGGTTGGCACCGTGTGCGGGCCGGCCGGAGCGACGCCTAAGTCGCACAACCGCGCGTGGCCATGCGGGTTGCGCCACCAGGTGGTGGTGGCCATCAGCCGTTGCATCCAGCGGCCGACCCCTTATGGTGGCGGCGGGCCGAAGGGCCGGAGTTCGACGGTCGGCGGGCTGGGAAGTTTGGTTAGGCGGTGGGTAGATAAGGTTGGCTTAATTGCAAAGAAGCCCCTGGATTTTCGATGATTTTCGTTGAAAGAAATAAATGGATATTTTGCATTACAGGATGAGATTTAAGTGTATTTGGTTAGTTAAAAAGTAATTGGTATATTTTCGGAATAAACTAGTAGTTAATTGTATTTGTATAATTAATAAGTAATTCGAAGACATCGAAATAAACCCTGGATATAATTGTATTTGGCTAAATGAATAATAACTGAATAAATTGTCTTAAAATCATGGATTTAATTGTAATTTTTACTTGCTTAATAATTGAAATAATTGTTGGAAAAACCATGGATTTATTTGTATTTGAATAAATAATGAATAGTTGGGTAAATTGCTCGATAAACCTTGGACTTTTCATAATTGTGATAAATAATTTAATTTAGGGAATTTGCTCTTTTTCCCCGGACTTTATATATATGTGTAGTAAATTACATTGGTTGGGTAATTTACTATTTTTCCCCTGAACTTTTGAAAATTGTGAATTGTAAGAAAACTTTAGAAGAATTACACTTATACCCTTGTACCTTTGATTGTGGGTTTAGAGCTATAATTTCTTTATGTTGCTTATATGATTTTATAGTCTTGTTTATGTTTATTGCTCTATATCTTGTTTGGGTTCTTAACTCATGATTTTGGGGGTAAATTGTGTTTACTCTCTTGCCTTGTTAGATTGTGAGAGATTCGTGGAATCAGTTGTCTACCCACATTGTGACGAGTGACTGTTGGAGAGCGTTGCTCACGGACTCGGGCGTGGGGTGGTAGTCAGATGACGTGTGAAACACATATGACTAGATGTTATGGTTTTCCCCTGTGTTGTGGCGGTTCGGGAAGGATCCACTCATGGTGTGACGAGTGACCGTTTGGGAGCGTTGCTCATGGGGCTCGGGCGTATGTCAGCTCCCGAAGTTGGATGTAGGACTGATCAGCTCACAAGGTTTGTGACGAGTGACCGTTAGGGAGCGTTGGTCATAGACTCGGGCGCGTGGTTGGAGTATGACATTGTCTTGTGGGTCGGATGCGCGGTCTTGTCGAGGGTGCACGCCCGGTCTGGCTGGGACGCGTGGTCATCTTAGGACGTGTGACAGTTCTACCGAGAAAGTGAGTTGAGTGTTGCCTTGTGAATCGGATGCGCGGTGGGGTCGAGGTGCATCCTCGGCTTCACTGGGACGCGTAGTCGCCTTGGGACGTAAGAGCAGTGTAAGCCATTTAGACGACGTGACCTAGTGTGCCGTCAGGGACAGTTAAATCTTGTATAGTCTCGTGTTGGGGTGGACTCGCTCACTGGGAAAATGTCAAAATGAACTTTTTCAGTCATACCAGATCAAAAAGTGGTTGCGAATAGACTAGCTTCCTGGGAAAAATCATGCATGCTGAAACACAATGAACCAAAAACTTGTATCAGTATGGAAACACAATGAGTACTTTTATCAAATATACTATGCTTGTTAGAGTGGACACACATTTTGGGGCAATGTTGTGGATGAACAATTTTCAAACCCTAAACAAACCAAAAACTTACCCAAATGACTGAAAAACTAAAACTTACCATAATTGCTCGAAACGTTTGCCCGCCTATTTCTGATGAAACCAAACTAGAAGGTAACGGAACAACACTACGAAAAAAGTGGAAAAAACTGAACTCAAAGACACGGAGATGGGATTTGATGGGTAAAGTGGAAACTTCATAAATGAAAAATGCGAAACTTCAGGAACAGAGGAGATGAAATTGCAGCAATGGAAGATGCGAAGGTGGTCGTAGTTTCTCCGGAAGAGGCGAAACCCAAAATATCTAGCGTCAGAACCAAGAAAGTAGTGTTGCAATCAGAAGTTTTTTTCAAAAACAAAAACCATTGTGGAAGGATGGATCGTTTCACGCTGTATGACGGATTCGGCATGGCTATACACGTGTAACCCGCATGAAAAAAATTGGGCGAACCCACGTGTCCACGTGGTCATCTCGAACTCCTACAAAAAAACCTTTTTGAAAAAAATTGTCGTGCAAGAACAAAATTTGTTTTCCCAATATTACTTCTGTGATAAACTGAAGACTTTAGGGAAAAGAACCGGTTATTCTGATGCACTGACACTCAATTTAAATAGCCTTTCACTCACGGTTTCACCGCTTGTAATGTATAGATATAATAAATATTTTATTTACATAAGTAATAGGGTTTCTGTTTCACATCACTCAGAACATCAGAATTGGCAAAATGTTACTTGAAAACTCATATTTACCAGAATACTTCTATGTAAAACTCTTACTTGTTTGGATGTCATTGGACTCAAAATTCAGGTCACTTTGTTAATTTTTCATTGACATTGTTTCTAACACCATTAATTAAATTATTATTAATTTTGAAGTTTTACAAAATCAAATTTGAACTATCAACAATTTACTAGTTCCCTTTACTTCGTTGTAAATTTTACAAAATCTACTTATATTCACTTATCTCTATCTCTAGCTAGACTTGAGTTTTGGGTCGTGCCGGCCCGGCGCAACACGGCACCAGCCCGGCGGCATGGCAGGCCGTGCCGGGCCGGTTCCACTAGGCTGAGCCCGACTCCCAGGTCTCTCTTTAGCAAGGAATATTAGACATCATAGGTACCATTCACACAAATTCTGTATAATTACATAAGAGACATTTATTTTGCAACTGTATCAGTATAATGCTGGTATGCTGAACTCCAATTTTAGGATTGATGAAGATACTCACAAGGAGACCCCTAAACCACTGGATAACTATTTTGATTGGTCACAGTAATTTCATTTTGCTTAATAGGGCAAGAACTTCTGTATTAAACAGTCGTATTACCGTAGTTCACAGCAAATGTACTAGTAACCCAATCCTTGAAGAAAAGCGATATGAAATGTAAAGGTGACAAAAAAACAGCACAATGGAGCCACCACTTACAAGAAAGAAATCAAAGTGATGCACATCATGTATTTGTCTCATATAATCCAGTAAACCATGTACTTTGCACAGGATAAATAACAGGAGCAAGACTTGAAACGCCAATAACTACATGTTTCAACTCCACGAATGAAAGAATTCGTAGACTTCAGCAGTGTATACTACTACACTGCAAAGACCAACAACACTCTTCTTGCAGAAATCTTTTTGTGGGGATGTCCTACTTCACGTTTTAGCCACAACAATTTCCACCACCCAACAATGACTGTTCTCTCGAATGCTAAACTTCAAGTAGCTTGCTTTGTTAAAGAATAAATGAGATGACAACTTGCAGCAGACAAATGCATATTTTGATTGCTCTATCCAATGATAATTGGAGTAATACGTTTTTTGCCAAGCATGCTTGACTTATCGGGCGTAGTAGTCTTAGTTCGGGTGGATAACTGTGGCTTCTCTAAAACCTCAACTGCAGTTTGATCAGTCTCAACACCTTGTGCGTCATCAAGCTCCATTCTCGAAACACAATTTGGAACAGTAGGTGTAACATCGGGATTTTCATTAGCAGGTTTAACTGCTTCTGAGAGAGAAATAAGTCAGTACTTTCTAAACTCAAAGGAAACAAAAAAAAGCTTTTATATTTGAGGAATAATAACTAATATGACATCAATGTATTTGTCTGTGGTTGAAGGTCATGGTGATGTAAAGGAAATATTCCCTTTCATTGAAAGCCAATGAGAAACAAGATACTAACTAGGAAAGGAAAAACTAAACAAATCTAATCAAAACAGGAAATTGGACAACATAATCTAGTTTGGACAAGAGGAAAACAATTCAAGCTCGACGGTATATGTGGATCAGTCACCTGGATGGGGTCCAATCCAATAGCCACTTTCAAACTATAGCAAATGGCAAAATGTAAGAGATGAATTAATAAGTCTAAACTCATGGACCGTGATCTGTAAAAGCATCCGCAAAACGTGAAGTTGAGACACTGCTCCACTACAGACAAATCATGATTTCTACGACTATGATATTAACCTAAGAAAAAGCTTAGATCAAACCTAAGAAAGCTTAGATCAAATAACATGTCTTTTTTGCAGAAATACCCACAATACACTATAGAATGGTCAATGTATAGAAAAGTAAGGTTGTTTTACCCCTATCCACCTGACATAATAGAAGCTACCCCTATCGACAGTTGAGAATCTAGAGTTTTATTTATCACTAAAAAAGACAAGCTCGTCGAAAACAAATAACAGGCAAGCACTTTTGAATTTGACAGTACATGAGTCCAGTAAAGAAATTTATAGATGTAAAACGAAGTACCTGACAGTGGAACAGGCAACCCTAAATCACTATTTTCAAATTCAATAAGAGTACAATAACAATCTCGAGAGGCCACAGCCAAATATGTACCATCATGTGACCTGATAAAGTGAAAAGATACAAAAAAGCATTTTCAAAGCAGGAGCAAAATAAGCCAACAAGAAATAAGATCCAAATTCAAATTACCAAGCAATGTCAGTAATAGCAGCATAGTGTAGGCCAGCAAAGACAGCTATAGGCTGAACACTCGAAGTATCATACAGATAAACAGAATTCAACGTGGCCACAGCAAAAATAATCCGGTGCGGTAATTTGAAGAAACCTGATGCTACCATAACAAATAAACAAGACGAATATTACAAAGAATGCAAATCAAAAACCATAAGTGTATGGAAGTAGGTTACCTGAATGAGAACCTCGGAGTTGAAAAAGAATAGGACAGAAACTAACTGCAACAATGGGCTTGTTAGCCCGTGGAAGTTGCACTGCGGGTCTGTACATAAACTGTAAATCCATCAGAAATGAGAAATCTACTGAAAGAACGAACAAAAACTTCTTTATCGGGTAATAGAATATACTTTTTAAGTTTTTTTAAATGGAGAGAAAAAATATTAAAACCTAGAATCTAATGCTGAAGTCAATAGCTTGCAAAATATAGGAACCAACGTATTTGTACTGAAGGGATGTATTACGTTAAATATACAAACTTTAAAAAAGATGCTTGCCTTGATAAATCTTTCCTTGCAAATATATATGCAGTGTTTACTGTTTCAGATGCAGGAGAAAATTTGTGAGTGCCTGAAAAGATATTAAGATATTAGGAAATATCAAAGGGAACTTCGGTACAGTCAGTGGCGTTTTTGCTCCAATGCTGATTGTCATGAGAAACAATTGAGAAAGCCATATACACAGAATTTCAAACAAGTAATAAAATATTAATGTTTCCACAATAAAGTGTAAATTTTTGGTTAAGAAAATATTCACTGAATAAATTCGGCTTGAACATCAAGATTAAACTACTAGTATCTCACATGAACTTCGAAAGATCCATCATTAGCGAAACAGGTTCTGTAATACAGTGGAGATGCCAAATAAATTTCTTTTTCTGGCTAATCCCCTAGACTATCATGTCCTCTTTCAAACCTTGTTTCTCTTCAGGTAATGGAAGTCACCCTTCATTGAACTATTACGATGGAATTTAGAACTATTATAATAATCCAAACAAAAAAGGAGAAATAGAAAATTGGATTTCACACAACATTGTCATCTTCGAAAGAATGGCATGGTAACTTATTTTTTACCTGCTGGAACAACTAAAAAAGATCCATCAGGAGACCATGCCAGCCGCCGGAAGAACGATGGCAAGGTCTCATCATGAAAAAGATGAGTTCTAGCCAAACAAACCTGAAATGAAATAAAGCTTTAGGTCCTCAAGAAACACGCAAATCGGAAATCGGATAAAAAACTGAAATACATTAGCCTATGAACCTTAGAATCATCTTGGTTTTGTGGGTCTGACTTAGCAATCACATGCTGGCAAACATAATTCATCTTCTTAGCACCTTTTGATCTACTCTGCACCTTTTTTGCATACACACGACATGTTCTATCTGAACTAAGTGATGCGACATAGCAGTCTAAAGGATCCCATGCAACACCTTGAACATAATGCAAGTGACCATCCAGAGCCTGATGTGTGCAACCTGGTAGGGACGGCATAAGAACTGTCAATTTTCATCAAGGTATTCGCAGGAAAAAAAGCATGAAGATATATTAACTTATGCTAGCATCTGGTAAAAGTCAACTATATTTCACCTTTAGTGATATCCCATATGATGCATAAATTATCAACGGATCCAGAAATAACGAACAGACCATCAGCAGACCACTCAAGGTCTAAAACATCCTTCTGGTGGTGACTGGTTCAGATGTGATCCAGTGGAGATAAGAAGACAATAATTTTTATTCTTGAACTCACAGTAACGAGGCTAGAGCTTACAGTAATCTTTTCATAATTTTCCAGCTGTCACCATCATCCGATGGGTGTAATTTCCATATCACCAGTTCACCTCCTAATCAAAAAACCAAATAATTCAATCACCACTAAGCAAAATCATAGCAAGAGCTGCATTAGATTGTAGAACTTAAATACATACAATACAATAACTAAGGATGCATACCATCAGCACCAGAAGCAAGCAATTCTCCTGCATAAACCAAAGCAGGAAGGTTAACTCCAGTTCTCTGGCCATTAGAATGCTGGTTTCAGGAATGATTTTGAAATCCTAGAAGAAGTCCTATTTAAAAGAAACTAAGCCGAAGCACAAGTGATGAACTTCTGTAATCCAAAATTAAAATTCCCAATTCAGAAGTAATCTTGTGTAGCAAATGATGGGATTATGTTATCTCTAAAAATTACTATACCAGTAGAATATTCTAACAGTACAGGCATATAGCTTTATATGGAAGTTGCTATCTTGAAAGAGGATAAATAATTTAGACAGTATTTTGGAGGGCCTGAGATAACATGAACCATCTGCAATAGCGACATTTGTGCTATCACATTATATGTGATATTAAATTAAGTTAGAAAATCAAAGTGGGTTTTGAAGAAAAAGTGCACCAGATGGTGATGATGAGGTTTTTATTGGTAGTGTATCTCAAAACTTGTGACTCCATAATTCTCAATGTTGGTTCTAGGTCACAAGTCGACTTTCAGCCCTTGCAGAAAAAAGACTTACAACTTATTCCACCTTGGCAACCCATTTTCTCTAGGATTTTAGGGAGAAGGTTGTGGAAAATGCTTTTAAAACACATTTTACTTCTGTTGTTAAATCCTACCGAAGTAGTAGGTTCGTCTTCCTTTTATACACTGTTATCTACTTATCTTGGTTTCCCTATCCAAAAATGAGCCCTGAAAATAAAATAAAATTCCAGAATCCAGATGGGTATTCCACTAATAACATGAAAGTGTGATTGTAGTAACATAATTAGTCGGTGCCTACATAAAGACCATTGATAAACCTCTATTAAGGCATCTCTCTGTACTCTTTCAACAGAAGGGCATAACAGGGAATATTTTTACCGGAGGGAGAGAAGCGCAATATGTTTACTGCAGAGCTATGGTAAGAAAGACTTTTGCAGTATGAAACTCTAGGAACTTTATCCTGTGGTCCACATGAAGTTACCATCCATAGCTGCACATCAAACAAAAGCATCACACAAACGGAATCAGTACACAATATGGGCTCCAAACAACAAAATGAAAATTATTTGAATACAACAAGTTTCTTGCTAGAGTACTCGAGCATATTTTAGAAGCATTCATCAAGCCTCCATCATACCAAGGTTCCTAGAAGAACTGGATATATTTAAATTAACAAATTGATTAACTTAGTGTTCAATAACTCAAAAGAGCAAGACGAAGCTACAAGATGGATATGGATGTCCACAAATGGCCCAACACTCAGCAGCAAACTCAATGACTGTCGCAATGGTAAATTTAACGCTTTTATTTTATCGGTTAGCAAATTTAGTACTTCTTTCTACAGACTATTTTTGAAGAATCCCTTTGGAACCTATTTAAATTAAATTAAATATTTATACAAGGAAACCTGTTCAATTACGCAGGAGACGTTATGCAAGTAGCCTGGAATATACAACTGATGTTCTTTATGGTTAGGAGTTATTTCAGACAAATTGCTTCTAGTGGTGGACATCCTATAGAGAGACAAAAAGATTGTCCATACTGATAACTTCCCTGCCTGGCCCATAAACCATCCTGCTAAAAACACAATACAGAACGATTTCCTGCATGGGGAAGTATGGGGCAACAACACATCCCACAATAGTAGTTTTGAAGAAAATATTTGCCTTTTTCGGACATAAATTTTTAATTGAAAACACTAGTGATGTCTAAAGTGCAACAAATCACCACGTTGTAGTAGCAAGTAAGCACTAAACAAATGAACATAGACTCCTTGCAAGAGGTACCTGATGAATGGTGATGATAGAAAATAAGGATGGCAATCTTGGTCTACACAATTTAAAGAATAATTTTTAAAGATGATAATATCCACTTACAAGTAACCCCTTGTCCTCCAAACTACAGTAAACCTTGGATAATTTTCATCCCAAGACCTACAGAGTCAATTTGCACGAGACACATTGCCACCTCAAAAGTCCTAACTCCATTTTTTAGCTATCCAACAAATTGTTGAAAGAAAATGTTTTCTTTGGGTTGCATGGGATGAATTTGGAATTTTGGATATCAAGTAGGACTGGTACATCAAGTACGGGCCCATTCACCCGTGCACATGTTTTCATTATTTTGCATTATGTAAGTGATAAAGAGCTGTATATTTTAAACCCGTATTGTTTCTAGTTTATATATGTCCATCTTGATTTTTTTTATCGCTGTGTCCATCTTGATTTTTAATGCACAAATATTGGATTATGAATAATTTTCATGGGTTTGTCGGTATTATTAGATTTGATATGGTCAGCTTATATAGAAAATAACGAAAATGTGTAACACAAGTTTGACAGGTACAAGAGTTGGTTCCCGAATTCCCAACCATCCCTGATGTTCATTCCTGTCAAGGAAGGACCAAGGAGAATAAAAAGCCCGTAAACGACAGATATAGATTTGGTAGAATGTCCAAGGGCCTAATACACAGATATCCTTGAAATCAAAATCAGAATCGAACATACCCGTGACGGCAAATTCAAATTTTGGTCGTCTATAGTTATGGATGCCATTGAATCTAAATAAGAATTGCTAAGAAACTAGTGACAAAATGAAATGTTAAAGGAGAGAATCACCCTCTTCTTGCAATACTAAGGTAGTTAAAAAGGGAAAACTAACTCTCTGGTTTCTACAAACCGAATTATGATTACAACTAACAATCAACACGATACACCTAAAGACAAGGGTGTAAATGAGTTGAACGGGGCCAAGTTAAACCCAGCAGAGATCAAGCTTGCCGCTCCTAAAGTCAATCTAATTTCTACAAACCAAAATATATAACTAACAATTAATGCGATAAATCTAAAGTCAAGTTAAGCCGAGCAGAGCTTCTCCCGAGCTTCTACCGAGTCGAGTCATGCCGAGTGGAGCTCAAGCTCGAGTCAAACTTCTTAACGATGTCACGATCCCGAACCAAAGGGCAAAGGCATCTAATTCTACTCAAATACCACATAAACATCAACCTCTATAAAACAAGCAAATGGTATGGACCTTGATGTCGCGATCATTGCCACCGGTGGCGAGGAGGCCGGACTTGGGGTGGAAATCTAGGGTTAGGACGGGCTGCGAGTCATGCCAGTTGATCTCTACCAGTCCGCCTCTCATCCCGAACAACTTCGGCTTCGGGATCCGAAACTAGGGTTTGGTTTGAGGAAGGGGATGATGGAGTGGAGGGGTTTCGCGCCCTGTGGGATTTCACAAGGCGGGAGGATGTGTGGGCTGGTCGGTGGTGGGTATATATAGGCCCAACTACAACATTCTCAAATCTTTTACTTTTACGCACTTCTGCTATTTGGGGCCCATTCAGTTATGTTTTTTAGAAATTTTGCAAACTATTCCTTATAAAATAATAAATATATTTAATGTCAATAAAAAAGTTAAAGTAAAAAAACATAATATTTCAAACACAATTCTCTCTGCCCTCCCTCTCCTGTCTCTCTCTACCACGGACTTCTCCTTTTTCCTATTTCTCCCTCAAACCCTCTTTCCAGCCTTCTCTCTCTCTTTTTCCAACCGTCTGTCTAAGTTAGTAGGTACGGGCCGGATAAGCAGGTATAATATATAATATATAAAAATATATAATATATATAAATATATTATATAATATATCTTAACGGGTATACGGGTATGTGTAATGTGTATACCCGTACCCGGTCTGTTTATTAACCGGGTAAACGAGTATCAGTATACGCGTATAAATTTATAAACAAGTACGAATTTTTGTATTTGTACCTGACCATGGCGGGTGACCGGGTAAACAGATATTATTCGCCCCGTTTACACTCCTACTTAATAGAGCATGGTTGTGTTACGCCAGTTTTATCGTAGTTGCCTTGGTTGCCAAACAAAACATCCTCATATAACCGACGTATTAGCCTGTGTTTGTGCCTTTGTGGTGGTGTACCTCATTTGGAAAGTTCAAACTTTGTATTGATTTTTTTTAAATGTTTGTGTGCGAACAACTTGTAGCTCAAATGATTGATCACTTATTCTAAACTAACCTGGTTTACATTGAATCCCAATATGCAAATTACATCGGCCAATTTAACTTAAAAATAGAACATTGTCCCAAAAATGGCAAAAGTAGATTCACCTTTTTTGCATATGCATGAATTCTAGACTTATAGTTTCAAACTGGGAAATGAATTCATCATGTTTATTTCATTGTCGCCAACTTGACTCTCGGACAATGTAATAATTTTCATTTCAATATTTTTCAGAAAATAGGGATTATTTGGGTACACATGTAAAACAGTTGTGATCGTCGACGGAAAACCATCTTTCGACAAACTCCTGGGAGAAAAGCAAAATTTAATTGTGAAAACACGAGAATAAACCATTCTTTCAGGAAAAACTTAAAACCTGTATTTTCAGAAAATGGAGTCTCCACCCATATTTTTAAAAGATTCTCGTATAAAACCACGAAAAATAGCAGAAATCAAGGGAAAACCTGGAAACAACCACTTAACGAAAATAACCCGCGTTCGGGGCAAAAAGTTCCAGAGATTGGAACTCGGGTTTTTGTTATCATGGAAAACTCCAGGCCCTGACCACACCGGTTCCTCTCCCTAGATTTTGGTTATCTCTTTTAACGCATTTAAAATCCAAGTCCGAAAATCTTCATATATTATTCAAAGCACAAAACAAATATAAACACTGGTTAACTAAAATGATTTGAAGCAACACAAAGAAAAAAGGAAATAAATTTGAATGTGGGTGTCGGTTAGACTGGGCTCCTTTCGCTTGTTTGTGTAAGAAGGTGGTTGTGTGACCGGAGTGGTTAGGAGTTGTTTAGGAGTGTGAGGTTGCTCTGGATGCGGGTTTTTGTCAGTCGTGGAGGGTTGGAAAGGCATAAGACATCGAATGTCCAACGGGTCGGTACAGAGACTGGATGTTCGACACTTTCAAAGGGGTTTTTCTGGTTTCTCGGGTGCATGACAAAAAAAATTAATGTAGAATATGGTGGTGGAGGTTTGGGGCGATTTTATTGGAGTTTGCTAGTGGTTTGAGGATCATTTCGGTGTTTTGTGACGGATTAGTAGGTGGCATTTTGCCAATTGCATACCACTTAAACGGCTTTCCAAATTGCTTTGAAATTCAGAGAGGTTGTTGGTGGGGGTGTTCTACTAGGTGCCTACGGATTTTGGTGGCTGGAGGTGATTTGGTCAGAGTTTTACTAGGTTAAAGTGGTTGTTTGCCTCCCTTATTTGGATCGGATCGGTTTGTGTAATGGAAATGGTGCCTACTTGTGATAGTGATGGGTTTTGCTCCAGATTTTGGCAAGATTTTTGGGCACCAGAAGGAGTGAGTCTGTGTCTGGATATGGGGTGGTTATATTGGGTGTAGGTTAAAAACCTAGGGATAAATGGGAGTGTGAAGGGTGGTTGAGTTAAGGTAAAACTTGACTTGCAAGTCAAATTTTGCCTAGGTTTGTGGTTGGAGGAGGAGTAGGGAGGAAGGTAGGGGTTTGGCTAGAGTTTGGTTGGGTTTTACGTTTGGTTAGGTTACGGCTTGATTAGGTTTCAGGTTAAGAGTTTAGGCTTTAATCGAGTGTTTAGGAGCTAAGCATGGTTAATGATGATCGTTATGGTTTAAGAAGGAGTTCAGAGTTGCTAATGAAGGTTTTGGTCGTCACAACACTTTTAGGGAAGGAATTAAGTGAAGAAACTCATTCAATTCCATAAACGGGGGTGTCTACGATAGTGATATTGGAGCTTTACATATGAGAAGTCACTTATTATTTTGGTACACATGTTTACAATAAAAATTGGTCTCACACACCTTTGTTAGAATGAGACCAACAACGCTCTTAACTCTAACAACATTAATTTAATATTTTTAGTGGTCAGTTTGCACATTTAATCCTGAATAACCCAAGAAGTACAAAAATATATTATTATCTTCTTCTTTATATTCCAAATAATCTAAATAAATAGAAAAATTACAAATCAATCATTGAGTTATCATCTATGGTGTCTTTTAATAGTTCGATCAGTTTTGTCAAGATATTTGGGAATTTGGAAAATTCAGGTGGGAATTAACTGTGGTTTTTATTTTGCAACGCAAAAATGGAGGCTTAGCCTCGAGGTATATTAAGTAAAAGTTTTGTACAACCTACAAAACTGAAATTGAAAGTATGTGGGCCATACTTAGTGTATGAGTCGGCTCCCTACATGGAATACAAACACATACACGCTACGCTAATTTTGTATTACAAACAAGTATACATGTATACTCCTATATTCCTTAGTCGTATCTTTAGATCAACTACATTCTCTCTCGAAATCTCGTAGCCCCAATGTCATTTGAAAGTTCTCCAATCCGCTCACCCACGTCCCGAATCGAGTCTTTTACTAGCCCAAACACTTCCTCCGGTCTTCTTTTCTTGCCCTCAAACATTTGTCAGTTTCTTTCTTGCCAACACTCATAAATTGTTGCATTAAAAGCCCACTTGCATGTCACCCTACTGCTTTGGCCTCCGTTGGTACTTTGGACCCTACTAGCCTCACGCTCAAGGTTCCTAGCAATCCCAGTGCTCAACCCGAGCTTCCGTAGGGTTGAATCCCACACACGCCTCGTGAACTCACAACCTCAAAAAAGATGGGAGAGGTCTTCTTCCTCCTTATTACAAATGACACATAACAGGTCATGATGGGCACCTCTTTTTCACATAAGTTTCTTCGTGACTAGCCGACCCCTCATTGCCTTCCAAGCTGTGATTGCGTGTTTTGGGACGTAGTATTTATGCCAAACAACTTTTGCCCAAGCCATGCTCGCGCAATGGGGTTTGACCCAGCCCACGCCTCCTTGATCATAAACTTCTCACCCCTTCCCGTCAGCCTTCTTGACCCATCTTCTACTCCATTAATTTGTATCTCCAAAATCTTGGACCACAACACCTCCATATCGCGCAACCTTGGCGGTGGGAGGTTCCATTCCCCATTTCTGATAAAATAGGATACCTTAGTGTCCCAAGGGACCCCCAAATCATAGTGAAGCCTATCACCCATGTCGAGTCGTTGGAGAGGTTACCCACACCACGGGTGTTGGAAGAATCAGATGAGCTCACCATCACCCACTCTATATTGAATATACTTACTTGCAATATCCCGCACCCGCAAGATTCCTCTCCAAGCCCATGAGCAGCCCGAGGGGGGACGCACAAGCCATATCGAGCAGTTCCTCAAGCATTTCCTCCTCATGCTTCTGACCCATAACGAGTTCTTATTCTCCACCACAAGCCAAAGAAGGCACACCATTCCCACATCATTCCACTTCGTGAGCCTTTTCAGCCCCAAGCCCCCTTCACTCTTTGGTGTACAAACATATTTCCATGCCACCGCGACCCATTTCTTTGTCCCCCCAAATGAACCGGCACATAAGACTCTCCACTTCCTTTAGCACTTGCCTTGGAACGAGGAAGGATGAAGTCCAAAAGAGGCTCAAGGACACAAACACACTCCTTACAAGCTCTACGCGACCGGCCATAGAAAGGTGTGATTGCTTCCAAGTGCTTAGTCTCGCCTTAATCTTTTCCAGAAGAGTCGTGCAATGCGTTCGACCCATCCTTCCTGAGTATAAAGGCATCCCAAGGTATATGACTGGGAACTCGACCCTCGACATCCCAAGGTGCTCACAAATCCACGCCCTATGCTCCACATTACCTCCCAAGAAAACTTGACTCTTCGAGTTGTTGAAATGAAGGCCCGAGCATGCTATAAACCTAACACTTTCTTAATCACTCGAGCATTTCTTTTTGTGGCTTTGGCAAACAACAAGGCATGATCCGCAAACAACAAGTGGGAGACCAACTCATCCCTACATGCCAACGGTTGTAACCTACCTCCTTCAACCCCCTCCTTTATCATCTCACTCAACACTTCCATGCAAAGAACAAATAAATATGGTGCCAAGGGGTCACATTGTCTCAGTCCATTTGTTACTCGAAAATGGCTCAAATTTTCTCCATTGACGGTCACAACAACGATGCTTGCATACGTGCCATGATAAGCTTTCACCAATGCAAGGGGAAGCCAAACCTCTCCATAACAAGAGCAAGGAACTCCCAAGACACCGAATCGTAAGCCTTCCTTAGATCAAGCTTGATACACATACGTCCATGGCCCTTCTGCAAATGCATATTATGACACACTTCATGTGCGAAGAGGATGTTGTCGGTGATCCTTCTCCCTTTGACAAATGCACTTTGCGTTTCTCCCACAAGCCTCGGCAAGAGCACCTTTAACCGGTTAGCTAGAATCTTCGCGAGGAATCTATACGTCATATTGCAAAGCGATATCGGCCTATTGTCATCCACCGTAGTAGGAGTCTTCTTCAATATCAAGGTAATGGATGTATAGTTTACTTTCTTCAAAAGCTTCCCACTCTTCAGAAAATCATCGAAAGCCTTAAACATGTCCCTCTTTATAATGCCCCAAGTTGTCTTGAAAAAACACGCATTCATCCCATCCGGGCCCGGTGCTCGATCCCCATTGGCCCCCATGACCACTGCTTCCACCTCCTTCATCTCTAGCTTCCGTATAAGCATCTCCTCATCACGTTGTCTCACTTGAGGTAAGACTACGTTAGGTGTGTTGGAGTTGACCTGAAAAGAATTAGCAAACAAATTAGAGTAACGACGCCTAAACGCCTCCCTAATCTCCCCCTCCTCCTCTATAAGGTGGCCCTCCTCACAAACTCTCCTCACATTGTTGGTGGCTCTCCTCACACGTAGGGAAGCATGGAAAAACCAGGTATTGCGGTCTCCCTCTCTCAACCATTTAACTCTTGATTTTTACCTTCCCCAGCAAGCACAAGGTATCACTTGGTCTATCTCTCCTATCCAACCTGATCCTCGTAAGATTTGTACGGGCAGTAACCACTCGCTTCTTAACATTCCGAAACTCCTTTTCGCTCAACAATTTAAGCGGTTGCTTGACCATGTATATCTTCACTGTCAAACGATACATCAGTTTCCCCTCAACATACCCCCCCATGCATCCTCAACAACCCTCATGAAGCCCTCATGCTTTACCCAAAAGTTGGAGAAGCAGAACGTTCCCTTCTTCTTATGCTCCATAACCTCCGTGAAGAGGTTTAACATGGCATGATCACTTAGGTCACGATCCCCCACCACATAGTAGGATGCCGGGAATGCCTCAAGCCAAGCATGCGACATAAAGATGCGATCAATCTGAGTTTCGATGCATGCTTCGCCTTTCGAGAAGTTCGTGCAAGTAAACTCTCCTCCGGTTGAAGGGACCTCTAGCAGTTGTAACGAGTCAACACCCTCATTAAACTCCTCCATAGCTGCCAAGTTTAGACCCGTGCCTCCTTGTTTGTCCCCACCATGCCTTATACAATTGAAGTCTGCTCCCACCAACCATGGGACACTCAAAGCCGGGGCCACACTCCCTAGGTCCTCCGAAAGTGCTCTACGATCAAAGTGCCCATTTTCCCCATAAATTGCCGTGATAGCAATGGACCTCCCATCTTGCTTCACACACCCCTCCAAGTGGACTAGCTGTGTATTCTTAAATGTGACTTTGAGATCCACTACATTCTCATTCCATAGTACAAGGATTCTCCCTGAATCTCTAACCATTCCATTTGATGCCCACGTATATGGCCAAATTGCTTTCTTAAAACGCTCAATTTTCCTCAACTTCACCTATGTTCCATTAGGCAAACAACATCCATTTTTGCCTCCACAATATGCCCCCAGATCATGTGTGCGCGGTCGGGTCCATTTGCACCACACACATTCCAAAACTTGACATTAATATTGTTGAGTCATGGGGCCGCGACCCCTTACCCCCCACGAGTTTTTTGTTGCATCGATCCTTTCTCTCAAGTCACTTTGATCACCCCGGGTGGAGGTGAGGAGGACTCATCGTGCACAAAACCGCTTAGACCTCCTCGGGTTTAGGAATAAAGGATTCACCCCTTCCTTCCCACTTGGTTCGAGTGCACTAGCCCTTTCCCCAACCTCCGCACTAAGCACACACCCCTCTGCACTCTCCTCCAAATAACCCTCCTCCCCTCCAAGAGCCTCAAACCTACCACCTTCACCCATCCTCCTAACCTCTACATGCCCTTTCTCCACCTCCCTCGCCACTCTTGGGCGACACCCAACCATGATCAACCCCAAGCACCGAGGCCACACCCATCTTACACGTTCCCTCTCCTGCCCCCTCACCAACATCCCCACTCTTACCCGGATCACTCTTCTCACGGCTTCCAATTCCATCCCTCCTCCCATGCAAACCCTCCAAATCACAAGACACACAAGTCTCAAGCCCCTTAGTATGCAAACTCCCATGCACCAAGCCCTCCTTACGTGAGGGCCAGCAATCCTCCCCAGTTTTTGCTGGTCCCCACTCTCCAAAGAATTCCTCCCCCACTAACCACTTTTGCACTTGTAATTTCCCCATTTGCTCCACTACTAGCATGCTTTTCAAAAAAGCTGATTTTGTCTCCTCTCTTGTCCTTTGTTGATGGGAAATTTTATTTATACCGCAAGTGCACGACGTCAATGAAGACGTGACAAGTACGGGTCGAACACAAGGAGGGAGAAATATTGTTATTTTTGTGATTTTGGTTTTTAATTATCTAAAGCGAGAACAACAAAAGAAAAACTAAAAAAAACAAATATGGATGGGAGTCCAGTGGGTGGAGGTTTAGATATCGGGTTTAGATTAGAGAATTTTGAAACTTATAATAAATCACATTAGTTATAAAGCATTACATGATAAATGACTCAACATAAACTCAAGTAATCAAAATATACTAACACGAAATCAAAATAATAACATTATTCTTCTTCTCATCACCCTAAATCCGTCACCCCCACCCTTTGGAGAGAGTTAGAAACTCATGGATGGAGGGAAGGAGAAGGGGTCCTAGAGAAACTACAAGAGAAAACTAAAAACAAGAAATAAAAGAACAAAATTTTATTACTAAAATATGAAACAAAAACTAAGACCCTTTCAATACATGATTCAGCCTTATTTATAGCCTCAACCGGGGATCCCAATACATAAAAGAAAAGTACACGCGTCAATACAACATTGGTAAAAATTTGAGCACATGGATCGACTTTTGTGCGGCGGAATTGCCGCAATTTGTACATGAGGTGCGGCGGAATCGCCACCGTTTTGGCTCAGATTCGGTCCGGATTTTTCCTGTGTGTTTATGGTATGATTTAAATGTCATTTGCGTGTCTGGATTATTTCTTTTCTTTCTTTTGAGATCCGAATTTATTTCTTCATATATTTGGAGATCCCAATTGATTTTTCTTTAGAACTTTTCCAAATTAATATTTTGGTACTTGTAATTGCAGTCAGGTCCTCGGCCTTTTGCAATTATGTCCCTTGCTACCTTTGTGCTTAAGTCCTTGGCCTTTTTGTAATTAGGTCTTTGAATGCTTTTATGCTTGGATGGACTTTCATTTGAATCCCGATAATCTTGACTTCGTCTTTATGATAGAAATGAGTCTCTTGCACGCATTTATGCTCAGGATATGGGTAATTTGCATTCAGGTCCCTGTATTATGTAAATAAGACTAAACATATACATTAGTAGCATTTATTGATATAAAATTAATCTAAATGAAAGACATATGATGCAATGTATGCAATGCATCATTTGTCCTTATCCCATCTTCGATTTGCAAACCAAGTATCTCTCCTCCCTTATCCTCTCCTAACCACTCCCCCTCCTTTCCACGTGGCAATCTCTCACTAGCCACTTCAAAACATCGAGCACACACCAATTCTACTCTCTTCTCCCATGTTTCCTTCCCCTTGCCACATGGACCCCCTCGCCACATGGCACATCTTCAATAGTCTCACCCTCCACATCATCCCCAACCTACAATGCCACGTCATCATCTTCCTCACCACCCACACCTCCTCCTCCAGCCTTCTCACCCCTGACCTCCTCCTCCACCTCCACCACCACCCAAAGAACCTCCTCCTCCCTAACTCCTAACTCCTACCTCCACCCCGACTTCCCCGCTTAGCCTCCCCGGATCCCTACGCTCTCTACCCGTCTCCAACACCCCACTCCCACCCTCTCCTCCTTTCCCCACCCCATCACGACGACCAACCACCACCCATTCCGACGCTTTCTTTCCAGTTGTAGGTGGTGATCCTCTCCTAGGACACTTCTCCAACTGATGCCCCAACTCCTTGCACTCACTACAATAGGTCGGCCTCCATTTGTATTCCACAAACACCCTCTCCACTTCTCCCCCCCCTCAATCCAAACATCCACCATCCACCCAACTTGGATAAGAGAAATCGAGATTTACCTCAGCACAAACTCTTGCAAATGCAAGTCTCCTCCTCGTGGCGGTATTCACATCCATTTAGAGAGGCTTTCCAAGCACGCTCACGATATTGCTCAACATCTTTGCTGACCAAAACATTAAATCCAACTCCGACTAGCGAATCCAAATAGGCATAGTGACTATCCGAGCATGTTTCATTACGACCTCGGGGGACCATGCTTGCACAACCAAGGAGGCACCTTGAATGTGTTGGCCTTTTGGCCTTAAACTATGTTTTGATGATTTAATTAACCTAATCTTAATTATGATCATGTAGAGTAGCACACATATTGCATTGCATATATATTGCTTTGTGCTAACCTCTACAGGTGATCAAGACTCAAGAAAGAAGAAAAATCAAGTCAAGACATGTAATCAAGCTAGGATTGAAGACATGTAATTTTACCTTTCTTTGAGTATTAGGAACTTATGTGAATTGAGCATAACTTAAGCTAATATGCATGCATTCACACACTAAGTTCCTTGTAGGAGTCACACACAAAATATCATATCATTTGGACTTCATTAGATCACCTAAACACCTAAAACATTGGTCGCCAGACTGCCTGCGTTCGGTCGACCGTTCACCTTTCGGTCGACCGGTTATACACAATATTTGTTATACCAGACCAATCAGTTCAACCGATCACACTTCTGTTAACCGTTTACCCAGACATGTTCGGTCGACCGTTTCGTTTTCTATTTCTGGTAAAAATACGACCGTTATATTTGTCGTATTATACAACGATCGTATACACATTTTTCTATTAATACACCCCCAAATACTTTTGAACCGGTCGAACAAAATACCTTTTTCGGTCGACCGTTCTATTAGGTAAAATCTACCTGCTATCGGTCGACACAAGTTTAGTTCAACCGATCGAGTTTTCCCTCTACCGAACCCTGTAGTTCGGTCGACCGGTACCTGTTCGGTCGACCGTTGACTTATAGAACTTAAGTGTTAGGTCGACCAGTACCTATGTTCGGTCAACCGATCCTTTAACTTACTCAAGGGTTCGGTCGACCGTGATACCTTTCGGTCGACCGGTTCTGGACAGATTTGTGCAATCCGATTTTCTGTTTTGTGTACTTTGCACAAACCCCAATCAAATCTTGTCCAAACGGCTAGAAATCTTTAGGAGCTTATAAATAGAGGTTCACACTTAGTTTTCCATAATTTTTCACAACTCCAAAGTGTCAAACCTATAATGAGATTTTCCACAACCTCCAAGCTCCAAGTTATCCATCCAAAGCCTAATTTCCACATCATTCATCATACAATCATCTAGCAATTGTTGTGCTCAATTAGAGAGTGAGTTCCACTCAAGTTACCATTGTTGTAAAGTGAGCAAGGGTCTTGGTGAAAGCCCAAGACAAAGAAGCAAGGACTTCGGTGAAAGCCCGAAGTGATTCTCTCGGTTTGTGAGAGGTGGTGCCAAGCTCGGCGAGGGTTGTTCGCGAGCTTGAAGACTTGTAAAAGGCGTTGCTCCTGGCCCGGAACGAGGAGGCATAGTGAAGACGCAAGAGGGGCTCGAACGGAGATTCGAGAGGTGCTTGTAAGAGAGGACGTAGGCGCGGCCGAACCTCTATAAAACCGACGTGTCTTCTTGTGGTTTGCATTACCTTTCTACTTGTGTTTGATTTAGTTTAAATTTCCGCTGCATTTCTTTGATCGATCAACCAAGTAGTAAATTAGGGTTTAAGTGTGATTAGTCTTAATTGTGGACCCATAACCCACACGATCCTACTTTTGGTATCAAAGCCTTGTTAGCTAAATTTCATTACTTTACCGTAATTTTAGCATGACTTCAACATCTAATCACTTAGAGGGTTTATGCACCACGAGGCCTCCTTTGCTTAATGGGTCAAATTATGATTATTGGAAAAATAGAATGAAAATCTTTTTAATATCAAATGACCTTAAGTATTGGAAGTTTATTCAAACTCCATACATCCCCCAAATGAAAATGAGTTCGATTCTTTATCTAGGCATCAAATGAAAGAAATTGAAATGAATTCAAAAATTATGAATATTCTTTATTATGGCCTTAATGAGGGAGAATACAATAGAATTAGGGGATGTGAAAGTGCCAATGAAATATGACATAGGTTACAAATGCATCATGAGGGTGATAGCAAAACCAAAGAAACTAGGATAAGTCTCCTCATGCATAAATATGAAATATTTTCTATGGAAATCGGTGAGAACATAAGCGACATGAACACTCGCTTCACCGATATTACTAACTCTCTTTTGATTCTTGGAAGAAGGATAAATGAAGGAGAGATGACTCGGAAATTCCTCCGGTCATTGAGCAACGATTGGGAAGACAAGGTCGTCACAATTGAAGAATCGCACGGGAACTCATTGGGAATCTCATGGCCTATGAGCTCCAATTGAGTCATCGAAAAGAGAAGGAAGCTTCAAAGAAAAACTCCACGGTGGCATTGCATGTAAACTTTGATGAGCCAAGGAGAGTGGAAGAAGCGGACATTGAGGTCCTTGCCCAAGACTTCTTCAAATACCTCAAGAGGGATAAGGGAGAAAAGAATGAAAGAAGAGGTAGAAGAAGTGAGAAAAGAGAAAAAGAAAAGGAGAAGGAGGAAAGTGAAAATGAGAAAAAAGAGAGGGGGAAGAAAAATGAGAGAAGAGAGAGGAGAAGAGAAAAGGAGAAGAGTAAGAGGAAAGAAAGGAAGGAGGAAGCTCACAAAGCCACTTGGGATGACTCTTCATCTCCATCATCATCATCCTCTTCCTTGCAAAGTAGAAGAGAGGTTGCCCATTCATGCTTCATGGCCATTGACGATGAACAAAGTGAGGTAGCTTCTAACTCCTCTAAATCTTATTCCACTAGAAGTAATTCATGTTCAAGTAAATCATATTCTAGTGCTAGCTCTAATTCTAATGCTAATGATGAATCATATACACATGATGAGCTACAAAATGCATTTCATGATTTAGTTAAACAATATGAGATCATTTGTGAAAAGAACAAAAATGCTAGAAAAAGTATAAATGATCTCAAATGCCAAATTGAATTAATCATGAATGAAAAGAATGAGGTGGTTGCTAGACTTGAATCAAATGAATCATCACTTGCTAGTCTAAGTAAAACACTGATTGTTGATGAACATTTAGATCTTAGAGCTTCAAATATGCAACTAAGGAAAGATCTAGAAATGTTCACAAAAGGAACAAAAATGCTTGATATGCTTTTAAGTAGTCAAAGACAATCCTTAGCTAAACATGGTTTAGGATACAATGTGCATTTGAAAAACCATGTATCTCATACTACCTTAAATGGCAAACATTTGTGTGTTAAGTCTATTTCCTCAAGTGTGTGGGCACCCAAAACCAAAATGGTTTGGATCCCAAAAGCTAATGTTCAAGGACCCAAAGTTGTTTGGGTACCTAAGTCTACACTTGTAGGAGCTTGAGGAGGAGATTGGTGGTGACCGGGTGAGCCAAAGCGTCGAATTCGAATCCGGTTGCATCACCAAGTCAAGATTGGAGCTATTCAAGATTCAAGTTTGGTATAAATTTCTATCTTTGAAATTTCTGAAAATTTAGCTCTAATCTAGTCTATATGCTTAATTGTCATATCTTTAGAAGTTCAATTCATTGAAAATCATTTACCCTATTCATTGCAAATCAATTATCACATCCATTGATTTTAATTGTCAAATTTTAAATGGATGTTAGAATAAGGCTTAAGTTGAAACTTAAATGAACTTAACTTGAATCATACTCATAGTTTCCATGTAGCCTTATTGATAGGGGAGCTTAAATATTATATCTTTTAGAGTAATGAAGTGCAAAATTTAGGGGGAGCAACTTCATTACAAGACATCCAAATTCTATGCTTAAAGTCTTAATTTGTTGTTGTTTTTGATGGATGTCAAAGGGAGAGAGATAATTAAGGGGGTAACTTGGAATTTGGCATAAAACTAAACAAAAACTATGCACATCCATAGGGGGAGCATTAATATGCATAGTTTACATATACAAATTCCATGTATTTAGATAGAATTAAGATATAGGCTGCCATCATCAAAAAGGGGGAGATTGTTGGCTTTTTGGCCTTAATCTATGTTTTGATGATTTAATTAACCTAATCTTAATTATGATCATGTAGAGTAGCACACATATTGCATTGCATATATATTGCTTTGTGCTAACCTCTACAGGTGATCAAGACTCAAGAAAGAAGAAAAATCAAGTCAAGACATGTAATCAAGCTAGGATTGAAGACATGTAATTTTACCTTTCTTTGAGTATTAGGAACTTATGTGAATTGAGCATAACTTAAGCTAATATGCATGCATTCACACACTATGTTCCTTGTAGGAGTCACACACAAAATATCATATCATTTGGACTTCATTAGATCACCTAAACACCTAAAACATTGGTCGCCAGACTGCTTGCGTTCGGTCGACCGTTCACCTTTCGGTCGACCGGTTATACACAATATTTGTTATACCAGACCAATCAGTTCAACCGATCACACTTCTGTTAACCGTTTACCCAGACATGTTCGGTCGACCGGTAGACCTTCGGTCGACCGTTTCGTTTGCTATTTCTGGTAAAAATACGACCGTTATATTTGTCGTATTATACAACGGTCGTATACACATTTTTCTCTTAATACACCCCCAAATACTTTTGAACCGGTCGAACAAAATACCTTTTTCGGTCGACCGTTCCATTAGGTAAAATCTACCTGCTATCGGTCGACACAAGTTTAGTTCAACCGATCGAGTTTTCCCTCTACCGAACCCTGTAGTTCGGTCGACCGGTACCTATTCGGTCGACCGTTGACTTATAGAACTTAAGTGTTAGGTCGACCAGTACCTATGTTCGGTTAACCGATCCTTTAACTTACTCAAGGGTTCGGTCGACCGTGATACCTTTCGGTCGACCGGTTCTGGACAGATTTGTGCAATCTGATTTTCTGTTTTGTGTACTTTGCACAAACCCCAATCAAATCTTGTCCAAACGGCTAGAAATCTTTAGGAGCTTATAAATAGAGGTTCACACTTAGTTTTCCACAATTTTTCACAATCCAAAGTGTCAAACCTATAGTGAGATTTTCCACAACCTCCAAGCTCCAAGTTATCCATCCAAAGCTTAATTTCCACATCATTCATCATACAATCATCTATCAATTGTTGTGCTCAATTAGAGAGTGAGTTCCACTCAAGTTACCATTGTTGTAATGTGAGCAAAGGTCTTGGTGAAAGCCCAAGACAAAGAAGCAAGGACTTCGGTGAAAGCCCGAAGTGATTCTCTCGGTTTGTGAGAGGTGGTGCCAAGCTCGGCGAGGGTTGTTCGCGAGCTTGAAGACTTGTAAAAGGCGTTGCTCCCGGCCCGGAACGGGGAGGCATAGTGAAGACGCAAGAGGGGCTCGAACGGAGATTCGAGAGGTGCTTGTAAGAGAGGACGTAGGCGCGGCCGAACCTCTATAAAACCGACGTGTCTTCTTGTAGTTTGCATTACCTTTCTACTTGTGCTTGATTTAGTTTAAATTTCCGCTGCATTTCTTTGATCGATCAACCAAGTAGTAAATTAGGGTTTAAGTGTGATTAGTCTTAATTGTGGACCCATAACCCACACGATCCTACAGAATGAACCAAGGCCCTCCTTCAAGCACCCTTTGCCGGTCCTCCCCAAGAGTAAACCGAAATAACAAGAAATCTTGCATCCGGGGAAGCACTTCTAAACCACCCACTAAACCCCATAATTTGTGGAGGCATGGGTAGATGAGGTTTGAAGTCAATGAAATAGCTAAGTAAAACTTTGTCCCACCTCTTAAGTGCTTCACACACTTCCACTCTAGAACAAACCGCGACCTTCTCTCCTCCTATCACCTCCGGCTCAACAAATGAGAGTGTTGTTGCTGCCCTAGCTCCGGATTTGAATAGGTCTGACCACCTCTTTGGTGAGACCACTCCGTTCCCCTGAGATGGTGAAGAAACCGGCCCTCCACTCTCCAAACCTGAAAGTGGAAGGTGCTTTGGTGCTTCATGGGTGTGCTCAACATTGCCACCACTCCCAATCAGCTCACCCACATGCAAAGAACTAGTTGTAGGATCTATTTTGATGAGGAAATCAAGAGTTTTGGTGGAAGAAAAGAGGTTTAGACCCTAGGAAACCCTAGGAACCCCCATGCTTTCCCCAGAGATTCTCTCTCCTAGTTTTCTTTTTTCCCCTCTCGTTTTCCCTTTTTCTCAATTAACTGTGGTTTTCCCAATCCGTTTAACTATTCATATCGGCATTGTGGTTTGGTTCAAGGAACCTCGTTGTTTATACAGGGTGACAATTCCTTTAGCTTATGCACCCATTCTTGATGGGTTTGATGCAAGACCTACTCTTTTGTCTAGTGTGAAGTGTCCAGATGTTGTGTGAGTTATGCTAATTGGTTTCTAGATTAGACTCACCAACAATGAATGATGCAATGGTCATCTGATTATACTTTGCAGTGCATATAATGTTCATAAGGGGACCTTATGGATAGAGATATTTTTTATTTAGGTCGGTCCCAACATCATTTATATTTGTTGTCATACACCCACTAGCACTCATTAAAAAGCAACGATATCCTCACAACCAGACTGGGTCCCTTTTTATCTAGTACTCATTAAAAAATCAGAATAGTTTTAAGTAATTTGTGTTTGTAATAATATGAAATTAGAGAATTTGAAGAATTGGAAAATCTGAGACTATGATAATCCAAAAAAACACATCATAATAATCCAAGAAACATATCAAAGAAATTGGAAGAAACACTTCCAGAAAAGGCGTCAAAGAGATTTTGAGGATAAAAGATAAATTGAAAATTTCAGTACTTATTGCAATAAAATTGAAATATTTCAATGTCAAAATTCCATAAATCACGTAGCAAACACCAATAAAGAAAAATAAGTTCCTTCACCCAATCCCGCCGTCTACATGTCTAAAGATGACTATCTCATGGCCAATCTGACAGTCTTCCAATAAAGATCTCTCAACTACGAGCTTCAAATATGTGCTTGGAGGAAGATTTTCTCGTAAATTGAGAGTTTTGGATGGTACACTACTAGAAAATCAGGTTAAATCGATGGCTTTATCCATTGATGTATGTACATTTACACCGACAACTAAATTTATTCGTCGGTGGGAATATACACTGACAAATATTCTAATTAACACCGACGTATACATGCATCATACACTATTTTCGTAGCTTCCGTCAGATCAACAATAAAGACCGATGGATATATCCCGTCTATTCCTGAAAAATTAGGCAACGAGAAGATAAATCTTTTGCCACAGAAGGCAAACCGACAAATAATTTTCAGATCACCGAAAACACCGTCCGTCGCTTGTTACAAGCGAACTTACACCGACGGAGTGCATCTGTTGATGAATCGTTTTGAAAATTAACCATTGCGAACTTAATTTCCTTGTAGTCACCGACAGATAGTACATATAATCACCGACGAATGACTACAGTCGGTGCACGTTTATATCAGTAGCCTAAATCGGGGTTCCCTTCAGTCTTTCATTATTTCCCAAACCCTACCCGTCACGACACGTCCTTGACCGCCGCGACCCTCTCCTATTGCGACCCCTCGCTCGCCCACCGCGACCCTCGCTTGCCTCGCTACGGCAATCCCTCCTCCCCGACCTCCTTCGCCCCGCCCCCTCCTCCCCGACCTCCTTCGCCCCCGCCCCCTCCTCACAGCCTCCTCCTCCTCTGCCCTGCCCCCTCCTCCTTGATCCGACCAACTTCCTCCTCCTCAGCCTCCATCTCTGCCCCTCCTCCCCGATCCCCCTCCCCGTACGACCCGGCCAACCACCCCAACTCGTCCCCCTACTCCCCACCCCAACCCGATCCCCTCCTTGCACGATCCTGCCAACCATCCCAACCCGTTCACCTACTCTCCGCCACCTCCCGACCCCAATCCCCTCCTCCCCACATGACCCCAGCCCCCCAACCCGACCCTAAGATTTTGTTATTGTATTTTCTAGATTAATTTGTAAATTAATTTGTAGATTAATTAATTTTGATAATTCATTTGTATAATTTGTAGATTAAAAAAATGATTTTGTAGATTTTCTTAACTAATTTGATTTTGTATGCTTTATTGCATGATTTTGATTGTGATTAGTAAAATTAGTTCAATGTCATAAATTTGAATATAATAAATTTGCATGTGATAATTTTGAATGTGGTTTGATTATAAATTTTTAAGTTTTTATTTGATTGGTTTAGAATATAAAAGTGTATGGAGATTGATGAATTTGATCATTAGATAGAAGATATAATATATGTTTATGTTGTAGTGATTTTGTATGATTTAAGTTTGATGAATTGAGGATATTATGATGGTTGTCGTCGAAAAGTGGATATTTTTCTTGTCAATACAAGTATTCAAAATAAATCATTATTGAAAATATAGGGAAGGTTCTGTTCGAAATTTATAAACAAATTATTAAACGTAAACATGTTTACGGTTTGGTTATATTGAGTTGGATTGGGTGACATGTGCTAGTTTGATTGAGTTAGTTGGATTTTGTTGGATCAGTTAGTGGATTGTGTTAGATTAAAGTTGAATTTGATTGAGTTGGATTGGTTTTCGATTTTGTTGGATTGGTTTTTGCCAAAGTAAAATGATTTTTAAATTGGAATAAATGAGGAATTCTTTTTGTAGTGGTGAGAGGAGTTTGGAGTTTTAAATTTGAATTCAAATCATTGTAGTAAAATAAGGTTTAAATTTTAAAGTTTAGTTTAGGATGTGTGATTCGTGTCATGTTTGGTTTGGATGTTGTCTATTTTAATATGGATTCTGATTTGTCGAATTGATTTATGGAATAGTTTGAAAGAGATGTTGTTTTTTCTAGTCAATATAGGTCTTTGAAACAATTTCATTATTGAAGATATAAGGGAGGTTCTATCGAAATTTATAAAAAAATTGTTAAATGTAAATGTGTTTACTATTTAGTTATATTGAGTGACATGTGCTACTTTAATTGAGTTAGTTGGATTTTGTTGGACCAGTTAGTTGATTGTGTTAGATTAAGTTAAATTTGATTGAGTTGCATTGGTTAGTTGCATTGATTTTTTATTTGGTTGGATTAGTTATTTTGAGTTGGATCGATTAGTTGATGGTTAGATTGTTTAGATGATTTTGTTAGATTGATTTGAATGAGTTGGATGTGTTAATTAGATTGAGCGAAATATTTCTAGTAGTCGAATTTTTTAACATGTTTTGTTTTAAATCAATAGAATCATGCTCTCAGACAGAAGTTGGATGTAATATTACATAAGTACTTAAGTTAAATTATTATTGATTAGATTTGAATACTGATTTGATTTTGTTCACAGTCACACTTGACAGTTCCAGAAGGATTCAAAGTGAAGATTATGAGGTTTCCAAACACAAAATGGAAAGAAAACAAGTACGAGTTGTACTCATGTGTGGAGAAAATGGAGACGATAACGACAAGATTGGTGGCTAGACCGCCACATAATTCCGTAGAGGATTGGTCCACTCTGCTAGATTACTGATCCAACGAGGCGTTTAAGGTTCATTTATAATGTTTTTTGTTAATTTAAAAATAATGCATTTAAAACTAACAATTTGGTTTCTTTGGTGATGCAGAACAGAGTGACACTAACAAGAAAAATAGGTTGTATTTAGTCATACCACATCAGTGTGGTACCGAATCTCTAGTGAGACCATGGAGAAAATGGTGTTACATTAGTTAAAATTTGTAAATTCTTATATATGCAATACATTTTTAATATAAACTAAGAACATTGTTATTTTCAATGGTATTGCAGATTGCAGAAAACTCAGACGCTTTCGGGCCTAAGCATACATATATGTACATCCAACTTCATGATAAGAAAATCCCAGAAGTTGCAACCATTATTGTAAGTTTAAGATTATTGTTAGTGTTCAATTATTTAATGTTGTTTGATGCATTCATTTATAATTTATGATATTTCATTTTACAGGAAAGATTAGAGGTTTCACGAGGACCAGGTAAAATGAGCTCTTAGTGCTCTATCAATTCGGTGGCTGCCGCATAGGATCCAATCAGGACTATTCTAGGCGATGGGCATGAACATGTGAGGATGTACTCAAGTCTCGTCACTCCGACATACATGTATGGACCACGCGGGTTGAGTAAAAGGTTAGACAAGATCAGGAGATGAGAGATGATGTGAAGCGAGCTGGTAGAGACAAAAGGCAAGCTTGCAGACATGCAGTCGACCATCGACTACTTGATGGTGAAAATGGATTCTAAGGATTAGGTATTTTAATTGTAATTTAATAAGACACATTACATTTAATAAGTTAATTTATAAAAATTATAAATCTTAATATTTAATGTTTCAATCGTTCATGATATTAATATAACATCCATTTGCACACCACCACCGCCAGCAAGTCAAGATGACGATGATTGCAAGTCGAGATGACGATGACAGACCATCATGCGGAGCAGGCACGGGAAGTTTGACAACTTAGGGTTTCGATTTCCTGCCTATTGTCATTGTTATAGTTTGTTTAACTACTTAATGAATTCAAAACTTATTTTGAATTAAATTACAACTTCAAAGTATGAAATGTTTTGAGGTGAATCCATATTTATATATAAGATCTTATGTTTGAGTTATGATGTATGAATGTTTGGTGAATGTTTATTTTCAGCAGGGACAAAACCGAAAAGAGCAAATAGGTTTTTTCGAGTTCTGGACAGGATGTATACCGAAAAAAAGATACATATCCGTCGGTGTAGTGTCTGACATTAATCTATAAAAGTACACTAACGGACTGTATCCGTTGGTGTAGGGGCTGATGTTTATTTGTAAACGTACACCGACGGTACATATCCGTTAGGTTACATATATTATTCACCGACGAAATGTATCTATCGATGGACATCTGTATCTGTCGGACAAAGCATTAATCAATGTTATCTACACTGACGTATATTTCCATCAGTGTAGCGCACCAACGGAGTTCTGTCGATGTTTGGTCGTCGATGTACTAAAATGCGACAAAAGAAGGGGGAAAGTTTGGCTGGAAGTTTCACGCCAAAATGATCACTGATAGCCTTTATCTGCTGGTACATATGTCAGTGTACAGCAACACCGACGCACGTAACACCGACGATCGATATATCTGTCGGTGTTCATCTACACTGACGAATACCAACATCCACTGACGGATGGTTACCGTCAGTGAATCCTTGTTCTATTGTAGTGGTATAATATCAAGAAAGCGATTAGGAAAAGAAGGTTGCTGATTGATGGATGTTTCAACAAGTAATTTTTGGAAACTTGAATCCAAATTATAGGAGAGTTATTTTTATGAGGTTTGAATTGCTATTGTTTTCATATATTCTAATTTCTATCGTCAAAATTGCATAAATCATGTAAAAAAGCTAATAAATAAAAATTAGTTCCTTCACCCAATCTTGTCGTCTACATGCTTAAAGATGACTATCTCATGGCCAATCTGACGACCTTCTAATAAAGATCTCTCAACTAGTTAAAGGGACCAACGACTTACACTCAACGATCATCATCGCCAAATTAGGGGCAATATCCTCACAATCTCAATCAACACCACCACAAAGGAAGCAACAAGTCATGCACAATTTAGCAAATCTTGATCTCGTATAATAGGAAATATAATCTCCTCTTCCCAACGACTATCTAACATAGCATATATATGTAATCATTCATGTAATTCAAATTACAAAAGTCAATAAACATACAAACACAAATTTAATGTGGTATAAAAGCATTGATCTACCTCAGAATGGGAGAATCCTCACCGGAGGCGAACCCCCGACGACACCACCTCAGAACCTCTCCCAAAAGCATCACAAGTCCCTTCATCGAAAAATCCAAACCCAAAACACCCAATCATGACTGACCAATTGGCCTCAGACCACAAAATCCGACCACCCCAGACCAAAATCCAACCACCCCAAACCATCACCGGCTACCATAGCCTCAGACCACCAAGGGGGCTTGACGCTCAAAGTGACATCCAAACCCTATGGCCGAAGGACCCCCCTCCCAACGCTAAACCACCCATTTTCTCAACGGGGAAATTACCTCTTATGGGCGCGATCTGTCACCCTCTCCCTCAATGGCAAAGGAAAGTTAGGCCACATCACCAGAAAGTCACAAAAACCAGCCACCGAAGACACCAAAATAGAAGCATGGTAGACCGTCGACCACCTCGTCATGACATGGGTACTAAATTCCATGCAACCACTAATCAAAAAGCTATTCATCTACTCCTTAACTTCACTAAAGGGGTATGGTACGTCGTTCATGAGATCTATGGAAAACAACTGAAATTTGCCCACATCTTCAAAATCAAACAAGAAATTGCACAAACAAGGCAAGGAAAAAAGACAGTCACTGAATATCTCGAGGCTCTCAAAGGCCGGTGGTATGAACTCAATGTCTACGAACCACCAAGCACCGACACAAAGATCGTACAAGAAAGGATCGAGCAAAGTCGGATCTACCAGTTCCCGGTTGGACTCAACTCTAGCTTCGAAACCCTAAAATTCCAAATACTGTTATCATCGGAGCTACCACCTTCAAGCACATTGTCTCCATCGTTCAACGGGAAGCCATGCCTCAATAAAACCAACAAACATGCAAAGAAAATCAAGCCTTCACAGCCATCCACAACAACCACCAAAACACAAAAGGAAAAGGACAGTTCAGAGAAGACAAAGATGAACACTGCGACAAATGCAAAAAACAAGGTCATAGTCGCGTTCGATGTTGGTTTCTCTACCCACACCTCTGACCACCAAAAGACGACACCGGAGAGAGAATAGGGGAGGGGAGAGGAAACCCTAGCGACGACAGTGGTTTCTACCTAAACCCTAACTTTGGAAAAGAAAAACACAAATGGTCGCAAGTCGGATTAGGATTGGGAAATTGAGGTTTTGTACCGATTCCTTTGTGGATTACGCAAGATCTGAGGGAGTTTCGGGATAGGCACGAGGGACTCTGGATCCAGGTCTACTTGTGGGTACAAGCAAGTGTGCGGCAGTAGCTGCCCATTGACTTAGGCCTTGGGTCTGTCCAGAGAGAGTTGGGTCACATTTTAGCCCACCTGAATAGACTCCTTCAAATCTCTGGTCAAAATTAGAGTCAACCAGGTAATAATTCTTGTACTAGTCCTCCTAATCCCATTGCTAATCTTATTAATGTTATAAATTCTTGGATTATACACTGAAGCGACTAATTAACCACATAACCGGAAATAAAGATTTATTGTGCAATATCCACTATGATTCTAATATAAATAAATTCATTACCGTTCCTAATGGAAATCAAGTAAAAATTAATGGAATAGGAGAATCACAACTACTAAATGACACAACTGAAAAAATATTATATGTTCCCACCCGTTGATGTGTTATTTTTGGACCGACCATCAGGGAAGATGATTAGTATAGGTGTCCTCATAAATGGCTTATATATTTTTGATAGGTCGAGTAATTTTTTACATGCTAATAATGTGTCCCACTGGGCACCCGATCTATGGCACAAACGCATGGGACACCCGTCCTTTCCTGTTTTAAAACAATTATTTCCTAGCATAAATTTTAATAATGAGTTTTGTTGTGAGATTTGTCGTCTGGCAAAACAAACCAGGTTACTGATTGACATCATTCCATGCTCATATTTGTATCCTATATCCATTATCTTACACCTAAGCAATGCTACGTGATGAGTTTTATGTTTGAATTTCAGAAATAAAAAGGTTTGAAGAGAAGAGCCATGAAAGGACTCAAAAGCAGGGAAAAAGGACTGAATTGTGAGACCTGTGGACCAAGATGCAAGGGAGAAGGACCTGAACGTAAGACCAAAGGACCTAAGAGCAAAACAGAAAACTCCACACCATCATGACGGAGTATTTTGACAATTCGATTCGGGTCGGAGCTCCAATAAACAAAGTAGACGCATCCAGGACCAAGAAATACTTCAAGCAAAGCCCAGCATGAAAACCAAACGGATCTGGAACTTATAGACCGCCAATTGGCGGTCTGGGACCGCTAATTGGTGGTCCAGATAGCTCTGGATCCACTTAGCTTTCAGGAGCACGTGTATTAGTGTATGCTTAGTCTATTTTTTGTATTTGTGTAGTCCCACATCGGGGGATTGTCCCGGATTAGCTTTTTCCATGCCTATAAATAGAACTCTTCACCTTCCATTGTAACTACCCATTGCTTGGTGGCATTCTCTCTACTAAGGAGTAAGCCTTGAAGCAAAACTCAAGGTGGAGAAGAATGCTACATTCAATGTGAGTCATTGTTAATAAAATAATTGTTCTAGTTTCTTTTAATCTTGTCTTTTAATTTGTGCATGCTTGTTTAGTCTTTCCTTTCTTTTTAAGCTTCTTTAATACTCCTTTCTTGCTTAGTTAAATTTCCTTTCAGTATAATGTTTCATTTTGTTAATGTAGGTTAGTGTAATGATTAGTGAGTAGTTCCATCCCCATTTGGGGGGTGGAGAAATATGTGATATGATTATGTAATGTAGTAGTGTGTGTTATCTTAATCCTTTGAGACTTATATGATTTCCATAACCATCTAATGGGATTTCACTCAAGTCTTTGACATGCTAATGCTCTTGAATGAAGCTTAGCATATGCTTAGTTGGTGCACGGCCGCGATGAAGCGGCCGTGCACCAACTAAAAACTTTTGCTAGTCCCGAGCAAAGCAAAGAAAGAGAAAAGCATACGAAAAACAAGAAATCCTAACTCACTTTCGTAGGAATCACGGTTGCACTTAGCATGTGCAACAAGCCGTTAAACCTCCTTGTCGCCAAGGAGGAGGAGTGTTGTCTCCTGAGGGTTTTCAGCGGATATACCCACAAAATCCGAACAAGATGCATTAATCAATCTAGCTACACGACTCGTTGGACTTATTTTGTCGATCGTGGGACGCGGTAATACTACGGGTCGACTCTATATATGTAATCGGTCCACACACCTAGCCTAATGAGTTATTCGTGAAAGTTAGTATAAGGAAGTTTGTCGTAGTCAAGGGCCCTTAATCTCTTTTTGTGAAACTTAAGTGTAGGGGTTTTGGTTCCCATGTAGATAAATAAGTGGTGTTCTCTCTTCTCGCACGGCTCCTATCACTCGGGAAAGTAGGTCTGAGGGGACTTTGTGCCTGATGCTTTTGAGTCATCTGACTTGGGATGCACCGACCGAACTCCCGTTACACGGGTGGTAGGGATCGCCCTATGTGGAGATTTGGGGGAAGGTGTACGTGATAGTGTAAGTCCTCATAGGCAATGATGCACGAAACTTGACCCTGGGAGAATCAAACACCAACCAATAAATGCTAAGCTTCATTAATTAAAACTTGTTGAACGTTTTAAATTTAAACCGCAAGTGGCAAAAACTTGTTGAACGTTTTAAATTTAAACCGCAAGTGCACGGCCGCGATGAAGCGGTGGCAAGTACGGGTCGTCCTCAGGGAGGTGAGCGACCTCTTGTTTGCACGAAATCAAGTGGCGAAAATAATGGAGAAGAGAGTTGGTTACACTAATCTAGACTACGCTACACTAAGAAGTACGAAATGCAAAAGAAAGAAATAAACGATGAAATAAGAACTAAGCTAAGAACAAAACAAGAATGCTGGAATTTCAGGAATGGAAAACCCCTAAGGGGTGGAGTGAGTGCACACAAGCAAAGAGGTGGGTGTAGAATACATTCTTTAAGCACATGAAGGTGGTGTTTATCAAGCATAGGAAGTGTCTAAATGTTATGGCAAAACCTATCAATCTATTCACCAACTTAGTTGATTAACATTTACATATGCAAGGTGTTTATTTCAGAACCTAAACAAGCATGAGAGGTGTCTAATCATTTTGGCAAAACTCATCAAGTTATAAATTCTATCCTAAACAAGCAAGCATACATTCATGTTTAATCAACACATTGAAATTAAAGCATTCATCCCATTCTCTAATGCATGTATGTACATCTACTCCACCCCCCAAAGGGGATGGAACTACTCACTAAACATTACACTAATTATTAAACTATGAAAAGAAAGCATATTAAAACTAAGATAGAATTAAAAGACGATTAAACTAAAACATGCACAAACAATAAAACAAGCATAAAATAAACAATGAAAGAAACACAAGACTTTATTAATAAAATGACTCACATTAAAAGTAGCATCCTCCTACTTTAGTGTGTGCTTCAAGGCCTCACTTCTAGTAGGAAGAATAGCCACTTAAAATATGGAGTGATTACAATAGGAGGTGAAGAGTTCTATTTATAGCCATGGAAAAAGCTAATCCGGGACAATCCCCCGATGTGGGACTAAACAGATACCACAAATAGCCTAAACATCCTCTAAGACATGTGCTGGAGATATTTGAGCGCATTTGGGCCAAAAGTGACCGCCAATTAGCGGTCTACAGTGTCCGGATCGCTCTGGAATTTCTTGTGGGCTTTTCTGGAAGGCTTTGTTGGTATTGGATGCATCTATTTTGCATGTTGGAGCTCATACCCGAATAGAATTGTCAAAATACTCCCCATGATGGTGAGGAGTATTCTGTTTTGCTCTTAGGTCCTTCGGTCTTGCATTCAGGTCCTTCTTCCTTGCATCTTGGTCCACAGATCTCACAATTCAGTCATTTTTCCCAGCTTTTGGGTCCTTTTATGCTTCATCTCTTCAAACCTATTTATTCCCGAAAACTAAACATAAAACTCGTAACATAGCATTATTTAGGTGAAAGATAATGGATATAAGATACAAATATGAGCATGAAATGATGTCAATCAAATACCCCCACACCTAACTTTTGCTAGTCCCGAGCAAAACAAAGAAAGAGAAAAGCATGCGAAAAAAACAAGAAATCCTAACTCACTTTCGTAGGAATCACGGTTGCACTTAGCACGTGCAACAAGCCGTTAAACCTCCTTGTCGCCAAGGAGGAGGAGTGTTGTCTCCTGAGGGTTTTCAGCGGATATACCCACAAAATCTGAACAAGATGCATTAATCAATCTAGCTACACGACTCGTTGGACTTATTTTGTCGATCCTGGGACGCGGTAATACTACGGGTCGACTCTATATATGTAATCGGTCCACACACCTAGCCTAATGAGTTATTCGTGAGAGTTAGTCAAGTACTTAAGTGAAAGACATGGGCAACCTTAACTTCTGAATGTGATACAATGTGTAAAGTCCATTTTGGTTCTTATTTGACTCTTTTTTTTTCTTTTTCTTTTTTTTCCTTTTTTTTCTTTTTCTTTGGAGCATTTTATTGCTTGGTGTTTGATTCTCCCCAGGGTCAGGTTTCGTGCATCATTGCCTATGAGGACTTACACTATCACGTACACCTTCCCCCAAATCTCCACATAGGGCGATCCCTACCACCCGTGTAACGGGAGTTCGGTCGGCGCATCCCAAGTCAGATGACTCGAAAGCACCAGGCACAAAGTCCCCTCAGACCTACTTTCCCGAGTGATAGGAGCCGTGCGAGAAGAGAGAACACCACTTATTTATCTATATGGGAACCAAAACCCCTACACTTAAGTTTCACAAAAAGAGATTAAGGGCCCTCGACTACGACAAACTTCCTTATACTCACAAACACGAATTATTTGACTCACTAGGTTCAGGGTGGACTTATTTAAATGTTTGAGTACTGAAACCCTATGATTACACGCCCCCCGAGGGAAAAACCGGGGTGCATCCTAACGACTCGATAAGACCTAAAGCCAGTAAACTAGTAATCTAGTGTCCCCTATCGTACACTGAATAGTAGGACACCCCGGGTCCTTGTATTTTGTGTAGGTAGGATTGGACAAAAGTGAGCTGATATTTGCAGCCAAGATTGCTTTCTTAGGAACATTGGTCTTCCTCTTGGTTGTGCAGAGATCCTTCAACACTTTGGCATATTGAGGTATTTGTTGGATGACATCCAACAAGGGGATGTTAACCTTCACTTGCTTAAATACCTCTAATATCTTGTCCATGTTGTCACTCTGCTTTTTGTTTAACCTACTTGGATAAGGAGCTTTTGGCAGGTAGGTTTTCTGCTGTGCCTGAGAAGAAAGCTTTGGTGTATTACCCTCACCCTCAGCTTCTTCTTCACCACCATTCCCACTGGGGGGCTGCATAGATGGTGGTGGGTGTGGCAAGGAAATGTGATTGTCAACCTGTTTTCCATTCCTTAAGGTCATAATGGAATTGACATGGTGAACAGGTTCCTCCACATGGTTCACTTGCCTCCCCCGAGGTACCACATTCTCATTTTGCATTTGTTGTTGTTGGTACATGCGGGGGTTAGCCTCAGGCTGGCTAGGAAAAGACCCTCTCTCTCTTTCATGTACAGACTGAGCCAATTGGCCCATCTGAAGCTCTAGAGATTTGATGGTCTGCTGATTTGAAGTGAGAACTTGACTCGTGGTAGACATAAAAATTTTCATTGAGTTTTCAAGTCCACGAGTCAAGGTCTCAAGCGAATTGAATCGGGTTTCCATATTATTGGAATTTGGGAAACCCGATTGATTGGTCGTTTGCGCTTGGGGTGGCTGATAGGAATGTGCATGCATGGGAGGCTGGTGTGATTGGTAAGGTGGTCTAGAGGAGTTTGAAGGACCACCCGGGGCATTATTTTGGTTCCATGAAAAATCAGGGTGGTTCCTCCATCCAGGGTTATAAGATGATGAGTATGGGTCATTCCTAGCTCTGTCATAGATGGCGTTGACAGCTCCATCTCAGGAGGAATGGACTCACACTCGCTCTCTACATGACCTATCCTACCACATGAATGACAAGGAACTGGACCAGATGTGGACATGTGAGGCGCGCTTTGTCGGTTTTGGAGCTCAATCGAATCCATACGGCACATTAAGGCCGCCATGCGCGCCTCGGTGGCCGTAGTGGTATCGATAGCAAATGCGGCACCCGATCTAGTCGAGTTTGCATTCGCGATCCTCGCTCCTATACTAGATGATGCAGGTGGTTCCCTCACACTCTCCCACTGCATGGTTTTCTCAGCGAGGTCTTCTAGGAAGGCCCATGCCTCCCTTTCATCCTTTCCCAAGAACTCTCCTTGACACATGGACTCAAGGAGCGTTCTGGACGGGATGTGAAGACCCTCGTACACAATCTGACAAAGGCGCCACAACTCAATGCCATGGTGAGGGCATGAGGATAGCAGCTCCTTGAACCTCTCTAGATATGCATGAAATGTCTCGGTCTCAAGTTGATAGAACGAATTGATTTCGTTCCTCAATTTTTGAGTCCGATGATTTGGGAAGTACTTCTTAAGGAAGGCAGATTGAAACTCATCCCAAGTCCTAAAGGAATTCGCCTGGTTGCTGTACAACCACTTCTTGGCGTCATCCTCTAGTGCAAAAGGAACGAGCCTAAGATGGATGGAGTCTGTGCTAAGTTGTTGCAGCTTGAACATAGCACAGACCTCCTCAAATTCCCTGAGAAAGATATAGGGGTCACCTTTCCCAGTGAAATGAGGGAGCATGGAAATGAATTGAGGCTTAACCTCAAAATGGTTTCCATTAGCCTCTGGTAATACGATGCATGAGGGTAGAGCTGTACGGCTCGGGTAGCATCGATCACGAAGAGGTATGGGAACGACAACTGGAAGCACAGGTGGAACAGGAGGGTCCAGCAACTGCTCCTCCTCACGGAAATTAGCAGCCATTGGACCCGAACTACGTGCAACACGAGAGGACGAAGGTGTCGAGAAATCGATGACCGAAGCCGGATTGACAACGCTCCTCGTCAAACGACCACTCTCGTCTCGTGTCAACGAAAGCATGCACAAAGGTGCACACACAAACCACAACTCTTTTTATTTTTTTTATTTTTTTTCAAATAAAGAATGTACGTAGAAGAGAAGACGAGGGAACACAGGAGAGAAAGAATGACTCAGGAGAGAAGGGAAGAAGTCCTTAAGCTACGGCGGATGGGTACAGGTAGAAGCACACAAGCAAACAAGGCTCAAACAATCCTAAGGTCGCTATAGGTCCTTACAGCTAGACGACGCCTAACTGCGAGGTCACACGGCCTCAACACGCCTCACCTCCCTACAACGAGGACCACACAGCCCAGCAAGTGAGCCAAGATCCGGGGATCTCGTCTCTCCTACTATCGACAAAGTGGGCAACGCCGATCAGGTCATGACGGTCGGGACCGGATCACTCTCCTAATGCGTCCAAGATCCTTAGGGCCAATGTCTACTTGATTTTAAAATTAGGCTCTTGATTAGTGTGGTTTTTGGGGCGAAGGAAAGGGTGATGAAATCCCCCACCTTATCTTTTATGGGACAACCCCTCCTTAGTAGCGTTTTGGAGTCCTAAATCTAGCAATCAACTCTCCAAACAACACTCAACTCACACTTGTTGCAATGCACTTCCTACTAACTAATGCATGTTCATATGAAATGCATGAATGAGAGTAGAAGGTGCGTACCTCATGCCAGCTCTCAGCAACAGAAAATAAAGCTAAGATAAAAGACAATCTAAATGCCTAAGTCACATACATGATGCATGCCTTAAACAAGAATAATGCCTAATCTTTTGCTTTGAGTTTTAGGGTCCAAGTTGCTTAAAGGAGGTTTGATTCTTGATCTGGGAATAAACTATAGGTCAAGACATGCTAAATCGAGTCCCAGATCACTATAACAGATAAAGAAATACTCCACAAAAATTTAGAGGCGAAATGAAGCTACCAGACCGCCAGTTGGCGGTTGAATACCGCTGATTGGCGGTCTTCTTCTCTCATATCACCTCCAAACTTGACCAGATGCTTCCCCTTCTCAATGTGAGTCACCTGCGACAACGAAAACTACAAGACAAAAATTAAATCCACTCGAATCGTCCAAACAAGAGTCTGGACTGGCACCTCCCTGGCAACGGCGCCAAAAACTTGTTGAACGTTTTAAATTTAAACCGCAAGTGCACGGCCGCGATGAAGCGGTGGCAAGTACGGGTCATCCTCAGGGAGGTGAGCGACCTCTTGTTTGCACGAAATCAAGTGGCGAAAATAATGGAGAAGAGAGTTGGTTACACTAATCTAGACTACGCTACACTAAGAAGTACGAAATGCAAATGAAAGAAATAAACGATGAAATAAGAACTAAGCTAAGAACAAAACAAGAATGCTGGAATTTCAGGAATGGAAAACCCCTAAGGGGTGGAGTGAGTGCACACAAGCAAAGAGGTGGGTGTAGAATACATTCTTTAAGCACATGAAGGTGGTGTTTATCAAGCATAGGAAGTGTCTAAATGTTATGGCAAAACCTATCAATCTATTCACCAACTTAGTTGATTAACATTTACATATGCAAGGTGTTTATTTCAGAACCTAAACAAGCATGAGAGGTGTCTAATCATTTTGGCAAAACTCATCAAGTTATAAATTCTATCCTAAACAAGCAAGCATACATTCATGTTTAATCAACACATTGAAATTAAAGCATTCATCCCATTCTCTAATGCATGTATGTACATCTACTCCACCCCCCAAAGGGGATGGAACTACTCACTAAACATTACACTAATTATTAAACTATGAAAAGAAAGCATATTAAAACTAAGATAGAATTAAAAGACGATTAAACTAAAACATGCACAAACAATAAAACAAGCATAAAATAAACAATGAAAGAAACACAAGACTTTATTAATAAAATGACTCACATTAAAAGTAGCATCCTCCTACTTTAGTGTGTGCTTCAAGGCCTCACTTCTAGTAGGAAGAATAGCCACTTAAAATATGGAGTGATTACAATAGGAGGTGAAGAGTTCTATTTATAGCCATGGAAAAAGCTAATCCGGGACAATCCCCCGATGTGGGACTAAACAGATACCACAAATAGCCTAAACATCCTCTAAGACATGTGCTGGAGATATTTGAGCGCATTTGGGCCAAAAGTGACCGCCAATTAGCGGTCTACAGTGTCCGGATCGCTCTGGAATTTCTTGTGGGCTTTTCTAGAAGGCTTTGTTGGTATTGGATGCATCTATTTTGCATGTTGGAGCTCAGACCCGAATAGAATTGTCAAAATACTCCCCATGATGGTGAGGAGTATTCTGTTTTGCTCTTAGGTCCTTCGGTCTTGCATTCAGGTCCTTCTTCCTTGCATCTTGGTCCACAGATCTCACAATTCAGTCCTTTTTCCCAGCTTTTGGGTCCTTTTATGCTTCATCTCTTCAAACCTATTTATTCCCGAAAACTAAACATAAAACTCGTAACATAGCATTATTTAGGTGAAAGATAATGGATATAAGATACAAATATGAGCATGAAATGATGTCAATCAAATACCCCCACACCTAACTTTTGCTAGTCCCGAGCAAAACAAAGAAAGAGAAAAGCATGCGAAAAAAACAAGAAATCCTAACTCACTTTCGTAGGAATCACGGTTGCACTTAGCACGTGCAACAAGCCGTTAAACCTCCTTGTCGCCAAGGAGGAGGAGTGTTGTCTCCTGAGGGTTTTCAGCGGATATACCCACAAAATCTGAACAAGATGCATTAATCAATCTAGCTACACGACTCGTTGGACTTATTTTGTCGATCCTGGGACGCGGTAATACTACGGGTCGACTCTATATATGTAATCGGTCCACACACCTAGCCTAATGAGTTATTCGTGAGAGTTAGTCAAGTACTTAAGTGAAAGACATGGGCAACCTTAACTTCTGAATGTGATACAATGTGTAAAGTCCATTTTGGTTCTTATTTGACTCTTTTTTTTTCTTTTTCTTTTTTTTTCTTTTTTTTTCTTTTTCTTTGGAGCATTTTATTGCTTGGTGTTTGATTCTCCCCAGGGTCAGGTTTCGTGCATCATTGCCTATGAGGACTTACACTATCACGTACACCTTCCCCCAAATCTCCACATAGGGCGATCCCTACCACCCGTGTAACGGGAGTTCGGTCGGCACATCCCAAGTCAGATGACTCGAAAGCACCAGGCACAAAGTCCCCTCAGACCTACTTTCCCGAGTGATAGGAGCCGTGCGAGAAGAGAGAACACCACTTATTTATCTATATGGGAACCAAAACCCCTACACTTAAGTTTCACAAAAAGAGATTAAGGGCCCTCGACTACGACAAACTTCCTTATACTCACAAACACGAATTATTTGACTCACTAGGTTCAGGGTGGACTTATTTAAATGTTTGAGTACTGAAACCCTATGATTACACGCCCCCCGAGGGAAAAACCGGGGTGCATCCTAACGACTCGATAAGACCTAAAGCCAGTAAACTAGAAATCTTAATGCATCAAGTTCAAGACAATTTTGGGAGCTTTCTTTTTACTTTGCCTCTCAACGGTTTTGCACATGCTAAACACACGCAAAACCTACAAAAACATTTTCTTTCGCAAACACACGAAGATTTTGAAAGAAATGTGAAAATTTTAAAGCACTCGGCAAGCAAAAGAAGACAAGTCACCCAAGGATCATGGCAAGCAGATATATCAATGTTAAATGCGGCACACTAACATGACCCTAGCAGTACAAACAAAAGAAAATAAAACCAAAGGAAAAAGACTCGACTATGTACACACGTAAAACACCCCCCCACACCTACTTCATGCATTGTCCTCAATGAATGTGAACAAGATACTACATGGATACATGCATGAAAAAGAAAGATCTCACCAACAAGAAGTACAAAGGGACGCTCAGGGTCATGTTGATGGACACAAACCCAAATTCCCTCAAAACCTGTGAGAAGCTGAAGAAGGGAGATAAATACGTGAAGAAATTGGGGCCCAAGTACACAAGGGTTGGGGCCCACAACAATCGATGATCACTGAAGGAGTCTTTTATTACACACTTTTTCTTTTTTTTTGTTGTTGTTTTTTTTTTCTTTTTTTTTTAAGATATATACATCAACCAAGATATTCTCATAATCATTTGGTCAAGGAACATCAAATGAGAACATCAAGTCAGGAGGACCAGAGACTTGCCGAGATGGGCAAACTCCACTGGTACTCTGAGGTGTCATGAGGGGTGAAAGGTCAAAGCTGAAAGGCTCGAACCCCTCATGATATTGGTCGGGTGTGGGCAACAAAGAATGAAGTTGTGTTGCCTCACTAGGGTTTAATTGCTCATCGAAGAAAACCCTCCAACCAATAGGCGGGTGCATCGGAATGAGTTCCTCAGGCTCATTCGATGGATGCAACAGACTTGCATCACTAAGGATGGGGCTTCTCCCCAAGTCATCCAACAAGGACCTCCCACCATCATTTAGATCATCAAGCATAAGCTCGGTCATAGGTGGGTCCTTGTTGGAGTCAAAATGAAGCTCAAATGGCTCAATGGCCATGGGACATGAGGTAGAGACACCTTCTGGTATAGGCATATGATGAGGTGTCTCACTCTCACTAGTACTCTCAACTGAATCATGCAACGAACACTCCCTTTGGACATTCATGTTCGAGGCCAGCTCACTCTGTTGCATTGCAAAGACAGGCAATGAGTCTTCGCTGGGCCCACGAACATTCTCAATGGGTTGCATTGGGGTTAGGGGTGTTCGTTGATTTTGTGGTGCTTTCTCCAATTGGCGGATGAGATTTAGATTTAAAGGTTCATCCATGGGTTCCTGTTGCCTACCAGAATTGAACACATGAAACTCGGCACTCATGTTACCGAATGAAAGCTTCATGAGACCATTTCTACAATTAATCAAGGCATTGGAGGTTGCCAGAAATGGTCTACCCAAAATCAAAGGTATTTGAGAGTGGGTGTTCGCAACAGGATTGGTATCGAGGACAACAAAATCGACTGGAAATATAAAATCTCCAACTTTGATAAGCACGTCCTCGATAATCCCCATGGGAATACGAATGGATCTATCCACTAATTGGAGGGTGATCTTAGTTGGTTTCAATTCTCCCAAGTTCAACTGTTGATAAACAGAGAATGGGAGGAGGTTGACCGCTGATCCTAAATCAAGCAAAACATTGCTCAATCTAGTGTCCCCTATCGTACACTGAATAGTAGGACACCCCGGGTCCTTGTATTTTGTGTAGGTAGGATTGGACAAAAGTGAGCTGATATTTGCAGCCAAGATTGCTTTCTTAGGAACATTGGTCTTCCTCTTGGTTGTGCAGAGATCCTTCAACACTTTGGCATATTGAGGTATTTGTTGGATGACATCCAACAAGGGGATGTTAACCTTCACTTGCTTAAATACCTCTAATATCTTGTCCATGTTGTCACTCTGCTTTTTGTTTAACCTACTTGGATAAGGAGCTTTTGGCAGGTAGGTTTTCTGCTGTGCCTGAGAAGAAAGCTTTGGTGTATTACCCTCACCCTCAGCTTCTTCTTCACCACCATTCCCACTGGGGGGCTGCATAGATGGTGGTGGGTGTGGCAAGGAAATGTGATTGTCAACCTGTTTTCCATTCCTTAAGGTCATAATGGAATTGACATGGTGAACAGGTTCCTCCACATGGTTCACTTGCCTCCCCCGAGGTACCACATTCTCATTTTGCATTTGTTGTTGTTGGTACATGCGGGGGTTAGCCTCAGGCTGGCTAGGAAAAGACCCTCTCTCTCTTTCATGTACAGACTGAGCCAATTGGCCCATCTGAAGCTCTAGAGATTTGATGGTCTGCTGATTTGAAGTGAGAACTTGACTCGTGGTAGACATAAAAATTTTCATTGAGTTTTCAAGTCCACGAGTCAAGGTCTCAAGCGAATTGAATCGGGTTTCCATATTATTGGAATTTGGGAAACCCGATTGATTGGTCGTTTGCGCTTGGGGTGGCTGATAGGAATGTGCATGCATGGGAGGCTGGTGTGATTGGTAAGGTGGTCTAGAGGAGTTTGAAGGACCACCCGGGGCATTATTTTGGTTCCATGAAAAATCAGGGTGGTTCCTCCATCCAGGGTTATAAGATGATGAGTATGGGTCATTCCTAGCTCTGTCATAGATGGCGTTGACAGCTCCATCTCAGGAGGAATGGACTCACACTCGCTCTCTACATGACCTATCCTACCACATGAATGACAAGGAACTGGACCAGATGTGGACATGTGAGGCGCGCTTTGTCGGTTTTGGAGCTCAATCGAATCCATACGGCACATTAAGGCCGCCATGCGCGCCTCGGTGGCCGTAGTGGTATCGATAGCAAATGCGGCACCCGATCTAGTCGAGTTTGCATTCGCGATCCTCGCTCCTATACTAGATGATGCAGGTGGTTCCCTCACACTCTCCCACTGCATGGTTTTCTCAGCGAGGTCTTCTAGGAAGGCCCATGCCTCCCTTTCATCCTTTCCCAAGAACTCTCCTTGACACATGGACTCAAGGAGCGTTCTGGACGGGATGTGAAGACCCTCGTACACAATCTGACAAAGGCGCCACAACTCAATGCCATGGTGAGGGCATGAGGATAGCAGCTCCTTGAACCTCTCTAGATATGCATGAAATGTCTCGGTCTCAAGTTGATAGAACGAATTGATTTCGTTCCTCAATTTTTGAGTCCGATGATTTGGGAAGTACTTCTTAAGGAAGGCAGATTGAAACTCATCCCAAGTCCTAAAGGAATTCGCCTGGTTGCTGTACAACCACTTCTTGGCGTCATCCTCTAGTGCAAAAGGAACGAGCCTAAGATGGATGGAGTCTGTGCTAAGTTGTTGCAGCTTGAACATAGCACAGACCTCCTCAAATTCCCTGAGAAAGATATAGGGGTCACCTTTCCCAGTGAAATGAGGGAGCATGGAAATGAATTGAGGCTTAACCTCAAAATGGTTTCCATTAGCCTCTGGTAATACGATGCATGAGGGTAGAGCTGTACGGCTCGGGTAGCATCGATCACGAAGAGGTATGGGAACGACAACTGGAAGCACAGGTGGAACAGGAGGGTCCAGCAACTGCTCCTCCTCACGGAAATTAGCAGCCATTGGACCCGAACTACGTGCAACACGAGAGGAGGAAGGTGTCGAGAAATCGATGACCGAAGCCGGATTGACAACGCTCCTCGTCAAACGACCACTCTCGTCTCGTGTCAACGAAAGCATGCACAAAGGTGCACACACAAACCACAACTCTTTTTATTTTTTTTTATTTTTTTTCAAATAAAGAATGTACGTAGAAGAGAAGACGAGGGAATACAGGAGAGAAAGAATGACTCAGGAGAGAAGGGAAGAAGTCCTTAAGCTACGGCGGATGGGTACAGGTAGAAGCACACAAGCAAACAAGGCTCAAACAATCCTAAGGTCGCTATAGGTCCTTACAGCTAGACGACGCCTAACTGCGAGGTCACACGGCCTCAACACGCCTCACCTCCCTACAACGAGGACCACACAGCCCAGCAAGTGAGCCAAGATCCGGGGATCTCGTCTCTCCTACTATCGACAAAGTGGGCAACGCCGATCAGGTCATGACGGTCGGGACCGGATCACTCTCCTAATGCGTCCAAGATCCTTAGGGCCAATGTCTACTTGATTTTAAAATTAGGCTCTTGATTAGTGTGGTTTTTGGGGCGAAGGAAAGGGTGATGAAATCCCCCACCTTATCTTTTATGGGACAACCCCTCCTTAGTAGCGTTTTGGAGTACTAAATCTAGCAATCAACTCTCCAAACAACACTCAACTCACACTTGTTGCAATGCACTTCCTACTAACTAATGCATGTTCATATGAAATGCATGAATGAGAGTAGAAGGTGCGTACCTCATGCCAGCTCTCAGCAACAGAAAATAAAGCTAAGATAAAAGACAATCTAAATGCCTAAGTCACATACATGATGCATGCCTTAAACAAGAATAATGCCTAATCTTTTGCTTTGAGTTTTAGGGTCCAAGTTGCTTAAAGGAGGTTTGATTCTTGATCTGGGAATAAACTATAGGTCAAGACATGCTAAATCGAGTCCCAGATCACTATAACAGATAAAGAAATACTCCACAAAAATTTAGAGGCGAAATGAAGCTACCAGACCGCCAGTTGGCGGTTGAATACCGCTGATTGGCGGTCTTCTTCTCTCATATCACCTCCAAACTTGACCAGATGCTTCCCCTTCTCAATGTGAGTCACCTGCGACAACGAAAACTATAAGACAAAAATTAAATCCACTCGAATCGTCCAAACAAGAGTCTGGACTGGCACCTCCCTGGCAACGGCGCCAAAAACTTGTTGAACGTTTTAAATTTAAACCGCAAGTGCACGGCCGCGATGAAGCGGTGGCAAGTACGGGTCGTCCTCAGGGAGGTGAGCGACCTCTTGTTTGCACGAAATCAAGTGGCGAAAATAATGGAGAAGAGAGTTGGTTACACTAATCTAGACTACGCTACACTAAGAAGTACGAAATGCAAAAGAAAGAAATAAACGATGAAATAAGAACTAAGCTAAGAACAAAACAAGAATGCTGGAATTTCAGGAATGGAAAACCCCTAAGGGGTGGAGTGAGTGCACACAAGCAAAGAGGTGGGTGTAGAATACATTCTTTAAGCACATGAAGGTGGTGTTTATCAAGCATAGGAAGTGTCTAAATGTTATGGCAAAACCTATCAATCTATTCACCAACTTAGTTGATTAACATTTACATATGCAAGGTGTTTATTTCAGAACCTAAACAAGCATGAGAGGTGTCTAATCATTTTGGCAAAACTCATCAAGTTATAAATTCTATCCTAAACAAGCAAGCATACATTCATGTTTAATCAACACATTGAAATTAAAGCATTCATCCCATTCTCTAATGCATGTATGTACATCTACTCCACCCCCCAAAGGGGATGGAACTACTCACTAAACATTACACTAATTATTAAACTATGAAAAGAAAGCATATTAAAACTAAGATAGAATTAAAAGACGATTAAACTAAAACATGCACAAACAATAAAACAAGCATAAAATAAACAATGAAAGAAACACAAGACTTTATTAATAAAATGACTCACATTAAAAGTAGCATCCTCCTACTTTAGTGTGTGCTTCAAGGCCTCACTTCTAGTAGGAAGAATAGCCACTTAAAATATGGAGTGATTACAATAGGAGGTGAAGAGTTCTATTTATAGCCATGGAAAAAGCTAATCCGGGACAATCCCCCGATGTGGGACTAAACAGATACCACAAATAGCCTAAACATCCTCTAAGACATGTGCTGGAGATATTTGAGCGCATTTGGGCCAAAAGTGACCGCCAATTAGCGGTCTTGGACCGCTAATTAGCGGTCTACAGTGTCCGGATCGCTCTGGAATTTCTTGTGGGCTTTTCTGGAAGGCTTTGTTGGTATTGGATGCATCTATTTTGCATGTTGGAGCTCCGACCCGAATAGAATTGCCAAAATACTCCCCATGATGGTGAGGAGTATTCTGTTTTGCTCTTAGGTCCTTCGGTCTTGCATTCAGGTCCTTCTTCCTTGCATCTTGGTCCACAGATCTCACAATTCAGTCCTTTTTCCCAGCTTTTGGGTCCTTTTATGCTTCATCTCTTCAAACCTATTTATTCCTGAAAACTAAACATAAAACTCGTAACAATGCTATGTTACGAGTTTTATGTTTAGTTTTCAGAAATAACTAAACATAAACCTATTTATTTCATGCTCATATTTGTATCTTATATCCATTATCTTTCACCTAAACAATGCTATGTTACGAGTTTTATGTTTAGTTTTCAGGAATAATTAGGTTTGAAGAGATGAAGCATAAAAGGACCCAAAAGCTGGGAAAAAGGACTGGATTGTGAGATCTGGGGACCAAGATGCAAGGGAGAAGGACCTGAACGCAAGACAGAGGGACCTAAGAGAAAAACAGAATACTTCACACCATCATGGGGAGTATTTTAGCAATTGGATTCGGGTCGGAGCTCCAACAAACCAACCAGATGCATCCAAGACCAACAAACACTTCAAGCAAAGCCCACAAAGAAAACCAAACGGATCTAAACCATATAGACCGCCAATTGGCGGTCTGGAACCGCCAATTGGCGGTCCAGATGGCCCAGAATCCGTTTAGTTTTTTGTAGCACGTGTATTAGCGTATGCTTAGTGTATTTTTGGTATTGGTTTAGTCCCACATCGGGGGATTGTCCCGGATTAGCTTTTTCCATGCTTATAAATAGAACTCTTCACCTCCTTTTGTAAACACTCCATATTTTAAGTGGCTATTCTTCCTACTAGAAGGGAGGCCTCGAAGCACACACTAAAGTAGGAGGATGCTACTTGAAATGTGAGTCATTTTATCAATAAAGTTTTGTGTTTCTTTCATTGTTTGTTTATGCTTCTTTTATTGTTTGTGCATGTTCTAGTTTAATCGTCTTTTATTTCTAGCTTAGTTTTAATACGTTTTCTTTGCTTAGTTTAATAATTAGTGTAATGTTTAGTGAGTAGTTCCATCCCCTTTGGGGGGTGGAGTAGATGTACATACATGCATTAGAGAATGGGATGAATGCTTTATTTTTTATGTGTTGATAAAACATGAATGTATGCTTGCTTGTTTAGGATAGAATTTATAACTTGATGAGTTTTGCCAAAATGATTAGACACCTCTCATGCTTGTTTAGGTTCTGAAATAAACAACTCACATATGTAAATGTTAATCAACTAAGTTGGTGAATAGATTGATAGGTTTTGCCATAACATTTAGACACTTCCTATGCTTGATAAACACCACCTTCATGTGCTTAAAGAATGTATTCTACACCCACCTCTTTGCATGTGTGCACTCACTCCACCCCTTAGGGGTTTTCCCATTTCTGTATTCCAGCATTCTTCTTGTGTTCTTAGCTTAGTTACCATTTCATTGTTTGTTTCTTTCGTTCGCATTTCATACTTCTTAGCGTAGTTTAGTGTAGAGTAGCATAATCAATCTTTCTCCCTCAATTTTTGCCACTTGATTTTGTACAAGCAAGAGGCTACTCACCTCCCTGAGGATGACCCGTACTTGCCACCGCTTCATCGCGGTCGTGCACTTGCGGTTTAATTAAAATGTTCAATCAAGTTTTTGGCGCCGTTGCCAGGGAGGTGCCGGTCCAGACTCTTGTTTGGACGATTCGAGTGAATTTAATTTGTGTTGTGTAGTTTTTCTTTGTTTCAGGAGACTTGGAGTCATCAGGAGGAACGCCTGGAGAAGTTTTGAGTGAATCTGAGCATTTAAGACCGCCAATCAGCGGCCTGAGACCGTCAATTGGCGGTCTGGTAAGCTCGGTTTTGTCTCGTATTTCTTTGGTTGGTTTTCATAATTGATGTAGTGATCTGGGATTTAATTTGGCATGTTTTGACTAATAGTTTGTTCCCAGATCCATAATCAACCTCCTTTAAGCAAGTTGGACCCTAAAACTCAAAGCAAAAGATTAGGCATTCTTGTTGTTTAGGTTATGCATCATGTATGTGACTTAGGCATTTAGATTGTCTTTTATCTTAGCTTTATTTTCTGTTGCTGAGAGCTGGCGTGAGGTACGCACCTTCTACTCTCATTCATGCATTTCGTATGAACATGCATTAGTTAGTAGGAAGTGCATTGAAACAAGTGTGAGTTGAGCGTTTTGTTTGGAGAGTTGATTGCTAGATTAGGACTCCAAAACGCTACTAAGGAGGGGTTGTCCCATAAAAGATAAGGTGGGGGATTTCATCACCCTTTCCTTCGCCCCAAAAAACCACACTAATCAAGAGCCTAATTTTAAAATCAAGTAGACATTGGCCCTAAGGATTTCGGGCGCATTAGGAGAGTGATCCGGTCCCGACCGTCATGACCTGATCGGTGTTGCCCACTTTGTCGATAGTAGGAGAGACGAGATCCCCGGATCTTGGCTCACTTGCTGGGCTTTGTGGTCCTCGTCGTAGGGAGGTGAGGCGTGTTGAGGCCGTGTGACCTCGCAGTTAGGCGTCGTCTAGCTGTAAGGACCTATAACGACCTTAGGATTGTTTGAGCCTTGTTTACTTGTGTGCTTCTACCTGTACCCATCCGCCGTAGCTTAAGGACTTCTTCCCTTCTCTCCTGAGTCATTCTTTCTCTCCTGTGTTCCCCCGTCTTCTCCCCTACGTACTTTCTTTGAAAAAAAAAGAGTTGTGGTTTGGGTCTGCACCTTTGTGCATGCTTTCGTGGACATGAGACGAGAGTGGTCGTTTGACGAGGAGCGTTGTCAATCCGGCTTCGGTCATCGATTTCTCGACACCTCCCTCCTCTCGTGCCGCACGTAGTTTGGGTCCAATGGCTGCTAATTTCCGTGAGGAGGAGCAGTTACTGGACCCACCTGCTCCACCAGTGCTTCCAGTTGTCGTTCCCATACCTCTTCGTGATCGATGCTACCCGAGCCGTACAACTCTACCCTCATGCATCGTATTACCAGAGGCTAATAGGAACCATTTTGAGGTTAAGCCTCAATTCATTTCCATGCTCCCTCATTTCACTGGGAAAGGTGACCCCTATATCTTTCTCAGGGAATTTGAGGAGGTCTGTGCTATGTTCAAGCTGCAACAACTTAGCACAGACTCCATCCATCTTAGGCTCGTTCCTTTTGCACTAAAGGATGACGCCAAGAAGTGGTTGTACAGCAACCAGGCGAATTCCTTTAGGACTTGGGATGAGTTTCAATCTGCATTCCTCAAGAAGTACTTTCCTAATCATCAGACTTAAAAATTGAGGAACGAAATCAATTCGTTCTATCAACATGAGATCGAACCATTTCATGCATATCTTGAGAGGTTCAAAGAGCTACTATCCTCGTGCCCTCACCATGGCATTGAGTTGTGGCGTCTTTGTCAGATTGTGTACGAGGGTCTTCACATCCCGTCCAGAACGCTCCTTGAGTCCATGTGTCAAGGAGAGTTCTTGGGAAAGGATGAAAGGGAGGCATGAGACTTCCTATAAGACCTCGCTGAGAAAACCATGCAATGGGAGAGTGTGAGGGAACCACCTGCATCATCTAGTATAGGAGCGAGGATCGCGAATGCAAACTCAACAAGATCGGGTTACGCATTTGCTATCGATACCACTACGGCCACCGAGGCACGCATGGCGGCCTTAATGCGCCGTATGGATTCGATTGAGCTCCAAAACCAACAAAGTACACCTCACATGTCTACATCTGGTCCAATTCCCTGTCATTCATGTGGTAGGATAGGTCATGTAGAAAGCGAGTGTGAGTCCATTCCTCCTGAGATGGAGCGTGTCAACGCCGTCTATGATAGAGCCAGGAATGACCCATACTCATCATCTCTATAATCCTGGATGGAGGAACCACCCCAATTTTTCATGGAACCAAACTAATGCCCCGGGTGGTCCTTCCAACTCCTCTAGACCACATTACCAATCACACCAACCTCCCAAGCATGCACATTCCTATCAGCCACCCCAAGCGCAAACCACCAATCCATCGGGTTTCCCAAATTCCAATAATATGGAAAGCCGATTCAATTCGCTTGAGACCTTGACTCCTGGACTTGAAAACTCATTGAAATTTTTTATGTCTACCATAAGTCAAGTTCTCACTTCAAATCAGCAGACCATGAAATCTCTAGAGCTTCAGATGGGCCAATTGGCTCAGTCTGTACATGAGAGAGAGAGAGGGTCTTTTCCTAGCCAGCCTGAGGCTAACCCCCGCATGTACCAACAACAACAAATGCAAAATGAGAATGTAGTACCTCGGGGGAGGCAAGTGAACCATGTGGAGGAACCTGTTCACCATGTCAATTCCATTGTGACCTTAAGGAATGGAAAACAGGTTGACAATCACATTTCCTTGCCACACCCACCACCATCTATGCAGCCCCTCAGTGGGAATGGTTGTGAAGAAGAAGCTGAGGGTGAGGGTAATACACCAAAGCTTTCTTCTCAGGCACAGCAGAAAACCTACCTGCCAAAATCTCCCTATCCAAGTAGGTTAACCAAAAAGCAGAGTGACAACATGGACAAGATATTAGAGGTGTTTAAGCAAGTAAAGGTTAACATCCCCTTGCTGGATGTCATCCAACAAATACCTCAATATGCCAAACTGTTGAAGGATCTCTGCACAACCAAGAGGAAGACCAATGTTCCTAAGAAAGCATTCTTGGCTGCAAATATCAGCTCACTTTTGTCCAATCCCACCTACACAAAATACAAGGACCCGGGGTGTCCTACTATTCAGTGTACGATAGGGGACACTAGAATGAGCAATGTTTTGCTTGATTTAGGATCAGCGGTCAACCTCCTCCCATTCTCTGTTTATCAACAGTTGAACTTGGGAGAATTGAAACCAACTAAGATCACCCTCCAATTAGCGGATAGATCCATTCGTATTCCCATGGGGATTATCGAGGACGTGCTTATCAAAGTTGGAGATTTTATATTTCCAGTCGATTTTGTTGTCCTCGATACCAATCCTGTTGCGAACACCCACTCTCAAATACCTTTGATTTAGGGTAGACCATTTCTGGCAACCTCCAATGCCTTGATTAATTGTAGAAATGGTCTCATGAAGCTCTCATTCGGTAACATGAGTGCCGAGTTTCATGTGTTCAACTCTGGTAAGCAACAGGAACCCATGGATGAACCTTTAAATCTAAATCTCATCCGTCAATTGGAGAAAGCACCACAAAATCAACGAACACCCCTAACCCATTTGCAACCCGTTGAGAATGTTCGAGGGCCCAGCGAAAACTCATTGCCTGTCTTCGCAATGCAACAGAGTGTGCTGGCCTCGAACATGAATGTCCAAAGGAGGTGTTCGTTGCATGATTCAGTTGAGAGTACTAGTGAGAGTGAGACACCTCATCATATGCCTATACCAGAAGGTGTCTCTACCTCATGTCCCATGGCCATTGAGCCATTTGAGCTTCATATTGACTCCAACAAGGACCCACCTATGACCGAGCTTATGCTTGATGATCTAAATGATGGTGGGAGGTCCTTGTTGGATGACTTGGGGAGAGGCCCCATTCTTAGTGATGCAGGTCTGCTGCATCCATCGAATGAGCTTGAGGAACTCATTCCGATGCACCCGTCTATTGGTTGGAGGGTTTTGTTCGATGAGCAACTAAACCCTAGTGAGGCAACACATCTTCACTCTTTCATGTTGCCTACACCTGACCAATATCATGAGGGGTTCGAGCCTTTCAGCTTTGACCTGTCACCCCTCATGAGACCTCAGAGTACTAGTGGAGTTTGCCCATCTCGGCAAGTCTCTGGTCCTCATGACTTGATGTTCTCATTTGATGTTCCTTGACCAAATGATTATGAGAATATCTTGGTTGATGTATATATCTTGTAAAAAAAAGAAAAAAAAGAAAAAAAAAGAAAAAAAAGGGAAGTGTGTAATAAAAGACTCATTAGTGAGCATAGATTGTTGTGGGCCCCAACCCTTGTGTACTTGGGCCCAATCTCTTCACGTATTTATCTCCCTTCTTCAGTTTCTCACAGGTTTTGAGGGAATTTGGGTTTGTGTCCATCAACATGACCCTGAACGTCCCTTTGTACTTCATGTTGGTGAGATCTTTCCTTTTTCATGCATATCTACATGTAGTATCTGGTTCACATTCATTGAGGACAATGAATGAAGTAGGTGTGTGGGGGTGTTTTACGTGTGTACATAGTCGAGTCTTTTTCTTTTGATTTTGTTTTATTTTTGTGTGTATTGTTAGGGTCATGTTAGTGTGCCGCATTTAATATCGATATATCTGCTTGCCATGATCCTTAGGTGACTTGTCTTCTTTTGCTTGCTTAGTGCTTTAAAATTTTCACATTTCTTTCAAAATCTTCATGTGTTTGCGAAAGAAAATGTTTTTGTGGGTTTTGCGTGTGTTTAGCATGTGCAAAACCGTTGAGAGGCAAAGTAAAAAGAAAGCTCCCAAAATTGTCTTGAACTTGATGCATTCGGATTTTTGGTTTACTGGCTTTAGATCTTATGGAGTCGTTAGGATGCACCCCGGTTTTCCCTCGGGGGGCGTGTAATAATAGGGTTTCAGTACTCAAACATTTAAAGAAGTTCACCCTGAACCTAGTGAGTCAAATAATTCGTGTTTGTGAGTATAAGGAAGTTTGTCGTAGTCGAGGGCCCTTAATCTCTTTTTGTGAAACTTAAGTGTAGGGGTTTTGGTTCCCATATAGACAAATAAGTGGTGTTCTCTCTTCTCGCACGGCTCCTATCACTCGGGAAAGTAGGTATGAGGGGACTTTGTGCCTGGTGCTTTCGAGTCATCTTACTTGGGATGCGCCGACCGAACCCCCGTTACACGGGTGGTAGGGATCGCCCTATGTGGAGATTTGGGGGAAGGTGTACATGATAGTGTAAGTTCTCATGGGCAATGATGCACAAACCCTGACCCTGGGAGAATCAAACACCAACCAATAAAATACTCCAAAGAAAAGAAAAAAAAGAAAAAAAAAGAAAAAAAAGAAAAAAAAGAGTCAAATAAGAACCAAAATGGACTTTATACATTGTATCACATTTAGAAGTTAAGGTTGTCCATGTCTTTCACTTAAGTCCTTAACTAACTCTCACGAATAACTCATTAGGCTAGGTGTGTGGACTGATTACATATATAGAGTCGACCCGTAGTATTACTGCGTCCCATGATCGACAATATGAGTCCAACGAGTCGTGTAGCTAGATTGATTAATGCATCTTGTTCGGATTTTGTGGGTATATCCGCTGAAAACCCTCAGGAGACAACACTCCTCCTCCTTGGCGACAAGGAGGTTTAACGGCTTGTTGCACGTGCTAAGTTCAACCGTGATTCCTACGAAAGTGAGTTAGGATTTCTTGTGTTTTTTCGCATGCTTTTCTCTTTCTTTGTTTTGCTCGGGACTAGCAAAAGTTAGGTGTGGGGGTATTTGATTGACATCATTTCATGCTCATATTTGTATCTTATATCCATTATCTTTCACCTAAACAATGCTATGTTATGAGTTTTATATTTAGTTTTCAGGAATAATTAGGTTTGAAGAGATGAAGCATAAAAGGACCCAAAAGCTGGGAAAAAGGACTGGATTGTGAGATCTGGGGACCAAGATGCAAGGGAGAAGGACCTGAACGCAAGACAGAGGGACCTAAGAGCAAAACAGAATACATCACACCATCATGGGGAGTATTTTAGCAATTGGATTCGGGTCGGAGCTCCAACAAACCAACCAGATGCATCCAAGACCAACAAACACTTCAAGCAAAGCCCACAAAGAAAACCAAACGGATCTAAACCATATAGACCGCCAATTGGCGGTCCAGATGGCCCAGAATCCGTTTAGTTTTCTGTAGCACGTGTATTAGCGTATGCTTAGTGTATTTTTGGTATTGGTTTAGTCCCACATCGGGGGATTGTCCCGGATTAGCTTTTTCCATGCATATAAATAGAACTCTTCACCTCCTTTTGTAAACACTCCATATTTTAAGTGGCTATTCTTCCTACTAGAAGGGAGGCCTTGAAGCACACACTAAAGTAGGAGGATGCTACTTGAAATGTGAGTCATTTTATCAATAAAGTTTTGTGTTTCTTTCATTGTTTGTTTATGCTTCTTTTATTGTTTGTGCATGTTTTAGTTTAATCGTCTTTTATTTCTAGCTTAGTTTTAATATGCTTTCTTTGCTTAATTTAATAATTAGTGTAATGTTTAGTGAGTAGTTCCATCCCCTTTGGGGGGTGGAGTAGATGTACATACATGCATTAGAGAATGGGATGAATGCTTTATTTTTGATGTGTTGATAAAACATGAATGTATGCTTGCTTGTTTAGGATAGAATTTATAACTTGATGAGTTTTGCCAAAATGATTAGACACCTCTCATGCTTGTTTAAGTTTTGAAATAAACAACTCACATATGTAAATGTTAATCAACTAAGTTGGTGAATAGATTGATAGGTTTTGCCATAACATTTAGACACTTCCTATGCTTGATAAACACCACCTTCATGTGCTTAAAGAATGTATTCTACACCCACCTCTTTGCATGTGTGCACTCACTCCACCCCTTAGGGGTTTTCCCATTTCTGTATTCCAGCATTCTTCTTGTGTTCTTAGCTTAGTTACCATTTCATTGTTTGTTTCTTTCGTTCGCATTTCATACTACTTAGCGTAGTTTAGTGTAGAGTAGCATAATCAATCTTTCTCCCTCAATTTTTGCCACTTGATTTCGTACAAGCAAGAGGCTACTCACCTCCCTGAGGACGACCCGTACTTGCCACCGCTTCATCGCGGCCGTGCACTTGCGGTTTAATTAAAACGTTCAATCATGCAACAAGCCGTTAAACCTCCTTGTCACCAAGGAGGAGGAGTGTTGTCTCCTTAGGGTTTTCAGCGGATATACCCACAAAATCCGAACAAGATGCATTAATCAATCTAGCTACACGGCTCGTTGGACTTATTTTGTCGATCATGGGACGCGGTAATACTACGGGTCGACTCTATATATGTAATCCGTCCACACACCTAGCCTAATGAGTTATTCGTGAAAGTTAGTCAAGGACTTAAGTGAAAGACATGGGCAACCTTAACTTCTGAATGTGATACAATGTGTAAAGTCCATTTTGGTTCTTATTTGACTCTTTTTTTCTTTTCTTTTTCTTTTCTTTTTTTCTTTTTCTTTGGAGTATTTTATTGGTTGGTGTTTGATTCTCACAGGGTCAGGTTTCGTGCATCATTGCCTATGAGGACTTACACTATCACGTACACCTTCCCCCAAATCTCCACATAGGGCGATCCCTACCACCCGTGTAACGGGAGTTTGGTCGGTGCATCCCAAGTCAGATGACTCGAAAGCACCAGGAACAAAGTCCCCTCATACCTACTTTCCTGAGTGATAGGATCCGTGCGAGAAGAGAGAACACCACTTATTTATCTATATGGGAACCAAAACCCCTACACTTAAGTTTCACAAAAAGAGATTAAGGGCCCTCGACTACGACAAACTTCCTTATACTCACAAACACGAATTATTTGACTCACTAGGTTCAGGGTGGACTTCTTTAAATGTTTGAGTGCTGAAACCCTATGATTACACGCCCCCCGAGGGAAAACCGGGGTGCATCCTAACGACTCGATAAGACCTAAAGCCAGTAAAGTAGAAATCCTAATGCATCAAGTTCAAGACAATTTTGGGAGCTTTCTTTTTACTTTGCCTCAACGGTTTTGCACATGCTAAACACGCTCAAAACCTATAAAAACATTTTCTTTCATAAACACATGAAGATTTTGAAAGAAATGTGAAAATTTTAAAGCACTAGGCAAGCAAAAGAAGACAAGTCACCCAAGGATCATGGCAAGCAGATATATCGATATTAAATGCGGCACACTAACATGACCCTAACAATACACACAAAAGAAAACAAAATCAAAAGAAAAGACTCGACTATGTACACACGTAAAACACCCCCCCCCCACACCTACTTCATGCATTGTTCTCAATGAATGTGAATAAGATACTACATGTAGATATGCATGAAAAAGGAAAGATCTCACCAACATGAAGTGGAAAGGGACGTTCAGGGTCATGTTGATGGACACAAACCCAAATTCCCTCAAAACCTGTGAGAAGCTGAAGAAGGGAGATAAATACGTGAAGAGATTGGGCCCAGGTACACAAGGGTTGGGGCCCACAACAATCGATGCTCACTGAAGGAGTCTTTTATTACCCACTATTTTTTTTCAAGATATATACATCAACCAAGATATTCTCATAATCATTTGGTCAAGGAACATCAAATGAGAACATCAAGTTTTGAGGACCAGAGACTTGCCGAGATTGGCAAACTTCACTGGTACTCTGAGGTGTCATGAGGGGTGGAAGGTCATAGTTGAAAGGCTCGAACCCCTCATGATATTGGTCGGGTGTAGGCAACATGAAAGAGTGAAGATGTTTTGCCTCACTAGGGTTTAGTTGCTCATCGAACAAAACCCTCCAACCAATAGGTGGGTGCATCGGAATGAGTTCCTCAAGCTCGTTCGATGGATGCAGCAGACCTGCATCACGAAGAATGGGGCTTCTCCCCAAGTCATCCAACAAAGACCTCCCACCATCATTTAGATCATCAAGCATAAGCTCGGTCATAGGTGGGTCCTTATTGGAAACAAGATGAAGCTCAAATGGCTCAGTGGCCAAGGGATATGAGATAGAGACACCTTCTGGTAAAGGCATATGATGAGATGTCTCACTCTCACTAGTACTCTCAACTGAATCATGCAACGAACACTCCCTTTGGACATTCATGTTCGAGGCCAGCTCACTCTGTTGCATTGTGAAGACAAGCAATGAGTTTTCGCTGGGCCCATGAACATTCTTAACGGGTTGCATTGGGGTTAGGGGTGTTCGTTGATTTTGTGGTGCTTTCTCCAATTGGCGGATGAGATTTAGATTTAAAGGTTCTGCCATGGGTTCCTGTTGCTTACCAGAGTTGAACACATGAAACTCGGCACTCATGTTACCGAATGAGAGCTTCATGAGACCATTTCTACAATTAATCAAGGCATTGGAGGTTGCCAAAAATGATCTACCCAAAATCAAAGGTATTTGATAGTGGGTGTTCGCAACAGGATTGGTATCGAGGACAACAAAATCGACTGGAAATATAAAATCTCCAACTTTGATAAGCACATCCTCGATAATCCCCATGGGAATACGAATGGATCTATCTGCCAATTGAAGGGTGATCTTCGTTGGTTTCAATTCTCCCAAGTTCAACTGTTTATAAACAGAGAATGAGAGGAGGTTGACCGTTGATCCTAAATCAAGCAAAACATTGCTCATTCTAGTGTCCCCTATCGTACACAGAATAGTAGGACACCCAGGGTCCTTGTATTTTGTGTAGGTAGGATTGGACAAAAGTGAGCTGATATTTGCAGCCAAGAATGCTTTCTTAGGAACATTGATCTTCCTCTTGGTTGTACAGAAATCCTTCAACACTTTGGCATATTGAGGTATTTGTTGGATGACATCCAACAAGGGGATGTTAACCTTTACTTGCTTAAACACCTCTAATATCTTGTCCATATTGTCACTCTGCTTTTTGGTTAACCTACTTGGATAGGGAGCTTTTGGCAGGTAGGTTTTCTGCAGTGCTTGAGAAGAAGGAAGCGTTGGTGTATTACCCTCCCCATCAGCCTCTTCTTCACCACCATTCCCACTGAGGGGCTGCATAGATGGTGGTTGTTGTGGCAAGGAAATGTGATTGTCAACCTGTTTTCCATTCCTTAAGGTCACAATGGAATTGACATGGTGAACAGGTTCCTCCACATGGTTTACTTGCCTCCCCCGAGGTACCACATTCTCATTTTGCATGTGTTGTTGCTGGTACATACGGGGGTTAGCCTCAGGCTGGCTAGGCAAAGACCCTCTCTCTCTCTCTCTCATGTACGGACTGAGCCAATTGGCCCATCTGAAGCTCTAGAGATTTGATGGTCTACTGATTTGAAGTGAGAACCTGACTCGTGGTTGACATAAAATTTTTCATTGAGTTTTCAAGTCCACGAGTCAAGGTCTCAAGCGAATTGAATCGGGTTTCCATATTGTTGGAATTTGGGAAACCCGATTGATTGGTGGTTTGCGCTTGGGGTTGCTGATAAGATTGTGCATGCATGGGAGGTTGGTGAGATTGGTAATGTGGTCTAGAGGAGTTTGAAGGACCACCCGGGGCATTAGTTTGGTTCCATGAAAAATTGGGGTGGTTCCTCCATCCAGGATTATAAGATGATGAGTATGGGTCATTCCTGGCTCTATCATAGATGGCGTTGACACGCTCCATCTCAGGACGAATGGACTCACATTCGCTTTCTACATGACCTATCCTTCCACATGAATGACAGGGAATTCGACCCGATGTGGACATGTGAGGTGCACTTTGTTGGTTTTGGAGCTCAATCGAATCCACACGGCGCATTAAGGCTGCCATGCGTGCCTCGGTGGCCGTAGTGGTATTGATAGCAAATGCGGTACCCGATCTAGTCGAGTTTGCATTCGCGATCCTCGCTCCTATACTAGATGATGCAGGTGGTTCCCTCACACTCTCCCATTGCATGGTTTTCTCAGCAAGGTCTTCTAGGTAAGCCCATGCCACCCTTTCATCCTTTCCCAAGAACTCTCCTTGACACATGGACTCAAGGAGCGTTCTTGACGGGATGTGAAGACCCTCGTACACAATCTGACAAAGGCGCCACAACTCAATGCCATGGTGAGGGCATGAGGATAGTAGCTCCTTGAACCTCTCTGGATATGCATGAAATGTCTCGGTCTCAAGTTGATAGAACGAATTGATTTCATTCCTCAATTTTTGAGTCCGATGATTTGGGAAGTACTTCTTGAGGAATGAAGATTGAAACTCATCCCAAGTCCTAAAGGCGTTTGCCTGGTTGCTGTACAACCACTTCTTGGCGTCATCCTTCAGCGCAAAGGGGACAAGCCTAAGATGGATGGAGTCTGTGCTAAGTTGTTGCAGCTTGAACATAGCACAAACCTCCTCAAATTCCCTGAGAAAGATATAGGGGTCACCTTTCCCAGTGAAATAAGGGAGCATGGAGATAAATTGAGTCTTAACCTCAAAATGGTTCTCATTAGCCTCTGGCAATACGATGCATGAAGGTAGAGCAGTACGACTCGGGTAGCATCGATCACGTAGAGGTATGTGAACGACAACAGGACGCTCAGGTGGGTCAGCAACTGCTCCTCCTCGTGGAAATTAGCAGCCATTGAACCCAAACTATGTGCGACACGAGAGGAGGAAGGTGTCGAGAAATCGATGAACGAAGCCGGTTTGACAACGTTCCTCGTCAAACGACCACTATCGTCTCGTGTCCACGAAAGCATGCACAAAGGTGCACACACACCAAATTTTTTTTTATTATAACAAAGAAGGTACGTAGAGGAGAAGACGGGGGAACACAGGAGAGAAAGAATGACTCAGGAGAGAAGGGCAGAAGTCCTTATGCTACGGCGGATGGGTACAGGTAGAAGCACACAAGCAAACAAGGATCAAGCAATCCTAAGGTCGCTATAGGTCCTTACAGCTAGACGACGCCTAACTGCGAGGTCACACGGCCTCAACACGCCTCACCTCCCTACGACGAGGACCACAAAGCCCAGGAAGTGAGCCAAGATCCGGGGATCTCGTCTCTCCTACTATCGACAAAGTGGGCAACGCCGATCAGGTCATGACGGTCGGGACTGGATCACTCTCCTAATGCGTCCGAATTCCTTAAGGCCAATGTCTACTTGATTTTAAAATTAGGCTCTTGATTAGTGTGATTTTTGGGGCGAAGGAAAGGGTGATGAAATCCCCCACCTTATCTTTTACGGGACAGCCCCTCCTTAGTAGCGTTTTGGAGTCCTAATCTAGCAATCAACTCTCCAAACAAACGCTCAACTCACACTTGTTGCAATGCACTTCCTACTAACTAATGCATGTTCATACGAAATGCATGAATGAGAGTAGAAGGTGCGTACCTCACGCCAGCTCTCAGCAACAGAAAATAAAGCTAAGATAAAAGACAATCTAAATGCCTAAGTCACATACATGATGCATGACCTAAACAACAAGAATGGCTAATCTTTTGCTTTGAGTTTTAGGGTCCAAGTTGCTTAAAGGAGGTTTGATTATTGATATGGGAACAATCTAAAAGTCAGAACATGCAAAATTGAGTCCCAGATTACTAGATCAATTATGGCAACACGACAAAGAAATTAGAAGGCAAAAGCAGCTCACCAGACCGCCAAATTTTTCCAGATGCCTCTCCTTTCAACTCCAAGTCCCCTGAAACAAAGAAAAACTACAAAACAAAAATTAAATCCACTCGAATCGTCCAAACAAGAGTCTGGACTGGCACCTCCCCGGCAACGGCAACAAAAACTTGTTGAACGTTTTATATTAAACCGCAAGTGCACGGCCGCGATGAAGCGGTGGCAAGTACGGGTCGTCCTCAGGGAGGTGAGCAGACTCTTGTTTATCCGAAATCAAGTGACAAAAAAGATGGAAGAGATGTTATTATGCTAACCTACACTACACTACGCTAAGAAGTACGAAATGTGAAAGAAGCAAACAAACGATGAAATAAGAACTAAGCTGAGAACAAAACAAGAATGCTGGAATTTCAGGAATGGAAAAACCCCTAAGGGGTGGAGTGAGTGCACACATGCAAAGAGGTGGGTGTAGAATACATTCTTTAAGCACATGAAGGTGGTGTTTATCAAGCATAGGAAGTGTCTAAATGTTATGGCAAAACCTATCAATCTATTCACCAACTTAGTTGATTAACATATATACATATGCAAGTTGTTTATTTCAGAACCTAAACAAGCATGAGAGGTGTCTAATCATTTTGGCAAAACTCATCAAGTTATAAATTCTATCCTAAACAAGCAAGCATACATTCATGTTTTATCAACACATCAAAATATAGCATTCATCCCATTCTCTAATGAATGTATGTACATTTACTCCACCCCCAAAGGGGATGGAACTACTCACTAAACATTACATTAATTATTAAACTAAGAAAAGAAAGCATATTAAAACTAAGCTAGAAATAAAAGACGACTAAACTAAAACATGCACAAACAATAAAAGAAGCATAAACAAACAATGAAAGAAACACAAAACTTTATTGATAAAATGACTCACATTTCAAGTAGCATCCTCCTACTTTAGTGTGTGCTTCAAGGCCTCACTTCTAGTAGAAAGAATAGCCACTTAAAATATGGAGTAATTACAATAGGAGATGAAAAGTTCTATTTATAGGCATGGAAAAAGCTAATCCGGGACAATCCCCTGCTGTGGGACTAAACAAATACCAGCAATGGACTAAATACACACTAATACGTAACCCAGAGAAATCTTAGAGGATTTGGGCCAAAAGTGACCGCCAATTAGCGGTCTTGGACCGCCAATTGGCAGTCTAAAAAGTCCGGATCCATGTGGAATTTGTGCTGGGCTTTTCTTAGTGTATTTGGTGGTCTTAGATGCATCTACTTCGTTAATTGGAGCTTCGACCCGAATCCAATTGCTAAAATAGTCCCCATGATGGTGTGAAGTATTCTGTTTTGCTCTTAGGTCCCTCTGTCTTGCGTTCAGGTCCTTCTCCCTTGCATCTTGGTCCCCAGATCTCACAATTCAGTCCTTTTTCCCAGCTTTTGGGTCCTTTTATGCTTCATCTCTTCAAACCTATTTATTCCTGAAAACTAAACATAAAACTTGTGACATAGCATTGTTTAGGGGAAAGATAATGGATATAAGATACAAATATAAGCATGAAATGATGTCAATCAATATACTAACACGAAATTAAAATAATAACATCATTCTTCTTCTCATCACCCTAAATCCATCACCCCCACCCTTTGGAGAGATTTAGAAACTCATGGATGGGGGGAAGGAGAAGGGGTCCTAGAGAAACTACAAAAGAAAATTAAAACACGAAATAAACGAACAGATTTTTTTTACTAAAGAATGGAATCAAAACAAGTTCTTCTTCTTTCAACATTGTTTCGGGGCTATTTATAGCCGATACAAGGGACCCAAGTCTAAAATAGGAAAGTACACACGTCATAACACGACTGGACAAAATATGGGGCCACAGATCGAAAGGGGTGCGGCGTTTTTGCCGTAAGTTGTATGTGATGTGTGGCGAAAACGCCGTAATTTTAGCTCTGATTGGATCCGGATTTTTCCTGTATGTTTATGGTATGATTTAAATGTCCTTTGCGCGTCTGACTTGATTCCTTTCCTTTCTTTTGAGCTCCGAATTTATTTCTTCATATATTTGGAGATCCAAATTGATTTTTCTTTAGAACTTCTCCAAAATAATATTTTGGTACTCGTAATTTGCAGTCAGGTCCTCAGCCTTTTGCAATTAAGTGCCTGGCTACATTTGTGCTTTGGTCCTTGGCCTTTTTGCTTGGATGGACTTCAATTTGAACCCTGATAATCTTGAACTTGGTCTTCATGACAAAAATGAGTCTCTTGCATGTGCTTATGCTCAGGATATGGGTAATTTGCATTCAGGTCCCTGTATTGTGTAAATAAGACTAAACACATACCTTAGTAGCATTTATTGATATAAAATTAATCTAAATGAAAGACATATGATGCAATGTATGCAATGCATCATTCCCCCAGCTCGCGGGAACTATGAACTGAAACCTCAATATGTGAGCATGCTTCCAACCTTTACTGCCAATAAGGAGGATCCGTATATTTTTATACGCGAATTCGAGGAAGTATGCTCCATGTTCAAGCTTCAACAACTTGACAAGGATTCAGTCCGATCGAGGATGATTTCTTTCGCGTTGAAGGATAACGCGAAGAAATGGATGTACAGCCTCCCGGCGAGCTCTATTCGGTCTTGGGATGACTTCGTGACTGTATTTCTGAAGAGATTTTCCCCTCAAAGGAAAACTCAACAGATACGGAACCAGATACATCAAATGTATCAGACTGAGACCGAATCTTTTCATGCTTTCTTTGAGAGGTTCAAGGACCTTCTCCAGTAGTGCCCTCATCATGGATTTGAGCTATGGCAGCTGTGCCAAATTGTTTATGAGTGTCTCAACTACAACACCCGTACATTGTTGGAGTCGATGTGTCAGGGTGACTTCCAAATGAAACCCATCGATGAGGCATGAAACACTTTTGAGTTAATGGCTGAACGTACCTTTGAGTGGGACACCATGAGAGAGCCACCAGCTGCCAGGTCTTCTGGTCGAGCTGGATCATATCAAATTGAGTCATCGATCGCGTCTGAGGCGAAAATGGCTGCTCTCATGCGTAAGATTGAGAGTTTAGAGTTGGATCGAGCTCCTGTAGCTCAGGTTGCTACTCCCGGGTGTGGTAGGTGTGGACTTACGGGTCATGATGACTTGGAATGCGCTTACGCTCCAAGGGATACTGAGCATGCAAATGCGATGTATCAACAGAGGCCCTGTAACGACCCGTACAGTCACTCCTACAACCCGGGATGACGTAACCATCCTAACTTCTCTTGGGGGCCTAGTGGGGATAACGGACAGAGCTCGCACACTCAACCTCAACCTCCACGCCCATCGGCGATCTACCAACCTCCACATCAAAGGTCTCAGAACCATAATTACCAACCTCCTCAGACCTCATCGTCGGGTTATTCTAACCACACTCCACTACCCCAACGGGTTGACTCGAAGGACCCCACTCTTGAACAAACCCTTCATACGTTCATTCAGAGCACACAATCCTTGTTTTCGGCCAGCAACAATTCGGTCAAAGCATTGGAAATGCAAGTTAGCCAGTTGGCTAATCAGCTCCATGAACATGAGAAAGGCCAATTACCGAGTCAACCCGAGGTGAATCCTCAAGGTACCCATTCTCAAGGAAGGACACATTTACCTCATGCTACCTCTGAACCGACCCATCATATTAATGTGATTCATACTTTGAGGTCTAGTAAGGAGGTGGACAACCACATTGGGGTGACTTCTTTGTCATCACCATCTTTGAGAGAGCCGGATCCTGAGGCTCCGTCCACAAATACTTCCAGGAAGGAGCCAGATCCTGAGGTTCTTTCTACATTTCCTTCGACAAAGGGGCCGAACCCTGAGGTCCCCTTGTCTCCTCTTGTGTCGAAGGAATCAGATTATGAGGTCCCCACTCATGTTTCTATGGACCAGAATTCTGGGGTTCCTTCGCACCCTTATGCCCCAAAGGCGGCATTCCCTGAGCGCCTCAAAAAGAAAAACCTCAGATCAGCATGACAAGATGCTTGAGATGTTTAGGCAAGTTAAGGTGAACATCCCTCTGTTGGAGGGTATTCAGCAAATGTCACCTTATGCCAAGGTTCTCAAGGACTTATGCACCAAAAAGAGAAAAACTCATGTTCCAAAGAAAGCTTTTCTTGCGGCTAACGTGAGTTCTTTGTTGGCACAACCCATGCAAGTCAAGTACAAGGACCCTAGTTGTCCTACTATCTCTTGTGTGATTGGTGATGTGTCCATACATCGAGCCTTATTGGACCTTGGTGTATCTGTTAATCTTCTGCCATATTCTGTCTACGTCCACCTCGGTCTTGGAGACCTCAAACAAACAAAGACCACTCTTCAATTGGCTGGTAGGTCTATGAAGAAATCGAGGGGTGTGGTGGAAGATGTGCTGATCAAAGTGGGAGAGTTCATTTATCCAGTCGACTTCCTTGTCTTGGATACTGAACCTGTGCCAAACCCACTTGGACAAATTACTGTCATTCTGGGGCGACCATTACTTGCGACTTCCAATGCATTGATCAATTGTCGCAATGGTCTGATGCGCTTGACTTATGGTAGTCAATGTCAGGTGCCTTCAATGACCCTGTTGGGGTCAACCTTACCCAGGGTTTGGATGAAATTGAAGTTGAGGGCACCTTCAAGTACTTCAGAGAATTGTTCGATGGAAATCCTGAAGGTGGTGAAGATGTTTCACCTGGGCTGGCACAAGAGGGTGCCTTATGTTACAATAGAATAGCCACTTAAAATATGGAGTGATTACAATAGAAGGTGAAGAGTTCTATTTATAGCCATAGAAAAAGGTAATCCGGGACAACCCCCCGATGTGGGACTAAACAAATACCATAAATAGCATAAACACACTCTAATACACAAGCCACAAAAAGTTAAGTGGATTCGGAGCCACCTGGACCGCCAATTAGCGGTCCCAGACCTCCAATTGGCGGTCTACAGGATCCAGATTAATTTGGGCTTTCTTGGAGGCTTTCCTAGATGGTATTGTTGGTCTTTGATGCATCTACTTGGTTTGGTGGAGCTCCGACCCGAATCTAATTGCTAAAATACTCCCCATGATGGTGTGGAGTATTCTTGTTTGCTCTTAGGTCCTTCTGTCTTACATTCAAGTTCTTCTCCCTTGCATCTTAGTCCCCAGATCTCACAATTCAGTCCTTTTTTCCAACTTTTGGGTCCTTTTATGCTTCATCTCGTCAAACCTATTTATACCTGAAAACTAAACATAAAACTCGTATCATAACATTGTTTAGGTGAAAGATAATGGATATAAGATACAAATATAAGCATAAAATATTGTCAATCAAATACCCCCACACCTAACTTTTGCTAGTCCCGAGCAAAACAAAGAAAGAGAAAAGCATACGAAAAACAAGAAATCCTAACTCACTTTCGTAGGAATCACGGTTGCACTTAGCACGTGCAACAAGCCGTTAAACCTCCTTGTCGCCAAGGAGGAGGAGTGTTGTCTCCTGAGGGTTTTCAGCGGATATACCCACAAAATCCGAACAAGATGCATTAATCAATCTAGCTACACGACTCGTTGGACTTATTTTGTCGATCATGGGACACGGTAATACTATGGGTCAACTCTATATATGTAATCCGTCCACACACCTAGCCTAATGAGTTAGGATGGCGTAACCATCCTAACTTCTCTTGGGGGGCTAGTGGGGGTAACGATCAGAGCTCGCACGCTCAACCTCCACATTATCAACCTCCACGCCCATCGGCGACCTACCCACCACCACATCAAAGGTCTCAGCACTATACTTACCAATCTCCTCAAGCCTCATCGACGGGTTATTCTAACCAAACTCCACCAGCCCAACAGATTGACCCAAAGAACCCCTCTAGTGATCCTACCCTCAAGCGTTGATGCAGAGCATGCAAAGTACTTTCAAGGCTTTGGAAATGTAAGTTAGTCAGTTGGTTAATCAGCTCCATCAACGCGAGAAGGGCCAGTTACCGAGTCAACCCGAGGTGAATCCTCGGGGTACCCATTCTCAAAGAAGGCCACTAGTGCCTCATGCTACCTCTGAACCGACCCATCATATTAATGTGATTCATACTTTGAGGTCTGGTAAGGAGGTGGATAACCACATTGGGGTGCCTTCCTTGTCATCACCCTCTCTTGGTGTCACCAGACCTGTGGTGATACCTGCATCTCTGAGGGAGCCGGATCCTGAGGTTCCCACTACAAATACTTCCAAGAAGGAACCTGATCCTGAGGTTCCTTCTACATTTCCTTTGACAATGGGGCCGAACCCTGAGATCCCCTTGTCTCCTCTTGTGTCGAAGGAATCAGATGCTGAGGTCCCCACTCATGCTTCTTTAGACCAGAATTATGAGGTTCCTTCGCAACACCTTTATGCCCCAAAGGTGCCATTCCCTGGGCGCCTTAAAAATAAAACCTCGGATCAGCATGACAAGATGCTTGAGATGTTTCGGCAAGTTAAAGTGAATATCCCTCTGTTGGAGGTGATTCAACAAATGCCACCTTATGAAAAGGTTCTCAAAGACTTATGCACCAAGAAGAGAAAAAACACATGTTCCAAAGAAAGCTTTTCTTGCGGCTAACGTGAGTTCTTTGTTGGCACAACCCATGCAAGTCAAATACAAGGACCCTGGTTGTCCTACTATCTCTTGTGTGATTGGTGATGTGTTCATACACTGAGCTTTATTGGACCTTGGTGCATCTGTTAATCTTCTACCATATTCTGTCTACGTCCACCTCGCTCTTGGAGACCTCAAACAAACAAAAACCACTCTTCAATTGGCTGATAGGTCTATGAAGAAACTGAGGGGTGTAGTGGAAGATGTACTGATCAAAGTGGGAGAGTTCATTTATCCAGTAGACTTCTTTGTTTTGGATACTGAACCTGTGCCAAACCCACTTGGACAAATTCCTGTTATTCTGGGGCGACCATTTCTAGCGACTTCCAATGCCTTGATCAATTGTCGCAATGGTCTGATGCGCTTGACTTATGGTAGTCAATGCGTTGATTTCAACATCTTCACCATCGGCAAGAAGCCAGGTGCCTTTAGGGTATGTTTGGTTAACAACTTGAGGAGAGAAAAGAAGAGAAAAGAAAAGAAAGTTGGGTTTTCCGTCGTTTGGATAATGACTTAAGGAGAGAAAAGAAAAGAAAAGAAAAGAAGAGAAGAGAAATGGAGAGAAATGTTATAATACAAAATTTCAATTCAACTTTCTCTCCCATTTTGGAGAGAAATTGAGAGAAACAGAGAGAAAGTGAATAAATAATATTTTAGTGACCCAAATACCCTTATTAAAAAAACCTACCCCAAAACCCTAATTTGCTACCTCTAAATACCCATTCCTCGTTCCATCTTCCGTCACCCAACTGTTCTCCCTTCTTTTCTTCTCCACCTAAATAGTTTCTCCTACTCATCTTCTCATTTCTCACTCCCATTTGAATTAGTCTACACCGATTGAGGTGAGTTTTGTTAACACTATGATAGGAAAATTGTTGAAAATTTATATCATGTTATAATCATTTGTAGTATTATTTTATAATCTTTCAATTGAAAATTTTGAGTTGGAATAAAATTTGTGTGTGTGTTTTAATTTATTACGAATTTTGAGAATTTAAATTTGATATATTCCTATTTATGGGTTAAGATATATATCCAAATTAAAAATAAATCTAAGTTTGTATGACTTCTAATTTTCAAGTTTGGTGGATATATTTTATTTGTAATAATTTATAGTTCTGAACATTATTAAAATAATGTAGAAAGATGTATGTTATTGTATAATACAAGATAAATGGTATTTTGGTCTTTTAGAATGTTTCTTTTCTTTTATTTTCTCCCGTAAGATGTTAACAAAACGAGAGAACTTATTTATTATAATGGGTATCCAAATAAGAGAAAAGAAAAGAAACACATTTCTTTTCTTTTCTCTCCATTTCTCTCCTAAGTTGTTATCCAAACAGACCATTAATGACCCTGTTGGGGTCAACATTATCCAGGGCATGGATGAGATTGAAGTTGAGGGCACTTTCAAGTACTTCAGAGAATTGTTCGATGGAGATCTTGAAGGTGGTGAAGATGTTTCACCTGGGCTGACACAAGATGGTGCCTTATCTTCTGATCTTGTAGCCGTTGAGCCACATCCTTTTGATCTCGTGGCTTTTGAGCCACATCGTTTTGATCATGTGGCTCTTGAGCCACAAGATACCATTTTTATGACCTCTGAGCCACATGCTCTTCATTCTGTATCTGCTGAGGACCCCATGTGGGTTAAAAATCAACCACCTGATACCCTTCATTTCAAATAACTAGATAGAGGTTCACCTTTCATTCATGCCTCATGTCTTGCTCACTCTCAAGAGGCATCAAATGACCACAATGCTTATAAGGGTGTCAGGTGGTCAAGTATTGAATGTTTTAATTATACCGCAAGTGCACGGCATCGGTGAAGACGTGGCAAATACGGGTCGTCCGCAGGGAGGTGAGCAGCCTCTCGTTTGCACGAAATCAGGTGACAACAAAAAGGGAAGAGAGTTTGATTATACTAATCTATCCTACACTAAACTAGGAAATAACACATGCACAAGCAAACAACAAGCGATGAACTACAAAACTGAACTAAGAACTTGATAAGTATGTTGGAATCAGTAAGAGAGAGACCCCTTAGGGGGTGGAGTGACCACACATACACAATAAGGAGGTAAGAATGTCTTCCTATAGGCACAAGTGGAGGTAGTGTTTTCATGTATGGGAGGTGTCTACTTATCATGGCAAAACTCATCAATTAAATCACTAACCTATTTGATTAACATTCATAAACACAAGCTGGTTATTTAAGAAAATAAACAAGCATGGGAGGTGTCTTAAAACTTGTGGCAAAACCCATCTAATGAAGTGTTCTATTCTAACAAGCAAGCATGCATTCATATTAATCAACACATTTCAAAATAGAACATTCTTCCTTTCTTAATTGCATATATAAGTATCATCTCAACCCCCCAAAAGGGGAGTGGTTTTACTCACTAAACATTAAACTAACTATTACACTAAGATAAGAAGACATATTCACTAAGCTAGATTTAATAAAAGACAATTAAACTAAACATGCAAGAACTATAGAAGAAGCACAAAACAAAGAAAACTTTATTGATTTAAGACTCACAATACATGTAGCATCTCCCCACTTGAGTTTCTTGCTTCAAGGCTTTCACTTCAATTAGGGAGAATGGCCACAAAGCATGGAGTCATTACAATAGAAGGTGGAGAGTTCTATTTATAGCCATAGAAAAAGGTAATCCGGGACAATCCCCCGGTATGGGACTAAACCAATACCATAAATAGACTAAATATGCTCTAATACACAACCCACAAAAATCTCCGCGGATCCTAAGCAACCCGGACCGCCAATCAGCGGTCCTAGACCGCCAATCGGCGGTCTATAGGATCCAGATCGGCCTGGGCTTTCGTCTGGGCTTTCCGTGATGGTATTGTTTGTCTTTGATGCATTTACTTGACTTGTTGGAGCTCCGACCCGAATAGAATTACCAAAATACTCCCCATGATGGTTTGAAGTATTTTTGTTTGCTCATTGGTCCTTCGATCTTTCGTTAAGGTCCTTTGATCTTGCATCTTAGTCCTCGAGTCTTTCAACTCAGTCTTTTTTCCTGCTTTTGGGTCCTTTTATGCTTCTTCTCTTCAAAACCTCTTTATTTCTGAAATTCAAACATAAAACTCATCACGTAGCATTGTTTAGGTGAAAGATAATGGATATAAGTTGCAATTCTGTTTTGTATGTTGCGAGCACATGCATGTGCATTTCTGGCTCGAGAGATGGTGGGTTCTCATTTGATGTCCCTTGACATATGAAGATGGGAGCCCATTGTTGTACATAGTTAAAAAGAGAAAAGAAAAGAAAAAGAAAAGAAAAAGAAGAAAACAAAAAAAACAAAAAAAGAATAAAAAAAGACTCCTTCAGTGAGCATCGATTGTTGTGGGCTCCAACCCTTGAGTATTTGGGCAACATTTCTTTCACATATTTGTATCCCTTCTTTAGCATTCACAGGTTTTGAGGAAATTTGGGTTTGTGTCCATCACTATAACCATGAACTTCCTTTTACTCTCCATATTGGTGAGATCTTCTCTTTTTCATGCATAAAGCCATGTAGTATCTTGCTCATATTCATTGAGGTCAATGCATGAAGTAGGTGTGGGGGGTGTTTTATGTGCGTACATAGTCGAGTCTTTTCCTTTGATTTTGTTTTCTTTTGTGTGCATTGATAGGGTCATGTTAGTGTGCTGCATTTAATATCGATATATCTGCTTGCCATGATCCTTGAGTGGCTTGTCTTCTTTTGCTTGCCTAGTGCTTTAAAATTTTCACATTTCTTTCAAAATCTTCATGTGTTTGCAAAAGAAAATGTTTTGTGGGTTTTGCTTGTGTTTAGCATGTGCAAAACCGTTGAGAGGCAAAATAAAAAGAAAGCTCCCAAAATTGTCTTGAACTGATGCATTAGGATATCTAGTACAGTGGCTTTAGGACTTATCTAGTTGTTAGGATGCACCCCAGTTTTCCCTCAGGGGTGAGTAATCATAGTTTTTCAGTGCTCAAATAATTAAACAAGTCCATCCCGAACCTAGTGAGTCAATAATTCGTGTCTGTTAATTTAAGGAAGTTTGTTGTAGTCAAAGACCCTTTAAATCTTGTTGTGAGACATTAAGTGTAGGGGTTTTGGTTCATGTGTAGATAAGAAATAAGTGAGTAGGTATTCTCTCTTCTCGCACGGCTCCTATCACTCGGGAAAGTAGGTCTGAGGGGATTTTGTGCCTGGTGCTTTCGAGTCATCTGACTTTGGATGCGCCGACCGAACTCCCATTATATGGGTGGTAGGGATTACCCTATGTGGAGATTTGGGGAAATGTGTACGTGATAATGTAAGTCCTCATAGGCAATGATGCACGAAACCTGACCCTGGGAGAATGAAGTTCCAACTAATAAAAAGAAAAAGAAAAAATTAATAAGAAAAGAAAAAACCCGGTAATGCAAATAAGAACCTTAATGGACTTTACACTTTGTATCACTTGAGGATGTTGAGGTTGTCCATGTCTTTCACTTAAGTCCTTAGTTAACTTGCATGAATGGTTCATTAGGCTAGGTGTGTGGACTGAATACATGCATAGAGTCGGCCCGTAGGATTACCGCGTCCAATGATCGATAAAATGAGTCCACCGAGTCGAGTTTCTAGATTGAACATTGCATCTATGTTCGGATTTTGTGGGTATATCCGCTGAAAACACTCAGGAGATAACACTCCTCCTCCTTGGCCACAAGGAGGTTTAACGACTTGTTGCACGTGCTAAGTGCAGCCGTGATTCCTACGAAAGTGAGTTAGGTTTTCCCTGTTCTTCGTATGCTTTTCCTTTCTTTCCTTTTTCTCTTTCTTTGTTTTGCCCGGGACTAGCAAAAGTTAGGTGTGGGGGTATTTGATTGACATCATTTCATGCATATCTTTGTGTCTTATATCCATTATCTTTCACCCAAACAATGTTATGTAACGAGTTTAATGTTTAGTTTTCAGGAATAAGTAGGTTTGAGAAGGAGAGACTATAAATGGACCTAATAGCAGGGAAAAGGACTGAGTTGAGAGACTCGAGGACTAAGATGCAAGATAGAAGGACCTGAGTGTAAGATCGAAGGACCAATGAGCAAACAAGAATACTCCACACCATAATGGGGAGTATTTTTGCAATTCAATTCGGGTCGGAGCTCCAGCAAGCAAAGTAGATGCATCAAAGACCAACAAATACATCCAGAAAAGGCCACATGAAACAACGGACGGATCCAAACAATATAGACCGCTGATTGGCGGTCTATTTTCATCCGGATCCGCTAAAATTTCGTAGGGTCGCGTATTAATGTGTATTTAGTATATTTCTGGTATTTGTTTAGTCCCATACCAGGGGATTGTCCCGGATTACCTTTTTCTATGGCTATAAATAGAACTCTCCATCCTCTCTTGTACCCAATCTCTCTCTTGGTGGTCATCCTCTCTACTAGGAGTAAAAGCCTTGAAGCAAAAAACCCCTGGTGGAGAGAGACTACATGTAATTGAGCGAGTAATAATACATGTTTTCCTTTAGTTATGTTGTTTCTTTCTTAGTTTAATTTCCTTTCATATGCTTGCATGCTTCTTTAGTTTTATGTCCTTTTAGCTTCTTTAATATTTCTTGCTTGATTAGTTTAATTTCATTTCAGTAGAATGTTTCATTTTAATGTAGGTTGTAGTGTAATGATTAGTGAGTATTCGATCCCCATTTGGGGGTGGAGAAATATGTGATATGATCATGTGGTGTATTAGGTGTGTGTTATCTTAATCCCTTGAGCCTTATATGATTTCCATAACCATCTAATGTGATTTCACTCTTGTCTTTGATATGCTAATGCTCTTGAATGAAGCTTAGTTTATGCTTATATTAGTGGACCTATTTTATGGGGAATGATAAGGTGAGGATATGGATGGAATTGATGAAGGAAACATGATTTGTAGTTGCATGTACTCTTGTTGCCTTTACCTTGGTTAATGTCTTGTATGTTTTAATGATTGTGTAAATCTTATTTCATGTGGAGGCATAGTGAGGGTTTGGTCTTTTATACATGAGTTCATTTAGTTTCTTTCCAATTATTGTCTTGTATGTTTTAATGATATTGTGTTATCTTAATTCACGTGGAGACAAAATTGGATGTAGTTTTATGATTTTCATGCACTATATGTTTTAATGAGCTTAATTGAACACACACACATACACATATCTTTGTATTCACACTCTTTTCTCTACCCCCTATGGGCTTCAGTTTTATTGCTTATTGTCCATTTCCTTTTGCATCTTAGTGTAGTTTGATCACAACTCCTTTCTCTCATTTCTTTCCCACCCGCCTTCAAACAAACTAAAGTCGACACACCTCCCTGTAAATCGACCCGTATTTGCCACCGCTTCAACGCGGTCGTGCACTTGCGGTTATAATTAAAACATAACAATCACCGGTCGACCGATGGAGGGTCATGGTTCGACCGAAAACTTCCAGGACATTTTGCGTATTGATCTTGGTTGTGATCAGTCGACCGACATAAGGACCTAGTCCGACTGGAAATTTCTATTAGCTGATTCTCGCATTGAATCGTGTAGAATCGGTCGACCGTTTGTGTGTTCTGTTCGATCGGAAAATTCACAGTAGCCTTAGGTGCATGTGATGGGTCGACCGTTCAGTTTCATGGTCCAATCAAAATCGCGAATTAACCATCGATCGGTCGACCAGTTGGTTAATTTCGGTTAACCGGTTGACACGATTTCTGCCAAAATTATTAAGAGAATGATTAGATCATGGGTTGGATTAATTCCAGATTTGGTCAAACATTTTTTTGGGATGCTTATGTGGCAAATTGGTATTAATTTTAGGAGAGAAAAGGCAAGAGATCATGTCTAGATAATAGTTCTTGATGTGGGTGATTTGGTAGGTTATAAATAGGTCCTCTCACCCTACTTGTTTCATAAGAATTAATGCAAACATTCTCTCTCCCTAATCTCTCCCTAAATCACCACGAAAATTCTCTTAATAGTTTTAAGTTTTGGAGATTAAAATCTCAGGAGCTTTGAGAGGGGTTATTAGCTAGATTTTAAGCTTAATTAGAGATTAATTGGCTAGCTCCTTTCTCTCTAATCTTGTTTAGAGTTTGGTGAACACTTAGAGGCGAATCGGCGGGCGATTCGATGGGCAACGAAACTCTGGATCTTTTAAAAGGTTTTAGAGAACTTTTGGATATGATCCTCTCTTTTGTTTATTTTAATATGTGTAGGAATGCATGGTATTAGAATAAACATAAACATTTACATAAAATCAATGAAAATATGAAATCGATCATGAATGCTTATATTATTTTTTTTAAAATATACACGTACATAGGGACACGAAATCCTACAATATATACTTAATTGTAAGACTTCTATAGGTTCCCTAGGGGTCATGCAATGCAATTCATCAATGATTTCAAGTGCCAAGTTACATTATAGCCTAAGTGCAAGAAATATAAACTTATCTACTCTTCATTCTTCATTTCTTTTCTTGATCAATACTTGGTTCCTGAAAAGTTAGAAAAATAATATATGCATGCGATGATATTAATAGATTACATGTGTTTATTGATATGTTAGTTAATCATCAAAATGGATTAGCGATTATTTAGCCAAAAAGGCAACACTTTATCTTGATTCAAACCTACTATCTAACAAGTTTGCTTGTCCCGTCTTAACTTGTAACAAGTTGTCATGTGATGTTTTAAACTCGTTTGTCTCAATTCAATCCTACCATGTAACAAGTTTGTTTGTCCCGTCTCAAGCTTTTGAAGACATGTAATTTTATATTTATTTTGAGTCTTAGTAATTTATGTAAACTTGATCATACAAGAGTTAAAATCCATTCACATAGACACTAGGTTCCTTATAAACGTCACACACAAAAAATCAGATATTTTGGACTTCAATAGGTCACCTAAACTTAGACAAGAAAACACTAAAACCTAAACCTGAACTGTCTGAGCAAACTCGGTCGATCGAATGAGTTCTCTGTACGACCATTTGTCCCTGGACTTTTCTGGACATTTATTTTGAACTACCAAAACCCCCTGAACGGTCGACCATCCCACACTTTTGTCCGACCGTTAACTTTAAGTGAACTTAAGTGATAGGCAATTTTTCGTTTGATTGTTCCCTGCTCGGTCAACCATTTGTTTCTGGCACTTTCTGGACTTCATTTCTGAACGTCATCTAGTCGACCGTTTGAACCATTTCGGTCGAGCGAACTTAACCCGAATTGTGACCTACTAAATTTTGTTTTATGTTTCTTACACAAACAACTTCTAATAAATATGTCCCAACGGCTATAACTTTCTTAGAGCTTATAAATAGGTGTTACCAAGACACAATTCAACAACTCTTACACTCGATATTGTCATATACATCTAAGAGAAACTCCCAAGCTTTCAATTCCCCAAACCTATACTCTCTAAGCCTAAACTTCACACCTTAGTCATCAATTCCTAATTCACTCAAAGTGTGCTAAAGTTAGAGAGTGTTGTTCTACTCAATCTTGTTGTCAAAAGAAGTAGAGGTTTCGGTGAAAATCCGAAGCATCCCTCTCGGATTGTGAGAGGAGGAAACCAAGTACGTGAGGTTGTTCGCGGAGCTTGCTTTGTAAATGCGTTGTCTCTCGGCCCGGAATGGGAGCAGATAGTGAAGTCGTGAGCGAAGCTCGTGGAGTTGAGCAGAGCTTGCAATAGAGGAAGTAGGCAGCAGACCGAACCTCTATAAAAATATTTCGATGCCATTGTGGTTTGATTGTTTCTCTCTACCTTTGTTTAAATTGTTTCCGCTGCATCTTTGATTGTTTAGGTAGAGATTCAAGCTTAAAAGTTATTAGAATTAGTGACCCATAACGATCTTACAAAGTCATACCCAACATTGTTATTGCATACTTTGATGAGTCTTATTTTCCAAATGTTGAACATTTTAATTAAACTGCAAGTGCACGACCGCGATGAAGCGGTGGCAAGTACGGGTCGCGTCCTTAGGGAGGTGAGCAGCCTCTTGTTTATCAGAAATCTAGTGGCAAAAATTAGGGGAGAAAGATTGATTATGCTACTCTACACTAAACTACGCTAAGAAGTATGAAATGCGAACGAAAGAAACAAACAATGAAATGACAACTAAGCTAAGAACAAAAGAAGAATGCTGGAATACAGAAATGGGAAAACCCCTAAGGGGTGGAGTGAGTGCACACAAGCAAAGAGGTGGGTGTTGAACACATTCTTTAAGCACAAATAAAGGTGGTGTAATCATGCATAGGAAGTGTCTAAATGTTGTGGCAAAACCTATCAATCTATTCACCAACTTAGTTGATTAACATTTACATATGCAAGGTGTTTATTTCAGAACCTAAACAAGCATGAGAGGTGTCTAATCATTTCGGCAAAACTCATCAAGTTATAAATTATATCCTAAACAAGCAAACATACATTCATGTTTTATCAACACATTGGAAATAAAACATTCAATCTATTCTCATTTGCATGTATGTACATCTACTCCACCCCCCAAAGGAGATGGAACTACTCACTAAACATTACACTAATTATTAAACTAAACAAAGAAAGCATATTAACTAAGCTAATAAAACTAATGAAATGAGATTAAGCAAAGCAAAACAAGAAACATAAAACAAACAACATAATAAAGAAAACTTGTATTAAAATGACTCACATTAAAAGTAGCATCCTCCTACTTTAGTGTGTGCTTCAAGGCCTCACTTCTAGTAGGAAGAATAGCCACTTAAAATATGGAGTGATTACAATGGAAGGTGAAGAGTTCTATTTATAGCCACGGAAAAAGACAAACTGGGACAATCCCCCGATGTGGGACTAAACATATACCAAAAATAGCCTAAACATCCTCTAATACATGTGCTGGAGAACATTTAGCGGATTTGGGCCAAAATGGACCGCCAATTAGCGGTCTTGGACCGCCAATTGGCGGTCTATATGGTTCAGATCCTGCTCATTTTTGTTGTGGGCTTTTCTTGGTATATTAGTTGGTCTTGGATGCATTTATTTTGTTTATTGGAGCAACGACCCAAATAGAATTGCTAAAATACTCCCCATGATGGTGTGGAGTATTCTGTTTTGCTATTAGGTCCTTCTGTCTTACATTCAGGTCATTCTCCTTTGCATCTTAGTGCCCAGATCTCACAATTCAGTCCTTTTTCCAGCTTTTGGGTCCTTTTATGCTTCATCTCTTCAAACCTATTTATTCCTGAAAACTAACCATAAAACTCGTAACATAGCATTGTTTAGGTAAAAGATAATAGATATAAGATACAAATATAAGCATGAAATAATGTCAATCAAATACCCCCACACCTAACTTTTGCTAGTCCCGAGCAAAACAAAGAAAGAGAAAAGCATACGAAAACAAGAAATCCTAACTCACTTTCGTAGGAATCACGGTTGCATTTAGCACGTGCAACAAGCCGTTAAACCTCCTTGTCGCCAAGGAGGAGGAGTGTTGTCTCCTGAGGGTTTTCAGCAGACATACCCACAAAATCCGAACAAGATGCATTAATCAATCTAGCTACACGACTCGTTGGATTTATTTTGTCGATCATGGGATGCGGTAATACTATGGGTCGACTCTATATATGCAATCCGTCAACACACCTAGCCTAATGAGTTATTCGTGAAAGTTAGTCAACGACTTAAGTGAAAGACATGGGCAACCTTAACTTCTGAATGTGATACAATGTGTAAAGTCCATTTTGGTTCTTATTTGACTCTTTTTTTCTATTTTTTCCTTTTTCCTTTTTCTTTTTTTTTCTTTTTCTATTTTTTTTCTTTTTCTTTGGAGCATTTTATTGGTTGGTGTTTGATTCTCCCAGGGTCAGGTTTCGTGCATCATTGCCTATGAGGACTTCCACTATCACGTACACCTTCACCCAAATCTCCACATAGGGCGATCCCTACCACCCATGTAAAGGGAGTTCAGTCGGTGCATCCCAAGTCAGATGACTCGAAAGCACCAGGCACAAAGTCCCCTCAGACCTACTTTCCCGAGTGATAGGAGTCGTTCGAGAAGAGAGAACACCACTTATTTACTTATCTACATTGGAACCAAAACCCCTACACTTAAGTTTCACAAAAAGAGATTAAGGGTCATTGACTATGACAAACTTCCTTATACTAACAAACACGAATTATTTGACTCACTAGGTTCAGGGTGGACTTCTTTAAATGTTTGAGTGCTGAAACCCTATGATTACACGCCCCCCCCCCCCCCCCCCCCCCCGAGGGAAAACCGGGGTGCATCTTAACGACTCGATAAGACCTAAAGCCAGTAAACTAGAAATCTTAATGCATCAAGTTCAAGACAATTTTGGGAGCTTTCTTTTTTACTTTGCCTCTCAACGGTTTTGCACATACTAAACACACGCAAAACCTACAAAAACATTTTCTTTCGCAAACACATGAAGATTTTGCAAGAAATGTGAAAATTTTAAAGCACTAGGCAAGCAAAAGAAGACAAGTCACCCAAGGATCATGGCAAGCAGATATATCGATATTAAATGCAGCACACTAACATGGCCCTATCAATACACACAAAAGAAAACAAAATCAAAAGAAAAAGACTCGACTATGTACACACGTAAAACACCCCCCCACACCTACTTCATGCATTGTCCTCAATGAATGCGAGCACGATACTACATGGATATATGCATGAAAAAGGAGAGATCTCACCAACATGAAGTACAAAGGGAAGTTCAAGGTCATGTTGATGGACACAAACCCGAATTCCCTCAAAACCTGTGAGATGCTGAAGAAGGGAGACAAATACGTGAAGAAATGGGGCCCAAGTACACAAGGGTTGGGACCCATAACAATCAATGTTCGCTCATGGAGTCTTTTATTACACGCTTTCTCTTTTTCTTTTCTTTTGTTCTTTTTTTTTGATTTTTTTAACATGATATGTACAACAACAACGATATTCTCATATTCATTTGGTCAAGGAACATCAAATGACAACATCAACTCATGAGGACCAGAGACTTGCCGAGATGGGCAAACTTCACAGGTACTCTGAGGTGTCATGAGAGGTGAAAGGTCAAAGCTGAAAGGCTCGAACCCCTCATGATATTGGTTGGGTGTGGGCAACAAAGAATGAGTTGTGTTGCCTCACTAGGGTTTAATTGCTCATCGAAGAAAACCCTCCAACCAATAGGCGGGTGCATCAGAATGAGTTCCTTAGGCTCATTCAATGGATGCAGCAGACTTGCATCACTAAGAATGGGGCTTCTCCCCAAGTCATCCAACAAGGACCTCCCACCATCATTTAGATCATCAAGCATAAGCTCGGTCATAGGTGGGTCCTTGTTAGAGTAAATATGAAGCTCAAATGGCTCAATGGCCATGGGACATGAGGTAGAGACACCTCCTGGTATAGGCATATGATGAGGTGTCTCACTCTCACTAGTACTCTCAACTGAATCATGCGACGAACACTCCCTTTGGACATTCATGTTCGAGGCCAGCTCACTCTGTTGCATTGCGAAGATAGGCAATGAGTTTTCGCTGGGCCTACGAACATTCTCAACGGGTTGCATTGGGGTTAGGGGTGTTCGTTGATTTTGTAGTGCTTTCTCCAATTGGCGGATGAGATTTAGATTTAAAGGTTCATCATGGGTTCCTGTTGCCTACCAGAGTTGAACACATGAAACTCGGCACTCATGTTACCGAATGAGAGCTTCATGAGACCATTTCTACAATTAATCAAGGCATTGGAGGTGGCCAGAAATGGTCTACCCAAAATCAAAGGAATTTGAGAGTGGGTGTTCGCAACATGATTGGTATCGAGGACAACAAAATCGACTGGAAATATAAAATCTCCAACTTTGATAAGCACGTCCTCGATAATCCCCATGGGAATACGAATGGATCTATCCGCCAATTGGAGGGTGATCTTAGTTGGTTTCAATTCTCCCAAGTTCAACTGTTGATAAACAGAGAATGGGAGGAGGTTGACCGCTGATCCTAAATCAAGCAAAACATTGCTCATTCTAGTGTCCCCTATCGTACACTGAATCGTAGGACACCCAGGGTCCTTGTATTTTGTGTAGGTGGGATTGGACAAAAGTGAGATGATATTTGCAGCCAAGAATGCTTTCTTAGGAACATTGGTCTTCCTCTTGGTTGTGCAGAGATCCTTCAACACTTTGGCGTATTGAGGTATTTGTTGGATGACATCCAACAAGGGGATGTTAACCTTTACTTGCTTAAACACCTCTAATATCTTGTCCATGTTGTCACTCTGCTTTTTGGTTAACCTACTTGGATATGGAGCTTTTGGCAGGTAGGTTTTCTGCGGTGCCTGAGAAGAAAGCTTTGGTGTATTACCCTCACCCTCAGCCTCTTCTTCACCATCATTCCCACTGAGGGGCTGCATAGATGGTGGTTGTTGTGGCAAGGAAATGTGATTGTCAACCTGTTTTCCATTCCTTAAGGTCACAATGGAATTGACATGGTGAACATGTTCCTCCACATGGTTCACTTGCCTCCCCCGAGGTACCACATTCTCATTTTGCATGTGTTGTTGTTGGTACATGCGGGGGTTAGCCTCAGGCTGGCTAGGAAAAGATCCTCTCTCTCTTTCATGTACAGACTGAGCCAATTGGCCCGTCTGAAGCTCTAGAGATTTGATGGTCTGCTGATTTGAAGTGAGAACTTGACTCGTGGTTGACATAAAAAATTTCATTGAGTTTTCAAGTCCACGAGTCAAGGTCTCAAGCGAATTGAATCGGGTTTCCATATTATTGGAATTTGGGAAACCCGATTGATTGGTGGTTTGCGCTTGGGGTGGCTGATAGGAATGTGCATGCATGGGAGGCAGGTGTGATTGGTAATGTGGTCTAGAGGAGTTTGAAGGACCACCTGGGGCATTAGTTTGGTTCCATGAAAAAATGTGGGTGGTTCCTCCATCCAGGATTATAAGATGATGAGTATGGGTCATTCCTGGCTCTATCATAGATGGCGTTGACACGCTCCATCTCAGGAGGAATGGACTCACACTCACTTTCTACATGACCTATCCTACCACATGAATGACAGGGAACAGGAGAAGATGTGGACATGTGAGGTGCACCTTGTTGGTTTTGGAGTTCAATCGAATCCATACGGCGCATTAAGGCCGCCATGCGTGCCTCAGTGGCCGTAGTGGTATCAACAACAAATGCGGCACCCGATCTAGTCGAGTTTGCATTCGCGATCCTCGCTCCTATGCTACATGATGCAGGTGGTTCCGTCACACTCTCCCATTGCATGGTTTTCTCAGCAAGGTCTTCTAGGAAAGCCCATACCTCCCTTTCTTCCTTTCCCAAGAACTCTCCTTGACACATGGACTCAAAGAGCGTTCTTGACAGGATGTGAAGACCCTCGTAAATAATCTGACAAAGGCGCCACAACTCGATGCCACGGTGAGGGCATGAGGATAGTAGATCCTTGAACCTCTCTAAGTATGCATGGAATGGTTCGGTCTCATGTTGATAGAACGAATTGATTTCGTTCCTCAATTTTTGAGTCTGATGATTTGGGAAGTACTTCTTGAGGAATGCAGATTGAAACTCATCCCAAGTCCTAAAGGCATTCCCCTGGTTGTTGTACAACCACTTCTTGGCATCATCCTTCAGTATAAAGGGGACAAGCCTAAGATGGATGGAGTCTGTGCTAAGTTGTTGTAGCTTGAACATAGCACAGACCTCCTCAAATTCCCTGAGAAACATATAGGGGTCACCTTTCCCAGTGAAGTGAGGGAGCATGGAAATAAACTGAGGCTTAACCTCAAAATGGTTGCCATTAGCCTCTGGTAATACGATGCATGAGGGTAGAGCTGTACGGCTCGGGTAGCATCGATCACGTAGAGGTATGGGAACGACAACTGGAAGCACTACTGGAGTAGGTGGGTCCAGCAACTGCTCCTCCTCACGGAAATTAGCAGCCATTGAACCCGGACTGCGTGCGACACGAGAGGGGGAAGGTGTCGAGAAATCGATGACCGAAGCCGGATTGACAACGCTCTTCGTCAAACGACCCCTCTCGTCTCGTGTCCAGGAAAGCATACACAAAGGTGCATGCACACAAACCAAAACTTTTTTTAACAAAGAATGTGTGTAGAGGAGAAGACGGGCGATACATGAGAGAAAGAATGACTCAGGGGAGAAGGGAAGAAGTCCTTATGCTACGACGGATGGGTACAAGTAGAAGCACACAAGCAAACAAGGCTCAAGCAATCCTAAGGTCGTTATAGGTCCTTACAGCTAGACGACGCCTAACTGTGAGGTCACACGGCCTCAACACGCCTCACCTCCCTACGACGAGGACCACAAAGCCCAGCAAGTGAGTCAAGATCCGGAGATCTTGTCTCTCCTACTATCGACAAAGTGGGCAACGCCGATCAGGTCATGGTAGTCAGGACTGAATCACTTTCCTAATGCGTCCGAATTCCTTAAGGCCAATGTCTACTTTATTTTAAAATTAGGCTCTAGATTAGTGTGGTTTTTGGGGCGAAGGAAAGGGTGATGAAATCCCCCACCTTATCTTTTATGGGACAACCCCTCCTTAGTAGCGTTTTGGAGTCTTAATCTAGCAATCAACTCTCCAAACAAACACTCAACTCACACTTGTTTCAATGAACTTCCTACTAACTAATGCATGTTCATACGAAATGCATGAATGAGAGTAGAAGGTGCTTACCTCACGCCAGCTCTCAGCAACAGAAAATAAAGCTAAGATAAAAGACAATCTAAATGCCTAAATCACATACATGATACATGACCTAAACAACAAGAGTGCCTAATCTTTTGCTTTGAGTTTTAGGGTCCAAGTTGCTTAAAGGAGGTTTGATTATTGATCTGGGGACACACTATAAGTTAAAACATGCCAAATCGAGTCGCAGATCGCTATATCAGATAAAGCAATACTCCACAGAAATTTAGAGGTGAAATGAAACAACCAGACCGCCAGTTGGCGGATGTAGACCGTTGATTGGCGGTCTTCTTCTCTCAGACCGCCTCCAAACTTCACCAGATGCTTCCCCTTCTCAATTTGAGTCTCCTGAAACAAACAAAACTACAAGACAAAAATTAAATCCACTCGAATCGTCCAAACAAGAGTCTGGACTGGCACCTCCCCGGCAACGGCGCCAAAAACTTGTTGAACGTTTTAATTAAACCGCAAGTGCACGACCGCGATGAAGCGCTGGCAAGTACGGGTCGTCCTCAGGGAGGTGAGAAGCCTCTTGTTTATCAGAAATCAAGTGGCAAAAATTGGGGGAGAAAGATTGATTATGCTACCCTACACTAAACTACGCTAAGAAGTATGAAATGCGAACGAAAGAAACAAACAATGAAATGACAACTAAGCTAAGAACTAAAGAAGAATGCTGGAATACAGAAATGGGAAAACCCCTAAGGGGTGGAGTGAGTGCACACAAGCAAAGAGGTGGGTGTTGAACACATTCTTTAAACACAAATGAAGGTGGTGTTATCATGCATAGGAAGTGTCTAAATGTTGTGGCAAAACCTATCAATCTATTCACCAACTTAGTTGATTAACATTTACATATGCAAGATGTTTATTTCAGAACCTAAACAAGCATGAGAGGTGTCTAATCATTTCGGCAAAACTCATCAAGTTATAAACTATATCCTAAACAAGCAAACATACATTCATGTTTTATCAACACATTGGAAATAAAACATTCAATCTATTCTCATTTGCATGTATGTACATCTACTCCACCCCCAAAGGAGATGGAACTACTCACTAAACATTACACTAATTATTAAACTAAACAAAGAAAGCATATTAACTAAGCTAATAAAACTAATGAAATGAGATTAAGCAAAGCAAAACAAGAAACATAAAACAAACAACATAATAAAGAAAACTTGTATTAAAATGACTCACATTAAAAGTAGCATCCTCCTACTTTAGTGTGTGCTTCAAGGCCTCACTTCTAGTAGGAAGAATAGCCACTTAAAATATGGAGTGATTACAATGGAAGGTGAAGAGTTCTATTTATAGCCACGGAAAAAGACAAACCGGGACAATCCCCCGATGTGGGACTAAACATATACCAAAAATAGCCTAAACATCCTCTAATACATGTGCTGGAGAACATTTAGCGGATTTGGGCCAAAATGGACCGCCAATTAGCGGTCTTGGACCGCCAATTGGCGGTCTATATGGTTCAGATCCTGCTCATTTTTGTTGTGGGCTTTTCTTGGTATATTGGTTGGTCTTGGATGCATTTACTTTGTTTATTGGAGCTCAGACCCGAATAGAATTGCTAAAATACTCCCCATGATGGCGTGGAGTATTCTGTTTTGCTATTAGGTCCTTCTGTCTTACATTCAGGTCCTTCGACTTTGCATCTTAGTCCCCATATCTCACAATTCAGTCATTTTTTCCAGCTTTTGGGTCCTTTTATGCTTCATCTCTTCAAACCTATTTATTCCTGAAAACTAACCATAAAACTCGTAACATAACATTGGTTTGGTGAATAATAATGGATATAAGATACAAATATAAGCATGAAATGATGTCAATCACCAAACGTGACCATTCCAGACATGCACTAATAGGGTCCTGTACAGATTGGACTCATTCTGGACAAATTAGTCTACATTCGAGTTATTCTGGACACATATTGGAAAAATTCACAACGATCTCGTATCTAGGTTTTGTGTCCAGAGAAGTGTCCAGATTTTGTCCAGAAGCAATCCAATTCAGTGTGTGTCCAGAATTGGACTGATTCTGGACACACTCTTGACACATTCAGGACACACAAAACATGGACACGAGCCAGTCCGGAATTTGTCCGGAATGAGTCCTGATTCTGTCCATAGGTGTCCAAAATCGTTACCATTCCGGACACGCTCTGACTTTGGAGTTCAAAATGACGCCTCGAAACTCAAAATTGAGTTTGGCAGCCAAGCACCCCTTCACGTTTCATCCCAAATTGCAATAAAATTGCCTTAAGATGGTGCAGTAAACAATGGTTGGAACATGCATAGGAATGTGTCTATCCCACTCGGGACGCAAGTGTTCCGCTAAGGATGACTCTATCCCCCGTAGGGTCGAGTCGATCCCGCTCGGGACGTACGTGTCCCGACCGTGATGCAAGTGTGGCTCGCTCGAGACGAAACGATGCCCGAGGCGTGATTGGTGCGTCTCGCGCGACACAAAATGAGCCAACTTGTTTGGAACAATGAGCCAGCAGCTCGCTCGGGCCAAAATGAGCTAAATAGTGAGTCAACTTAATTAACAACCTGTCTCATTTTAAAAAATATATATATTAATATGTGTACCAATTTCTGGTACCTTATTAGATTCAAATCCAATCAAGACATTGAGACGGGGGACGTTTTCTACAACTAAATAAGGCAGGTCATTTTCTTTAGCTAAGTAATCAGGCTCGTTGTTTAACAGTAAATAACCTAGGTCGTTTTTTTGAGAACCTGGGTTGTTTTCTTTATCTAAATAATAGTTGGGTTGTTTTTTTCAGTTGAATAAGTTGAGGCGTTTTCTAGAGCTAAATAATGTGTGGTGTCTCTTCGCGCAATAATGAAGTGTTATGTTCCGTACGAAAGGTTGTGTTTCTTTGCATAACATAATAATGACTCATCCCTAGCTGAAGTGAAACGTCCCGTCATCGGATGTTTGACTTTGGATCATCCTTGACATGTTCCGTCGCAGGCCTCACATGTCCCGACGTGGGCCTGACTTAGCCTGAACCGAGACTAAATCGTCCTGAATAGGCGTCCATGTATCAAGATTCAGACGGGATGCAGTGTGTGGCTCCCTTGGGACGAAACTGTTGGATCGTGTGGGTCTACAATACTAATCACTTTTACCTTAATTACCTACTCGTTTAACAATCACAGATATGTGCAGCGGAATTTAAACTAAACAAGCAAGTAAAGGGAAGATAATGCAAACCACGATGGACACGGGGGTTTTACAGAGGTTTGGTCACCGCCTACGTACTCTCTTGCAAGCTCCACTTTACACTTCGAGCTCCGCTCACGACTTCACTATCCACTCCCCGTTCCGGGCCGGGAGAGAACTCCTTTTACAAAACAAGCACCACGAACACCCTCGCTTGCTTGACTTTCTTCTCTCACAATCCGAGAGGAACACTTCGGGCTTTCACCGAAGTCCTTGCTTCTTCACAAACGAAAACTTGAGTGGAACACACTCTCTAACTTGAGCACACTTAGCTTATGATGTGGAATTGATGCTAAGGTGTGGAAGTGTAGGCTTGGAGTGTTGGATTGGGGAAATTTGAGCTTGGGAGTTTCTCTTTAATGTATTGGACAAGTAGTAGTGGGAGAGTTGTGTTAAAATGTGTTTTACAACTCTTTATATAGGCATTAGAGAGAATAGAGCCGTTGGGATTGATTGGGTATAAGTTGGTGTAAGATACACAAAACAGAAACTCGTAGGACCCAATTCTGAGTAAATTCGGTGGACCGACTCGGGCTGCACGGTCAACCGTTTGGCAGTTTTGAACTCAGTTCGGTCGACCGGTTAGGTAACGGTCGACCTCCCAACGCTACGACTCAGGTACACTAAAGTGATCGGGCGAACTCCGAAAAGGGTTCGATCGACCGATTTGTACCAGGCACTTTGGGGTTGACAAACAATGATCTATTCGGTCGACCGAAACAAGGTCTAGCGGTCGACCGATTTTCACCAGTAGGTTTGGGTTTGTCAAGAGACGGATATTCGGTCGACCGGTCAAGGTCCTCGGTCGACCGATACATGAAATGTATTTGGGAAATATTTGGTTTAATACGAATACGACCGTTGGGTATATACGACAAAACAAACAGTCGGAAAAATAAGTTCACACGGTCCACTGAAAGTGTATGCACAGTCGACCGAAACCGGGCAGTGAAAACACAAATAGGATGAATGATCACTCGGTCGACCGAACGGCATGTTGCGGTCGACCGAATGTGGGCAGACTGTTAGGGTTCAGGTTTAGTTTTTTCCGGTCTAAGTTTGGGTGATCTATTGAAGTCCAAATTATGTGAAATTTCGTGTGTGACTTCTATAAGGAACCTAATGTGAGTTTAAGTTGATTTTAGCTCAAGTATGCTCAATTTACAAAAGTTCCTAAGACTCAAAGAAAATACAAAATACATGTCTTCAAAAGAGCTTGATTACATGTCTTGACTTGATTTTCCTTTCTTCCTTGAGTCTTGATCACCTGTAGAGGTTAACACAAAGCAATATATATGCAATGCGATATGTGTGCTACTCTACATGATCATAATTAAGATTAAGTTGATTAAATCATCAAAACATAGATTAATGTCAAAAAACCAACAAAAAGAACGTCCCTGGAGGGATTGGTGCGTCCCTAGCTCAGCGTTGGACTGGTTTGGGAGTTCTTGGGATTGCTCGGGGCTGACTTGGGATTGCTCGAGACTGCTTGAGACTGGGTTCAAAAGTGTCATTGGACACACTATTGTCTCATCTGTTATTATTTTACTCATCCAAGTAAGTTAGGAACATTGACGCGTTATTTCTTATTTTACTCTTATTAATAGTTGGATATATGTTGACCTTTAGTTTATCAAATTTTAAATTCTACGTCAATAAAATATAATATATTTTTGGCCTTCAAAAGAATGATTGACCTTATGCAACATTTGACTTCCCTACTTTGGTCTTTTAATTTATTTCCCTTAAATTCTATTACAAGATGTAGGACAATATGTCCACCAAATTCAGATATTTTTTTATTAAATGGTATGTCCACTGTAATAGGTCAGTAGATTACCCCAATACATCCTCATTTTAAGGAACTTTCACATCGACAGGAGAATCCCCGAAAAAGAAATTTAAATTTGAATCAATGAGTGGTAATGCCACTTATGGATTCAAATTGTTTAATTGTTAGGGTGTTTGCTTTTCGTTTTGAATAAGATCTTTGGGAAGGGATGGATTGGGAGAAGTTTAGTTAGGGTTTAGAGAAGATTTACGTTTCTGAGTAGGTTGTTTTTCGTTTTCAGTAGTGTGTTGGATGGAAACTTTTCGTTTGGTTTGGTTTACTTTTACGTGCGTTTGTAATGGATGCTTTGATGATAAATGGAAAGTTGGGTTTGGAAGGTGATATAGTTTCTGTTGGATGTAATCAAGAAAAAATATTATGTTTGCCAAAAAAAAAAAAGTGGTAATGCCACAACTCCCTAGTAGAATTTTTGAACCAATAAGTATTTCCGTCTAACCCAAATATATGCAATATTGAATCTGTCTAACTTCGCAACTATATCACTTATATTTTCAATATTTTTTAGAAGGAGTTCCGATATCCATACGTTTGTTGATTCGTTTAACAAATTAATGTGCTTCACAAAACAATTGATTTGTTTAAACAATCAACCTGACCTAAACCAGTTTGACGAAAAGGTTACAGGTTGACTTGCCGTTAGAAATGTGTGAATCGGGTTTAACAAACAAACAAATATCATTTATCTTAGGTGGGTCATTTGTGATCGGGCTCAAACCCAACAGAGACTTGTGTACCGGGTCGGACCCGACCTCTGGGAACTGGGCTGGGCCTGCTAAGGTTTACAATAGATCATACCCATTTACACCACACGTACAAGAACACGAAGGATTTATGTACCTCAAACATTTTAATGACATATTCACGTAAAACCCCCTTCAACATTGTTATTTTACTTGCAAAAAATATTGCTACCAAAAAGGTATTGCAAAAAGGTATTGCAAAAAGGTATTTTTCACCAAAAATTACTACCTCTAATTTATATATTTACGAATCTCTAATTATATGAAAGGACTCTTCTTGCCTCAATTTTGGTTTAATTTGCATTTTCATATAAATCCTTTAAAACAAGTTTCTTTGTGTTTAATATTTTACGTCAACTCCCTTTTGAGATATTTTTAATGTTAACGTACTTTATTTTTTTATTAATTTTATCAGTTTTTTACTAACTGATATGTTAATTTATATTTTTTTCTTTAGCATCGACACCCTCGTTAAAAAATCTTCCTTCTTATGGTACTTTATTTCTACATTTATTTCACATCCTTTATCCCAATATTTCGGACTCTTCCAACAATATTCCTAAAATGGTTTTTTTAGTTTGCTCGCTCTGCTGCCGTATCAGGATCGTCCTAAAATTATATTTAGTTTCTCTTTGCATTTTGCAAAAGTATTCTCTACAAATTTAATTTGTATCAATATATTCCGATTTTAGATTTTGTTGTTTAAATATCTTATACATTATTTTCTTATCCATTTTCACCAAATATTAATTATTCAGTTGTGGCTTTTATCTGAACTTTTTTCCGAAAATCCTCAACTTCAAGCTGCCTCATCACGACCAGAATAATTGTAGGAAATTCGAATTTGTAACAATATGAAACTAGTGAATTCGTAGAAACGGAAAATCTATGTCTATGATAATCCAATTAAACAATGGATCCTAGTATGCCCACCCCAAATTTCACGCATCTTCCCACGCAGGTCCAACATAACAATCCAGCTAGGATGGTTGGGTAGTGTGGTAATTTCACGCAGATCCCTGCGATTGTATTGTCCTTGTTGTCTTTTAACTGTTGTTTCTGTTTTTGGCAGGATTTATGTTGAAGTTTACTTTTACATGGTTAATAGGTGTGGTTGGACCGATTTATAGGTAAATATGGAAGATGACATGATTTTAAACGGTTAATAGGGGAAACCACTCATCAACTTTATATCTCTCCAGCTTTTGCAGCATAATGCATGATATCTTTGCCTAAAGTATCCAATTTTGAATTTTTTTGAAATTTAACTAAAAGTTACATTTTTTTCCACAACACTATTAAATTTGTTCACCACTTTTTTTTGTTATTTCTTGATTAAGCTATGCATGATTCAACTTTTGGGGTTGAAATTCCACACTGAAGGCTTATATATTGCAGTTGGTTTGTGGGGCAACCTTAATTAAAGGACGGGGTAAGTTGAATTCAATAATTGGGTAAATGTAGTTGTATCTGACATGGTAAATCTGGCAGGGTAAACCTAATTGATTGATGGGGTATTTTGAATTTAATAGTTAGGTAACCCTAAATAATAGACGAGGTAAGCTGAAATTCAGATAACATTTACTCTCTTTCTAAAACACTACAATATTTGGTAACCACTTTCTACGCCGTAAGTTGAAAATCCAGATAATATTTGGTCACCACTTGGTTATAGCAATGTATGATTCAACTATTATTTGGGGATGAGTGTATATCACGAAGGATCCTGTAACACCCACCGAAAATTCCACGTGATGGTTGGTTGGGGTAAATCTAATTACGAAGAGGGATAATTGGATTTAATGGGATGAGTAACTTGGAGTAAATAGAATAAATTAAATGATGGTTTGTGGGGGTTACACTAATTGGTAGACGAGATAAATTGAATACAATAGTAGGGTAAATTGGATTAAATAGAAGGAATAAATTAAATTCAATTAGGATTATCCTGCTATTGAATTCGACCTACACGGTCTATCAATTAGGGTTACCCTGCTAGATTTATCATGCTATGGAATTCAACTTACACTATCTATCAAGTAGATTTACTTTGCTATTGAATTCAACTTACCTCGTCTATCAATTAGGGTTCCCCCTCACGAACCAACATTTAATTCATTCTATTTACTCCAAGTTACTCATCCTATTAAATTAAATTACCCCCTATAGAATCTACATTTACCCCAACCTACCATATCTTCTACAAACTGGACATATCAATCGAACTTACACCCTAGATGTACTCCTTAGCATGGTCGACATATGTTCCTCCATAACAAAATAGATATTACACCCGAATGATTCCAAATAAGTTCTGGAAGTTCTATTACCTAAAAAATAGGTAACATCACCAAACAAGTACTAGGGAAATAACACACAAATAATTCAAAATAACAGTCACGCTGGTGTTTGATTTAATAGGAGTAAGTTTTGACGATTTACATAAAATGAGGAACATATGTCTACGGGGTAAGTTGAATCCAGTAGTAGGGTAACCCTAATTTATAATCGGGGCAAGTTGAATTCAATAGCAGGTAACCCTAATTGATCAATCCAACTGGTAGAAAGATGGTAGGCTGGGATAAATGTAATTTTGAAATGGGTAATTTGATTTAATAGGATTGGTAACTTGGAGTAAATATAATTGATTACATGATGACTCGTGGGGTAACCCTAACTGAAAGACAGGGTAAGTTAAATTCAATACCATGGTAAATTGGGATTACTCTTACAAATTTGTCACGAACATTTATATTTATGTATTAAGAAATACACATCACTATACAACTGAAATACCACTGTATAGCCGAAATTGCAGTATAACAAAGCTTTTGTTATTTTCATTGAAAACACCATCATCAATAATTGGGAATACTTCGAACATTCTCACAATAACCATGCCAACTACTGGCCTTGTAGAGTCAACGAATATGCCCATACAATTATAACAAGTGTAATGATAGGTTTGACTAATTTTCTGTTGATGTAAGGTTGCATGTATCTACAATCCTAACCTTCTTGGCATAAGTATCACATTGATTGCCTATGGCCGACTTTCTAATTATTGATGTTATAATTTTGGTTGAGGTCGTTAAGAAGATGGATATTGAACTTGGGATCATCTCAATACTCTTTTAGAATAGAACATAGTTACTCACGTCAATAATGTAGGATCGTATGGGTCGGCTATGCTAATCATTTTTAAACTAATTACCTACTCGTTTTATCGATTAAGTTATATGCAGCGGAATTTAAACAACTAAACGAGCAAGTAAGAAATAAGCAAACCACAATGGACGTTGGGGGTTTTTACAGAGGTTCGGCCACTGCCTACGTCCTCTCTTGCAAGCTCCGCTCGCGTCTTCACTATCCACTCCCCGTTCCAGGCCGGGAGAGAACCCCTTTTACAAAACAAACTCCGCGAACACCCTCGCGAGCTTGACTTTCTTCTCTCACAATCCGAGAGGAACACTTCGGGCTTTCACCGAAGTCCTTGCTTCTTGAACAAACGAAATCTTGAGTGGAACACACTCTCTAAACTTGAGCACACTTGAATGAGATTGAAATTGATTCTGTGGAAATTTGAGGTTTTGAGTGTTTGGGATTCTCTCTAATGTTTGGGACAAGTTTGTAGTGGGAGAGTTGTGTTAAAATGTGTTTTACAACTCCTTATATAGGCCTTAGAGAGAATAGAGCCGTTGGGATTGATTGGGTGTGAGTTGATCTGTGATACACAAAACAGAAATCTTCATGACCCAATTCTGAGTAAATTCGGTCGACTGAAACGGCAAGAACGGTCGACCGTTTGGCAGTTTTGCACAAAGTTTGGTCGACCGGTAAGGAAACGGTCGACCGCCCAACGCTACGACTTAGGTACACTTAAGTTATCGGTCGAACACCTAAAAGGAAACGGTCCACCGATTTGTACCAGGCACTTTGGGGTTGACAAACAATTAGATATTCGGTTGATCGAAATAGGTCTAGCGGTCGACCGATTTTCAACAGGCATTTGGGGTTTGTCAAGAGATGGACATTCGGTCGACCGATCATGGTCCTCGGTCGACCGATACATGAAATGTATTTGGGGTATAATTGGTTTAATACGAATACGACCTTTGGGTATATACGACAAAACTAACAGTCGGAAAATTAAGTTCAAATGGTCGACCAAAAGAGAAGGTGCGGTCGACTGAAACCAGGCAGTGAAAACACAAATAGTATGATTGATCATTCGGTCGACCGAACGGCCTGTTGCGGTCGACCGATTGTTGGCAGACTCTTAGGGTTCAGGTTAAGTGTTTTCCGGTCTAAGTTTGGGTGATCTATTGAAGTCGAAATTATGTGAAATTTCATTTGTGACTTCTATAAGGAACCTAGTGTGTGTTTAAGTTGATTTAGCTCAAGTATGCTCAATTTACACATGTTCCTAAGACTCAAAGAAAATACAAAATACATGTCTTCAAAAGAGCTTGTTTACATGTCTTGACTTGATTTTCCTTTCTTCCTTGAGTCTTGATTACCTGTAGAGGTTAGCACAAAGCAATATGTATGCAATGCAATATGTGTGCTACTCTACATGATTATAATTAAGATTAGGTTGATTAAATCATCAAAACATAGATTAAGGCCAAAAAGCCAACAATCTCCCCCTTTTTGATGATGGCAACCTATATATTAACTATATCTTAATACATGGAATTTGTATATGTAAACTATGCATATTAATGCTCCCCCTATGGATCTGCATAGTTTTTGTTCAATTTTATTACAAAATTCCAAGTTACCCCTTTAATTATTTCTCCCCCTTTGACATCCATCAAAAAATTGATATTAATAACATAATTTCATAATTTGAAGGTTAATGAGGATATCTTGTAATGAAGTTGGTCCCCCTAAATTTTGCACTTCATTACTCTAAAGAAATGATATTCAAAAAGCTCCCCCTGTCGATATGAATATGATTTTACAATAAAGTTCAATTTATTGCTCCCCTATTAACATCAAGTAAATATTTCAATTAAGCATGTGATGTTTTCATTTCCCCTTTTTACATCCATTTAGATAATTTGACTCTAATACAATGGATGTTATTCAAACATTTAAGATTTGCAATGAATGGGTATTTGATATGTCTATTAAGCAAAAAACTAGACTTGAACCAATTTGTTTGAAAAGTTTATTGGATGGGAAATTATACCAACTTGAAGCTTGAATTGGTTCCAATCTCATTTGGTGATGCAACCGGATTTGAATTTGACTCTTGAGCTTACCCGGTCACCACCGATTCCTTCCTCAAGCACCTACAAGTGTAGATTTCGGTACCCAAACAACTTTGGGTCCTTGAATGTTAGCTTTGGGAACCCAAACCATTTTGGTTTTAGGAGCCCACACACTTGAGGAACTATGGTTTACAACTAAGTGCTTTCCATTTAATGTAGTGTGAGATACATGGTTTTTCAATTTAGCATTGTATCCTAAACCATGTTTTTGCAAAGATTGTCTTTGACTACCTAAAAGCATGTTAAGCATCTTAGTTCCATTTGTGAATCTTTCTAAATCTTTTCTTAATTGCACATTGCAAGCTTGAAGATCTAGTTGTTCACAATCTATAGGTGTTGCTTTTAATTTATCAAAATTCGATGCATAGTTTTCTAGTTTAGCAACCACCTCATTTTTCTCATGCATGCATGTTTCAATTTGGCTTTGGAGATCTTTGATTATCTTTCTAGCATTCTTATTTTTATCACAAATGATCTCATATTATTTAACTAAGTCATGAAATGCAATTTGAAGCTCATTATGTGTATAAGTTTCTTCATTAACACTAGAATGTGAGCTATCACTATAATATGACTTAGTTGAGCATGAATTATTAAAGCAAGAGTTAGATTCTACCTCACTTTGATCATCTTCAATATCCATGAAGCATGAGTGAGCCACCTCTCTTCGACTTTGCAAGGAAGACGACGATGATGATGGTGATGAAGAATCATCCCATGTAGCCTTGTGTGCTTCCTCTTTCCTTTCTCTTCTCTTGCTCTTCTCATTTTCTCTTCTCCTCTCCCTTCTCTCCTTCTTCTTCTCCCCTTCTTTTCTCTCATTTTCACTCTCTTCCTTCTCCTTCTCCTTTTCTCTTTTCTCACTTCTTCTACCTCTTCTTTCACTCTTTTCTCCTTTATCCTTCTTGAGGTATTTGAAAAAGTCTTTTTGCTAGGACTTCGATGTCCTCATCTTCTACACTTCTCCTTGGTTGGTCAATATTTGCATGTAATCCCAAGGTGATTTTGTTCTTGGAGGCTTCCTTCTCCTTCCGATGGTTAATTTAGAGCTCATAAGCCATGAGATTTCCAACGAGTTCCTCCATCTTTAATTTAGAAAGATCATGCGCCTCTTCAATTACGACAACTTTATCTTCCCAATCGATGCTAAGTGACCGGAGGAACTTCCTTGCCATCTCTCCTTCATTGATTTTTCTTCTAAGAACCAAAAGAGAGTTAGTGATATCGGTGAAGCGAGTGTTCATTTAACTTATGTTCTCACCGATTTGCATAGAAAATATTTCATATTTATGCATGAGGAGACTAATGCGGGTTTCCTTAGTTTTGCTATCCCCTTCATGATGCATTTGAAGTCCATGCCAAAATTCATATGCACTAACACAACCCCTAATTCTATTGAATTCACCCTCATTTAGCCCACAATACAAGATGTTCATGATTTTCGAATTCATTTCGATTTCTTTCATTTTGGGTCTTGTAAGTGAATCTAATTCATCTTCATTTGAGGGTGTGTATGGATTTTGGAGAAACATCCAATACTTAAGGTCATTAGAAATTAGGAAAATCTTCATCCTATTCTTCCAATAATCATAATTTGACCCATTAAGCAAAGGAGGTCTAGTGGTGCATAATCCCTCTACATGATAAGATGTGCTAGCCATGCTAAAAATACGATTAAGTAGATGATTTAGCGCACAAGGCTCTGATACCAAATGTAGGATCGTATGGGTCGGCTATGCTAATCACTTTTAAACTAATTACCTACTCGTTTTATCGATCGAGTTATATGCAGCGGAATTTAAACAACTAAACGAGCAAGTAAGAAATAAGCAAACCACAATGGACGCCGGGGGGTTTTACAGAGGTTTGGCCACCGCCTACGTCATCTCTTGCAAGCTCCGCTCGCGTCTTCACTATCCACTCCCCGTTCTGGGCCGGGAGAGAACACCTTTTACAAAACAAGCTCCGCGAACACCCTCGCGAGTTTGACTTTCTTCTCTCACAATCCGAGAGGAACACTTCGGGCTTTCACCGAAGTCCTTGCTTCTTAAACAAACGAAATCTTGAGTGGAACACACTCTCTAAACTTGAGCACACTTGAATGAGATTGAAATTGATTCTAAGTGTGGAAATTTGAGGTTTTGAGTGTTTGGGATTCTCTCTTATGTTTGGGACAAGTTTGTAGTGGGAGAGTTGTGTTAAAATGTGTTTTACAACTCCTTATATAGGCCTTAGAGAGAATAGAGCCGTTGGGATTGATTGGGTGTGAGTTGATCTGTGATACACAAAACAGAAATCTGCATGACCCAATTCTGAGTAAATTCGGTCGACTGAAACGGCAAGAACGGTCGACCGTTTGGCAGTTTTGCACAAAGTTCGGTCGACCGGTAAGGAAACGGTCGACCGCCCAACGCTACGACTTAGGTACACTTAAGTTATCGGTCGAACACCTAAAAGGAAACGGTCCACCGATTTGTACCAGGCACTTTGGGGTTGACAAATAATTAGATATTCGGTCGACCGAAACAGGTCTAGCGGTCGACCGATTTTAAACAGGCACTTGGGGTTTGTCAAGAGATGGACATTCGGTCGACCGATCATGGTCCTCGGTCGACCGATACATGAAATGTATTTGGGGTATAATTGGTTTAATACGAATACGACCGTTGGGTATATACGACAAAACTAACGGTCGGAAAATTAAGTTCAAATGGTCGACCGAAAGAGAAGGTGCAGTCGACCGAAACCAGGCAGTGAAAACACAAACAGTATGATTGATCATTCGGTCGACCGAACGGCCTGTTGCGGTCGACCGAATGTGGGCAGACTCTTAAGGTTCAGGTATAGTGTTTTCCGGTCTATGTTTGGGTGATCTATTGAAGTCCAAATTATGTGAAATTTCGTGTGTGACTTCTATAAGGAACCTAGTGTGTGTTTAAGTTGATTTAGCTCAAGTATGCTCAATTTACACATGTTCCTAAGACTCAAAGAAAATACAAAATACATGTCTTCAAAAGAGCTTGATTTCATGTCTTGACTTGATTTTCCTTTCTTCCTTGAGTCTTGATCACCTGTAGAGGTTAGCACAAAGCAATATGTATGCAATGCAATATGTGTGCTACTCTACATGATTATAATTAAGAATAGGTTGATTAAATCATCAAAACATAGATTAAGGCCAAAAAGCCAACAAATGAATGTTGTTTAATGAACTTTCTTTAAACATTAATTGAAAATACACACGTCAATAGTTGAGAATACTCAAGAATATGTTCATACGATTAACCTACAAAACTATTAAATACTTTTTAAGAGTTGACAAATAGACACAAACAATAGTTGAGGATAACCACCAATGTTCTTGTATTTACCATGGTCAACTAGTTGTATTATTAAGCCATAAAATTTGTATGTAGAGACACCACATGTTACCCTAGTCAACCTACTATTGAATTGAACTTACCCCCCCGTGTATTATTTAGCGTTACCCCTCTATTGTATTCAGCTCACCTCGTACATTATTTTTGTGTACCCTATTTTTTAATTCACGGGGTAAGCTGAATTGGTAAATACAAGAACATTGGTGGTTATTCATTAGCAGGGTCGACATATGTTCCTCATTTTATTGCCAGAAATATATCCCCTTGCTAATGAATGCAATTGGTAGACTACAAGTAACAATGAAAATTTGTGCTTTCTTTGTAGAGTAGTTCAAATCTCAAGAATGATCTATGGAATTGTTGTAAGGTCTAACGATTGAAAAGTTGAGTACTGGTATCTAAGCTGGATGCAGGGTGACCTCAATCAAAAAACTAATAAGCTACAACTCTTCCTCCACTGACATAATACTTCAAGTCAGTCCATGGACACTAGCTGCAAATATTTTACATCTAAATGAATCACTGTATAAGGGCACCGCACAATGGTTTCGATTCTAATCTCGTGAAGAAAAAAGACCACCAAGGTAATACTAGGATAAAGTCTAGAGTAGAGGAAAATAAATCCAATCTACCCGTCCTATTGAATCAAATTACCCACTCGTGACACTAAATTTACCCTAATCGATCATCCATTCTACCTTTCGGATCTATAATTTTAGGGTCACCCTGCTGTTGACTTCAACTTACCCTGTCTATTATTTAGGTTGCCCGACTATTGGATTCTACTTACCCCGTCTAGTATTTACTGAAATGAATGTGTTATAAAAGTTTTACTTTTATATGTCAATTATTATGAATTGAATGTGCAAGCATTTTGTTCCTTGATTATGGTATTCGTTTTTTGGAAGTGTTAAGGAAGAGGTGTTTGGTCCTTAACCGTAGAGCTCTAAAAGATAATGGTTTACATAAATCAAAAGTTATTCACAATCATGGTAATTAACATGGAACATTAATTACCAAGATAAGATTGTCGTGTTGGTCATCGATTGTTGTAGCTCTACAAATGATTGACGACACGAGTATATAAAAGAGGAAAAGATTACTTTTATATATTGAATAGACCTAACAAGTAAAACATTATGGAATGGTGTTTCGTGTCATTAATGTTTTTACTGTGTCTTGGATCCTAAGATATGAGACTTATATCTTTTCACTCAAGAAGTGCTTAATTTGATTATTGTCAAAAGCTATCAATGAGTGTAGTGATAAAGGCAATAGTTGGTTGAGCATGACTTGTGCTGGAAATGAATATAATACAAAGATGATACATTTCTACTTTGTATATATTCTTAATATCATGAGGCAAGGGACAGACACAAGTGGTGCACTTACATCACTAAATGGATCGTGTTTTGGTTCTGGTGGAACAAAGGCATCTATGCTAACATGGTAACTATAATGTGTAGCTAGATACCGCTTATAGTTTGAGATATTAAGTGTTTAATATCGCTGCCAATTTGGCATAGATCCTCCTATAGGTCACACGGCAAAACTGGGAAACAAGAGAGTTGATTTTAAGTTCATATTATGTGTCGGGTTTCATGTGAAAATAAGACACATGTCGTGAATTAATTAAAATCAATATGTCATGAGAATTGACATAATTAGAATCATAATAAATTCATATGAGGTATATATATTATGGGGTGTAATAATTTAATATTACATATGATAATATATTATATAAGATGTGAATTTTCTAAAACCCCAAAAGATCAAATTTTAGAATTGATTGATTTAGAGATGCATGATAAACTAAATCGGGTAATATATAGTATATGTACATGCGTTGCTCGAGTTCTCTAATGCAGGGATATGTGAGTTTATATGTTCCGAAGAAGTCATGTGTCAATGAATGAATGAATGTGTATGTTATTATTAATCAATCACAGGGGTTTATATATATGTAAAAGCCAAATTTTTATTTTTATGTATATGCATGCATATGAGAGGATTTTTACATAGGACTTGCACTAGAAAATTTTCAAAATTGAGAGATGCATGTTTATATTTTTGCAATATCAACATCCATGGTGCAAGAGGAAGACGCTGAAGAAACGCAATGATCGAGGATCAAGGATCATGGACGCGGGAACATATAAACTCACACAATGTGTGTGTGAATGAATTTATTTATGTTAGTGTGCTTGATATATATGTGATTGCATGGATGAATGTTAGGATGTGTATAGATGATAAATATGCATGATCACCTAAATTCTAAAATCACATATTAATGTTTAAATTGTCCAACCAAAAATTAAGAGTATCTTTCTTTCTTATTTCTTCCACTAGCAGTCATCGATCGAGGGATATTCTGCTCGCCCTTAGTGGGAGATAGCTTCCTCCATCTTTGGGAATAGTGGGAGATATAAGGTCGTCTATTGTTGTGCCACGAATAGATGTACGAGGTGCGATTCACCCTTAGTGGACACCGAGTATATTCGTTTGTGAATACAATGGATAAATGTATCTCGTATCAAATAAAATAAGTTTTCTTAACAAGACCCGGAGCTCTAGCTCGGTTTTGAGAAAGAGAGTTTTTCTTATGAGGATCGGTCAAATTCCCTCTTAATTAAAACGACAAGAGTCATAAGAGTTTGAAAATGCAAATGTTGCGATATTTTGAAATGGTTATGATTAGAAAATGTTTTCTTACCTTGATTTTATAGTATATCTGATAGCTCTTAGCTAGTTTATATTATAATTGATAGGATCTTGGATTGCTGCATTTATGGACAAATTTTTATTTGCGGTATTGATTTTTTTTTAAAAACATAAAATTGACATTAAAGCACATATAATTTATTTTGTAGAAATGTCGAATATTCAACCTATTGTGCGATCTATGATTAAAAAACATCCTTTGGCAAATGATGGCTCAAACTTCATAAGCTGACAACTCAAGCTCAATATTATGTTGAAGTTCGAGAAACTATCTCATATTTTGGATGGTGAAATCCCAAAATTAAATGAGAAGGCAACCGATAGCGAGAGAGAGGCAAAAGCCAAGTGGGAAGACCAAGAGAACCAAGTTCACGGTCTAATGTTGGCCTCCATGGGTGACTCGGTTCAAGCAAAATATTTGGATTCAAAACCCAAGAAGACCATGGAAGCTTTAACAAAGATGTTCATGGATAGTTCTAGAAAAGAGCGCTATAAGACCACCATCGCACTCACAAGGTGCCACAAGGCAGAGGGAACATTGGTGTCCATGCATTTTCTCACGATGCAAGGATACCTTGAGAAGTTGTCGAAGCTCTCTTCCCCGATGCCCGATGACATTGCGGAAGATTTGATTCTTGGCTCTCTAGCCCCGTCCTACAATGACTTCATTATGCACTATCATGTGCGTGAGAAATGGGTGAGTCTTGAGGAACTTCACAATGCTCTCAAAATGGCTGAAGTTGACATGGGCAAGGGTCGGGACAAGTACGTCCTAGCCGTCCATGGAGGGAGCAAGAAGATCACCAAAGGTAAAGGCAAATTCACCAAAAATACGTCAATCAAGAGCAAGGGAGTAGGAGGTGCTCGTGCGAGTGCCTCAATGGGGAATTCTTTGAAATCTCTGACTCCCAACACGGAGTGCTTTCACCGCAGTAAATTCACAACTTATGTAATATATTATCCTATGTAATGATTAATCATTACACCCCATATAATTACATCACATAAGAATTTAATTTAGATTCTAATTATGTTATTAATCACAACATAATTTTGATTTTGCTTGTTCACCCCATGTGTCATATTTTCTACATGAAACCCGACACATCTTATGAACTCAAAATCCCCATTTCTTGTTTCCCAGTTTTGTGGTGTGACCTATGGGAGGATCTAAACTAAGTTGGCAGTGATATTAAGAGCTTAATACCACAAGCTATAAGCGGTATCTAGCTACACATTATAGCTCCCAATTAGTTAGATGTCTTAATTCCACTCGAACCAAAACCCGATCCATTTAGTGATGAAGTGCACCACTTGTGTCTGTCCCTTGCCTTATGATATTAAGAATACACACAAAGTAGTATTGTGTCATCTTTGTATTAGTATTCATTTCTTGATCTCTTTAAGCTAGTTATAAATATGTGACTTAACTCAAATCACATTGTGCGCATTATAACTTTGCTTTATCAAGGAGCCCACTAATATCATTACTCAATTAAGAGGGGCAATGATAATCTGTTGACTAACTATCTTCTCCAACGAAAGTCATACTTAACCAACTAATGCCTTTACACTACACTTATCAATAGCTTAAGACACTAGTCTAATCAAGCATTTCTTAAGTGATCGGATATAAGTCTCATATCAAAGGACCAAGGACACAGTAAAAAATTAATGACACAGAAACACATTTCTATAATATTTTACTTATTAGGTCCATTCAGTATACAAAAGTAATATTTTCCTCTTTTGTATACCCGTGTTGTCACTGACTTGTAGAGCTACAATGATCTATGACCAACACGACAATCTTAACTCGGTAATTAATGTCCCATGTTAATTACCATGATTGCGAATATCTTTTGCTTTATGTAAACCATTATCTTTTAGAGCTCTACGGTTAAGGACCAAGAGCATCTTCCTCAACACTTCTAAAAGACGAATAACATAAACAAGGAACAAAATGATTTCTCATTCAATTCATAATAATTGACATTTAAAAGTAAAACTTTTAGAACACATTCCCTTCACATCTAATCCTAGATGCATGCACATGTGATTTAAAATTACATATACATGAATAAGGCAACAAGCATCTAACCTTAGATGTATGTACAAGAGTTTAAAAAAATGCACAATCAAATCATACCATCCGAAAAGTATGATCACATTATATGATACATGCAATAATTAACTCTTGTAAAATTATCATCATATTTCAAACAACATATATGCGCATATAATCAAGAACAAACAAACTCTAGCCGCAAGCTTCAAGGATGAAAGAAATGTGCGCAACAAACATAGATTAACATGTAACCCTAGGTACATGCTTAAAGTGAAATCTAAGCTATGTGCAAGAATGAAATAATGATGAAACTTGTAATACAATTCGCATGTAATGAAATGAATCAAGAAAAACATGCGCAAGGGTGAGAAAAAATGCCATCAAACCCTAGGCGCATGATGAAGAGAAAAAACTACACATGTATGCGATTTCTCTCAAAACTACCGAAATTATTTCAACATATATGAAATAAGAAAGTGCTCAAAAAATTCGGAGGTGACCAAGATGGCTCTGGTACCAATGTAAGCAATCTACGATTGAATCTACAGGTTCGGAATTACCTTTGGGGGAGAGAACCTGTGGCAGCGGAATGGATCGGCGATCACCTCACGGAATCCTCTGGAGCACCGGTCGGTCTTCTACTCTCTTGGAGAAGAAGCACGAGTCCACAACCCAAGAGTCCACGGATTAGCTTGGTGGATGTGGAGGGACGAATGGGAGAGAGAGGGAGAGGTGGCAGCTAGGGTTTGGTGGGGCTAGGGTTTGCACACAAGAATGCTCCATCCAATGGGAGGCTCCCCTCCTTATATAGATGGCCCCACCCTAAACCCTAATGCGCAGCCAATGAGAGTGCGCCACGTGTCAGTGCTTTGAGAAAACATCATCTTAATCCTTAGATTAATCCAATACTCTCTCCCCCTTATCTCCTTCCTCTCTCACTAACCTTAAACCCATCTTCCACTCACCCTCTCCCTTCCCCAGCAGATCCGGCGACAACGACCGTGGTGGCAAATACGGCGATGACGACCGCGGTGGCGTGGGGCCTGCTGCAACGGCCGGCCAGGCCCGACGGGGCAGACTGCCGGCGGAGGGTCGTCAGAGCGGTGGTGGTGCCGGCGGCTAGATTTGGGGTGGGGCGTTGTTGTGTGGGTTAATTGCTTTGGAGGCCCATGGACTTGTTCAAATTATGGGTGAAAGATTGAGTTGGGTTTATTGCATAATAAACCCGGAATTGATAAGTATTTGTTGAATACATTACTAACTGGCTTAATTGCATTAGAAATCCTGCAATTTAATTGGAAGTGGTTAATGGTTTAATAATTGGATTAATTGTTACGAGTGACCGTTGGAGCGTTGCTCACGGACTCGGGTATGTGGTCAGGTAGTGGAGATGACGTGTGAGACACGTATGACTAGAGGTTATAGTTTTTCCCCCCAGTGGTTGTGATAGTTCGGGAAGGGTTCACCCACGTTATGATGAGTGACCGTTTGGGAGCGTTGCTTACGGGGTCGGGCGTGTGGTCGGCTCCCAAAGCCGGATGAGGAACTGGTCAGCTCACCAGCATTGTGACGGGTGACCGTTTGGTAGCGTTGCTCACGGGCTCGGGCGTGTGGTTGGAGTAGGGTGTTGCCTTGTGGGCCGGATGCGCGATTTTGTCAAGGGTGCATGCTCGACTTGGCTAGGCGTGTGGTCACCTCAGGACGTATGACAGTTCTACCGTGAGAGTGGGTTGAGTGTGGCCTTGTGAATCGGATGCACGGTGGGGTCGAGGTGCACGCTTGGCTTCGCTGGGCGCGTGATCACATTGGGACACGAGACCAGTGTGAGCCGTTAGGGATGACTAGACCTTGTTTGGTGTCGGGTTTGGGGTGGTGTATACTTCGTCTTGATTTGAGACTCAAGTGTGCGTTGAACATGTGCAGGTTGGAAGCGTTAGGCGGCAGGAGGCGACTTGGGCTTGGGACGCGAAGACTAGATCGTGAGCTCAGCTGATGTCATTTCCTTGTATCTTGTAGTTGTTGTAGTAAGTTTTCAGCTTATTGCATTTTCTTCCGCATTGTACTCTACCGTTGACGTTATGCTTGTTTTGAATTTGAGACCTCAATTTAATCATATTTTCGATAATGTACATTATTGACTTGTTTTAGTCTTCATTGATCGTTGTGTCCCGAGTACGAATTAGGGTCGTTGCAACAATAAAGTGGAAACTCGGTTAAAGAGATTTTGTTGTACAAAAAACATGGAAGACTTGTTTTTATGTGAATAATATGCAAATTTATAGTGGAAGATTTCCAAATCGTGGGGATTAACCATTCTGGATTCTAGTTATGATCGCTGGAACAGTGGGAAGTCGGAATTTTTTCCCTTCGAAAAATCAACGTGACTTATTATGTAACACAGTAATCATGGCATTGCCGGAAAAATTAAAGGCAACTTTTGTTGCTGGAAAAAAAAATCCCCGTTAGAAGTTTTGTGTGGAAAGGAAAATTAGTTACCCTATTTACATGTGCTATTATTACAAATTTTTGAAAACAAAATAAAGTGATTGACATATTCAGCTGACATGTCCTCACTTTATTTTCGTTTAATAAATAATAAGAAACACTCAGACAAGTAGGAGTGTAAGACACGTCAAAAAAATAAGAGAAGCAATTAGGGAAAACTAACAATGCTTAAACTGATTAATAGTTCCATTAGATATAAGTAATTAACTTTCATAAAAAAACTATTTATGCTCACGTGATATAACTCACTTCACCTAGATATAAGTGAAAATTGCATCACGTGATTCTAATCAAGTAGACGTCGTACAGGACTTTTATTGGAAAAGGAGACGAAACCTTAGGCCATCCTTGACGGATGGACAAATTAGGTCCGCTCAGGTCGGTAGGGTCGGGAGTCAACACCACCCCAGCTACCTTAATGCGGGAAAAATCCAGGTTGGGTTCTGACCTGGGTCGGCGACCCGACTTGGGTTGCGACCTGTGTTTTTTTGTTTTTATTTTGTAATAAATGATTAAAAATAGTTTTTTATATGTTTAATAATATTTAATTGATATGTATATTATTTTATATAATTAGAAGTAATTTCTGAAAATGAATTGTGCTCTTGAATCCCGGACCACCTTACATTTTCTACCATTTACGTTATTTGGAGATCAATCTTTGGAAAAATAAAATTTAAAATTTAAAAAAAATTAAAAATAATAACAAATAAAAGACATATTTTCAGAAGAAAAGATTTAAAATGATTTTAAAATATATTAACATTATGAAGTATTATTATTTGGTAATAGTTTTAAATGTATAGAAATAAAGAAAATCAATAACTATTTTTAATAAAGATTTGAAAATAAATTGAGAAAAAGAGGTAAAAAGAAATAATTTGAAGGAGAAAATGTGTTAAAAGTGGGGTTGGGGTTAATGAGTGAAAAATGTATTGGGTTGGGTGAGTTGTGGGTTACATGTTATTTTTCGCTGACGTGACGGCGATAGAAACTGGATTGTGGAAGATTTTGGGTTGGAGTTGTGGATGCTCTTAGCCCAGACTCAAACAAAATTGTGGAAAGATATTAAGATATTAATAATAATAATAATAATAATAGAATCGTGTAATGTAAATTCTTACCTAATACGACGACGATATTATTATTATTTGAATAGGGGAATTCTTACTGAACTGCTATTCGTCGCCGTAAAACTACTTAAATCGCCCGTAAGATTACCATTTTGCCCCTCTGCCCTTTCTACTAATATAACTCCACATTTCACTCTTTTAACACAACTTTCTCTTCATATCACACTTTTATTCACCAAATAGAATGTCTCGGAGGCCAGGGAAAGAGCCAGCGGAGACCCCTGACTACTCACATCTGGTAAATTACCTTGTTTATTTCAATTAATTTTTTAAAATTTTTTTTTTGAGTCGGGCGGTCGCGGGAGACGCCCGACCCAATGAACAGACGTCTGCGGGAGACGTCTCCCACGTTCGGTAGGCATCTCCGGCAGACGCCTACCACGTAGGATAGGCGTCTCCCACAGACGCCTGGTTTTTTTTTTAATTTTGTTATAAATTGTGATAAATTTTAAATAAATTGAATATTATGTTACTAATGAGTTAAATTAGTTTAGTAAATCGTTTATTGATTATGAATTGTGATAATTAATAAATAAATTGCTAAATAAATTGATTATTATGTTAGTAATTAGTTGTGTACGATTTTAGTAAAGGATTATTGATTAATTGTGATAATTGCTAAATTAATAGATTATTCAGTTAATAATTAGTTTAATTATTTTAGTAAATTCATTAATAAATTTGTATTTTTAAAATTGAATTAATAGTTATCGGGTTACCGTGGAGGAAAAGGGAAATCAATTCCCTTACGCGCGGTACGTAGTATAGCAGACGAGTCAGGTCCTCGTCATCCACGTAGACGTGGTATTTCTGCTTCAGTTAGGAGAGAGAGAGAGATCTGTTACGTCGTCGTCAGACACCTGGTGAGTCTTTCGACGACGAGGATGATTCAGATGAGCTGAGGAGTCACGACGACAGTGACGATGGGGGCCGATACGACTTGGGGCCACAGGAGGAGGCGGTACATCAGGCCGGTCGAGGACGGGGGCGACACGGTGGTCCTTCATCTGAGTGGGTCATTAGGAAGGATCGAGGTGGCCGGTTTGTGACTGGTGATTCGAGTTCGTGCACTGCAGACACCCGAGCTCAGAAGAAGAAGAGGGGTGATGACGAGTCTTGGATCGTCACAGATATTATTCCCGGTGGTCCTGTAGATGACAGCGTCATTCCGAGTTTCGGAGGCCACGTCGCCAGACGCATCTGGGATGGCGAGGAGTGGAAGGTTTTGAAGTGCCATAATCGGCACAGAGCCTGTACGACATTGCAGGCATGGCGCTCAGTGATGACTGAGGATATGACGGCGACCGTGGTTGACAGTGGATTGGGTCACTTGCCGTACAGCATGTTTTCCTGCATCGACATGCCGTTAATTTCGGCATTCGTGGAGCGGTGGCAGCCTGACACCAACACTTTCCACTTGCCGTTCGGAGAGATGACGATCATGTTGCATGACGTCTTTTAGATTCTTCACATTCCTGTTGAGGGTCCCATGGTCAGTGCGCAGGCGCCGACATCTGAGCTGAAGTTATATGTATCTGAGTTGTTGGGTGTCAGCCTGGAGGGTCTTGGGCGGGATAGCTCATTTTGGAGTGGCGGTGGTGTTAGTATCGACGCTATGGACGAGTGTTGCAGACGGGGGCGACCACCACGGACTGAGGATACGCAGATGACTGCTTATTTCTTCTTACTGCTAGGCTGCGTATTGTTTGTCGACAAGAGCGGTTCCAGACTGAGACCACACGACTTATTGGAGGCGAGGGACCCAGATACCATTGCTGATTACTCATGGGGGTCGGCGACGTTGGCATATCTGTATCGCCAGCTGGGCATATCTAGTCGTGCTGATTGTGGTCAGATTACGGGTTGTCTTACACTGCTGCAGGCTTGGATATATGAGTATTTTCTGCTTTCTTCCCACATCGTGAGCGGAAGATTGTTGAGCGTGGCCATCCTCGTTCGCGTATGTGGGCTGTCCGGGCCGAGGATAAGAGCGGGAGTCGACTTATTTCTATTCGTAGATGACTAGATCAGATGACTGCATCGCAGGTATATAATGTATATATCATTCACGTTTATTTAAATTTAATTTTATTATTATTATTAACGTATAAACGTTTAGGTGGAGTGGTTACCGTATGGTCCCGAGCCTGCTGTAGCTATCCCGAGGACTACATTTGCCGGCATTATTCGTTATAGGGATATCACAGAGCCTTATATACCTGATCGCGTGTTACGTCAGTTAGGTTACATTCAGGTGATCCCGGTTGACATCCCGACGCCTGAGCATGCAGTACGGTCTGCGACTGCGACGATGTACGACGTCAGGCACATCGTTTCGTCTGCGGAATCGGTTTGGAGGAAATTTCCGAGACTAGGACGACTACACCTGGCCGATCTGAGTCGTAGCCGCGACCCCTCCACCTGTGCTCCAGATTATTTGCAGTGGTTCGGTAGGTGCTCACATCCACTGCTCGTACGCGGTATCATTCCGCGACCGGAGAGACCACTGGATAGGACATGTGCCGGTGCGGTAAGTTTATCTAATTTTATATTTAATTGTAAAGTATATTTTGTTATTGTACGCTAATTTCTATTTTACATACAGTGGATGAGTAGGGCGATACGGTGTACGCAGCCATTCTTGCGAGAGAGAGACGTCATGCCGAGTGAGGCGACGAGACTTGCATGTACAGATTGGGATCGCCTGATCGAGGATTGGAACAGCCAGTTGGGCATTTCGGACCATGATTCAGATGCTGAGCTGTAGTTGTCTTGCTTTTACTTTCGTTTTGTTGCAATGTTAGTACATTTGTTGGTATATGCTTATGTTTATTTGTGTACTCTTATTATTTATTTCTGACGAACATATCTTCTACATATTTCTTTGACTATCGTATTTTTTAATATTTATTTTTCACGAAAAGATTTTCAACTTATTTCTTTAGATATTAAATAATATTTAAATTTAAAATACGGTAAAAAAACAACACGATATAAGTAGAAATACATGATATATTATACATTACAAAACATTACAAATTACAATCAACGTAACCGGTTCCAATACTCCATCCTACTTTGGTACTGATCCTCCCATCCAACAACACTCTCATCTCGCATTTGATATCATAAGGTCGCTATAGGAGGTATTGGGAAATCATCAAGTAATTCCAAACGAATAAAATGAGCGTAACTCCCTAAATGAGCAATGACCAACTCTCTGACAGGCCTCGTCATGGTAGAGGGACACTCCCAGGGTAGAACAGTAAGACACGGGAACAACGAACCATCCGTTCCCACTGCGAAATACATGACCGCACACTTGTAAAAATTCGCAATAGGAAACAAGTCGGACCAAACCTCCATATAATGATCCTCGCCACAACCTCCCCCGCCCCAATCAATTCGTTGACGAGCCTCTCTCACATGGCCAAAATAGACTGTCTCATAAATAGGATGTGCACCTATCTCATTAGAAATCGCACGACGGGCGTACGACCAGTTCTCCTGACCACCATGAAAGACATCGGCAACACATCGAAATCCACAGTTGCCATCAGCACGTACGTCATTCCACCTTTGCAGAAATGGCAAAATGATTCCTGGCAGTCTACCATTATATGGGAAGTTGTCCACGTCAACCCGTCCGGACACTGTAAGGTAGGTAAATAACAATTCATTAAAACAACAAAATTAGGAGATAATATATTCAACCCCATTTAGATTACTAATATATATTAAATAACATAACAACAAAGATATCGACATACCAGAAGATCCTGTGCCCGTATTCAAGGACGATCGAGACGAATTAGACCGACGACCCCTGCTCCCACTACTGCCAGACCGACCACGACCCCTGCTCCCACTACTGCCAGACCGACCACGACCTCGCTCAGCATACTCGAAGGCACTCGGGTCCCGACGTGTCGACTTTCCCCTAGGTCGACCTCGTACCTTAGTATTTTCTTCGGGTTCTCCATAGTTCGACTGATCGGGGTGTAACTGTTCGTATAAAATACGAGAGGCACTACGAATTACTGCAGGATCGCTCTGCGAGATCTCATCCACTAGCTTCCGAAAATGCTCGGTGTCTTGTGCTGACTAATCAACAAACTCTGACATCTGGACTCCTTCTCCGATAACAAGTGTTTTCCAGAATGGATGAATCTGCTCTAAATAAATTCCATCACCTGACGCGAAACACTCGTACATGGTACAGGCACAAGGAATCCCATGTGTTGTCAGGAAAGCACACCCACAACGATATTCAATTTCATCACTTAAGTCCTGCATTCTCTTCAACTCCTGAGTCATTAACGACAAGCAGTGATGCGAAACTCGGCCATTTATATGCTGAAACAGAGGACCTATGTAATGTGCCAAATTTCGACGTCTCGAATCTTCAAGAAAGTTCCGAATATTCGTCAGCTGCATTTCAATAGACGAGTTCACGCGGTCGAAAAGAGTGTCGAGAGCGGCAGTCGATGTAGTGATCCACTCTTTCAGAGCCGAATGTGCACTTTCCACCCTGCAGTTCGTAGTGTTGCCGAAATGAAGAACTTGATTCGTCCAATTCAACACGAATTTTTCCTTATGCACCAACCACGTGTCTTCCACATACTTCGTCAGCACTGGCCAGGAACTGTAAGAATCCTTCAGATTACGGACTGCTCTATCATAATCCGTCTGTGAATCAGAAAGCATGACTCTCCTCCATCTTCCACGTCTAAAACTCTCTGCAAGCTGCTTCTCCTTGCCGAATACGTGGTATGCGTAGTTGTACACGTCTTTGTTGATATGCCAGGTGCATAGTAAATGAGCTGACGCAGGCAAAACCTCTGCCACTGGTCGCATCAGACCCATCTCCCGGTCCGTAATTATTGCTGTCGGGCTAACAATATCCAATAACAGATCTCGCAACCTCTCCAACACCCACCGGTAACTAGACTCGGTCTCATCCTGCAAAATCGCATATCCGACGAGGAAATTCATATTTGTTGGAGTAACCCCAACCATCTCAAACAAAGGCATCTTGTACTTGTTCGTCTTATACGTCGAATCCATACAGATCACGAATAGGTATGTACGCAACAACTGAACTGAAGTCGGATGTGCCAAAAATGCGTGAGTCAAGACATTAGTTTCCTCATCTGCCACAATCCAATGCAAATACTTATGCTGCACTGCCTCTCTGAGAAACTGCTGCGTGGGATTCCTGTCTTCAGATTTCGTTCTCCTCATGTACTATCTGAAGTTGTAAATGTGCCTTTGATTAGGATTATCGTCCGGAAATTTCTTCTTTACCGCCAACAAAATGTTACGGGGCCTTGCTTGTGCCTCTGTCATATCCCGAACAATTTGCTTTGCCCCAGCACTAAGTCCGCTGACCTGTCGGTGACCCTCTGAATAAACTGCCAATGGGTGGTTGTACTGCCGAAACATGCTACTAGAAACAATAACACATCCATCACGATCTCGTCGCTCCACCACTTTTACCAAAAACCGACAACCGCAACCTTTTCTTTTCGTATTCTTTCGCAGTGCAATACTCGTATCACGAGAACTCATCTCACGTCTGCGATCACATCTGAGGTAACAATCCATCCGGTTATCTTCTTTCAGTTTGTATGATGATATAACCAAAAAAAATCCGGCTCCTATTGCAACTTGTTTCGCCCATTTACAACCTTCCTCGATTGTTGTAAATATTTCTTTACTGTCAAAAAGCTCACTGTAATCTACTCCATCACCACCGAAAACTTGAAACGGAACCTGAAAAATTTGAATTTAACAAAAAATTAAAAAAAACAAAAAAACGGGCGTCTGGCTAAACCGCCTCCACCAAGGTGGAGGCGTCTGCCTAACACGCCTCCACATAGGTAGAGGCGGTTTAGACAGACGCCTCCACCTTTGTGGAGGCGTCCATAGGAGACGCCTGCACAAAGGTGGAGGCGTCTGTCTAAACCGCCTCCACCTATGTGGAGGCGTGTTAGGCAGACGCCTCCACCTTGGTGGAGGCGGTTTAGCCAGACGCCCGAGTCGTGAAAAAAATTCCGCCCCAGTTACCTCGCCGGATTCAGGTGCTTCGCCAGACATTTTCGTGGTGTTGGTACTAGGAATGTGAGTAAAACTGAGTCAAACACCTTATTTAAAGACACGGGACGAAATTGGTATTAATTGATTTGTTAAGGGCAAAAATGTCATTTTTGGGGCGATTTAAGTAGTTTTCCGGCGACGAACAGTAGTTGCCAATTCTTAAGAGGAGAAAACCTAAGCGTTGGGAGTTAATTGTTAGGTCATGCTTACTTTGTACTCGCCGTCTCAAGGAACTTAGGTAACATATTGCAACTAACCCATGCAAATTAGATGAGAATTAGAAACTTAAAAAAGGCAATAGGCCGTTGGAATCCGTGCCTTCTCATTCAAGTGATCCCGTTGAGGACGTCTTTTTCGCGACAGCCAACAGATGCCGCGAGTATTTGGGATGAAAGATATAAGAGCACCAACAATGCGGGAAATTTTATAAGATCCATGGTAGTATTGTCCATCATTTCCGATTAAAAAATTAATTTTGTATTGATGCAACCCATGATCAGTATGGTTGAAAACGCGGATGATTTGAGTTTTTTTTATAATAGTGGTAGAATTCATTTTTATTTTATATTAAATATAATTAAGAAATATGACTATATTGTTTTAAATAGAGATATCATAGAAAATAAATATAATAATTTTAAAAAAAATTACCATATTTCTTATCTTCTCATTTTATACGAATAAACACTCATATGGCTATATAAATATTGTATTTTAGAAATATTAGATTTCCAGATGTTAACTGAAACGGAACAGTTACCGAAGTTGAAACGGTTATATTCTGATATTATAGTTTTCAAACAGTTATATTTTCATATTACTACACCGACCATGTTGTCAATATTAGCATTTAGTTAGGCAATAAAAATCGAATACGTGACAGAGAACACATTTGACTATTAAAATAAATTTATTTGAGAATATCTGGGTACGCTATGGGCGGAGCGATAATTAAAAGCAGATTAATTATTTGATTTTAGTTGTTGTAATGTTCAGTTATATGTAATCGTTATTGTAATGACCAAAACTTTATTTATTATATCATTAAATATTTAAAAATACATGCAAACTAACAATTAAATATTACATGTTATTATTTTGTATTTATATTATGTTAAACATTAAGGTATAAATGTATTAATATTTTATATATATTAATACAATTAAAATATTAAATGAATAAATGAGTAAATCGGTATGTGTAGAGTCATACTCATACATATCCCATTTATTAACTAGGTAAGATAGGTATGGGTAAACGGATATATTTTTTAAATTGGTATAAAAATCGTACTCGTACCCGCGAGTTAAACATGTAATACCCTCCCTAGATAAATGTATAATACCATCCCTAGTTACAACCCTAATTGGACTAGTTGGATAAATTGACACGAGTTTGCAAGTACCAATTAAAAAGTCGGAGGAGGCAAAGACATTTACGGTAATTCGGGTCTTAGATTTTAGACTTTACAAACAAATCAAAATTCAAAATTTGCATATGCAATTTTGCATAAGAAAGCACTGCTAAATTTTCTCTAATTTCATCGACAGATCCAGGTTTCGTCGTTTCTTGATTTTAGGAGAAAAATCATGTTTTCTAATCATTTGAGCGCTTCATCATTTGAACGCCATACTTGTTTTTTAAAAAAAATTACCATACATTTTTGAAAGTCAAGCAACAACCATCTCAGCAAAAATTCCAAATGAGTGCCACAATTACACGATTTTTATCTTTTTTCATTGAAATCTATCGAAACTTTGTAACAATTTTTACAGCTAAATAATACACCTAAAATTCTAAAATACCTTTTCATAGAGTTAAAAGAATAATTTAGTTATTGTTTCTCAATTTTGTCTTAACAAAAGAATGTTGGTTAGACCATCTTAGATCGGCATAAAGGACAATTATCTCTTATTGCAAGCCAACGTCGGATGCAATCATCATGAAATATGTGTTTGCATGGTAATTCAGCGATCTTCACTCCTACTTCCATGTCATCATTACAAACAACACAACGTGCAAACATATTTTTCTGTAATTCGATCACCACCAGTCTTGCGAGGGCAGCTTCCGGTGCCGGTCTGTCGTAGTAACATATTCCATCATCATAATCATCCTCATTAAACTCTTCCTCATAGTAGACCTCCGAAGTAAACTCGAGGTTCCCATCGTTGTCCATCTCTCTGCACCAATAATTAATTTTAACATCAACCATAACAAAAGAATCCCAACGTAATGGATTATCTTGATTTAATTGATGTTTGCCTGCGTGTTGAAGGGACACCAGTACATCATCTGTAAGACGATTATGTAGGTCAACCAAATCCTTGGATTCGCTAAATATGTGTTTTGTATCCCCAGGGTGATCTTTGATGAAGTCACCGTATCGGTTCAAAATGTAGTATAACCTTCGACGCCTAACATCATTGAAATAAATTGCTAAATCGAACGTGCATGTCCGGGAAGCATTTGATTTTTCCGTTCTTGTGTTCACAAAAAACTCCATCGTCCCATGGAAGTGTGAGCAGTTAAAGTAGATTGGAGATCCGAAATGATCCATAGAATGCAGGTTGTATCGGTCGAGGTGGTATGTCTCCATATGTTGTGTCATCATTGGAATTTTTGTTGCTCGCTTGGTTGGATATTGAATGATTGTAAGATTGATTTCGGGCCTATTTATAGATTCAGTTTTGATTCTTTCTTCCCTAACGCTATTATTCAGTTTCCAAATGCAGTTGAAGATTTGAATAGGTCAATATTTTTTTCTTGATTTTTTCGTTATTTTTAATAAGTCAGAAAATGTTAACGCAAACTTCCCCGCAATGCAGTTATTTGAATTTGAAGGTTCGTCGAACTATTATCGTGCAGTTATATAACAATTAACAGTATAGTTTAGGGGCTTTTAAAAATACCCTTCAAACCGGGTCAGAATATCACATATCCCCTTCTGATTTCTGAAATAAACTAGATGCTCTTCAATTTGAAATAAACTTTTAGATATATCATCATTGTTAAATAATTCATATCCTAGAGAATAAGGTTGGGTTCAATAGGATATCAAAATAGAATATTAAAGCTTTTAAAATTAAGCTGAATACAAAATGTTGAATTTAATTCAGTCAAACATTGGATCGCGGGATGGCTACACATCATCCCACCCAACTTCCCACGGGCACTTATGTGCCATGTTGGCTAAATGATGGGTCTCTGGGTTATAGACATTTGAAATGGGTTGTTTGTTCGTGTGGTTGTGGTTTTGTTATCATATGTACTCTTTGACAGGGTATGCAACTATGCATGGTACAATATTTTTCACATTGCTTTTTTGATTTTTTGTGTATTTCATTTTTTTTCCACAGACCTAATTAAACCAATATTAAAAACAAGATTACATTAATGTTTCTTACGCAACAAAACTCGCTTCCTTCTTCTCCTACCCAAGGTAGGATTGTGCTTTGGTAGCATATGTTTGCAGCATAGGGTATTGTACCTTCTATACCTCAATTTTGAATTTATTTGAAATTGAGGTAAAATTGCACTGTTTTCCACAACAATATCATATTTGTTCACTACTTTTTCTCTCTCCTTTATTTTTCCTTTGTTACTTCCTAATTAAGCTATGCGTGATTGAACTTTTGGTTTTGAATTCCATGCGAAGAGTAATTTAGAGTTAATATGTGGGTCACTGCTGGGTATATCATTTACACGTTGGGTACTTCCATACATATAGTTTTGTAAATCCATACATTACTGTATAACTGATATATGATGTGAGTATAGTACCAAATACCAACACATTTAGGGGCAATTCCACGTACATGTGAATGTAATTCAAAACACTCATAGATGGTAGTTTAGATAGTAAGTCAAGGTCTTTTCATGTGGGTACAAAATTTTCATTTAGTTATGCGTAGGAAGACCAACAAATGCCAGGAAGAAATCCACTATGAAGAGTTGAAACCTTGGCGCGACCCCCATCCCAATACGATGGGATGTTTAGTTTATTTAAAATTGGAGTCTAATATGTTATGGGTGTTCTAGGTTTCCTAAAAATATGTGTACTTAATTGATAGTTGAGTTGTATTTTGTGTAGGATTGGATCGTGTGGGTTATGGGTCCACTAATCACTCTTTAAGCTAATCCACAATTCTCTACTTGATTAAGCAATCAAATGCGCAGCGGAATAAACAAACAAGTAGAGAAAGAAAGACAATGCAAACCACACAAAGACGCGTCGGATTTACAGAGGTTCGGCCGCGCCTACGTCCTCTCTTGCAAGCCCCTCTCGAATCCCCGTTCGAGCTCCTCTTGCGTCTTCACTATGCCTCCCCGTTCCGGGCCGGGAGCAACGCCTTTTACAAGTCTTCAAGCTCGCGAACAACCCTCGCCGAGCTTGGCACCACCTCTCACAAACCGAGAGAATCACTTCGGGCTTTCACCGAAATCCTTGCTTCTTTGTCTTGGGCTTTCACCAAGACCCTTGCTCACTTTACAACAATGGTAACTTGAGTGGAACTCACTCTCTAATTGAGCACAACAATTGCTAGTATGATGATTGATGAAGGATGTGGAAATTAGGCTTTGGATGACTAATTTGGAGCTTTGAGGTTGTGGAAAATCTCACTATAAGTTTGACACTTTGGAGTTGTGAAATCTTGTGGAAAACTAAGTGTGAACCTCTATTTATAAGCTCCTAAAGATTTCTAGCCGTTTGGACAAGATTTGATTGGGTTTTGTGCAAGATACACAAAACAGAAAATCGGGTTCAGAAATCTGTCCAGAAACGGTCGACCGAAAGGTGTATCGGTCGACCGAACCCTTGAGTCTGTTGATGGATCGGTTGACCGAACATAGGTACTGGTCGACCGAATCGCTTAAGTTCTATAGGTCAACGGTCGACCGAGCAGGTACCGGTCGACCGAACTACTGGGTTCGGTAGAGAGAAATCTTGATCGGTTGGACAAACTTGTGTCGACCGATAGCAGGGGGTTTTTCACGAATTGAACGGTCGACCGAAAGGTGTGTTTTGTTCGACCGGTTCTAATGTATATGGAGGTGTATATTGAGAATAATGTGTATACGACCGTTGTATAATACGACAAATAAAACGGTAATATTTTTACCAGAAATGGCAAACAAAACGGTCGACCGAAGGTCTACCGGTCGACCGAACAGGTCTGGGTAATCGGTTGAGTAGATGTGTGATCGGTTGAACGGATTGGTCTGGTATAACAAAAATTGTGTATAACCGGTCGACCGAAAGGTGAACGGTCGACCGAACTCAGGTAGACTGGCGACCAATGTTTTAAGTGTTTAGGTGATCTAATGGAGTCCAAATTATATGATATTTTGTGTGTGACTCCTCTAAGGAACCTAGTGTGTGAATGCATGGATATTAGCTTAAGTTATGCTCAATTCACATTTGTTCCTAAGACTCAAAGAAAAGTAAAATACATGTCTTCAATCCAGCTTAATTACATGTCTTGACTTGATTTTTCTTCTTTCTTGAGTCTTGATCACCTGTAGATGTTAGCACAATACAACATATATACCATTATACTACATGTGCTAATCTACATGTCCTAATTAAGATTAGGTTGAATTACATCATCAAAATATGGATTAAGGCCAAAAAGCCAACAATCTCCCCCTTTTTGATGATGACAACCTATATCTTAAACTAACTTAATACTTGAAATATATTATGCAAACTATGCTTCAAAATGTTTCTTTAAATCTATTGCATAGTTTTTCGTGACAATTTCATGCATATTTCAAGTTACCCTAATCTATTACTTCTCCCCCTTTGACATCCATCAAAAACAATAATCAATCTAAGATATGAAATGAAATTTCTCCCTCATTGACATTTGTATAACTATTTAAGTTCAAATAGGATGTCATTGTAATGAAGTTGCTCCCCCTAAATTTTGCACTTCATTACTCTAATAAAAGATATAACTATTAAGCTCCCCCTATCAATAAGGCTAGATGGAAACTATGAGTATGATTAAAGTTAAGTTCAATTAAGTTTCTATTTAAGCCTTATTCTAACATCCATTTAAAATTTGACATTTAAAATCAATGGATGTGGTAAAAGATTTGCAATGAATAGGGTATATGGTTTGCAATGAATTAAACTCTAAGGATATGACAATTAAGCATATTAACTAGATTAGAGCTATTTTTCAGAAATTTTAGAGATAGAAATTTTTATACCAAACTTGAATCTTGAATAGCTCCAATCTTGATTTGGTGATGCAACCGGATTCGAATTCGACGCTTTGGCTCACCCGGTCACCACCAATCTCTTCCTCAAGCTCCTACAAGTGTAGATTTTGGTACCCATTTTTGCTTGGGTCCATTAAGTTTAGCTTTTGGTACCCAAATCCAAGTTGATTTTGGTACCTCTACACTTACTTTCTTTTTCATGGCAAAATTATGTTTAACATTAATTTGAATAGGAAAGTTTTTAACATAAAAATTGTTTTTATTGCCATGTGTGAACTTATGCAATTTATTTGACAAATTTTCATTTAAGACATTAAGTTCACTGTTTTTAGTTGCTAGAGATTCATTTAAGCAATTTAGATTTTTAATCATAGAATTATGCTTTTCATTCATGTTAAGCATGTGAATCTCTAAATTTGCAACTTTTTCATTCATGCAATTTAAGTCATTTAAAGTTTGCTTGCTTTCAAGATATGATTTATCTAGTTTCTTTAGCAAGTCAATTTTGTCATTTTCAAGCATATGACTTTCAATTGCATTAGATGAGGTAGATTTATCATTTAAGCACTCATTCTTCAAGCATGCATTTTCTAAAGTAAGAGCATCAATTTTAGCAAGCAAATCAACTTTATCATCTAACATAGATGCATTTTGACATTTAAGCTCATCTATTTGCTTGTTTGCTAATTTATTTGATTCATGAAGCTCTTTACATTTTTCTACCATTTTCAGAAATGCATTTTGTAGTTTATGTGAATGCGATGATTTTCCACTTGAACTACAACTTGAAGAGTGACTAGAAGATACCTCATCTTCACTTTCTCCATCGGATGAGCTTGATGTTGAACAAGATGTTGAATTGATTTCTTCACATCTAACTTGAGCTACATCCATTGGAGTGGCTTCTCCCTTTTTCCCGGTTGGTGAATCTCCTTCACCAAAATTCTTTTCTAATGTTTGCCATATATGATGAGCACTATCACATGAGCAAACAAGATTAAAATGTTCATCTCCTAATGCACAAAATAAGACATTCATAGCTTTTGCATTTAGGGATGCATTTTTCTCATCTTCTAAACTCCATTTACTAATATGATATCTAGGTGATTCATATGGAGTTTGAATCATAAACCACAAGTTAGCATTCATGGATTTAATAAATGATGACATTTTAGATTTCCATGAAACAAAATTATTTCCATCAAAATATGGTGGTTTACAAGATTCTAGAGGTGTGGATGCATTAAGAGTCATGTTAATTTATCGGTTAAGAACAAAATTAACGAACGAGGCTCTGATACCAAATGTAGGATTGGATCGTGTGGGTTATGGGTCCACTAATCACTCTTTAAGCTAATCCACAATTCTCTACTTGATTAAGCAATCAAATGCGCAGCGGAATAAACAAACAAGTAGAGAAAGAAAGACAATGCAAACCACACAAAGACGCGTCGGATTTACAGAGGTTCGGCCGCGCCTACGTCCTCTCTTGCAAGCCCCTCTCGAATCCCCGTTCGAGCTCCTCTTGCGTCTTCACTATGCCTCCCCGTTCCGGGCCGGGAGCAACGCCTTTTACAAGTCTTCAAGCTCGCGAACAACCCTCGCCGAGCTTGGCACCACCTCTCACAAACCGAGAGAATCACTTCGGGCTTTCACCGAAATCCTTGCTTCTTTGTCTTGGGCTTTCACCAAGACCCTTGCTCACTTTACAACAATGGTAACTTGAGTGGAACTCACTCTCTAATTGAGCACAACAATTGCTAGTATGATGATTGATGAAGGATGTGGAAATTAGGCTTTGGATGACTAATTTGGAGCTTTGAGGTTGTGGAAAATCTCACTATAAGTTTGACACTTTGGAGTTGTGAAATCTTGTGGAAAACTAAGTGTGAACCTCTATTTATAAGCTCCTAAAGATTTCTAGCCGTTTGGACAAGATTTGATTGGGTTTTGTGCAAGATACACAAAACAGAAAATCGGGTTCAGAAATCTGTCCAGAAACGGTCGACCGAAAGGTGTATCGGTCGACCGAACCCTTGAGTCTGTTGATGGATCGGTTGACTGAACATAGGTACTGGTCGACCGAATCGCTTAAGTTCTATAGGTCAACGGTCGACCGAGCAGGTACCGGTCGACCGAACTACTGGGTTCGGTAGAGAGAAATCTTGATCGGTTGGACAAACTTGTGTCGACCGATAGCAGGGGGTTTTTCACGAATTGAACGGTCGACCGAAAGGTGTGTTTTGTTCGACCGGTTCTAATGTATATGGAGGTGTATATTGAGAATAATGTGTATACGACCGTTGTATAATACGACAAATAAAACGGTAATATTTTTACCAGAAATGGCAAACAAAACGGTCGACCGAAGGTCTACCGGTCGACCGAACAGGTCTGGGTAATCGGTTGAGTAGATGTGTGATCGGTTGAACGGATTGGTCTGGTATAACAAAAATTGTGTATAACCGGTCGACCGAAAGGTGAACGGTCGACCGAACTCAGGTAGACTGGCGACCAATGTTTTAAGTGTTTAGGTGATCTAATGGAGTCCAAATTATATGATATTTTGTGTGTGACTCCTCTAAGGAACCTAGTGTGTGAATGCATGGATATTAGCTTAAGTTATGCTCAATTCACATTTGTTCCTAAGACTCAAAGAAAAGTAAAATACATGTCTTCAATCCAGCTTAATTACATGTCTTGACTTGATTTTTCTTCTTTCTTGAGTCTTGATCACCTGTAGATGTTAGCACAATACAACATATATACCATTATACTACATGTGCTAATCTACATGTCCTAATTAAGATTAGGTTGAATTACATCATCAAAATATGGATTAAGGCCAAAAAGCCAACATTTTGCTCGATCATTTCAACTATTGATGTCATTTGATTTCTCTTATATATCTCATAGGTTGCATACCATGCAAAATCCAAGGACACCGATAGCCAAACATAAAACATAACGCAACAATAAAACAAAGGTCGCGGTGATATCTCTAATAAAATGGTTTTGTTTACTCTTTTTTGGTTTGAAGCCGTGTTTGTAGTAAACAATGGTGGATCCAACTTCCAAATGTTCATTCAAGAGTAACACCATGTACTTATTGCTCACACAATGGTGGATCCAACAAAGTAATACAAACACAATCATAATGTCTTCGACGGCAAAAAAAATAATATAATGCTCTCTTGGGATTTTCACTTGTCATACCTGATTGACATCATTTCATGCTTATATTTGTATCTTATATCCATTATCTTTCACCTAAACAATGCTAGGTGATGACTTTTATGTTTGAATTTCAGAAATAAATAAGTTTGAAGAGAAGATGCATAAAATGACCTAGAAGCATGAAAAAGGACTGAGTTGAGAGACTCAAGGACTAAGATGCAAGATCGAATGACCTGAATGTAAGATCGAAGGACCAATGAGCAAACAAGAATACTTCACACCATCATGGGGAGTATTTTGGCAATACTATTCGGGTCAGAGCTCGAAGAATCGAAGTAGATGTATCCAAGACCACCAAAGACATTCAGAAAAGCCCACACGAAACAACGGACGGATCCAAACAATATAGACCGCCAATTGGCGGTCTGTTTTGATCTGGATCTACTAAGATTTCGTAGGGTCGCGTATTAGTATGTATTTAATCTATTTCTGGTATTTGTTTAGTCCCATAATCTTGGATTACCTTTTTCCATGCCTATAAATAGAACTCTTCACCTTCCTTTGTATCCACCCATTGCTTGGTGGCATTCTCTCTACTTGGAGTAAGCCTTGGAACAAAATCTCAAGGTGAAGAAGAATGCTGCTAGTGATGTGAGTCATCTAATATAAAAAAATTCCATTATTTTGTTCTTATGTTGTTTCTTTATGCATGCTTAGCTTAGTCTTATTTCTTTGATTGTAGGCTAAAGTAGTTAGAATATTTCCTTTCTTCTTTAGTTTAATTGTTAGAATAATGTGTAGTGAGTAGATCCATCCCCCTTTGGGGGTGGAGATGATGTTCATACATGCATTAAAGAATGGATATGAATGCTTTATATTTTGATTGTGTTGATAAATGTGAATGTATGCTTGCTTGTTAGAATAGAAGACTACACTTGATGGGTTTTGCCACACATCTTAGACACCTCCCATGCTTGTTTAGGTTCTGAAATAACCAGCTTGTGTATATGAATGTAACCAACTAGGTTAGTGAATGGATTGATAGGTTTTGTCATAACCTTTCGACACTTCCTATACATGAAAACACTACCTACATTTGTGCCTATAGAATGCTTTCGTCACCATCGTTTTACATGTGTGCACACACTCCAACCCTAGGGGTCTTTCTCTTCCTCATTCCAGCTTAGTTTTAAGTTCTTTTAGTTTTGATTCGAAGTAAACATTAGTCGCTTTCCTGTGCATTTTCTTCTTAATAGTTTAGTGTAGCGTAGATTAGCATAAGACAAACTCTTCTCCTTTTTTGTTGCCACTTGATTTCTGAAAAACCAGAGGCTACTCACCTACCTGAGGATCGACCCGTACTTGCCACCGCTTCAACGCGGCCGTGCACTTGCGGTATTTAAAATGATTAAACAAGTTTTTGGCACTGTTGCTCAGGAGGTGCCAGTCCAGACTCTGGTTGGACGATTCGAGTGGATTTAATTTGTGTTTTGTATTTTTCTTTGTTTCAGGAAGCTCTGGAGCTCAAGGGAAGACATCTGGAGAAATTCTGAGGCAAACAGGAAGCCTAAGACCGCCAACTGGCGGTCTGGTAAGCTCTGTTGCTCTTGTTCTTTCTTTCGCTTGTTCCTTTATTTGTTAGAGTGATTTGGGGATCAATTTGGCATGTTCTGACATTTAGTTTGCCCCCAGATCAATAATCTATCTCCCTTTAAGCAACTTGGACCTTAAAACCCAAAGCAAAAGATTGGGCATTCTTTCTTGTTTAGGTCATACACCATGTACTCGACTTAGGCACGTAGATTGTCTTTTCTTTTAGCTTTACTTTCAGTTGTTGAGCGCTGACCTGAGGTACGCACTTCCGACTCTCATTCATGCATTTCGTATGAACATGCATTAGTTAGTAGGAAGTGCATTGCAACAAGTGTGAGTTGTGCGTTTGTTTGGAGAGTTGTTTGTTAGATTAGGACTCCAAAACATTACTAAGGAGGGGTTGTCCATAAGATAATGTGGGGGATTTCATCACCCTTTCCTTCGCCCCAAACAAACCACACTAATTAAGAACCTAATTTTAAAATCAAGTAGACATTGACCCTAAGGATTTCTGGCGCATTAGGAGAGTGATCCGGTCCCGACCGTCATGGCCTGATCTGCGTCGCTCACTCTGTCGATAGTAGAAGAGACGAGATCTCCGGATCTTGACTCACTTGCTGGGCTTTGTGGTCCTCTTCGTAGTGAGGTGAGGCGTGTTGAGGCCGTGTGACCTCGCAGTTAGGCGTCATCTAGCTGTAAGGACCTATAGCGACCTTAGGATTGTTTGAGTCTAGTTTGTTTGTGTGAACCGAGATATCTTTTTTTTGCTGCAGGAGATTGATTGGGTAATCAGCTCAGCAACCAGCGCTAAAACCCTCCAACCGCAGGTTTCATCCCACTTGATTGTGTTGATAAATGTGAATGTATGCTTGCTTGTTTTTGGGGGTAATCAGCTCAGCATCCAGCATAGGAGATTGACTCGTGGACACTAAAACCCTCCAACCGCAGGTTTCATCCCACACATCATCGGCTGTCACCCGCCGTAGCATAAGAACTTCTTCCCTTATCTCCTGAGTCATTCCCTCTCTTTTGTGTCCCTCCGTCTTCTCCTCTACACACATTCTTTGTTTTAAAAAAAAGAAAAAAGAAAAAAATTGGTTTGTGTGTGTGCACCTTTGTGCATGCTTACGTGGGCACGAGACGAGAGTGGCCGGTTGACGAGGCGTGTCGTCAACCCTGCTTCGGTAGTCGATTTCTCGACGCCTACCTCCTCTCGTGTCGCACATAGTCTGGGTTCAATGGCTGCTCATTTCCGCGAGGAGAAGCAGTTGCTAGACCCACCTGTTCCACTTGTTCGTCCTGTTGTGGCTCCCATACCACTACGTGATCGATGCTACTCGAGTCGTACCGCTCTACCCTCATGCATCGTATTACTAGAGGCGAATGAGAACCACTTTGAGGTTAAGCCTCAATTCATTTCCATACTCCCTCACTTCACTGGGAAGGGTGACCCCTATATCTTTCTCAAGGAATTTGAGGAGGTCTGTGCTATGTTCAAGTTGCAACAACTTAGCACAGACTCCATCCATCTTAGGCTAGTCCCTTTTGCACTAAAGGATGATGCCAAGAAGTGGTTGTACAGCAACCAGGAGAATTCCTTTAGGACTTTGGATGAATTTCAATCTGCATTTCTCAAAAAGTACTTTCCAAATCATCGGTCTCAAAAATTGAGGAACGAAATCAATTCGTTCTATCAACTTCAGACCGAAAAATTTCATGCATATTTAGAGAGATTCAAGGAGCTACTATCCTCATGCCCTCACCATGGCATCGATTTGGGGCGCCTTTGTTAGATTGTCTACGAGGGTCTTCACATCCCGTCCCGAACGCTCCTTGAGTCAATGTGTCAAGGAGAGTTCTTAGGAAAGGATGAAAGGGAGGCTTGAGCTTTCCTAGAAGACCTCGCTGAGAAAACCATGCAGTGGGAGAGTGTGAGGGAACCCCCAGCATCATCCAACATAAGAGCAAGGATCGCGAATGCAAACTCGACTAGATCGGGTGCCGCATTTACTGTCGATACCACTACGGCCACTGAGGCGCGCATGGTGGCCTTAATGCGCCGTATGGATTCGATTGAGCTCCAAAACCAACAAGGTGCACCTCACATGTCCACATCTGGTCCAATCCCCTGTCATTCATGTGGTAGGATAGGACATGTAGCAAGCGAGTGTGCGTCCATTCCTCCTGAGATGGAACATGTCAATGCCATCTATGATAGGGCTAGGAATGACCCATACTCCTCATCTTATAATCCCAGATGGAGGAACCACCCCAATTTTTCATGGAACTAAAATAATGCCCCGGGTGGTCCTTCAAACACCTCTCGACCACCTAACCACACCAACCTCCCATACATGCACAATCTTATCAGCCACCCCAAGCTCAAATCACCAATCAATCAGGTTTCCCAAATTCCAATAATATGGAAACCCGATTCAATTCGCTTGAGACCTTGACTCGTGGACTTGAAAACTCAATGAAATTTTTTATGTCAACCACAAGTCAAGTTCTCACTTCAAATCAGTAGACCATCAAATCTCTAGAGCTTCAGATGGGCCAATTGACTCAGTTTGTACATGAAAGAGAGAGAGGGACTCTACCTAGCCAGCCTGAGGCTAACCCCCGCATGTATCAGCAACAACACATGCAAAATGAGAATGTGGTACCTCGGGGGTGGCAAGTGAACCATGTGGAGGAACCTGTTCACCATATAAATTCCATTGTAACCTTAAGGAATGGAAAACAGGTTGACAATCACATTTCCTTTCCACCACCACCATCTATGCAGCCCCTCAGTGGGAATGGTGGTGAAGAAGAGGCTGATGGTAGGGTAATACACCAACGCCTCCTTCTCAGGCACCACAGAAAACCTACTTGTCAAAAGCTCCCTATCCCAGTAGGTTAACCAAAAAGCAGAGTGACACAATGGATACGATATTAGAGGTGTTTTAGAAAGTGAAGGTTAACATCCCCTTGTTGGATGTCATCCAACAAATACCTCAATATGCCAAAGTGTTAAAAGATCTCTGCACAACCAAGATGAAAACAATTGTTCCTAAAAAAGCATTCTTGGCTACGAATGTAAGCTCACTTTTGTCCAATCTCACCTACAAAAAATACAAGGACCCTGAGTGTCCTACTATTCAGTGTTTGATAGGGGACACTAGCATGAGTAATGTATTGCTTGATTTAGGATCGGCGGTCAACCTCCTCCCATTTTCTGTTTATCAACAGTTGAACTTGGGAGAATTGAAACCAACTAAGATCACCCTCCAATTTCGCTGATATATCCATTCGTATTCCAAAAGGGATTATCAAGGACGTGCTTATCAAAGTTGGAGATTTTATATTTCCAGTCGATTTTGTCATCCTCGATACCAATCCTGTTGCAAACACTCACTCTCAAATACCTTCGATTTTGGGTAGACCATTTCTGGCAACCTCCAATGCCTTAATTAATTGTAGAAATGGTCTCATTAAGCTCTCATTCGGTAACATGAGTGCCTAGTTTCATGTGTTCAACTCTGATAGGCAACAGGAGCCCATGGACCAACCTTTAAATCTCAATCTCATCCGCCAATTAGAGAAAGCACCACAAAATCAACGAACACCACTAACACCAATGCAACCCGTTGAGAATGTTTGTGGGCCCAGCAAAAACTCATTGCATGTCTTCGCAATGCAACAGAGTAAGCTGGCATCAAACATGAATGTCCAAAGGGAGTGTTCGTTGCATGATTCAGTGGAGACCATTAGTGAGGGGGGCACACCTCAGAATATGCCCATTCCAAAAGGTGTCATCACCCCGTCTCCTAGGGCTATTGAACCCTTTGAGATTCAGATTGACTCCAACAATGACCCACCTACGACCGAGCTTATGCTTGATGATATAAATGATGGTGGCAGGTCTTGTTGGATGACTTGGGGAGAATCCCCATTCTTAGTGATGCAAGTTTGCTGCATCCATCGAATGAGCTTGAGGAACTCATTCTAATGCACCCACCTATTGGTTGAAGGGTTTTGTTCGATGAGCAACTAAACCCTAGTGAGGCAACACAACTTCACTCATTCATGTTGCCTACACCCAACCAATATCATGAGCGGTTCGAGTCTTTCAGCTTTGACCTTTCACCCCTCATGACACCTCAAAGTACCAGTGAAGTTTGCCCATCTCGGCAAGTCTCTGGTCCTCATAACTCGATGTTCTCATTTGATGTTCCTTGACCAAATGATTATGAGAATATCTTTGTTGGTGTATATATCTTGTAAAAAATCAAAAAAGAAAAGAAGAAGAAGAAGTAGAAGAAGAAGCGAGTAGTAAAAGACTCCATGAGCGAGCATTGATTGTTGTGGGCCCCAACCCTTGTGTACTTGGGCCCCATTTCTTTCACGTATTTGTCTTCCTTCTTCAGTATCTCACAGGTTTTGAGAGAATTTGGGTTTGTCCAATATAATGCTCCAAAGAAAAAAAAGAAAAGAAAAGGTAAAAAAAAGAAGAAAAAAAGAGAGTCAAATAAGAACCTTAATGGACTTTACACAATGTATCACTTTCAGAAGTTAAGGTTGCCCATGTATTTCACTTAAGTCTAAGTCCTTAATTAACTTTCACGAATGATTCATTAGGCTAGGTGTGTGGACTGATTACATATATAGAGTCGGCCCGTAGGATTACCTCGTCCAATGATCGATAAAAATGAGTCCATCGAGTCGAGTTTCTAGATTGAACAATGCATCTTTGTTCGGATTTTGTGGGTGTATCCGCTGAATACCCTCAGGAGACGACACTCCTCGTCCTTGACGACAAGGAGGTTTAACGACTTGTTGCACGTGCTAAGTGCAACTGTGATTCCTACGAAAGTGAGTTAGGATTTCTTGTTTTTCGTATGCTTTTCCATTTCTTTATTTTGCTCGGGACTAGCAAAAGTTAGGTGTGGGGGTATTTGATTGGCATCATTTCATGGTTATATTTGTATCTTATATCCATTATGTTTCACCTAAACAATGCTATGTGATGACTTTTATGTTTGAATTTCAGAAATAAATAGGTTTGAAGAGAAGAGACATAAAAGGACCTAGAAGCATGAAAAAGGACTGAGTTGAGAGAATCAAGGACTAAGATGCAAGATCGAATGACCTGAATGTAAGATCGAAGGACCAATGAGCAAACAAGAATACTTCACACCATCATGGGGAGTATTTTGGCAATTCTATTCGGGTCAGAGCTCGAAAAAGCGAAGTAGATGCATCAAAGACCACCAAAGACATCTAGAAAAGCCCACACGAAACAACGGACGGATCCAAACAATATAGACCGCCAATTGGCGGTCTGTTTTGATCCAGATCTGCTAAGATTTCGTAGGGTCGCGTATTAGTATGTATTTAATCTATTTCTAGTATTTGTTTAGTCCCATAATCTTGGATTACCTTTTTCCATGCCTATAAATAGAACTCTTCACCTTCCTTTGTATCCACCCATTGCTTGGTGGCATTCTCTCTACTTGGAGTAAGCCTTGGAGCAAAATCTCAAGGTGAAGAAGAATGCTGCTAGTGATGTGAGTCATCTAATAAAATAAATTTTCCATTATTTTGTTCATATGTTGTTTCTTTATGCATGCTTAGCTTAGTCTTATTTCTTTGATTGTAGGCTAAAGTAGTTAGAATGTTTCCTTTCTTATTTAGTTTAATTGTTAGAATAATGTGTAGTGAGTAGATCCATCCCCCTTTGGGGGTGGAGATGATGTTCATACATGCATTAAAGAATGGATATGAATGCTTTATATTTTGATTGTGTTGATAAATGTGAATGTATGCTTGCTTGTTAGAATAGAAGACTACACTAGATGGGTTTTGCCACACACCTTAGACACCTCTCATGCTTGTTTAGGTTCTGAAATAACCAGCTTGTGTATATGAATGTAATCAACTAGGTTAGTGAATGAATTGATAGGTTTTGCCATAACCTTTAGACTCTTCCTATGCATGAAAACACTACCTACATTTGTGCCTATAGAATGCATTCGTCACCATCGTTTTACATGTGTGCACACACTCCAACCCTAGGGGTCTTTCTCTTCCTGATTCCAGCATAGTTTTAAGTTCTCTTAGTTTTGATTCGAAGTAAACATTAGTCGCTTTCCTTTGCATTTTCTTCTTAGTAGTTTAGTGTTGCGTAGATTAGCATAAGACAAACTCTTCTCCCTTTTTGTTGCCACTTGATTTCTGAAAAACCAGAGGCTACTCACCTCCCTGAGGATCGACCCGTACTTGCCACCGCTTCAACGCGGCCGTGCACTTGCGGTATTTAAAACGATTAAACAAGTTTTTGGTACCGTTGTCGGGGAGGTGCCAGTCCAGACTCTGGTTTGGACGATTCAAGTGGATTTAATTTGTGTTTTGTATTTTTCTTTGTTTCAGGAAGTTCTGGAGCTCAAGGTAAGACATCTGGAGAAATTCTGAGGCAAACAGGAAGCTTGAGACCGCCAATCAGCGGCCTAAGACCGCCAATCAGCGGCCTAAGACCGCCAACTGGCAGTCTGGTAAGCTTTGTTGCTCTTGTTCTTTCTTTGGCTTGTTCCTTTATCTGTTAGAGTGATCTGGGGATCAATTTGGCATGTTCTGACTTTTAGTTTGCCCCCAGATCAATAATCTATCGCCATTTAAGCAACTTGGACCTTAAAACCCAAAGCAAAAGATTAGGCATTCTTTCTTGTTTAGGTCATGCACCTTGTACTCGACTTAGGCACGTAGATTGTCTTTTCTTTTAGCTTTACTTTCAGTTGTTGAGCGCTGGCCTGAGGTACTCACTTCCGACTCTCATTCATGCATTTCCTATGAACATGCATTAGTTAGTAGGAAGTGCATTGCAACAAGTGTGAGTTGAGTGTTTGTTTGGAGAGTTGTTTGTTAGATTAGGACTCCAAAACGCTACTAAAGAGGGGTTGTCCTTAAGATAAGGTGCGGCCGTGCACTTGCGGTAATTAAAACGATTAAACAATACCTGTTCTTTGATCACACATGTTGCTAAAACACCCATGAAGTGTCCCAACTTCATGCACAACCCTATATGGGGACACCTTGTTGGTATTATTGGATTGTCCTCACATGTATATGGAATAACCTTTCCAGTTTGCTCTTGTTAATACAACAAAATTCAGTTCATTAGGTTGTGAAAACCATTGCATGATAACAATAATCATGGCTACCTTTTTGTATCACTCGTATTTGGGTTTATGACAATTTTGGGTGTAGTTTGGGTTTACCTTCTTTGGTCCTTATTTACATCTTAGGAATTTTAAATGCATAATTTTTATGAGAGACTTTAAATCAAATTTATTTTTATTAGCAACTCGTAGACTTTAGAAGTTGAATATGTAGGATCGTGTGGGTTATGGGTTCACTAATCACTTTTTAATCTAATCACCTACTTGTTTAAGCAATCGATATGCGCAGCGGAAATTTAAAACAAAACAAGCAAGTGTAGGAAATATGCAAACCACAAGAAGTCGGGTCGATTTTTATAGAGGTTCGGCACCCCACCCGGGTCCTAATCCTCTCTTGCAAGCTCCGCTCGGATCACCGAGCTCCGCCTACGACTTCACTATCCGCTCCCCGTTCCGGGCCGGGAGACAACGCCTTACAACCGTCAAACTCGCGAACAACCCTCGCCGAGCTTGGAATCTTCTTCTCACAATCCGAGAAGGATGCTTCGGGCTTTCACCGGAGCCTTTACTTTCTTTGACAACAATTGTAACCTTGAGTGGAACAACACTCTCTAAACTTTGAGCACACTTGAGTAGGATGAAGGAATTGATCACTAAGTGTGTGAGGTTTGAAGCTTTGAGTGTTTTGATTTCTCTCTAATGTTTGGGGCAAGTTTGTAGTGGGAGAGTTCTGTTAAAATGTGTTTTACAACTCTATTTATAAGCATTAGAGAGAATAGATCCGTTGGGACAAGATTTGATTGGATTTTGTGCAAAGCACACAAAGCAGAAAATTCGGGCTGCAAATCTGTCCAGAAACGGTCGACCGAAAAGTGGAACGGTCGACCGAACGCTTGGGTTTGATAAGGATACGGTCGACCGAAATATGAATAGATCGACCGAACACTTAAGTCTATTAAGAAAACGGTCGACCGAACAGGGTTACCGGTCGACCGAATAAGCGTTTCGGTAGAGGGAAAACTGGATCGGTCGAACGAAATCGTATCGACCGATAGCAGGGAATTCTTGACAAGGTTAAACGGTCGACCGAACTTGGCACATGGTTCGACCGTTTGGTTAAGTATATGGAGGTGTATATAGTTTTAATACGAATACGACCGTTGGGCATATACGACAAGAATAACGGTCGGAACAGTAAGTTCAAACGGTCGACCGAAAGATATGGTGCGGTCGACCGAAACTAGGCAGGAAAACACAAATTGGATTACTTGATCATCCGGTCGACCGAACGGCATGTTGCGGTCGACCGAATGTGGGCAGACAGTTAGGGTTCAGGTTTTGTGTTTTTCCGGTCTAAGTTTGGGTGATCTATTGAAGTCCAAATAATGTGAAATTTCGTGTGTGACTTCTATAGGGAACCTATTGTGCATGTGATTGGTTTTTAACTCTTGTATGCTCAATTTACACATGTTCCTAAGACTCAAAATAAATCAACATTACATGTCTTCGATTTAGCTTTAATTACATGTCTTGACTTCATTTCCTTCTTTCTTGAGTCTTGATCACCTGTAGAGGTTAGCACAATACAATATACATGCAATGCAATATGTGTGCTACTCTACATCATCATAATTAAGATTAGGTTAATTAAATCATCAAAACATAGATTAAGGCCAAAAAGCCAACAATCTCCCCCTTTTTGATGATGGCAACCTATATCTTAATTCTATCTAAATACATGGAATTTGTATATGTAAACTATGCATATTAATGCTCCCCCTATGGATGTGCATAGTTTTTGATCAATTTTATGCCAAATTCCAAGTTACCCCCTTAATTATCTCTCCCCCTTTGACATCCATCAAAAATAATAATTATTTAAGACTTTAAGCATAGAATTTGGATGTCTTGTAATGAAGTTGCTCCCCCTAAATTTTGCACTTCATTACTCTAATAAAAAAATATAACATTTAAGCTCCCCCTATCAATAAGGCTAAATTGAAACAATGAGTATGATGAAATTTAAGTTTAATTAAGTTTCTTCTTAAGCCTTATTCTAACATCCATTTAGAATTGACATTTAAAATCAATGGATGTGATAAATGATTTGCAATGAATAGGGTATATGATTTGCAATGAATTAAACTATATGATATGTCAATTAAGCATATGAAGCTAGATTAGAGCTAATTTAACATGAATTGAATAGATAAGAATTTATACCAATGTTGAATTCGAATTTAGCTCCAATCTCATTTGGTGATGCAACCGGATTTGAATTTGACTCTTGAGCTCACCCGGTCACCACCAATCTCCTCCTCAAGCTCCTACAATAGTAGATTTGGGTACCCAAACAACTTTGGGTCCTTGAACATTAGCTTTTGGGATCCAAACCATTTTGGTTTTGGGTGCCCACACACTTGAGGAACTATGGTTAATGAACATATGCTTACCATTTAGAGTAGTGTGAGATACATGGTTTTTCAATTTAAAATTGTAACCTAAACCATGTTTTTGCAAAGATTGCCTTTGACTACCTAATAGCATGTTAAGCATATGAGTTCCATTAGTGAATCTTTCTAAATCTTTTCTTAATTGCAAGTTAGAGGCTTGAAGATTTAGTTGATCACAATCTATTGGTGTTGCTCTTAATTTTTCAAGATTTGATGCATTCTTTTCAAATTTAGCAATCACCTCATTCTTCTCATTCATGCATGTTTCAATTTGGCTTTGGAGATCTTTGATTAACTTTCTAGCATTTTTGTTTTTGTCACAAATGATCTCATATTGTTTAACTAAGTCATGAAATGCATTTTGAAGCTCATCATGTGTATAAGTTTCTTCATTAACACTAGAATGTGAGCTATTACTATAATATGACTTAGTTGAGCATGAGTTACTAGAACAAGAGTTAGAATCTACCTCACTTTGATCTTCAATAGCCATGAAGCATGAGTGAGCCACTTCTCTTCTACTTTGCAAGGAAGACGACGATGAAGATGGTGATGAAGAATTATCCCATGTAGCCTTGTGTGCTTCCTCCTTCCTTTCTTTTCTCTTGCTCTTCTCCTTTTCTTTTCTCCTCTCTCTTCTCTCCTTTTTCTTCTCCCCTTCTCTTCTCTCATTTCCACTCTCCTCCCTCTCTTTTTCTTTTTCTCTTTTCTCACTTCTTCTACCTCTTCTTTCATTCTTTTCTTCTTTGTCCTTCTTGAGGTATTTGAAGAAGTCTTTTGCTAGGACTTCAATGTCCTCATCTTCTACACTCCTCCTTGGTTGGTCAATATTTGCATGTAATCCCAAGGTGAATTTGTTCTTGGTGGCTTCCTTCTCCTTCCGATGGTTGATTTGAAGTTCATAAGCCATCAAGTTTCCAATGAGCTCCTCCATCTTTAATTTAGAGAGATCATGCGCCTCTTCAATTGCGACGACCTTATCTTCCCAATCGATGCTAAGTGACCGGAGGAACTTCCTTGTCATCTCTCCTTCATTGATTTTTCTTCCAAGAACCAAAAGAGAGTTAGTGATATCGGTGAAGCGAGTGTTCATTTCGCTTATGTTTTCACCGATTTGCATAGAAAAAATCTCATATTTATGCATGAGGAGACTAATGCGTGTTTCCTTAGTTTTACTATCCCCCTCATGGTGCATTTGAAGTCTATGCCATATCTCATGTGCACTAACACACCCTCTAATCCTATTATATTCACCCTCATTTAGCCCACAATATAGAATGTTCATGATTTTTGAGTTCATCTCAATTTCTTTCATTTTGGGCCTAGTGAGTGAATCTAATTCATCTTCATTTGGTGGTGTGTATGGATTTTGTAGAAACATCCAATACTTAAGGTCATTAGAAATTAGGAAAATCTTCATCCTATTCTTCCAATAATCATAATTTGACCCATTAAGCAAAGGAGGTCTAGTGGTGCATAATCCTTCTACATGATTAGATGTGCTAGCCATGCTAAAAATACGATTAAGTATAGAATTTAGCTAACAAGGCTCTGATACCAAATGAAGGATCGTGTGGGTTATGGGTTCACTAATCACTTTTTAATCTAATCACCTACTTGTTTAAGCAATCGATATGCGCAGCGGAAATTTAAAACAAAACAAGCAAGTGTAGGAAATATGCAAACCACAAGAAGTCGGGTCGATTTTTATAGAGGTTCGGCACCCCACCCGGGTCCTAATCCTCTCTTGCAAGCTCCGCTCGGATCACCGAGCTCCGCCTACGACTTCACTATCCGCTCCCCGTTCCGGGCCGGGAGACAACGCCTTACAACCGTCAAACTCGCGAACAACCCTCGCCGAGCTTGGAATCTTCTTCTCACAATCCGAGAAGGATGCTTCGGGCTTTCACCGGAGCCTTTACTTTCTTTGACAACAATTGTAACCTTGAGTGGAACAACACTCTCTAAACTTTGAGCACACTTGAGTAGGATGAAGGAATTGATCACTAAGTGTGTGAGGTTTGAAGCTTTGAGTGTTTTGATTTCTCTCTAATGTTTGGGGCAAGTTTGTAGTGGGAGAGTTCTGTTAAAATGTGTTTTACAACTCTATTTATAAGCATTAGAGAGAATAGATCCGTTGGGACAAGATTTGATTGGATTTTGTGCAAAGCACACAAAGCAGAAAATTCGGGCTGCAAATCTGTCCAGAAACGGTCGACCGAAAAGTGGAACGGTCGACCGAACGCTTGGGTTTGATAAGGATACGGTCGACCGAAATATGAATAGATCGACCGAACACTTAAGTCTATTAAGAAAACGGTCGACCGAACAGGGTTACCGGTCGACCGAATAAGCGTTTCGGTAGAGGGAAAACTGGATCGGTCGAACGAAATCGTATCGACCGATAGCAGGGAATTCTTGACAAGGTTAAACGGTCGACCGAACTTGGCACATGGTTCGACCGTTTGGTTAAGTATATGGAGGTGTATATAGTTTTAATACGAATACGACCGTTGGGCATATACGACAAGAATAACGGTCGGAACAGTAAGTTCAAACGGTCGACCGAAAGATATGGTGCGGTCGACCGAAACTAGGCAGGAAAACACAAATTGGATTACTTGATCATCCGGTCGACCGAACGGCATGTTGCGGTCGACCGAATGTGGGCAGACAGTTAGGGTTCAGGTTTTGTGTTTTTCCGGTCTAAGTTTGGGTGATCTATTGAAGTCCAAATAATGTGAAATTTCGTGTGTGACTTCTATAGGGAACCTATTGTGTATGTGATTGGTTTTTAACTCTTGTATGCTCAATTTACACATGTTCCTAAGACTCAAAATAAATCAACATTACATGTCTTCGATTTAGCTTTAATTACATGTCTTGACTTCATTTCCTTCTTTCTTGAGTCTTGATCACCTGTAGAGGTTAGCACAATACAATATACATGCAATGCAATATGTGTGCTACTCTACATCATCATAATTAAGATTAGGTTAATTAAATCATCAAAACATAGATTAAGGCCAAAAAGCCAACAGAATAGTTATATCTATAATATTTATATTAGATTAGTTGGTTAGTTAGTGTAAGCTACAAAAGAAGGCAGTTCGACATAGACACGAAGGTAACTTCAAATATAGGGAAGATGATTATGAGGGAAATTTGATGTAGGCATGAGGAACATATTTTAGTTAGTGTTGAAGGCCCTACATATGAGGGTAACTCCATATATTTGGTACGGTAATTCTATCAATAAATGATTATATGGGTAATTTCATATATAATTTTGGGCAAGTTCATCTATAAATGCGGGTAATGTCAAGTAGAATGACCATGTCAGGTGACCAGAATGACTTACGTGACCATGCGTTCGAGGAATGTTCATATGTTCCTCCCGAACTTGAATATGATGATGTTTTTTCCCCAAAGTACCTATTTTGATCCATACGTATTTGCGTATAACCTAGGGAGGAGATATTTATGGGGAAATCATAGAAATCCTTAGTATTATACATCATGCCTATCCCAGTGTCCTCCTCATAAATACGCTGATTTCTACTAACACCAACTACCAATCATTGGACTCATTCTCAGACCATGAACACCTAACCCAAAAATTTCCAAAATTCTAACTTGAGCGTCATAGTTGACCCAAGACTTGATTTCTTAGAAAAAACCCTCTAAACATTCATGCAAACCACTGAAAATTTGATCAAGTCCAACTTGAATTTCTTTAAAAATCTATAAATGCAAGTGAGTTAAATGCCACAACAATTAAGTGGACGTTTGGAGGGTGGTCTTTCTTGTCAGTCTAAGGGACTTGGGGCGGATCCAGTTGGGAGATGGGTGCTCAAATTTCTCCAATGAGTCAGGTATTCGGGTAGAAGGATGCCAGAGCAACCAGATCTGATTTGTCACCGTCTGATTGAACCCAGATTAATCCAGACCTTCTAATCTTCTATAGATATACTTGTAACATTTTCATTTATCTTCTTGTGTCTTCCTCCTCCTTCCTCTTCTATCCCCCATTAGAGTAGAACTTATTTCTTGTTTTAGTAGTGTAGTTAAGAGAGTGGAGAGGAAACCTTGTAATCTTTTATCCTTTAATCAAGTTTTGATATCATGTTCTTTACATTTTTCTCTTTAATTTGATATCATTTATATTTCCTTGTCTTGAGTAGATTTATATGTATTTACATGTTAATGGGTTGTTTTACTTTGTTGTTTATATGATTAGTGAGTAGTTCATCCCCATTTGGGGGTGGAGGATGATGTGAAATGTTGATGTAGTTAGATTAGTATATGTTTAATCTTAATCTTGGAGCTTCAAATGATTTCCATAGCCATTTTGATGGGTATTCTTACTCTTGACGTTGATGTGTTAATGGACCTAGTGGATGATTAGCACATGCTTTGGTTAGTGTGCTCACGTAATGGGGAATAATGGCGTGAGGATAAGATTGAAGTGGATAAAGAGATAAAATTGACATGTGATCATGTGGTCATCTTTGACCTTATCTTGAGTAGTATTTTGTATTTTTTAATGATGGTGATAAATCTTAATCCATGTGGAAACACACTTAAGATTATAGCCATGACTGATTTCCATATTAATTCATGTCACGAGAGTGCAATTGTACACATACATATTGTAGATCTACACTGATATTCTCCACCCCCAATGGGATTAATTGCATTTATTTTACAGATTGTAATTAGCATAATTTAGTGTAGATACACTCACTCACTCTTTATTTTCTATCTCCACCCGAGTATAGTCGAAACAATGACCTGTACTCCCTCCTCGTGGACATGACCCGAACTTGTTACCACTTTAATGTTGCCATGCACTTGCAGAAGAGCTCAGTGCTAGATTGGAAATTGAGCAAAATATTCGCCAGAGTCAAGAGTTTAAGTGAGTGAGTAGTGAGCTAGAAAAGGCAAAACCAAAGCTCGTGACCATGCAGTCGACCATCGACCTTTTCATGGCGAAGAGGATTATAACGATCATGTATTGGCGGTCTTTGACCGCTAAATGGCGGTCCAAATCATTCTGGATCCTCTCAGATTTGTGGGGCACGTGTATTAGTGTATTCTTAGTCCATGTTTGGTATTGGTTTAGTACCACATCGGGGGATTGTCCCGGATTAGCTTTTTCCATGCCTATAAATAGAACTCTTCACCTTCTATTGTAATCACCCATTGCTTGGTGACATTATCTCTACTAAGGAGTGAGCCTTGAAGCAAAAACTCACGGTGGAGAAGAATGCTACCTTCAATGTGAGTCATTTGTTAATAAAATAATTCTTCTAGTTTCTTTTATTCTTGTCTTTTAATTTGTGCATGCTTGTTTAGTCTTTCCTTTCCTTTTAAGCTTCTTTATTTCTTGCTTTCTTAGGGTAATTTCATTTCAATATTATGCTTCATTTTGTTAATATAGTTAGTGTAATGAGTAGTGAGTAGTTTCGTCCCCATTTGGGGAGTGGATAAATATGTGATATGATCATGTAGTGTATTAAGTGTGTGTTATCTTAATCCCTTGAGCTTTATATGATTTCCATAACTATCTAATGGGTTTTCACTCTTATCTTTGATATGCTAATGCTCTTGAATGAAGCTTAGCTTATGCTTTGATTAGTGGACCTATTTTATAGGGAATGATAAGGTTAGGATATGGATGGAATTAATATTGGAAACACAATTTGTAGTGTATGTACTCTTGTTGACTTTACCTTAGTTAATGTCTTATATGTTTTAATGATGTAGTCTTATCTTAATTCATGTGGAGGCATAATAGGGTCTAGTCTTTATACATGAGTTCATTTAGCTTCATTCCAATTATTATCTTGTATGTTTTAATGATGTAGTCTTATCTTAATTCATGTGGAGGCAAAGTTGGATGTAGTTTTATGATTTCATGGACTACATGTTGTGAGGAGCTTAATTGAACACACACGCACACACACATCTTTATATTCACATTATTTCTCTACCCCTTATGGGGTTTAGTTTTATTCCTTATCTTCATTTCCTTTTGCATTCTAGTATAGTTTAGTGTAATCAATATTTCTCTCCTTTCTTTACCACTCGCCTTCGCACAAACCAAACGTCGACACACCTCCCAGTGGACGACCCGTATTTGCCACCGCTTCAACGCGGTCGTGCACTTGCGGTTTAAATAAAGCGATCAATCAAGTTTTTGGCGCCGTTGCCGGGAGGTGCTCTGTCCAGACGTTGGTTTGGACGATTCGAGGGGTTTTTAATTTTTTGTTTTCAGTTTTTCTTAGTCTCAGGGATCCTAGAGATCACGGGGAGGCTACTGGAAGAGTTGGAGAACAAACACTTCAAAAGGGACCGCCAATCAGCGGTCTGGGACCGCCAATCAGCGGCCTGGTGAGGTCTTCCTGCTTTCATTTTTCTTCTGGTGGTTCACTGCTTCACTTTCGTTATCTGGGAGCCCTATTTTGCATGTTCTGACTTCTAGTTTGCTCCCAGATTATTAATCACTCCCCCATTAATCAACTTGGCCCTAAAATCCAAAGCAAAAGACTAGACGTTCTTACTTGTTTAGGTCACGCATCATGTATTGACTTAGGCATATAGTTGTCTTTTGTTTTAGCTTTATTTTCAGTTGTTGAGCGCTGGCGTGAGGTACGCAATTTCCTACACTCATTCATGCATCTCGTATGCCCATGCATTAGTTAGTAGGAATTGCATCAGGGCAAGAGTGAGTAAGCGTTTGATTGGAGCGATTTATTGCTAGATTTAGGATCAAAACGCTACTTAGGGGGGACTGTCCCATAAAAGATGAGGTGGGGGATTTCATCACCCTTTCCTTGGCCCCAAAAATCACTCGTAATCAAGCCTTAACTAAAAGCAAGTAGACATTGGCTCTAGGATTTTGGTCGCACTAGGAGAGTAATCTAGTTGAGACCGCCATGACCTGATCAGTGTTGCCTACCTTGTCGATAGTAGGAGGTACTGGATCTCTGGATCTGGTATCACTTGCTGGGCATTGTGGTCCTCGTTGTAGGGACGTGAGGCGTGTCGAGGTTAGTGACCTCGAAGATAGGCGTCGTCTAGCCTAAGGACCCATTGCCTTACATTGTTTGAGTCGTGCTTGTTAGTTAGGCTTCTACCTGATCCCTTCACCCACGCTAGCTTTAGGGATTCTTCCCTTCTCCTCTGAGTCATCTTCTTCTCACCTACTTCTACGTTTTAGTCTCCTCCTCTTTACACTCTCTGGTAGCGTTTTAGGGTCGAGTCGAGCACTTTTTGCGAGCTTAGTCTCGTGGTGGTGAGAGTGGTCGACTCGAGAGTTGTTTGTTGAGATGGATGGTTACATGGGAGACAATCCATATCATTGTTGGGACCAGGACAATTCTTCCTGGTATTCCGGACCCATGCAACCGGGGGTGACTCAGACGAACACCCCTTATGGTTGGGATAATCTTCATTGTGTGACTGAGCAATATTCATATAGGGGTAACATGAGAGAGGCACCGACTGCTAGACCACAATCTAGTTATGTCGGATCATATGCTGGTCAACAAACTAAGACATTACAACAAACTTTGGCCTCTTTCATGCGTATGGCAGACGACATGAGTGCACCGGTGGCTCCAGTAGCCGTACCGTGCGACTGTTGTGTGTTGAGTGGTCATGTTATCAGGGAATGTCCTTATGTTCCCCCTGAGCCTGAGTATGAGCATACCTTTTCCCAAAATGCTCAATGTGACCATTACGCATCCGCGTACAACCCGAGAGTGATGGATTCGTGGGGGAGACAATTCTTATCCAAATTCTTATACTTTATTTTCACCCCCGTATCCTACTCCCAAATACCCAGAATTCTACCAACACCCCACTTCAAATCATTGGACTCATTCTCAGCCCATCAACACTCAACCCCAAAATTTCCTAAGCTCTGACTTGGACCTCACTGTTGACCCCAAATTTGATTCCTTAAAACAAACCCTCCAAACGTTCATGGAAACCACTCAAACTTTATTGAAGCCAACTTGAATTCCTTGCAAAATATGGAAATGCAAGTGAGTCAAATGACACAACAATTCCATGAACGTGAGGAGGGTAACCTTTCTTGTCAAAATGAGGATTTATCTTTTGATATCGAACCACCACCACATCCACAAATTCAAAGCACAACCTTTCAAAGTCAAACTCGTAGTCAGTCTGAGGTACTTGGGGTTTCAATTCACGATCACTTAGTGGAGGATTCGATTCAAATTGAGAATAACTTGGACCAGCTTCATTATGAGTCAACACAGGATTGTGCCTTATCTTTTTGTCCCGTGGCACTTGAGCCACATGATCTTCATATTGTGCCTCTTAAGGACTCACCTCTGGTGGAGCAAGAGCGCCCTAGTACCCTCAATTTCAAACAACCTGATGAGAGTTTGCTTCTCACTATTACTCCTGGTCATCTTGGAAATGATGGAACATCAAACAAATACATTGCTCATGAGGGTATTAGGAGTTCCTTGAAGGATACCTTGGGTATGAGACCCACTTTTTGTTCTCCTGGTGTGTCAGACATGCCTAACGAGGTTCTTGACATCGTTCCGATGCACCAGCTTGTTGGTTGGAGTTCGGATTGACGATCAAAGCATCAGTACTGCAGCAGGAGAAACTCTTCCTCCGTTGCCCTTTATTTCCCAAACTCTCGAGAGGTTCAAGCTCTTTCAGTTTGAACCTTTGAATGAGACGCCTTTGCGTCCAATTCATGAACCTCTCATTCCATCTTGTGCTCTTTGTGAAGGGGGCCCACGCATGCGTATTCTGGCCCCATGTGGTGTCATGTTCCCTTTTCAAGTGCATTGGCCCACTTTTTAGGTTCCCATTTGATGTCTTTTGACAAATCAAGATGGGAACTTATGTTTGTACATAGTTATGTTAAAAAAAAGTACAATAAAAGACTCATTCAGTGAGCATCGATTGTTGTGGGCTCCAACCTTTGTGTATTTGGGCCCCAATTGTTTCACGTATTTGTATCCCTTCCTTAGCATCTCACAGGTTTTGAGGGAATTTGGGTTGTGTCCATCAACATAGCCAGAAACTTCCCTTTCTACTTCACGTTGGTGAGATCTATTCTTTTTCATGCATAACTCCATGTAGTATCTTGCTCGCATTCATTGAGGACAATGCATGAAGTAGGTGTGGGGGGGGGGGGGGGTGTTTTACGTGTGTACATATTCGAGTCTTTTTCCTTTGATTTTGTTTTATTTTGTGTGCATTGCTAGGGTCATGTTAGTGTGCTGCATTTAATATCGATATATCTGCTTGACATGATCCTTGGGTGACTTGTCTTCTTTTGCTTGCCTAGTGCTTTAAAATTTTCACTTTTCTTTCAAAATCTTCATGTGTTTGCGAAAGAAAATGTTTTGTGGGTTTTGCGTGTGTTTAGCATGTGCAAAACCGTTGAGAGGCAAAGTAAAAAGAAAGCTCCCAAAATTGTCTTGAACTTGATGCATTAGGATATCTAGTACTGTGGCTTTAGGATTTATCGAGTCGTTAGGATGCACCCCAGTTTTCCTTTGGGGTCGAGTAATCATTGGGTTTCAGTGCTCAAGCATTTAAAGAAGTCCACTTTGAACCTAGTGAGTCAATAATTCGTGTCTATTAACTTAAGGAAGTTTGTTGTAGTCAATGACCCTTTAAATCTTGTTGTGAGACATTAAGTGTAGGGGTTTTAGTTCATGTGTAGATAAGAAATAAGTGAGTTGGTGTTCTCTCTTCTCGCACGGCTCGTATCACTCGGGAAAGTAGGTCTGAGGGGACTTTGTACTTGGTGTTTTTGAGTCATCTGACTTTGGATGCGCCGACCGAACTCTCATTACACGGGTGGTAGGGATTGCTCTATGTGGAGATTTGGGGAAAGGTGTATGTGATAGTGTAACTCCTCATGGACAATGATGCACGAAACCTGACCCTGGGAGAATGAAACTCCAACTAATAAAAAGAAAAAGAAGAAGAAGAAAAAAGAGAGAAAAGAAACAAAAAGAAATAAAATAAAATAAATGGTAATGCAAATAAGAACCTTAATGGATCTTACACTTTGTATCACTTGAGGATGTTGAGGTTATCCATGTCTTTCACTTAATTCCTTATTTAACTTGCACGAATGATTTATTAGGCTAGGTGTGGACTGATTACCTATATGGAGTCAGCCCGTAGGATTACCGCTTCCATTGATCGACAAAATTTGTCCAACGAGTCGAGTGTCTAGATTGAATAATGCATCTTGTTCAGATTTTGTGGGTATATCCGCTGAAAACCCTCAGGAGACAACACTCCTCCTCCTTGGCAACAAGGAGGTTTAACGGCTTGTTGCACGTGCTAAGTGCAACCGTGATTCCTACGAAAGTGAGTTAGGATTTCTTGTTTCTCGTTTGCTTTTCTCTTTCTTTGTTTTGCTCGAGACTAGCAAAAACTTAGGTGTGGGGGTATTTGATTGACATCATTTAATGCTCATATTTGTATCTTATATCCATTATCTTACACCTAAGCAATGCTACGTGACGAGTTTTATGTTTAGTTTTCAGGAATAAAAAGGTTTGAAGAGAAGAGCCATGAAAGGACCCAAAATCAGGAAAAAAGACATAATTGTGAGACGTAGGAACTAAGATGCAATGGAGAAGGACCTGATCGTAAGCCCGAAGGACCTAAGAGCAAAACAGGAAACTCCACACCATCATGGGGGGTATTTTGGAAATTTGATTCGGGTCCGAGCTCCAATAAACAAAGTAGATGCATCAAATACCAACAAAGACCACCAGAAAAGCCCACTACAAATTCCAGATGAATCCAGATCCAATAGACCGCCAATTGGCGGTCTTGAACCACTAATTGGCGGTCCAAATCATTCTGGATCCTCTCAAATTTGTGGGGCACGTGTATTAGTGTATTCTTAGTCCATGTTTGGTATTGGTTTAGTACCACATCGGGGGATTGTCCCGGATTAGCTTTTTCTATGCCTATAAATAGAACTCTTCACCTTCTATTGTAATCACCCATTGCTTGGTGACATTATCTCTACTAAGGAGTGAGCCTTGAAGCAAAAACTCAAGGTGGACAAGAATGCTACCTTCAATGTGAGTCATTTGTTAATAAAATAATTCTTCTAGTTTCTTTTAATCTTGTCTTTTAATTTGTGCATGCTTGTTTAGTCTTTCCTTTCCTTTTAAACTTCTTTATTTCTTGCTTTCTTAGGGTAATTTCATTTCAGTATTATGCTTCATTTTGTTAATATAGTTAGTGTAATGAGTAGTGAGTAGTTTCGTCCCCATTTGGGGGTGGATAAATATGTGATATGATCATGTAGTGTATTAAGTGTGTGTTATCTTAATCCCTTGAGCTTTATATGATTTCCATAACCATCTAATGAGTTTTCACTCTTATCTTTGATAGGCTAATGCTCTTGAATGACGCTTAGCTTATGCTTTGATTAGTGGACCTATTTTATGGGGAATGATAAGGTTAGGATATGGATGGAATTAATATTGGAAACACAATTTGTAGTGTATGTACTCTTGTTGCCTTTACCTTAGTTAATGTCTTGTATGTTTTAATGATGTAGTCTTATCTTAATTCATGTGGAGGCATAGTAGGGTCTAGTCTTTATACATGAGTTCATTTAGCTTCATTCCAATTATTGTCTTGTATGTTTTAATGATGTAGTCTTATCTTAATTCATGTGGAGGCAAAGTTGGATGTAGTTTTATGATTTCATGCACTACATGTTGTGAGGAGTTTAATTGAACACACACGCACACACACATCTTTATATTCACATTATTTCTCTACCTCCTATGAGGTTTTGTTTTATTGCTTATTTTCATTTCATTTGGCATTCTTGTATAGTTTAGTGTAATCAATCTTTCTCTCCTTTCTTTACCACTCGCCTTCGTACAAACCAAACGTCGACACACTTCCCAGTGGACGACCCGTATTTGCCACCGCGTCAACGCGGTCGTGCACTTGCGGTTTAAATAAAACGATTTATCAGAGGCATTTGGTCCTTAACCGTAGAGATCTAAAAGATAATGATTTACATAAATCAAAAGTTATTCACAATCATGGTAATTAACATGGAACATTAATTACCGAGATAAGATTGTGGTGTTGGTCATCGATTGTTGTAGCTCTACAAATAATTGACGACACGAGTATATAAAAGAGGAAAATATTACTTTTATATATTTAATAGACCTAACAAGTAAAACATTGTGGAATTGTGTTTCGTGTCATTAATGTTTTTACTGTGTCTTGGATCCTAAGATATGAGACTTATATCTTTTCACTCAAGAAGTTCTTAATTTGATTATTGTCAAAAGTTATCAATGAGTGTAGTGATAAATACAATAGTTAGTTGAGCATGACTTGTGCTGGAAAAGATAGTTAGTCAAACGATTATCATTGCCCCTCTTAATTGTGTGATGATATTAGTGGGCTCCTTGATAAAGCAAAATTATAATGTGCATAATGTAACTTGAGTTAAGTTACATAGTTATAATTAGCTTAAAGAGATCAAGAAATGAATATAATACAAACATGACACATTTCTACTTTGTATATATTCTTAATATCATGAGACAATGGACGGACACAAGTGGTGCACTTACATCACTAAATGGATCGTGTTTTAGTTCAGGTGGAACAAAAACATCTATGCTAATTGGGTGACTATAATGTGTAGCTAGATACCGTTTATAGTCTGAGATATTAAGTGTTTAATATCACTGCCAATTAGGCTTAGATCCTCCCATACGTCACACCACAAAACTGGGAAATTGGACACATGATGATGTGTCGGGTTTCTTATGAAAATTGGACACATGTGGTGAATTAATTAAAATCAATATGTTATGAGAATTAACATAATTAGAATCATAATAAATTCATATGAGATGTAAATATTATGGGGTGTAATAATTAATTATTACATAGGATAATATATTACATAAGATATGAATTTGCTAAAAACCCCAAAAGATCAAATTTTGTTGGATAAAGGTAAAATCGGGGTGAAACACGGTGAACCGTTCATGGTTCGGTCGACCGGGGCATCTTCGGATCGGTTAACCGAATGGGGAACGGGTAAGCACAATTGGTTGACCGAGATTGCCCAGAGTGCCTGGACAATCGGGTTCGGTTAACCGATTGGAAACGGTCAACCGAGAAGTAGTATTTTCGGTAGACTGAAGGTGACCCGGTCATCCGATGACTATGTTCGAGGAGCGATTTTGGTGGGTCAAAGGTAAACTGATTACAAGACGTGGTTCGTCCGAATTATTCTTGGGAATTTTTCTCATACAGATTCGGTCGACCGTCTAGCTCACGGTGCACTGAACACATGTTATAACCGAATGGTTCGGTTGACCGAATAATACTCGGTCTACAGAACAAGAACGATTCTGCCTGTATTATTAAGAGATTAATTAAATCATGGTGGAATAATTCCAGATTTAATTAAAACGTCTTTTGTGGGTGATTAAGTGGAATTTAGAGATTAATTTTAGGAGAGAAAAACAAAGGATCATGGCTAAATAATAGCTCTTGATACGGATATTTTAGGAGCCTATAAAAGGGCACATATTCCTACTTGTTTTAAGACTAATGAAAAAATCTTTCTCTCATTAATCTCTCCCTAATCACCACGAAATTTCTCTTAGTAAAATTAAGTTTGGAGATCAGAATCTCAGGAGACTTAAAGAGGGGTTATTAGCTTGATTCTAAACCTTGTTCGAGATTGATTGGCTAGCTCCTTTCTATCTAATCCTTGTTTAGAGTTTGGTGAACACTCGGAGGCAATTCCGTGGAGGATTCAACGGGCAATGTGACTCCGGATCATCAAAAAGGTTTTAGAGAACCTTTAGGTATGATTCTATCTTTGTGGATTATTTTAGTAAATGTAGGTTGCATGTTATTAGAATAAAACACAAATAGATGTACATAAAATTGCTGAAAATATGAAAACGATCTTGTATGATGTATTAAAACTTTAAAATATATACATACATAGGGACACGAAATCCTACAGTGGTATCAGAGCTTTTAGTTCATATTTTCAACAATTAGACTATATAATTAATTTTAGTTTACCATCTACAATCAAAACAATTCATGTTTTATGTCTTTTTCGAGTTTTCGACAGTTTTGTTGATTTAATTCTAAATTGATGCTTTTGATAGTTTTAAATGTTTTAAAACACATCATGTGAATGTTAGAATTAAGATTTAGACTTATGTCTAATTTATAGAATTTTCGTTTTAATTAAATGATTATTTTATAAGGAATCAACAAAACGAAAAAAAGCATATGCTTATCTTTCTTTAAATGTTTAATTTTAGAAATTGGATAAACATCGGTTCAAATATTTTATAAATTGAACTATGGATGCATAAAATCTTTTTTAATGGATTTCAAATGGTTTTAGAATTGTTTGATTTAAGAGATGCATGATAAACTAAATCGAGTAATATATAGTATATGTACATGCGTTGCTCGAGTTCTCTAATGCAGGGATATGTGAGTTTATATGTTCCATCGAAGCCATGTGTGAATGAATGAATGAATGTGTATGTTATTATTATTCAATCACATGGGATTATGTATGTAAAAGCCAAATTTTATTTCTATGTATATGCATGCATTTGAGAGGATTTTTACATGGGACTTGCACTAGACAATTTTCAAAATTGAGAGATGCATGTTTATATTTTTGCAATATCAACATCCATGGTGCAAGACGAAGACGCTGAAGAAGCGCAAGGATCAAGGATCGAGGATCAAGGATCAAGGACGCGGGAACATATAAACTCACACGATGTTTGTGTGAATGGATTTATTTATGTTTGTGTGCTTGATATATGTGTGATTGTATGGATGAATGTTAGGATGTGTATAAATGATAAATATGCATGATCACCTAAATTCTAAAATCACATATAAATGTTTTAAATTGTCCAACCAAAAATTAAGAGTATCTTTCTTTCTTATTTCATCCACTAGCAGTCATCGATCGAGGGATATTCTACTCGCCCTTAGCGGGAGATAGCTTCCTCCATCTTTGGGAATAGTGGGAGATGTAAGGTTGTCAATTGTTGTACCACGAATAGATGTACGAGGTGTGATTCGCCCTTAGCGGACACCGAGTATATTTGTTTGTGAATACAATGGATAAACGTATCTCGTATCAAATGAAATAAGTTTTCTTAACAAGACCCGGAGCCCTAGCTCGGTTTTGGGAAAGAGAGTTTTTCATACGAGGATTGGTCATATTCCCTCCTACTTAAAAACGACAAGAGTCATAAGAGTTTGGAAATGCAAATGTTGCGATATTTTGAAATGGTTATGATCAGAAAATGTTTTCTTACCTTGATTTTATAATATATCTGATAGCCCTTAACTAGTTTATATTATAATTGATAGGATCTTGAATTGCTGCATTTATGGACAATTTTTTTATTTGCGCTATTGTTTTTAAAACATAAAATTGACATTAAATCCCATATAATTTATTTTGTAGATATGTTGAATATTCAACCTATTGTGCGATTTATGATTGAAAAACATCCTTTGGCAAATGATGGCTCAAACTTCATAAGCTGGCAACTCAAGCTAAATATCATGTTAAAGTTTGAGAAACTGTCTCATATTTTGGATGGTGAAATCCCAAAATTAAATGAGAGGACAACCGATAGTGAGAGAGAGGCAAAATCCAAGTGGGAAGACCAAGAGAACCAGGTTCACGGTCTATTGTTAGCCTCCATGGGTGACTCGCTTCAGGCGAAATACTTGGATTCAAAACCCAAAAAGACCACGGAAGCTTTAACAAAGATGTTCATAGATAGTGCTAGAAAAGAGCGTTATAAGACCACCATCGCACTCACAAGGTGCAACATGGCGGAGGGAACATCGGTATCCATGCATTTTCTCACGATGCAAGGATACCTTCAGAAGTTGTCGAAGCTCTCTTCCCCGATGCCTGATGACATTGTGGAAGATTTGATTCTTGGCTCTGTAGCCCCGTCCTACAAGGACTTCATTATGCACTATCATGTGCATGAGAAAGGGTGAGTCTTGAGGAACTTCACAACGCTCTCAAAACGGCTGAAGTTGACATGGGCAAGGGTCGGGACAAGCACGTCCTAGCCGTCCATGAGAGGAGCAAGAAGATCACCAAAGGTAAAGGCAAATTCACCAAAAATACGTCAATCAAGAGCAAGGGAGTAGGAGGTGCTCGTGCGAGTGCCTCAAGGAGGAAATCTTTGAAATCTCTGACTCCTAACACGGAGTGCTTTCACTGCGGTGAAAAGGGACACATCCGGCCAAATTGCCCCAAGTACAAGGAAGACCTTGACAATGGAATGATTGAACGTAAGCGCCCCAAGAAGGCCAAATGTATATTTGTTATTGAGATAAATTTAGCCACCTCTGTCCATGATTGGGTAATTGATACCAGATCTTGTGCTCACATAATTTCTAATGTGCAACTACTAAAGGATAGGAAGGAACTCGTAACGAACGAGATGATTTTGAAGTTCTGAAATGGTGCAAGCGTTGTTGCGATTGCACAAGGTTCTGTGGAGCTTCAATTATCTAGTGGTTTAAATTTATGTTTAAAGAATGTTTATTAGGTGTCTTCGATTAACAAGAACATTATTTCTGTATCATGCTTAGATATGGATAATTTTAATATAAATATTTCAAATTCTTGCTTGTCTATATCGAAGAATGGTATTTTCTATGCAAATGCATTCGTAAGGAATGATCTCTATTTGCTTGAATTGAATAATAAACAAATCTTAAACATCAATAACAAAAGACTTAAAACTACTCACGTGAATGATACACTATTGTGGCACTATCGTCTTGGTCACATAAATGAAAAACGCATCAAGAAATTGCAAGAAGCTAATCTTCTTGTTCAACTTAATTTTAAATCATTGGAGACGTGCGAACCTTGCCTAATGGGCAAAATGACCAAGAGGCCTTTCAAGAAGAAAGGACCGAGAGCGAATGACTTGTTGGATTTGATACATTCAGATGTATGTGGTCCGATGAGTACTAGTGCAAGAGATGGTTTTAGGTACTTCATTACATTCACGGATGACTATAGTCATTATGGCTATATTTATCTAATGAGAAACAAAAGTGAATCCTTTGACAAGTTCAAGGAATTCAAGAATGAAGTAGAGAATAGACTCAACAAGTAAATCAAGTCTCTACGAACGGATTGTGGAGGTGAGTACTTAAGTACCGAATTTGACTCATTCCTAAAGGAGTGTGGTATTGTACCACAGCTCACCCCTCCCGGTACACCTCAGTGGAATGGGGTATCCGAAAGGAGGAATAGGACATTACTCGACATGGTTCGATCAATGATGAGTCAAGCTGAATTGCCGCTTTACTTTTGGAGTTATGCACTAGAAGCTGTGGCTTACACACTAAATAATGTTCCATCCAAATCCGTAGAGAAAACGCCTTATGAGCTATGGAGTGGTAAAACACCTAAGCTAAATTTCCTCAAGATTTGGGGTTGTGAGGCCTACGTCAAGAGATTGATGTCGACTAAACTTCAACCAAAAGCGGATAAGTACTTCTTTATAGGTTATCCTCGTGAGACAAGAGGATACTACTTTTGGCATATAACCTCCAATCGAGTGATTGTAGAGAGGGATGCCGTATTTCTAGAAAAGGAATTTCTGGAAAGAATAAAAAGTAGTGGGAGTAGAGTTGTGCTTGAGGAGACTCAAGATATTCTACAAGATCATGACATGAATGGTGACATTCAAAATCATGAAGGCCCAACCGAGGTTCCTTTGGTTAGTGGGAGCGTGAGTGAGAGACCCTCGCAAGAAATTGTGAGAGAAAATCAATCTTCCCCACCAAGAGTACGTTCGAGAATCGAACACGAACCAATTCCGCAACAAATTGTGGAAGAAGTTCGAGAAGTACACGTAGAACCAAAAGAACTTAGAAGGTCAACGAGGGAAAGGAAGAAACCCGATATGTATTTGGGACTTCATGAGATCATGGTACTAGATACCGATGATCCCTCCACCTTTCAAGAAGCAATGGAAAGAAAGGACTCCAAACTATGGTTTAAGGCCATGGAATCCGAAATAGAATCCATGTATGATAATCAAGTGTGGAACTTGGTTGACCTTCCTCAAGGGAAAAAAGGTCATTCAAAATAAAGGGGTTTTCAAGAGGAAGATAGACATGCATGGGAACTTGACAACCTACAAAGCGAGGCTTGTAGCAAAAGGTTTCACTCAAGTTCAAGGAATTGACTATGATGAAACTTTTTCACTGATTGCTATGTTCAAGTCTATTCGGATTATGCTCGCTATTGCCGCATTTCATGATTATGAGATATGGAAAATGGATGTCAAAATGGCGTTCCTTAATGGGAACTTGGAGGAGGATGTGTACATGGTACAACCTCAATGTTTTGAAGATCCAGAGAATAGCGAGAAGGTATGCAAGCTTCAAAGATCCATTTATGGATTGAAGCAAGCATCAAGGAGTTGGAACAAGTGCTTTGACGAAGAAGTCAAAAAGATTCACTTCGTCCAAAGTAAGGAAGAACCTTGTATATACAAGAAGGTTAGTGGGAGCCACATAGTGTTCTTGATCTTATATGTCGATGACATACTCCTCATGGGAAATCATATACCTTTGCTTGAGCAAACGAGAAGTTCATTGAAATCTGCATTTTCGATGAAAGATATGGGTGAGGGTCAATACATCTTGGGAATCAAGATATATAGAGATAGATCTCGTAGACTCATTGGCCTAAGTTAACGTACATACATTGACAAGGTCTTGGAAAGGTTCAATATGAACAACTCCAAAAAGGGCAGTGTGCCAATGAGTATGGGTGTGCAACTCAAGAAGTCTCAACGTGCTGAATCACGTAAAGACTTGGACTACATGAAAGATATCCCTTATGCTTCGGCAATAGGATCAATCATGTACGCGATGACTTGCACAAGACCCGATGTCTCGTATGCTCTAAGCGTGACAAGTCGTCACCAATCCAACCAAGGTCCTGAGCATTGGTTTGCGGTCAAGAATATTCTGAGGTACCTTAACCGGACCAAAGACAAATTTCTTGTTTATGGAGGACAAAAGGAGTTAATAGCCAAGGGCTATTAGGATGCGAGTTTCATGAGTGATCCCGATGATAGGAGGTCGCAATAATGATATGTCATTATTCTCGAAGGTGGAGGCATGAGTTAGCGTAGTTGGAGCAAATCACTACGGCAGACTCAACCACCGACGAAGGCAAAATAAATTTACTATGGGTGGACACAAACAACAACACAACTGATCCATTCACCAAACCCTTATCCCAAGCCAAGGACGAAATGCATTTCGAGTCCATGGGTCTGTGGAACCATGTAGATTGGCTTGATGAGTGATTAGAGAGGGTTACCCTAGTTATTATTGTTTTATACATTGAGAATGTATGTGAGAGAAAACTTTGATAACAAATGGGAGATTGAAAGGAATGTGTTCTAAAAGCTTTACTTTTATATGTCAATTATTATGAGTTGAATGTGCAAACATTTTGTTCCTTGATTATGGTATTCGTCTTTTGGAAGTGTTAAGGAAGAGACGCTTGGTCCTTAACCGTAGAGCTCTAAAAGATAATGGTTTACATAAATCAAAAGTTATTCACAATCATGGTAATTAACATGGAACATTAATTACCGAGATAAGATTGTGGTGTTGGTCATAGATTGTTGTAGCTCTACAAATAATTGACGACACGAGTATATAAAAGAGGAAAATATTACTTTTATATATTTAATAGACCTAACAAGTAAAACATTGTGGAATTGTGTTTCGTATCATTAATATTTTTACTGTGTCTGGGATCCTAAGATATGAGACTTATATCTTTTCACTCAAGAAGTTCTTAATTTGATTATTGTCAAAAGCTATCAATGAGTGTAGTGATAAAGACAATAGTTGGTTGAGCATGACTTGTGCCGGAAAAGATAGCTAGTCAAACGATTATCATTGCCCCTCTTAATTGAGTGATGATATTAGTGGGTCCCTTGATAAAGCAAAATTATAATGTGCATAATGTAACTTGAGTTAAGTTACATAGTTATAATTAGCTTAAAGAGATCAAAAAATGCATATAATACAAACATGACACATTTCTACTTTGTATATATTCTTAATATCATGAGACAATGGACGGACACAAGTGGTGCACTTACATCACTAAATGGATCGTGTTTTAGTTCAGGTGGAACAAAGACATCTATGCTAATTGGGTGACTATAATGTATAGCTAGATACCGTTTATAGTCTGAGATATTAAGTGTTTAATATCACTGCCAATTAGGCTTAGATCCTCCCATACGTCACATCACAAAACTGGGAAACAAAAGGTTTGATTTTAAGTTCATATGATGTGTCGGGTTTCTTATGAAAATTGGACACATGTGGTGAATTAATTAAAATCAATATGTTATGAGAATTAACATAATTAGAATCATAATAAATTCATATGAGATGTAAATATTATGGGGTGTAATAATTAATTATTACATAGGATAATATATTACATAAGATATGAATTTGCTAAAAACCCCAAAAGATCAAATTTTGTTGGAAATAAATCCAAAATTTGATAAAGGTAAAATCGGGGTGAAACATGGTGAACCGTTCATGGTTCGGTCGACCGGGGCATCTTCGGATCGGTTAACCGAATGGGGAACGGGTAAGCACAATTGGTTGACCGAGATTGCCCAGAGTGCCTGGACAATCGGGTTCGGTTAACCGATTGGAAACGGTCAACTGAGAAGTAGTATTTTCGGTAGACCGAAGGTGACCCGGTCATCCGATGACTATGTTCCAAGAGCGATTTTGGTGGGTCAAAGGTAAACTGATTACAAGACGTGGTTCGTCCGAATTATTCTTGGGAATTTTTCTCATACAGATTCGTTCGACCGTCTAGCTCACGGTGCACCGAACACGTGTTATAACCGAATGGTTCGGTTGACCGAATAATACTCGGTCTACCGAACAAGAACGATTCTGCCTGTATTATTAAGAGATTAATTAAATCACGGGTGGAATAATTCCAGATTTAATTAAAATGTTTTTTGTGGGTGATTAAGTGGAATTTAGAGATTAATTTTAGGAGAGAAAAACAAGGGATCATGGTTAAATAATAGCTCTTGATAAGGATATTTTAGGAGCCTATAAAAGGGCACCTATTCCTACTTGTCTTAAGACTAATGCAAAAATCTTTCTCTCATTAATCTCCCTAATCACCATGAAATTTCTCTTAGTAAATTAAGTTTGGAGATCACAATCTCAGGAGACTTAAAGAGGGTGATTGGCTAGCTCCATTCTCTCTAACCTTGTTTAGAGTTTGGTGAACACTCGGAGGCAATTCCGTGGCGGATTCAACGGGCAACGCGACTCCGGATCATCAAAAAGGTTTTAGAGAACCTTTAGGTATGATTCTATCTTTGTGGATTATTTTAATAAATGTAGGTTGCATGTTATTAGAATAAAACACAAATAGATATACATGAAATTGCTGAAAATATGAAAACGATCTTGTATGATGTATTAAAACTTTAAAATATATACATACATAGGGACACGAAATCCTACGCATACAAACATTGAAGTCTACACAATCAAACTTCGTCAAACATCAAAACCTCAAAACAAAATGTACCAAAAAGGGGATGAAACTACTCACTGCTCATTATGCTAATATTCATATTAAGAATATAAAATATTCTAATTATATTAAGATTACTAAAACACAATTAAGCTAAGCATGCAAGAATTAAAAGAGACAACCTGAAAGTAACAAAGATTTATTTTATTCACGACTCACATGAAAAGTAGCATCTCTCCACTTGAGTTTTTACTCCAAAGCTTTACTCCAAGTAGAGATAATGGACACCAAGGAAAGAGTGTATGACAATGGAGGAAGAAGAGTTCTATTTATAGACATGAAAAATGCAACTGGGAACAATTCACCGATGTGGGACTAATGAAACTTCTACAAATGGATATAAACAACATAATACATAACCATGAGAATTCGGGTCGGATCTTGAGCATACTAGACCGCTAATTAGCTGTCTAGGACCGCCAATTGGTGGTCATGGTTGGTTGGATTCAACCCATTTTCGGTTGGCTCCTTCATTACTTTTAATTCTCCACGTAGGGGACACCCGGATTGGTTGTTTGAGTTTACACCTGAATTTAATTGCCAAAATACTCATCATGATAGTGTGGAGTTTCTCAATTTGCTATTTGGTCGCTCCGGGCTTACGTCTTGGTCCTTCCCTCTTGTAGATGGGTCCTTGTGCATGTCCATTTTGCTTCATTTAAGTAATTTCTTCTTATGTTTCAGTCCTTTTTCTCTTCCCTTCTCCTCTGTATTACCTAATACCTGAAATATAACAACATACACTCGAGTAGTACAATATTATGGTAAAACTAAGGATATATAGCATGAATATGATGCATGATATACTACTAATCAAATACCCCCACAGTCTTTTTTTGCTAGTCCCGAGCAAAACAAAGAAAGAGAAAAATAAAAGAAATGAAAAACATACAAAAATAGGGAAATCCTAACTAACTTTTGTAGGAATCACGGTTGCACTTAGCACGTGCAAAAAGTCATTAAACCCTATTGTCACCAAGGAGGAGTGTTGTCTCCTGAGGGTTTTCAGCGGATATACCCACAAAATTCAAACATTGATGCATTATTCAACCTAACCACTCGACTCATCGGACCCACTTTTGTCGATCATTGGACACGGTAATCCTACGAGGCCAACTCTATATATGTATTCAGTCCACACACCTAGCCTAATGAACCTTTCGTGTAAGTCAGTTATGGACTTAAGTGAAAGACATGACAACCATAACATCCTCAAGTGATACGAAGTGTAAAGTCCATTAAGGTTCTTATTTGTATTACCATCTCTCTTCTTCTTCCTTATTTTCTCTTTCTTCTTTTTTTTGTTTTTTTCTCTTTCTTTTTTTACAAGTTGGCGTTTAATTCTCCCAGGGTCAGGTTTTGTGCATGATTGCCTATGAGGACTTACATTATCATGTACACCTTCCCCTAAATCTCCACATAGGGCGATCCCTATCACCCGTGTAACGGGAGTTCGGTCGGTGCATCCCAAGTCAGATGACTCGAAAGCACCAGTGGACTTCTTTATTTTTTTGAGTGCCAAAACCCTATGATTAGTCTCCCATCGAGGGAAACCGAGGTGCATCCTAATGACTACATAAGTCCTAAAGCCGGTGTTAGACATCCAAATGTATCATGTTCAAGTCAATTTCAGGAGCTTCTATTTTTACTTGGCCTCTCAACTGTTTTGGTAATGCTAAACACACACAAAAGCCACAAAACATTTTCTTTCGCAAACACATGAATATTTTGAAAGAAATGTGAAAATTTAAAGCATTAGGCATACAAAAGAAGACAAGTCACCCAAGGATCATGGCAAGTAGATATATCGATATTAAATGCAGCACACTAACATGACCCTAACAATACACACAAAAGAAAACGAAAAACGCAAGACAAAATCAAAACAAAACAGAAAACTATGTACATACGTGAAACACCCCCCCACACCTAATTCATGCATTGTCCTCAATGAATGTGAGCATGATACTATATGAATTTATGTATGAAAAAGAAAAGATCTCACCAACGTGAAGCGCAAAAGAAAGTTCATGGTTATGTGGATGGACATATACCCAAATTCCTGAAAACCTGTGAGATACTTAAGAAGGGAGACAAATACGTGAAAGAAATGGGGCCCAAATACACATGGGTTGGAGCCCACAACAATCAATGCTCACTCTTGGAGTCTTTTTATCTTTTTATCTCGTAATTTTTTCTATCTTTTTTCCACTTTTTTGTTTGTTTGTTTTGTTTTGTTCTTTTTATATATATATAGTATGTGCAAACATGAAAGGAATGATCATGTCAAGTGATCACATCCGTAGGAAGTTCGTGTAAAGACACGACTTCTGCCTTTAACTCTGTCACGGTCCCCACCAAGTACGGGTTTAGCCGGTGTCCATTAACTTTGAACACGTCGTTGTTACTTGGGTTTTGAATCTCAACCGCCCCGTGTGGGAAAATGGTTAACATAATATAGGGTTCAGAGAAACGATTCTGAAGTTTTCCCGGAAACAAGTGGAGGCGAGAGTTATACAATAAGACATCTTCTCCCACCGTGAGAGTTTTGATCCGGACCGTGCGGTCGTGAAATTTTTTGGTGCGGGACTTGCAAATCTTAACATTTTTGTATGCCTCATTTCTCAACTCCTACAACTCGTTGAGGTCCAACTTACAGTTGGCACCAACAATATCAAGGCTTATGTTAAGATGTTTGGTTGCCCATAATGCCCGGTGTTCAAGCTCTACAAGAAGATAACAAGCCTTGCCATAAACAATCCGAAAGGGAGATATGCCTAGGTCAGTTTTATACGCAGTGTGGAAGGCCCACAATGCGTCATTCGACTTAACCGACTAATCTTTCCTCGAAGCATTAACCGTCTTTTCGAGTATCTGCTTGATTTGACAGTGGAGATTTCCACCTGGCCACTGGGTTTGAGGATGATAAGGTGTGACCAACTTGTGTGTAATGGAATATTTCCTCATCACTGCCTCGAAGGATCGGTTCATAAAGTGTGTCCCTCGATCACTAATGATACAACAAGGTGTCTGAAACCTCGCAAAGATGTGTTCTTCTAAGAATTTGATCACGACCTGACGATCGTTAGTGTAAGTGGGGATCTCCTCAACCCACTTTGACACATAATCAACTTCCATCATAATGTAGGTGTGGCCATGGGACACGGGAAAAGAGCCCATGAAGTCAATTTCCCAAACATCAAAAACGTTGACCACTAGAATAGGATTAAGAGGCATCATTCCACGTCTCCCAATGCGGCCCACACATTGACACCGATCACAAGCTTTGCAAAATGCAAAAACATCTTCAAACTGAAAGGAATGTGTTCTAAATGTTTTTCTTTTATATGTCAATTATTATGAATTGAATGTGCAAACATTTTGTTCCTTCATTAATGTATTCATCTTTTGAAAGCGTTAAGGAAGACGCTCTTTGTCCTTAACCGTAAAGCTCTAAAGGATAATGGTTTACATAAATCAAAAGTAATTCACAATCATGGTGGTTAACATGGAACATTAATAACCGAGATAAGATTGTCATGTTGGTTAAGAGAGATATTGTCGCTCTACAAATACTTAACAACATGAGTATATGAAATGGAAAATGTTTCTTCATATTTTGAATTGACCTAACAAATGAAACATTATGGAATTGAGTTTGTGTCATTAATGTTTCATTGTGTGTTTGAATCCTAAGATATGAGACCTATATTTTTTAACATAAGGAGTGTATGATTTGATTATTGTCAAAAAACTATCAATGAGTATAGTGATAAAGGTATTAGTTGGTTATACATGACTTGTGCCGGAAAAGATGATATGTCAAAAGATTATCATTGTCCTCTTGACTTGAGTTATGATATTATTGGGCCCTTGATAAAATGAAATTATAATGTGCACAATGAAACTTGTGTATACTTACATATTTATAATTACCTTAAGAGATCAAGAAATCAATATATAATACAAAGATGACACATTTCTACTTTGTATAATATTCTCAATATCATGAGGCAAGGGATAGACACAAGTGATATTTTACATATCACTAAGTGGACCGTGTTTAGTCTGAGTGAGCAAAACATCTTTGTTATTTGGGTAACTATAATGTGTAGCTAGATACCGCTTATAGTTTATGATATAATGTGTTTTATATCATAGCAAACATAACTTAGATCCTCCTATAGGTCACACCATAAAACTAGAAAACAAGAAATATGATTTTATATCTTATATGATGTATTAAGTTTCATGTGTTATATTTTAAGTTTCATGTCCCAACCATTTGACCATTTTTGCATATATTAATAAGATTGTTTTTACTGATTAATGGCTGGATTTAATCCACTTTGGTCAAATGTAGTTATGGGATGATGATGTGACAAAATACACAAGAGATCATGTGCAAAGTGGTTTGCACATGATGTAGTTTACTGGAGATGTAAACAAGAGATCATGTGTAAGTGGTTTGCACATGACGTGGTTTAGTGGAGAGATTAACAAAGGATCATGTGTAAGTGGTTTGCACATGATGTGGGTTAGGGGAAATCCTATAAATAGGTCCCTCCTCCGTTCCTTGTTAATAGTAATGCAAAATTCTCCTCTCTCCAATTTTTCCATCATTCCATCCAAAATTCTCTTACTTTTAATTGTGCGCTAGAAATTAATTTCTTCGGTGTATAGAAGGGGTTATTAGTTAGATTCTAATCTTGATTTAGAGATCGATTGGCTAGCTCATTTCTCTCTAATCTTGTTTAGACTTTGGTGAACACTTGGAGGCAAATGGGAGGACGATTCAACGGGTAACACAACTCTGGATCTTCATAAAGATTTTAGTGAACCTTTAGGTATGATCTCCTTCTATTTATTTTAATTTACATGTAGATTACATGATATTATAATAAATATAAAATAATGTAAATAAAATCGTCAAAAATATGGAAATCGATCTTGTATGCATGTATAAAAAATCTAAAAAATATACGTACATAGGGGCAAGAAATCCTACAGTGGTATCAGAGTATTTAATCCATATTTTCAATGATTAGACTATATATTTAATTTTAGTTTACCATCTCCAATCGAAACAATTTGTGTTTGACGTCTTTTTCAGTTTTTCGATAGTTTTGTTGATTTAATTCTAATTAATTTTTTCGATAGTTTTAAATATTTTAAAACATGTCATGTGAATATTAGAATTAAGATTTAGACTTATTTTTAACTGCGTAAATTTTTTGTTTATATTAAATGATTGTTTTACAAGGAATTGACAAAAGAAAAAAGACAAATAAGTTTATTTTTCTTTAAAGTTTTTCGTTTGGGAATTTAAATTAGCTTCGGTTCAAATGATTTAAATTTTGAACTATGGACGCATGAACAACTTTTAATGGATTTCAAATGATTTTGAAAAACAAAATCCCCAAAAGAATTCATATCTCTTCCATAAATGCTAAACAACAAAGTACGGGAGAGTTAGCTCAATGTGAGCTGACAAAATGTGAATACAAAATGTGAATACAAATTGCAGCCATCAAGGCTTGCTTAACCATAGGATAACGTGAAAAAACCTAGTGGGGTCTAGGAAAAACCAAATCCAAGAGTGAAGGTTTAACTGATCCAGTCCAGTAATCTTCAAATTCTTCGTGGGCCAGAAAAGCCCAGTTCGGACTTGATCAAAAAGGTGGGAAAATCTAGTAGGCTTTGTGTCCTCAAGGTCTCGGAGAAAAGTGAAAATGCACCACTTCAAACCCGGTAAAAACGGATAAACTGTTAATTCTGGTTGCAGCTCATGAATGCGTCAATTCTCTTGATCTTAAATTCGATGCCCCCTGTAATGCCTGGCTGAGTTAAGAGCAACAAATGCTTTCCATTGTGATTGAGTAAATAACTCTGCATCATTTAGCAACATCCACGCCCATCAACACAAAGCAGTAGCTTGTGTGGAAGACAACTGCTCCTGCCAAAAGAAGCATTCCCATCTCCGACAAATTGCCCAAAATGGAAGCAATTTGGTCGGTTCCACGTTGAGCTCACCAATGCTTTGCAAGACTTTTTCTCAAAGGAAAGATTGTGGAAGCCCACTGTACCAATGCTTTGCAAGACTTTTGCTGAAATGATGGGCAGCTAATCACTGCACCAAAACAAAATGATTAGGAAAAAAGTGATCACCAAGAGAGAAATAGATTCCTGGAGATTAAGTATTTTTGATTCTGTGATAAGGTAACCCTTGTCTTTCAAGATTTAAAATCCCTTTGAGCAAGTGTGGGAGCGCCTGAAAAGCAGTATACACCAGGGTAGATTTGCTTTGAATATCCTGATTAGCAATGAAATCAGTAGAACTATTAGCCTCTCGGAATTGATGGTTTGCAGAAGTAACCAATTCCCCCCACAACTTCTTGAACTCAGGAATCCACCTACTTAAGGAGGGGTGAATCCATTATCTAGTATTGATGATATCCAACAAAGATTTTGAGTCGGATTCCATAATCACCTTGGTGACTTGCTTGACTTTACACAACCTTAAACCCTGTAAAATAGCTCTGAATTCGGCATACAAATTGGTGCCGAAACCATAGTAACCCTGATAAGCAAAGATAAGGCTGCCATTGTGATTTCTCAGCACCCCTCCTCCTCCACAAACACCTGGGTTACCTTTACAAGCCCCATCAGTGTTAAGTTTGAAGCAGAGGGTCTATGGAGCATGCCAGGTGACCACTTTAATATTTTGATCTCTATTAATTTTCTTGTGAATGAGAATTTTGTTCAGCACTTCACTGTCTTTGGCTGAATCCTTGAAGCTGTCTTTAATATGAGTAACCAGATAAGCAAGCCAGTGTTTCAACTTATGTGTGATACCATGATTGTGACTAACCTTACCACCAAACTTGCATGAGTTTCTATGCTTCCAAAGATCCCAGACAAGACAACAAGAAATCCATTTATTAAGTAATTGAACTCTAATGATAGGTTTGTGAGGATGTAAACTCTTAAGGAATTTCTGTTTGGTGTTAATTATGTCCTCATTAAAGTCCCAATCAATCCAGCTCCAGCCAATTTTAGCAGCTTCACTCTCAAAAAAGAGGTGGTGATGAGCTTCAAGCTTAGGTTGTTGGCAACAACTACATTTTGAAGCCAATTGAATCCCAATTTTCTGAAGATTGTCCTCTAAAGCTAATTTGCCATGAATATATTGCGAGGTGTGCATAGATATCCTTCTTGGAATAGATTCAGACCATATTTTATCCTCCTACTCCACTTCCTCTTGTTGCTGGATGGATTGCCAACCTGTCTTAACTGAGTACTGCCCATCTGTGGTAGGAGCCTAGTAAAAGTGATATTGTTCTTCACTTAAAATGAAATATCCTTCCATAATATCTTCAATTATCTCAGTAGGAAGTTGTAGATCCTCTAATTTCTCTTCAAGATCCTCTTCTTGGAGCACATCTCTCACAGTAAGGTCAGGATGGATGATAGAAACACCTTCTTGCTGAGCAATAGGTCCCCTTTCTAACCAGATATCATTCCAAAAGTTTATGTCACCTCTTTCCACACACCAGCGAAGTGATTGTTGCATTTGTTGCCAGGCATATTGTAAAATTTTCAATCTTGCAAGCCCTTTTCTTAATTCAGGTCTGAGCTCCATGTTTCCATATTTGGCTTTCATGAATTTCACATAAATAGAGCTTTGGAGATGAAACTGCCAAGCCATTTTCATCCTCATTGCCAACATGATATCCTTTGATTTCCTAATTCCTAAACCTGCAGCTTTGAGTGGTTTGCAAATGGAATCCCATGCAATCCAGTGCTTCTTCAGCCCTCTATCATTATGACCCCACATAAAATTTTCCATAATCATGTCAATTTTGTGAAGAACACTTTTAGGAATGTTGTAAACTGCATGAGTATGGATAGGAAAACTTGAGAGAACATGCTTAATCAATATTAATTTGCCTCCCTTGTTCAGAAGCTTCCCTTTCCACCCAGCCACCTTATTTCTTATTTTCTCCACAAGATGATCAAAATGGTTGTTCTTGGTGATTCCTTTGAAAATGGGGCATCCCAAGTAGATGAAAGGAAAATTCCTTTTTTGCATGTTAGCGATTCACTGAATTTTGTGTTGTATGCTGGCTTTCATTCAGCTGTCCACAAAAAAAATGGCTTTACTTCATGTTAATTTTCTGTCCAGAAGTAGCTTGATATTCATTAAGAAAAGAGAAAAGATTCTGAAGTGATGCAGTACTCCCATTAGTAAATAAAATGGTGTCATCAGCAAATTGCAAATGTGTGATGGGTGGGCATTTCCAGTGAGTCTTATAGGGTGTAATTTTCTTTTCAGTAAGTAATTTTTGCAGCCCTCTACTTAACACTTCTTCTGCAATAATGAAAAGATTGGGAGAGATGGGATCACCTTGTCTTAATCCCCTGGTGCTTGTGAAGAATTCAGTAGTACCATGAAGAAGCAAAGAAAAATGATTAGCAGTAACACACACACTCAGAAGTTTGATGAACTCCCGGTTGAAACCAAATTTGGTCATAACTTTGAACAAGAAGCTCCACTCCAATCTATCAAGTGCTTTCTCCATGCCCAATTTAAAAGCAATATTACCTCCATGAGACTTTTCCCCAATGTGCTGAACCAGTTCTTGGGCAAGTGCAATATTATCCTCAATTTGTCTACCTTTGACAAATCCTCCCTATTCTTGTCTGATAATTCTCTGAGCAAGCACCTTGGAGATAATTTTGTAGTGAACACTACATAAACTTGTGGGCCTCAAATTAGTGAAGTTGTTAGGGCTCTGAATCTTAGGTATCATGGTTATGAAGGTAGCTTTCATAGCTCTGGGAAGAGTTTTAGAGATGAAAAACTCTTGAATGGCTGCAGTGATTTGGTGACCAATAATGGCCCGGTGTTTTTAGTAAAAAAATCCATTAAAACCATCTGGACCCGGAGAGTTGTCAGCAGGGATGCTATGTATTGCAACCTTAATTTCATCAGGACTTGGGACTTTGAGAAGCATTTCATTATCAGTGGAATCAAGCAGATGTGGGATACAATCCATGATTTCGTCCTCATTATTGTTCTGACAAGAAGTGAGCAAATCTTTGTAGAAACTTATACCCTCTTTGTGAAGTGTCTGTAAATTCCCTTTGTACCTATCACTTTCAAGAATAGCATGGGCAGTAGAGGTTCAAATATTGTGGTGACTATATTGTGAAAAAATTAGTATTTCTGTCGCCTTCATTGAGCCAATCAACTCTAGCTTTCTGTTTGTAATAAGCTTCTTCTTGTAGGAGCAACTGATTGTATTGTTGTTTGAGTTCCAGAAGATTATGCCAAAATTCAGTAGTCATTATGCTGTAGTTCAGTATCCATGGCAGCTATTGAAGAGGTTTATTAGTAGGTTTCAAAATTCCATAAATTAGTAGGAGCAACTGATTGTATTGTTGTTTGAGTTCCAGAAGATTATGCCAAAATTCAGTAGAGTCACACCATAAACCTCTTTGTTCCACACTTTCCACTTTAGTTTGAACTCTTTCAAATTAGTGCACAACTGTTGGAGAGGTTTATTAGTAGGTTCAAAATTCCAACTTTCAAGCAATAATTTCTCAAAAGATGGGTGGGAGAGCCACATATTCTGAAACTTAAAGGGAGAAGCACCTAGTTTAGCTCTGACCTTTGGTTTAAGAAGCATAGGATGTGATTTTGGAATTGTTTGATTAAGAGATGATGGTAAACTAAATCGTGTAATATATAGTATATGTACATGCATTGTAGTAGTTCTCTTTTGCAGGGACAAATGAGTTTATATGTTCCAACGAAGTCATGTGTGAATGAATGATGTATATGTTGTTATTGTTATTATTCAATCATAATGGTTTATGTATGTAAAAGACAATTATTTACGTATATGCAAGCATATGAGAGGATTTTTACATATGACTTGCACTAGACAATTTTGAAATTGTGAGATGCATGTTTATATTTTGCAATATTTACATCCATGGTGCAAGAAGAAGTCGCGGAGAAGGCGCAAAGGTCAAGAACGCATGAACATATAAACTCACACCAATATGTGTGTGAATTAATTTAATTTATGTTCGTGTGCTTGGCATGTATGTGATTGTATGAATGAATGTTACGATGTGTATATATATAAATATGCATGATTACCTAAATTCTAAAATCACATATAAATGTTTAACCGTCCAACCAAAACTTAAGAAGGTTTTCTTTCTTATTTTATCCACTAGCAGCCATCGATCGAGGGATATTTTGCTCGCCCTTAGCAGAAGATAACTTCCTCCATCTTTGGGAATAGTAGGAGATATATGGATATTCATTGTTGTGCCATGAATAAGTATATGAAGTGAGAATCACCCTTAGTGAACACTAAGTGTATTTGTTGATGAATACAATGAACAAACATATCTCGTATCAAATGAAATAAGTTTTCTTAACAAGACCCGGAACCCTCGTTCGGTTTTGAGAAAAAGAGTTTTCCTTAAGAGGATTGGACAAATTTCCTCTTAATTAAAACGACAAGAATCATAAGAGTTTGAAAATGCAAAATATTAAAATGTTTATGATTAGAAAATGTTTCTTACACTGATTTTATAATATATTTGATAGTCCTTAGTTAGTTTATATTATAATTGATAAGATCTTGAATTACTGCATTTATGGACATATTTATTTATTTGCGCTATTGATTTTCAAACATAAAAATGACATTAAATCTCATATAAATTATTTTGTAGAAATGTCGAATATTCAACCTATTGTGCGATCTATGATTGAAAAACATCATTTGACAAATGATGACTCCAACTTCATAAACTGGCAACTCAAGCTCAACATCGTGTTGAAGTTTGAGAAACTATCTCATATTTTGGATAGTGAAATCCCAAAATTAAATAAGAAGATAACGGATGATGAGAAAGAGGTTAAAACAAAGTGGGAAGATCAAGAGAACTAAGTTCACGGTCTAATGTTGACCTCCATGGGTGACTCGCTTCAGGCCAAATACTTGGATTCAAAACCAAAGAAGACCATGGAAGCTTTAACAAAGATGTTCATGGATAGTGCTAGAAAAATACGCTATAAGACCACCATAGCACTCACAAGGTGCCACATGACGGAGGGTGAAAAGAATGTGTTCTAAAAGTTTTACTTTTTTATTTCAATTATTATGAATTGGATGTGCAAATATTTTATTCCTTGATTAACGTATTCGTCTTTTGGAAGTGTTAAGTAATGGTTTACATAAATAAAAACTTATTCACAATCATGGTAATTGACATGGAACATTAATTACCAAGATAAGATTGTCGTGTTAGTCATCGATTATTGTAGCTCTACAAATATTTGACAACACGAGTATATAAAAGAGGAAAATGGTTACTTTTATATATTGAATAGACCTAGCAATTGAAACATTATGGAATTGTGTTATGTGTAATTAATATTTCACTATGTCTTGAATCCTAAGACACGAAACTTATGTCTTTTTCACTTGGGAAGTGTTTAATTTGATCATTGTCAAAAGCTATCAATAAATATAGTGATAAAGGCAATGGTTGGTTGAACATGACTTATGTTGGAAAAGATAGTTTGTCAAAAGATTGTCAATGCCCCTCTTTATTTGAGTAAAGATATTAGTGGGTCTCTTGATGAAGCAAACTTATATGTGCACAATGCGGCTTGGGTTAAGTTACATATTTATAATTAACTTAAGAGATCAAAAAATGAGTATATAATACAAAGGTGACACAATTCTACTCTGTATATATTTTTAATATCACGAGGCAAGGTATAGACAAAAGTGATGTTCTTACATCACTAAATGGATCGTGTTTAGTTTGAGTGAGCAAAACATGTTTGCTAGTTTGGTAGCTATAATGTGTAGCTAAATACCATTTATAGTTTGTGATATTAAGTGTTTAATATTACTGCCAATATAGTTTGGATCCTCCTATAGGTCACACCATAAAAATGGGAAACAAAAAACCTGATTTTATGTTCATATGATGTATCAGGTTTTGTTGAACGTTTTATTTAAACCGCAAGTGCACGACCGCGATGAAGCGGTGGCAAGTACGGGTCGTCCTCAGGGAGGTGAGCATGCTCTAGTTTATCAGAAATCAAGTGGCAAAAAGTGGGGGAGAAAGATTGATTTTTCTACTCTACACTAAACTACACTAAGAAGTATGAAATGCGAACGAAAAAAACAAACAATGAAATGACAACTAAGCTAAGAACAAAAGAAGAATGGCTGGAATACAGAAATGGAAAAACCCCTAAGGGGTGGAGTGAGTGCACACAAGCAAAGAGGTGAGTGTTGAACACATTCTTTAAGCACAAATAAAGGTGGTGTTATCATGCATATGAAGTGTCTAAATGTTGTGGCAAAACATATCAATTTATTCACCAACTTAGTTGATTAACATTTACATATGCAAGATGTTTATTTCAGAACCTAAACAAGCATGAGAGGTGTCTAATCATTTTGGCAAAACTCATCAAGTTATAAATTCTATCATAAACAAGCAAGCATACATTCATGTTTTATCAACACATTGGAAATAAAGCATTCAATCCATTCTCATTTGCATGTATGTACATCTACTCCACCCCCAAAGGGGATGGAACTACTCACTAAACATTACACTAATTATTAAACTAAACAAAGAAAGCATATTAACTAAGCTAATAAAACTAATAAAATGAGATTAAGCAAAGCAAAACAAGAAACATAAAACAAACAACATAATAAAGAAAACTTGTATTAAAATGACTCACATTAAAAGTAGCATCCTCCTACTTTAGTGTGTGCTTCAAGGCCTCACTTCTAGTAGGAAGAATAACCTCTTAAAATATGGAGTGATTACAATAGAAGGTGAAGAGTTCTATTTATAGCCAAAGAAAAAGCAACTCCGGGACAATCCCCCGATGTGGGACTAAACCAATACAAAAAATGGACTAAATATATACTAATATGTAACCCAGAGAAATCTTAGCGGATTTGGGCCAAAAGTGACCGCCAATTGGTGGTCTAAAAAGTCCGGATCCATCTGGAATTTGTGCTGGGCTTTGCTTAGTGTATTTGGTGGTCTTAGATGCATCTACTTCGTTTATTGGAGCTCCGACCCGAATAGAATTGGTAAAATACTCCCCATGATGGTGTGGAGTATTCTGTTTTGCTCTTAGGTCCTTCTGCCTTACATTCAGGTCCTTCTCCCTTGCATCTTAGTCCCCAGATCTCACAATTCAGTCCTTTTTCCCAGCTTTTGGGTCCTTTTATGCTTCATCTCTTCATACCTATTTATTCCTGAAAACTAAACATAAAACTCGTAACATAACATTGTTTAGGTGAAGGATAATGGATATAAGATACAAATATAAACATGAAATGATGCCAATCAGGTTTCTTGTGAAATATGATACAAGTAGTAAATCGATAAAATCAATGTGTCATGAAAATGACATAATTAGAATCATGAAAAAAATTCATTTGAGATGTATATATTATGAGGTGTAATAGTTTGACATTACATACGATAATATATTACAAGATATATGAATTTGCTAAAAAACGCAAATACCAAATTTTGTTGGATATAAATCCAAATTTTGATAAAGGAAAAAATCAGACAAAACAATCGAACGTTTTCAGAGACCGGTTGACCGAAAATTCACAGTAGCTATTGCGTGTGTGAACGGTCGACCAGATGGACGTGTTGGTCGACCAAAATATTCCAGGAACATTTTATGGGATTAATCAGTGGAGCGGTAGAAGTCGTGGTTCGACCGAAAACCTTCAGGAACTTCCGTAATTTTTTTTTGTTGGTAATCGGTCGACCGACTTATGACTCAATCTGACCAAAAACTTCCAGTAGCTGTTTCTCATGTAGAATCGGTCGACCATTTGTGTGTTCCGTTCGATCGAAATATCACAGTAGCTTTGGTAGCGTGTGATGGGTCGACCGCCGGGTTTCATGGTCCAACTGAAACCACGATTAATTGCTAATCGGTCGACCGGTTGGTTAATTTCGGACGACCGATGGACACGATTTTGCCAGAATTACTAAGGGAATAATGTTGATCATGGTTTGGATTTATTCCAATTATGGTCAAATGTTTTAAGGATGAATATGTGTCAATTTGTGATTGGTTTAAGGGAGAGTAAAGCTAGAGATCATGGGTTAGTGGGTAGCCCATGACGTGGGTGTTGGGAGAGCCTATAAATAGACTCCTCTCCTTGTTTTAATTAATGCAAAAATTCTCTCTCCCCCTAACCTCCCCACTAATCCATCCAATGTTTTCTTAATTTTTTGAAGCTTTTGGAGATTAAATCTCAGGGAGCTTTAGAGGGGTTATTAGCTAGATTCTAAGCTTAATTAGAGATTGATCGACTAGCTCCTTTCTCTCTAAACTTGTTTAGAATTTGGTGAACACTTGGAGGCAAATCGACGGACAACGCAACTCCGGATCTTCATAAAGGTTTTAGTGAACCTTTGTGTATGATTATCTTTTTTTAATATATATATGTAGATTATATGATATTAGAATAAATATAAAACAATGTACATGACATTGTTGAAAATTTGGAAATCGATCTTGTATGCATGTATATATTTTTTAAATATATACATACATAGGGACACGAAATCCTACAGTGGTATTAGAGCATTAGGTTCATATTTTCAATGATTAGACTATATAATTAATTTTAGTTTGTCATCTTCTATCAAAACAATTCATGTTTAACGTCTTTCCAAGTTTTTCTGACAGTTTTGTTGATATACTTCTAATTAATTCTTTCAATAGTTTTAAATATTTAAAACATGTCATATGATTGTTAGAATTAAGATTTAGATTTATGTCTAGTACGTAAAATTTTTGTTTTTAATTAAATGATAATTTGACAAGGAATCGACAAAATGAAAGAGACAAATAAGTTTATTTAAAAGTTTTTCTTGTAGAAATTTAAATATACTACGGTTTAAATGATTTATATTTTGAACTTTGGATGCATAAATTATTTTTAATGGAATTCAAATGATTTTATAATTGTTTGATTAACATGCGTTGCCCTAGTTCTCCGTTGCAGGAACAAGTGAGTTTGTATGTTCCGACGAAGCCATGTGTGAATGAATGATTTGTATTTTGTTATTGTTATTATTCAATTACCTGAGCTTATGTATGTAAAAGCCAATTATCTATGTCAATGTATATGCATGCATATGAGAGGATTTTACATAGGACTTGCACTAGACAATTTTCGAAATTGTGAGATGCATGTTTATATTTTTACATAGGACTTGCACTAGAAGCTACGACTTACACACTAAATAATGTTCAAGAAATTTCGCAAAAAATTGTGGAAGAAGTTCAAGAAGTCCACGTGGAACCAAAAGAACATAGAAGGTCAACGAGGGAAAGGAAGAAACCCGATATGTATTTGGGACTTCATGAAATCATGGTACTTGATACCGATGATCCCTCGACCTTTCAAGAAGCAATGGAAAGAGACGATTCCAAACTACGGTTAAAGCCATGGAATCCAAAATAAAATCCATGTATGACAATCAAGTATGGAACTTGGATGACCTTCCTCAAGGAAAGAAAGCCGTTCAAAACAAATAAGTCTTTAAGAGGAAGATGGACATGGATGGGAACTTGACAACCTACAAAGCCAGGCTTGTAGCAAAAGATTTCACTCAAATTGAAGGACTTGATTATAATGAAACTTTTTCACCGGTTGGCATGTTCAAGTCTATTCGGATTATGCTCTATATTGCCGCATTTCATGATTATGAAATATGGCAAATGGATGTCAAAATAACGTTCCATAATGGGAACTTGGAGGATGATGTGTACATGGTACAACCTCAAGGTTTTGAAGATCCAAAGAATAGTGAGAAAATATGCAAGCTTCAACGATCCATTTATGGATTGAAGCAAGCATCAAGGAGTTGGAACAAACGCTTTGACGAGGAAGTGAAAAAGATTCACTTCATCCAAAGTAAGGAAGAGTCTTGTATATACAAGAAGGTTAGTGGGGGCCACATAGTATTTCTGATCTTATATGTCGATGACATGCTCCTCTTGGGAAATCATATACCTTTGCTAGAGAAAACGAGAAGTTCATTGAAATCTGCATTTTCAATGAAAGACATGGGTGAGGCTCAATACATCTTGGGAATTAATATATATAGAGATAGATCACGTAGACTCATTGGCCTAAGTCAACGTACATACATTGACAAGGTCTTGGAAAGGATCCGTATGAAGAACTCCAAAAAGGGCAATGTGTGAATGAGTATGGGTGTGCAACTCAAGAAGTCTCAACATGCAGAATCATTTAAAGACTTAGAGTACATGAAAGATATACCTTATGCTTCAGCAATAGGATCAATCATGTACACGATGACTTGCACAAGACCCGATGTCTCGTATGCTTTAACCGTGACAAGTCATCACCAATCCAACGCAGGTCCTATTCATTGGACCGCAAACAAGAATATTGTGAGGTACCTTGACCGGACCAAAGATAAGTTTCTTGTTTATGTAGGACAAAGGGAGCTAGTAGCCGATGGCTATTCAGATGAGAGTTTCACGAGTGATCTCGACGAGAGGAGGTCGCAATCAGGATATGTCTTCCTTCTGTATCGTGGAGCCGTGAGTTGGCGTAGTTGTTGCTGAAGCGAGCACGGAAGGAGTGTGGATGAAGAAGTTCCTTGAAGAGCGTGGAGTAGTTCTCTCGAGCGAGGGACCCATAAAGTTATTTTGCGACAATAGTGCATCTATCTCGCAAATCAAGGATCCTATATCACATCACAAGGTGAAATACATGGATCGCATGTATTTTGTCACACGTGACTACATCGACAAAGGCAAAATAAATTTATTACGGGTGGACACGAACAACAATACAACTGATCCATTCACCAAACTCTTATCTCAAGCCATAGGCAAAATGCATTTAGAGTCCATGGGTCTGAAGAGCCATGTGGAGTGACTTGATGAGTGATTCGAAAGGGTTACACTAGTTATTATTCTTTTATACAGTGAGAATGTATGTGGGAGAAAACTTTGATAACAAGTGGGATATTGAAAGGAATGTGTTCTAAAAGTTTTACTTTTATATGTCAATTATTATGAATTGGATGTGAGAACATTTTGTTTCTTGATTAATGTATTCGTCTTTTGGAAGTGTTAAGGAAGATGCTCTTGATCCTTAATCGTAGAGCTCTAAAAGATAGTGGTTTACATAAATCAAAAGTAATTCACAATCTTGGTGGTTAACATGGAACATTAATGATCGAGATAAGATTGTCATGTTGGTTAAGAGAAAGATTGTAGCTCTACAAATATTTAACAACATGAGTATATGAAATGGAAAATGTTTCTTTCATATATTGAATTGACCTAACAAATGAAACATTTTGGAATTATGTTTGTGTCATTAATGTTTCCATGTGTGTTTGAATCCTAAGATATGAGACCTATATCTTTTCACATAAGGAGTGTATGATTTAATTATTGTCAAAAGCTATCAATGAGTATATTGATAAAGGTATTAGTTGGCTATACATTACTTGTGCTGGAAAAGATGATATGTGATTGACATCATATCATGCATATAATTGTGTCTTATATCCTTTATTCTTAGCCTAAGCAATGCTATATAACAAGTTTTACGTTTAAGTTTCAAGAATAAACATGTTTGAGAAGAAGAGACTCAAAAAGGACTTAAAAGCAAGGAAAAAGACTAAATTGCAAGACTTATGGACTGAGATGCAAGAGAGAAGGACCCAGATGTAAACCAAAACGTCCAATGAGCAAATCAAGAAGCTCCACACCATCATGAGGAGTATTTTGGCAATTAGATCCGAGCCCAAACATCAACAACTAAATCAGGTTCATCAAACATCAAGAAATCAATCCGAAAACGAGCCACCGAAATCCAGACTCGATCCAACTAATCATGACCGCCGATTGGCGGTCCAAATTGCTCCAAACGATTCATGGTTTAGTCGGATGTTCGATTATGTTGTTTTATGTCCATTTATAGTAAGCGTTTAGTCTCATACCGGGGGATTGTCCCCGGTTACCTTTTTCTATGACTATAAATAGAACTCTTCCTCCTCATTTGTATTTACCCATTGCTTGGTGCTACTTGGAGTAAGCCTTGGAGCAAAACTCAAGGTGGAGAAGAATGCTGCTTGTAATGTGAGTCATGTAAATAAAATATTTTTTAAGTTTGTTTTAATGTTGTCTTCTCTTTTAATTCTTCCTTGCTTAGCTTAATATTGTTTTATTTTAGTAGAAGTAATTAGAATGTTTCCTTTTCTTGATGTAGTTTGTAGTTTAATGAGTTGTGAGTAGTTTCATCCCCCTTTGGGAGTGGAGTTGATGTTTATACATGTCATGTAGTATGGAATGAAAGCTATATGTTGTTGTATGTGAGAAATGTAAGTATGCTTATTTGAATTAAAGAGAATATTTAACTTGATGGTTTCTGCCCTAATTTTTAGGTACATTCCATGCTTATTTAGGTTCTTAATAACAAACTTTTTCATGCTCATATTAATCACTTAGGTTAGTGATTTTGATGATAGATCTTGCCATGAGGTACTTAATATACGTAGCAACACTACCTACACTTGTGCTTTATCGAATGCATTAATCACCACTTATTTCATGTGTACACACACTAGTACTCCGAGGGGTTTCCATTCTTGATTTCCAGCTTGCTTTTATTAGTCACTTAGTTTAGTTTTATTTCATCTCATGGTTTCATCTTCTTTGATTGTTTCGTGCTAGTTTAGCGTAGTTTAGATTAGTGTAATCAATTCCTTCTCCCCTTTTTTCCCACTCGATTTCTAAAGAACCAAAGTTGACACACCTCCTCCTGGACACGACCCGTATTTGCCACATCTTCACTGATGCCGTGCAGTTGCGGTATTAAAACAAACACATTAAGTTTTGGTGTCGTTACCGGGGAGGTGTTCTGTCCAGACTCTAGTTTGGACGATTCGAGTGAGTTTAATCTTTTGTATTTTTGTTTCAGGGTCGTTGAAGCATCAAGGGGATACACCAGGAGAAATTTTGAGCAGAGATCAGCCCTTGGACCGTCAATCAGCGGCCCGGTTAGCTGATCTTGATCCAAATTATCTTGTGGTTGTTTTGCTTTCAATCTAGGTGTCTGGGAGCTCAATCTGTCATGTTGTGACCTGTAGTTTGCTCCCAAATCAATCAATTCCCCTTCTTAAAACAACTTAGACCATAAAACTCGAAGCAAAAGATTTGACTAATTGTCATCTATGTCATGCATCACTTGTAGACTTCGCATGCACATTGTCTTTTATTTGCTTTAAATTCCTGTTGTCGATTGCTGGTGTGAGCTACGTGCACCCGTTCTCTCATTTATGCATGGTTAGAGCATGCATTAGCTAGTAAGGTGCATTGTAACAAGAGATGTGAGTGCTTGTTTGGTGAGTTGCTTGCTAGCCTAAGATTTCAAAACATCTTTAAGGGGTATCACCTATAGCCTTCAAAGATAAGGTGGGGGATTTCATCACCCCTCCCTTAGCCCCAAAAAGCACACTCAAGTAAAGCCTTAATCTAAAAGAAAATATACATTGGCCCTAGGACTCGGGTGCATTAAGAGAGTGATTCGGTCACGACTGTCATGGCCCGATTGGCGTCGCCCACGAGATCTTCGAATCTTGGCTCACTTGCTGGGCTCTGTGGTATTCGTGTAGGATTTTGTGTACCTATGTATGTATATATTATAAATTTTTAATACAAACATACAAGATCGATTTTATATTTTCATTGATTTTATGTACATGTATATGTTTATTCTAATATCATGCATTCCTACACATATTAAAATAAACAAAAGAGAGAGGATCATACCCAAAGGTTCTCTAAAACCTTTCAGAAGATCCGGAGTTCCGTTGCTCGTCGAATCGCCCGCCGATTCGCCTCCAAGTGTTCACCAAACTCCAAACAAGATTAGAGAGAAAGAAGCTAGCCAATCAATCTCTAATTAAGCTTAGAATATAGCTAATAACCCCTCTTTAAGCTCCTAAGATTTCTATCTCCAAAACATAAAACAATTAAGAGATTTTCATGGTGATTAAGTGAGTGATTAATGAGAGAGAATTTTTTTGCATTAACATAAAAAAGTAGGATGAGGGGTCCTTTTATAGGCTCCCAAAACATCCTTATCAAGAACTATTCTCTAGTCATGATCTCTTGCTTAGTCTCTCCTAAAATTAATCCCAAATTTCTACATAAGCATCCTAAAAAACGTTTGATCAAATCTGGAATTAATCCTACCCATGATCTAATTATTCTCTTAATAATTCAGGCAAAAATTGTGTTGTTCGGTGAACCGAGAATTCTTCTCGGTTGACCGAACCATTCGGTTGACCGTGAGCTAGACGATCGACCGAACATCCATGAGAAAAATTCTCTAGAAAAATTCAGACAATCCGTGTCTTGCTTCGGTCGACCGTTGGCCCACCAAAATTTCTCCTGGCGAATCTTCTTCGGAGGACCATCACATTCGGTCTACCGCAAATATCCCAAGATAGCTCCTGGATATTTTCTCTCGGTTGACCGATTAAGCCCGGTTGACCGAATCCAATTGCCCAGGCACTCCAGACATTTTCGGTCAATCATTTGCTTTATCCGACCCTTGTTCGGTTGACCGTTCCTTAAGACACCTTGGTCGACCGAACCCAAAACGGTTTACTATTTTGATCCCGATTTTGCCTTTGTCAAATTTTGGATTTATCTCCAAAAAAATTTGATCTTTTGGGGTTTATAGCAAATTCATATCTTATGTAATATATTATCCTATATAATATTAAATTATTACACCCCATAATATATACACCTCATATGAATTTATTAATGAATCTAATTATGTCAATTCTCATAACATATTGATTCACCACATGTGTCCATTTTCACATGAAAACCCATCACATCATGTGAACTTAAAATCAAGCTTCTTGTTTCCCAGTTTTGTGGTGTGACTTATAGGAGGATCTAAGCTAAATTAGCAGCGATATTAAACACTTAATATCTCAAACTATAAGCAGTATCTAGCTACACATTATAATTACCCAATTAGCATAGATGTCTTTGTTCCACTCGAACTAAACATGATCCATTTAGTGATGTAAGTGGATGTAAGTGCACCACTTGTGTCCGTCCCTTGCCTCATGATATTAAGAATATATACAAAGTAGAAATGTGTCACCTTTGTATTATATTCATTTCTTGATCTCTTTAAGCTAATTATAACTATGTAACTTAACTCAAGTTACATTGTGCACATTATAATTTTTCTCTATCAATGGGCCCACTAATATCATCACTCAATTAAGAGGGGCAATGATAATTGTTTGACTAGCTATCTTTTCCAGCACAAGTCATGTTTAACCAACTATTGCCTTTTTCACTATACTCATTGATAGCTTTTGACAATAATCAAATTAAGCACTTGTTGAGTGAAAAGATATGTCTCATATCTTAGGATCCAAGACACAGTAAATATTTATGACACGAAACACAAATTCCATAATATTTTACTTGTTAGGTCTTTTCAATATATAAAAGTAACCATTTTTCTCTTTCATATACTCGTGTCGTCAATTATTTGTAGAGCTACAACAATCGATAACCAACACGACAATCTTATCTCAGTAATTAATATTCCATATCAATTACCATGATTGTGAATAACTTTTGATTTATGTAAACCATTATCTTTTAGAGCTATATGGTTAAGGACCAAGCAACTCTTTCTTAACACTTCCAAAAGACGAATACCATAATCAAGCAACAAAATGTTTGCACATCCAATTCATAATAATTGACATATAAAAGTAAAACTTTTAAAACACATTCCTTTCACTTCATCGTAGCGAGGTAAGGCGTGTTGAGGTCATGTAACCTCACAGTTAGGCGTCGTCTAGCTATAAGTACCTATAGTGACCGTAGGCTGCTTAAGCCGTGTTTGCTAGACTAGGCTTCTACCCTCTACCCATGCCAGTTTTTAGGGATTCTTCCATTCTCCTCTGAGTCATCATCTTCTCACCTTCCTCTACGTTCTAGTCTCCTCCCTTTTACACTATTTGTTAGCATTTTGGGGTCGAGTCGAGCACTTTTTGCAAGATTGGGCTGTGGTGGTGAGAGTGGTCGACTCGAGAGTTCTTTGTCAAGATGGATGGTTACATAGGTGACCATCCATATTATTGTTGGGACCATGACTATTCTCCCTGGTACTCCAGAACCATGCAACGTGGGGTGGCTCAGACAAACACCCTGTATGGTTGGGAGAATCTTAATTGTGTGACTAAGCAATCTTCAAATTGGGGTAATATGACAGAGGCACGGACTGCTAGACCACCATCTAGGTATGTCAGATCATATGTTGGTCAACAAACTGAGACATTACAAGAACCTTTGGCCTCTTTCATGCATGTGGTAGATGACAATGACATGAGTGCACTGGTAGCCCCTGTAGTTGTGTTGTGTGACTATTGTGGGTTGAGTGGTCATGTTTTCGGGAAATGTCCTTATGTTCCCCTAGAGCCTGTATGAGTACAATTTTTCCCAAAATACTCAATGTGACCTTTACACATCTGCGTACAACCCGAGAGGGATGGATTCATGGGGAGACAATTCTTATTCAAATTCGTATACATCATTTCCACCATTGTATCCTCCTCCCAAATACCAAGAATTCTACCAACACCCTACTCCCAATCATTGGACTCATTCTTAGACCATCAACACCCAACCCCAAAATTTCCCAAGCTCTGACTTGAGCCTCACAGTTGACCACATACCTAATTCCTTGAAACAAACTCTCCTTACATTCAGGGGAACCACTCAACAATCCATATCAAATATGACAATGCAAGTGAGTCAATTGACACAACAATTACGTGAACGTGAGGAGGGTAACCTTTCTTGTCAACATAAGGATATATCTTCTGATATCGAACAACCACCACATCCACAAATTCAAAACACATTCTTGCGGAGTCAAACTCCTAGTCAGTCTGAGGGACTTGAGGTTTCAATTCACTATCACTTCGTGGAGGATTCAATTCCAATTGACAATAACATGAACAAACTTCATTATGAGTCGACACAGGATTGTGCCTTATCTTTTTGTCTCATGGCCCTTGAGCCACGTAATCTTATTGTTGTGCCTCTTAAGGACTCACTTTTGGTGGAGAAAGAGCTGCCTAGTACCCTCAATTTCATACGACCTGATGAGAGTTTGCCTCTCACTATTGTTCCTAATCATCTTGGAAATGATGGGGCATCAAACAACTACACTGCTAATGAGGGTATTGGGAGTTCCTTAGAGGATACCTTGGGTAAGAGACCCACTTTCTGTTCTTCTGCTGAGTCGGACATGCATAACGAGGTTCTTGACCTCGTTCCGAGCCACCAGCCTGTTGGTTGGAGAGTTTGGATTGACGATCGTAACTTTAGTACCACAACGGGGGAAACTCTTCTTCTGTTGCACTATTTTTCCCAAACTCTTGAGAGGTTCGAGCTCTCTCAGTTTGATCATTTCAATGAGATGCCTTTGCGTCTAATTCATGTACCTTTCCTTGTATTTTGTGCCCTTTGTGAGGGGCCCACGCATGAGTATTTTGGCCCCGCATGGTGTCATGTTCCCATTACAAGTGCATTGACTCAGTTTTGAGGTTCCCATTTGATGTCCTTTTGACAAATGAAGATGTCAACTTATATTTGTACATAGTTATTTAAAAAAAAAGAAAAAAAGGAGAAAGACTTCATGAGTGAGCATTGATTGTTGCGGGGTCCAACCCTTGTGTATTTAGGCCCCATTTCTTTCACGTATTTGTATCCATTCTTTAGTATTTCACAGGTTTTGAGGGGAATTCGGGTTTGTGTCCATCAACATAACCTTGAACTTCTGTTTGTGCTTCACGTTGGTGAGATTTTTTCCTTTTCATGCATAAATTCATATAGTATCATGCTCACAATCATTGAGGACAATACATGAAGTGTGGGAGAGGGGGTGTTTTACGTATGTACATAGTCGAGTCTTTCTCCTTTTGTTTTGTTTGTATTAATAGGGTCATGTTATTGTGCTGCATTTAATATCGATATATCTGTTTGCCATGATCCTTGGGTGACTTGTCTTCTTTTGCTTGCCTAGTGCCTTAAATTTTCATTTGATTCAAAATCTTCATGTGTTTGCGAAATAAAATGTTTTGTGGGTTTTGCATGTGTTTAGCATGTGCAAAACTGTTGAGAGGCAAAGAAAATCCCAAAATTGACTTGAACATGATGCATTAGGATATCTAGTACACCAGCTTTAGGTCTTATATGGTCATAAGGATGCAACCTGGTTTTCTCTCGGGGGGAGAGTAATCATAGGGTTTTATTACTCAAATAAATAAAGAAGTTCACCCTGAACCTAGTGAGTTAAATAATTTGTGTCTGTTAGTATAAGGAAGTTTGTCGTAGTCAAGGACCCTTAAACTATTGTTGTGAAACCTTAAGTGTAGGGGTTTTGGTTCATGTGTAGATAAGCAATAAGTGAGTATGTGTTCTCTCTTCTCTTATGACTCCTATCACTCGGGAAAGTAGGTCTGAGGACTTAGTGCCTCGTGCTTTCGAGTCACCTGACTTGGGATGCACCGACCGAACTCCCGTTACACGGGTGGTAGGGATCGCCCTATCTGGAGATTTAGGGAAAGGTGTACGAGAGAGTGTAAGTCCTCATAGGCAATGATGAATGAAACCTCACCCTGGGAGAATCAAACACCAACTAGACAAAAAAAGAACAAAAAAGGAAATATTAAAGCAAATAAGAACGTTAATGGACTTTACACCTTGTATCACTTGAGGATGTTAAGGTTACCCTTGTCTTTCACTTAACTCCTTAATTAACTTGCACGAATGATTCGTTTGGCTAGGTGTGTAGACTGAATACATATAGAGTCGGCCCGTAGAACTACCGTGTCTAGTGATCGACGAAAATGAGTCCAACGAGTCGTGTTGCTAGATTGAATAATGCATCAATGTTCAGATTTTGTGGGTATATCCGCTGAAAACTTTCAGGAGACAACACTCCTCCTCCTTGGCGACAAGGAGGTTTAACAGCTTGTTGCACGTGCTATGTGCAACAGGGATTCCTACGAAAGTGAGTTAGGATTTCCCTATTTTACGTATGCCTTTTCCTTTCTTTAATTATTCCCTTTCTTGGTTTTGCTCGGGACTAGCAAAAGTTAAGTATGGGGGTATTAAATTGACATCATATCATGCAAATAATTGTGTCTTATATCCTTTATTCTTAGCCTAAGCAATACTACATAATGAGTTTTATGTTTCAGTTTCAGGAATAAACATGTTTGAGAAGAAAGAACTCAAAAAAGACTTAAAAGCAAAGAAAAAGACTAAATTGCAAGACTTATGGACTGAGATGCAAGAGAGAAGGACCCAGATGTAAACCAAAAGGTCCAATGAGCAAATCAAGAAGCTCCACACCATCATGAGGAGTATTTTGGCAATTAGATCCGAGCCCAAACATCAACAACTCAATGAGGTTCATCAAACATCAAGAAATCAATCCAGAAACGAGCCACCGAAATCCAGACTCGATCCAACTAATCCAGACCGCCAATTGGCGGTCCAAATTGCTCCAAATGATTCATAGTTTAGTCGGGTGTTCGATTATGTTGTTCTATGTCCATTTATAGTATGCGTTTAGTCCTATACCGGGGACTGTCCCCGGTTACCTTTTTCTATGACTATATATAGAACTCTTCCTCATTTGTATTTACCCATTGCTTGGTGGCATTCTCTCTACTTGGATAAAGCCTTGGATCAAAACTCAAGGTGGAGAAGAATGCTACTTGTAATGTGAGTCATGTAAATATATTTTTTAAGTTTGATTTAATGTTGTCTTCTATTTTAATTCTTCATTGCTTAGCTTAATATTGTTTTATCTTAGTAGAAGTAATTAGAATGTTTCCTTTTCTCGATGTAGTTTGTAGTTTAATGAGTTGTGAGTAGTTTCATGCCCCTTTGGGGGTGGAGTTGATGTTTATACATGTCATGTAATATGGAATGGATACTATATGTTGTTGTATGTGAGAAATGTAAGTATGCTTGTTTGAATTAAAGAGAATATTTAACTTGATGGTTTATGTCATAATCTTTAGGTACATTCCATGCTTATTTAGGTTCTTAATAACAAACTTTTTCATGCTCATATTAATCACTTAGGTTAGTGATTTGGATGATAGATCTTGCCATGAGGTACTTATTATACGTAGCAACACTACCTACACTTGTGCTTTATTGAATGAACTAATCACCACTTATTTCATGTGTACACACACTCCACCCCTTAGGGGTTTCCATTCCTGATTTCCAGCTTGCTTTTATTAGTCACTTAGTTTAGTTTTATTTCGTCTCGTGGTTTCATCTTCTTTGATTGTTTCGTGCTAGTTTAGCGTAGTTTAGATTAGTGTAATCAATTCCTTCTCCCCTTTTTCCCACTCGATTTCTAAAGAACCAAAGTTGACACACCTCCTCGTGGACACGACTCATATTTGCCACGTCTTCACCGACGTCGTGCACTTGCGGTATTTAAAATGAACACATCATTATGTCAAAAGATTATCATTGCCCCTCTTGACTTGAGTTATGATATTGTTGGGTCCCTTGATAAAGAGAAATTATAATGTGCACAATGTAACTTGTGTATAGTTACATATTTATAATTAGCTTGAGAGATCAACAAATGAAAATAGAATACAAAGATGACACATTTCTAATTTGTATAATATTCTCAATATCATGAGGCAAGGGATAGATTCAAGTGGTATTTTACATATCACTAAATTGATCGTGTTTAGTTCGAGTGAGCAAAACATCTTTGTTATTAAGGTACTATAATGTCTAGCTAGATACCGCTTATAGTTTAGGATATAATGTGTTTTATATCATTACCAACATAACTTAGATCTTCCTATAGGTCACACCATAAAACTGGGAAACAAGAAATATGATTTTATAATTTATATGATGTATTAAGTTTCATGTGTTATGAAATAATATACGTGGTAAAATAATAAAATCAATATGTCGTAAAAACGACATGGTTAGAATAATAAATAAATTTGTATGAGATGTATATATATTATGGGGTATAATGTTTTGACATTATATATGATAATATATTATATGATATAATGTCATTTACAACATTAGAAGATATGAATTTGTTAAAACGCCAAACTCCAATTTTTTTTGGATCTTAATCCAAAATTTGGTGGAGTAAAAAATAGTGAAAAATGGTCCAACCGTTTGACCACATTTTTGCACATATTAATAAGAGAATTTTTACTGATTAATTGCTAGATTTAATCTACCTTGGTTAAAGGTAGTTATGAGATGATGTTGTGGCAAAATGAACAAGAGATCATGTGCAAAGTGGTTTGCACATGATGTGGGTTAGAGGAAATCTTTTAAATAGGTTCATCCTCCCCTCCTTGTTAATAGTAACGCAAAATTCTTCTCTCTCCAATTTTTCCATCATTCCATTCAAAATCCTCTTAGTTTTAATTGGGTGCTAGAGATTAATTTCTTCGGTGCATAGAAGGGGTTATTATCTAGATTCTAACCTTGATTTTGAGATTGATTGATTAACTCCTTTATCTCTAATCTTGTTTAGAGTTTGGTGAACACTTGGAGGCAAATCAACGGACAATTCAACGGGCAACGCAACTCCGGATCTTCATAAAGGTTTTAGTGAACCTTTGGGTATGATATCCTTCTATTTATTTTAATATACATGTAGATTAAATGATATTAGAATAAATATAAAATAATGTACATGAAATCGTCGAAAATATGGAAATCGATCTTGTATGCATGTATAATTGTTTTAAAATATATACATACATAGGAGCACGAAATCCTACAGGAACAACGTCGGCCAGTAAAAACCACATTGAAGAACTTTGGCAGAGGTTTTCTTGGCACCGAAGTGCCCACCACATGCCTCCTCATGTCAAAAGGACAAGACGTTATGAATCTCATCGTTAGGAACACACATTCTTCTGATTTGATCGGCACAGTACTTAATTGAGTATGGGTTATCGCAGTAGAATTGATTCACTAACGACTTGAACTTGGCTATCACATTACGTGTCCAATGCGCTGACACCTCCCTGGTTACTAAATAGTTCACAATATCCACGAACCAAGGAGGGGAGGCTATTGCCATGAGATTCTCGTTAGGAAAGTACTCGTTCACCGATGGGTCCGGTGAAGCCTCAACATAGGTGCGTGACAAATGGTCAGCGACGACGTTTTCACATCCTTTCTTATCCTGTATCGTAAGGTCAATCTCTCAACAACAAGATCCAACGAAGAAGACGAGGTTTCACATCCTTCTTAGACAAAAGGTAGCAAAGGCAGAGTGATCAGAGTAGATGATGACATGCGACCCAATGAGGTATTGATGAAAATTTTCCAATGCAAATATAATCGTGAGGAACTCTTTTCCAGTAACAGAGTAGTTTAGTTGGGTGTCATTGAGACTACGACTAGCATAATAGACCACATGAGTCAAATTGTCGAATCTCTGACCCAAAACTGCTCCTATCGCATAATCAGAAGCGTCACATATCAGCTCAAAGGGGAGAGTCCACGCCGGTGCCTTGATAATTGGAGCGGATGTCAGCTCATGCTTCAAGAACTCAAAGGACTTGAAAACCTCGGGTGTGAACTCAAAGGGGGTGCCTTTGGCAAGTAGGCTCGTGAACGGTAGAGCTAGCTTGCTGAAGTCTTTAATGAAACTCCAATAAAAACCGACATGTCGAAGGAAGGAACGAATGTCCTTTACCGAGTTGGGTGGTGGTAGCTTAAAATAAGCTCATTCTTTGCTTGATCCATCTCAATTCCATCCTGAGAAACCACATGTCCCAACTTTTGAGTCCGATGATGAGGAAAATACTTTTTGAGAAATGCAGATTGAAACTGGTCCCAAGTTGTGAGGGTGCTCGCTTGGTGGCTATACAACCACTTCTTGGCGTCGTCTTTCAGAGTGAAAGGGACCAGCCAAAGATGGATGGTGTCTGTATTCAGCTGCTGCAACTTAAACATAGCACAGACCTCCTCAAATTCTCATACAAAGAGATGTGGATCACCTTTATCCGAGAAGATGGAGCATAGAGATATATTGAGGTTTAACCTCAAAGTGGTTCCAGGTTGCTTGGGGCAATGCGATGCAGGACGGAAGAGCAGTTCGCGCGGGAAAGCATCGATCATGTAAGGAAACAAGAATAAGCAGTGGAACAGGTGGGTCCAGCAACCACTCCTCGCGGTGCATATCATCTATGGAGCCCAGACTGTGTGGAACACAAGAAGAGGATGGTGTCGAGAAATCAACTACCGAGGTAGGATTGTTGACGTGCCTCGTCAAACGGCCACTCTCGTCTCGTGCCCAAATAGTCATGCACAAAGGTGCACACACACACGAATCAAATGTAAAACTTTGTTTTTTGAACTAACAAAAACTGAGAAGAGTGCATAGATGAGAAAACCAGAGGACGCAAAGGAGAGGGGAGAAGTCCTTAAGCTATGAGGTATGGGTGAGGGTAGAGGACAAGCAATAAACACAGCTCAAACAATTTATGGCTATAGGTCCTTAGGCTAGACGATGCCTAACTTCGAGATCACAAGTCTCGACACGCCTCACGTCCCTACAACGAAGACCACAATGCCCAGCAAGTGATACCAGATCTGGAGATCTAGTACGTCGTACTATCGACAAGGCAAGTTATGCCGATCATGTAACGACGGTCTCAACTGGGTCACTCTCCTAGTGCGTACGAAATCCGTATGGGTGATTGTCTACTTGCTATAGAATTAAGGCTTTAGAGGTTGTTTTTTGGGCTAAGGAAGGGATGATGAAATCCCTCACTTTATCTTTGTAGACTATTGGTGGTGCCCCTTAATTTGATTTGATTCTTAAACTAGCAAGCAACTCACTAAACAAACACTCACCTCACTCTTGTTTCAATGCAAACCTTACTCACTAATGAATGTACTAATGCGTGAATGAGTGTTAAGGAATGCGTACCTCGCTCCAGCAATCAACGACAGAAATTAAAACTAAGAGAAGACAAATAACATGCTCAAGTCATCTTTGAATGATGCAAGACCTAAACATAGCAAATGCCTAATCTTTTGCTTTGGGTTTTAGTGTCCAAGTTGATTAAAGGGAATTTTTGGGTTAAAAGGAAAGCTGGGAGCGGTATAAAACTAAAAAAAAAATCAAGAAACAAGCTCCCAGACACCAAACATGAAGTGTGAGCTACAAGAGAAACTACGGGACTAGCAGAGATTACCAGACAACTGACTAGAGGTCTATTTAGCTCCAAACTCTTCTCCCAAGCTCCCACCAAAATCTGAAGCTCACCTGACAATTTGGACAACACCACAACTAAAACAAAAAATTAAAACCACTCGAATCACCCAAGCAAAGATTGGGACAAGGCCCTCCTCGGCAACGGTACCAAAAACTTCTTAAACATTTTATTAATTAACCGCAAGTTCACGACCGCGATAAACCTGTGGCAAGTACGGGTCGATCCGCAGGGAGCGTTGCCAACCTTCAAGTGAGAAAAATCAAGTGGAAATAACAATGGAAGAAGAGATTATTACGCTACTATTAAAAGATGATTATGCTACAAACGCAAAACAAACTAGATTACGATGCAAATGATAGCTAGAAAAATTTAGCAAACAATCTGGAACGGAATATGGATGAATCCCCTAAGGGGTGGAGTGTATGTACATATGAAATGAGAGATGTGGTGAATGACACATGAAAGAATGTGTCTGTGTGTGTCATGTGTGTGTTTTCATGCATAGGAAGTGTCTAAAGATTTGGCAAGACCATCAATCCATTCACACAACTTATTAGCAATTACTACTTGATTATCACAAGACAAGGCTCAGCATCAGAAGTGTCTAAAGTTATGGAAAAACTCATCAAAAACCAGGAACTCATGTGAAAAACGAAGCTAAGCATGAGAGGTGCCTCAATCTTATGGGAAAACCCATCAAAATAAAGTTTCTTCAATCAATCAAGCGAGTAAACACTAATACAAACACACAACTAACATGTAGCATATCCAACATGAAATTTCAGCCAATAAACATGAGAAAACCAAGCATGGGAAGTGTCTAAATCTTATGGCAAAACCCATCAAAAATCCCCCAACATATAGATAATTAAAACAAACCCGATGAACATATAAACATTTAAGTCTACACAATCAAAATTTGTCAAATATCTAAATCTCAAAACATAAATGTACATCATCTCTACCCCCCAAAAGGGGATGAAACTACTCACTACTCATTATGCTAATATTCATATTAAGAAGAGAAAACATTCTAATTATACTAAGATTACTAAAACACAATTAAGCTAAGCATGCAAGAATTAAAAGAGACAACATGAAAGTAACAAAGATTTATTTTATTCATGACTCACATGACAAGTAGCATCTCTCCACTTGAGTTTTTACTCCAAGTAGAGAGAATGGCCACCAAGAAAAGAGTGTATTACAATGGAGGAAGAAGAGTTTTATTTATAGTCATGAAAAAGGCCACTGGGGACAATCCCCCGATGTGAGACTAATGAAACTTCTACAAATGGATATAAAAAAACAACATAATACACAACCACGAGAAGTCGAATCGAATCCTGAGTATAATGGACCGCTAATTGGCGGTCATGGTTGGTCGGATTCAACCCATTTTCTGTTGGCTTCTTCATTTCTTTGATTCTCCACGTGGGGTGCACCCGAATTGATTGTTTGAGTTTGCTTCCAAATCTAATTGTCAAAATACTCTCACGATGGTGTGGAGTTTCTTGGTTTGTTATTTGGTCCCTCCGGGCTTACGTCAAGGTCCTTCCCTGTTGCATATGGGTCCTTGTGCATGACAGAGAGGTCCATTTTGCTTCATTTAAGTCATTTCTTCTTACATTTCAATCCTTTTTCTATTCCCTTCTCTTCTTTATTACCTAATACCTGAAATATAATAACAAACACTCGAGTAACACAATACTGGGGTAAAATTAAGGATATATAGCATTAATATGATGCATGATATGCTACTAATCTAATACCCTCACACTTATCTTTTGCTAGTCTCGAGCGAAACAAAGAAAGAGAAAAATGAAAGAAAGGAAAAACATACGAAAACACAGAGAAATCCTAATAAGTAGCATCTCTCCACTTGAGTTTTGTTCCAAAGGCTTACTCTAAATAGAGGGAATGACCACCAAGCAAAGGGTACGATACAAAGCAAGAAGATGAGTTATGTTTATAGAAATGAAAAAGACAACTAGGGCAATCCTCCGGTGTGGGACTATTGAAACATTCCTAAAATAGACATAAACACATAATACACAATGAAGAAAAGACGAGTAAGATTTGGATCAATGAGGGTGACTAACTGGCGGTCTGGATTGCTCTGATTCGAACTGGTTTTGGATGACTTCTTAAATGCTCCAATTATTCACGTGGAGTGCACCATGATCGGTTGTTGGAGTCTAGACCCGAATCTAATTGCCAAAATACTCCTCATGATGGTGTGAAGTTTCTCAGTTTGCTATTTGATACTTTTAGCTTACATCCAGGTCCTTCCCTTTTGCAGATAGGTCCACAACTCTCACCAATCAGTCATTTTTCTCGTGTTTTGGTCTTTTTTTGTGTCTTCTTCTTCTTAAACCTGTTTATTCCTGAAATTTAAACATAAAACTTGTCATATACAATTGCTTAGGCCAAAATAGAAGATATAAGACCTAAATATATATGTGATATGATAATAATAAAAAATACACTGACGGATATTCTTTGGTGATTCCTCGTGGGTGTTTCTTGCTCCAAAAAAACATGGTGAAAAAGTTTGACGGGAAATTTCACGCCATTATTAACACCGACGACAATTATCCGTTGGAACATCTGTTGGTGTAACTAAACACCAAAGCAGGCAAGACTGACTATAGGTATATTTGTTGGTTTTCACCTACACCAACGGATAGTGACCTACACCAATGGATAACTTCCGTTAATGAAACCCTTTTCTGCTATAGTGGCAGCCTTCTCCTCGACTCCGTTCATTTGCTTCACCATCACAATTTAGGATTGGAGAAGGAAAGGGATGGGAAGAAGAACCAAAGAAACACTAGAAATAAGAGAGAGGAGGAAATGTCAGTCTACAAAATTATGGTTGAAATTCAAACTAAAATGGAACATTAATTGTTGCTACAACATATGTAAGGTGTGGTGTTGTGTGAATGTCCTTTAGTTGGTAGGAGAAATTAGATAAGCGAGGGATGAGAGAGAGAGGGTTGTAGTTGGGTATGGGTATTTTGTGGAAAGAGAAGTGTGAGATCGTACATGGTAGAAGGAAATAATGGTTTTGATAGAATGAATGATTTCTTCTTGAAGGCTGCTTTCTCCTCTCGGTCTATCATTTGTAGCTCATATGCCATGAGTTTGCCAAACAGGTCATCAACCTTTAGTTGGGAGAGAGTTGGTAATATCGGTGAAGTGAGTGTTCATCTCGCTTAGGTTCTCACTGGGTTACATAGTGAAAAGTTCATATTTATGCATGCAAAGGCTAATTCGTTTGTCTTTTGTTCTATTATCTCTTTTATAATGCACTTGTAATCTATCATATGCACTCTTACAACCACTAATCCAGTTATATTCCCATTTATTTAAGCCACAATAAAAATGTTCATGATATGTGAGTTCATCTCAACTTCTTTCAGTTTGGCTCTAGTAAGAGTGACTAATTCATCTTTCATAAGGGGTGTGAATGAGTTTTGAAAGAAGATCCAATACTTAGGGTCTCTAGATTGTAAGAAAAATCTCATTCTATTCTTTCAATAATCATAGTTTGACCCATTAGGCAAAGATTGCCTAGATATGGACAAACCCTCACAATGATTAGATAATGAAGATGCCTTGCTAAATTACAGTTAAGATGAATTTAACACGTATAAGTACGGACAACATTCAAATAGCAGAAAAATAAAAGTACGGACAACAAGCAAACCACAAGAAGATCAGAGTTTTTTATAGAGGTTATACACTCCAATCGGCTCCTAATTCTCTCTTGCAAGCCACACTCGATCACCACAAGCCCCGTTCATGACTTCACTAATCTGATCTACGTTCTGGGCCGAGATCAATCCATTTACAATTCAAGCTCGCGACAACCTTGTTGAGCTTGATTCTTCCTCTCACAACCTAAGGATGCACATCCTCTGAAGCATTAAAACTCTCAAACAACTAAAGGTGTTGTTACAAAATACTCTAACAATTGAGTATGATAGGCTTTAAGAACACAGGTGGGAAGTTTATGCTTTGAGTATGTAGGATTTGATCTTTGAGTGAGAGAGATTTCACTTTAATCAATGGGGCAAAACAGAGTGTGAGAGATGTGTTAAGCTAAAATTTGAACATCTATTTATAGCGCAACCGACAAAAGGAGTACAAGACCACAAGACAGAAGGGATAAAGAAGCAATCGATAAAAGGATCAAAAGTGATATGCCGGTTGGGTGTGAATCGGTCTATTATTTGGTTACTTCTGTTCGATCATTCACTTAAGTGATAATTTAACGGTCGTACGAATAGGCAAATCGGTTAGACCAACACAATGTAAATTGAGACCGTGTATACTGGATAATTGGTCGACCGTTAGAGCAAAAATGGATAAAGAGTTTAAATAAAGTTATTGTAAAATTTTAGGTCTGATTAGGTCTACTGCAAGGTGTGATCAGGTCGACCAAAAGTTTGTTGTGTAAATTGGGTAAAGGAGCAATCTTCAAAATAGTCGTTGGAGAATAATGACAAGAAAACGACTTGAATAGGAAATTTGAAAACCAAAGAACGGTCGACGAAAATCGTCTGAACAATAGATCGTTAAACCAAGAGTTGTTGACAAATGGTCAGACAAGATCCACGGTTTGGCCCACTAGTTTGCACAAGTTGGCTGAAGTTGAGTTTGGGTGGTTTTCCTTCTTTGGTTTGGGTGATCTATTGAAGTCCAAATAATGTGAGATTCGGTGTGTGACTTCAGGATGAAACATAGAGTGTGTGTGGATGAATATCCCAACAAATATTCTCAAGTTTATAAAGTTTCCAAAAGACTCAAATAAAGATAAAATTACATGTGTTTCAAATGCTTGATTACATGTCTTGACTTCAATCCCTTTCTCCTTGAGTCTTGATTGACTAGAAAGAGAGAAATGTGCACAGTACAAGTATATGTTCAATGCATGGAATGTGTTTGACCCAATTTGATTTTAATAAAGATTAGGTTGATTAAATCATCATAATAAACATGATTAAGGCCAACCGTTACCCTCTAGGGTTGTGAGAGGAGTCATTAGGTTTGACGAGGTTGTCCGTGAGCTTGGATTGTAAATGACTTGATCTCGGCTCGGAACGGAGATCGAATTAGTGAAGTCATTTGAGGGGCTCAGGGTGATCGAGCGGGACTTGATAGAGAGAACTAGTACCCAATTGAGGCGTCGAACCTCTACTAAAATCTCTTGTATAGTTGTGGTTATCTTCTTGTCTCTTCTTTTGTTTTTCTACCGCATAATCTATTATTGGTAGAGCACTGTAGATTACATTAAAGGGGTCATCATCGATCCAACACTTTGGATTGCAAGGGTTGGTCTAATTAGGGTCTAAAGCCCTCATACATATATATGGAAACGTTGCATACTAGTATTCGATCGTTCTTGATTCGGCTCGAACGTTTCCACACATGTATGGAAACGGTCGACCGTTATGCCCAATTCGGTGTAACGTCACGAGCCTGGACAAGTGCTTACCCGCCCGAACCCGATGCGTTAATACGATCCACGATCCTAACCGCTACGTTCTGATATTTAATCCATCTGATATGTCCATAAATAATCTAAAAAATATAATCAACAATTTGTGAGCTTGACAGCCCGCAAGTACCAACCATCAATCAACCAAAATCATAATCATGTGGAAAAAACAGAATAGGACATTCAGTTAATGAGCACAATCAAGAGACATGTATCACAAATAATATGCATGCATAACATTCTGGAACCCCCATTCAGATTTGACCACATCCTGTGTTTCTAAATCTATCAATCAGTCAGACGCACACTTGCTAGCTTTACACTAACGATAGGTAGCAATTTCCTCTCTCGGGTGGCTCCACGCTGCTCGCTGGGTAGCTCTTTCCTAAGTGGCTCAGTCAGACACATATACACAGCCACAGGACATGTCGATCGAAACACCACCATGCAACCATATGCATATCAATAGATTCAATATCGATACTCAACATGCATGCAACTACGAATATCAAGAGAGACAGGCATGACCTGAAACTAAAGAATAATGAATCAGTACTTGCCGGTCTCGCAAGCACAACCACCTTCTCTCTCACAACTCACTCAATTACTCAACACAAGTCTTCCTTCTTCTCTCACCCTCTCTCACAAAACTTCACCTCTCCGTTTCTTCTCAACTCACCTCACTCACCTTCACTTCACTCACCTTTACCTCACGAGCAAAATCTCCTTACGTTATCCTCCATCTCCTTATATATATTCATCTTTTAACCTCTCACCTCTTCAACCTCAAATCAGCTTCCAACATCTTATTCTCTAGTCATCACCTCACCTCCTATGCATCCCAAACGTCACCTCTTCTACACACCCCAACCAACCTTTCCTTCCACGAAAGGTAAAGTACCCCTTAATCCCCCTCTAATCCAATTAGCTCTTCGAATTATGATTTAAGGTTCTAACATTCGGTCGACCGAATTTGTTCTGAACAACCTATCCTTTTCTGTTTTGTGTTTCTTACACAATCATTTACGACCGAATTTGTCCTGAACAGTGACCTATGCTTTTCTATTTTGTGTTTCTTACACAATCATTTACCTTATTAATCACAACAGCTATAATATCTTAGGAGATTATAAATAAGGGTTCCCAACCTTATTTAGAATATCCCTCCCACTTTTATTTGCCTTGTACATTAGAGAGAATCCTCAAACACTCAAAGCTTCCACTTCCACACTTAAGATCCCATATCCTATCGTACTCTAAGTGTTCTCAAGATTATAGTGTCAATACTCTTGGTTACTTGTTGGTGTCATCAAGGTTGTAAAGGTTTCGGTAAAAGCCCAAAGTGTCCCTCTCGGATTGTGAGAGGAGGAACCAAGATTGATGAGGGTTGTTCGCGAGGTTGAAGATTGTAAATGCATTGTCTCCCAGCCCGGAACGGGGAGCGAATAGTGAAGACGTAAGTAGAGCTCGAAGTGTCGAGTGGAGCTTGCAAGAGAGGACGTAGGTGGGTGACCGAACCTCTGAAAAAATCCCGCGTGCATTGTGTGGTTTACAAATTTCTAGTCTCTACTTGTCTTTATTGTTTCTGCTTCATATCTTGTTTGTTTAAGTAGAGATTAACATAAAATTGATTAGATAATTGGAACCATTACGATCCTACACCCCTTTCCCAAGCCAATCCCCCAACGAAACCAGAATTGGAGTTCCAATTTTGTGGTCCCTAAATGATGAAGATGTAAATGGCTAATTTCACACACTTAAGTCCCCTTCCCTAATTTTTTGTAACTCGGCTCTGTAATGCCATCTCTGATTCCTATATCTATTCTTTGTTTGGTAACGCCATTTGGACGTCGGGATGGAGCAATAATCTAGGGTTTCAGTTTGGCAAAACTGGGAATTTGGGGTCAAAGAAGAGATCGATGGTTGGGGGTACTTATGACTGGTGGAGATGGGGGGAAGAAAATGCAGGAAAGGTTAAGGGCCATATGACAGAAAATGTCAAACTTCACTAACAGACACAAGACGATGTTGACAACTATCCAAAGGAGGTGTACCTGACCAATTTATACATTCGCAAGAATAAATATCCAATATAGTTATTTTGGAAGTGGGCCAAGCAAAACCCCCCAAAAAACTATACTTTTTTAAAAGTTTGTAGCCATATATCCCTACTAGGATAACCACTCTATAAATTGGGATGGTACATGCTACAGATTACATTAGCTTTCGTATCAAAAGGGTGTGGGACGTCTTGTGTACAAAACAAAGGTGGAATGAGTCTGAAAACTTAAGCAACATAGTAATTAAACACAAATTAAGAGACTCAAAGATTTTATGTTGTCACTTAAAAATTGAGATGATCTACAAACTTAAGCCACATGATTCCCTATTGTATTAACAAACTCCTTTTTTTGATAAATGACAAAATAATTTGTATCAATGCAACATTTTAAGTTGTGTAGAGATTTATCTCCAAAATGCATAATATGTTATATTTACTGGGACCTGTTGCAATTAGTTCTAAAAAATATTCTACAATGTGCAATTTGCAATTTCCGAGATATTGTAATTCTCCCCAAAAAGGTAAAGATTAAGGATGCATCAATCAAGATCAACATAATGTGAGTCATTCAAGAGATTGTAGTTGTTTCTTTTATGTAAAGGATAGATTGCGATTAAATATATTGATGTTACGCAGGCTCCCAGAGCAATCGTCATTAATCTAGATATTCCAGGATCCTTCTAAAAATCTCTAAAATCCACTTAGATCTCTAGCATCTAACGAAGATCCAATTAATACAATTAGATTCAATCAAGATCAATTTAGATTCAATCAAGATACAATTACATCCAACTAAAATCAAATAATGTTCAATTTGTACACCCGATACATCCTATTATGATCCAATTATTATCAACAAAGATTTGACCAAGTTTAGATAGAATTCAAACTTTTTTGACGAGTCAAAGACCAAACTAATCGATCAGATTTCAAACTGTTTGATCACTTTAGGTCAAGTTTTGGATAACGTCCAAAATCGATCAACTGATTTCAACGGGCATAGTTCAAACTGGTTGAACGTTTTATAAAATAATTAGTCGATTGGTGTAGCGTCGAATTCAAATGGCTTACGAATTTGGATGTATTGTCTTAGATATTTCCCATATTTAACCGATATCTTCGAAGTCTATAAATAGGATCATACATAAGTACTTGGATAGATGGATTTGAATGGGTTCCTATTTTGTTATTGTGGAGTACAAAATCGGAAACCCCTTTCTTCAAGTCAATGATATCCTGGGAGAAAATGACCTAAAAATTTAATATGACATCTAAAACCTTGACAATATTGCATGCGAAAAGGATAGATATTCTGATAGGAGACTCATTCTTTCTAATGAGCTAGATAGTTCTTATGGAAATTTACCACTAATGTTTAGTACACTATAAATTCAGGCTTGAAAATAACTCAAAAATTACCATCAAAAATTTACCCCTAGAGTTTTTAAGGATTCAACAATAATATCCATGTTATACAACAAGTGTATAATATGCAAAAACTAGATCACCCGTAGAGTTTCTGGGAATTCCGCAAGGGTTACCCTTACTTGTACCATCTGTGTTTAGCTTAAGGTAAGGAGAGGAATGAGGTTTCCAATTAAGAATTTGTAGATATTAGGACTCCAACCAACATAGCTATCTTGCCCAAACTGTTGGAATTATTTGTCAGTCATCTGATTTGTTTAGCTAAAGCATTCTTCCTTGTAGTTGTCAATTAGACCAGATGTTGCTTCCTTCTCTAAAAAGTGGGTTAGCAATTAATTCTCTATGTCTCTCTCAGCCAGGGGTTGTGCTTCTTAAGTACTATACTCAACCATGGACTAAAAGTATTCGAAGTTTTGGAGGCTTTCTCACACTTTGTATCTTAACCGGTTTTGTAACGCCCCTAATCCGCAATCGGGATACAAGAGTCAATCACAATCATAACAAGCGAAAAATGGACATTAACTGACAATAACCAAGTCGAGTTCTCTATTAAAAACATACCATAACGTCAAGATCAGAGTACAATGCGGAAGGGAAATACAAGAAACTCGGAATATTCATACTACATGACTACTAAGAGGTGTAGGAATATACATAACAACTGAGCTCATTGATCTAGTCCATGCGACTTAGCCCAAGTCTCCTCCAGCCGCCTATCGCATCTCACCTGCACACCCACAAATCACACCTGAGTTTTAAATTATTACACCATACACCACCCCAACTTGACACTGAACAAGGTCTAGTCGTCCTTGACGACTCACCCTAACTAAGCAACACCGCCCACATGGTTCAAAAACCAAACTAGGTCACGCCGTCCACACGATTCGTGCTAGTCTCGTGTCCAAAGGCGACCACGCGTCCCAACGAAGTTGAGTGTGCACCTCGACCCCATTGCGCATCTGATCCACAAGACAGAACTGTCACATGTCCCAAGGCGACCACGCGTCTCAGCGAAGTTGAGTGTGCACCCTCGACAAGACCGCACATCCGGCCCACAAGGCAACACCCCACTCCAACCACACGCTCGAGCTACGAGCCAAGCTCTAGTGGTCACTCAACACAACACTAGTGAGATGACCAGTCCTACATACGACTTCGGGAGCCGAGCACACGGCCGAGCTTGTGAGCAACGCTCCCAAACGATTACTCGTCACACCGTGGGTGGACCATTCCCAAACTGCCACAACACAGGGGGAAAACCGTAAATTGTAGTCATTGGTGCCTCACACGTCATCTCACTGTCATCCCACGCCCGAGTCCATGAGCATCACTCTCCAACGGTCATCACAACGTGGGTGGACATCAGTTTCACAAACCTCTCACAAGGCAAATGGGTAGATGCAATTAACCCACAAAGCACAAGTCAAACATGTGGGATCGTGTGGGTCTATGAGTCCACAATTAAGATTAATCACAATTAAACCCTAATTGACTACTTGGTTGATCGATCAAAGAAATGCAGCGGAAATTAAACTAAATCAAACTAGAAAGGTAATGCAAACCACAAGTAGACACGTCGGTTTTATAGAGGTTCGGCCGCGCCTACGTCCTCTCTTACAAGCACCTCTCGAATCTCCGTTCGATCCCCACTTGCGTCTTCAGTATGCCTCCCCGTTCTGGGCCGGGAGCAACGCCTTTTACAAGTCTTCAAGCTCGCGAACAACCCTCGCCTAGCTTGGCACCAACTCTCACAAACCGAGAGAATCACTTCGTGCTTTCACCGAAGTCCTTTCAGCAAGACCCTTGCTCACTTTACAACAATGGTAACTTGAGTGGAACTCACTCTCTAATTGAGCACAACAATTGCTAGATGATTGTATGATGAATGATGTGGAAATTAGGCTTTGGATGGCTAATTTGGAGCTTGGAGGTTGTGGAAAATCTCACTATAGGTTTGACACTTTGGAGTTGTGAAATCTTGGAAAACTAAGTGTGAACCTCTATTTATAAGCTCCTAAAGATTTCTAGCCGTTTGGACAAGATTTGATTGGGGTTTGTGCAAAGTACACAAAACAGAAAATCAGATTGCAAAAAACTGTCCAGCAACGGTCGACCGAAAGATGTAACGGTAGACCGAACCCTTGAGTAAGTTTATGGATCGGTTGACCGAACATAGGTACTGGTCGACCTAACACTTAAATTCTATAAGTCAACGGTCGACCGCACAGTTATCGGTCGACCGAACTACAGGGTTCGGTAGAGGGAAAACTCGATCGGTTGAACTAAACTTATGTCGACCGATAGCAGGTAGATTTTACCTAATAGAATGGTCGACCGAACAAGGTATTTTGTTCGAGCGGTTCAAAAGCATTTGGGGGTGTATTAAGAGAAAAAATGTGTATACGACTGTTGTATAATACGACAAATATAACGGTTGTATTTTTACCAGAAATAGCAAACGACACGGTCGACCGAAGATCTACCGGTCGTCCAAACAGGTCTGGGTAAACGGTTAACAGAAGTGTGACCGGTTGAACTGATTGGTCTGGTATAACAAATATTGTGTATAACCGGTCGACCGAAAGGTGAACGGTCGACCGAACTCAGGCAGACTGGCGACCAATGTTTTAGGTGTTTTGGTGATCTAATGGAGTCCAAATGATATGATATTTTGTGTGTGACTCCTACAAGGAACCTAGTGTGTTAATGCATGCATATTAGCTTAAGTTATGCTCAATTCACATAAGTTCCTAATACTCAAAGAAAGATAAAATTACATGTCTTCAATCCTAGCTTGATTACATGTATTGACTTGATTTTTCTTCTTTCTTGAGTCTTGATCACCTGTAGAAGTTAGCACAATACAACATGTATACCATTATACTACATGTGCTAATCTACATGTCCTAATTAAGATTAGGTTGAATTACATCATCAAAATACGGATTAAGGCCAAAAAGCCAACAATCTCCCCCTTTTTGATGATGACAACCTATATCTTAAACCAACCTAATACTTGAATTTTGTATATGTAAACTATGCATATAAATGCTCCCCCTATGAATGTGCATAATTTATCTTGACAATATCATGTAAATTTCAAGTTTCCCCCTTAATTATCTCTCCCCCTTTGACATCCATCAAAAACAACAATTAATTAAGACTTTAAGCATAGAATTTTGGATGTCTTGTAATGAAGTTGCTCCCCCTAAATTTTGCACTTCATTACACAAATAAAAGATATAACATTTAAGCTCCCCTTATCAATAAGGCTAGATGAAAACTATGAATATGATTCAAGTTAATTTCATTTGAGTTTCAACTTAGGCCTTATTCTAATATCCATTTAAAATTTGACATTTACAATCAATGGATGTGGCATATGATTTGCAATGAATATGGTAAATGATTTTCAATGAATTGAACTCTAAGGATATGACAATTAAGCATATAAACTAGATTGGAGCTAATTTTTCAAAAATATCAAAGATAGAAATTTATACCAAACTTGAATCTTGAATAGCTCCAATCTTGACTTGGTGATGCAACCGGATTCGAATTTGACGCTTTGGCTCACCCGGTCACCACCAATCTCCTATTCAAGTACCTACAAGTGTAGATTTTGGTACCCATTTTTGTTTGGGTCCATTCAATTTAGCTTTTGGCACCCAAATCCAAGTTGATTTAGGTACCCAAACACTTGAGGTTCTTTTCATGGCAATATGATGCTTTCCATTTATGTTATCTTGAACAAGATGATTTTTAACATAAAAGACATTAAAGCCTAAACCATGCTTGTCTAAGGATTGTCTTTGATTTCCTAAAAGCATATCAAGATTTTTCTTGCCATTTGCGAACTTATGCAAATCATTTATCAAAATTTTATTTGATGCATTTAGTTCACTGTTTTTAAGCTCAAGAGATTCATTCATGCATTTAAGATTTTGAATCAAAGAATTGTGCTTTTCATTCATTTGATGCATGTGAATCTCTAATTCGACACATTTGTCGGTCATGCAATTCAAGTCATTCATTAATTTCTTGCTTTCAAGATAAGATTTGTCAAGTTTCTTAAGCAAGTCATTTTTATCACTTTCAAGCATATGACTATCAATTGCAATAGATGAGTTAGATTTATCTTTCAATTTCTCATTCTCATCCTTTAAACATGCATTCTCTAAGATGAGCTTATCAATTTTAGCAAGTAAATCATTTTTCTCAATCAAGGTTGATTCATTTAGACAATGAAGATTATGATTTACTTCTCTAGCTAACTTGTTCTTTTGACATAGAAGCTCATATCTTTCAACAAGTTCATGGAATGCATTTTGTAGTTCTTTAAAAGAATATGATTCTTCATTAGAACTAGAACTTGATGAGCAAGATTTAGAAGATACCTCACTTTCTTCATCGATTGTTACAATGAGGCACATGTGAGCATCTTTTCCCTTGGATGAGCTTGAGGAGGAATATGATGTAGATGTGTTCTTGTCGCATCTTTCATGAGCTTCATCTATTTGGCTTGAGTCTCCCTCTTTCCCGGTTAGTGATTCTTCCTTGTCACCATACTTAGCTTGAAGAACTTGCAAATCTCATGTGCACTTTCACAATAAGACACAAGGTCAAAAAGTTCATACTTAAGTGCACAATGTAATACATTCATAACCTTGGCATTCAAGCAAGCTAATTTCTCTTCTTCTAAACTCCAAAATTAAAATCAAATTTAGGCAAATTATATGGAGTTGAGACTATGGACCACATATCTAAATTAGTCATGGATTTCATGTATGTTTTCATTTTACTTCTCCATGAATAGAAATTAGTTCCATCAAAAAATGGTGGTCTAGAAGAGCATGTAGGTGTGGATGCATTAAGAGCCATGTTAATTTATCGGTTAAGAACATTAACGAACACGGCTCTGATACCAAATGTGGGATCGTGTGGGTCTATGGGTCCACAATTAAGACTAATCACAATTAAACCCTAATTGACTACTTGGTTGATCGATCAAAGAAATGCAGCGGAAATTAAACTAAATCAAACACAAGTAGAAAGGTAATGCAAACCACAAGTAGACACATCGGTTTTATAGAGGTTTGGTCGCGCCTACGTCCTCTCTTACAAGCACCTCTCGAATCTCCATTCGAGCCCCTCTTGCGTCTTCACTATGCCTCCCCGTTCCGGGCCGGGAGCAACACCTTTTACAAGTCTTCAAGCTCGCGAACAACCCTCGCCTAGCTTGGCACCAAGTCTCACAAATCGAGAGAATCACTTCGGGCTTTCACCGAAGTCCTTTCAGCAAGACCCTTGCTCACTTTACAACAATGGTAACTTGAGTGGAACTCACTCTCTAATTGAGCACAACAATTGCTAGATGATTGTATGATGAATGATGTGGAAATTAGGCTTTGGATGGCTAATTTGGAGCTTGGAGGTTGTGGAAAATCTCACTATAGGTTTGACACTTTGGAGTTGTGAAATCTTGGAAAACTAAGTGTGAACCTCTATTTTTAAGCTCCTAAAGATTTCTAGCCATTTGGACAAGATTTGATTGGGGTTTGTGCAAAGCACACAAAACAGAAAATCGAATTCAGAAATCCGTCCAGAAATGGTCGACCGAAAGATGTAACGGTCGACCGAACCCTTGAGTAAGTTCATGGATCGGTTGACCGAACATAGGTACTGGTCGACCTAACACTTAAGTTCTATAAGTCAACGGTCGACTGCACAGGTATCGGTCGACCGAACTACAGGGTTCGGTAGAGGGAAAACTCGATCGGTTGAACTAAACTTATGTCGACCGATAGGAGGTAGATTTTACCTAATAGAATGGTCTACCAAACAAGGTATTTTGTTCGACCGGTTCAAAAGCATTTGGGGTGTATTAAGAGAAAAAATGTGTATACGACTGTTGTATAATACGACAAATATAACGGTTGTATTTTTACCAGAAATAGCAAACGACACGGTCGACCGAAGATCTACCGGTCGTCCGAACAGGTCTGGGTAAACGGTTAACAGAAGTGTGATCGGTTGAACTGATTGGTCTGGTATAACAAATATTGTGTATAACCGGTCGACCGAAAGGTGAACGGTCGACCGAACTCAGGCAGACTGGCGACCAATGTTTTAGGTGTTTTGGTGATCTAATGGAGTCCAAATGATATGATATTTTGTGTGTGACTCCTACAAGGAACCTAGTGTGTGAATGCATGCATATTAGCTTAAGTTATGCTCAATTCACATAAGTTCCTAATACTCAAAGAAAGATAAAATTACATGTCTTCAATCCTAGCTTGATTACATGTCATGACTTGATTTTTCTTCTTTCTGGAGTCTTGATCACCTGTAGAGGTTAGCACACAGCAATATATATGTAATGCAATATGTGTGCTACTCTACATGATCATAATTAAGATTAGGTTAATTAAATCATCAAAACATAGATTAAGGCCAAAAAGCCAACAATCTCCCCCTTTTTGATGATGACAACCTATATCTTAATTCTATCTAAATACATGGAATTTGTATATGTAAACTATGCATATTAATGCTCCCCCTATGGATGTGCATAGTTTTTGTTCAATTTTATGCCAAATTTCAAGTTACCCCCTCAATTATCTCTCTCCCTTTGACATCCATCAAAAAACAAAAATAATTATGACTTTAAGCATAAAATTTGGATGTCTTGTAATGAAGGGTCTCCCCCTAAATTTTTCACTTCATTACTCTAAAAGATATAACATTTAAGCTCCCCCTATCAATAAGGCAAGATGGAAACTATGAGTTTGATTCTAGTTAAGTTCAATTTAGTTTCAATTTAAGCCTTATTCTAACATCCATTTACAATATGACATTTAATATCAATGGATGTGATATATGATTTGCAATGAATAGGGTTAATGATTTTCAATGAATTGAATCATCTAAGGATATGACAATTAAGCATATATACTAGTCTAGACTTGAACCAATCTAATCAAAAATTTTAGAGGATAGGAAATTATACCAACTTGAAGCTTGAATTGGTTCCAATCTCATTTGGTGATGCAACCGGAATTGAATTTGACTTTTGAGCTCACCCGGTCACCACCAATCTCCTCTTCAAGTACCTACAAGTGTAGATTTTGGTACCCATTTTTGCTTGGGTCCATTAAGTTTAGCTTTTGGTACCCAAATCCAAGTTGATTTTGGTACCTCTACACTTACTTTCTTATTCATGGCAAAATTATGTTTAACATTAATTTGAATAGGAAAGTTTTTAACCTAAAAGTTATTTTGTTTGCCATGAGTGAACTTATGCAATTTATGAGATAACATTTCATTTGTAGCAATAAGTTCAATGTTGTTAGTCTTAAGAGATTCATTCAACCAATTAAGGTTTTGAATCATTGAAACATGCTTTTCATTCATTTTATGCAAGTGAATCTCCAAGTTAACAACTTTATCGTTCATGCAACTTAAGTCATGTAACAATTGCTTGCTTTCAAGATAAGATTTATCTAATTTCATAAGCATGTCATTTGTATCATTTTCTAGAGTATGACTATCAATTGCATGAGATGAGGTATTTTTAACATTTAAATTTTCTTCCTTCAAGCATGCATTCACTAAAGTTAGAACTTCAATTTTAGCAAGCAAATCAAGTTTATCATCTAAGATAGATGCATTTTGACATTGAAGATCATGGATTTGCTCATTTTCTACTTGATTAGTCTTGTGAAGTTCTTTATATTTTTCAAATAATTTTTGAAATGCATTTTGTAGTTCATTAAAATCATAGGCATTATCGTTTGAACTACTACTTGAAGAAAAGCTAGAAGATACCTCATCTTCACTTTCTCCATCGGATGAGCTTGATGATGATGAAGATGTTGAGTTAATCTCCATTTTATTTGCTTGAGCTACATCCTTTGGATTTGCTTCTCCCTTCTTCCCGGTTGGTGAATCTCCTTCAACAAAATTCTTTTCTAATGTTTGCCATATTGAATGATCACTATCACATGAGCAAACAACATTAAAAAGTTCACCTCCTAATGCACAAAATATGACATTCATAGCCTTAGCATTTAGGGATGCATTTTTTTCATCTTCTAAACTCCATCTACTAAAATCATATCTAGGTGATTCATATGGAGTTTGAATCATAAACCACATGTTAATGTTCATGGATTTAATAAATGACATCATTTTACTTTTCCATGAAACAAAATTATTTCCATCAAAGTGTGGTGGTTTACAAGATTCTAAAGGTGTGGATGCATTAAAAGCCATGTTAATTTATCGGTTAAGAAATAAATTAACGAACGAGGCTCTGATACCAAATGTAGGATCATGTGGGTCTATGGGTCCACAAACTAATCACAATTAAACCCTAATTTACTACTTGGTTGATCGATCAAGGAAATGCAGCGGAAATTTAAACCAAATCAAACACAAGTAGAAAGGTAATGCAAACCACAAGAAGACACGTCGGTTTTATAGAGGTTCGGCCGCGCCTACATCCTCTCTTGCAAGCACCTCTCGAATCTCCGTTCGAGCCCCTCTTGCGTCTTCACTATACCTCCCCGTTCTGGGCCGAGAGCAACGCCTTTTACAAGTCTTCAAGCTCGCGAACAACCCTCGCCTAGCTTGGCACCAACTCTCACAAACCGAGAGAATCACTTCGTGCTTTCACCGAAGTCCTTTCAGCAAGACCCTTGCTCACTTTACAACAATGGTAACTTGAGTGGAACTCACTCTCTAATTGAGCACAACAATTGCTAGATGATTGTATGATGAATGATGTGGAAATTAGGCTTTAGATGGCTAATTTGGAGCTTGGAGGTTGTGGAAAATCTCACTATAGGTTTGACACTTTGGAGTTGTGAAATCTTGGAAAACTAAGTGTGAACCTCTATTTATAAGCTCCTAAAGATTTCTAGCCGTTTGGACAAGATTTGATTGGGGTTTGTGCAAAGTACACAAAACAGAAAATCGGATTGCAAAAAACTGTCCAGCAACGGTCGACCGAAAGATGTAACGGTCGACCGAACCCTTGAGTAAGTTTATGGATCGGTTGACCGAACATAGGTACTGGTCGACCTAACACTTAAGTTCTATAAGTCAACGGTCGACCGCACAGGTACCGGTCGACCGAACTACAGGGTTCAATAGAGGGAAAACTCGATCGGTTGAACTAAACTTATGTCGACCGATAGCAGTTAGATTTTCCCTAATAGAACGTTCGACCGAACAAGGTATTTTGTTTGACCGGTTCAAAAGCATTTGGGGGTGTATTAAGAGAAAAAATGTGTATACGACCGTTGTATAATACGACAAATATAACGGTCGTATTTTTACCAGAAATAGCAAACGACACGGTCGACCGAAGATCTACCGGTCGACCGAACAGGTCTGGGTAAACGGTTAACAGAAGTGTGATCGGTTGAACTGATTGGTCTGGTATAACAAATATTGTGTATAACCGGTCGACCGAAAGGTGAACGGTCGACCGAACTCAGGCAGACTGGCGACCAATGTTTTAGGTGTTTAGGTGATCTAATAGAGTCCAAATGATATGATATTTTGTGTGTGACTCCTACAAGGAACCTAGTGTGTGAATGCATGCATATTAGCTTAAGTTATGCTCAATTCACATAAGTTCCTAATACTCAAAGAAAGATAAAATTACATGTCTTCAATCCTAGCTTGATTACATGTATTGACTTGATTTTTCTTCTTTCTTGAGTCTTGATCACCTGTAGATGTTAGCACAATACAACATGTATACCATTATACTACATGTGCTAATCTACATGTCCTAATTAAGATTAGGTTGAATTACAACATCAAAATACGGATTAAGGCCAAAAAGCCAACAAAACAATGCAACAAGATATAGAGCAATAAATATAAACAACTATAAATCATATAAGCAGCATAAAGGAATTATAGCTCTAAACCCACAATCAAACGTACAAGGGTATAAGTCTAATTTTACAAAATTCTGGACAAAACATAATTCTTATAAGTTCAGGGGGAAAAAGTAAATTCCAATTTAATAGAATTTTCGACAAATATATAGGAAATCTAGGAAATGGAGCAATTTTCCCTTAATTAAATCATTTTTCACAATTACAGAAAATCTTAGGTTTATTCAACAACTAACCTAATTATTCATTAATTTTCAAATACAAATAAATCTAGGTTTTTCCAGTAATTATTCCAATTATTAATCAATTAAACAAATACCATTAAATGGAGGGTTTTCAAGGAAATTAATTAAATTATTCACAGTTTAATCAAATTATATTAAATTACAAGATTTATTCTGCAATTAACCCAGATTAACTTACTCAACTAAATATTCATAAGATCCACGGTTTATTCCACAATTTGCCTAATTAATCATTAACTAAACAATTACATTAAATTCCAGATTTATTTCGGAAATATTCAACTTAATTCATTAACCAACCAAATACCAAAGGTTCCACCCATTCATGCAAAATACCCAACCCATCCTTATCCAACCTCCCTCCCCACCGACCCATCCAAACCAGCCACCGGACTTCGACCCTCCAGCCAGCGCCTCCACGGCAGAAAGGTTGCGCCTCCTCTGCTAGTCGGCCTCCCCAGCCTCTCTTCTAACCTTCCTGACCTCCTAGCCTCTAAAACATGGGTAGATGGCGTACCTTGTCGTGTGACATCGTCGAAGAGCTCGTTATATTCGTTGGAGGAGGTCGATCTAGGTGGGAATTGGATGAGTTTAAGGTTGGTGAAGAACATGAAGAGGAGAGAGAGAGTGGAGGGTGATGGGCTCGTGGGGTGGGAGAGAGAGATGATGGGAGGTGGTGCAAAACTAGGGTGTAACAATGAAAGGAGTCATCAAGTTGGAGTTGAAGAAGGTCAATGGAGGTGAGGGTTCTTCCCTATACTTAGCATCCATGATATCTATAGTGCTTGAAATCAGAGACTTATGAGGGATCAGAATGGGTTCCAACTGGTGCTCCTTGGAGGCTAATTCTTCTTCATTCTCTCATTTTATTAGATTGCTAGCCTATACTTTCTTCCATGTATCCTCTTGTATAAAGATTAGATTAGCCATCTTGTTGAGCTTAGGGTTTATTGATTTGGGGTTTATTGAACTCGGAGGTGTAACAATGCAGAGTCCCGATGTAATTATATGTTATTATCTCCATGTTATGCTTTGTCGCCTGTATCATCGTTTACACCACAGTGAAGCTCAACTGTGTCCCCCCCCCCCCCCCCCCCCCCCCGTAATTTTTCCTAAGTTGGGTTTCCACGTATATCTTGGTGTTTTTGGTTGCTTGTGGTTTGCTTCATATTTTTGCTTGTTTTTGTACATGCATGCTAGGTGATTTTGATTTACCAAGTTCAGCTTCCTTTTGAGTTTTCTTGCACTCATCATCATCACTTAACTCGCCTACATTACCATTCCAATTTTCCTAACAAACTGGTATCAGAGCTTATGGTTTGGTACACAAGAGTGTTCTTCTAGTATTCTACATTATGATTGGTGAATATTCATGACTGGTGTTTTCTTTCATATGGGAGTAATGTGGCTATTTTCGAAGCAACTATACAAAACACCGTGACTTTTCCACCAATAAGGTGGAGTTTTGACAACGACCGAGGGCTTTGAAGAAGTATTTTTTTGTTTAAGAAATTATACATAAAAGCTTTGTCCAGGTCGATGGCGGTTTCTATGTTTGTGTTGGTCAGTTTGCTATTTTAACTGATGTGCTCACCAGTCGGTCATTATATTCAAGTTCAAAAATCATTGAACATGATTCTTTATAGGTCTATGTTGATGGACCTTTGCAGAGATGGGTGAGCACTGCGAAGATGTGAAGATTGTGGGAGCCTTAAAGAAGGTTTTTCAAGTCAATGTAGAGATTGTTAGATTTATGCCATGAAATGTTCATCTAGAAGACCGATTGACAATTAGACGTCAAATTGGTGTGCGTGAGAGTCTACTTTGAAGTTTATTAGATCCCTAATTTAGGATGACCGCCCAGCTTTCAGACATCTGATCCACTTTTGACAGGCTCCTTCTGGGAGTAATTGGAATCCATGTTTCGGATGACCGTTTGCATATATTTCAGATGTCCGACTTCGCAGTTGTGGATGTCCACCTCTCATTCGGTTGTCCGATTACCCATTCATAGACCTCCATTCATTCTTCACTGGAAGTGCGAGTTCATACGTCTTCCTCCATTTTGGACGTATGTTTTCGGGTAACGACGAAACTTTGTAAGGTTATTTTGGGCATTTCATTACCCGTCTAGGGTTGCCTCTAGCTTTTGTATATATACTATTTACCCTTTATGGTTTGGGTGTGTATGCCTCCACCAAGTGTGGAAAAACCACCACAAAGTATGGTCTCCTTCCTCCTAGCACCTCCATAGAGCCACGAATGGTGGATTCCTCTCTCAAGGTGTATCTCCTTAGAGCCACCTAATGTGGAATCCGTAACTCAAGGAGTAATCAAGTTAAGTTATTGGAGTCATCAAAAGAGAAACTTTGAGAGGTTGAAGAAGGCCTATGAGGGATTCTTCCTATACTTAGCATTCGTGATCTCTATGTTGCTAGAAGATTGGAGACTCGTGAGGGATAAGATTGGGTTCCAATCGGTGCTCCTATGAGGTTTATTTTTCTCGCTCTCTCCTTTATTGGATTGCTAGCCTATACTCTCATCCATGTATCCTCTTGTAAAGACGTTAGATTAGTCATCTTGTACAACTTAGGGTTTGTTGATTGGGTTTATTGTATTCGGAGGTATAACTATGCGAAGCCCCAATCTAGTTCCAAGCTATTATCTCCATGTTATGGTATGTCGCCTGTATTGCCGTTTACACCATAGTGAAGCTCAACCGTCTCCGCTTATGGTTTTTCCCAAATTGGGTTTTCACGTATCTTGGTGTTTTGGATAGATTGTTACTAGATTGTCGTTTCTTGTTCAGCTATCATATTTCCTTCAAAAGAATTTAATGAATTAATTATCAAAATGAGCATAATAAATTCTACGTATTAAAAAATAAGTATATATATTAAAATAAATTATGGAGAAAGTCTGGAATCAACCAATGAACTCGGCGAAATGAAATTGTAAATAGCACAAGGGTCAGGATCCTTATTCCCCAAAGATGAACATGTACGTGAGCCTTGTTTTGAAGTCTTTCCACCGGTTACCAACATACGAAATCCACTTTTTCTTCAACGCTTTTGTGGGTTGAAAAATGAATTTGTCCTACAACCAAGAAAATGTAAATCAGAATCAATAAGAGTGGGGATTTTAAATAAAACTAATAAACAAAAACATACTGTTACATCCTTCCAAATTTGTTCTTTTAGAGAAGAATCAACTTGTGACCACTTTTCAATACAAATATCAACCTTGGTTCTCGCAAGAGTACCCAAATAACTAGGCCAAGAAGTTTTATTCTCTTTGATCGGCTCTAAAACAGAATCAAAGTCCAAAGGCAATGGACCTTCACATTTGATTTTTTGTTGCAACTCTAACATAACAGTTGCTCCACATGGAGGAACGACGTCGAGCCTTCATCGTCAGTTTGGGGGCGGTTCTCCTTGTTGGGAGCCATTAACTTGAAAGAATACAAAAAAAAACTTCTGGAATGAGTTCTAGATCCAAGGTTGGAGCCATTTTGAATATGGTTTTCGACTATGATCTCCATAAAGGATAAAAAAATAACTTAGCTACTAAAATCTCTTATATTTTTGAAACTATTTTATACAAGTGACCATTTTCTAGGAGAATTAATCTCAGACAAAACCAATCAAAATTCTGGGTAGGGTGTTTTTAGGAATACCCTACCACGTCAGATAAATTAAACACCGACATGGAAGACCCCCTATAAAGTCGAATAAATTAAACACCAACGTGGAAGACTATATCCATACCTCAATACCCAAAACACGAAATTCGTATTGCATTTCCATATGTATGTTTATAGCCAAAACATAAAAAAAGTTTTTGTGCAAAAAAATATTTTTCCAACCAACAAAAGCAATATTGTCGGAAGACCCCCTACCAAAGAAAAGTTTTTGAGCAATAAACAAAGGAATGTCGTTTGTTGTAGACTTACACTTTGGCGTTGCCGGAAAGGAGAGGTCACTCGGGGAAGGGGGTTTCCGGGAAGGAGTGGTCGCACTAGTAAGGGGAGAGGAATGCTCTGGTCAACGAGAGGAAATTTTTTGTGTTTCTTGAATTCTAGGTTTGGGTTTATGAATACCCTACCATGTCGGACACATACTCACCGACGTGGAAGATACCCTACCACGTCGGATTAATTAAACACCGACATGGTAGGGTATGAATTTTGTAACCCTACCACGACAACTTAATTAACCACCGATGTGGTAGGGGGTCTTTCACGTCGGTCTCCACAACCGACGTGGTAGGGTATGAATTATTTAAAAAAAATCATAAATAGACCCTTCCACGTCGTCAACGTAACCGCCGACGTGGAATACCCCCTACCACGTCGGATTCTAAGACTAGCGTGGTACGATATTGAAAAATAGACCATTCCAAGTCGGTTTTCTAATATCAGATGTGGTAAAGGGTCTGCAACGTCGGTTTGGTAACATCAGACGTGCTAAGGACGACGTGGTAGACCGATTATCCAGCAGTGTGGTACATGCATGCTAAATATAGGCGAATTTACCTAGTCTAGGTTCCTTTTTAGTTTTTCCACAGTTATCGTCATTGTTTCCACTTTACGAGTCGAACACACACTTGTACCAATTTCCTTAACAACAAGACTAGTTTATTTATTTTTTATTTTTTGACAAGTTACACAACAAAACTAAATGGTTGAAAGCAATGTTCACGTAGGTGACCGCCTAGGCGGTAGGCGACTGCCCGTCGGCGTGGTCGCCTGGGCGACCACCGCCTTTCGCCCAGCAAAGCTGGGCAAAATGGGTGCTCGCCTCGTCTAGGCGATAGCCGTTGCGATATCTGTATGACGCAATGGAAAAAGCCAAAGAACAAATCATGAGGAACTTTGACGGAAACCCGAGGTTGTACAAGCAAGTCATCGACCTCATCGACACCAAGTGGGGTCCACGGAAGATGATGTCCTCACCGCTACACTCAGCTGATTTCTTACTCAACCATGGTACCTTCTTCTCCGTCCCACCTCAGGATCGAAATGTAGCTTTCAATGAACATATGCCTGGATTCATGGATGTCGTAGAGCAGCTCGTCCCCACTCCTGCAGAACAAGACAAGATTTGCGGTCTACTTGATCGGTACAAGAACTCCCTCGGAATATTCTCGAGGGATATGGTCGTCAGACAAAGGACGGAAATGAGACCTATAGATTGGTGGCAATCTTATGGTGCAGACATGGGAGAGACCGCATGACAGAGGTTGGCCTTGAGGGTGTTGCGATTGACATGCTCGGCATCAGGTTGTAAGCGGAATTGGAGTGTCTTCGAGCAGTTGCACTCAACGAGAAGGAACAGGTTGGCTGTGAAGATGATGAATGACTTGGTGTATGTGAACTACAACCAAAAGTTAAGGCAAAAGTTTCAGCAAAGGATGGAGAAGCCCAGATTTTATGACCCCATCAGTGTGGACTACAATCTCTTCGACGAGCATCCATGGTTGGTAGAAACTGAAGATCCGGTCTTCGCTGGAGAGGATCTTACATGGGTCGATGCCGAGGAAGCAGCTTTAGGACATTCTTCTTCACGGAGACGTTTTGCTCGATCCATGTCCACTGCATCTGACGCGCGGTGTTCCACTGCATCTGACGTGCCATTACTAGGTGGTGGGATGGATGATGTCATCGTTCACATTAGTTCTAGAGATCCAGGTGCATCGAGTTCTCAACCACCGATGGACATCGACGAGCAATATGTCCAATCCGACGATGAACAAACAGAAGAAGATGATGTCTACGTCGACAATCCGAACGAGAACCACTCCGACGACTCTGATGGTGGTGGAGGATATGATATGGTTCCCAGTTGGACAATAGATCAATGTGTCCAATGGAATTAGTTAGTTAGCTTGTAATTTTAATTTCTCTCTTATCTGCTATTGTATGAACTCTGAGTTACCTTTGTAATCGTACTACTAAGCAATAAATTGTATACCTAAGTGTTTAGGTGGGTAGAGGGGGTGCCTAGTGATGCCTTGGTCGAGGAACTAGGTGTCTTTTTGAAGCCTAAACATGTATGATATTTTTAGATAATATTTGTGCATTTGTTTCCTATTTTTCCCGATTTTCCTGATTTTTTATCTATTTTATCAAATTTATTTGAATTGAAAATTTTAAAAAAAGACCACCGAGAGTTCGGCGGTCGCACAAGCGCCTAGGAGATCGCCCAGGCGACCAGACTCACCCGGTCGCCTAGGCGTTCCCTGAACACTGGTTGAAAGATAATACTCGGAATACGCATGTGGTGACACTAGTGCAGAATGTACAATAGACGTCCCACAATAGACAACGGAGTCCAAACATCTGACATCTATACCAATACACGTCTATTGGTATAGATGTCGGATGTTTGGCATCCGACGTCTATATGGCTATCGAGTTTAGTCCCACATCGGGATTTTTTTTGTTGGTGTGGTTTATGTACTCCACAACTCCTTTGCTCCTGAATGAGATCGAGTTGGGGCACTTGAGCATCTTGGGCTTGATGTACTTGTTAATGGTCAAAAGATTGACACTTGAGCATCTTAGGCTTGATGTACTTGCTAATGGTCAAAAGATTGAGACTTGGGGCAGTTTGGCATGTTGGGCTTGATTACTGTACAGGTTGAATGCCCGTTATAGGCTGTAATGTACATTTTTGGGTTATTTAAAAATATAATAGAAGTCACTCATATATAACCGACATCTATACACCACGGCATAGGCATCGGGGAAATATATGACCGTCGTATATACCGCCAAAATTCGTCGTATATACTCATGTATATCCGACATATATGGTCTTTTTTGCACTCGTGTGATTGGTGAAGTATCCATACTGAGTCAAAGTAAATACTTCAATTTCTGAACAAATGGACTAAAAGATATACGAAAATTGGTGACAATATTTCCTATAGGATAAGCAAATATCTTTTAATAAATATCTACTGCATCGTGACGCATACTGAAATCATGACGTATGTCTCTCAAGTCGTACCATGCTGATTTTAGCACGATTATTTCTTTTTTCTTCGTATGGTTGACTAATAAAATATGAAATATAACATTCCAAAGTAAATTTGCAGAAAAGAATGGTGATTGACCGTTGCATTACGACCAGCCAAACAATATACACAAAGCGCCAACGCACCACTTGTTACCACTTTCAAGGAAAAAACGGTAGCACTTGTTAGTACACGCTTCCCATAATATCATAAATTTCACTTTTATTTTAATGTCTTCCAGTTGTAAATTGTAAAAAATAATATAAAACATTTTGCATAAGTTTTTGGAGAGTAATGATTAAAACATCTAATCGAATATATTGGTTCCAAAGATGAAGTGCTCGCCCACTCTTATATTAAGATATTTACATCAATTGCCTCAAAATACGAAGTCGTCCAATCCGAATTAACAACTAACATGTCGGCAAATAGTGCCTGACACTAATCCTCCTAAAATAATTTTTTTGGACGTCCTTATCCATTTGCAATATCTGACACTATGTTAAGAGAATTGTGATAACGCAAAAGCTATAGTTAGTTATTCATGAAGATTTAATTACCAAACTAAGTTCAAACAAAAATTGGATCTAAAATGAAAAACGTAGATAAAACTTCTCTATCTTGCCTGTACAGTTATACATTACCTTATTCCTATATATTGGCTTATCTAGAATCCGTTGGGAAATGAATTTTGATGATATTTTAGTTCCCAAAGATAAAGAATCAAATGTGATTTACGTTTGGCATGTAAATATTTAGAATCTTTATGCCGAGACTACAAAACTTTTACAAACTAATTCTAAAACTTGATCGAACTACCAACACGTGGTTCCAGGCATACCCATAATCGACGTCAAAAGATCATGCACATATTCGTCGAGATAGCTAGGGCTGTTAAGTTTGCTCGGGCTCAGACGAGTCGCTTGATGCTCGCTTTGTTTCACTTCAATCGTGGCTCGGTGCTGACTTGTTTGCTCTCTCGTTTCGTTGACTCTATAACTCGGTAACTCGGTTATGTAAAGTCGTGAAGTGAGAGAGAGAGAGAGGTATGGGGTGGGTGTGTGAGGTATGGTGAGGGTATGGAGGGAGGTATGGTTAGAGTGTGGGGTTGGTGTGGGGTTTGGTTTAAAACCATCCAACTCATCTCCTTCTTCTCCTTTCTCCATTTTCGAACCCACTCATCACTCCCTCATTTCCTTCCCTTGTTCCGACGACCAGGAGGAGAAGATCTCCGGCGGCGTGGTGGAGGCGAGCACGAGGAAGGAGCGTGAGGAGGTCTTCGGAGACGGCGGTGCGCGAGCGAGGCTCCGGCGGGTCTTCATCGTCTTTAAAGGTATGCCAAGTCTTCATAGTAACTCCCCAAGAGGTGTGGTAGTGTAGGGGGCGGCGTTGGTGCCGTTTCCCGGCGAGAAACCCGACTAGACAGAGGTTGAAGACGCTCTGTTCGGTCGACCGATTGAGTGTTCGGTCGACCGAACAGCGTCTAGATGATGCCTGTCCAGAGGGAAAATGCATGTTTCGGTCGACCGGTAGTGGTCTCGGTCGACCGAGTTTAGTATATATTTGCTTACTGCCCGAAAACGGTCGAACGACGTCTGTGTGACGGTCGACCGTTTATGCCAAATTTTAGCGGGAATATTTTAAAAGGGTTATATTAGTCCGGTCGACCGGTGGTTGTTCGGTCGACCGATCCCAGTAGATAGGGTAGACAGACCTTCGGCCGACCGAGTGTGTGTCTCGGTCGACCGAACTGCGCAAAGTCGGTCAAGAGCGTTGACCATCTAAACGGTCGACCGCTCTGGATCCGGTCGACCGTCCGCGTGCAGTTTTCCTGTAGTGAAGTGCCTGTTGATCCGGTTGACCGAAAGAGTTTCGGTCGACCGAATGCAGTGGGCAGGATTCATGCAGTTTTCCTTATCGGTTGAACGGACCCTGGTTCGACCGACAGGATATATATGTATATAAAACGTATAGCGTAGACCTTCCAAACGGTCGACCGCTAGATTTGACCTTGTTCGACTGGTGGGTCGAATTATCTTTCCTTGGTGGATTTATCCACATACGTGACGTCGAGCAGAGGCGACTACCGGCTGCCGAGCCCACGGTTGATCACCGGACCTCGGAGCTACGGATTTCACCTACGACGAGAGTGTATTTCTGTTGGACCCCTTGTGGATGCCGGTGCGGCAGAGAGGGATGCCTGCCATGCCTGTATGGGTGGTAGATGCCTTCTTCCCTGGTGGGGGAAGGGGATGCACTTTCCCTGTGGAGGAAAGCCGAGACCTCCTCGTGTGGGCCTGGATTGGCAGGGGGGATGCCTCCCTATTGCCCCTGTGTGCGGCTGGGAGATGAGTGCGGCGACCCCCCTCGTGTGGGCCTGGATTGGCAGGGTGGGGGATGTTTCCCATGCCCCTGGTGCGGCTGGGAGATGGTCCGTGGCGGTTGGGGCATTCATTGGGCCCGAGGCGGATTGCATTGCATGAGCATTCTTGGCATTTTCGTCTGTATTTCTGTATATGTAGGAGATGTTGGCATACGGGGTTCCTTTCGGGAACTCAGGCAGATTTTATGTTTCATTTTCAGGGAGCAGGCGGTCTTAGGTTGGTGGTGACCGAGGGGAGTGCCTCCGGGATCGGGTCCTGTCGTTTCATCTTTTTGTAGAGGTAGTGATTACTGTAGTTTTGTTTTAGACATGTAATCACTCTTTTGACACTCTGTATTATGACTTCCACGTGGAGATATTTTATATATATATTCTGTTGACTTTTCCAGTAGCGTGCCCTTGTTGACCGTTGACGGTCGTATGTTTGTGTTTTAAATTTGAAAAAAATTCTTCCGCTGTTTCGGGACGTTACAGGTTATGTATGTGTGTTTGTATATATATAAATAGGTGGTTATGTATATATATTTGGTGTCCACATTTAGTAAAAAAAATTAAACTTTCCAACTTACAGACACCAAAATGTATTGGCTATTAAAATGTTGAGCATAGTTCATGTCAGCCCCTTCGTTTAAGGAGTCGATGAAGCAGTGCTCAACTTCTTCGGTAAAATAAAAAGAAAACATGTGCTGACTCTGAGAATGCATTTGTATACGTGCGTATAACCCTTCATTTGACGTTTCATGCCATGTCTAGCCAGATTCCTAAAATATGTGCCCTTTAGATTATCAACTAACTATAAATACACCTTCTCAATGAACGCAACAATAACACATCAAAACATCAAACCAATTAGTTTATTTATTTAGAAAGCCATGAGTACTCTCTTATCCTTCCTCATCGTCCTGCTCTTGACCCTCACGGGCACCACCAATGCCGGTGACATAGCCGTCTACTGGGGCCAAAACGGCTTCGAGACAACCTTAAGCCTAACGTGCCTTAGCGGGAGGTACAAGTATGTCAACCTCGCCTTCCTCACCACCTTCGGTAGCGGCCAAACTCCAGTCCTAAGCCTCCCCGGCCACTGCAATGCAGAGGCCAACGGTTGCACTCCGTTGAACGACGACATAAACTTTTGCCAGAGTAAAGGCGTGAAGGTGTTGCTCTCTCTCGGAGGAGCCACTGGAAACCACAGTCTCGCCTCGGTGGCTGATGCCCTGGAAATGGCGACGTACTTATGGGATAACTACTTGGGTGGGAAATCGAGCTATCGTCCGCTTGGCAATGCCGTTCTAGATGGAATTGACTTTGACATTCAGAGGGGGTCGAATCTTTATTGGGATGATCTCGCTAGGGCTCTTGCAGATTTTAGCTCTCCGGGCGGCAAGAAGGTACTCTATAGATGTGGTGAACAACTAAATATTAATTTTAGAGTGATTAGGAATTCAGGTTTCTTTGGAATCAGATTTTGATTCCTAAAAATAAGGACGATAATTTGATTTACAGTTGACTTCTATAAACCTAGATTCATCATACGTAGGCTAAAGTACTTTTGAGAATTGATTTTGAGATTTGATCTAATTATAAAAGTGTGATTTCAAACAAATCACGAGTAGGGTATTAGATTCCCACTCAAAATAATATTAGATCACCAAACCTCACACTTACTTTCAACTGTGGTACAAAAGTTGACATCGAGCTTTTCATTTTTTTTCAAAGACCAATTGTCACCATGTTAATTTAACGCCACCAATATGTATAGATGATTGTCGATACCATGAGTCAATGATTAGAGAAGAGGTAAGAAATTTCGCAAGAACATATATACTCACAACATGTCAATAAGAACAACCAAGTGGGGTTTTTAGGGGGAGTGGGGGAGATGTGTATAACTAGCCAAAAAATAACTACTATTTGTAATAATGAGATGTTGTACTCAGAATTCCCAAACATGGTGCGTGAGAAATTACACTAAATCATCAAGATATCTATTAACAATCATAAACATCTTTCAACAGGTATACCTAACAGCAGCACCTCAGTGTCTTGACAACATGCTAGGAAGCGCCATAAGAACGGGTTTGTTCGACATTGTTTGGGTGCAATTCTACAACAACCCTGTATGTTCTTATCGGGATGACAACGTCGCCGGCTTCACCAAAGCGTGGGAGAGTTGGACCACTGTACCAGCCAAACAAGTGTTTCTTGGCCTCCCTGCTGCCGCAGATGCTGCTGAAAGTGGGTTCGTTCCTCCCCGTGTTCTCTCCGCATCAGTGCTTCCCATTGTGAAGAATTATGCGAAGTATGGAGGCGTCATGCTGTGGAACAAGTATTTTGATGATAAAACTGGCTATAGCGTCATTATCAGACGCCAAGTCTGAAAAATCCAGCAGTGATGCTCATTTGGGGGTAATAGTTTGGTGTATTTGAACAAAGCTACTAAAATAAGCTCTTGTTGTTATGATTAAGGGCGTGTTCATTTGATTTGTTTTCCTACACGAGTGTACTCGATTTAATATGATAAATAATTGGTGTATGGGTTTGAATACCATTGCGCAATACGCATTTTACATATTACCATTACTTCTCTTGTACTTATGTCACTATCACTCTAGATCTCCATTTTTAAGCAGTGTTATTTATAGCCGAGATTTTATGTTGATTCGCCACACCTATAAGTTATGACAATTCTCCTTTTTTATCCTGGCTTGGAATAGGCCAGGTAAACTTATATAGGTGGAGTTTACACATTAGTTTCATTGATTTAGACAAAGCATACAGTACAACTGTAACGTCCCGAAACAGCGGAAAAATTAAAACTTTAAAACAGATAAGAATCAACACTGGGGTCGTCACCAAACCACGAGTATATATATATCATATAAGGTGGTAAATTGTGCAATACAAGAGTCAAGGATGATTACAACCCAACACAAAAGATATACAACGTATGTACAAGAGAAAATCATCCACCTCGAAGAACAAAAGACAGGATCTGGTCTGGGTGCTCCTGTCCGCCGTCACCACCTCCTACTGACGTGCACGACCTGACATAAAACATGAATATGCCTGAGTTCCCCGAGAGGAAACCCCGTATGCCAAACCCCTAAAATATGAACATAATATGCATAAATGAACATGAAATGAAGAATGCAGTAAAGACATATCGATCTCCTGTGCACACAAGGCACGACCGGAAAACATCGGCAACAACAACACGAGCACACAAGGCACCGCTGGAAAACATCGGCAACAACAACACACGTGCACACAAGGCACCGCCGGAAAATCATCGGCCACGGCTCTCAAGGGTCCTCTCACCCCAACCCCACAATCACACGTGCACACAAGGTACGACCGGAAAACATCGGCAACAACAACACGTGCACACAAGGCACCGCCGGAAAACATCGGCAACAACAACACACGTGCACACAAGGCACCGCCGGAAAATCATCGGCCACGGATCTCAGGGGTCCTCTCACCCCAACCCCACAATCACACGTGCACACAAGGAACCCGCTCCGTAGAGCCACAACAACGTGCACACAAGGCACCCGCTCCGTAGAGCCACAACCCTGACCCTCCTCTCAGGTCGGCAATGTATGTACCGTCGCCCCAAAAAAGGCCGGAGACCCGTTGCCCTCGAGGCGGATCCAACCACACACGACACAAGCATCCATATGCAAACTGTGCCCAAACGGTCGAACGGAAGACCCCAAACGGTGACTGATTGACATCATTTCATGCTTATATTTGTACCTTATATCCATTTTCTTACACCTAAGCAATGCTACGTGACGAGTTTTATGTTTAGTTTTCAGAAATAAAGAGGTTTGAAGAGAAGAGCCATGAAAGGACCCAAAAGCAGGAAAAAGGACCTAATTGTGAGACCTGGGGACCAAGATGCAAGGGAGAAGGACCTGATCGTAAGACAGAAGGACCTAAGAGCAAAACAGGAAACTCCACACCATCATGAGGAGTATTTTGTCAATTCGATTCGGGTCGGAGCTCCACTAAACAAGTTAGATGCATCCAAGACCAAGAAACACACCAAGGAAAGCCCACCAGAAGACCCAGACGGATCTGGGCTTTATAGGCCGCCAATTGGCGGTCTGGAACCGCCAATTGGCGGTCTGGATCATGTAAGATCCGCCCCAACTTCTCCTGGACTTGTATTCGTGTTCGTTTAGGCCATTTTTGGTATTGGTTTAGTCCCACATAGGGGGATTGTCCCGGATTAGCTTTTTCCATGCTTATAAATAGAACTCTTCACCTTCCATTGTAATTACCCATTGCTTGGTGGTATTCTCTCTACTAAGGAGTGAGCCTTGAAGCAAAAACTCAAGGTGGAGATGAATGCTACCTTCAATGTGAGTCATTTGTTAATAAAATAATTCTTCTAGTTTCTTTCAATCTTGTCTTTTAATTTGTGCATGTTTGTTTAGTCTTTCCTTTCCTTTTATGTTTCTTTAATGCTTCTTGCCTTCTTAGTTAACTTTCATTTCAGTATTATGCTTTCTTTTGCTAATATAGTTAGTGTAATGAGTAGTGAGTAGTTCCATCCCCATTTGGGGGTGGAGAAATATGTGATATAATCATGTAGTGTATTAAGTGTGTGTTATCTTTATCCCTTGAGCTTTATATGATTTCCATAACCATCTAATGGGGTTTCACTCTTATCTTTGATATGCTAATGCTCTTGAATGAAGCTTAGCCTATGCTTTGATTAGTGGACCTATTTTATGGGGAATGATAAGGTTAGGATATGGATGAAGTTAATATTGGAAACACAAGTTGTAGTGTATGTGCTCTTGTTGCCTTTACCTTAGCTAATGTCTTGTATGTTTTAATGATGTAGTGAAATCTTAATTCATGTGGAGGCATAGTAGGGTATAGTCTTTATACTTGAGTTCATGTAGCTTCATTCCAATTATTGTCTTGTATGTTTTAATGATATAGTCTTATCTTAATTCATGTAGAGGCAAAGTTGGATGTAGTTTTATGATTTCATGCACTACATGTTGTGAGGAGCTTAATGAACACACACACACTTCTTTATGTTCACATTATTTCTCTACCCCCTTTGGGGTTTAGTTTTCTTGCTTCTTTTCCATTTCCATTTGCGTCTTAGTGTAGTTTAGTGTAACCAACCTTTGTTCCCTTTCTTTACCTCTCGCCTTCGCACAAACCAAGTGTCGACACACCTCCCAGTGGACGACCCGTATTTGCCACCGCTTCAACGCGGCCGTGCACTTGCGGTTAATATAAAACGAGATCGATCAAGTTTTTGGCACCGTTGCCGGGGAGGAGCTCTGTCCAGACCTTGGTTTGGACGATTCGAGGGGTTTTAATTTTTTGTTTTCAGTTGTTCTTAGTTTCAGGGAACCACAAGATCACGGGGAGGCGACTGGCGAAGTTGGAGGAAGAGAAAACCTAAACAGACCGCCAATCAGCGGTTGAAGACCGCCAATTGGCGGCCTGGTGAGAGTTTCTTGCCTTGTAATTTTTGCTGGTACTTAGTGTTGAAATTGGTGTTATCTGGGAGCCCTAGTTTGCATGCTATGACTTCTGGTTTGCTCCCAGATCATTAATCACTCCCCCATTAATCAACTTGGCCCTAAAATCCAAAGCAAAAGACTAGACGTTCTTACTTGTTTAGGTCACGCATCATGTATTGACTTAGGCATATAGTTGTCTTTTCTTTTAGCTTTATTTTCAGTTGTTGAGTGCTGGCGTGAGGTACGCATTTCCAACACTCATTCATGCATCTCGTATGCCCATGCATTAGTTAGTAGGAATTGCATCAGGACAAGAGTGAGAGAGTGTTTGATTGGAGCGATTGATTGCTAGATCTAGGATCAAATCGCTACTAAGGAGGGGTTGTCCCATAAAAGATAAGGTGGGGGATTTCATCACCCTTTCCTTGGCCCCAAAAATCACTCGTAGTAAAGCCTTAACTAAAAGCAAGTAGACATTGGCCCTAAGGAATTCGGACGCACTAGGAGAGTAATCTAGTCGAGACCGTCATGACCTGATCGGCGTTGCCTACCTTGTCGATAGTAGGAGGTACTGGATCTCCGGATCTGGTATCACTTGCTGGGCATTGTGGTCCTCGTTGTAGGGAGGTGTGGCATGTCGAGGTTAGTGACCTCGAAGTTAGGCGTCGTCTAGCTTAAGGACCCATTGCCTTACATTGTTTGAGCCGTGCTTGCTAGTTAGGCTTCTTCCTGGTCCCTCTACCCACACTAGCTTTAGGGATTCTTCCCTTCTCCTCTGAGTCATCTTCTTCTCACCTTCTTCTACGTTATAGTCTCCTCCCCTTTACACTCTTTGGTAGCGTTTTAGGGTCGAGTCGAGCACTTTTTGCGTGCTTAGTCTCATGGTGGTGAGAGTGGTCGACTCGAGAGTTTTTCTTGAGATGGATGGTTACATGGGTGACCATCCATATCATTGTTGGGACCAGGACGATTCTCCCTGGTACTCCGGACCCATGCAACCTGGGGTGGCTCAGACGAACACCCCGTATGGTTGGGATAATCCTCATTGTGTGATTGAGCAATCTTCATACTGGGGTAACATGAGAGAGGCACCGACTGCTAGACCACCATCTAGTTATGTCGGATCATATGTTGGTCATCAAACTGAGACATTACAAGAACCTGTGGCCTCTTTCATGCATGTGGTAGATGACATGGGTGCACCGGTGGCTCCAGTAGCCGTACCGTGTCACTATTGTGGGTTGAGTGGTCATGATTTCGGGGAATGTCCTTATGTTCCCCCAGAGCCTGAGTATGAGCATACATTTTCCCAAAATGCTCACTATGACCATTACGCATCCGCGTACAATCCGAGAGTGATGGATTCATGGGGAGACAATTCATATCCAAATTCTTATACTTCATTTCCACCACAGTATCCTCCTCCCGAATACCCAGAATTCTACCAACACCCCACTCCAAATCATTGGACTCATTCTCAGCCAATCAACACCCAACCTCAAAATTTCCCAAGCTTTGACTTGGACCTCATCGTTGACCGCTTACCTGATTCCTTGAAACAAACTTTCCTTACGTTCATGGAAACCACTCAACAGTCCATACAAAATATGGCACTGCAAGTGAGTCAAATGTCGCAACAATTACGTGAACGTGAGGAGAGTGACATTTCATGTCAACATGAGGATTCTTCTTTTGATATCGAACCACCACCACATCCACAAATTCCTAGCACAACCTTTCAAAGTCAAACACCTAGTCAGTCTGAGGGACTTGGGGTTTCAATTCACGATCACTTAGTGGAGGATTCGATTCAAATTGAGAATAACTTGGACCAGCTTCATTATGAGTCGGCACAGGATTGTGCCTTATCTTTTTGTCCCGTGGCCCTTGAGCCACATGATCTTCATGTTGTGCCTCTTAAGGACTCACCTCTGGTGGAGCAAGAGCTCCCTAGTACCCTCAATTTCAAACAACCTGATGAGAGTTTGCCTCTCACTATTGTTCCTGATCATCTTGGAAATGATGGAACATCAAACAACTACATTGCTCATGAGGGTATTAGGAGTTCCTTGGAGGATACTTTGGGTATGAGACCCAGTTCCTGTTCTCCTGGTGAGTTGGACATGCATAACGAGGTGCTTGACCTCGTTCCGACCCACCAGCCTGTTGGTTGGAGAGTTTGGATTGACGATCATAACTTCAGCAGCGCAACGGGAGAAACTCTTCTTCCGTTGCCCCTCATTTCCAAAACTCTTGAGAGGTTCAAGCTCTTTCAGTTTGATCCTTTGAATGAGACGCCTTTGCGTCCAATTCACGAGCCTCTCATTTCATCTGGTGCTCTTTGTGAAGGGGGCCCACGCTTGAGTATTCTGGCCCCGCGTGGTGTCATGTTCCCTTTCCAAGTGCATTGACCCACTCTTGAGGTTCCCATTTGATGTCTTTTGACAAATGAAGATGGGAACTTATATTTGTACATAGTTATATAAAAACAAATATATATATAAATACAATAAAAGACTCCTTCAGTGAGCATCGATTGTTGTGAGACCCAACCCTTGTGTATTTGGGCTCCATTTCTTTCACGTATTTGTATCCTTTCTTTAGCATCTCACAGGTTTTGAGGGAATTCGGGTTTGTGTCCATCAACATGACCTTTTACTTCCCTTTGTACTTCATGTTGGTGAGATCTCTCCTTTTTCATGCATAAATCCATGTAGTATCTTGCTTGCATTCATGGTGTTTTACGTGTGTACATAGTTGAGTCTTTTTCCTTTGATTTTGTTTTCTTTTGTTTGCATTGTTAGGGTCATGATAGTGTGCTGCATTTAATATCGATATATCTGCTTGCCATGATCCTTGGGTGACTTGTCTTCTTTTGCTTGCCTAGTGCTTCAAAATTTTCACATTTCTTTCAAAATCTTCATGTGTTTTCGAAAGAAAATGTTTTGTGGGTTTTGCGTGTGTTTAGCATGTGCAAAACCGTTGAGAGGCAAAGTAAAAAGAAAGCTCCCAAAATTGTCTTGAACTTGATGCATTAGGATATCTAGTACGTGGCTTTAGGATTTATCGAGTCGTTAGGATGCACCCCAGTTTTCCTTTGGGGGTGAGTAATCATAGGGTTTCAGTGCTCAAACATTCAAAGAAGTCCACCCTGAACCTAGTGAGTCAATAATTCGTGTTTGTTAATTTAGGAAGTTTGTTGTAGTCAAGGACCCTCTTAATATTGTTGTGAGACATTAGTGTAGGGGTTTTGGTTCATGTGTAGATAAGAAATAAGTGAGTAGATGTTCTCTCTTCTCGCACGGCTCCTATCACTCGGGAAAGTAGGTCTGAGGGGACTTTGTGCCTGGTGCTTTCGAGTCATCTGACTTGGGATGCGCCGACCGAACTCCCGTTACACGGGTGGTAGGGATTGCCCTATGTGGAGATTTGGGGAAAGGTGTACGTGATAGTGTAAGTCCTCATGGGCAATGATGCACGAAACCTGACCCTGAGAGAATGAAGCTCCAACTAATAAAAAGAAAAAAAAATTGTGTGAAAAGAAACAAAAAGAAAAAAATGGTAATGCAAATAAGAACCTTAATGGACCTTACACTTTGTATCACTTGAGGATCTTGAGGTTGTCCATGTCTTTTACTTAATTCCTTATTTAACTTGCACGAATGGTTTATTAGGCTAGGTGTGGACTGATTGCCTATATAGAGTCGGCCCGTAGGATTACCGCGTCCATTGATCGACAAAATATTTCCAACGAGTCGAGGTCTAGATTGAATAATGCATCTTGTTCGGATTTTGTGGGTATATCCGCTGAAAACCCTCAGGAGACAACACTCCTCCTCCTTGGCAACAAAGAGGTTTAACGGCTTGTTGCACGTGCTAAGTGGAACCGTGATTCCTACGAAAGTGAGTTAGGATTTCTTGTTTTTCGTATGCTTTTTCCTTTCTTTGTTTTGCTCGAGACTAGCAAAAACTTAGGTGTGGGGGTATTTGATTGACATCATTTCATGCTTATATTTGTACCTTATATCCATTATCTTACACCTAAGCAATGCTACGTGACGAGTTTTATGTTTAGTTTTCAGAAATAAAGAGGTTTGAAGAGAATAGCCATGAAAGGACCCAAAAGCAGGAAAAAGGACCTAATTGTGAGACCTGGGGACCAAGATGCAAGACAGAAGGACCTGATCGTAAGACAGAAGGACCTAAGAGCAAAACAGGAAACTCCACACCATCATGAGGAGTATTTTGTCAATTCGATTCGGGTCGGAGCTCCACTAAACAAGTTAGATGCATCCAAGACCAAGAAACACACCAAGGAAAGCCCACCAGAAGACCCAGACGGATCTGGGCTTTATAGGCCGCCAATTGGCGGTCTGGAACCGCCAATTGGCGGTCTGGATCATGCAGGATCCGCCCCAACTTCTCCTGGACTTGTATTAGTGTTCGATTAGGCTATTTTTGGTATTGGTTTAGTCCCACATCGGGGGATTGTCCCGGATTAGTTTTTTTCCATGCTTATAAATAGAACTCTTCACCTCCCTTTGTAACAAGAGAATCCTAGCTTGATTGAGCTAGGGTTTCCTTCATCTTGCGACGTCTCCTTACGTTCTCTCTCTTCCCTTCGTGAGTGGACTTGGATCTCACCCTTTCTTAGGGTCTACATTTGATTTTGTTCTTGGTATCAGAGCCACTAACCTTTGATTCGACGATTATGGCGGTCTCTGCTGCAAAATGCGGGGCCTTAGCAACTTTTCAAGGCAGGGTCGAGCATTCGATGTACCCCTTTCCAAACAATTTGAACGTCTCAAACTTTGTGACGATCAAGTTGTCGACAACGAACTATCTTCTTTGGGAGACGAAGATGCTCAACCTGGTTCAAACACAAAGCCTTTTTTGTTTCAGCGATGGGAGCATTGTTCCTTCAGAGAAGCCAATCTTTGATGAAGTAACGAGGAAGGTGATCCCTAACCTAGAGTTCTTGCTCTCGTATCAAACAAATCAACTACTCAAAGCTTTTATATCAAGCACGTTAATCGAAGACTCTCTGGTTCTGGTCATGTGGTTGTGTCTATGTTTTGAAAGTCTTAAAGACTTCTTTTGCACAATAATCGACTGAGAGGGAGTTTTATCTCCTTCAATAACTTCAATGCACAAAAAAGAGCAACTACAAGGACACTGATGAGTATCTTTGGAAGTTTAATTTTCATTGGGACGAGTTGTTGGTTATAGGTAATCCGGTAAATGAAGCAAACAAAGTCTTTTAGTTTCTTGGAAGACTGAGGTTAGAGTACAATCCGTACTATATTTGCCTAAAAATCACCTATACCCTCATACTTCGAACTTGTTCCCCCAACTTTTGTCAAATGAACCACATACCCATCTTTTTGGTGAAACCCAATCTATAATCGTCTTTTGTAATAAAAAAACAAGGGGGAAAAGGAAAGAATAATGATAAGGGTAAAATAGATGGGATTTTTCGTCTAAAGGAGGGGTTTTCATACTACTAATAAGGTAACAATGGTCAGAAAGGTAGTTCCAAGATAGGAATTAAAGGGGGCTAACTCATCTAGGATGTCTACTATGGTATGTCAGATTTGTTCAAAGGCATGTCACGCGGCCTTGAAATGCTGACAAAGGTTTAATCATGCATGCCAACCAAATGATACACCAAAATCTCTAGCTGCAATGACCATGACTGATGATGCAACTTCTGATTGCTTCCCAGACTCATGGTCCACCTCTCGTGTAACTAGTGACAAAGGTATTTTCAAAAATTTATAACCTTATTTTGGCACTGATTCTACGATGGTAGGTAATGGTGAGGTTCTCCTATTACTCATGTTAGCAATCTTGATTTAGTACATGATAATGGTGTGTTGGTGCTATGATGAAAAAATTGATATTCACTAGTCAACTAAGAAGTGACTACCTGTATAGAGTAGAATTTGTTGGTGGACATTATTATTTCTCACAGGGACACAAGAAAACTAATTACTTGTGGAAAGCAAAGGAAGGATTTATATGCTCTTAGAACAATAGAGAAATGTGCCTTCTTTTCTTGAAAATGTTTAGTGGACGCGCGCGTCCGGGACGCGCGCTGATGTGGCCAGTCCACTCAGCAGACGCTGCTTTGTTGGCGCGAAGGGATATGAAACGTTTTTGGTTTTTTTATTCTTCTATTTTCGTGCCTTCATCATTTCCACCATCCTTCCCTCCATCCCTCATTAATGCGACTCAAATCACTATCTTCCTTCATCATTTTGGCGCTCGGCGCTCCTACACGGCACAGAAGACTTGTTATCAATCTCAAGATGCCTCTTCCTTTTCCTTCCCTTCTCTTCTGTGGTCATTCCTCTGTACTCAAATGGAAATCGTTCCCGTGCCTTCCCTAGTGGAGCAGCCATCAAACGTTTCCCATGAGGGGATGTTTTTCCCCTCTTTCGAAGAAGCCAAAACATTTTACGTGGCCTATGCCGATTATTGTGGTTTTGGCGTTAAGACAAGATAATCTCATTACGATCGTGGTGTTGTTATACGGGCCACGCTGACTTGCTCCAAGGAGGGCACCGCACCAACGGACCAAGGGCAAGGAAAATTGAAGCCTAGGTTATCCAGCAGAGTACAATGCACTGCTCGGATAAGGGTATCCGGAAACACAGCAAGGGGTTACAACGTTAACTTTGTGGATCTTAACCATAACCATCCCATGCTTGACCCGGAGCAAATGCGATTTCTCAGGCAAAAACGAACCGTCCCTGAGGCCGTCGTAGCACGGATATCGGTTAATGATGAAGCTGGGATATCGGCTGCTAAGACCATGCAATCTCTTGTGGTCGAGGCTGGAGGTTATGACAAATTGACTTTCAACGAAAGGGATTTAAGGTTTGTGTTCTTTCCGTCTAACATAATTGAAGTTGAACATTTTGCGCCTGGTCTTACTGGTTCCTGTTTGCAGGAATGTTGTAAACCAAGTCAGAAATTTGAAGATGGGACCTGGTGATGCACAAGCTCTTCAGGACTATTTCATTAGGATGCAGAAGATTGATTCCATGTTTTTTTATGTAATAGATATGGATGACGAAGGAAGACTACGCAACGTTTTTTGGGCTGACAGTCGTTCTAGAGCTGCATATTCATACTTTGGAGACGCAATATGTTTCGACACAACCTACATTACCAACAAATACGACATGCCATTCACCCCATTTGTAGGAGTCAATCACTATTTCGAATCAGTTTTGCTCGGTTGCGCTTTGCTGTCCTATGAGACTACTGAAAATTACATATGGTTGTTCCAAACCTGGTTGTCGTGCATGAACGGTAAGTTTTTTTCCTTCTTCCCTCTTCATATCTTCCTCTTTTTTGTTTGTCTGTTCGTAATAAAAAGTCTGTCTGTTCGGAATAAGAAGAGTGTATGTTTGGAATAAGAAGTCTGTTTGTTCGTATTAAGAAGTCTCTCTGTTCGGATTAAGTGTTGTGTTTGTTCGGAATAAGAAGTCGGATTGTTCGGATTAAGTGTTGTGTCTGTTCGGAATAAGAAGTTTGACTGTTCGGATTAAGTGTTGTGTCTGTTCGGAATAAGTGGTCTGACTGTTCGGATTAAGTGTTGTGTCTGTTTGGAATAAGTGGTTTGACTGTTCGGATTAAGTGTTGTGTCTGTTCGGAATAAGTTGTGAGTCTGTTCGGAATAAGTTGTGAGTCTGTTCGGAATAAGTGGTGGGTCTGTTCGGATTAAGTGTTGGGTCTGTTCTGATTAAGTGTTCGGTCTGTTCGGAATAAGTGGTGGTTCTGTTCGGATTAAGTGTTGTGTCTGTTCGGAATAAGAAGTCGGACTGTTCGGATTAAGTGTTGTGTCTGTTCGGAATAAGAAGTCTGACTGTTCGGATTAAGTGTTGTGTCTGTTCGGAATAAGTGGTCTGACTGTTCGGATTAAGTGTTGTGTCTGTTCGGAATGAGTAGTCTGGCTGTTCGGAATAAGTAGTCTGTCTGTTCGGAATAAGAAGTCTGACTGTTCGGATTAAATGTTGTGTCTGTTCGGAATAAGTGGCCTGACTGTTCGGATTAAGTGTTGTGTCTGTTCGGAATAAGAAGACTGTCTGTTTGGATTAAGATGTCTGACTGTTCGGAATAATGTCTCACTCCTTTCGAATTGGGTCCCTTATGCAGATATACCCCCCCCCAGCTATAATAACAGATCAATGTGGTGCCATTACTGCTGCTGTAAGGAATGTCTTCCCAGATTCAAGACACAGATTCTGTATATGGCACATAATGAACAAAGCTCCCGTGAAGTTGCCGACGCAGTATCGGGATCACATATTATTTGATCTGAAATTGATTGTATATGATTCCAAAACCCCAGCAGAATTTGATCGTAATTGGCAGGGTTTCCTTCTTGATTTTGACCTGCAGAACCACAGCTGGCTCAAATCCATTTATGCAATCCGAGAGTCGTGGATCCCTGCATTTGTTGGTGATTTTTTTTTCGCGGGAATGGCATCTACTCAGAGGAGCGAGAGTATGAACGCCTTCTTCGACAAGTATCTTACTTCGAAGACCACCCTTAAGCAGTTTGTTCAACAATACGAACTTGCGCTCCGCCACAAGTACGAGAAGGAAGCTCAATCAGAATTTGATTGTCTTCATAAAAAACCCCAGTTGGTTTCAATTTATCCATTCGAGAGTCAGTTGAGCGAGTTGTATACCGTAGGGGTCTTCAAAAAAGTGCAGTTACAAATTGGGAAGATGATATACTGCGATATAACGGAGGAGTTCAATACGAATGAAACATTCCAGTACAAGGTATCTGAACGTGTTTTGGCTGGTGAGCAGCTACTGTCGAAACGTTTCCTAGTACAAAACACATCCATGAATTTTACATGTGATTGCAGAATGTTTCAGCACGTTGGGCTTCTATGCTGCCACGTTTTTGTTGTACTTGCACGCTTGAATCCTAATGCATTGCTTCCAGACTCTTACATCCTTAATCGATGGCGGAAGGATATTCGAAGGAGCTATCGAGATAAGACGTACCCAGACGATGGTGTAATGGCGAAGGATGCGCTACGTCGTCACGACGACATCATGGGTCGTGCCATTTGGATCGCACAGGAAGCCTTCATCTCCCACAAAAGGTATATTGAGGCCGTGAAGTGTATTGAAGTGCTTAAGGCACGTATGCACACTACACAAAACTTGGTTCGACCTGATGAACCTGAGTCTTCGGGTACATCGGTCCTTAATCCGGAAAAGGTCAGACGTATAGGAAGACCACCGACTAGACGTCGAGTGTCTTTAGCTGAGAAGATAATTAAAAAGAGCCATAAAAAACACGCCCAACAAGAGAAGGGAAAGTGGAAGATGAAGGTTACTTCGCCGCTTCACGAAGTAGCACCAAAACCCGCGGATCCTGATTTCTCCGGTTGGGACATGAGTTTGTATTACGAGGAATTTCCTCCTTAATTTACATTTTTTTGTTTTTTCCCGTTCTTGTAAAACCAAGAAACTTGTAATTGTTGATCTGTTTTGATCTGTAAATGGTTGTTATACAAGTTCAGTTCAAATTTACTTGTGTCTGATCGAAATAAGTTTTTCCTGTTCGGAATATGTTGTGGGTGTGTTGGGAATAAGTTGTGTGTGTTCGGATTAAGTGGTGTGTCTGTTCGGAATAAGTTGTGAGTCTGTTCGGAATAAGTGGTGGGTCTGTTCGGATTAAGTGTTCGGTCTGTTCGGAATAAGTGGTGGTTCTGTTCGGATTAAGTGTTCGGTCTGTTCGGAATAAGTGGTGGTTCTGTTCCGATTAAGTTGTGAGTCTGTTCGGATTAAGTGTTGGGTCTGTTCGGATTAAGAAGACTGTGTTCGGAATAAGTTGTGAGCCTGTTCGGATTAAATGTTGCGTTTGTTCGGATTAAGTTGTGAGTCTGTTCGGATTAAGTGTTGCGTCTGTTCGGATTAAGTGTTGGGTCTGTTCGGAATAAGTGGTGGGTCTGTTCGGAATAAGAAGACTGTGTTCGGAATAAGTTGTGAGCCTGTTCGGATTAAATGTTGCGTTTGTTCGGATTAAGTTGTGAGTCTGTTCGGATTAAGTGTTGCGTCTGTTCGGATTAAGTGTTGGGTCTGTTCGGAATAAGAAGACTGTGTTCGGAATAAGTTGTGAGCCTGTTTGGATTAAATGTTGCGTTTGTTCGGATTAAGTTGTGAGTCTGTTCGGATTAAGTGTTGCGTCTGTTCGGAATAAGTGGTGGGTCTGTTCGGAATAAGAAGACTGTCTGTTCGGAATAAAGTTAGCTTAAGAATGACATTGGTAATGTTTGTATTTTTACATGTAAATAGTTTGTGAACTGAATATGTAAACATTTTGTACATGTAAACCAAAAAATAAACAAAACTTAAAATATCTTTGTCTGTTTAGACCTGCACATACGACCGACGATCCCTAAGTAACATGACCGCCAATTCACCCCTGATAGAGTGGATGGTATTGGGGTCCTTCTCCTTCGTAGGGTCAAGATTGAACATTAGGCACCTTATCCAGTATAAAACGAATGCGCCGCAATCGTTGCTCCCCGGTGGTTGTTGTTGGCTCTCTTTCCTCAGGATTCTCAGGGGCCAGTCGACCTTGAGTAGATTCCTCCAGTATACAGCCGCATCCGCTGCTGCACATTCATGTAGGCCTACAGTCTGCTCCGGATCATCACCTTCGCCTAGCTCCCTAGAGAGACTGTTGAATGCCAAAATCTCTTTGGACGGGCCATAGACAACCACCAGAGTCCAATGACCTGAAGACCAGCATGGTTGTGCGATCACGGTCTGTGTTGGAGACGCACCTACGATTTTAGGGAGGATAAAATCATCAACTTCTCTGCCTTGCCCTCCAAGAATTCGCCCCGACTCGAATGTGGATATGCATATAACTTTTTCTGGGTGGCGTCTTTCTTCGAGCACCGATAGTATAGCGTCGATAGTTTCATCGCTAATATCCATCCTAGGCGTTATAAGCTCCTTCAGGTCGGAGCGTTTTAAACTGCACATATCGCCTCTCCAGATGACCTCCCTATTGTCCTTGTTGGGTTCGGTCAGGTTCAGTAGCATTTTGACCTCATCAACTGACAACGTGCCCAATGCAGGCATGTCAACATCCGGCCTTTTTTTCTTCAGGCTCCTTTGAGCCGCTCTATCTTTTCTTTTTTGCTCTTCTTCCTTCTTATTCTTCTTGGCCAGATGTTCGCCTTCCTTCAGCTGCTGCTCAACGGTGGCCGTCGAGCGTTTTCTTTTCGCGACCCAGTTTGCTATCTGGGCCTTGCTTTCTTCTTCCTTCTCCTTCTTCTTCTTCTCTTCCCTCTTCTTCTCTTCCTCCTTCTCCACTATTTTCCTCTTTTCTCCCATCTTCCTCTCCTCCTCCCTCCTCTTCTCTTCCTCCCTCTCTATTCTCTTCCTCTCTTCTTTCTTCTCCTCTTCTTCCTTCTTCCTTTCCTCCTCCCTTTTTCTCTCACATTCCTCCTCCTCCCTCTTCCTCTTTTCTCGTTCCTCCTCCTCCTTCCTCTTCTTCTTTTCTCGTTCCTCCTCCTCCTTCCTCTTCTTCTCTTCTTCTTCCTCCTCCCTCCTCTTTTCTTCTTCCTCCTCCTCCCTCCTCTTTTCTTCTTCCTCCTCCTTCCTCTTTTTTTCTTCTTCTTCTTCATCCTCCTTCCTCTTCCTATTCTCTTCTTCCTCCGCCTCCCTCTTCTTCCTATTCTCCTCCTCTTGCTCTCGCTCGTTCTCCCCACCAGGTTTTCCAGTTGTCCCTGTCCCTCGAAGATATATAATATCTTTCCTGAGCCTCCCACACTCTTCCTGGGAAATCCTCAGTTCTTCCCTGAGGTCGTGTACCTGTTCTGTGGCCTTCTTAAGGGCAGCTTCGGCCCTCAGCCATTTTGTCTTCACCTCACTCAGCTCCAATTCTTGGAGCAGCGGGTCGCATGGAATGCTGCAGTCTGCCAGTTGGAGCCTTGGCAAACTGACGGTTGAAGTTGAGCTCTTTCGAACAGGAGTTCCAACATGACCAATAAGTTGCAGCTCCCTTTCACTCATTGATGGAGCCCCCATCAGGTCGAACGTGCCGTCGTAAATCCGATGTAAGGTAATTCCATGTTCCTCCCATTTCCTCAGGGTTAATCGTTTCCCAAACAGCTCCGTCCATCTTTTCATCCGTGGGAAAACTCCAGTTCTGGGCTCCCCCAATTTAAATTTCTCACAAAGCCACACCTTCAAATGGAAAGGAAAAAAATGAGAACTACTATACCAACGTACCTTCATATTCGAAAGACAACTGAATCCGAACATACATTAAACGTAAACCGAACAGACACCCAACTTAATCCGAACAGACGAACTTCTTATTCCGAACAGACACACGTCTTATTCCGAACAGACCCACCACTTAATCCGAACAGACCCACCCCTTAATGCGAACAGACTCACAATGTATTTCGAACAGACTCACAATGCATTCCGAACTGACTCACAATGTATTCCGAACAGACCCAACACTTAATCCGAACAACCCCACCACATATTCCGAACTGACTCACAATGTATTCCGAACAGACCCAACACTTAATCCGAACAACCCCACCACATATTCCGAACAGCCCCACCACTTAATCCGAACAGACCCACAACGTATTCCGAACAGACTCACAACGTATTCCGAACAGACCCACCACTTAATCCGAACAGACGCACCACCTCACCCGAACAGACGCACCACTTAATCCGAACAGACGCACCACTTAATCCGAACAGACGCACAACTTAATCCGAACAGACACCCAACTTAATCCGAACAGACGCACCACTTAATCCGAACAAACGCACCACTTAATCCGAACAGACACCCAACTTAATCCGAACAGACGCAACACTTATTCCGAACAGACACAACACTTAATCCGAACAGTCCGACTTCTTATTCCGAACAGACACAACACTTAATCCGAACAGAACCACCACTTATTCCGAACAGACTCACCACTTAATCCGAACAGACCCACCACTTAACCCGAACAGACCCACCACTTAATCCGAATAGACCCACCACTTAACCCGAACAGACCCACCATTTAATCCGAACAGACCCACCACTTAATCCGAACAGACTCACAACGTATTCCGAACAGACACACATCGTATTCCGAAAAGAACAAAAACAAAAAAAGAGGAAGAGAGGAAGTGTGAAGCAGGAACAAAAACTTACGTGTAGTATGGCAACACAACCTTCGACGTTCCCCTGCCTCATTATGAAATTCCCTGCCTTTTTCCTCTCCTGCAGTTCTAAACTTGCTTTCTCGAGGCCTCCAACCAGGGTTTTGTGAACTGCACTTGCCCATGCGTAGCTATTTAGGCATTTGATGTTCCTCAGAGGGTGCATGAACCATTCCTTCGGTCGCAGCGTTCCATCATAGAACAAAAAATTGTTGAAGATGAAAGAAATCAGGAGACGAACGTACTCCTCCGTCTCGCCCATGGTACTGTTTGCCATCAGATGAACTAAAAGTTGGGTGTTGTCAAGGTTCACCCCGTCTCGCTTCTGGACGCGCAATGGTTCCATCACCACGGCCTTCCCATGCGTACGTAACCCCAAAATTAGGGCGATGTCTTCCGGTGTAAGGGGAACTACCCCTGATCCTATTCTCAGCCCCACCTCCTCCGTATCGTAGTGCTCGACGAACCAACCGACTATTTCGTTGTCCGTCGTAATGTTAGGAAGGTTTAGGAAGTGACCGAATGGGGTGCTACGGAAAGCCTCCTTCTCCACATTATTCATCCGGTCAAACTGCTTTCGGATGGCCTTCCAGGAGCATCGTGATTCCCGAAAGTAGTACGTGGTTCCCTAAAACCAATAATTTAATAAACGGAAGTTCATCAAAAAACATAACGACCCAGGGAAAGAAAAAATTAGAGACCCACCGGTTCTGGGACGTGTTCGATATCGACGGCCGGAGTTGAAGAATCCATTATCGTTTACAAGGTGCGCTTCACAGGGAAAGAAAGTCGGGAAAGCTTCACAGGTGCGCTTCCTACGTTCACAGGTAAGAAAGAAAGAAAGCGAGAGTCTCCCTTTAGTTCTGGATATGTTATCTTCCTCGGTATCCGAACCGTCGTTCGTAAGGTGTCTGCCGCTGTCTAATCTGGAAACGAACCGTCCTTCTTCCAAAACCGTCAAAAAAAAATTAAAACAATTTAAGGCGCGTTCGGAAGGAAAGCGTGACATGGCAATCCGAGTAGACGCTGACTCCTCCACTTTTTGAAGCCACGTAGGGCGCGTCACGGACGCCCGCGTCCGTGTATAAGGACTCTTCTTTTCTAATAGGCACAAAAGTGTCACTAAGAACACTTGGCATTTAAGACTTCGTCATTCTCACTTTTCTATTATTCATTCCTTAGCTGCTAAAGGACTACTTAGACTATGTACTAATAAGAATTTTGCTTAAAATATCACTGTTTGTGCAGTTTGTCAACTTGGCAGGTCCAAGACTTCCATTTGCTTGGTCTGATTCTTGGTCAAATGCTTTAAGAAGATACATTGTGATCTTTGGAGGCCTACTCATGTTACATCTAATGTTTCTTTTAAATATTATGTTTGCTTTGTTGATGACCATTCTGGATTCACTTGGTTTTATGCACTCAAACAAAAATTTGATTTTTCGAGTGTTATTTGCATTTTGGAAAATTTTCTTTTGCCAATTTAAAGGAGCTATCAAAACATTTCAATGAGAGAAAATAGCTACAAGTGCTGAAAATATTGAAAAGTGAAAGGACCTAAATGGAAATCTGATATATAAAGTGAAAGTTGAAGGGCATCATACATGAAATTGACTACACATGATTATGCTCTTTATTGTGCTTCAAATTGATGGTAAAATACTCAAATTGTAAGTGGAAATTTGGATTATGCAATCAACGTCAAGTAGGAAAGTTTGGATAAGAAAACTCTAGACTGTTAGCATATGTCACCTATTTTATTCATAACATCCACACCCAAATATATAATTTGATGATTCCAAATTAGTTGGGAATCAAAGTTAAGGTAAAAATATTTGTTTCTCTTTTATGACCTGTTAAACTCCGACAATAAAAGGGTTAACAAAGTGTCAAGATAGACTGTATTTGGAAACCGAACAATAGACAGATCATCAGTAATTTACTCATATCATGTATATATCATGCATATATTTGTGTCTTGTATCCTTTATTCTTAGCTTAAGCAATGCTACGTAACGAGTTTTATGTTTAAGTTTCAGGAATAAATAGGTTTGAGAAGGAGAGACTCTAAAAGGACTTAAAAGTAAGAAAATAGACTAAGTTGTAAGACTTATGGACTAAGATGCAAGAGAGAGGGACCCGAATGCAAAATCAAAGGACCAATGAGCAATTGAAGAAACTTCACACCATCATGAGGAGTATAATGACAATTGGATTCGGGTCGCAAGCTACACAACCGATTAGGGTGCATCAGACATGAAGAAATCAAGCCAGACAACCACACTCCAAAACACAACCCTATCCAGACCTTATAGGCTGCCAATTGGCGGTCCACGACCGCTGATAAGGAGGGGTTGTCCCGTAAAAGATAAGGTGGGTGATTTCATCACCCTTTCCTTGGCCATAAGAAATTCGGACGCATTAGGAGAGTGATCCGGTCCCGACTGTCATAACCTGATCGACGTTGCCCACTTTGTCGATAGTAGGAGAGATGAGATCTCCGGATCTTGACTCACTTGCTGGGCTTTGTGGTCCTCATGGTAGGGAGGTGAGGCGTGTTGAGGCCGTGTGACCTCGCAGTTAGGCGTCGTCTAGCTGTAAGGACCTATAGCGCCCTTAGGATTACTTGAGCCTTGTTTGCTTGTGTGCTTCTACCTGTACCCATCCGTCGTAGCATAAGGACTTCTTCCTTTCTCTCCTGAGTCATTCTTTCTCTCCTGTGTTCCCTCGTCTTCTCTTCTACGTACATTCTTTGTTAAAAAAATAAAATTTGGTGTGTGTGCACCTTTGGGCATGCTTTCGTGGAAACGAGACGAGAGTGGTCGTTTGACGAGGAGCGTTGTCAATCCGGCTTCGGTCATCGATTTCTCGACACCTTCCTCCTCTCGTGTCGCACCCAGTCTGGGTTCAATGGCTGCTAATTTCCGTGAGGAGGAGCAGTTGCTGGACCCACCTACTCCACCAGTGCTTCCAGTTGTCGTTCCCATACCTCTACGTGATCGATGCTACCCGAGTCGTACAGTTCTACCCTCATGTATCGTATTACCAGAGGCTAATGGGAACCATTTTGAGGTTAAGTCTCAGTTTATTTCCATGCTCCCTCGCTTTAATGGGATGGGTGACCCCTATATCTTTCTCAGGGAATTTGAGGAGGTTTGTGCTATGTTCAAGCTACAAGAACTTAGCACAGACTCCATCCATCTTAGGCTCGTTCCTCTTGCACTAAAGGATGACGCCAAGAAGTGGTTGTACAGCAACCAGGCGAATGCATTTAAGACTTGGGACGAGTTTCAATCTGCATTCCTCAAGAAGTACTTCCCAAATCATCAGACTCAAAAAATTGAGGAACGAAATCAATTCGTTCTATCAACATGAGACCGAACCATTCCATGCATACTTAGAGAGGTTCAAGGAGCTACTATCCTTATGCCCTCACCATGGCATCGAGTTGTGGCGCCTTTGTCAGATTGTTTACGAAGGTCTTTGATTGATCTCGTTTTATATTTCTACCGCAAGTGCACGGCCGCGTTGAAGCGGTGGCAAATACGGGTCGTCCACTGGGAGGTGTGTCGACACTTGGTTTGTGCGAAGGCAAGGGGTAAAGAAAGGAGAAAAGGATTGGTTACACTAAACTACACTAAGATGCAAATGGAAATGGAGATAAGCAATAAAACTAAACCCCAAAGGGGGTAGAGAAATAATGTGAACATAAAGAAGTGTGTGTGTGTTCATTAAGCTCCTCACAACATGTAGTGCATGAAATCATAAAACTACATCCAACTTTGCCTCCACATGAATTAAGATATGACTACATCATTAAAACATACAAGACAATAATTGGAATGAAGCTACATGAACTCAAGTATAAAGACTATACCCTACTATGCCTCTACATGAATTAAGATTTCACTACATCATTAAAACATACAAGACATTAGCTAAGGTAAAGGCAACAAGAGCACATACACTACAAATTGTGTTTCCAACATTAACTTCATCCATATCCTAACCTTATCATTCCCCATAAAATAGGTCCACTAATCAAAGCATAAGCTAAGCTTCATTCAAGAGCATTAGCCTATCAAAGATAGGAGTGGAGACCCATTAGATGGTTATGGAAATCATATAAAGCTCAAGGGATAAAAATAACACACACTTAATACACTACATGATTATATCACATATTTCTCCACCCCCCAAATGGGGATGGAACTACTCACTACTCATTACACTACTGATTAGACTAAGCAAAGAAAACATAATACTGAAATGAAAGTTAACTAAGAAGGCAAGAAGCATTAAAGAAACATAAAAGGAAAGGAAAGACTAAACAAACATGCACAAATTAAAAGACAAGATTTAAAGAAACTAGAAGAATTATTTTATTAACAAAATGACTCACATTGAAGGTAGCATTCTTCTCCACCTTGAGTTTTTGCTTCAAGGCTCACTCCTTAGTAGAGAGAATGCCACCAAGCAATGGGTAATCACAATGGAAGGTGAAGAGTTCTATTTATAAGCATGGAAAAAGCTAATCGGGGACAATCCCCCGATGTGGGACTAAACCAATACCAAAAATAGCCTAAACGAACATTAATACAAGTCCAGGAGAAATTTCGACGGATCCTGAGCAATATAGACCGCCAATTAGCGGTCCAAGACCGCCAATTGGCGGTCCAAAATTGTCGGATCGTGTTGGAATTTGTTGTGGGCTTTGCTTTCTGGTATTGTTGGTCTTTGATGCGGTTACTCGACTTGTTGGAGCTCCGACCCGAATAGAATTGGTAAAATACTCCCCATGATGGTGTGGAGTATTCTGTTTTGCTCTTAGGTCCTTCTGTCTTACATTCAGGTCCTTCTCCCTTGCATCTTGGTCCCTAGATCTCACCATTCAGTCCTTTTTCCCAGCTTTTGGGTCCTTTCATGGCTCTTCTCTTCAAACCTCTTTATTCCTGAAAACTAAACATAAAACTCGTCACGTAGCATTGCTTCGGTGTAAGATAATGGATATAAGATACAAATATGAGCATGAAATGATGTCAATCAAATACCCCCACACCTAAGTTTTTGCTAGTCTCGAGCAAAACAAAGAAAGAGAAAAACAAACGAGAAACAAGAAATCCTAACTCACTTTCGTAGGAATCACGGTTGCACTTAGCATGTGCAACAAGCCGTTAAACCTCCTTGTTGCCAAGGAGGAGGAGTGGTGTCTCCTGAGGGTTTTCAGCGGATATACCCACAAAATCCGAACAAGATGCATTAATCAATCTAGCTACACGACTCGTTGGACTTATTTTGTCGATCATGGAATGCGGTAATACTACGGGTCGACTCTATATATGTAATCAGTCCACACACCTAGCCTAATGAGTTATTCGTGAGAGTTAACTAAGGAATTAAGTGAAAGACATGGGCAACCTTAACTTCTGAATGTGAAACAAAGTGTAAAGTCCATTTTGGTTCTTATTTGACTCTTCTTTTCTTTTCTTTTTTTTCATTTTCTTTTCTTCCTTTTTTTTTCTTTGGAGCATTTATTGGTTGGTGTTTGATTCTCCCAGGGTCAGGTTTCGTGCATCATTGCCTATGAGGACTTACACTATCACGTACACCTTCCCCCAAATCTCCACATAGGGCGATCCCTACCACCCGTGTAACGGGAGTTCGGTCGGTGCATCCCAAGTCAGATGTCTCGAAAGCACCAGGCACAAAGTCCCCTCAGACCTACTTTCCCGAGTGATAGGAGCCGTGCGAGAAGAGAGAACACCACTTATTTATTCATTTATCTACATGGGAACCAAAACCCCTACACTTAAGTTTCACAAAAAGATATTAAGGGCCATTGACTACAACAAACTTCCTAAACTAACAAACACGAATTATTTGACTCACTAGGTTCAGGGTGGACTTCTTTAAATGTTTGAGCACTGAAACCCACTGATTACTCACACCCAAGGGAAAACTGGGGTGCATCCTAACGACTCGATAAATCCTAAAGCCACGTATTAGATATCCTAATGCATCAAGTTCAAGACAATTTTGGGAGCTTTCTTTTTACTTTGCCTCTCAACGGTTTTGCACATGCTAAACACACGCAAAACCCACAAAACATTTTCTTTCGAAAACAAATGAAGATTTTGAAAGAAATGTGAAAATTTTGAAGCACTAGGCAAGCAAAAGAAGACAAGTCACCCAAGGATCATGGCAAGCAGATATATCGATATTAAATGCATCACACTAACATGACCCTAAACATGCAAACAAAAGAAAGCAAAATCAAAAGAAAAGACTCGACTATGTACACACGTAAAACACCCCCCCACACCTACTTCATGCATTGTCCTCAATGAATGCAAGCAAGATACTACATGGATTGATGCATAAAAAGGAGAGATCTCACCAACATGAAGTACAAAGGGAAGTGCAAGGTCATGTTGATGGACATAACCCGAATTCCCTCAAAACCTGTGAGATGCTAAAGAAGGGATACAAATACGTGAAAGAAATGGAGCCCAAATACATAAGGGTTGGGGCTCACAACAATCAATGCTCACTGAAGGAGTCTTTTATTGTACTTCTTTTTTTTTCTTTTTTTTTCTTCTTTTTTTTTCTTTTTTTTATAACTATGTACAAACATAAGTTCCCATCTTCATTTGTCAAAAGACATCAAATGGGAACCTCAAGAGTGGGTCAATGCACTTGGAAAGGGAACATGACACCACGCGGGGCCAGAATACGCATGCGTGGGCCCCCTTCACAAAGAGCACCAGATGAAATGAGAGGTTCATGAATTGGACGCAAAGGCGTCTCATTCAAAGGATCAAACTGAAAGATCTTGAACCTCTCGAGAGTTTGGTAAATAAGGGGCAACGAAAGAAAAATATCTCCCGTTGCGGAACTGAAGTTATGATCATCAATCCAAACTCTCCAACCAACAGGCTGGTGGGTCGGAACGAGGTCAAGTACCTCGTTATGCATGTCCAACTCACCAGGAGAACAGGAAGTGGGTATCATACCCAAAGTATCCTCCAAGGAACTCCTAATACCCTCATGAGCAATGTAGTTGTTTGATGTTCCATCATTTCCAAGATGATCAGGAACAATAGTGAGAGGCAAACTCTCATCAGGTTGTTTGAAATTGAGGGTACTAGGGAGCTCTTGCTCCACCAGAGGTGAGTCCTTAAGAGGCACAATATGAAGATCATGTGGCTCAAGGGCCACGGGACAAAAAGATAAGGCACAATCATGTGCCGACTCATAATGAAACTGGTCCAAGTTATTCTCAATTTGAATCGAATCCTCCACTAAGTGATCGTGAATTGAAACCCCAAGTCCCTCAGACTGACTAGTTGTTTGACTTTGAAAGGTTGTGCTTTGAATTTGTGGATGTGGTGGTGGTTCGATATCAAAAGAAGAATCCTCATGCTGACATGAAATGTCACTCTCCTCACTTAATTGTTGCGTCAGTTGACTCACTTGAAGTGTCAAATTATGTATGCGGTCAACGAGGAGGTCCAAGTCAGATCTTGGGAAATTTTGGGGTTGGGTGTTGATGGGCTGAGAATGAGTCCAATGATTTGAAGTGGGGTGTTGGTAGAATTCTGGGTATTCGGGAGGAGGATATTGGGGTGGAAATGATGTATAAGAATTTGAATACGAATTGTCTCCCCACGAATCCATCCCTCTCGGGTTGTACGCGGATGCGTAATGGTCATAATGAGCATTTTGGGAAAATGTGTGCTCATACTCAGGCTCTGGGGGAACATAAGGACATTCCCCGAAATCATGACCACTCAACCCACAATAGTGACACGGTACGGCTACTGGAGCCACCGGTGCACCCATGTCATCTACCACATGCATGAAAGAGGCCAAAGGTTCTTGTAATGTCTCAGATTGATGACCAACATATGATGCGACGTAACTAGATGGTGGTCTAGCAGTCGGTGCCTCTCTCATGTTACCCCAATATGAAGATTGCTCAGTCACACAATGAGGATTATCCCAACCATACAGGGTGTTAGTCTGAGGCACCCCAGGTTGCATGGGTCCAGAGTACCAGGGAGAATCATCCTGGTCCCAACAATGATATGGATGGTCGCCCATGTAACCATCCATCTCAACAAACAACTCTCGAGTCGACCACTCTCACCACCACGAGACTAAGCTCACAAAAAGTGCTCGACTCGACCCTAAAACGCTACCAGAGAGTGTAAAGGGGAGGAGACTATAACGTAGAAGAAGGTGAGAAGAAGATGACTCAGAGGAGAAGGGAAGAATCCCTAAAGCTAGCGTAGGTAACGGGATCAGGAAGAAGCCTAACTAGCAAGCACGGCTCAAACAATGTAAGGCAATGGGTCCTTAAGCTAGACGACGCCTAACTTCGAGGTCACTAGCCTCGACACGCCTCACCTCCCTACAACGAGGACCACAATGCCCAGCAAGTGATACCAGATCCGGAGATCCAGTACCTCCTACTATCGACAAGGTAGGCAACGCCGATCAGGTCATGACGGTCTCGACTAGATTACTCTCCTAGTGCGTCCGAATTCCTTAGGGCCAATGTCTACTTGCTTTTAGTTAAGGCTTTATTAAGAGTGATTTTTTTTTTGGGCCAAGGAAAGGGTGATGAAATCCCCCACCTTATCTTTTATGGGACAGCCCCTCCTTAGTAGCGTTTTGAGCTTAAATCTAGCAATCAATCACTCCAATCAAACGCTCAACTCACTCTTGTCCTGATGCACCTTACTAACTAATGCATGATCGAAACATGCATGAATGAGAGATCGGGGTGCACGTACCTCACGCCAGCAATCAACAACAAAATGTAAGGAAAAGAAAAGACAAATGCATGCAAGGTCTACAAATGATGCATGACCTAGATGGCAAGAAGTCTAGTCTTTTGCTTTGAGTTTTATGGTCCAAGTTGATTAAAGGGGATTGAAATTAAATCTGGGAGCAAAGTAGAAGTCACAGCATGCAAAATTAGACTCCCAGATAACACAAGTTACAGCACTAACTACCACAAAAAAAATGGAAGCAGGAAGCCCTCACCAGGCCGCCAATTGGCGGTCTCCAACCGCTGATTGGCGGTCTATTTTTGGACTTGCTTCCTCAAACTTTCCCAGTAGCCTCCCCTTGATCTGATGGTTCCCTGAAACTAAGAAAACTGGACACAAAAAATCAAAAACCCCTCGAATCGTCCAAACCAAGGTCTGGACAGAGCACCTCCCCGGCAACGGCGCCAAAAACTTGATTGATCTCGTTTTATATTTCTACCGCAAGTGCACGGCCGCGTTGAAGCGGTGGCAAATACGGGTCGTCCACTGGGAGGTGTGTCGACACTTGGTTTGTGCGAAGGCAAGGGGTAAAGAAAGGAGAAAAGGATTGGTTACACTAAACTACACTAAGATGCAAATGGAAATGGAGATAAGCAATAAAACTAAACCCCAAAGGGGGTAGAGAAATAATGTGAACATAAAGAAGTGTGTGTGTGTTCATTAAGCTCCTCACAACATGTAGTGCATGAAATCATAAAACTACATCCAACTTTGCCTCCACATGAATTAAGATATGACTACATCATTAAAACATACAAGACAATAATTGGAATGAAGCTACATGAACTCAAGTATAAAGACTATACCCTACTATGCCTCTACATGAATTAAGATTTCACTACATCATTAAAACATACAAGACATTAGCTAAGGTAAAGGCAACAAGAGCACATACACTACAAATTGTGTTTCCAACATTAACTTCATCCATATCCTAACCTTATCATTCCCCATAAAATAGGTCCACTAATCAAAGCATAAGCTAAGCTTCATTCAAGAGCATTAGCCTATCAAAGATAGGAGTGGAGACCCATTAGATGGTTATGGAAATCATATAAAGCTCAAGGGATAAAAATAACACACACTTAATACACTACATGATTATATCACATATTTCTCCACCCCCCAAATGGGGATGGAACTACTCACTACTCATTACACTACTGATTAGACTAAGCAAAGAAAACATAATACTGAAATGAAAGTTAACTAAGAAGGCAAGAAGCATTAAAGAAACATAAAAGGAAAGGAAAGACTAAACAAACATGCACAAATTAAAAGACAAGATTTAAAGAAACTAGAAGAATTATTTTATTAACAAAATGACTCACATTGAAGGTAGCATTCTTCTCCACCTTGAGTTTTTGCTTCAAGGCTCACTCCTTAGTAGAGAGAATGCCACCAAGCAATGGGTAATCACAATGGAAGGTGAAGAGTTCTATTTATAAGCATGGAAAAAGCTAATCGGGGACAATCCCCCGATGTGGGACTAAACCAATACCAAAAATAGCCTAAACGAACATTAATACAAGTCCAGGAGAAATTTCGACGGATCCTGAGCAATATAGACCGCCAATTAGCGGTCCAAGACCGCCAATTGGCGGTCCAAAATTGTCGGATCGTGTTGGAATTTGTTGTGGGCTTTGCTTTCTGGTATTGTTGGTCTTTGATGCGGTTACTCGACTTGTTGGAGCTCCGACCCGAATAGAATTGGTAAAATACTCCCCATGATGGTGTGGAGTATTCTGTTTTGCTCTTAGGTCCTTCTGTCTTACATTCAGGTCCTTCTCCCTTGCATCTTGGTCCCTAGATCTCACCATTCAGTCCTTTTTCCCAGCTTTTGGGTCCTTTCATGGCTCTTCTCTTCAAACCTCTTTATTCCTGAAAACTAAACATAAAACTCGTCACGTAGCATTGCTTCGGTGTAAGATAATGGATATAAGATACAAATATGAGCATGAAATGATGTCAATCAAATACCCCCACACCTAAGTTTTTGCTAGTCTCGAGCAAAACAAAGAAAGAGAAAAACAAACGAGAAACAAGAAATCCTAACTCACTTTCGTAGGAATCACGGTTGCACTTAGCATGTGCAACAAGCCGTTAAACCTCCTTGTTGCCAAGGAGGAGGAGTGGTGTCTCCTGAGGGTTTTCAGCGGATATACCCACAAAATCCGAACAAGATGCATTAATCAATCTAGCTACACGACTCGTTGGACTTATTTTGTCGATCATGGAATGCGGTAATACTACGGGTCGACTCTATATATGTAATCAGTCCACACACCTAGCCTAATGAGTTATTCGTGAGAGTTAACTAAGGAATTAAGTGAAAGACATGGGCAACCTTAACTTCTGAATGTGAAACAAAGTGTAAAGTCCATTTTGGTTCTTATTTGACTCTTCTTTTCTTTTCTTTTTTTTCATTTTCTTTTCTTCCTTTTTTTTTCTTTGGAGCATTTATTGGTTGGTGTTTGATTCTCCCAGGGTCAGGTTTCGTGCATCATTGCCTATGAGGACTTACACTATCACGTACACCTTCCCCCAAATCTCCACATAGGGCGATCCCTACCACCCGTGTAACGGGAGTTCGGTCGGTGCATCCCAAGTCAGATGTCTCGAAAGCACCAGGCACAAAGTCCCCTCAGACCTACTTTCCCGAGTGATAGGAGCCGTGCGAGAAGAGAGAACACCACTTATTTATTCATTTATCTACATGGGAACCAAAACCCCTACACTTAAGTTTCACAAAAAGATATTAAGGGCCCTTGACTACAACAAACTTCCTAAACTAACAAACACGAATTATTTGACTCACTAGGTTCAGGGTGGACTTCTTTAAATGTTTGAGCACTGAAACCCACTGATTACTCACACCCAAGGGAAAACTGGGGTGCATCCTAACGACTCGATAAATCCTAAAGCCACGTATTAGATATCCTAATGCATCAAGTTCAAGACAATTTTGGGAGCTTTCTTTTTACTTTGCCTCTCAACGGTTTTGCACATGCTAAACACACGCAAAACCCACAAAACATTTTCTTTCGAAAACAAATGAAGATTTTGAAAGAAATGTGAAAATTTTGAAGCACTAGGCAAGCAAAAGAAGACAAGTCACCCAAGGATCATGGCAAGCAGATATATCGATATTAAATGCATCACACTAACATGACCCTAAACATGCAAACAAAAGAAAGCAAAATCAAAAGAAAAGACTCGACTATGTACACACGTAAAACACCCCCCCACACCTACTTCATGCATTGTCCTCAATGAATGCAAGCAAGATACTACATGGATTGATGCATAAAAAGGAGAGATCTCACCAACATGAAGTACAAAGGGAAGTGCAAGGTCATGTTGATGGACATAACCCGAATTCCCTCAAAACCTGTGAGATGCTAAAGAAGGGATACAAATACGTGAAAGAAATGGAGCCCAAATACACAAGGGTTGGGGCTCACAACAATCAATGCTCACTGAAGGAGTCTTTTATTGTACTTCTTTTTTTTTCTTTTTTTTCTTCTTTTTTTTTCTTTTTTTTATAACTATGTACAAACATAAGTTCCCATCTTCATTTGTCAAAAGACATCAAATGGGAACCTCAAGAGTGGGTCAATGCACTTGGAAAGGGAACATGACACCACGCGGGGCCAGAATACGCATGCGTGGGCCCCCTTCACAAAGAGCACCAGATGAAATGAGAGGTTCATGAATTGGACGCAAAGGCGTCTCATTCAAAGGATCAAACTGAAAGATCTTGAACCTCTCGAGAGTTTGGTAAATAAGGGGCAACGAAAGAAAAATATCTCCCGTTGCGGAACTGAAGTTATGATCATCAATCCAAACTCTCCAACCAACAGGCTGGTGGGTCGGAACGAGGTCAAGTACCTCGTTATGCATGTCCAACTCACCAGGAGAACAGGAAGTGGGTATCATACCCAAAGTATCCTCCAATGAACTCCTAATACCCTCATGAGCAATGTAGTTGTTTGATGTTCCATCATTTCCAAGATGATCAGGAACAATAGTGAGAGGCAAACTCTCATCAGGTTGTTTGAAATTGAGGGTACTAGGGAGCTCTTGCTCCACCAGAGGTGAGTCCTTAAGAGGCACAATATGAAGATCATGTGGCTCAAGGGCCACGGGACAAAAAGATAAGGCACAATCATGTGCCGACTCATAATGAAACTGGTCCAAGTTATTCTCAATTTGAATCGAATCCTCCACTAAGTGATCGTGAATTGAAACCCCAAGTCCCTCAGACTGACTAGTTGTTTGACTTTGAAAGGTTGTGCTTTGAATTTGTGGATGTGGTGGTGGTTCGATATCAAAAGAAGAATCCTCATGCTGACATGAAATGTCACTCTCCTCACTTAATTGTTGCGTCAGTTGACTCACTTGAAGTGTCAGATTATGTATGCGGTCAACGAGGAGGTCCAAGTCAGATCTTGGGAAATTTTGGGGTTGGGTGTTGATGGGCTGAGAATGAGTCCAATGATTTGAAGTGGGGTGTTGGTAGAATTCTGGGTATTCGGGAGGAGGATATTGGGGTGGAAATGATGTATAAGAATTTGAATACGAATTGTCTCCCCACGAATCCATCCCTCTCGGGTTGTACGCGGATGCGTAATGGTCATAATGAGCATTTTGGGAAAATGTGTGCTCATACTCAGGCTCTGGGGGAACATAAGGACATTCCCCGAAATCATGATCACTCAACCCACAATAGTGACACGGTACGGCTACTGGAGCCACCGGTGCACCCATGTCATCTACCACATGCATGAAAGAGGCCAAAGGTTCTTGTAATGTCTCAGATTGATGACCAACATATGATGCGACGTAACTAGATGGTGGTCTAGCAGTCGGTGCCTCTCTCATGTTACCCCAATATGAAGATTGCTCAGTCACACAATGAGGATTATCCCAACCATACAGGGTGTTAGTCTGAGGCACCCCAGGTTGCATGGGTCCAGAGTACCAGGGAGAATCATCCTGGTCCCAACAATGATATGGATGGTCGCCCATGTAACCATCCATCTCAACAAACAACTCTCGAGTCGACCACTCTCACCACCACGAGACTAAGCTCACAAAAAGTGCTCGACTCGACCCTAAAACGCTACCAGAGAGTGTAAAGGGGAGGAGACTATAACGTAGAAGAAGGTGAGAAGAAGATGACTCAGAGGAGAAGGGAAGAATCCCTAAAGCTAGCGTAGGTAACGGGATCAGGAAGAAGCCTAACTAGCAAGCACGGCTCAAACAATGTAAGGCAATGGGTCCTTAAGCTAGACGACGCCTAACTTCGAGGTCACTAGCCTCGACACGCCTCACCTCCCTACAACGAGGACCACAATGCCCAGCAAGTGATACCAGATCCGGAGATCCAGTACCTCCTACTATCGACAAGGTAGGCAACGCCGATCAGGTCATGACGGTCTCGACTAGATTACTCTCCTAGTGCGTCCGAATTCCTTAGGGCCAATGTCTACTTGCTTTTAGTTAAGGCTTTATTAAGAGTGATTTTTTTTTTTGGGCCAAGGAAAGGGTGATGAAATCCCCCACCTTATCTTTTATGGGACAGCCCCTCCTTAGTAGCGTTTTGAGCTTAAATCTAGCAATCAATCACTCCAATCAAACGCTCAACTCACTCTTGTCCTGATGCACCTTACTAACTAATGCATGATCGAAACATGCATGAATGAGAGATCGGGGTGCACGTACCTCACGCCAGCAATCAACAACAAAATGTAAGGAAAAGAAAAGACAAATGCATGCAAGGTCTACAAATGATGCATGACCTAGATGGCAAGAAGTCTAGTCTTTTGCTTTGAGTTTTATGGTCCAAGTTGATTAAAGGGGATTGAAATTAAATCTGGGAGCAAAGTAGAAGTCACAGCATGCAAAATTAGACTCCCAGATAACACAAGTTACAGCACTAACTACCACAAAAAAAATGGAAGCAGGAAGCCCTCACCAGGCCGCCAATTGGCGGTCTCCAACCGCTGATTGGCGGTCTATTTTTGGACTTGCTTCCTCAAACTTTCCCAGTAGCCTCCCCTTGATCTGATGGTTCCCTGAAACTAAGAAAACTGGACACAAAAAATCAAAAACCCCTCGAATCGTCCAAACCAAGGTCTGGACAGAGCACCTCCCCGGCAACGGCGCCAAAAACTTGATTGATCTCGTTTTATATTTCTACCGCAAGTGCACGGCCGCGTTGAAGCGGTGGCAAATACGGGTCGTCCACTGGGAGGTGTGTCGACACTTGGTTTGTGCGAAGGCAAGGGGTAAAGAAAGGAGAAAAGGATTGGTTACACTAAACTACACTAAGATGCAAATGGAAATGGAGATAAGCAATAAAACTAAACCCCAAAGGGGGTAGAGAAATAATGTGAACATAAAGAAGTGTGTGTGTGTTCATTAAGCTCCTCACAACATGTAGTGCATGAAATCATAAAACTACATCCAACTTTGCCTCCACATGAATTAAGATATGACTACATCATTAAAACATACAAGACAATAATTGGAATGAAGCTACATGAACTCAAGTATAAAGACTATACCCTACTATGCCTCTACATGAATTAAGATTTCACTACATCATTAAAACATACAAGACATTAGCTAAGGTAAAGGCAACAAGAGCACATACACTACAAATTGTGTTTCCAACATTAACTTCATCCATATCCTAACCTTATCATTCCCCATAAAATAGGTCCACTAATCAAAGCATAAGCTAAGCTTCATTCAAGAGCATTAGCCTATCAAAGATAGGAGTGGAGACCCATTAGATGGTTATGGAAATCATATAAAGCTCAAGGGATAAAAATAACACACACTTAATACACTACATGATTATATCACATATTTCTCCACCCCCCAAATGGGGATGGAACTACTCACTACTCATTACACTACTGATTAGACTAAGCAAAGAAAACATAATACTGAAATGAAAGTTAACTAAGAAGGCAAGAAGCATTAAAGAAACATAAAAGGAAAGGAAAGACTAAACAAACATGCACAAATTAAAAGACAAGATTTAAAGAAACTAGAAGAATTATTTTATTAACAAAATGACTCACATTGAAGGTAGCATTCTTCTCCACCTTGAGTTTTTGCTTCAAGGCTCACTCCTTAGTAGAGAGAATGCCACCAAGCAATGGGTAATCACAATGGAAGGTGAAGAGTTCTATTTATAAGCATGGAAAAAGCTAATCGGGGACAATCCCCCGATGTGGGACTAAACCAATACCAAAAATAGCCTAAACGAACATTAATACAAGTCCAGGAGAAATTTCGACGGATCCTGAGCAATATAGACCGCCAATTAGCGGTCCAAGACCGCCAATTGGCGGTCCAAAATTGTCGGATCGTGTTGGAATTTGTTGTGGGCTTTGCTTTCTGGTATTGTTGGTCTTTGATGCGGTTACTCGACTTGTTGGAGCTCCGACCCGAATAGAATTGGTAAAATACTCCCCATGATGGTGTGGAGTATTCTGTTTTGCTCTTAGGTCCTTCTGTCTTACATTCAGGTCCTTCTCCCTTGCATCTTGGTCCCTAGATCTCACCATTCAGTCCTTTTTCCCAGCTTTTGGGTCCTTTCATGGCTCTTCTCTTCAAACCTCTTTATTCCTGAAAACTAAACATAAAACTCGTCACGTAGCATTGCTTCGGTGTAAGATAATGGATATAAGATACAAATATGAGCATGAAATGATGTCAATCAGTCTTCACATCCTGTCAAGAACGCTCCTTGAGTCCATGTGTCAAGGAGAGTTCTTGGGAAAGGATGAAAGAGAGGCATGGGCTTTCCTAGAAGACCTTGCTGAGAAAACCATGCAATGGGAGAGTGTGAGGGAATCACCTGCATCATCTAGCATAGGAGCGAGGATCACAAATGTAAACTCGACTAGATCGGGTGCCGCATTTGTTGTCGATACCACTACGGCCTCCGAGGCGCGCATGGCGGCCTTAATGCGCCGTATGGATTCGATTGAGCTCCAAAACCAACATGGTGCACCTCACACGTCAACATCTGGTCCAGTTCCCTGTCATTCATGTGGTAGGATAGGTCATGTAGATAGCGAGTGTGAGTCCATTCCTCCTGAGATGGGGCGTGTCAACGCCATCTATGATAGAGCCATGAATGACCCATACTCATCATCTTATAATCCTGCATGGAAGAACCACCCCAATTTTTCATGGAACCAAACTAATGCCCCGGGTGGTCCTTCAAACCCCTCTAGACCACATTAACAATCACACCAACCTCCCATGCATGCACAATCTTATCAGCAACCCCAAGCGCAAACCACCAATCAATCGGGTTTCCCAAATTCCAACAATATGGAAACTCGATTCAATTCCAACAACCACGAGTCAAGTTCTCACTTTAAATTAGCAGACCATCAAATCTCAAGAGCTTCAGATGGGCCAATTGGCTCAATCTGTACATGAAAGAGAGAGAGAGAGTCTTTTCCTAGCCAGCCTGAGGCTAACCCCCGTATGTACCAACAACACATGCAAAATGAGAATGTGGTACCTCGGGGGAGGCAAGTGAACCATGTGGAGGAACTTGTTCACCATGTCAATTCCATTGTGACCTTAAGGAATGGAAAACAGGTTGACAATCACATTTCCTTGCCACAACAACCACCATCTATGCAGCCCCTCAGTGGGAATGATGGTGAAGAAGAGGTTGAGGGTGAGGGTAATACACCAAGGCTTCCTTCTCAGGCACCGCAGAAAACCTACCTGCCAAAAGCTCTCTATCCAAGTAGGTTAACCAAAAAGCAGAGTGACAACATGGACAAGATATTAGAGGTGTTTAAGCAAGTAAAGGTTAACATCTCCTTGTTGGATTTCATCCAACAAATACCTCAATATGCCAAAGTGTTGAAGGATCTCTGCACAACCAAGAGGAAGACCAATGTTCCTAAGAAAGCATTCTTGGCTGCAAATATCAGCTCACTTTTGTCAAATCCCACCTACACAAAATACAAGGACTCTGGGTGTCCTACTATTCAGTGTACGATAGGGGACACTAGAATCAGCAATGTTTTGCTTGATTTAGTATCAGCGGTCAACCTCCTCCCATTCTCTGTTTATAAACAGTTGAACTTCGGAGAATTGAAACCAACGAAGATCACCCTCCAATTGGCGGATAGATCCATTCGCATTTCCATGGGGATTATCGAGGATGTGCTTATCAAAGTTGGAGATTTTATATTTCCAGTCGATTTTGTTGTCCTCGATACCAATCCTGTTGCGAACAACACTCTCAAATACCTTTGATTTTGGGTAGATCATTTCTGGCAACCTCCAATGCCTTGATTAATTGTAGAAATGGTCTCATGAAGCTCTCATTTGGTAACATGAGTGCCGAGTTTCATGTGTTCAAATCTGGTAAGCAACATGAACCCATGGATGAACCTTTAAATCTAAATCTCATCCGCCAATTGGAGAAAGCACAACAAAATCAACGAACACCCCTAACCCCAATGCAACCCGTTGAGAATGTTCGTGGGCCCAGGGAAAACTCATTGCCTGTCTTCGCAATGCAACAGAGTGAGCTTGAAAACCCTCAGGAGACAACACTCCTCCTCCTTGGAGACAAGGAGGTTTAACGGCTTGTTGCACGTGCTAAGTGCAACCGTGATTCCTACGAAAGTGAGTTAGGATTTCTTGTTTTTCGTATGCTTTTCTCTTTCTTTGTTTTGCTCAGGACTAGCAAAAGTTAGGTGTGGGGGTATTTGATTGGCATCATTTTATGTTTATATTTGTATCTTATATCCATTATCTTTCACCTAAACAATGCCATGTTACGAATTTTATGTTTAGTTTTCAGGAATAAATAGGTTTGAAGAGATGAAGCATAAAAGGACCTAAAAGCTGGGAAAAAGGACTGAATTGTCAGATTTGGGGACTAAGATGCAAGGGAGAAGGACCTGAATGTAAGGTAGGAGGACCTAAAAGAAAAACAGAATACTCCACACCATCATGGAGAGTATTTTACCAATTCGATTCGGGTCGGAGCTCCAACAAGTCAAGTAACCGCATCAATGACCAACAATACCAGAAAGAAAAGCCCACAACAAATTCCAACGCGATCCGAAGTTTTTGGACCGCCAATTGGCGGTTTTGGACCGCTAATTGGCTGTCCATATTACTCAGGATCCGCCCAAATTTCTCCTGGACTTGTATTAATGTTCGTTTAGGCTATGTTTGGTATTGGTTTAGTCTCACATCGGGGGAGTGTCCCGGATTAGCTTTTTCCATGGCTATAAATAGAACTCTTCACCTCCTATTGTAATCACTCCATATTTTAAGTGGTTATTCTTCCTACTATAAGTGAGGCCTTGAAGCACACACTAAAGTAGGAGGATGCTACTTTTAATGTGAGTCATTTTAATACAAGTTTTCTTTATTATGTTGTTTGTTTTATGTTTCTTGTTTTGCTTTGCTTAATCTCATTTCATTAGTTTTATTAGCTTAGTTAATATATTTTCTTTGTTTAGTTTAATAATTATTGTAATGTTTAGTGAGTAGTTTCATCCCCTTTGGGGGTGGAGTAGATGTACATACATGCAAATGAGAATGGATTGAATGCTTTATTTCCAATGTGTTGATAAAACATGAATGTATGCTTGCTTGTTTAGGATAGAATTTATAACTTGATGAGTTTTACCAAAATGATTAGACACCTCTCATGCTTGTTTAGGTTCTGAAATAAACATCTTGCATATGTAAATGTTAATCAACTAAGTTGGTGAATAGATTGATAGCTTTTGCCACAACATTTAGACACTTCCTATGCATGATAACACCACCTTAATTTGTGCTTAAAGAATGTGTTCAACACCCACCTCTTTGCTTGTGTGCACTCACTCCACCCCTTAGGGGTTTTTCCAACTCTGTATTCCAGCATTCTTCTTTTGTTCTTAGCTTAGTTGTCATTTCATTGTTTGTTTCTTTCGTTCGCATTTCATACTTCTTAGCGTAGTTTAGTGTAGAGTAGCATAATCAATCTTTCTCCCCCAATTTTTGCCACTTGATTTCTGATAAACAAGATGCTACTCACCTCCCTGAGGACGACCCGTACTTGCCACCGCTTCATCGCGGCCGTGCACTTGAAGTTTAATATAAAACGTTCAACAAGCGTCTTTAATATTTCTTGTTTGCTTAGTTCAATTTTCTTTCATTAGAATATTTCATTTTGTTAATGTAGTTAGTGTAATGATGAGTGAGTTGTTCCATCACCTTTGGGGGTGGAGTAGATGTCTATACATGTTACGTAGATGGAATGAATGCTAACATTGTTGTATGTGAGAAATGTTAGTATGCTTGTTTGAATTAATAAGAACTCTTAACTTGATGGTTTCTACCATAATGTTTAGGTACATTCCATGCTTGTTTATGTTCTTAATAACAAACTTGTCATGCTCATATTAATCACCTAGGTTGGTGCTTTGAATGATTGGTCTTGCCATTCGATACTTCTTATGCATAACAAACACTAACTACAATTGAGCTTATTGTATGCATTCACCACACTTATTTCATGTGTACACACTCCACCCCTTAGGGGTTTTCCATTCCTGATTTCTATTTTCTTCTATTAGTCACTTAGTGTTGAACGTTTTAATTAAACTGCAAGTGCACAGCGTCGGTGAAGACGTAGTAAATACGGGTCGTCCACAGGGAGGTGAGCAGCCTCTTGTTTATCAGAAATCAAGTGGCGAAAAATGGAGAAGAGAGTTTGATTATCCTACTCTACGCTACACTGCACTACGAAGTACGAAATGCGAACGAAAGCAATAAATGATGAACTACCAAACTAAACTAAGAACTAAATAAGTGCTGGAATTCAGCAATAGAAAACCCCTAAGGGGTGGAGTGAGTGCACACATGCAAAGAGGTGAGTGTTGAACACATTCTTTAAGCACAAATGAAGGTAGTGTTATCATGCATAGGAAGTGTCTAAATGTTATGGGAAAACCTATCAATCCATTCACCAACCTAGTTGATTAACATTTACAAATACAAGTTGTTTATTTCAGAACCTAAACAAGCATGACAGGTGTCTAATCATTTTGGCAAAACTCATCAAGTTATAAATTCTATCTGAAACAAGCAAGCATACATTAATGTTTTATCAACACATTGTAAATAAATCATTCATTACATTCTCTAATGCATGTATGAACATCTACTCCACCCCCAAAGGCGATGGAACTACTCACTACACATTAGACTAATTATTAAATTAAGCAAGGAAAGCATATTAACTAAGCTACTAAAACTAATGAAATGAAATTAAACTTAGTAAAACAAACAACATGAAGCAAACAACATCATAAACAAACTTTTACTAAAATGACTCACAATTCAAGTAGCATCCTCATACTTTAGTTTGTGCTTCGAGGCCTCACTTCTAGTAGGAAGAATAACCACTCAAAATGGGAAGTGATTACAATGGAAGGTGAAGAGTTCTATTTATAGCCACAGAAAAAGGCAATCCGGGACAATCCCCCGATGTGGGACTAAACAAATACCAGAAATGGACCAAATACACACTAATACGCGACCCACCAAAATCTTAGTGGATTCGGGCCAAAATAGACCGCCAATTAGAGGTCTTGGACCGCCAATGAGCGGTCTATATGGTCCGAATCACGCTGGATTTTATTCTGGGCTTTTTTGGATGACTTTGTTGGTCTTTGATGCATCTACTTCACTTGTTGGAGCTCCGACCCGAATAGAATTGCAAAAATACTCCCCATGATGATGTGGAGTTTTCTGTTTTGCTCTTTGGTCCTTTGGTCTTACGTTCAGGTCCTTCTCCCTTGCATCTTAGTCCCCAGGTCTCACAATTCAGTCCTTTTTCCCAGCTTTTGGGGCCTTTTATGCTTCATCTCTTCAAACCTATTTATTTCTGAAATTCAAACAGAAAACTCGCCACGTAGCATTGTTTAGGTGAAAGATAATGGATATGAGATACAAATATAAGCATGAAATGATGTCAATCACTTGGTTTCATCTCTTCTGTCGCTTTCATTTCCTTCTTTGTTGCTTACTCGTTTAGTGTAGTTTAGTTTAATCAATCTCTTTCTCTCCTTTGTTTTCCACTTGCCTTCGAACAAACCAAATAAGGTTATTTTAAACGTTCAATCATATGCATAACACTCTCCTCCAATATCCAAATAAGGCTATTCAAGACTCTTTACAAAGATGATTTCTAGACGCACAATGTTGGTATTTCACATATTTCCAAATTAGAAACCTAATGGGCTCATAAATGACGTGAAAGACAACTATTTTGAGAGAACAGAAAATCCTACTTGTGTTGCTTATATAAAGGGGTGGAAAGGAGAGAGTATCCCCTCCTCCAGGACCCTATCTTTATTGTTTCTTGATTCTTTTTAATTTTCATAATTGTTTGACAACAAAATCAGAGTTATTAAAGAAATAAAATTCAGTCTCTTCTTTTACTTATTGTTTCTTTTGTTCTAGTATTAGCAGTTTGATGTTTGCATTTTTTACCATTGGTTCCTTTGTAGTATTTTGATTTTCGTCGTCATAATCTAGTTTTCTCCTGTAGTATTTTGATTTTCGTCTTCATATAGTATTGATTCTCCCGCATGTCACACCACAATGAGTGGCTAAGCCCTCCGTAGGATGAGGTAGACCAGTCTGGTTGATAAGAACGAATGGATTGGGAAAAGTGGGCTTCCAAGTGTAGTTCTTCTTATTGTTGTTAATCTTTTGTTTCTTTTGTTTTACTGAATTTATCTATATGTGTTTTATCAGTGAAATCTTAAGAGCAAAAATATAAATTCATAAGAATATATTATTTAATCTTGTTTTATCAACCATTGTAGTAAATTTTGATCACCTAAGAACACATTGTTTTATGTGATGTTTTGTTTCTATAATCTAAATCTCTTATTTTTCCAATCGTGAATTCATATCAATCCTAAATCCATATAACTCATCTCCAATTTTAATATATGAATTCTCATCTCAAGCATTCTTAGTGTAGCTTCAGTTAAATCATTAGTAGGTTCATGATTCATTAAAAAGAAGAAAAAAATCAATGTCTCTCCACCATAGGTTTTTTCATGCGTTTTAGTTTAGTTGCATAAATCATTCAACTTGGAATTCACCTTCACCTCATTATAATCGACCCATATGCTATGACATTGTACGTCTGCGGTTAAATTTTAAAACTCATCAAGTTTTTGGCGTCATTGTCGAGGATGCACGTCGTCTGAAGTTCGATTTATGTTTTGTCAACATATTGGTCAGTGCTACAAGTTTGATCTAACAATAATTTTACGGTTCATTGAAGACAAGAGGTCGAGAAGGAAAATAAGAGTGTTGGGAGCAAGTAGGATCCGTGGACCAAAAGCTTGGTTGACCTACAAAATAGTGGATCGTTTTGTCTATTTGATCCAAAATTTTCTTTGTTGGTTCACGTCTTTTAGCCAATGACTGTTCTAAAAATTGAAATTCATGTTGCTCTGAAATTTGAAAAAAAAATCAACCCCTTTTAATCAACAACTTGGACACTAAAATCTAAAGCAAAAGATTAGATGCTTCAAGCCCAGGTGAATCATCATATAAGATTGACTTTTGCATGCACCATCTTTTCTTTACTTTCAATTTTGTCGTTGATTGCTAGAGAAAGGTATGTACTTTCAACACTCTCACACATTAAGTTGCATTTCATATAGTTAGTAGCATTGCATCAGAACAAGAGTGAGATTCAAGTTTGTTTGCAACGATTGATTGCTAGATCTATGTTAAACAACTCTAAAGGGCACCACCTATAGAAGAACAAGATATGATGGGGATTACATCACCCTTCCATGGCCCACAAACCACAAACCTAAGTGTCACCCAAACCTAATTTAAAATCAATTAGACATTGTCACCTAAGGATACTCGGACTCAATCAAGGAGTTAGTTCTGTCATGACTTGTATGGCCTGAACGTAATTCGAGAAAATTGGTGTCTAGGAAATATTTTCGTGGGGACAAAAATCCCCCAAGCGAAGTGGTTATTCAATTGTCACCAGTTATGCTGAAACTGCTTCCACACGCTTTACATGACCGGACCAATCTATCGGGTTGTTGACGGAGGTGAAACATGAATGACTTAATCGACTCACTATTTAGGAGTCTTCTAGTTTTAAGAACACTAGGTCTAGGTTGTTTGAGCATGGTTGTGGTGTGAAATTCTCAACCTAACCCATTAGAAATTGACTATCTCTCTCCTCATCTGTCACTTTTTCCCCTATACCTCTTCTTTAGGAAATTCTCATCTTTCTCCATCTATTGTTTGCACTAAAAATTAAAAAAGGTTTTGAAAAGTTGAAATTCAAAATTCAAAAATAGTTGATTTGGAAGGTCTTGTTCTGATTTTCAAGATTTCAAAAAAAATCCTTTTTTGGATCCGTCCAAATCCATTTCGAAAACTTTTTAGGAAAGAATTCCAAGACAAGAAAGATTTGTTTAAATTATAAATTTTAAACAACTCCCACTTTTGGAATGTTTTCTTAGTGCATGCAAATTTGGGTTCAAGATTCAAGCAATTGGCTTTCACGAGTTCATTGTGATTCAAGTCCTAACTTGGATCTCCAATTTCCAGTTGGACCTTATGGCTGGGACTCCTGAATTGATTGAGGACGTCAGTAATAATAGGAGAGTTACTCTTTGGAACCGATGCTTTCCAACGAGAAGTGCTCAAAACTTGTGCATCGGATTACCGACTATCAAGACCACAATTTGAACTCAAAACTCACGACATTAGTATACTACCGAAATTCTTCTCGAAGGAAGATCCGTATGTTGTCCTTTAAGAATTTGAGGAATGCATCAGGCAGACGAAGTATCCTGGAGTAAGTGAGGACGTAATTCATCTGGAAGTTATTCCATTTGCTTTAAAAGATGATGTAAAGAAATAGCTTTATAGTTTAGAACATCAAAACTCCTTCCAATCTTGGAATCAATTTGAAACATTGAAAATCTGTAATTAAATTTTAATGTTTATCCCAAACAAAGGAGAAGTTTTCCATAAATGTTGGGAGAGGTTCAAGGAACTTCTCAATCAATGTCTTCATCATGGAGTACCCAGGTGCAAGCTTTTCAAATTATGTATGACGGGTTGAACTACCAGTCACACACACTGCTAGAGTCGATGTGCCAATGAAGTTCATGGACAAAGAATAAAAGATGATTGCCAATACTTAGGAGAGTTCATTGACAATTGTTATGCAATGGGAGACCGTACGAGAACGGATGAGCATTGGAATAAAAATTGCATGTAATGAGTGAGGCGTCATTATGGTTGCAAGGTTAGAAATCTTGAGTTGCAAGGTCGCACTCCATCTTCTCAAACTGTGTCTTGCAAGGAATGTGGCTTATCCAAGCATGTTTCAAACGAATGTGGTTATATTCTTTCTAAGGTTGAACAAGCTAATCTATGTCTAATCATCCTAGAAATGATATATACTCTTTCTCCTTCAATCCGGGTTGGCGCAACCACCGTAACGTTTCCTGGAACCAAGGTAATTCCAATCCTAATCCCTCAATTTATCATGCATCATCCAACAATTCTCAAGCCTCTTGATGAATCTCCTACTCCATCACAATTGCATCATTCTAATCCAGCACCAAGGCTTAGCCAAAATATCCATGACGCTAGGATATCCTCCATAGGGAAAATAAATTGAAATCATGAATAAAAATATGAATTATTTATGCAAACCACAAATACATTCATGCAAACCACAACTCAGACAATTAAATGTTTAGAGGACCAAGTGATCCAATTAGCTCAAAGGATGAACCAACGTGAAACATGATCCTTTACAAGCCAACCTGAGCCTAACACGCGCAATTTTCGTCCAAGTCTTTCAAATAACCAAAGATCGATCAATCAAGTGCAGGAGACTGAGACTGGACTTATACTCCAAGTTAATGTCTTCACCATGCTAAGGACTGAAAATACAAGTGAAAATAATATGAATCCTCACGAAAAGCTGGTTGGTCAACGTTTACGTTGCGGTAGCATCGTTCAATTTTGAAATACTTGCAATAATTCTACCAGTTCTCCTCAGAGTCGATAGGTTGAGGGAGTAGGAAGATTCAACTAGACCATCCCAACTTGTTGTGAACTCCAAGGAATCAAATAGCCAAATGGATGAACCAGTCAAAAACATAAATTTTGTCACCACACTTAGGTATGGTAGGGTAGTAGACAAACATATTAGACTTTTCATTGACTAGGTTGGACCGACCCAATTGAACTCATACATTCCAAAAAGCCCATGACTGAAAAGGTTGGGCTGACCCAATCCGATTCAATGACTAGGTTAGAGAACCAAAATGAACCTGCACTTGACAAGTAACGTGTCTACATTGCTATAACACTATACCCAAATAGACTAAAAAATAACATGCATTCGGATAACATTTTAGAGGTTTTTAAACAAGTCAATGTAAACATTCCAATTTTAGATGTCATTAAGCAAATTCCCCCTTATGCTAAAGCCTTAAAAGACATGTGTTCTAGACGAAAAACAAGACCAATGTACCCTAAAAGTCATTTTTAACTGCTAATGTAGGTTTTGTGTTAACCCAACCCACATCAGTTAGATATAAAGACTCTGGTTTCCCAATAATTTCTTGTATGATTAGTGATACATTAATCAAAAGAGCTTTACTCGATCATGGTGAAAGTGTGAACTTGATTCTATACTCTGTGTACAAGCAACTCAATCTTGATGAACGAAAACCATTCTCCAACTCGTGGATTGATCTATTAAGGTCCTACAAGGAGTGATCGAGGATGTGTTTGCAAAATTTGATGATTTCATATATCCTATGGACCTTTTAGTCCTTGCAACTGAACCGGTTGCTAATGCTAGGGGCCAAATTCCCATTATTTTTGAAAGATAATTCTTGGTCACGTCAAATGCAAACATCAATTGTAGGGCGGGATTATTGACATTATCTTTTAGGAATTTAAAGGCTGAGTACAATATTTTTAATACGGATAATCAATTTAAGACTTTAAACAACTCAATGAAGGTTAATCTGATTCACACGTCCCATAAAAATAAATTGGTTAGGATGACATGCGAGATGTTCTCAAAGTCAACTAATGAGAGAATATTGAAACAATATGATCTAAGGCCTTTGTATCATGAATGTGACCCTTCAACTAAAAACAAAGAATGGCTGATTATAATAGACCCGTGATATACGGATCCAGTTCTTGACCCACTCAGAAGGGCCCACAGAACAAGTCCTGATGGCCAATATTTGTGTAATTCTGGTCCCAATGCTGGCCAATGTCCATTTAATGTTCATTAATATTTTGATATGGGACTGTCGTATGTAAATATTGTTTTTGTCATTTACTTTCAAAAAAAGAGAAAAAGACATCACTCATATTTTGTGGGTATATCTGTTGAAAATCCTCTAGAGATAAAACTCCTCCTCCATGGCAACATGGGGTTTAATGTCTTATTACACGTGCTAATTGGAACCATGATTCCTATGAAAGGGAGTTAGGATTTCTTGTTTGTTTGTATCTTTTATGTTTCTTATTTGTCATTTGCTCGGAACTAGCAAAATATAGGTGTTGGAGTATTTGAAAAGTATCATAATTTATCATTTTTATTTTCACTATTATCTTACTTTTGTGTTTGAATAATGCTATGTCGAGTGTTTTGTTTTCATTTTGTAGGTTACAAGAAAATAGATACAATTGCTGAAAATATTGAAAAGTGAAATGATCAAAATGCAAAATATGATATATATAAAGTGAAAATTGAAGGGCATGATACAAGAAATTCAGTCAACATGTGTATGCTCTCTATTGTGCTACAAATTGATGAAAAAATACACATATTATAAGTGCAAATTTGGATTAAACAATCAACATCAAATAGGAAAGTTCGGATAAGGAAAGTCTAGATATAATTTTTTGCAAAGCGAAAGGGAGGCATAGCCTCTAATGTATTGATGTATGTAAAACCATTTACAACCTACAAAATTTTGTCAATTATAGCCCTCGAGTTATGGTCTGTACATAACTAGAATCTACCTCTAAACTATCATAATCGTGACCACTCGATACGTGCTACAGCTAGTTCCAACTAATCTCATACAATCTCAAAGCCTCACGATTATCTCTTATCTCCTTTATCCTTGTGCCCTTCACTCGCACCGCCTCCTTGATAAGTATGCCCACGCCCTCGGGACGATGTATCTCATTTTCGAATATTCGCCCATTTCTCTCTTGTCAACACTCATAGATTGTTGCAGGAAGAGCAAGTCTAGTGGTGGGCCATTGTGCCATGGAACCTCGCGTCACCTTCAGCCTCTCCACCTCCACAACAAGCGTGCTTCCTATGCTTGTATCCAGCTGCAATATCCTCAATATTTGTGACCAGACTTGTCGGGAAAAACTACATTCTCAGAAGAGGTGTACCATATCCTCATCTCTCTCCTCACATAGCACACAGATAGGATCGTGAAATGCTCCCCGAGCTCGCATAAGTGCCTTTGTCATCAGACATCCTCACAAGGCCCTCCAAAGTGTAAGGGCATGTTTGGGTATGTAATACTTTTGCCAAACCATATATGTCCAGTCCACTTCCCTTTGCCGAGGTGCCACCCAACTCCATACTTCCTTTGCTGAGAATACCTCGCTCTTCACTCCAACTCTTATTGGGGTGTCTCGCCTTCCATGGATTGTAGTTTGCAATATACTAGGCCACAACACCTCCATCTCTAGGGATCTCGGTTCGGGGAGTGTCCAAGCACCATCGTGAATAAAGTAAGATACCAAAGTATCCCTTGGAACCCCCATGTCATACTAAAGGCGCTCTCCCCCTAGCGAAGGGAGTAAAGGATGCCCACACCATGGGTCGGTGAAGAACCTTGTTGCTGCCCCCATCTCCCACTTGGTATTGGATTTTGTCCTTTGCCAACTCTAAGACACTTAGGATGCCACGCCACGCCCACGAGCAAATAGATAGTGGTCTTGCTAACCATATATTATGAATTCGCAAATATTTCCTTCGCATACACCGAACCCAAAGTGAATCACCACCCTTGACAACCAGCCAAAGAAGGCAAAGTCTTGATTCCTAGCACATGCCACTTGTTTTATTCACAACGTCCACACCCAAATATCGAATTTGATGATTCTGTTGGTCGCCTAGTGATTGATCGTTTTATATTTAACCGCAAGTGCACGGCCGCGTTGAAGCGGTGGCAAATACGGGTCGTCCACTGGGAGGTGTGTCGACACTTGGTTTGTGCAAAGGCGAGAGGTAAAGAAATGGAAGAAAGGTTGGTTACACTAAACTACACTAAAACGCAAATGGAAATGGAAGAAAAGCAAGAAAACTAAACCCCAAAGGGGGTAGAGAAATAATGTGAACATAAAGAAGTGTGTGTGTGTTCATTAAGCTCGTCACAACATATAGTGCATGAAATCATAAAACTACATCCAACTTTGCCTCTACATGAATTAAGATAAGACTACATCATTAAAACATACAAGACAATAATTGGAATGAAGCTACATGAACTCAAGTATAAAGACTATACCCTACTATGCCTCCACATGAATTAAGATTTCACTACAAATTGTGTTTCCAACATTAACTTCATCCATATCCTAACCTTATCATTCCCCATAAAATAGGTCCACTAATCAAAGCATAAGCTAAGCTTCATTCAAGAGCATTAGCCTATCAAAGATAGGAGTGGAGACCCATTAGATGGTTATGGAAATCATATAAAGCTCAAGGGATAAAAATAACACACACTTAATACACTACATGATTATATCACATATTTCTCCACCCCCCAAATGGGGATGGAACTACTCACTACTCATTACACTACTGATTAGACTAAGCAAAGAAAGCATAATACTGAAATGAAAGTTAACTAAGAAGGCAAGAAGCATTAAAGAAACATAAAAGGAAAGGAAAGACTAAACAAACATGCACAAATTAAAAGACAAGATTTAAAGAAACTAGAAGAATTATTTTATTAACAAAATGACTCACATTGAAGGTAGCATTCTTCTCCACCTTGAGTTTTTGCTTCAAGGCTCACTCCTTAGTAGAGAGAATGCCACCAAGCAATGGGTAATTACAATGGAAGGTGAAGAGTTCTATTTATAAGCATGGAAAAAGCTAATCCGGGACAATCCCCCGATGTGGGACTAAACCAATACCACAAATACACTAAGAATACACTAATACACGTGCTACAGAAAATTGGACGGATCCTGGGCTAAATGGACCGCCAATTAGCGGTTCCAGACCGCCAATTGGCGGCCTATAAAGCTTGGATCCGTCTGGTTTTCTTTGTGGGCTTTTCTTGAAGTGTTTCTTGGTCTTAGATTCATCTGGTTGGTTTAGTGGAGCTCCGACCCGAATCGAATTGACAAAATACTCCTCATGATGGTGTGGAGTTTCCTGTTTTGCTCTTAGGTCCTTCTGTCTTACGATCAGGTCCTTCCCCCTTGCATCTTGGTCCCCAGGTCTCACAATTAGGTCCTTTTTTCCTGCTTTTGGGTCCTTTCATGGCTCTTCTCTTCAAACCTCTTTATTTCTGAAAACTAAACATAAAACTCGTCACATAGCATTGCTTAGGTGTAAGATAATGGATATAAGGAACAAATATAAGCATGAAATGATGTCAATCAAATACCCCCACACCTAAGTTTTTGCTAGTCTCGAGCAAAACAAAGAAAGGAAAAAGCATACGAAAAACAAGAAATCCTAACTCACTTTCGTAGGAATCACGGTTGCACTTAGCATGTGCAACAAGCCGTTAAACCTCCTTGTTGCCAAGGAGGAGGAGTGGTGTCTCCTGAGGGTTTTCAGCGGATATACCCACAAAATCCGAACAAGATGCATTAATCAATCTAGCTACACGACTCGTTGGACTTATTTTGTCGATCAATGGACGCGGTAATCCTACGGGCCGACTCTATATAGGTAATCAGTCCACACCTAGCCTAATAAACCATTCGTGTTAGTTAAATAAGGAATTAAGTGAAAGACATGGACAACCTCAAGATCCTCAAGTGATACAAAGTGTAAGGTCCATTAAGGTTCTTATTTGCATTACCATATATATTTTTTTTCTTCTTTTTTTTTTTGTTTCTTTTCACATTTTTTTTCTTTTTCTTTTTATTAGTTGGAGCTTCATTCTCCCAGGGTCAGGTTTCGTGCATCATTGCCCATGAGGACTTACACTATCACGTACACCTTTCCCCAAATCTCCACATAGGGCAATCCCTACCACCCGTGTAACGGGAGTTCGGTCGGCGCATCCCAAGTCAGATGACTCGAAAGCACCAGGCACAAAGTCCCCTCAGACCTACTTTCCCGAGTGATAGGAGCCGTGCGAGAAGAGAGAACACCTACTCACTTATTTCTTATCTACACATGAACCAAAACCCCTACACTACTGTCTCACAACAAGATTTAGAGGGTCCTTGACTACAACAAACTTCCTATATTAACAAACACGAATTATTGACTCACTAGGTTCAGGGTGGACTTCTTTGAATGTTTGAGCACTGAAACCCTATGATTACTCACCCCCAAAGGAAAACTGGGGTGCATCCTAACGACTCGATAAATCCTAAAGCCACGTACTAGATATCCTAATGCATCAAGTTCAAGACAATTTTGGGAGCTTTCTTTTTACTTTGCCTCTCAACGGTTTTGCACATGCTAAACACACGCAAAACCCACAAAACATTTTCTTTCGAAAACACATGAAGATTTTGAAAGAAATGTGAAAATTTTGAAGCACTAGGCAAGCAAAAGAAGACAAGTCACCCAAGGATCATGGCAAGCAGATATATCGATATTAAATGCAGCACACTATCATGACCCTAACAATGCAAACAAAAGAAAACAAAATCAAAGGAAAAAGACTCAACTATGTACACACGTAAAACACCCCCCCACACCTACTTCATGCATTGTCCTCAATGAATGCAAGCAAGATACTACATGGATTGATGCATAAAAAGGAGAGATCTCACCAACATGAAGTACAAAGGGAAGTGCAAGGTCATGTTGATGGACATAACCCGAATTCCCTCAAAACCTGTGAGATGCTAAAGAAGGGATACAAATACGTGAAAGAAATGGAGCCCAAATACACAAGGGTTGGGGCTCAAAAACAATCAATGCTCACTGAAGGAGTCTTTTATTGTACTTCTTTTTTTTCTTTTTCTCTTTTTTTTTTTTTTTTTTTTCATTTTTTTTTTCATATAACTATGTACAAACATAAGTTCCCATCTTCATTTGTCAAAAGACATCAAATGGGAACCTCAAGAGTGGGTCAATGCACTTGGAAAGGGAACATGACACCACGCGGGGCCAGAATACGCATGCGTGGGCCCCCTTCACAAAGAGCACCAGATGAAATGAGAGGTTCATGAATTGGACGCAAAGGCGTCTCATTCAAAGGATCAAACTGAAAGAGCTTGAACCTCTCGAGAGTTTGGGAAATAAGGGGCAACGGAAGAAAAATATCTCCCGTTGCGGAACTGAAGTTATGATCATCAATCCAAACTCTCCAACCAACAGACTGGTGGGTCGGAACGAGGTCAAGTACCTCGTTATGCATGTCCAACTCACCAGGAGAACAGGAAGTGGGTCTCATACCCAAAGTATCCTCCAAGGAACTCCTAATACCCTCATGAGCAATGTAGTTGTTTGATGTTCCATCATTTCCAAGATGATCAGGAACAATAGTGAGAGGCAAACTCTCATCAGGTTGTTTGAAGTTGAGGGTACTAGGGAGCTCTTGCTCCACCAGAGGTGAGTCCTTAGGAGGTACAACAATAAGATCATGTGGCTCAAGGGCCACGGGACAAAAAGATAAGGCACAATCCTGTGCCGACTCATAATAGAATTGGTCCAAGTTATTCTCAATTTGAATCGAATCCTCCACAAAGTGATCGTGAATTGAAACCCCAAGTCCCTCAGACTGACTAGGAGTTTGACTTTGAAAGATTGTGCTTTGAATTTGTGGATGTGGTGGTGGTTCGATATCAAAAGATGAATCCTCATGTTGACAAGAAAGGTGACCCTCCTCGCGTTCATGGAATTGTTGTGTCATTTGACTCACTTGCAATTCCATATTTTGCAAGGAATTCAAGTTGGACTTCAATAAAGTTTGAGTGGTTTCCATGAATGTTTGGAGGGTTTGTTTTAAGGAATCAAATTTGGGGTCAACAGTGAGGTCCAAGTCAGAGCTTGGGAAATTTTGGGGTTGGGTGTTGATGGGCTGAGAATGAGTCCAATGATTTGAAGTGGGGTGTTGGTAGAATTCTGGGTATTCGGGAGGAGGATACGGGGGTGAAAATGAGGTATAAAAATTTGGATAAGATTTGTCTCCCCATGAATCCATCACTCTCGGGTTGTACGCGGATGCGTAATGGTCATAATGAGCATTTTGGGAAAATGTGTGCTCATACTCAGGCTCAGGGGGAACATAAGGACATTCCCCGATAACATGACCACTCAACCCACAACAGTTGCACGGTACGGCTACTGGAGCCACCGGGGCACTCATGTCGTCTGCCATACGCATGAAAGAGGCCAAAGTTTGTTGTAATGTCTCAGTTTGTTGACCAGCATATGATCCGGCATAACTAGATTGTGGTCTAGCAGTCGGTGCCTCTCTCATGTTACCCCAATATAAAGACTGCTCAGTCACAAAATTGCGATCATCCCAACCATACGGGGTGTTAGTCTGAGCCACCCCAGGTTGCATGGGTCCGGAGTACCAGGGAGAATCGTCCTGGTCCCAACAATGATATGGATGGTCGCCCATGTAACCATCCATCTCAAGAAAAACTCTCGAGTCGATCACACTCACCACCACGAGGCTAAGCTCGCAAAAAGTGCTCGACTCGACCCTAAAACGCTAACAGAGAGTGTAAAGGGGAGGAGACTATAACGTAGAAGAAGGTGAGAAGAAGATGACTCAGAGGAGAAGGGAAGAATCCCTAGAGCTAGCGAGGGTACAGGGTGAAGGTAGAAGCCTAACTAGCAAGCACGGCTCAAACAATGTAAGGCAATGGGTCCTTAGGCTAGACGACGCCTAACTTCGAGGTCACTAGCCTCGACACGCCTCACCTCCCTACAACGAGGACCACAATGCCCAGCAAGTGATACCAGATCCGGAGATCCAGTACCTCCTACTATCGACAAGGTAGGCAACGCCGATCAGGTCATGGCGGTCTCAACTAGATTACTCTCCTAGTGCGTCCGAATTCCTAGGGCCAATGTCTACTTGCTTTTAGTTAAGGCTTTACTTGAGTGTGCTTTTTGGGGCTAAGGGAGGGGTGATGAAATCCCCCACCTTATCTTTGAAGTCTATAGGTGATGCCCCTTAAAGATGTTTTGAAATCTTAGGCTAGCAAGCAACTCACCAAACAAGCACTCACCTCACTCTTGTTTCGATGCAAACCTTACTCACTAATGAATGTCCTAATGCGTGAATGAGTGATAAGGAATGCGTACCTCGCTCCAGCAATCAACGACAAAATGTAAAGCAAAGAAAAGAAAGATGCATACAAGGTCTACATATGATGCATGACCTAGATGGCAAGAAGTCTAATCTTTTGCTTTGAGTTTTATGGTCCAAGTTGATTAAAGGGGATTGAACTTAAATCTGGGAGCAAACTAAAGATCACAACATGCAAAATTGGGCTCCCAGATAACTAAAGTGAACAACATAACAACTGGAACAAATTTGAGAGCAATTGAGGCTCACCAGGCCGCCAATTGGCGGTCCCAGACCGCTGATTGGCGGTCACTTTGGGGTCTTTTGCTCTCCAATTACTCCAGTCGCTTCCCCTTGATCCTCAGGTTCCCTGCCACTAAGAAAAACTGAAAACAAAAAATTAAAAACCCCTCGAATCGTCCAAACCAACGTCTGGACAGAGCACCTCCCCGGCAATGGCGCCAAAAACTTGATTGATCGTTTTATATTTAACCGCAAGTGCACGGCCGCGTTGAAGCGGTGGCAAATACGGGTCGTCCACTGGGAGGTGTGTCGACACTTGGTTTGTGCAAAGGCGAGAGGTAAAGAAATGGAAGAAAGGTTGGTTACACTAAACTACACTAAAACGCAAATGGAAATGGAAGAAAAGCAAGAAAACTAAACCCCAAAGGGGGTAGAGAAATAATGTGAACATAAAGAAGTGTGTGTGTGTTCATTAAGCTCGTCACAACATATAGTGCATGAAATCATAAAACTACATCCAACTTTGCCTCTACATGAATTAAGATAAGACTACATCATTAAAACATACAAGACAATAATTGGAATGAAGCTACATGAACTCAAGTATAAAGACTATACCCTACTATGCCTCCACATGAATTAAGATTTCACTACAAATTGTGTTTCCAACATTAACTTCATCCATATCCTAACCTTATCATTCCCCATAAAATAGGTCCACTAATCAAAGCATAAGCTAAGCTTCATTCAAGAGCATTAGCCTATCAAAGATAGGAGTGGAGACCCATTAGATGGTTATGGAAATCATATAAAGCTCAAGGGATAAAAATAACACACACTTAATACACTACATGATTATATCACATATTTCTCCACCCCCCAAATGGGGATGGAACTACTCACTACTCATTACACTACTGATTAGACTAAGCAAAGAAAGCATAATACTGAAATGAAAGTTAACTAAGAAGGCAAGAAGCATTAAAGAAACATAAAAGGAAAGGAAAGACTAAACAAACATGCACAAATTAAAAGACAAGATTTAAAGAAACTAGAAGAATTATTTTATTAACAAAATGACTCACATTGAAGGTAGCATTCTTCTCCACCTTGAGTTTTTGCTTCAAGGCTCACTCCTTAGTAGAGAGAATGCCACCAAGCAATGGGTAATTACAATGGAAGGTGAAGAGTTCTATTTATAAGCATGGAAAAAGCTAATCCGGGACAATCCCCCGATGTGGGACTAAACCAATACCACAAATACACTAAGAATACACTAATACACGTGCTACAGAAAATTGGACGGATCCTGGGCTAAATGGACCGCCAATTAGCGGTTCCAGACCGCCAATTGGCGGCCTATAAAGCTTGGATCCGTCTGGTTTTCTTTGTGGGCTTTTCTTGAAGTGTTTCTTGGTCTTAGATTCATCTGGTTGGTTTAGTGGAGCTCCGACCCGAATCGAATTGACAAAATACTCCTCATGATGGTGTGGAGTTTCCTGTTTTGCTCTTAGGTCCTTCTGTCTTACGATCAGGTCCTTCCCCCTTGCATCTTGGTCCCCAGGTCTCACAATTAGGTCCTTTTTTCCTGCTTTTGGGTCCTTTCATGGCTCTTCTCTTCAAACCTCTTTATTTCTGAAAACTAAACATAAAACTCGTCACATAGCATTGCTTAGGTGTAAGATAATGGATATAAGCAACAAATATAAGCATGAAATGATGTCAATCACCTAGGGTCGGTCAACCCCATGTGATATGCCAAAAAAGCCGACATAATAACCATATTCTACGGTAGTGTGCTTTTGCCATAAAAGATTTAGGTTCCGTTCACCACTTTCATGGGATTGAGATCAAGCAGTGTGAGCATGGCTTATCTCTTGTTCAAAGGTACTATGTTATCTCTATTCTGAAGAAGCTCAACATGCTTCAAGCTAAGTATCTTGCTACTCCTCATCCCTTTAAAGGTTCAGCTACTGCTTCTTCTGATTCATTTGAAAATGCCACTCTTTTTCGTTAGATTGTTGGCTCGCTTCAATACTTGCTCTTGACAAGGCTTGATTTGTCATTTGTTGACTTCATATGTCAATTTATGCAACAGCCAATTGCCGATCATTTTAAGCTTCTTAAGCATGTCCTTCTATATCCCCGTAAAATAGACTATCCGGCAAAACATTGAACACCTTGAGCACAATATGACTGACCAAACAATTGCACCAAAATTGAAGCAACTAACAAACAAATTATCCAAACACATAATAATAGCTCTCGTACAATAAACATGTATGTAGCACGTACACATTTTTGGATTCTTTTTGTTTTTTTGATGTTGTTGGTAATAAAAAATGAGTGATAGAGGTGGGTGGCGGTTTCTTCGTCGAAGATCACCACTGGTGGAAGGAGTGAAGAAGGAAGAAGATGGCCATTTATCGTGAGAGTGAATAAGGAGGAAAAGAGAGGGAAAAATGAGCACAATGTAAGAAGCATTTGATCGAACACCTACATTGCATTGGTTGGTGGGGGCAGTTTGCGGGGTCCGACAGTAGAGGTTGGGGAGTGATTAGTGACTTATGGACGAAAATGTTAGGGGTAACAAAGTAGTGGTAACGGAATAAAGAAGGTGCAAGCCCAGTGTGGTCAAGGAAACTCCTAATAAGGGAATGGGATTCCCTCCAACAATTGCAGGGTCCAGTACTCATGGTTGACGTGGTACTAGTGCAGAATAGTGAATAGTCGTCTCCAAATACACATGGGATATTAGTAAATACGGCGTTTATAGGTATAGTCGTCGCATCTACTGATAGCCGACGTCTATACGGCTATCTAGACGTCGGTTCTTGTAATATCCATTTTAACCGAGGTGTATTAGGTGATGTTTATTACCTAGCGTATAGACGTTGGAGTATAGACATCACGTAGGTCGCATAGCCGACGTCTATTCCCCAATAGACATCGCGTGTGATCTATAGTCGACGTCTATTGGTCTTATATTAACGAAATCTGTTTCATTTCATCTTTTTATCCCGACACACACTCCACCTTGACCAAAGCCTAGCCCCCTCCTTGACGAATCTCCGACGAAACCCTAGACCTCCTACGCCACTGCAGCCACCTCCGCAACCTCTATCAGCCTCCTCTAAGACCCTTGTTCTCCTCCGTCACCATAGCCACCGTAGCTACCTCTGCAACCTCGACAGCCGCGACCGCGCCACCATCACGATCTCGGGGTACATGCTCATGCCTTATTCAATTCTCGACCATGTACATGCTCGTGCTCATGCTCATCGACAGCCACGTTGCTTGTTTATTTTTTTCATGTATGCTATATATCAAATAAAAACAAAGTGTTAGATAGATAGATAGACGAATATATATATTGTGTTTTATTATTTCGAATTGATAGGTTGTTGCAGCTTGTTGAAATCAATTTCATACTGGTTTAATGATTTTAGTATTGGGTTTGTTGAAATCAATGTTGATTGTGTATAATTTATTAGAGGTTTTTTTTGTCAACACCAAATATTTAGTTTATATGATATTATGTTTGATTCCTAGGTTCCATAGACTTGTGTGGTTATGTAGGCGTAATACACTTGTTAATCCCAACGATTTACAAAAAGGAAGTGTGGTTGGAACAAGAATATGGTATTGTGCTTGATTCCTAGGTTCTGTAGACTTGTCTTTCCTATTTCCTATTGTGAATAGAAAAGTAGAACAAATGAAAGTTTACTTAATGCCTATAGACTTAAATTTGAACTCTTGACAACTATCATTCGATGAATAATTAATGCACGAATGAAACCATTGAAGATGATCCAATGAGGCATTTCCTTTGTAATAATTATGTACATGAATACATTGTTGGGCTTTCATGAGGATTATAGAAGTAAGAAAAAAAAATTCATCCTCTTTAATTATCAATACGGATCGTCTCTCTTGCTAACTTTAAACAAATAATCAATCAAGCATTTTGCATACAAGATTAAAGATCTAATCTACACTTATGCAAGTATATCTAAATCAAAATTTCAGGATTTAGATTTCATACAAGATTAAAGATCTAATCTCGAGCTTGTTATACATTGTCTAATTATATATAAATTCGGAGCTCATTAGGTGTTTGCCTTTCTATGCACCAAATGTGGTTACTACGTCAGGTCTGCTTACTCCCAGAATGTGGTTACTACGTCAGGTCTGCTTACTCCCAGCATGTGGTTACTACATCCAGTCTACATCCAATATGATACATTTGATCTAGTATACGCGCAAGAAGACTGGAAATACCGAATGTGGGTACTACCTTATGAGATACATGCAGGAAATCATCGAGATTGCACCAGACAACATAGAGCTATTTGAGGTAATATAGATCATTTTCAGTTGTATAATTATAGTTTCATTATTTACATATTTATATTATTTACTTATATTTTCATAGGTCTTCCAAAAGAATAGCAATCCCAATTCGCAACATGAGCTCAATGTTACTCGCGAGCGATGGGCTTGCTACTTTGTTACCAACATGTTAATGAACTAATTAACAGGTTCTATTATCATGAACCACATTCTTTGTAATTAAACATGCAATTTTATTGAACCACATTCTTTGTATTTGACCATAATTTTTACTTTAATATGATCAAAAAAAATTGTGATCGATTATTGTGTATGATTGTGGATGAATGTGTTGTGCAGGATCAATGTGTTTGTTGATTGACAACAATTTGTGTATGATTGTGGATGAATGTATTGTGCAAGATGAATGTGTATTGATTGTACAACGTTTTGTATTTAGCATTTAATTTTTTTAATTTGGGAAGGGTATAAACGTCGGTTATTAGATTGATCCGACGTGTATTATGCTCTATAGAAATCTATTAATAGTTTAATGCGACACCTAGTCTTTTGAAAGGATATAGACGTCGACTATAAGGGATAACCAACATATAATGTCCTAAAAAAGACGTTGGTTGTAAGGTATATCCGACGCGTATACCCCTAGAATAGTCGTCGGCCTTTAGTGACTGATGTCTAGGTATAGACGACTCATAAATAGACGTCAGGTTATGGTACGCGAATAACCGACATATAGCAGTTGTATATCCGACGTATATTCCATTTTCTGTACTAGTGTGGATTGATGTAATTAAGAGTGAAATCAATGGTGTGACAAGCATTAACTTGTTATAAAAGTAATTTGTTTTTTATAAAAAGATGCATAGATGGGAAGAAACAATTAGGGTAAATTATAGTTTGCCTCTCTCAATTATGATCCAGTAAATCTTTGAAGTCCTGAATTTTATAAACTTCGATTTACTAAACACTTTCACCACGACTCTATCATAAAATTGTTATTTTTAACTTCTTCTTCGTTTTTCTCAAATGTTTTCATATTGTTGGCCAAACATCCTTCTAATGTATCTTTTAGTAAAATTTGAATTGAAACGGATGTCAGGTTTTACTCAGGTATGTGATTGATTTGTTCAAAATTCGACCCAAATATGAAGCAAATTTGACATCCGCTTTGATTGAAGTTTTACCGTAAAGATAGATTAGAGGTATGTTTGGCAAACAACACTAAACAATTTGAGAAAAATGATTAATATGTTGAAAAATAACCATATTTGATAGAGAGATGGTCAAAATGTTACACAAATCAAGGCTTGAGGGGTATAAAAGTGACGTTTTAAAGTTGCATGAGTTAAAATGTTACTTTACCATAGTTAAGAGGGGCAAACTGTAATTTATCCTTTTTTACTTGTGTCTCCGTTAACAAGTTAATCAGCGTAACTAAAATTGGTAGTAAGAGAACATTTTCTTGAATTTTTAATACAACCTACATTGCCCACATCTAAAAACAATGTTTACTCCAATACATAAATATATCTGTTAAGACCTAAACCCTAGTTAGGGAGCAAATCTTGCTTAGGGTGGGTTTAGTGTTTAAGTGGTGCTTTGACTTATGGAGGTGGGTATGGTTGGGAGTGCGGGTGGTTGAGGTGATGGTGTTGAGGTATGGGTTGGGTTGGTGATTGGTGAGGCTTTTGGTTTTAAAGAAGAAACACAACCATTCATTCATCCTCTTCACACTCACTCTCCCTCTCACTCATTCTTCTCCCTCTCCTTTACTTCACGTCGGTGACGAGGCTGCCAGAGCTCCAACGTGTGGCAGGCAGAAGCAACGCATGGAGAAGAAAGTGGCAAGGAGCATGTTTGGTGAACGCGAAGAAAGGTTTGACAAGATCCTTTAGAATGTCCACACAAGGTGTGTGAGGGGTTGTGATCGTCGCCGGAGGCCGGACCTGTCGCCGGTGACGAGGGACATGCAAACGCCTGTCATGGAACGGTCGACCAATGTCTTTGACGGTCGATCGGTCATAGAGTAAATGCAAGATTTTGCCTAAAACCAGTCGAACGATGCCTTTTGGCTATCGACTGGTTGTATTTAAAAGTTGGTCATAGGATGGCCCTGTTAATTTCAGACGAACAAGTCTTTCGTGCATTTGACAATTGCCTTGTAGTTTTGATCTTACCCGAGCATTGACCTTCTAAACGGTCAACCACCTTAGACTCTTGTCTGATTGATAACTTAAGTGTACATTGTTTAGTGTTCGACCGACTTATGTTAGATTCGATCGATTGTTGATTTGTGGAGCGTAGAATGCCCCTGTTATTTTCCGTCAGACGGGACCCCTTTGCCATTGCCCGATTGACTTGCCTTTATTCTGGCCTAAACCATCTAAACGGTCGACCACCCATGATATCTTGCTCGACCGTTGTGACATTAACTTGTGTACCCAAAGTTCGATCGGTTTAGGTGATTGTTCGAACGACTACTTATCTATTGGAAGTGGTCGACCTCTTTGCCTTTTTCGGTCGACTGATTGTGCCTACATCTGAGTCCTTGCCCATGTGTAGTGTCAACTATGTCCATATAATCAGGTGTCCTCGCTTCATGCGTGAGCCGAGAGGTGACAGTGGGTGCAATGATCACACCTGCCTAGGGACCTTCGAGTGGAAGATTTTGGATACTTGGGCATGAGCCACCTCTATATTATGGACAGTGGCATAGCATAGAGCATTCCCTTGGCTTTTACTAGGGTATTGTACCTGTTGTACTTTTACTAGAGCATTCCCTGAGCGACGATTCTGGCGGGTGGGGCGTTGTCCATGAGATAAGATTTGATTCTATGTCGCGGAAGCACGTGCAGACCTCACCAAACCCAAGCAATCAATTATGCTCGAGTGTAGTGCCAACGACACTACTAGGGTGCAGCGTGGGAGAAAGAACGGTGGACGCTCGATGGGACTTTGTTGAAACTGAGCGAGTTTCTGAAGTACCACGCTACCTACGCAGAGTAGACGGGAATGGACATAATGCACGAGAGATTCATGAGCCAGCATCCTCCTAGCTTCGAGAGTGGAGTGGACCCTGAGGTTGCAGAGGACTAGATCTTCAAGATCCATAGGATATTATGGGTGATTGGATCTGGCCTCCAATATGTTGGGCGGTGATGCGTCCAACTGATGGAGGACCAAGTCCGTGGTGGTGTTCAGCCAGCGAGAGGACATGACCTTGGAGGAGTTCCTGGAGGAGTTCAACTCGAAGTACTTCCCACAACATGTCAAAGATAAGAAGCAGGAGGAATTCCTGGCCCTGAGCAAAAGGAGTTGACGCTGGAGTGCTATGTAAACAGTTCAACACCCTTTAGCGCTACTGCCTCGAGATATATGTCACCCAGGAGTAGAGGGCGATGAATCTCACGCGAGGACTTCGGAAGCAGCATAGATCCAGCGTGTAGAGCTTGTGGCAGAGTTCACCATTGACAGGAGTGTTTTCATCATCCTAGTGTGTGTTTGGGTTGCAGACAACATGTAAACTATATCCGAGAGTGTCCTATCAGAGAGGGCGAGCCCAGTAGGCCACTGGGACCACCAGTTGCAGGGAGAGGCAGAGTCAGCTAATCCATCGCACCACCAGAGCAGGGGAGGAGAGCTGGACGAGTCCTTACCATCCAGGATAAGGAAGCGAAGGATGCCAACATCGTGGTGGAAGGTATTCTTTATGTTTATGGTCTTGTTGCCAAAGTCCTTTTTTAATTGTTGAGCGATGCACTCCTTCATTTCGAAGAAGTTTGCGGGCGTTTTGGATTGCACCCCTATACAGCTGACTATCAATTTGGAAGTTAGTACACCCATAGGTAAGGTGGCCACTATAGGTAGCTTCCTCCCCGGCACCACAGTTGTTTTGGGAGAAAAAAATTCTAGCAGATCTGGTACCGATGGAGGACTTCGACGTCATACTGAGGATGGACTGGCTATCATAGTACAACATTTGAGTATTTTTGTTGTGAGAAGAAGATCCTGATTTCATGGAAGGACCTGCCTGATGCGCTGATCAAGGGGGTGAAGGGCAGAGGAGGCTGAATCATCGTGTCTGTAGTGAAGGCGCAGAAGTTGATGTACCAGGGTTGTAGTGCATTCTTGGACACTCTAGTAGTTCCAGACCCCAAGGTAGGGAGGTTCGAAGACATAGAATTCGTGCAGGACTTTCCAGAGTTGTTCGCGGCAAATATCCCTGGACTACTACTACACTGAGAGATTGGGTTCGACATCAAGATCGTAGATCGTACCACTCCCCAGTCGAAAACTCCATATTAAATGGCACTTGTAGAGTTGCCTGAGGGTTGTAATTGGCATCTTGAGGGATCAGAAGCTTTATGCCAAGTACACGAAATGCGAGTTTTGGCTGGATCAGGTAGCATTTTTGGGGCACATTGTGTCGAAGGACGGGATCTCAGTGGCCCCGACGAAGGTTGAGGTTGTGACACAGTGGAAGGCCCCGACAAACGTGACGCATGTCAGGATTTTTTTAGGACTGACAAGCTACTATCGTCGTTTTATTAAGGACTTCTATAGACTTGCTTCACCACTGAATGCGTTGAGACAAAAGAGTGTCAAGTTCGTTTGGTTCTAGAAGTGTGAGGACAACTTTCAGGAGCTGAAGCGATGGCTGACGACTGCACTGATTATGACTCTTCGTAGTGGCAACGGTGGGTATGTGATCTACAACGACGGATCAAGGACCGGCTTGGGTTGCATGCTCATGCAGCGTGGGAAGGTAGTGGCATACTTGTCGAGGCAAATGAATGTGCACGAGAAGAACTACCCTATGCATGACCTGGAGCTAGCAACAGTGGTTCATGCTTTGAAGATCATGAGGCACTATTTGTATATATGGAGAGCACTTTGAGGTTTTCACCGAACACCAGAGTCTGAAGTATTTGTTTTCACAGAAGGAGTTAAATATGAGGCAGTGCAGATGGCATGAGTTCATCTTGGACTACGACTTCACTATTTCATATCACTCGAGGAAGGCGAATTCAATAGAAGTCGCCCTTTGCAAGAAGGTGGAAGTTTCAATGACCAGCCTATGTGATGTGTTCGTTTTAAATACCACAAGTGCACGGCGTCGGTGAAGACATGGCAAATACGGGTCGATCCACAGGGAGGTGTGTTGACTCTAGTTCGTTCGAAGGAAAGTGGGAAAGAGAGGGGAGAAGAAGTGATTACACTAAACTAAACTATGCTACGCTACACTAGTAAGCAACAAACAAAGACGATGAAAGCAAGCAACAATGAAACTAAACTAACTAATAAAGAAAGATGGAATTCAGGAAGAGAAACCCCTAAGGGGTGGAGAGTGTGTACACATGAAATAAGTGGTGATGAATGCATTCAATAGAGCACAACTGTAGGTAGTGTTGCTATGCATAAGAAGTACCTCATGGCAAGATCTATCATCCAAATCACTAACCTAAGTGTTTAATATGAGCATGAACAAGTTTATTATTAAGAACCTAAACAAGCATCGAATGTACCTAAAGATTACGGCAGAAACTATCAAGTTAAGTATTCTCTTTAATTCAAACAAGCATACTCACATTTCTCACATAAAACAACCTATAACATCCATTCCATTCTACATGACATGTATAAACATCAACTCCACCCCCAAAGGGGGATGGAACTACTCACTACTCATTAAACTACAAACTACATTAAGAAAATGTAAAATTCTAATTACTTCTACTAAGATAAAACAATAAGCTAAGGAAGCAAGAATTAAAAGAAAAGACAACATTAAAACAAATTAAAAATTTATTTTATTTACATGACTCACATTACAAGTAGCATTTTTCTCCAGCTTGAGTTTTTCTCCAATGCTTACTCCAAGTAGAGAGAATGCCACCAAGCAATGGGTAAATACAAAGGCAGAGGAAGAGTTCTATTTATAGTCATAGAAAAAGGTAATCGGAGACAATCCCCCAATGTGGGGCTAATGAAACTTCTACAAATGAATCCAAACAACATATTACACAACCAGGAGAACCCGGGTCGGATCCTGAGCATTATGGACCGCCAATTAGCTGTCTATGACCGCCAATTTGTGGTCACTTTTGGTCAGATTCGACCCGGTTTTGGTTGTCTTCCTTATTGCTTCAATTCTCCATGTGTGGTGCACCCGCATCAGCTGTTTGAGTCTAGGCCCGAATTTAATTGCCAAAAAACTCCTCATGATGGTGTGGAGTTTCTCAATTCACTCATTGGTCCTTTTGGTTTATATCCGGGTCCTTCCCTCTTGCATACCAGTCCATAAGTCTCACAATTCAGTCTCTTTTCTTGCATTCAAGTTTAATGTCTCTTCTTCTCAAACATGTTTATTCCTAAAACTTAAACATAAAACTCGTTACGTAGCATTGCTTAGGATCAAAATAGAAGATATAGGACACAAATATAAGCATGATATGAGTCAATCACTATGCAATCAGGAGTGGAGACTGATTGAGACCTTTGCAGAGTGGAAGCCATTCATGAAGGGTCCAGAGAGGGCAGTGATTGTTGGACTAAAAATGGCACCTGAGATAGTGTGGAGTATCGTACAGGCTCAGACTGGATATATAGAGTTGTCCAGTCTGATATAGTTAGCTGTAAAGGAAGGATCAGGGCTCAATATTAGGGTAGATGGAGGATTGAGGTTCAAGAACCGTATCTGGGTCCCGCATACGGAAGATTTGAAGAAGGTAATCTTGGAGGAGGCACACGGATCCTGATACTCTATCTACCTGGGGAGCACGAAGATGTTCAAGGACCTACAGTGGAATTTCTGGTGGAAGAGCATGAAGAGAGATATAGCAAAGTTCGTGTCCAAATGTCTGGTCTGTCAGCAGGTTAAGATTGAGCATCAGAGACCAACAGGGCCGAAACAAAGGATCGAGCTGCCAGAGTGTAAGTGGGATCATGTGACGATGGATTTTGTCACAGGGTTGCCGAAGATGAAGAGCTTTCATGACATAATTTTGGTCATCGTCGATCGACCGACTAAGTTGGCACACTTCTTAGTGATCAGAACCACGTTATCTCTGGAGGGTCTAGCTAAGTTGTACGTCGAAGAGATAACCTGTCTGCACGGGGTACTAGTGAGCATCATCTTGGATCGAGATCCCAGGTTCACATCCAGATTTTGGGGGAGTTTGCAGAAGGCTTTGGGGACACAGTTGAAGTTTAGTATAGCGTTTCACCCACAAATGGATATTCAAACAGAGAGGACTATCCAGACCTTGGAGGACATGTTGACAGCTTGCACATTGGATTGGGTTGGACATTGGGATGATCACTTGCCACTGATAGAGTTTTCCTACAATTCCAGCTTCCACACTAGCATTGGGACGGCACCTTACGAGGCATTGTACGGGAGGGCATGCAGATCCCCGGTTTGCTGGACTGATGTAGGCGAAAGGAAGTTAGTGGGGCCTACGTTGGTGAATATGTATGTTGAGAAGGTTGATGTGATCAGGAAGAGGCTTGCAGCATCTCAGAGTAGCCAGAAGAGTTACGCGTATAAGTGTAGGAGAGAGTTGAGTTTTGAGGTCGACGACCACGTATTTCTGAAGATCTCCCCGGCCAAGTGACTAATGAGGTTTAGGAAGAATGGTTAGCTTGGGGAAGCTTAGTCCGACATATGTCGGACCGTTCAAGATCCTAGACTGGGTTGGAGAGGCTGTCATAGTTTTTGGGTCTTCACAATGTCCTCCATGTATTGATGCTGAGGAAGTATGAGGCAGACACAACACATGTTATAGAGATAGAGGTTCCATATAGGGGAGGGCATCGGTCCAGACCCAGACTGGACCCGGATCCTCTCCGTAGTGCCCACCAAAGACCAGACCAGTCGGATCCAGTCACGACCAAACCAGACTGATCGGTACGGCCCTATCCAAAAACTCAGGCCGAACCAGGATTTTCCTATTAAAAATCGGTTTTTGGACCAGTTTCGAACCGGACTGGACTAGACTGAAACTCGGTCCCACCCTAGGGTCCGGACCGGAACCCAGACCGGTCGGATCCGGTTTGAAGCAAACCCTGACCGAATTCTGTTGTACCCTAATTTCATAGATCCAACATGATTTATCTCTAGAGGAGAGGTCAGTAGAGATTGTGGACCGCATAGAGCACAAGCTCAAGAGGAAGACAATTCCAATGGTGAAGATGCGATGGCAGCATCACAGCGTACATATGGCCACTTGGGAGATTGCGGAGGAAGTTCAGAATTAGTATCCTGAACTTTTTCGTGAGTTTCATGGTTCAAATTTTGAGGACGAAATTTCTTTAAGGATTGTCGATTGTTAACACCTAATCCCTAGTTAGGGAGCAAAGCCCTGTTAGGGTGGGTTTAGTGTTTAAGTGGTGCTTTGACTTGGGTATGGAGGTGGGTATGGTTGTGGGTGAGGGTGGTTGAGGTGATGGTGAAGAGGTATGGGTTGGGTCGGTGGTTGGTGAGGCTTTTGGTTTTAAAGAAGAAACACAACCCTTCATTCTTCCTCTTCACACTCACTCTCCCTCTCACTCATTCTTCTCCCTCTCCTTCCTTTCACGCAGGTGAAGAGACTGTTGGAGCTCCGACATTTGGCAGGCAGCAACGACGCAAGGAGAAGCAAGTGTCTCAAAGGTGCAAGGTCAGCGTTGAGCGATTCCGGCGAACACGAAGAAGGGTATGCCAAGTTCCTTTAGAATGTCCACACAAGGTGTGTGAAGGGTTATGATCGTCATAGGAGGCCTGAGGTGTCGCCAGTGATGAGGGACAAGCAAGTGTCAATCATGGAGTAAATGCAAGGTTTTGCCCAGCACCGGTCGAACGATACCTTTTAGCGGTCAATCGGTTGTATCGAATTGTTGGTCATTGGAGGACCATGTTAATTTCGGTCGAACGAGTCTTTCGTGCATCCGACCATTGCCTTGTAGTTTTGACCTTACCCGGGCATTGACCTTCTAACTGGTCGACCATTTTAGACTCTTATCCGATCGGTAACTTAAGTGTACCTTGTTTAGTGTTCGACTGGCTTATGTTGTGTTCACCCAATTGTAGTTTTGTGGAGCGTAAAAGGGCCCTGTTATTTTCGGTCGGACCATTTAGGGAGCATACATTTGTCGTTCCATCGTTGCCCGATTGACTTGCCTTTATTCTAGCCTAGACCTTCTCAACGGTCGACCGTCGTGAGTTAAGTTGTGTGCCCAGAGTTTGACCGGCTTAGGCGATTGTTCGAACGACTCCCTATCTGTTAGGAGAGGTTGACTAGTTTGCCTTTTCGGTCAACCGATTGTGCCCAGACCTGAGTCATTGCCCTTGTGTAGTGTCAACTCTGTCCATGGAAGCCCGTGTCATGAGCCGGGAGATGACGGTAGGTGCGATGATCGCGCCTAGCCAGGGACCGCTGAGTGGAAGAGTGTGAATACTTGGCGCATGAGCCACCTCTGTCTTATGAACAATGGCGTAGCATAGAGCATTCCCTTCCCTTTTACTAGGGTAGTATAGCTGAGGGATCGCAGATCCCAATGCATGATATTACACAGCTCCATGGAGCAAGATGACCCCGCATACGTCAGTCTGGATGAGTCGATCGGCGGACCTTATGGAGGAAGGATGCCATCAACCGGTCTTGATGTCAATGGATGTGACCACGTGAGTTGATGTCGATGGGGAGGACCGTACGACCGAGTGGCGGCTGTGTTGACTGTCCAATGAATTTTTCCAGCAGGTAGCCCGGTTATGGCACAGCCAAGCGAGTGACCGCCCTGAGCGACGGCTCCGGCGAGTGTGGCGTTGTCCACGAGATTAGATCTGATTCTATATCGCTAAAGTGCATGCGCCCCTCATCGAACCCAATGTTAGTGTAGTTGCGTGTGGGGTGCGTTGCTTACTCCCCGTAAGACCACTTGCGCCTGCGGTAGGTCTCCTTGGGAAACTTGATGATGCTTGTGGAGTCGTTGGCCCTTATTACTCCCGGATGGCGAAGGTTTTACTTGTGCATTTTATTATGTCATGCTACACTAGTATGATAGGTTCATTGTACTGTACTTTCATATGCATGTGGGTGGACATGGTATACTGGGTTTTCTTATGAAAACTCAGTCATTGTTATTACATTTGCATTTCAGGACCGCACTAGGTGCTGGGTGGGTGGCGACTGAGGACGAGTGCACTCTGGGATCAGATCCTCCAATTTTATTTCCTAGGTTGTATGATTACTTGTATTTATACTTTCACGTACTCTGATGTAGTCATACCTTTTGAAAACTCCTATGTAATGGTGCACGTTTTGAGTATTTTATGAGTAATGTTCTCATTCTTTCTGGTCTTATTCCTTGTGATATTTGTTTAAATTTTCCGTTATTTCGGAATGTTACAATATCGAAGTGAATAACTCATCAAAGTAAAATGTAAACACTTTATTTTAAATTGTAAGAGAGATAGAGAACTATAACCACCTTGACCGTAAGATTTAAACAGTAAAGCATGTGTATTCACGTAAATAAAATAAAAGTATAGACAGTAAGTTGTAAAATGGAAATCGTAAGTACAAATTGAATCAAGAAAGTGTAAAAATTATGATTTAAAACTATTGAATTTTTTAATTGTAAAATATACCAATACAACATTCTATAAGGTAGCTTTCTGATTAGGAAATAACCAATGAAGGTTTTCTTATCCAATACAAGAAACGAATAAAAAGATTAAGGAAACAAAACCATTACTATTTTGCTTTAGCGTTGTAAAGGAAAGTAGTCTGACAGCCTAATCAAACGTTTCTCTCCTTCAAGATCAAATATTTTCTCAGCCATCGGATTAAGCACATGACATGTGTCACATATTAAACAAATAAGCAGGAGATCTAGGGGTGTCAATGGATCGAATACGGATCGGATGTGCCAACATCTGTATCCGATTCCGGGATTTTTTCAACATCTGTATCCGGATCCGTATCTGACCGGATCTTTTTAATCATATCCGAATCAATATCCGGCGGATCCGGATCGAATACGGATAATATCCGTATCCGAACAATAACATCCGGACATCCGGATGTAACATCTGGATGAAAACATTCGGATTCGAAATATCTGAAATATACTCATTAAATTTATAAGAGACTCATTCAATTATAAACAAAGAAAGAAGTACAAAATCATAAACGTCCATGCAGTCTATCCCACTCACTAATCACCCCAAAATAGCATCACATAATCTCTAATAATTACCAAACAAGAAAAAAAGCACATTATCACATCTAAATCCCCAACCAACATAACCAAGAATCAACAACTATACTAAATCCCCAACCAAGAACCAACAATAACGACACAGCCTTCTTCCTTCTCCTCCTATTCCTTGCCGTCGCCTCCGACACCTCCTTCATGGCCCAATCCTTCTCAAATAGTCAGTACAGAGAACTTTGCTTCAAAACGCTTCTGAGCAATTCCAATAGTCTCAACTTTGCTTCAACAAAAATTGAAATGAACAAGGTTATAAACATGTTATGTTAGGGAAACATAAAATATATGAAATATACTCATTAATGTAATGAGTATTTGCTCGTCCATGTGTTTGTAGTCAAATAATATGCAGATGTAATGAAGCAACAAACACACATATACAACATAAATGAAGACATGTTTGAGACATTAATCAAGGCAGAGCAGCGTAAATTACCGTCAAGAAGGGGGCAAAGATGAGAAGGCACGACAAGAGGAGGACGTAACAAGAGGAGGCAGCACGAGAGGAGACGGAGGCGGTAACTATCAAGCAAGAGGTTGAAAGACGGCGACGACGAGGAGGGGGTGGAGACGACACAGAACGACGACGAGGAGGGGACGGAGACGAGGTGCAACGGAAGGAGGCAAAGACAACGACGCGCGACGAGATGGGGCATAGACGACACGGGAGGAGAACGAGGCGGCAGGGTTATGGTTGGGGACTTTAGGGCTTGCTTTCGGATAAGAATTAGAGATCTTATATACTTGGGGTAAATTGCATAACAAGAACATAATTTGTCATATTACATATGAAAGATAAATTGATAATATATTAACATTAACTTATTAAGTTACAATTTATAACTACATACAAATTATAATTTTTTAATAAATATGTACATATACATGTTATATATGATATTAATCGGATACATATACATATACGGATACAAATTTTATAATACGGATATTTGATTGGCTTCATTTCATGCATATCTTTGTGTCTTATATCCATTATCTTTCACCCTAAACAATGCTATGTAACGAGTTTTATGTTTAGTTTTCAGGAATAAGTAGGTTTGAGAAGGAGAGACTATAAATAGCAAGGAAAATGACTGAATTGTGAGACCTGGGGACTAAGATGCAAGGGAGAAGGACCCGAACGTAAGACCAAAGGACCTAAGAGCAAAACAGAAAACTCCACACCATCATGAGGAGTATTGTGGCAATTCGATTCAGGTCGGAGTTCCAACAAACAAATTAGATGCATCCAAGACCACCAAAGATATCCAGAAAAGCCCACAACAAATTCCAGACCGATCTAGAACCAACAGACCGCCAATTGGCGGTCTGTTTGGCTCCAGATCCTCTAATCTTTGGTGGGCATGTGTATTAGAGTGTGTTTATTCTATTTCTGGTATTGGTTTAGTCCACATCGGAGGATTGTCCTGGATTACCTTTTTCTATGGCTATAAATAGAACTTTTTCGTAAGTTTCATGGCTCAAATTTTGAGGACGAAATTTCTTTAAGGATTGTCGATTGTTAACACCTAAACCCTAGTTAGGGAGCACAGCCCTGTTAGGGTGGGTTTAGTGTTTAAGTGGTGCTTTGACTTGGGTATGGAGGTGGGTATGGTTGTGGGTGAGGGTGGTTGAGGTGATGGTATAGAGGTATGGGTTGGGTTGGTGGTCGGTGAGGCTTTTGGTTTTAAAGAAGAAACACGACCCTTCATTCTTCCTCTTCACACTCACTCTTCCTTTCACTGTTGGAGCTCCGACGTGTGGCGGGCAGCAGCGACGCAAGGAGAAGCAAGTGTCTGGAAGGCGCGAGGTCAACGTTGAGCGACTCCGGCGAACACAAAGAAGGGTATGCCAAGTTCCATTAGAATGTCCACACAAGTGTGTGAGGGGTTATGATCGTCGCAGGACGCCTGAGGTGTCGCCAATGGTAAGGGACAAACAAGTGTCAGTCATGGAGTAAATGCAAGGTTTTGCCCAGCACCGTTCGAACGATGCTTTTTAGCGGTCAACCGGTTGTATCAAATTGTTGGCCATGGGAAGACCCTGTTAATTTCGGTTAAATGAGTCTTTCGTGCGTCCCACCATTGGCTTGTAGTTTTAACCTTACCCGCGCATTAACATTCTAACTGGTCGACCGCTTTAGACTCTTGTCTGATCGATAACTTAAGTGTACCTTGTTTAGTGTTCGACTGACTTATGTTGGGTTCGTTCAATAACTTAAGTAAAATGTAAGCACTTTATTTTAAATTGTAGAGATATAAAGAATTATAACTACCGTGACCGTAAGATTTAAACAGTAAAGCAGGTGTATTCAAGTAAATAAAATAAAAGTATCGACAATAAGTTGTAAAATGGAAATCGTAAGTACAAATTGAATCAAGAAATTGTAAAAATCATGATTTAAAACTATTGAATTTGTAAATTGTAAAATATACCGATACAACGTGGTTGGAGATTTGTAGAGGGAAAACATTCTATAAGGTAGCTTTCTGATTAGGAAATAACCAATGAAGGTTTTCTTATCCAATACAAGAAACGGATAAAAAGATTAAGGAAACAAAACCATTACTATTTTGCTTTAGCGTTGTAAAGGAAAGAAGTCTAACAGCCTAATCAAACGTTTCTCTCCTTCAAGATCAAATATTTTCTCAGCCATCGGGGTAAACACATGACATGTGCCACATATTAAACAAATAAGCAGGAGATCCTATAATTCTTGAAGAACCGGAGGGAATCCTATTCCCATAATAAGTAAACAACTACGTGATTCTGGGATTTGACCTAGGAACCTTTTGTGGTTTGTTTTCTTTCTAAATAGGTATCTATCCACCTAGCTAGGAAAATCTCAAAACAACATTAATTTCTATAGAGAATTAGAATTTGGTACTTGGATATTACTTTTTGACGCCTTTTGAAATTAGTAATTTTCACTTCAAATTATATCATTATTTTGTTGAAATTGTTCTTATAATTATAAATGTGCAAGTATTATTCACCTATATCAATATTCTATTTCCCACAACCTTTTCAAAGTGAATAGTTCACGCTGATCGCTGCTTTTTTGGTGATTCATTTTTCTTCACTAATGGGATTTCAAAAAGATCAACCCCGACATGTATGATGTATCCACCTTATTAGACAGAAAGACATCAATATCAAGAATTACATACACCTTGGTTTATTACAAATGTTGATAAATAGAGCACAAGAACCAAATAAGGTTTATACAATGTTGATAAATAGAGCACAAGAACCGAATAAGCACCAATCCTATATATCTTTATGTTTTGTCTAAAAAGTAAAAACATGTCCTCCAACCAATGAATCATGTACATCCTTATTCCGAATCCCCTAGTGGTTGACTAGTCTTGGTTGGCAATCTCCTTCCATTAACAAATGTTGTGAACAACGCTAATGCTCTTGCTGGTTGTGCAAATGGCACCATATGAGAAGCTCCTCTCACACTTGTGAAGGTTGATCGATTTAATGTATTTGCCCGACTTTAACCAACACCGGTCGAACGATGTCTTGTGGCGGTCGACCGGTAGTGCATGTGTTGTTGGGTCGGGGGTTTGCCTATTGGTTTTCGGTCGACTGATTCCTTGCTTGGTTTGACCGGAAGTTATGTATGGTTCGACCGTTTTTATGATTTGTTCGACTGATTGATGACTTAGTCTACTAGGATGTCCGTGGTAGTATTCGGTCGACCGGGACCCCTGAGTCGGTTGACCGTTAGTATTGATTGATCTTGACCAGACTCCGGATTTTGACCACATATCGGTCGACCGGTTTTAGACACTTGTCTGACCATTGGGACTTAGGTTTTGCGCAAAGAGTTTGACCGTTGCAGACTTTCGGTCGACCGAACCCCATGGGAAAGGTCGACCGGATTGCCTCTTTCGGTCGACCGTTTGTGCGCAAAATCGAATTCTCAGTCCTTGTATGATGCCAACTCTGTCCACAGAAACTAGTGTCCTCACCCAGCGCGTGAGCAAGGAGGTGACAGCGGGCGCGTTACACGTGCCTGCCCAGGGACCGTCATGTGGAAGAGTGTGGGTATGTGGGACGTGTCACCTCCGTGTATGGATCGTGACTTAATGTGATGGATTGATGGACTCATAGTAGAGTAGCAGACTTAAGGGATCGTGGATCCCAATGTATGATGTGCGACTCGTGGAGCCTGATGACTTGGCGGACTTTGGTCCAAACCGTCTGATGTTGTGCTGGACGTATGTTGGACCACCGATGCTGTGTCACCGATTTTGTTCGGGCGATGATGGGCCGATGTTGTTCCGGCTATGTTTTCCTCAGCTGGGCACCTACTGAGATGATGATTGATGGACCAACCGAGCGACGGCTCCATTAGGGTGGTTTGACCACGAAGTTACAGATTTGTTTCTTATGGCACAGACCTGGCAGACCCTCCTTGCCAAACCCCATGATTAGTATAGCCGCGTGTGGGGAGCGTCACGTCTTGTTCCGTTAAACCGTATGTGCCTACGGTAGGTCTCTGAGGGAGACCCGATGATGATTGTCGAACTGATGTCCCATTTTACCCTTCGGGGGAATTGTTTTCTTTACTGTTGATGACATGACATGCTACTAGTATGATAGGTTCATTGTACTACAACATTCATGTAGGTGAGCTTCACATACGGGGGTTCCTTATGGAAACTCAGGCATTGTTGTTGCATGTTTTATTTCAGGACCGCAGTACGTCCAGTTGGGTGGTGATGGTGGTCACGTACATTTTGTGATGGGATCCTCTCGTTCGGACCATTGAGGTCGACATGATTACTTGTACTTCCTTTTGTTATATCTGATGTAATTATGTAGCTTTTTGACAAACTCTGATGTAATATGGTGCACCACTTTGATGTTTTATTAGAAGTAATAGTCCCATCTTTTGATTATTGATCTCTAGTATCTTGATGATGAATTTTAAATTTTCCGTTGTTTCGGGATGTTACAACTTGGTATCAGAGCGGTCAATTCCTATGTGGCTCCCAAAGAAATCACCCTTATAGTAATAGTACATATGCATTTTATCTTTTAGCATGCATTCATGGTTGAAGTTTGTGATTGTTTCTTCCGTCAAATGCCTCCTAGACACGTGAGGAGCTCTCCGTGTGAGTGCAGTGTCAGTGACGCCTTTGAGGGCACCAACTGGGACAGATTGAGCGAGTTTCTGGAGTGCCAGGCAGTCCAGAATGTGCAAGGCGGGATGGGTGGTGAGCACGATCGTTTTATGCGTCAGCAACTAGAAAGAGTTTTGACGGCAGGAGTGCTCCCGAGGTAGCAGAGGACTAGGTCTTCAAGATGCAGAAGATCTTCCGAGCGATTGGTGTTGCACCGGAGAGGAGGGTGGACCTGGCCACATATGTATTTGATGGAGAGGCAGCCAACTAGTGGAGGATCATGTCCACGGTGGTGTTTCATGGACAATATTTTCCCAAGTACGTCAGAGATCGGAAGAGGGAGGAGTTCATGTCGCTGGAGCAGAGGGAGGTGACCCTGGCGAGTTACATCAGCAGGTTCAACGCATTGGAGCGTTAATGTCCGGAGATCTGTGTGACACCTGAGAAGCGGGCAAGAAAGTTCGTGAAGCGACTGAAGCAGCCGCTCCGATCGCGTATGATCAACAGTATGTCGTAGACCCTTGCAGACACAGTGAAGCATGCTACCATCATAGACCAGGACCAGAGGAAGTGTCTTCAGGAGGCGAGGAAGGCACCAGTGAGCACCGGTAGCCGAGCAGCCGACCCTGGAGCAAGGAACCCGGGCAAGAGGCCTAAGTTTGATGGAGGAGGAGCACGCCAGTCTAAAGCGTGCACTTCTGTGGGAGGTTCCCAGGTCAGGAGTGCTTCAAGCGCACATGCTCTTGCATGGGCTGCGGGCAGATGGGCTACTTTGTTTGGGAGTGTCCGAATAGGCAGGGAGAGCCTAGCTGGAGGTTTGGGCCACCAGTAGCAGGGAAGAGCGGAGGTAGCCGATCTGTTGTTTCACCATCTAGGCTGAGGGGGCGAGGGACTCCAACACTGTAGTGGAAGGTACTTTTTTATGTTTCTGGTTTGGTTGCTGGTGTGTTGTTTGATTGTGTCGCCACTCACTCCTTCATTTCGGAGAAGTTTGCTGGTGAGTTGGGTCGGACCCCTGTGCTGCTAACAGATTGTTTGGAGGTCAACATGCCCATGGGTGAGGTGGGCACTGTGGGGAGCAATTTCCCCGGCACCATGATTGTTTCGGGAGACCATGATTTTTCGGCAGATCTGGTCTTGTTACTGATGCAAGACTTCGACGTCATACTGGGGATGGACTGGCTGCATCCTGATTCCGAGGAAGGACTTGCCAGATGTTTTGATCAGAGGGACAAGGAGCAGAGGGGTTCGCCTGATTGTGTCTGCAGTTAAGGCGCAGAGGCCGATACACCAGGGATGCAGAGCGTTTGTGGCCACGCTGGTAGTTCTTGATCCTGAGACGAGGAGGCTGGAGGACATAGAAGTAATGCAGGAGTTCCTAGATTTGTTTCCAGCAGATATTCCCGCGTTATCGCCGCACCGAGAGATCGAGTTCGGCATTGAGTTAGTAGCGGTATGACACCTCAGTCGAAGGCTCCGTACCGGATGGCACCTGCTGAGTTGACAAAGATCGAGAAGCAGTTGCAGGAGTTGATGGACTCTGGGTTTATTCGGCCGAGCGTTTCACCTTGGGGAGCACCTGTGCTGTTTGTGAAGAATAAGGACAGGTTGTTGCGGATGTGCATCGACTATAGGATGCTGAATAAGGTTACCGTTAGGAATCGGTACCCTTTGCCTAGGATCGAGGACCTATTTGATCAGTTGCCGTCGGCAAAGGTCTTCTCGAAGATTGATCTACGATCAGGATACCATCAGTTGAGGATCAGGGAGGCAGACGTCCAGAAGACGGTTTTCGAACGCGGTGCGGGCACTACGAGTTCTTGGTGATGCCGTTTGGACTGACGAATGCACCTGCATGATAGGAGATGGTGAAGTCTTAGTCCTTACTGAACTTGAGCCATTTGCGTTGCCTTATATTCATCTCATTCTGCAAGAACAAATACTTTAGGCTCTGATGATCTGTGAAGACCCCGAACTGGTGTCCATAAAGATAATGCCGCCAAATCTTCAACGCGTGAACCACCACTGCTAACTCCAAATCTTTGGTAGGGTAGTTCTTCTCGTGTGCCTTCAGCTGCCTCAAAGCATACGTGACCACCTTCCCATGTTGCATCAGTACACAGCCCAAGCCAATCCCTGACGCATCACTGTAAATCACATAGTCTCCACTGCCACTCGGTAGCGTCAGAATCAGTGCTGTCGTCAGTTGCCTCTTCAGCTTCTGAAAGTTGTCCTCATACTTTTGGGACAAAACAAACTTGACGCCTTTCTGCGTCAATGTTGTCAGCGGCGAAGCAAGCCTGGAGAAATCCTGAATGAACCGTTTGTAATATCCAGCTAGTCCCAAAAAGCTCATGGTCTCTGTCACTCTCGTCGGGGCCCTCCACTGAGTCACAACCTCAACCTTCTCCAGATCCATCGAAATCCCATCCGCTGACACAATGTGCTCCAGAAATGCCACCTGATCCAACCAAAACTCTCACTTTGTGTACTTCGCATAAAGCTGCTGATCTCTCAAAATGCCAAGTACAATCCTCAGGTGCTCTCGATGCTGCTCTCTGTCTGCGGAGTACACTAAAATGTCGTCCACGAAGTCAATGACAAATCTATCGAGGTAAGGCGAGAATGTCCTGTTCATTAGATCCGAGGAAGGTGAATTCGGTTGCAGATGCATTGAGCAGGAAGGTGGAGGTGTCAGTTGTGAGTTTTTGCATTCAGGAGTGGAGGATACTCGAGACGTTGTCGGAGTGGAGGCCGTTCACAGAGAGCTCTGAGGGAGCAACGATTGCAGGGCTTCGGGTGGAGCCGCAGACCGTCTCGCGAGTTGTTCAAGCTTAGCATGATGATGAGGAGTTAGTTGGTCTGCTACGGTTAGCTTCTAGAGTTGGAGCAGACTTCAGTGTGGGTGTTGATGGTGGTCTGAGGTTCAGGAGTCGGATCTGGGTGCCGAAGGTCGATGAGCTGAGAGATGACATCATGGAGGAGGCACACAGAGCGAGATATATCATTCACCCTGGGAGCATGAAGATGTATAAGGACCTGCAGCGCAACTTCTGGTGGAATGGTATGAAGAATGACATTGCAAAGTTTGTGGACCTATGCTTAGTCTGTCAACAGGTGAAGATTGAGCATCAGCGACCAGCAGAACCGATGTAGTGTATTAAGCTACCAGAGTGGAAGTGGGAGAATGTGACGATGGATTTAATCACACGTCTGCCAAAGACGAGGAGATTCGACGACGCGATTTGGTGATAGTCGATTGACTGACCAAGTCGACACACTTCTTAGCAATTAAGACCACGTTGACTTTGAAGGGTCTAGCTAGGTTGTACGTGGAGGAGATATTTAGGCTGCACGGAGTACCAGTGAGTGATTGACATCATTTCATGCTCATATTTGTATCTTATATCCATTATCTTTCACCTAAACAATGCTATGTCACGAGTTTTATGTTTAGTTTTCAGGAATAAATAGGTTTGAAGAGATGAAACATAAAAGGACCCAAAAGCTGGGAAAAAGGACTGGATTGTGAGATCTGGGGACCAAGATGCAAGGGAGAATGACCTGAACGCAAGACAGAAGGACCTAAGAGCAAAACAGAATACTCCACACCATCATGGGGAGTATTTTAGCAATTGGATTCGGGTCGGAGCTCCAATAAACAAAGTAGATGCATCCAAGACCACCAAATACACCAAGCAAAGCCCAGAACAAGATTCAACTCGATCCGGAAAATTTGGACCGCCAATTAGCGGTCACTTTGGGCCCAAATCCACCAAGTTTTCTCCTGGACGTGTATTAATGTTTGTTTAGGCTATTTTTGGTATTGGTTTAGTCCCACATCGGGGGATTGTCCCGGATTAGCTTTTTCCATGCCTATAAATAGAACTCTTCACCTCCTATTGTAATCACTCCATATTTTAAGTGGCTATTCTTCCTACTAGAAGTGAGGCCTTGAAGCACACACTAAAGTAGGAGGATGTTACTTTTAATGTGAGTCATTTTTATCAATAAAGTTTTGTGTTTCTTTCATTGTTTGTTTATGCTTCTTTTTATTGTTTGTGCATGTTTTAGTTTAATCGTCTTTTATTTCTAGCTTAGTTTTAATATGCTTTCTTTGCTTAGTTTAATAATTAGTGTAATGTTTAGTGAGTAGTTCCATCCCCTTTGGGGGGTGGAGTAGATGTACATACATGCATTAGAGAATGGGATGAATGCTTTAATTTCAATGTGTTGATTAAACATGAATGTATGCTTGCTTGTTTAGGATAGAATTTATAACTTGATGAGTTTTGCCAAAATGATTAGACACCTCTCATGCTTGTTTAGGTTCTGAAATAAACACCTTGCATATGTAAATGTTAATCAACTAAGTTGGTGAATAGATTGATAGGTTTTGCCACACATTTAGACACTTCCTATGCTTGATAAACACCACCTTCATGTGCTTAAAGAATGTATTCTACACCCACCTCTTTGCATGTGTGCACTCACTCCACCCCTTAGGGGTTTTCCCATTTCTGTATTCCTGCATTCTTTCTTTGCTCTTAGTTTAGTTGTTATTCCATCATTTGTTTGTTTCGTTCGCATTTCATACTTCTTAGTGTAGCGTAGTCTAGATTAGCGTAACCAACTCTCTTCCCCATTATTTTCGCCACTTGATTTCGTGCAAACAAGAAGCTGCTCACCTCCCTGAGGACGACCCGTACTTGCCACCGCTTCATCGCGGTCGTGCACTTGCGGTTTAAAATAAAACGTTCAACAAGTTTTTGGCGCCGTTGCCGGGGAGGTGCCAGTCCAGACTCTTGTTTGGACGATTCGAGTGGATTTAATTTGTGTGTTGTAGTTTTTCTTTGTTTAAGGAGACTGGCAATAGCAAGTGGAGGCTACTGGAGAAATTTCCAGACGACCTGAGCACTTCAGACCGCCAATCAGCGGTCTGAGACCGTCCAATGGCTGCTAATTTCCGTGAGGAGGATCAGTTGCTGGACCCACCTGTTCGACCAGTGCTCCTAGTTGTCGTTCTCATACCTCTACGTGATCGATGCTACCCGAGCCGTACAGCTCTACCCTCATGCATCGTATTACCAGAGGCTAATGGGAACCATTTTGAGGTTAAGCCTCAATTCATTTCCATGCTCCCTCATTTCACTGGGAAAGGTGACCCCTATATCTTTCTCAGGGAATTTGAGGAGGTCTGTGCTATGTTCAAGCTGCAACAACTTAGCACAGACTCCATCCATCTTAGGCTCGTTCCTTTTGCACTAAAGGATGATGTCAAGAAGTGGTTGTACAGCAACCAGGCGAATTCCTTTAGGACTTGGGATGAGTTTCAATCTGCATTCCTCAAGAAGTACTTTCCTAATCATCGGACTCAAAAATTGAGGAACGAAATCAATTCGTTCTATCAACATGAGACCGAACCATTTCATGCATATCTTGAGAGGTTCAAAGAGCTACTATCCTCATGCCCTCACCATGGCATTGAGTTGTGGCGTCTTTGTCAGATTGTGTATGAGGGTCTTCACATCCCGTCCAGAACGCTCCTTGAGTCCATGTGTCAAGGAGAGTTCTTGGGAAAGGATGAAAGGGAGGCATGGGTCTTCCTAGAAGACCTCGCTGAGAAAACCATGCAGTGGGAGAGTGTGAGGGAACCACCTGCATCATCTAGTATAGGAGCGAGGATCGCGAATGCAAACTCAACTAGATCGGGTTCCGCATTTGCTATCGATACCACTACGGCCACCGAGGCACGCATGGCGGCCTTAATGCGCCGTATGGATTCGATTGAGCTCCAAAACCAACAAAGTGCACCTCACATGTCCACATCTGGTCCAGTTCCTTGTCATTCATGTGGTAGGATAGGTCATGTAGAGAGCGAGTGTGAGTCCATTCCTCCTGAGATGGAGCGTGTCAACGCCATCTATGACAGAGCTAGGAATGACCCATACTCATCATCTTATAACCCTGGATGGAGGAACCACCCCAATTTTTCATGGAACCAAAATAATGCCCCGGGTGGTCCTTCAAACTCCTCTAGACCACCTTACCAATCACACCAACCTCCCATGCATGCACATTCCTATCAGCCACCCCAAGCGCAAACCACCAATCCATCGGGTTTCCCAAATTCCAATAATATGGAAACCCGATTCAATTCGCTTGAGACCTTGACTCGTGGACTTGAAAACTCAATGAAAAATTTTATGTCTACCACAAGTCAAGTTCTCACTTCAAATCAGCAGACCATGAAATCTCTAGAGCTTCAGATGGGTCAATTGGCTCAGTCTGTACATGAAAGAGAGAGAGGGTCTTTTCCTAGCCAGCCTGAGGCTAACCCCCGTGTGTACCAGCAACAACACATGCAAAATGAGAATGTGGTCCCTCGGGGGAGGCAAGTGAACCATGTGGAGGAACCTGTTGACCATGTCAATTCCATTGTAACCTTAAGGAATGGAAAACAGGTTGACAATCACATTTCCTTGCCACACCCACCACCATCTATGCAGCCCCTCAGTGGGAATGGTGGTGAAGAAGAAGCTGAGGGTGAGGGTAATACACCAAAGCTTTCTTCTCAGGCACAGCAGAAAACCTACCTGCCAAAAGCTCCCTATCCAAGTAGGTTAAACAAAAAGCAGAGTGACAACATGGACAAGATAGTAGAGGTGTTTAAGCAAGTAAAGGTTAACATCCCCTTGTTGGATGTCATCCAACAAATACCTCAATATGCCAAAGTGTTGAAGGATCTCTGCACAACCAAGAGGAAGACCAATGTTCCTAAGAAAGCATTCTTGGCTGCAAATATCAACTCACTTTTGTCCAATCCCACCTACACAAAATACAAGGACCCTGGGTGTCCTACTATTCAGTGTACGATAGGGGACACTAGACTGAGCAATGTTTTGCTTGATTTAGGATCAGCGGTCAACCTCCTCCCATTCTCTGTTTATCAACAGTTGAACTTGGGAGAATTGAAACCAACTAAGATCACCCTCCAATTAGCGGATAGATCCATTCGTATTCCCATGGGGATTATCGAGGACGTGCTTATCAAAGTTGGAGATTTTATATTTCCAGTCGATTTTGTTGTCCTCGATACCAATCCTGTTGCGAACACCCACTCTCAAATACCTTTGATTTTGGGTAGACCATTTCTGGCAACCTCCAATGCCTTGATTAATTGTAGAAATGGTCTCATGAAGCTCTCATTCGGTAACATGAGTGCCGAGTTTCATGTGTTCAACTCTGGTAAGCAACAGGAACCCATGGATGAACCTTTAAATCTAAATCTCATCCGCCAATTGGAGAAAGCACCACAAAATCAACGAACACCCCTCACCCCAATGCAACCCGTTGAGAATGTTCGTGGGCCCAGCGAAAACTCATTGCCTGTCTTCGCAATGCAACAGAGTGAGCTGGCCTCGAACATGAATGTCCAAAGGGAGTGTTCGTTTCATGATTCAGTTGAGAGTACTAGTGAGAGTGAGACACCTCATCATATGCCTATACCAGAAGGTGTCTCTACCTCATGTCCCATGGCCATTGAGCCATTTGAGCTTCATATTGACTCCAACAAGGACCCACCTATGACCGAGCTTATGCTTGATGATCTAAATGATGGTGGGAGGTCCTTGTTGGATGACTTGGGGAGAAGCCCCATTCTTAGTGATGTAGGTCTGCTGCATCCATCGAATGAGCTTGAGGAACTCATTCCGATGCACCCGCCTATTGGTTGGAGGGTTTTCTTCGATGAGCAATTAAACCCTAGTGAGGCAACACAACTTCATTCTTTGTTGCCCACACCCAACCAATATCATGAGGGGTTCGAGCCTTTCAGCTTTGACCTTTCACCCCTCATGACACCTCAGAGTACCAGTGGAGTTTGCCCATCTCGGCAAGTCTCTGGTCCTCATGACTTGATGTTCTCATTTGATGTTCCTTGACCAAATGATTATGAGAATATCTTGGTTGATGTATATATCTTGTCAAAACAAAAAAAAAAAATAACAAAAAAAAAAAAAATGTGTTATAAAAGACTCCTTCAGTGAGCATCGATTGTTGTGGGCCCCAACCCTTGTGTACTTGGGCCCCAATTTCTTCACGTATTTATCTCCCTTCTTCAGCTTCTCACAGGTTTTGAGGGAATTTGGGTTTGTGTCCATCAACATGACCCCGAACGTCCCTTTGTACTTCATGTTGGTGAGATAGTTCCTTTTTCATGCATGTATCCATGTAATATCTTGTTCACATTCATTGAGGACAATGCATGAAGTAGGTGTGGGGGGGTGTTTTACGTGTGTACATAGTCGAGTCTTTTTCCTTTGGTTTTATTTTCGTTTGTTTGTACTGCTAGGGTCATGTTAGTGTGCCGCATTTAACATTGATATATCTGCTTGCCATGATCCTTGGGTGACTTGTCTCCTTTTGCTTGCCGAGTGCTTTAAAATTTTCACATTTCTTTCAAAATCTTCATGTGTTTGCGAAAGAAAATGTTTTTGTGGGTTTTGCGTGTGTTTAGCATGTGCAAAACCGTTGAGAGGCAAAGTAAAAAGAAAGCTCCCAAAATTGTCTTGAACTTGATGCATTAGGATTTCTAGTTTACTGGCTTTAGGTCTTATCGAGTCGTTAGGGTGCACCCCGGTTTTCCCTCGGGGGGCGTGTAATCATAGGGTTTCAGTACTCAAACATTTAAAGAAGTCCACCCTGAACCTAGTGAGTAAATAATTCGTGTCTGTTAGTATAAGGAAGTTTGTCGTAGTCAAGGGCCCTTAATCTCTTTTTGTGAAACTTAAGTGTAGGGGTTTTGGTTCCCATGTAGATAAATAAGTGGTGTTCTCTCTTCTCGCACGGCTCCTATCACTCGGGAAAGTAGGTCTGAGGGGACTTTGTGCCTGGTGCTTTCGAGTCATCTGACTTGGGATGCATCGACCGAACTCCCGTTACACGGGTGGTAGGGATCGCCCTATGTGGAGATTTGGGGGAAGGTGTACGTGATAGTGTAAGTCCTCATGGGCAATGATGCACGAAACCTGATCCTGAGAGAATCAAACACCAACCAATAAAATGCTCCAAAGAAAACAAAAAAAAAAAAAGAAAAAAAAAAGAAGAAAAAAAAAACAAAAAAGGAGTCAAATAAGAACCAAAATGGACTTTACACATTGTATCACATTTAGAAGTTAAGGCTGCCCATGTCTTTCACTTAATTCCTTAGTTAACTCTCACGAATAACTCATTAGGCTAGGTGTGTGGACTAATTACATATATAGAGTCGACCCGTAGTATTACCGCATCCCATGATCGACAAAATAAGTCCAACGAGTCGTGTAGCTAGATTGATTAACGCATCTTGTTCGGATTTTGTGGGTGTATCCGCTGAAAACCCTCAGGAGACAACACTCCTCCTCCTTGGCGACAAGGAGGTTTAACGGCTTGTTGCACGTGCTAAGTGCAACCGTGATTCCTACGAAAGTGAGTTAGGATTTCTTGTTTTTCGTTTGCTTTTCTCTTTCTTTGTTTTGCTCGGGACTAGCAAAAGTTAGGTGTGGGGGTATTTGATTGACATCATTTCATGCTCATATTTGTATCTTATATCCATTATCTTTCACCTAAACAATGCTATGTCACGAGTTTTATGTTTAGTTTTCAGGAATAAATAGGTTTGAAGAGATGAAACATAAAAGGACCCAAAAGCTGGGAAAAAGGACTGGATTGTGAGATCTGGGGACCAAGATGCAAGGGAGAATGACCTGAACGCAAGACAGAAGGACCTAAGAGCAAAACAGAATACTCCACACCATCATGGGGAGTATTTTAGCAATTGGATTCGGGTCGGAGCTCCAATAAACAAAGTAGATGCATCCAAGACCACCAAATACACCAAGCAAAGCCCAGAACAAGATTCAACTCGATCCGGAAAATTTGGACCGCCAATTAGCGGTCACTTTGGGCCCAAATCCACCAAGTTTTCTCCTGGACGTGTATTAATGTTTGTTTAGGCTATTTTTGGTATTGGTTTAGTCCCACATCGGGGGATTGTCCCGGATTAGCTTTTTCCATGCCTATAAATAGAACTCTTCACCTCCTATTGTAATCACTCCATATTTTAAGTGGCTATTCTTCCTACTAGAAGTGAGGCCTTGAAGCACACACTAAAGTAGGAGGATGCTACTTTTAATGTGAGTCATTTTTATCAATAAAGTTTTGTGTTTCTTTCATTGTTTGTTTATGCTTCTTTTTATTGTTTGTGCATGTTTTAGTTTAATCGTCTTTTAATTCTATCTTAGTTTTAATATGCTTTCTTTTCATAGTTTAATAATTAGTGTAATGTTTAGTGAGTAGTTCCATCCCCTTTGGGGGGTGGAGTAGATGTACATACATGCATTAGAGAATGGGATGAATACTTTAATTTCAATGTGTTGATTAAACATGAATGTATGCTTGCTTGTTTAGGATAGAATTTATAACTTGATGAGTTTTGCCAAAATGATTAGACACCTCTCATGCTTGTTTAGGTTCTGAAATAAACACCTTGCATATGTAAATGTTAATCAACTAAGTTGGTGAATAGATTGATAGGTTTTGCCATAACATTTAGACACTTTCTATGCTTGATAAACACCACCTTCATGTGCTTAAAGAATGTATTCTACACCCACCTCTTTGCTTGTGTGCACTCACTCCACCCCTTAGGGGTTTTCCATTCCTGAAATTCCAGCATTCTTGTTTTGTTCTTAGCTTAGTTCTTATTTCATCGTTTATTTCTTTCTTTTGCATTTCGTACTTCTTAGTGTAGCGTAGTCTAGATTAGTGTAACCAACTCTCTTCTCCATTATTTTCGCCACTTGATTTCGTGCAAACAAGAGGTCGCTCACCTCCCTGAGGACGACCCGTACTTGCCACCGCTTCATCGCGGCCGTGCACTTGCGGTTTAAAATAAAACGTTCAACAGTGAGCATCATCTATGATCGAGATCCCAGATTTACTTCCAGATTTTGGGGGAGTTTGCAACAGGCCTTGGGGACGCGTCTGATGTTCAGTATAGCGTTCCACCCACAGACAGATGGTCAATCAGAGAGGACGATTCAAACCTTGGAGGATATGCTGAGGCATGCTCGCTGGATTGGGCAGGACAGTGGGATGAGCATTTGTCGCTGATAGAGTTCGCCTACAACAACAGCTACCATTCTAGTATTGGGATGGTCCCATACGAGGCATTGTACGGGAGGTCGTGCAGATCACCGGTATACAGGAGTGATGTGGGTGAGAGGCAGTTAGTGGGGCCAGAGCTCGTGCAGATGTATGTACGGAAGGTTGATGTGATCAGGAGGAGATTGGCTACGACACAGAGCAGGCAGAAGAGTTACGCTGATCAACGCAGACGGGTGTTGAGTTTCGAGGTGGGCGACCATGAGTTTCTGAAGATTTCCCCAGCCCGAGGTGTGATGAGGTTTAGGAAGAAGGGGAAGCTCAGTCCGAGGTATGTTGGGTCGTTTGAGATCCTAAACCGAGTTGGAGAGGTTGCTACCAGATTGCTTTGCCACCATAGTTTTCGGGTCACCACAACGTCTTCCACGTGTCGATGCTGAGGAAGTACGTTGCAGATCCAACTTAATTGATTGAGATAGCAGTGCCAGAGATTCAGCAGAACTTGTCTTGAGGAGAGACCAGTGGAGATAGTTGGTCGCATGGATCATCAGCTCAGGAGGAGGACCATTCCGATGGTGAAAGGTCAGATGGCAGCATCACAGTGAGCGCGAGGCCACTTGGGAGATCGAGGAGGAAGTTCGGAAGCAGTACCCGGAGCTTTTCGGTAAGTAGCTTGTTTTTATTTCGGGATGAAATCCTTTTAAGGTGGGTGGATTGTAATATCCCTAACCTATTAGGGTTTAATTAGTGGGGTTAGGGGTGGTTTTGCCTTGGAATGAGAGAAGGCGTGAGAGGGATGGTGGTGATGTGACATGGGGTGAGGGAGGGTATGGTGGGGGTGTTCTTGGGTGTGGGGTGTTGGTTTTAAAACCCAACCCACCTCCTCCATCTTCTTTTCTTCTTCTCCTTCCTCACAAACATTCTCTCACTTTTCCCTTTTCCGGCGAGCAGTGGTGGAGGCGTGTTAACCGACGGTGCAGTAGGCGTGAGGCGCACGAGGTCGGACGCGAGGAGGATTTCCGGAGGCGACGTTGGGCGATCGAGGCTCCAGAGAGTTTCGTCGTCTTGGAAAGGTATGTCGGTTCATTAGTGTAATTTTATTGCTCACCCACGTTTGGGTGATATGGTTGTCGGTTGCGGGAGGTCGGAGACCTCACCGGCGACAAGTGGCGTAAATCCTTGGCTGGTGCAAGGTTACAGACGACCAACGGTCGACCGGATTCTTCGGGCGGTCGACTGATTTAATGTATTTGCCCGACTTTAACCAATACCAGTCGAACGATGTCTTGTGGAAGTCGACCGGTAGTGCATGTGCTGGTTGGTCGGGGGTTTGCCTGTTGGTTTTCGGTCGACTTTTTCCTTGCTTGGTACGACTGGAACTTAAGTTGACTTATGTATGGTTCGACCGTTTTTATGCTATGTTCGACTGATTGATGACTTAGTCTACTACGATGCCCCTGGTAGTATTCGGTCGACCGGGACCCCTGAGTTGGTTGATCGTTGGTATTGATTGATTTTGACCAGACTCCGGATTTTGACCACGTATCGGTCGACCGATTTTAGACTCTTATCCGACCGTTGGGACTTAGGTTTTGCGCAGAGAGTTTGACCATTGTAGACTTCTAGTCGACCGAACCCCATGGGAATGGTCGACCGGATTGCCTCTTTCAGTCGACCGTTTGTGCGCAGAACTGAATTCTCAATCCTTGTACGATGCCAACTTTGTCCACGGAAACCTATGTCCTCGCCCAGTGCGTGAGTCGGGATGTGACGGCGAGCGCGTTATGCGTGCCTACCCCGGGACCGTCGTGTGGAAGAGTGTAGGTATGTGGGACGTGTCACCTTCGTGTATGGATCGTGACTTAATGTGATGGATTGATGGACTCATAGTAGAGTACCAGACTTGAGGGATCGCGGATCCCAATGTATGATGTGCGGCTCGTGGAGCCTGATGACCTGGCGGACTTTGGTCCGGAACCGTCTGATGTTGTGTCGGACGTATGTTGGACCACCGATGTTGTGTCGGTGACTTCGCCGATGCTGTTCCGGAGATGATGGGCCGATGTTGTTCCGGTTATGATGTTTAATGGGCCGATGTTGTTCCGGCTTTGATGTTTGATGAGCCGATGTAGTTCCGCCTATGTTTTCCTCAGTTGGGCACCTACTGAGATGATGATTGATGGACCAACCGAGCGACGGCTCCGTTGGGGTGGTTTGACCATGAAGTTACATATATGTTTCTTTTGGTGCGGACCTAGCGGACGCTCCTTGCCGAACCCCATGATTAGTGTAGCCGCGTGTGGGGAGCGTGACGTCTTGTTCTGTTAGACCATATGTGCCTACGGTATGTCTCCGAGGGAAACCCCATGTTGATTGTCGGACTGATGTCCCATTTTACCTTTCGGGGGAACTGTTTTCCTTACTGTTGATGAAATGATAGGGTACTAGTATGATAGGTTCATTGTACTACTGCATTCATATAGATGAGCTTGGCATACGGGGTTTCCTTATGGAAACTCATGCATTGTTGTTGCATGTTTTATTTCAGGACCGCAGTAGGTCCAGTTGGGTGGTGACGGCGGGCACATGCATTTTGGGATCGGATCCTCTCGTTCGGAGTACTAAGGTCGACATGATTACTTGTACTTTCTTTTGTTATATCTGATGTAATCATGTAGCTTTTTGACAAACTCTGATGTAATATGGTGCACCGCTTTGATGTTTTATTAGAAGTAACAGACCCGTCTTTTGATTATTGATCTCTGGTGTCTTGATTATGAATTTTAAATTTTCCATTATTTCGGGATGTTACATCAACCTCGACATGTATGATGTATCCACCTTATTAGACATAAAGACATCAATATCAAGAATTACATACACCTTGGTTTATTACAATGTTGATAAATAGAGCACAAGAACCAAACAAGGTTTATACAATGTTTATAAATAGAGCACAAGAACCGAATAAGCACTAATCCTATATATCTTTATGTTTTGTCTAAAAAGTAAAAACTTGTCCTCCAACCAATGAATCATGTACATCCTTATTCCGAATGCCCTAGTGACTGACTATTCTTGGTTGGCAATCTCCTTCCATTAACAAATGCTGTGAACAACGCTAATGCTCTTCCTGGTTGTGCAAATGGCACCATATGAGAAGCTCCTCTCACAGTTGCGAAGGTCAGATTTTTGCCGTACTCAGTTGCCCATCCACCGACCTATACATAAATTAAGAGAAAAAACCGAAACTAAATGTTTTTTAAGTATTAATCTTTTAATTAAATCCCAAATATGTAATCAGTGATCGATTTTTAATATTGGCTAATCCAAAACAAATAATTTACCAATAAAACTGATCTGAGTGATCACCATCACACCAAACGTCTCAAACACAGCAATCAAGATAACACAAGTCCAAAGTCATTAAATGGAAAATGATCCTTTCATTAATCGGTGTCAAATTGTTATGATTGTGATGCTAAGATTCCTTCACTTAAGATGAGTTCGTAGGAATCTTGAAGTTATGCTACAAAAAATCACTTTTTTGTTGGTTTCTACTCTGTTTGCGACATTAGAGTTTCGTATAAACATGAAATACGTTCGTAGATGGTGAGCATGGCAGTGATGTCTTCGGAATATCGCTGAATTAACACAGTCCACTTCCACCAATTGTAATTTTAGATTCTCAAGCAATCATAGATTCCAATGTCGGCTTTTTGTCTTTTATGACTTTTTTGTCCTATGTTCCATTGGATTCGTAGGTTCTCATCAATACAATTTTTGAGGTAGGGATATCTAATAGAATTGTGAGAAAATGAACCACCGTAGACAATGAAAACGAAAGGGGCCTAGTCGTTCCTAAACTTTTGGAGTTTTGCCATTTATGAACTATAATTGTACGGCCAAAAAGGGTTCATATTTCTCTAGTTTTATTGGGACTTTTTTTTCAAATTTTATCTACTTTACAACAAGCTCTATTTTAAATCTCAACATTCCAAACACATGATTGAGACAGCTCAGATTCAATCATTCGTCTTAACTATTTCAAGATAAGAGATTTCTGATCTAAACTAGTCTTGCAGGTTATAATCTTACGGATGAAGGGAATGTGTTTTAAAAGTTTTACTTTTAAATGTCAATTATTATGAATTTAATGAGAAATCATTTTCTTCCTTGATTATGTTATTCGTCTTTTAGAAGTGTTAAGGAAAAGACTCTTGGTCCTTGATTGTCGTGTTGGTCATAGATCATTGTAGCTCTACAAGTGAGTGACAACACGGGTACGGAAAAGAGGAAAATATTACTTTTGTATACTGAATAAACCTAGTAAGTAAAATATTATAGAAATGTGTTTCTGTGTCATTAATATTTTAGTGTATCCTTGGTCCTTTGATATGAGACTTATATCCGATAACTTAAGAATTCCTTAATTAGACTAGTGTCTTAAGATATCGATGAGTGTAGTGTAAATGCATTAGTTGGTTAAGTATGACTTTCGTTGGAGAAGATAGCTAGTCAAAAGATTATCATTGTCCCTCCTAATTGAGTGATGATATTAGTGGGCCCCTTGATAAAAGCAAAGTTATAATGTGCACAATGTGATTTGAGTTAAGTCACATATTTATAACTAGCTTAAAGATATCAGGAAATGAATACCAATACAAAGATGACACAATACTACTTTGTGTATTCTTAATATCATGAGGCAAGAGACGGACACAAGTGGTGCACTCCATCACTAAATGGATCGGGTTTTGGTTCGAGTGGAATTAAGACATCTAACTAATTGGGAGCTATAATGTGTAGCTAGATACCGTTTATAGCTTGTGACATTAAGCTCTTAGTATCACTGTCAACTTAGTTTAGATTATCTCATAGGTCACACCACAAAACTGGGAAACAAGAAATTGGGATTTTCAGTTCATAAGGTGTGTCAGGACGGTCCAGACGGTTTTCTGAAGATTTAATTTAAGAATTAAGTAGATAATGCATGGAATTAGTCCATAACTGATTTAATTCGTGGCTAAGATTATTTGATAGCAAATAATGGATGGTTAGATGGAAGTTTGCATGAAATCATGGGCAAGAGGTTGCACATGAATAGGTAATTTTGAGAAAACTTATAAATACAAGTTTATCTCATTACCTTATTAATTAATTCATTATCTTCTTGTGCAAACATATCTCTCCATAATTCTCCACGAATTTCCATTAATTCTTGAGTTTAGTTTTAGTTTTCAGAGATCGTCTTCTCAACGGAACTAAAGAGGGGTTAGTAATTAGATTCTAAACCCTATTGGAGATTGAGAGGCTAGCTATTCTCTCTCCGATCTTGTTTAGAGTTTGGTGAATACTCGGGGGCATCCGGCGCAGTGACAAGCATCTTCAATGTCTCCGGATCATCAAGAAGTTTTAGAGAACTTCTAGGTATGAAATTCGGAGCCCGTGTTTGTTTTAATAAAGTTTTGAAACTAGTTATTGAAACAAACCGATGCATGCATGAAACAAATCAAAGAAAAATTGTAATTGATCCTTATTATGCATAAAAATTTCGAAAATATACATGTGCAATTAAACTAGAAATTCTACAGTGGTATCAGAGTCATGTTCAATTCTCTAATGATTTGAAACTATAAACAAATTTAGTTTACCATCTACGGTTCGAACAATTCGATTTTCCGGTTTTTCGGTCTTTAAATGTTTTGTTGGAATAATTCTTTGTAATAATTCGTTTTGAATGTTTTAAGTGGTTTAAAACATGCCAAGTAATTATTAGAATTATGATTTAGACATAAGTCTAGCTTGCAATAATTTCATTTTAAGCATAAACGATTGTTTTGTAAGAGAATCAAAAAAACCGAAAAACTGTGGTTCGTCTTTCCTTTTAGGAAATTGGATGGACAGCGGTTCAAAATTGTTTTTGAACTTGTGGATGGATGAAAAATGTTTAAATGAATTCCAAAATGTTTTTCAAAGAATTGTTTGGGATTCTAGATGATTGATAAACTAGGTTGCATAGTTTATAGCAATATTGCGTGCATGGATGCTCGAGTTGTCTTTGCAGGAATTGTGAGTTTATATGTTCCAAATCAGCGCCTATGAATGTTTGTAATTGTTATTATACAAGGGCTTATTTATATGTAAAATCCAAATTCTGTCTTTCTATCTTTAGATAATTGCATTGCATAAGAGAGGTTCTACATATGACTTGCACTAGTCGGTTTTTTATCGAATGTGAGGAGCATGTTTATTTTCTGTAAAATCTACATCTCCGGTGCAAGAGGAAGTCGCCGCTGTAGCACATCGATCGAGGATCAGGGATCGAGGATCAGGGATCAAAGGGAACATATAAACTCACACGATGTGGATTGTGTGAATGGTTTAATTTCTATTTTTTTTAATCTTGCTATGCATGTGATGAATGTGTTGAATGTTAGGATGTGTATGAATGATAATATGCATGATAACCTAAAATTCTGAATCACATGTTAATATGTGAAATTGTCCAACAAAATTAAGAGTAATTTTCTGATTGACATCATTTCATGCTCATATTTGTATCTTATATCCATTATCTTTCACCTAAACAATGCTATGTCACGAGTTTTATGTTTAGTTTTCAGGAATAAACAGGTTTGAAGAGATGAAGCATAAAAGGACCCAAAAGCTGTGAAAAAGGACTGAATTGTGAGATCTGGGGACCAAGATGCAAGGAAAAAGGACCTGATTGCAAGACAGAAGGACCTAAGAGCAAAACAGAATACTCCACACCATCATGGGGAGTATTTTACCAATTCGATTCGGGTCGGAGCTCCAACAAGTCAAGTAACCGCATCCAAGACCAACAATACCATCCAGGAAAGCATCCAAGAAAGCCCAGACGAATCCGGACCATGTAGACCGCCAATTGGCGGTCTGGAACCGCTAATTGGCGGTCCAGGTGGATCCGAATCCGTTTAGCTTTTTCTGGTGTGTGTATTAGAGCGCTCTTATTCTATTTATGGTATTTGTTTAGTCCCACATCGGGGGATTGTCCCGGTTTAGCTTTTTCCATGGCTATAAATAGAACTCTTCACCTTCCATTGTAATGACTCCATGCTTGTGGCCATTCTCCCTAATTGAAGTGGAAGCCTTGAAGCAAGAAACTCAATAGGGAGATGCTACTGGTCTTGTGAGTCTTCAATTAATAAAATTTTCTTTGTTTTGTGCTTCTTTTATTGTTGATGCATGTTTTAGTTTAATTGTCTTTTATTAAATCTAGCTTTGTTAATATGCCTTCTTATTTTAGTGTAATAGTTAGGGTAATGTGTAGTGAGTAAAACCACTCCCCTTTTGGGGGGTGGAGATGATTATCATATATGCAATTAAGGAAGGAAGGATGTTTATGTTAAAATGTGTTGGTTAATATGAATGCATACTTGCTTGTTAGAATAGAACACTTCACTAGATGGGTTTTGCCATGATAAGTAGACACCTCCCATACTTGTTTAGTTTCTTAAATAACCAGCTTGTGTTTATGAATGTTAATCAAAATAGGTTAGTGATTTAATTGATGGGTTTTGCCATGATAAGTAGACACCTCCCATACATGCAAACACTACCTACACTTGTGCCTATAGGAAGATATTTTTGCCTCCTTATTGTGTATGTGTAGTCACTCCACCCCCTAAGGGGTCTCTCTCTCTTACTGATTTCTCCATAGTGTCAAGTTTCTCTAGCTTAGTTGAAGTATTCGTTTGTTTTGTTTCCTTCGCATTTGCTTCTTCGTGTTACCATAGTTTAGGTTAGCATAAACAACTTTCTTCCATCTTTCTTTGCCACTTGATTTCTGATAAGCAAGAGCAATCTCACCTCCCTGAGGACGACCCGTACTTGCCACCGCTTCATCGCGGCCGTGCACTTGCGGTAGAAATATAAAACGTTCAACAAGTTTTTGGCGCCGTTGCCGGGGAGGTGCCAGTCCAGACTCTTGTTTGGACGATTCGAGTGGATTTAATTTTTTTCTTGTAGTTGTCGTTGTCGCAGGTGACTCACATTGAGAAGGGGAAGAATATGGTCAAGTTTGGAGGTGATCTGAGAGAAGCAGACCGCCAATCAGCGGTATTCAACCGCCAACAGGCGGTCTGGTAGCTTCATTTCGCCTCTAAATTTTTGTGGAGTATTTCTTTATCTGTTATAGTGATCTGGGACTCGATTTAGCATGTCTTGACCTATAGTTTATTCCCAGATCAAGAATCAAACCTCCTTTAAGCAACTTGGACCCTAAAACTCAAAGCAAAAGATTAGGCATTATTCTTGTTTAAGGCATGCATCATGTATGTGACTTAGGCATTTAGATTGTCTTTTATCTTAGCTTTATTTTCTGTTGCTGAGAGCTGGCGTGAGGTACGCACCTTCTACTCTCATTCATGCATTTCATATGAACATGCATTAGTTAGTAGGAAGTGCATTGCAACAAGTGTGAGTTGAGCGTTGTTTGGAGAGTTGATTGCTAGATTTAGGACTCCAAAACGCTACTAAGGAGGGGTTGTCCCATAAAAGATAAGGTGGGGGATTTCATCACCCTTTCCTTCGCCCCAAAAACCACACTAATCAAGAGCCTAATTTTAAAATCAAGTAGACATTGGCCCTAAGGATCTTGGACGCATTAGGAGAGTGATCCGGTCCCGACCGTCATGACCTGATCGGCGTTGCCCACTTTGTCGATAGTAGGAGAGACGAGATCCCCGGATCTTGGCTCACTTGCTGGGCTTTGTGGTCCTCGTTGTAGGGAGGTGAGGCGTGTTGAGGCCGTGTGACCTCGCAGTTAGGCGTCGTCTAGCTGTAAGGACCTATAGCGACCTTAGGATTGTTTGAGCCTTGTTTGCTTGTGTGCTTCTACCTGTACCCATCCGCCGTAGCTTAAGGACTTCTTCCCTTCTCTCCTGAGTCATTCTTTCTCTCCTGTGTTCCCTCGTCTTCTCTTCTACGTACATTCTTCATTTGAAAAAAAAAAAAAGTTGTGGTTTGTGTGTGCACCTTTGTGCATGCTTTCGTGGACACGAGACGAGAGTGGTCGTTTAACGAGGAGCGTTGTCAATCCGGCTTCGGTCATCGATTTCTCGACACCTTCCTCCTCTCGTGTCGCACGTAGTTTGGGTCCAATGGCTGCTAATTTCCGTGAGGAGGAGCAGTTGCTGGACCCACCTGTTCCACCTGTGCTTCCAGTTGTCGTTCCCATACCTCTTCGTGATCGATGCTACCCGAGCCGTACAGCTCTGCCCTCATGCATCGTATTGCCAGAGGCAAATGGGAACCATTTTGAGGTCAAGCCTCAGTTTATTTCCATGCTCCCTCATTTCACTGGGAAAGGTGACCCCTATATCTTTCTCAGGGAATTTGAGGAGGTCTGTGCTATGTTCAAACTGCAACAACTTAGCACAGACTCCATTCATCTTAGGCTTGTCCCCTTTGCACTTAAGGATGACGCCAAGAAGTGGTTGTACAGCAACCAGGCGAATGCCTTCAGGACTTGGGATGAGTTTCAGTCTGCATTCCTCAAAAAGTATTTTCCAAATCATCGGACTCAAAAATTGAGGAACGAAATCAATTCGTTCTATCAACATGAGACCGAATCATTTCATGCATACTTAGAGAGGTTCAAGGAGCTACTATCCTCATGCCCTCACCATGGCATTGAGTTGTGGCGCCTGTGTCAGATTATCTACGAGGGTCTTCACATTCCATCTAGAACGCTCCTTGAGTCCATGTGTCAAGGAGAGTTCTTGGGAAAGGATGAAAGGGAGGCATGGGGTTTCCTAGAAGACCTCGCCGAGAAAACAATGCAATGGGAGAGTGTGAGAGAACCACCTGCATCATCTAGTATAGGAGCGAGGATCGCGAATGCAAACTCGACTAGATCGGGTTCCGCATTTGCTGTCGATTCCACTACGGCCACCGAGGCGCGCATGGCGGCCTTAATGCGCCGTATGGATTCGATTGAGCTCCAAAACCAGCACGATGTATCTCATGTGTCTGCATCTGGTTCAGTTCCATGTCATTTATGTGGTAGGATAGGTCATATAGGGGGTGAGTGTGCATCCATTCCTTCTGAGATGGAACATGTAAATGCCATCTATGATAGATCCAGGAATGACCCATATTCATCATCATATAACCCTGGATGGAGGAACCACCCTAATTTTTCATGGAACCATAACAATGCCCCAGGTGGTCCTTCAAACTTTTCTCGACCACCTAACCGACCACACTACCCTCCCATGCATTCACAGTCTCATCAGCCACCCCAAAGTCAGAATACCAACCAACCAGGTTTCCCAAATTCTAACAACTTGGAAACCCGGTTTAATTCGCTTGAGAACTTAACTCGTGGACTTGAGAACTCTGTAAAAAACTTTATGTCATCCACGAGTCAAGTTCTCACTTCGAATCAGCAGACCATCAAATCTCTCGAGCTTCAGATGGGTCAGTTGGCTCAGTCTGTACATGAGAGAGAGAGAGGGAGTCTGCCTAGCCAACCTGTGGCTAACCCCCATGCTCAACAGCACTCGAACATGCAAAATGCAAGTTCAAGACCACAGGGGGGGGCAAGTGAACTACGTGGAAGAACCTGTGGACCATGTTAATGCCATTGTGACCCTGAGAAATGGGAAGCAGGTCAACAACCACGTATCACTGCCAGAAAATCCATCTGTGCCACCCCTTTGTGGGAATGATGGTGAGGAAGAGGCCGAGGGTGAGAGTAATACACCAAAGCCTCCTTCTCCGGCTCCGCCCAAGACATACCTACCAAGAGCTCCTTATCCTAGTAGGTTGTCTAAGAAACAGAGTGACAGTGTGGATAAGATGATGGAGATATTTAAGAAAGTGAATGTCAACATTCCTTTGTTAGACATGATTCAACAAATACCTCCATATGCAAAATTCCTGAAGGATCTCTGTACAACTAAGAGGAAAACCAATGTCCCTAGCAAAGCCTTTTTGGCGGCTAATGTGAGTTCGATCATCTCGAACCCAACATACATAAAATTGAAGGACCCGGGCAGTCCAACAATTTCATGTATCATTGGGGACTCTCGCATTAACAATGTTTTGCTAGATCTAGGGTCGGCGGTTAACCTCTTACCTGCTTCTGTGTATCAACGATTAAGCCTAGGCACTCTCAAGCCTACGAAAACAACTTTGCAGTTGGCTGATCGTTCGATCAAAGTCCCGTTGGGGGTCATCGAAGATGTCCTAATCAAGGTCGGTGACTTCATATTTCCTGTTGATTTCGTCGTCCTTGAGACCGAACCAATTAAGACTACCCACTCTCAGATTCCATTGATTTTGGGTAGACCTTTTTTGGCGACGTCAAATGCCTTGATCAATTGTCGTACTGGACTCATGAAATTGTCGTTCGGGAACTTGACCGCGACATTCCATGTGTTCAATATGGCTAGGCAGCCGGCATCTTCCGAGGACCCCATGGAAGTCAATCTTATCCGGGACTTGGAAGAAGAATTGGAAGAAGAGTACCCCCTGATTCATGAGAATTTAAATGATTACTTCATGGATGAGTCTGATCATGAAGAGGACGGGGGTGAGTTGAGCAATGATGTGCATGTTGTTCAGTACATGTGAGCTCCTCCTATCTTACATCTCGAGCTAGATATCACGCCTCGCCTGGAGGAGCCACCCACACCTGAGCTCAAAGAACTCCCCAAGGAATTGAAACACGTTTTTCTTGGTCCCGATAGGTCATTTCCGGTGATTATTTCATCGACGTTGACTGGTGATCAGGAAGAACGGTTGATTCAAGTCCTAAAGGAGCACAAATCAGCCATTGGGTGGTCCTTGAGGGACATCAAAGGGATAAGTCCCGACGTCGTGCAGCACCACATCTTTATGGAGGATGAGGCACGACCACGTCGCGACCCGCAGAGGCGTTTAAATCCAGCCATGACAGAAGTAGTTAAGAAAGAGATCATCAAGTGTTTAGATCATGGCATCATTTTTCCCATTTCGGACAGTACTTGGGTAAGTCCTGTCCAGGTTGTGCCCAAGAAGTCGGGTATCACCGTTGTCCAGAATGACAACAATGAGCTTGTACCCACACGACTTCAAACTGGGTGGCGAGTGTGTATTGACTATAGGAAGTTGAACGCGGTCACGCGTAAGGACCACTTCCCTCTACCTTTCATCGACCAGATGTTGGAGAGACTCGCCGGGCACGCCTATTACTGTTTCCTTGATGGTTATTCGGGGTACAATCAAATCCCATCGCCCCCGAAGACCAGGAGAAAACCACGTTCACTTGTCCTTTTGGGACGTTTGCCTATAGACGGATGCCTTTTGGGCTATGCAATGCACCTGCAACATTCCAACGTTGCATGTTAAGTATCTTTTCCGATATGGTCGAGAACTTCCTTGAGATCTTCATGGATGATTTCTCGGTTCATGGTACCTCCTTTGATGAGTGCTTGCACCACTTGAGCCTTGTTCTCAAAAGGTGTTCGGAAACGAACTTAGCCCTTAATTGGGAAAAGTGTCATTTCATGGTCACAAAAGGCATCGTGTTGGGTCACGTGGTATCTTGTAATGGTATCGAGGTGGATAGGGCAAAGATTGAGCTTATTTCTAAGCTTCCGCCACCCACCTCGGTAAAAGAAATCCGTTCATTCCTTGGACACGCCGGTTTTTACCGGCGATTCATTAAGGATTTCAGCAAGATAGCTCGTCCTTTGACGAGCTTGCTTGCTAAAGGAACCTCCTTTGAGTTCACACCCGAGTGCCTGACTGCTTTTGAGTTTCTGAAGCGTGAGTTGACCTCCGCTCCTATTATTAAGGCACCGGTGTGGACTCTACCGTTCGAGCTGATGTGTGATGCTTCTGATTACGCGATAGGAGCAGTTTTGGGTCAGAAAGTCGACAAATTGTCTCATGTGATCTATTATGCAAGTCGTACTCTCAATGACGCCCAACTCAACTACTCCGTTACTGAGAAAGAGTTCCTCGCGATCATATTTGCGTTGGAAAAATTTCGTCAGTACCTCATAGGGTCGCATGTCATCATCTACACTGATCACTCAGCTCTTCGCTACCTTTTGTCTAAAAAGGATGCGAAACCCCGTCTCTTGCGTTGGATCTTGTTGTTACAAGAATTCGACCTTGAAATACGGGACAAGAAGGGATGCGAGAATGTCGTGGCTGATCACCTGTCTCGCATCCCCATCGATCTTTCACCGGATCCACCGGTGAACGAGTTTTTTCCTGATGAGAACCTTATGGCAATAGCCTCACCTCCCTGGTTCGCTGACATTGTGAACTATTTAGCAACCGGGGAGGTGCCGGCTCATTGGAGACACAGTGAGACAGCGAAGTTCAAGTCGTTAGTCAAGCACTTCTATTGGGATGATCCATACTTATTTAAGTATTGTGCTGATCAAATCATAAGGAGGTGCATTCCTGACGACGAGATTCAGAGTGTCTTGTCCTTTTGCCATAAGGAGGCATGTGGTGGGCACTTCGGTGCCAAGAAAACCGCTGCCAAAGTACTCCAATGCGGTTTTTACTGGCCCACGTTGTTCCAAGACGCTTTTGCATTTTGCAAAGCTTGCGATAGGTGCCAACGTGTGGGCCGCATTGGTAGACGAGATATGATGCCACTCAATCCCATCTTAGTGGTTAACATCTTTGATGTTTGGGGAATTGACTTCATGGGTCCTTTCCCCGTGTCCCATGGTCACACTTACATCCTGGTGGCGGTCGATTATGTGTCAAAGTGGGTTGAAGCAATCCCCACTCGCACTAACGATCGCAAGGTTGTGATCAAATTTCTTAAAGAACACATCTTCGCGAGGTTTGGGACACCTCGTTGTATCATAAGTGATCGGGGGACACACTTTGTGAACCGATCCCTTGAGGCAGTGCTGAGGAAATACTCCATCACGCACAAGTTGGCCACACCTTATCATCCTCAAACCTGTGGCCAGGTGGAAATTTCCAACCGTCAACTCAAGCAAATTCTTGAGAAAACGGTTAATGCTTCAAGGAAAGATTGGTCGGTCAAGCTTAATGATGCATTGTGGGCTTTCCGCACTGCATTTAAAACCGACCTTGGCATGTCCCCCTACCGGCTAGTTTATGGCAAAGCTTGCCATCTTCCGGTAGAACTTGAGCACCGGGCATTATGGGCAATCAAACATCTTAACATGAGTCTTGATGTTTCCGGTGCCAATCGCAAGTTAGACCTCAACGAGTTGGAGGAGTTGAGAAATGAAGCTTATGAGAATGCCAAGATCTGCAAGTCCCGTACTAAAATTTTCCACGATCGCTTGGTGCGAATCAAAACCTTCGAGGTGGGACAAAAGGTCTTGTTGTATAATTCTCGCCTCCACTTGTTTCCGGGGAAACTTCGGAGCCGTTGGTCAGGTCCCTTCATTGTTTTAACCATCTCCCCTCATGGGGCGGTTGAGATTCAAAATCCTAGGAATGGGGACGTGTTCAAAGTTAATGGACAACGCCTCAAACCATACTTGGAAGGGACCACGGCAGAGGTCGAGGAGGAAGTCGTGCCTTTGCACGAACTCCCCACGGATGTGGTCACTTGATGTGGTCCATCCCTCCATCTTTTTGTATATATCTTTGCTTTGTTAAAAAAAAAACCAAAAAAAAAAACCCAAAAAAAAATAAAATTGGAAGACCTATGTGATATTTGCCCTTTCCCTTGTTTAAAAACGCGTTTTCCCCTGACCTACGCATTATTCCAGCAAGAGAAAACGCGTTTCTCTTCCAGATCGCGCCTCCACCGAAACATCTGCCCCAGATCCGCTGAACGGACCGCTAATTAGCGGTTTGGCACCGCCGTTCAGCGGTCTGTTGTTCTTCGTTTCATTGTTGGCTTCGTCTGGGGGTTTATTTTGGGGAGTATTAGCTTTGTGCGTGGTTGGGAGTCTGTTTTGCTTCTGGAATCAGCGTGGGCTGGTCTTCTCTCCGCTCGTTCCGTGATTCGTCTTCGCCGTCGTGTGCCTCGCCGCTAAAGCTCGCCAAGGTAGGTTCAGGTATGGCCAGCCATCATTTAATTCCAGAACTCAATTTTGCCTCCCTGATTCGTGAATTCGGAGAACCCTTCTACGATCGAATCGTAGCTAAAGGGTGGTACCATTTATTGTATGAGGGCGATGAATCCATGTACGTAGAGCCTCTCGTACATGAATTCTTTGCTAAACTCGAGCGTGACCAGACCGGTCCACTCGAGTTCAGTATCACTCTCAGAGGGGTGAAACACACCGTGACACCCCAGCTAATCTCCGGCGCGACTGGGATCCCCTTGGTTGATGAGTTCGCACCCACCCACGATATCAGTTTTTATCGATCTATGCTTGGGCGTGGGCAGCCTATTTCATCACATGGGGGAGTACCTAATGCGCACATTTACTCCAATGTGCACATTGTAGCCAGGTGGGTATGTAGAAATGTGTTGGGCCAAGAGCGGACCTCCACATTTTTTACACCTAGTTTGCGAATCGTGTATAGTCTGATGGACGGTTCACCACACTGCATTTGTCGAACATTGTTCGACGTTTTAGTGAACGCCAGGCTGAAAGATATACACTGTTTGCCGACTCTGGTTACCAAATTGTGTGGCATGTTGGACACCCCACGATTTGAACGCATGCTGAGGCGCCAAGGCACCGACCTCGAGGTAGCGAAGATGACCCCGTCATTTCGCCATTGCCTTCCTGAGGCATGGGTGCCTGACTATATGGAGGAGGATGTTAGGGCCAGTTCCTCGAGCTCGTCTGTGAGCTCAGGAACGCTCTTTAACACCGACATTTCTGAGATGGCGGTCGAGCAGCAGAACGTCATCTTAGCCAAGCAAAACCGGAAGATCTATAGGAAGTTGTCGGCTCTGGAGAGAGGTGCCTCTTCAGGCACTTCTGGCCGTCGTCATTAGTCCGGTACACCCTATCCATGCATTGGCACCATTTTGCCATACATTGAGGACAATGCATGGATTAGGTGTGGGGGGGTGTTTTCACGTTTGTACATAGTTTGTGTTTTTTTTTTTTTGTTGTTTTCTTTTGTGTGCATTGTTAGGGTCATGTTAGTGTGCCGCATTTAATATCGATATATCTGATTGCCATGATCCTTGGGTGACTTGTCTTCTTTTGCTTGCCTAGTGCTTTAAAATTTTCACATTTCTTTCAAAATCTTCATGTGTTTGCGAAAGAAAATGTTTTTGTGGGTTTTGCGTGTGTTTAGCATGTGCAAAACCGTTGAGAGGCAAAGTAAAAAGAAAGCTCCCAAAATTGTCTTGAACTTGATGCATTAGGATTTCTAGTTTACTGGCTTTAGGTCTTATCGAGTCGTTAGGATGCACCCCGATTTTCCCTCGGGGGGCGTGTAATCATAGGGTTTCAGTACTCAAACATTTAAAGAAGTCCACCCTGAACCTAGTGAGTCAAATAATTCGTGTCTGTTAGTATAAGGAAGTTTGTCGTAGTCAAGGGCCCTTAATCTTTTTTTGTGAAACTTAAGTGTAGGGGTTTTGGTTCCCATGTAGATAAATGAATAAATGGTGTTCTCTCTTCTCGCACGGCTCCTATCACTCGGGAAAGTAGGTCTGAGGGGACTTTGTGCCTGGTGCTTTCGAGTCATCTGACTTGGGATGCACCGACCGAACTCCCGTTACACGGGTGGTAGGGATCGCCCTATGTGGAGATTTGGGGGAAGGTGTACGTGATAGTGTAAGTCCTCATAGGCAATGATGCACGAAACCTGACCCTGGGAGAATCAAACACCAACCAATAAAATGCTCCCAAAAAAAAAGAAAAAAAAGAAAAAAAGAGTCAAATAAGAACCAAAATGGACTTTACACGTTGTATCACATTCAGAAGTTAAGGTTGCCGATGTCTTTCACTTAATTCCTTAGTTAACTCTCACGAATAACTCATTAGGCTAGGTGTGTGGACTGATTACATATATAGAGTCGACCCGTAGTATTACCGCATCCCATGATCGACAAAATAAGTCCAACGAGTCGTGTAGCTAGATTGATTAATGCATCTTGTTCGGATTTTGTGGGTATATCCGCTGAAAACCCTCAGGAGACAACACTCCTCCTCCTTGGCGACAAGGAGGTTTAACGGCTTGTTGCACATGCTAAGTGCAACCGTGATTCCTACGAAAGTGAGTTAGGATTTCTTGTTTTTCGTATGCTTTTCTCTTTCTTTGTTTTGCTCGGGACTAGCAAAAGTTAGGTGTGGGGGTATTTGATTGACATCATTTCATGCTCATATTTGTATCTTATATCCATTATCTTTCACCTAAACAATGCTATGTCATGAGTTTTATGTTTAGTTTTCAGGAATAAACATGTTTGAAGAGATGAAGCATAAAAGGACCCAAAAGCTGTGAAAAAGGACTGAATTGTGAGATCTGGGGACCAAGATGCAAGGAAAAAGGACCTGATTGCAAGACAGAAGGACCTAAGAGCAAAACAGAATACTCCACACCATCATGGGGAGTATTTTACCAATTCGATTCGGGTCGGAGCTCCAACAAGTCAAGTAACCGCATCCAAGACCAACAATACCATCCAGGAAAGCCTACAAGAAAGCCCAGACGAATCCTGACCCTGTAGACCGCCAATTGGCGGTCCAGGTGGATCCGAATCCGTTTAGCTTTTTCTGGTGTGTGTATTAGAGCGCTCTTATTCTATTTATGGTATTTGTTTAGTCCCACATCGGGGAATTGTCCCGGTTTAGCTTTTTCCATGGCTATAAATAGAACTCTTCACCTTCCATTGTAATGACTCCATGCTTGTGGCCATTCTCCCTAATTGAAGTGGAAGCCTTGAAGCAAGAAACTCAATAGGGAGATGCTACTGGTCTTGTGAGTCTTCAATTAATAAAATTTTCTTTGTTTTGTGCTTCTTTTATTGTTGATGCATGTTTTAGTTTAATTGTCTTTTATTAAATCTAGCTTTGTTAATATGCCTTCTTATTTTAGTGTAATAGTTAGGGTAATGTGTAGTGAGTAAAACCACTCCCCTTTTGGGGGGTGGAGATGATTATCATATATGCAATTAAGGAAGGAAGGATGTTTATGTTAAAATGTGTTGGTTAATATGAATGCATACTTGCTTGTTAGAATAGAACACTTCACTAGATGGGTTTTGCCATGATAAGTAGACACCTCCCATACTTGTTTAGTTTCTTAAATAACCAGCTTGTGTTTATGAATGTTAATCAAAATAGGTTAGTGATTTAATTGATGGGTTTTGCCATGATAAGTAGACACCTCCCATACATGCAAACACTACCTACACTTGTGCCTATAGGAAGATATTTTTGCCTCCTTATTGTGTATGTGTAGTCACTCCACCCCCTAAGGGGTCTCTCTCTCTTACTGATTTCTCCATAGTGTCAAGTTTCTCTAGCTTAGTTGAAGTATTCGTTTGTTTTGTTTCCTTCGCATTTGCTTCTTCGTGTTACCATAGTTTAGGTTAGCATAAACAACTTTCTTCCATCTTTCTTTGCCACTTGATTTCTGATAAGCAAGAGCAAGCTCACCTCCCTGAGGACGACCCGTACTTGCCACCGCTTCATCGCGGCCGTGCACTTGCGGTAGAAATATAAAACGTTCAACATTTTCCTTCTTATTTCATCCACTAGCAGCCATTGATCGAGGGATACTCTGCTCGCCCTTAGCGGGAGATTGCTCCCTCCATCTTTGGGAATAGTGGGAGATATAATGGTTGTCTATTGTTGTGTCACGATTATATATATGAGGTGCGTTTCACCCTTGTGAACCCCAAGTATGTTTAGATGTGAATACAATGGATAAATGTATCTCGTATCAAATGAAAATAAGTTTTCTTAACATTACCTAGAGCCCTCGCTCGGTTTTGGGAAAACGTTTTTCTTACGAGGATAGGTCATATTCCCTCATAATTAAAATGACAAGAATCACAAGAGTTTGAAGATGCTAATGTTGCTAAAATTCAAAAAGGTTGTGATTAGAAAATGTTTTTGTTACCTTGATATTGTAATGTATTCGATAACCCTTAGCTAGTCTATATTTCAATTGATAGGATCTTGGTTTGTTGCATTTATGGGCAAAATTTTTATTTGCAGCATTTACATTTGTATGTATGTATGATAAACATAAAATTGGCATTAAAATCCTGTATGATTTATTATGTAGAAAAAATGTCGAACATCCAACCTATTGTGCGATCCATGATAGAAAAACACCCTTTAGCAAATGATGGCTCAAACTTCATAAGTTGGCAACTCAAACTCAACATCGTGTTAAAATTTGAGAAATTGTCTCACATTTTGGAAGGTCCAATCCCAAAATGGAATGAGAGATTAACCGATGAAGAGAAAGAGGCTAAAGCCAAGTAGGAAGACCAAGAGAACCAAGTTCACGGTCTCATGCTAGCATTCATGGGTGACTCGCTTCAAGCGAAATACTTGGATTCAAAACCCAAGAAGACAATGGAGGCTTTATCTAAGATGTTCATGGATAGTGCCCGAAAGGAGCGTTATAAGACCACCATCGCACTCACAAGGTGCCATATGGCGGAGGGAACATCGGTATCCATGCATTTTCTCACGATGCAAGGGTACCTTGAGAAGTTGGCAAAACTCTCTTCACCAATGCCCGAGGACATTGCTGAAGATATGATTCTTGGCTCTCTAGCCCCATCCTTTAAGGACTTTGTGATGCACTACCACGTGCGTGAAAAATGGGTGAGTCTTGAGGAGCTGCACAATGCTCTCAAAACTGCTGAAGTTGACATGGGCAAGGGTAGGGACAAGCATGTCATTGCCGTCCATGGGTGGAGCCAAAAGATTGGTAAAGGAAAGGGCAAATCTACCAAAAGTGGTTCAATCAAGAGCAAGGGAGTAGGAGGTGCTCATAACAGTGCCTCGAAGGGGAAATCTCAGAAATCTCCAACTCCCAATACGGAGTGCTTTCACTGCGGTGAAAAAGGACACATCCGGCCAAATTACCCCAAATACAAGGAAGACCTTGACAACGGAGTGATTGAACGTCAGCGCCCCAAAAAGGCCAAAGGTATATTTGTTATTGAAATAAATTTAGCCACCTTTGTCCAAGATTGGGTAATTGATACCGGATCTTGTGCTCACATAGTTTCTAATGTGCAGCTACTCATGGATAGGAAGGAACTCGTAAGGAACGAGGTAGAATTGAAGCTCGGAAATGGTGCGAACGTTTCTGCGGTTGCACAAGGTTCTGTGGTGCTTCAATTATGTAGTGGTTTAAATTTATGTCTAAAGAATGTTTATTATGTGTCTTCGATTAGCAAGAACATTATTTCTGTATCATGTTTAGATATGGATAATTTTAATATAAATATTTCAAATTCTTGCTTGTCTGTATCGAAGAATGGTGTTTTCTATGCAAATGCATTCATAAGGAATGGCCTCTATTTGCTTGAATTAAATAATAAACAAATCTTTAATATCAATAACAAAAGACTTAAGACCACTCACGAGAATGATACTCTCTTGTGGCACTATCGTCTAAGTCACATAAATGAAAAACTCATCAAGAAATTGCAAGAAGCTAACCTTCTTGGTCTACTTGATTTTAAATCATTGGAGACGTGCCAACCATGTTTAATGGGAAAAATAACCAAAAGACCTTTCAAGAAGAAAGGTCCAAGGGCGAGTGGCTTGTTGGATTTGATACATTCCGATGTATGTGGTCCAATGAGTACTAGTGCACGAGATGATTTCAGGTACTTCATTACGTTCACGGATGATTATAGTCGTTATGGCTATGTTTATGTAATGAGAAACAAAAGTGAATCCTTTGACAAGTTCAAAGAATTCAAGAATGAAGTAGAGAACAAACTCGACAAGAAAATCAAGTCTCTACGGACGGATCGTGGAGGTGAGTACTTAAGTGCTGAATTTGACTCATACCTAAAGGAGTTTGGTATTGTACCTCAACTCACCCCTCCTGGTACACCTCAGTGGAATGGGGTATCCGAAAGGAGGAATAGGACATTGCTCGACATGGTTCGGTCAATGATGAGTCATGCGGAATTACCTCTTTACTTTTGGAGTTATGCACTACAAACTGCGGCTTACACACTAAATAATGTTCCATCCAAATCCGTGGAGAAAATTCCTTATGAGCTATGGAGTGGTAAAACACCCAAGCTCAATTTTCTCAAGATTTGGGGTTGTGAGGCTTACGTCAAGAAATTGATGTCGACCAAACTTCAACAAAAAGTGGATAAGTGCTTCTTTATTGGTTATCCTCGTGAGACAAGAGGATACTACTTTTGGCATATCACCTCCAATCGAGTGATTGTAGAGAGGGATGCCACATTTCTGGAAAAGGAATTTCTGGAAAGAGTAAAAAGTAGTGGGAGTAGGGTTGTGCTTGAGGAAACTCAAGATACTCTACAAGATCATGACATGAATGATGACATTCAAGATCATGAAGGCCCAACCGAGATTCCTTTGGTTAGTGGGAGCATGAGTGAGAGACCCTCGCAAGAAATTGTGAGATAATCTCAATCATCCCCACCTAGTGTACGTTCAAGAGTTGAACGTGAACCCACTCCTCAAGAAATTGTGGAAGAAGTTCGAGAGACACGAGAAGAACCAAAAGAACTAAGAAGGTCAACGAGGGAAAAGGAAGAAATCCGACTTGTATTTGGGACTTCATGAGATCATGGTACTAGATACCGATGATCCCTCGATCTTCCAAGAAGCAATGGAAAGGAAAGACTCCAAACTATGGCTTAAGGCCATGGAATCCAAAATAGAATCCATGTATGATAATCAAGTGTGGAACTTGGTTGACCTTCCTCAAGGGAAAAAGGTCATTCAAAATAAATGGGTTTTTAAGAGGAAGATGGACATGGATGGGAACTTGACAACCTACAAAGCAAGGCTTGTAGCGAAGGGTTTCACTCAAGTTCAAGGAATTGACTATGATGAAACTTTTTCAGCAGTTGCCATGTTCAAGTCTATTCGGATAATGCTCGCTATTGCCGCATTTCATGATTATGAGATATGGCAAATGGATTTCAAAACAGCGTTCCTCAATGGCAACTTGGAGGAGGATGTGTACATGGTACAACCTCAAGGTTTTGAAGATCTAAAGAATAGCGAGAAAGTATGTAAGCTTCAAATATCCATTTATGAATTGAAGCAAGCATCAAGGAGTTGGAACAAACGCTTTGACGAGGAAGTGAAGAAGCTTCACTTCATTCAAAGTAAGGAAGAACCTTGTATATACAAGATGGTTAGTGGGATCCATGTAGTATTCCTAATCTTATATGTCGATGACTTATTGCTCATGGGCAATCATATTCCTTTGCTTGAGCAAACGAGAAGTTCATTGAAATCTGCATTTTCGATGAAAGATATGGGTGAGGCTCAATATATCTCGGGAATCAAGATACATCGAGATAGATCCCGTAGACTCATTGGCCTCAGTCAACGTACATACATTGACAAGGTCTTGGAAAGGTTCAAGATGAACAACTCCAAAAAGGGTAGTGTGTCAATGAGTATGGGTGTGCAACTCAAGAAGTCTCAACGTGCGCAATCACGTAAGGACTTAGAGTACATGAAGGATGTCCTTTATGCTTTGGCAATTGGGTCGATCATGTACGCGATGACCTGCACAAGACCCGATGTCTCGTATGCTCTAAGCGTGACAAGTCGTCACCAATCCAACGCAAGTCCTAAGCATTGGACTGCGGTCAAGAATATCCTGAAGTACCTTAACCGGACTAAGGATAAGATTCTTGTTTATGGAGGACAAAGGGAGTTTATAGCCGAGGGTTACTCGGATGCGAGTTTCATGAGTGATCCAGACGATAGAAGGTCGCAATCAGGATACGTCTTCCTTATGAATGGTGGAGTTGTGAGTTGGCGTAGTTGGAAGCAAAGCACTACGGACGACTCAACCACTGCTTCCGAAGTAATGGTTGTCGCTGAAGCGAGCAAGGAAGGAGTTTGGATTAAGAAGTTCCTTGAAGAGCTTGGAGTAGTTCCCTCGAGTGAGGGACCAGTAAAGCTATTTTGCGATAATAGTGCATCTATCTCGCAAATCAAGGACCCTAAATCACACCACAAAGTGAAGTACATGGATCGTAAGTACTTCGTGACACGTGACCTCATCGACGAAGGCAAAATAAATCTTTTATGGGTGGACACCAACAGCAACACAGCTGATCCATTCACAAAACCCTTATCCCAAGACAAGGGCGAAATGCATTTCGAATCCATGGGATTGAGGAACCATGTAGATTGGCTTGATGATTGATATGTAATGGGGTTTACCCTAGTTATTATTGTTTTATACATTGAGTTTATATGTGAAAGAAAACTTTAATAACAAGTGGGAGATTGAAGGTAATGTGTTCTAAAAGTTTTACTTTTAAATGTCAATTATTATGAATTGAATGAGAAATCATTTTGTTCCTTGATTATGTTATTCGTCTTTTAGAAGTGTTAAGGAAGAGACTCTTGGTCCTTAACCGTAGAGCTCTAAAAGATATTGGTTTACATAAAACAAAAGATATTCGCAATCATCGTAATTAACATGGGACATTGATTACCGAGTTAAGATTGTCGTGTTGGTCATAGATCATTGTAGCTCTACAAGTGAGTGACAACACAGAACGCAAAAGAGGAAAATATTACTTTTGTATACGGAATAGACCTAGTAAGTAAAATATTATAGAAATGTGTTTCTGTGTCATTAATATTTTACTGTGTCCTTGGTCCTTTGATATGAGACTTATATCCAATCACTTAAGAATTGCTTAATTAGACTAGTGTCTTAAGCTATCGATGAGTGTAGTGTAAAGACATTAGTTGGTTAAGTATGACTTTCGTTGGAGAAGATAGCTAGTCAAAAGATTATCATTGCCCCTCTTAATTGAGTGATGATATTAGTGGGCCCCTTGATAAAAGCAAAGTTATAATGTGCACAATGTGATTTGAGTTAAGTCACATATTTATAACTAGCTTAAAGATATCAGGAAATGAATACCAATACAAAGATGACACAATACTACTTTGTGTGTATTCTTAATATGATGAGGCAAGGGACGGACACAAGTGGTGCACTCCATCACTAAATGGATCGGGTTTTGGTTCGAGTGGAATTAAGACATCTAACTAATTGGGAGCTATAATGTGTAGCTAGATACCGCTTATAGCTTGTGATATTAAGCTCTTAGTATCACTGCCAACTTAGTTTAGATCCTCCCATAGGTCACACCACAAAACTGGGAAACAAGAAAATGGGATTTTAAGTTCATAAGGTGTGTCGGGTTTCATGTAGAAAATAAGACACATGTGGTGAACAAGCAAAATCAAAATTATGTTATAATTAATAACATAATTAGAATCTAAATTAAATTCATATGTGATGTAAACATTATGGGGTGTAATGATTAATCATTACATAGGATAATATGTTACATAAGTTGTGAACTTACTACTAATCCCGAAATGTCAAATTTTGTAGGGGTTAAACCGAAATTTGACTAGTCTACAGTACTGTGCAAAAACGGTCGACCGCTGAGCGGTAAACAGTCGACCGTATGTTGCACGGTCGACCGAAATGTTTCACGGTAGACCGGATTTGTATCGATCCTAACAGGAATTTCGTCTCTTCATTTTCGGTCGACCGAGTATAATCGGTCGGCCGACCAAATATTGTGATGAAATATTTTTTCGTTACGAACGGTCGACCGAAACTCGTTCTAAACGGTCGACCGAACCTCGAAACGATCGACCGGTCCAGACGGTTTTCTGCAGAATTAATTTAAGAATTAATTAGATCATGCATGGAATTGGTCCATAACTGATTTAATTCGTGGCTAAAATTATTTGATAGCAAATAATGGATGGTTAGATGGAAGTTTGCATGAAATCATGGGCAAGAGGTTGCACATGAATAGGTAATTTTGAGAAAACTTATAAATACAAGTTTATCTCATTAGCTTATTAATTAATTCATTATCTTCTTGTGCAAACATCTCTCTCCATATTTCTCCACGAATTTCCATTAATTCTTGAGTTTAGTTTTAGTTTTCAGATATCGTCTTCTCAACGGAACTAAAGAGGGGTTAGTAATTAGATTCTAAACCCTATTGGAGATTGAGAGGCTAGCTCTTCTCTCTCTGATCTTGTTTAGAGTTTGGTGAATACTCGGGGGCATCCGGCGCAGCGACAAGCATCTTCAACGTCTCCGGATCATCAAGAAGTTTTAGAGAACTTCTAGGTATGAAATTCGGAGCCCGTGTTTGTTTTAATAAAGTTTTGAAACTAGTTATTGAAACAAACCGATGCATGCATGAAACAAATCATAGAAAAATTGTAATTGATCCTTATTGTGCATAAAAATTTTGAAAATATATATGTACAATTAAACTAGAAATTCTACAACGGAATGGGATGAATTTATGTTAAACTTAAATAATTGTAACCGAGAAAACTGATTATCTTGAAGCATCATCACTATTGTGGTTCACATATTATATCTTCTCCTATGTACCTTTGGATTTTTAATTCATCTTTTTGAAAGAATAATTTTTATTTTATTTATTTACCTGACCTTTATGGAACCAAGCTGCATAGGACAAAGTGACATTGAAAACCATATCATAAGCCAATTCACGAACCAAAGTTCTCGAACCCAGAAGTGGCACCACCGAGTCCTGATCTCCACTGTTTGGATCAAACAGTGTTGGAAATACTAATTACACTTTAGTTGAAATCAATTATGAGCGAACAAATCTTGGGATTAGGTTTATGGAAAATCATACCTATATATCCAAAGTGGAATGCGATGTTTGAGGATTCTCTTGAGGACCGGAATGATGTCCAAGTCATACAGAGAGGACAATCCAGACCTTGGAGGACATGTTGAGAGTTTGCACATTGGATTGCGCAAGACCTTGGGATGATCACTTGCTACTGATAGAGTTCGCCTACAACAATAGCTTCCACATTAGCATTGGGAAGACACCTTACGAGGCGTTGTACGGGAGGGAATGTAGATCCCCGGTTTGCTAGAGTGATGTAGGCGAGAGGAAGGTAGTGGGGCCAGATTTGGTACAGATAAAGGTTGAGAAGGTTGATGAGATCAGGAAGAGGCTTGCAGCAGCTCAGAGTAGGCAGAAGAGCTACGTGGATAAGCATAGGTGAAAGTTGAGTTATGAGGTCGACGACCATGTATTTCTGAAGATGTCCCCAGCCAGGGGAGTAATGAGGTTTAGGAAGAAGGGAAGCTCAGTCTGAGGTATGTCGGACGGTACAAGATCCTAGACCGGGTTGGAGAGGCTGTAGGATTTCATGTTTAATTATACATATATATTTTTCGAATTTTTATGTATAATAAGGATCAATTTTCAATTTTCTAGAATCTATTGCATGCATCGGTTTGTTTTAACAAGCTAGTTTCAAAAACTCTATTAAAACAAACATAAAGGAGCTCCGAAATTCATATCTAGAAGTTCTCTAAAACTTCTCGAAGATTCGGAGACCGTTGGGATGCTCCTCGCTGCGCCGAATGCCTCCGAGTATTCACCAAACTCTAAACAAGATCGGAGAGAGGGAAGCTAGTCTCTCAATCTCCGATTGGGTTTAGAATCTAATTACTAACCCCTCTTTAATTCCCTTGAGAAGATGATCTCTTAAGAACTAAAACTAAACTTAAGAATTAAGGGATTTTCGTGGAGAATTATGGAGAGAGAATTTTTGCTCAAGAAAATAATGAATGAATTAATTAGGTAATGAGATAAACTTGTATTTATAAGTTCTCTCCAAATTACCTATTCATGTGCAACCCCTTGCCCATGATCTCATGCAAAATTCCATCTAACCATCCATTATTTATTAATAAATAATATTACCCACGAATTAAATCAATTATGGACCAATTCCATGCATGATCTAATTAATTCTTAAATTAATTCTGCATAAACCCGTCTGATCGGTCGACCGTTTGCGAGGTCCGGTCGACCGCTCAAACCCGATTTCGGTCGACCGTCCGAAACTCGGTCGACCGTTTTCAACAGTAGAATATTTCATCGCAATGTTCGGTCGACCGACCGATCACATTCGGTCGACCGTTCGAACAGACGAAATTCACCTGTTATCGGTCGAGACGCGTTCTGTCGACCGGACACCACCGGTCGACCGTGCACCGATCAGTCGACCGTTTACTTCCAACCGGTCGACCGTTTGTGCACTATTTTGTAGGCTTGTCAAATTTCGGTTAAACCCCTACAAATTTTGACATTTCGGGATTAGTAATAAATTCACAACTTATGTAACATATTATCCTATGTAATGATCAATCATTACACCCCATAATATTTACATCACATATGAATTTAATTTAGATTCTAATTATGTTATAAATCACAACATAATTTTGATTTTGCTTGTTCACCCCCATGTGTCATATTTTCTACATGAAACCCGACACATCCTATGAACTCAAAATCCTCATTTCTTGTTTCCCAGCTTTGTGGTGTGACCTATGGGAGGATCTAAACTAAGTTGGCAGTGATATTAAGAGCTTAATATCACAAGCTATAAGCGGTATCTAGCTACACATTATAGCTCCCAATTAGTTAGATGTCTTAATTCCACTCGAACCAAAACCCGATCCACTTAGTGATGGAGTGCACCACTTGTGTACGTCCCTTGCCTCATGATATTAAGAATACACACAAAGTAGTATTGTGTCATCTTTGTATTAGTATTCATTTCTTGATCTCTTTAAGCTAGTTATAAATATGTGACTTAACTCAAATCACATTGTGCACATTATAACTTTGCTTTATCAAGGGGTCCACTAATATCATCACTCAATTAAGAGGGGCAATGATAGTCTTTTGACTAACTATCTTCTCCAACAAAAGTTGTACTTAACCAACCAATGCCTTTACACTACACTGATCGATAGTTCAAGACACTGATCTAATTAAGTATTCCTTAAGTGATTAGATATAAGTCTCATATCAAAGGACCAAAGACACAGTAAAATATTAATGACACAGAAACACATTTCTATAATATTTTACTTATTAGGTCTATTCAGTATACAAAAGTAATATTTTCCTCTTTTGCATACCTGTGTCGTCACTCACTTGTAGAACTACAATGATCTATGACCAACACGACAATCTTAACTCGGTAATTAATGTTCCATGTTAATTACCATGATTGCGAATATCTTTTGTTTTATGCAAACCAATATCTTTCAGAGCTCTACGGTTAAGGACCAAGAGCCTCTTCCTTAACTCTTCCAAAAGACGAATAACATAAACAAGGAACAAAATGATTTCTCATTCAATTCATAATAATTGACATTTAAAAGTAAAACTTTTAGAACACATTCCCTTCAGAGGCTGCCACAGTTTTTGGGTCATTACAACGTTTTTCATGTATCGATTGTTAACACCTAATCCCTAGTTAGGGATCAAAGCCTTCTTAGGGTGGGTTTAGTGTTTAAGTGGTGCTTTGACTTCGGTATGGAGGTGGGTATGGTTGTGGGTGAGGGTGGTTGAGGTGATGGTGTAGAGGTATGGGTTGGGTCGGTGGTTGGTGAGGCTTTTTGTTTTAAAGAAGAAACACAACCCTTCATTCTTCCTCTTCACACTCACTCTCACTCTCCCTCTCACTCATTCTTCTCCCTCTCCTTCCTTTCACGCCGCCGACGAGACTGTTGGAGCTCCAACGTATGGCAGGCAGCAGCGATGCAAGGAGAAGCAAGTGTCTCGAAGGTGCAAGGTCAGCGTTGAGCGATTCCGGCGAACACAAAGAAGGGTATGCCAAGTTACTTTAGAATGTCCACACAAAGTGTGTGAAGGGTTATGATCGTCATAGGAGGCTTGAGGTGTCGCCAGTGATGAGGGACAAGCAAGTGTCAATCATGGAGTAAATGCAAGGTTTTGCCCAGCACCGGTCGAACGATACCTTTTAGCGGTCAATCGTTTGTATCGAATTGTTGGTCATTGGAGGACCCTGTTAATTTCGGTCGAACGAGTCTTTCGTGCATCCGACCATTGCCTTGTAGTTTTGACCTTAGCCGGTCATTGACCTTCTAACTGGTCGACCGTCTTAGACTCTTATCCGATCGGTAACTTAAGTGTACCTTGTTTAGTGTTCGACTGGCTTATGTTGGGTTCACCTAGTTGTATTTTTGTAGAGCGTAGAAGGGCCCTGTTATTTTCGGTCGGACCATTTAGGGAGCATACATTTGTCGTTCCATCATTGCCTGATTGACTTGCCTTTATTCTGGCAATGTAGAGCGTAGAAGGGCCCTGTTATTCTCAACGGTCGACCGTCGTGACTTAAGTTGTGTGCCTAGAGTTTGACCGGCTTAGGCGATTGTTCGAACGACTCCCTATCCGTTAGGAGAGGTTGACTGGTTTGCCTTTTCGGTCAACCGATTGTGCCCAGATCTGAGTCATTGCCCTTGTGTAGTGTCAACTCTGTCCATGGAAGCCCGTGTCATGAGCCGGGAGATGACGGTAGGTGCGATGATCGCGCCTAGCCAGGGACCGCTGAGTGGAAGAGTGTGAATACTTGGGGCATGAGCCACCTCTTTATTATGAACAATGGCGTAGCATAGAGCATTCCCTTCGCTTTTACTAGGGTAGTATAGCTGAGGGATCGCAGATCTCAATGCATGATATTGCACAGCTCCATGGAGCAAGATGACCCCGCATACTTCAGTCTGGATGAGTCGATCGGCGGATCTTATGGAGGAAGGATGCCATCAACCAGTCTTGATGTCAATGGATGTGACCACGTGAGTTGATGGCGATGGGGAGGACCGTACGACTGAGTGGCGGCTGTGTCGACTGTCCAACGAATTTTTCCAGCAGGTAGCCCGGTTATGGCACAGCCAAGCGAGTGACCGCCCTGAGCGACGGCTCCGGCGAGTGTGGCGTTGTCCACGAGATCAGATCTGATTCTATGTCGCGAAAGTGCATGCGCCCCTCATCGAATCCAATGTTAGTGTAGTTGCATGTGGGGTGCGTTGCTTACTCCCCATAAGACCACTTGCGCCTGCGGTAGGTCTCCTTGGGAAACTTGATGATGCTTGTGGAGTCGTTGGCCCTTATTACTCCCGGATGGCGAAGGTTTTACTTGTGCATTTTATTATGTCATGGTACACTAGTATGATAGGTTCATTGTACTGCACTTTCATATGCATGTGGGTGGACATGGTATACTGGGTTTTCTTATGAAAACTCAGTCATTGTTATTAGATTTGCATTTCAGGACCGCACTAGGTGCTGGGTGGGTGGCGACTAAGGACGAGTGCACTCTGGGATCAGATCCTCCACTTTTATTTCCTAGGTTGTATGATTACTTGTATTTATACTTTCACGTACTCTGATGTAGTCATAACTTTTGAAAACTCCTATGTAATGGTGCACGTTTTGAGTATTTTATGAGTAATGTTCTCATTCTTTCTGGTCTTATTCCTTGTGATATTTGTTTAAATTTTCCGTTATTTCGGAACGTTACAATATAGTAGCGAATAACTCATCAAAGTAAAATGTAAGCACTTTATTTTAAATTGTAAGAGAGATAGAGAATTATAACCACCTTGACCGTAAGATTTAAACAGTAAAGCATGTGTATTCATGTAAATAAAATAAAAGTATAGACAGTAAGTTGTAAAATGGAAATCGTAAGTACAAATTGAATCAAGAATATATAAAAATCATGATTTAAAACTATTGAATTTTTAAATTGTAAAATATACCAATACAACATTGTTGGAGATTTGTAGAGGGAAAACATTCTATAAGGTAGCTTTCTGATTTGGAAAGAACCAATGAAGGTTTTCTTATCCAATACAAGAAACAAATAAAAAGATTAAGGAAAGAAAACCATTACTATTTTGCTTTAGCGTTGTAAAGGAAAGTAGTCTAACAGCCTAATCAAACGTTTCTCTCCTTCAAGATCAAATATTTTCTCAGCCATCGGATTAAACACATGACATGTGTCACATATTAAACAAATAAGCAGGAGATCTAGGGGTGTCAACGGATCGAATACGGATCGGATGTGCCAACATCTGTATCCGAATCCGGGATTTTTTTAACATCCGTATCCGGATCCGTATCCGGCCGGATCTTTTTAATCATATCCGAATCAATATCTGGCGGATCCGGATCGAATACGGATATTATCCGTATCCGAACAATAACATCCGGACATCTGGATGTAACATCCGGATGAAAACATTCGGATTCAAAATATCTGAAATATACTCATTAAATTTATAAGAGACCCATTCAATTATAAACAAAGAAAGAAGTACAAAATCATAAACGTCCATGCAGTCTATCCCACTCACTAATCACCCCCAAAATAGCATCACATAATCTCTAATAATTACCAAACAAGAAAAAAGCACATTATCACATCTAAATCCCCAACCAACATAACCAAGAATCAACAACTATACTAAATCCCCAACCAAGAACAAACAATAACGACACAACCTTCTTCTTTCTCCTCCTATTCCTTGCCGCCGACACCTCCCTCATGGCCCAATCCTTCTCAAATATCCAGTACAGAGAACTTTGCTTCAAAACGCTTCTGAGCAATTCCAATAGTCTCAACTTTGCTTCAACAAAAATTGAAATGAACAAGGTTATAAACATGTTATGTTAGGGAAACATAAAATATATGAAATATACTCATTAATGTAATAAGTATTTGCTCGTCCATGTGTTTGTAGTCACATAATATGCACATGTAATGAAGCAACAAACACACATATACAACATAAATGAAGACATGTTTGAGACATTAATCAAGGCAGAGCAGCGTAAATTACCGTCAAGAAGGGGGCAAAGATGAGAACGCACGACAAGAGGAGGACGCAATAAGAGGAGGCAGCACGAGAGGAGACGGAGGCGCTAACTGTCAAGGAAGAGGTTGAAAGACGGCGACGACGAGGAGGGGGTGGAGACGACACAGAACGACGACGAGGAGGGGACGGAGACGAGGTGCAACGGAAGGAGGCAAAGACAATGACGCGCGACGAGATGGGGCATAGACGACACGGGAGGAGAACGAGATGGCAGGGTTATGGTTGGGGACTTTAGGGTTTGCTTTGGGATAAGAATTAGAGATCTTATATACTTGGGGTAAATTGCATAACAAGAACATAATTTGTCATATTACATATGAAAGATAAATTGATAATATATTAACATTAACTTATTAAGTTACAATTTATAACTACATACAAATTATAAATTTTTAATAAATATATACATATACATGTTATATATGATATTAATCGAATACATATACATATACGGATACAAATTTTATAATACGGATATTTGAGTGGCTTCATTTCATGCATATCTTTGTGTCTTATATCCATTATCTTTCACCCTAAACAATGCTATGTAACGAGTTTTATGTTTAGTTTTCAGGAATAAGTAGGTTTGAGAAGGAGAGACTATAAATAGCAAGGAAAATGACTGAATTGTGAGACCTGGGGACTAAGATGCAAGGGAGAAGGACCCGAACGTAAGACCGAATGACCTAAGAGCAAAACAGAAAACTCCACACCATCATGGGGAGTATTGTGGCAATTCGATTCGGGTCGGAGCTCCAACAAACGAAGTAGATGCATCCCAGACCACCAAAGATATCCAGAAAAGCCCACAACAAATTCCAGACCGATCCAGAACCAATAGACCGCCAATTGGCGGTCTGTTTGGCTCCGGATCCGTTAATCTTTGGTGGGCATGTGTATTAGAGTGTGTTTATTCTATTTCTGGTATTGGTTTAGTCCTACATCAGGGGATTGTCCCGGATTACCTTTTTCTATGGCTATAAATAGAACTCTTCACCTTCCATTGTAATTACCCATTGCATGGTGGCATTCTCTCTACTAAGGAGTAAGCCTTGAAGAAAAACCCAAGGTGGAGAAGAATGATACCTTCAATGTGAGTCCTTGTTAATAAAATAATTGTTCTTAGTTTCTTTTAATCTTTCCTTTTTTGCATGTTTCTTTAGTTTATGTTTCTTTCAATTAGCGTCTTTAATGTTCCTTTCTTGCTTAGTTAAATTTCCTTTCATTATAATCTCTCATTTTGTTAATGTAGGTAGTGTAATGATTAGTGAGTAGTTCCATCCCCTTTGGGGGTGGAGTAGATGTATGTACATGTTATGTAGGTGGTATGAATGCTAGATATAATTGTTTGTGAGAGATATTAGTATGCTTGCTTGAATTAATAAGAACTTTACTTGATGGTTTCTGCCATAGTTAGGTACACTCCATGCTCATTATGGCTTAATAACAACCTTGCATTGCTCATATTAATCACCTAGGTTAGTGTTGTAAATGATAGGTCTTGCCATGAGGTACTTCTTATGCATTAACAAACACTAACCACACTTGAGCTTATTGTATGCATTCACCACACTTATTTCATGTGCACACACACACTCCACCCCTTAGGGGTTTTCCATTCCTGAGTTTTATCTCCTTTCATTAGTTGCTCAGTTTAGTTTGTTTTGTGATTTCATTTCAGCTTTCCTAGTTTCCTAGTTTAATCAATCTTTCTCTCCTTTCTTTCCCACTCGCCTTCGCACAAACAAAAAGTCGACACACCTCCCTATGGATCGACCCGTATTTTCCACCGCTTCAACGTGGCCGTGCACTTGCAGTTTAATATAAAACGAATCAATCAAGTTTTTGGCGTCGTTGCTGGGGAGGTGCTCTGTCCAGACTTTGGTTTGAACGATTCGAGTGGTTTTAATTTTTTGTTGTTAATTTGTTTGTTTCAGGGGACCTTTGGATCAAAGGGAGGCTACTGGACGAGTTGGAGCATAAAAGCTTCAACAGGGACCGCCAATCAGCGGTCTGGGACCGCCAATTGGCGGACCGGTAAGCTTTGCTTGCTCTCAGTTTTGTTCTGGTAGTTTTTTTCTTCAAAGTAGTTGTCTGGGAGCACAATTTGGCATGTTTTGACTTCTAGTTTGCTCCCAGATCATTAAACCAATCCCCATTAATCAACTTGACCTTAAAATCCAAAGCAAAAGATTAGACATTCTTATTTGTTTAGGTCACGCATCATGTACTTGACTTAGGCACGTAGTTGTCTTTTCTTTTAGCTGTATTTTCAGTTGTTGAGCGCTGGTGTGAGGTACGCATTTCCTACACTCATTCATGCATCTTGTATGCCCATGCATTAGTTAGTAGGAATTGCATCAGGACAAGAGTGAGTTGAGCGTTTGATTGGAGCATTGATTGCTAGATTTAGGATCAAAATGCTATTAAGGAGGGGTTGTCCCATAAAAGATAAGGTGGGGGATTTCATCACCCTTTCCTTCACCCCAAAAATCACTCTTAATCAAGCCTTAACTAAATGCAAGTAGACATTGGCCTTAGGATTTCAAACACACTAGGAGAGTAATCTAGTTGAGACTGTCATGGCCTGATCGACGTTGCATACCTTGTCGATAGTAGGAGCTACTGGATCTCCAGATCTGGTATCACTTGCTGGGCATTGTGGTCTTCATTGTAGGGAGGTGAGGCGTGTCGAGGCTAGTGACCTCGAAGTTAGGCGTCGTCTAGCCTAAGGACTCATTGCCTTACATTGTTTGAGTTGTGCTTGCTAGTTAGGCTTCTACCTGATCCCATTACCCACGCTAGATTTAGGGATTCTTCCCTTCTCCTTTGAGTCATCTTCTTCTCACCTTCTTCTACGTTATAGTCTCCTCCCCTTTACACTCTCTGGTAGCGTTTTAGGGTCGAGTCGAGCACTTTTTGCGAGTTTAGCGTCGTGGTGGTGAGAGTGGTCGACTCGAGAGTTTTTTGTTGAGATGGATGGTTACATGGGCGACCATCCATATCATTGTTGGGACCAGGACAATTCTCCCTCGTATTCCAGACCCATGCAACCTGGGGTGGCTCAGACGAACAACCCTTATGGTTGGGATAATCTTCATTGTGTGACTGAGCAATCTTCATATAGGGGTGATATGAGAGAGGCACTGACTGCTAGATCTCCATCTAGTTACGTCAGATCATATGTTGGTCATAAAACTGAGACATTGCAAGAAACTTTGGCCTCTTTCATGCGTGCGGTAGACGACATGAATTCACCGGTGGCTCCATTAGACGTACCGTGCGACTGTTGTGGGTTGAGTGGTCATGTTATCGGGGAATGTCATTATGTTCCCCCAGAGCCTGAGTATGAGCATACATTTTCCCAAAATGCTCATTATGACCATTACGCATCCGCGTACAATCCGAGAGTGATGGATTCATGGGGAGACAATTCATATCCAAATTCTTATACTTCATGTTCACCCCAGTATCCTCCTCCCGAATACCCAGAATTCTACCAACACCCCGCTTCAAATCATTGGACTCATTCTCAGCCCATCAACACCCAACCCCAAAATTTCCCAAGCTCTGACTTGGACCTCATAGTTGACCGCATACCTGATTCCTTGAAACAAACTTTCCTTACGTTCATGGAAACCACTCAACAATCCATACAAAATATGGCACTGCAAGTGAGTCAAATGTCGCAGCAATTACGTGAACGTGAGGAGAGTAACTTTTCTAGTCAACATGAGGATTCTGTGGGGAACGTATGGGGCCCTCTAGTGATCATAATTAACTAAAGTGCGGAATTAAAACTTAATTACGAAACTAACAACTAATCATGCAAGGGTTAGATGAGCATTAGACAACTTGCAAACCACGTTGTAGTCGACGCCTGATGTAACAAGGTTCGGCACTCTCCCCGGGTCCTAGTCCTCACTCACAAGCCCCGCTCGTCCCTCGAGCCTCGCTTGTGGTTTCCACTATCCGATCTCCGTTACCGGGCCGAGATTAACGCCTTTGCAAACAACGAGCCTCACGAACACCCTCGCCTCGCCCGTGTCTCCTCTCACAACCCGAAAGGGAGCTTCCTCGAAGCTATTACAACTCTTGTGATTTGGATGAAAGAATGAATCACACTTCCTGCTAATGACACTCCAACTTTGAGCACACTTGGATTATGATATGGATCTAGGAATACAAGTGGTGTAGTTTTGGCTTGAGTGTATAGGATTTGAGCTTTGAAGGTTTGGGAAAGATAACACAAGGATACTTGATGTTTGGAGAGTGTAGTGCATGTGTTGTGCTTCTAATGAGGTCATTATATAGGCTTCAAAGCTCTTAGAGTCTTTGGGGAGTGGGTGAGAAAGTTGATCCATAAAATGTGATGATGTGACAAAAGTTCGGGCAGAATTTTCACGCTCCTTGGTAGACCGTTAACCCAACGGATTACCGAAGATGGTCATTTCGGTTTACTGAATCCTATTTGGTTAACCGCTCAGTCAACTCCAGTAGCTCTCTAACTAGCAACCCTAATACAATTCGGTGTACCGAAACCTATTCGGTTAACCGTTCCAAACTGGACAGTAAGATTGGTAGGGTTCTGTTAAAGATAGGTTCGGTTGACCGTCTACACTTCGGTATACCGAAGTTAGCGCGGGTTTTGCGCTAACAATGCGTGGGAAATTCTTTTACCAATAATGGTCAAGTTAAATAGCCGTTGGACTCCTAAAGCAATATGATTCGGTCGACCGAATGAAGTTCGGTGTACCGAATATGGATAAGTCAATTGGGCTTTAGGTCAAGATTTAAATACGATCGTTGGAGAAAAGCCCAAAACTGGTCCAGGCTAATTCGGTCTACCGAAGGAGGTCTACCGAAGGAGGTTCGGTATACCGAGGTGTTTATTCCAGGGAACACCTAAAGGATTCTACACGGTTGACCGCAAGGTGTTCGGTGGACCGAACTCTACATGATTCGGTTTACCGAGAGGGGTTCGGTTAACCGTGGGGATACGGGATAGAATCCTATTGTGCTCAAGTTTACATTAATCCTTAGGACTCAAATTATACTAAATTACATATTGGTCCAAAGCTTGATTACATGTCTTGAGTCTTTATCTTCTTGTCCCAAAGCTCCTTAGCTTGATTCTTCATCAACCTATTAAGAATATCGCAAATACACGAATATATATATGCAATGCATGTATTCATGTTTGCTTACTTTGATTGTCTAGGTTGATTTATTAAATATAAATTAAGATTAGTTTACTTAATTATCAAAACTAAATAAAGATTAAGGCTAAAAAGCCAACAATCTCCCCCTTTTTGATGATGGCAAATCTATATCTTAATATTTGAGTTCAATTTTATTTCTTCCCTTTCTATATGTTTTGTTTCTTAATATATATGTAATCTATGCATTTATAAGATTTCTCCCCTTAACAACATGCATAGTTTATTTAAAATTGAAGTTCATCCTAATTCTTCTCCCCCTTTGACATCAATCAAAAAGCAAACATTAAGCATTTGATGCAAAAGTAAGAGATATCTAATTCTCCCCCTTAATTATATGATTTTGCAATTTTAGGCTCCCCCTATCAATTAGGCTAAATAGAAACAATGAATATTAGCAAGAAGTGCATTTGTATTTTCCCTCTTAGCCTATTCATCCATTTTGCAATTTGACATTTATGATCATGGATGTGGTATATGATATGCAATGAATAGGGTATAAGATATGCAATGAATTATATTACAAGATATGTCTATTAAGCTCTAAAACATATATTAGAGTCAATTGAAATTTATACCGTCGTGGCGCTTTGAATTGACTCAACCCGTATTCGGTGATGCGACCGGCTTTAATTTTTCTTGAAGCTCATCCGGTCACCACCGATTTCCTCCTTCAAGTACCTACAGTTAAAGATTTTGGTACCCATTTTTGCTTGGGTCCAATCATGTTAGTTTTTGGAACCCAAACCATTTTGGTTTTAGGTGCCCAAATACTTGAGGAAGTTTTATTCACTACAAAATACTTTCCATTCAAAGTAGTGTGAATAACATGGTTCTTAAAGTTATTAGCATAAAAACCTATACCATGTTTATCTAGTGATTGTCTTTGACTACCGATAAGCATATCAAGCATTTTCTTTCCACTTGTGAATTTTTCAAGATCCTTTTGTAATTGAACATTCTTAGCAAATAGATCTTGAATATCAACACTACATGAAGGTTTTGCATTTAGAGTTGCAATTTCATCAATCAATTGAGTGTTCTCTAATGCAATTTTATCATGACTAGCAAGTAATTCATTCTTATCATTCATGATAGATTCAATTTGAAATTGTAGCTCATTGATTTTTCTTTCTTGCTAGTTTATTCTTTTGACAAATTTTCTCAAAATTTTCAAGCAATTCATTGAATTCACATTGAAGTTCATTATATGCATTTGAATCAATTGAATCGCGACTAGAGCAAGAAGATACCTCACTATCATCGTCTTCTATTGCCATGAAGCACATTGAGGCAAATTCGCCTTCAATTGATGAAGATGATGAAGTGTCCCAAGTAGCTTTAAGAGCTTTCTTCTTCTCTTTTCTCCTTTCTTTCTCTTCTTTGAGAAATTCCTTAAATTGATGTGTCACCAATTGTTCCTCGATATCACTATCTTCTTTGATCGAATTGGAGACGGCGTGTAGCCCCAAGGATTTCTTGACTCTCTTCTTATTGCGGTCTTTCATTTGTATCTCATATGTCATGAGACTTCCCAGGAGTTCTTCAACCGACAACTTCGTTAGGTCTTGCGCTTCTTCTACTGCGGTTGTCTTTTCTGTAGGATCGTGTGGGTTATGGGTTCACTAATCACTTTTTAATCTAATCACCTACTTGTTTAAGCAATCGATATGCGCAGCGGAAATTTACAACAAAACAAGCAAGTGTAGGAAATATGCAAACCACAAGAAGTCGGGTCGATTTTTATAGAGGTTCGGCACCCCACCCGGGTCCTAATCCTCTCTTGCAAGCTCCGCTCGGATCACCGAGCTCCGCCTACGACTTCACTATCCGCTCCCCGTTCCGGGCCGGGAGACAACGCCTTACAACCGTCAAACTCGCGAACAACCCTCGCCGAGCTTGGAATCTTCTTCTCACAATCCGAGAAGGATGCTTCGGGCTTTCACCGGAGCCTTTACTTTCTTTGACAACAATTGTAACCTTGAGTGGAACAACACTCTCTAAACTTTGAGCACACTTGAGTAGGATGAAGGAATTGATCACTAAGTGTGTGAGGTTTGAAGCTTTGAGTGTTTTGATTTCTCTCTAATGTTTGGGGCAAGTTTGTAGTGGGAGAGTTGTGTTAAAATGTGTTTTACAACTCTATTTATAAGCATTAGAGAGAATAGATCCGTTGGGACAAGATTTGATTGGATTTTGTGCAAAGCACACAAAGCAGAAAATTCGGGCTGCAAATCTGTCCAGAAACGGTCGACCGAAAAGTGGAACGGTCGACCGAACGCTTGGGTTTGATAAGGATACGGTCGACCGAAATATGAATAGATCGACCGAACACTTAAGTCTATTAAGAAAACGGTCGACCGAACAGGGTTACCGGTCGACCGAATAAGCGTTTCGGTAGAGGGAAAACTGGATCGGTCGAACGAAATCGTATCGACCGATAGCAGGGAATTCTTGACAAGGTTAAACGGTCGACCGAACTTGGCACATGGTTCGACCGTTTGGTTAAGTATATGGAGGTGTATATAGTTTTAATACGAATACGACCGTTGGGCATATACGACAAGAATAACGGTCGGAACAGTAAGTTCAAACGGTCGACCGAAAGATATGGTGCGGTCGACCGAAACTAGGCAGGAAAACACAAATTGGATTACTTGATCATCCGGTCGACCGAACGGCATGTTGCGGTCGACCGAATGTGGGCAGACAGTTAGGGTTCAGGTTTTGTGTTTTTCCGGTCTAAGTTTGGGTGATCTATTGAAGTCCAAATAATGTGAAATTTCGTGTGTGACTTCTATAGGGAACCTATTGTGTATGTGATTGGTTTTTAACTCTTGTATGCTCAATTTACACATGTTCCTAAGACTCAAAATAAATCAACATTACATGTCTTCGATTTAGCTTTAATTACATGTCTTGACTTCATTTCCTTCTTTCTTGAGTCTTGATCACCTGTAGAGGTTAGCACAATACAATATACATGCAATGCAATATGTGTGCTACTCTACATCATCATAATTAAGATTAGGTTAATTAAATCATCAAAACATAGATTAAGGCCAAAAAGCCAACAATCTCCCCCTTTTTGATGATGGCAACCTATATCTTAATTCTATCTAAATACATGGAATTTGTATATGTAAACTATGCATATTAATGCTCCCCCTATGGATGTGCATAGTTTTTGATCAATTTTATGCCAAATTCCAAGTTACCCCCTTAATTATCTCTCCCCCTTTGACATCCATCAAAAATAATAATTAATTATGACTTTAAGCATAGAGTTTGGATGTCTTGTAATGAAGTAGCTCCCCCTAAATTTAGCACTTCATTACTCTTATAAAAGATATGACAATTAAGCTCCCCCTATCAATAAGGCTAAATGGAAACAATGAATATGATTCAAGTTAAGTTCATTTAAGTTTCAACTTAAGCCTTATTCTAACATCCATTTAAAATTTGACATTTAGAATCAATGGATGTGATAAATGATTTGCAATGAATAGGGTATATGATTTGCAATGAATTAAACTATATGATATGTCAATTAAGCATATGAAGCTAGATTAGAGCTAATTTAACATGAATTGAATAGATAAGAATTTATACCAATGTTGAATTCGAATTTAGCTCCAATCTCATTTGGTGATGCAACCGGATTTGAATTTGACTCTTGAGCTCACCCGGTCACCACCAATCTCCTCCTCAAGCTCCTACAATAGTAGATTTGGGTACCCAAACAACTTTGGGTCCTTGAACATTAGCTTTTGGGATCCAAACCATTTTGGTTTTGGGTGCCCACACACTTGAGGAACTATGGTTAATGAACATATGCTTACCATTTAGAGTAGTGTGAGATACATGGTTTTTCAATTTAAAATTGTAACCTAAACCATGTTTTTGCAAATATTGCCTTTGACTACCTAATAGCATGTTAAGCATATGAGTTCCATTAGTGAATCTTTCTAAATCTTTTCTTAATTGCAAGTTAGAGGCTTGAAGATTTAGTTGATCACAATCTATTGGTGTTGCTCTTAATTTTTCAAGATTTGATGCATTCTTTTCAAATTTAGCAATCACCTCATTCTTCTCATTCATGCATGTTTCAATTTGGCTTTGGAGATCTTTGATTAACTTTCTAGCATTTTTGTTTTTGTCACAAATGATCTCATATTGTTTAACTAAGTCATGAAATGCATTTTGAAGCTCATCATGTGTATAAGTTTCTTCATTAACACTAGAATGTGAGCTATTACTATAATATGACTTAGTTGAGCATGAGTTACTAGAACAAGAGTTAGAATCTACCTCACTTTGATCTTCAATAGCCATGAAGCATGAGTGAGCCACTTCTCTTCTACTTTGCAAGGAAGACGACGATGAAGATGGTGATGAAGAATTATCCCATGTAGCCTTGTGTGCTTCCTCCTTCCTTTCTTTTCTCTTGCTCTTCTCCTTTTCTTTTCTCCTCTCTCTTCTCTCCTTTTTCTTCTCCCCTTCTCTTCTCTCATTTCCACTCTCCTCCCTCTCTTTTTCTTTTTCTCTTTTCTCACTTCTTCTACCTCTTCTTTCATTCTTTTCTTCTTTGTCCTTCTTGAGGTATTTGAAGAAGTCTTTTGCTAGGACTTCAATGTCCTCATCTTCTACACTCCTCCTTGGTTGGTCAATATTTGCATGTAATCCCAAGGTGAATTTGTTCTTGGTGGCTTCCTTCTCCTTCCGATGGTTGATTTGAAGTTCATAAGCCATCAAGTTTCCAATGAGCTCCTCCATCTTTAATTTAGAGAGATCATGCGCCTCTTCAATTGCGACGACCTTATCTTCCCAATCGATGCTAAGTGACCGGAGGAACTTCCTTGTCATCTCTCCTTCATTGATTTTTCTTCCAAGAACCAAAAGAGAGTTAGTGATATCGGTGAAGCGAGTGTTCATTTCGCTTATGTTTTCACCGATTTGCATAGAAAAAATCTCATATTTATGCATGAGGAGACTAATGCGTGTTTCCTTAGTTTTACTATCCCCCTCATGGTGCATTTGAAGTCTATGCCATATCTCATGTGCACTAACACACCCTCTAATCCTATTATATTCACCCTCATTTAGCCCACAATATAGAATGTTCATGATTTTTGAGTTCATCTCAATTTCTTTCATTTTGGGCCTAGTGAGTGAATCTAATTCATCTTCATTTGGTGGTGTGTATGGATTTTGTAGAAACATCCAATACTTAAGGTCATTAGAAATTAGGAAAATCTTCATCCTATTCTTCCAATAATCATAATTTGACCCATTAAGCAAAGGAGGTCTAGTGGTGCATAATCCTTCTACATGATTAGATGTGCTAGCCATGCTAAAAATACGATTAAGTATAGAATTTAGCTAACAAGGCTCTGATACCAAATGTAGGATCGTGTATATAGTTTTAATACCAAATGTAGGATCGTGTGGGTTATGGGTTCACTAATCACTTTTTAATCTAATCACCTACTTGTTTAAGCAATCGATATGCGCAGCGGAAATTTACAACAAAACAAGCAAGTGTAGGAAATATGCAAACCACAAGAAGTCGGGTCGATTTTTATAGAGGTTCGGCACCCCACCCGGGTCCTAATCCTCTCTTGCAAGCTCCGCTCGGATCACCGAGCTCCGCCTACGACTTCACTATCCGCTCCCCGTTCCGGGCCGGGAGACAACGCCTTACAACCGTCAAACTCGCGAACAACCCTCGCCGAGCTTGGAATCTTCTTCTCACAATCCGAGAAGGATGCTTCGGGCTTTCACCGGAGCCTTTACTTTCTTTGACAACAATTGTAACCTTGAGTGGAACAACACTCTCTAAACTTTGAGCACACTTGAGTAGGATGAAGGAATTGATCACTAAGTGTGTGAGGTTTGAAGCTTTGAGTGTTTTGATTTCTCTCTAATGTTTGGGGCAAGTTTGTAGTGGGAGAGTTGTGTTAAAATGTGTTTTACAACTCTATTTATAAGCATTAGAGAGAATAGATCCGTTGGGACAAGATTTGATTGGATTTTGTGCAAAGCACACAAAGCAGAAAATTCGGGCTGCAAATCTGTCCAGAAACGGTCGACCGAAAAGTGGAACGGTCGACCGAACGCTTGGGTTTGATAAGGATACGGTCGACCGAAATATGAATAGATCGACCGAACACTTAAGTCTATTAAGAAAACGGTCGACCGAACAGGGTTACCGGTCGACCGAATAAGCGTTTCGGTAGAGGGAAAACTGGATCGGTCGAACGAAATCGTATCGACCGATAGCAGGGAATTCTTGACAAGGTTAAACGGTCGACCGAACTTGGCACATGGTTCGACCGTTTGGTTAAGTATATGGAGGTGTATATAGTTTTAATACGAATACGACCGTTGGGCATATACGACAAGAATAACGGTCGGAACAGTAAGTTCAAACGGTCGACCGAAAGATATGGTGCGGTCGACCGAAACTAGGCAGGAAAACACAAATTGGATTACTTGATCATCCGGTCGACCGAACGGCATGTTGCGGTCGACCGAATGTGGGCAGACAGTTAGGGTTCAGGTTTTGTGTTTTTCCGGTCTAAGTTTGGGTGATCTATTGAAGTCCAAATAATGTGAAATTTCGTGTGTGACTTCTATAGGGAACCTATTGTGTATGTGATTGGTTTTTAACTCTTGTATGCTCAATTTACACATGTTCCTAAGACTCAAAATAAATCAACATTACATGTCTTCGATTTAGCTTTAATTACATGTCTTGACTTCATTTCCTTCTTTCTTGAGTCTTGATCACCTGTAGAGGTTAGCACAATACAATATACATGCAATGCAATATGTGTGCTACTCTACATCATCATAATTAAGATTAGGTTAATTAAATCATCAAAACATAGATTAAGGCCAAAAAGCCAACATTTTCTTCCCAATCGCCGTTGAGAGACCGGAGAATCTTCCTTGTCATTTCTCCCTTGCTAAAAATCTTTCCAAGAGCACTAAGAGAGTTAATAATCTCGGTGAAGCGAGTGTGCATCTTGCTTATGTTTTCACTGGGTAGCATATGAAACAATTCATACATATGCATGAGTAGATTAATCCTAGTTTCTTTTAATCTAATGGATCCCTCATGATGCATTTCTAAAGTATGCCATATTTCATAAGCACTCTCACACCCTCTCACTCGATTATATTCATTTTCATTAAGACCACAATATAACATATTCATAATGCGGGCATTAATTTCTGCCTCCTTAATTTTGGGTTTGGTTAATGAAATAATCTCATCATCATTTGGTGGTGTGTATGATTTTAAAATAAAAGACCAAAATTTTAAATCATGTGATTGCAAATAAATTTTCATCATCTTTTTCCAATAATCATAATTTAGGCCATTAAAAAGAGGTGGTTTATTAGTTGATAAACCCTCACTATGATTAGATTAGCCATGCTAATATTTCGATTAAGAAAGTGAATTTAGCTAACAAGGCTCTGATACCAAATGTGGGGAAGTATGGGGCCCTCTAGTGATCGTAATTAACTAAAGTGCGGAATTAAAACTTAATTACGAAACAAACAACTAATCATGCAAGGGTTAGATGAGAGTTAGAGAACTTGCAAACCACGTTGTAGTCGACGCCCGATGTAACGAGGTTCGGCACCCTCCCCGGGTCCTAGTCCTCACTCACAAGCCCCGCTTGTCCCTCGAGCCTCGCTTGTGGTTTCCACTATCTGATCTCCGTTACCGGGCCGAGATTAACGCCTTTACAAACAACGAGCCTCGCGAACACCCTCGCCTCGCCCGTGTCTCCTCTCACAACCTGAGAGGGAGCTTCCTCGAAGCTATTACAACTCTTGTGATTTGGATGAAAGAATGAATCACACTTCTTGCTAATGACACTCTAACTTTGAGCACACTTGGATTATGATATGGATCTAGGAATACAAGTGGTGAATTTTTGGCTTGAGTGTATAGGATTTGAGCTTTGAAGGTTTGGGAAAGATAGCACAAGGATACTTGATGTTTGGAGAGTGTAGTGCTTGTGTTGTGCTTCTAATGAGGTCCTTATATAGGCTTCAAAGCTCTTAGAGTCTTTGGGAGTGGGTGAGAAAGTTGACCCATAAAATGTGATGATGTGACAAAAGTTTGGGCAGAATTTGCACGCTCCTCGGTAGACCGTTAACCCAACGGATTACCGAAGATGGTCATTTCGGTTTACCGAATGCTATTCGGTTAACAGCTCACTCAAATCAAGTAGCTCTCTAACTAGCAACCCTAATACAATTCGGTTTACCGAAACCTATTCAGTTAATCGTTCCAAACTGGACAGTAAGATTGGTAGGGTTCTGTTAAAGCTAGGTTTGGTTGACCGTCTACACTTCGGTATACCGAAGTTAGCGCGGGTTTTGTGCTGACAATGCGTGGGAAATTGTTTTACCAATAACGGTCAAGTTAAATAGTCGTTGGACTCCTAAAGCAATATGATTCGGTCGACCGAATGAAGTTCGGTGTACCGAATATGGATAAGTCAATTGGGCTTTAGGTCAAGATTTAAATACGATCGTTGGAGAAAAGCCCAAAACTGGTCCAGGCTAATTCGGTCTACCGAAGGAGGTTCGGTATACCGAGGTGTTTATTCCAGGGAACACCTAAAGGATTCTACACGGTTGACCGCAAGGTGTTCGGTGGACCGAACTCTACATGATTCGGTTTACCGAGAGGGGTTCGGTTAACCGTGGGGATACGGGACAGAATCCTAATGTGCTCAAGTTTACATTAATCCTTAGGACTCAAATTATACTAAATTACATATTGGTCCAAAGCTTGATTACATGTCTTGAGTCTTTATCTTCTTGTCTCAAAGCTCCTTAGCTTGATTCTTCATCAACCTATTAAGAATATCGCAAATACACGAATATATATGCAATGCATGTATTCATGTTTGCTTACTTTGATTGTCTAGGTTGATTGATTAAATATAAATTAAGATTAGTTTACTTAATCATCAAAACTAAATAAAGATTAAGGCTAAAAAGTCAACAGATTCATCTTTTGATATCGAACCACCACCACATCCACAAATTCAAAGAACAATCTTTCAAAGTAAAACTCCAAGTCAGTCTGAGGGACTTGGGGTTTCAATTCACGATCACTTAGTGGAGGATTCGATTCAAATTAAGGAAAACAAGGACCAAATTCATTATTAGTCGGCAAAGGATTGTGCCTTATCTTTTTGTCCCGTGACCCTTGAGCCACATGATCTTCATGTTGTGCCTCTTAAGGACTCACCTTTGGTGGAGCAAGAGCTCCCTAGTACCCTCAATTTCAAACAACCTGATGAGAGTTTGCCTCTCACTATTGTTCCTGATCAACTTGGAAATGATGGAACATCAAACAACTACATTGCTAATGAGGGTATTAGGAGTTCCTTGGAGGATACCAAGGGTAAGAGACCCACTTTTTGTTCGCCTGGTGAGTCGGACATGCCTAACGAGGTTCTTGACCTCGTTCTGACGCACCAGCCTGTTGGTTGGAGAGTTTGTATTGACGATCATAACTTCAGCACCGCAACGGGAGAAAATCTTCTTCCGTTACCCCATATTTCCCAAACTCTTGAGAGGTTCAAGCTCTTTCAATTTGATCCTTTGAATGAGACGCCTTTGCGTCCAATTCATGAACCTCTCCTTTCATCTTGTGCTCTTTGTGAGGGGGGGGCAAACATGAGTAATCTGGCCCCACGTGGTGTCATGTTCCTTTTCCAAGTGCATTGACCCACTTTTGAGGTTCCCATTTGATGTCTTTTGACAAATGAAGATGGGAACTTATGTTTGTACATAGTTATATTCAAAAAAAAAGTACAATAAAAGACTCTTTCAGTGAGCATCGATTGTTGTGGGCTCCAACCCTTGAGTATTTGGGCCCCATTTCTTTCGCGTAGTTGTATCCCTTCTTTGGCATCTCACAGGTTTTGAGGGAATTTGGGTTGTGTCCATCAACATAGTCATGCACTTCCCTTTGTACTTCACGTTGGTGAGATCTTTCCTGTTTCATTGCATTATTCCATGTATTATCTTGCTCGCATTCATTGAGGACAATGCATGAAGTAGGTGTGGGGAGGTGTTTTTTGTGTGTACATAGTCGAGTCTTTTCTTTTGATTTTGTTTTCTTTTGTTTGCATTGTTAGGGTCATGTTAGTGTGCTGCATTTAATATCGATATATCTGCTTGCCATGATCCTTGGGTGACTTGTCTTCTTTTGCTTGCCTAGTGCTTTAAAATTTCACATTTGTTTCAAAATCTTCATGTGTTTGTGAAAGAAAATGTTTTTGTGGGTTTTGCGTGTGTTTAGCATGTGCAAAACCGTTGAGAGGAAAAGTAAAAAGAAAGCTCCCAAAATTGTCTTGAACTTGATGCATTAGGATATCTAGTACAGTGGCTTTAGGACTTATCTAGTCGTTAGGATGCACCCCGGTTTTCCCTCGGGGGGGTTGAGTAATCATAGGATTTCAGTGCTCAAACATTTAAAGAAATCCACCCTGAACCTAGTGAGTCAATAATTCGGCTCTGTTAATTTAAGAAAGTTTGTTGTAGTCAAGGACCCTTGAAATCTTGTTGTGAGACATTAAGTGTATGGGTTTTGGTTCATGTGTAGATAAGAAATAAGTGAGTAGGTTTTCTCTCTTCTCGCACGGCTCCTATCACTCGGGAAAGTAGGTATGAGGGGACTTTATGCCTGGTACTTTCGAGTCATCTGACTTGGGTTGCGCCGACCGAACTCTCGTTACACGAGTGGTAGGGATTGCCCTATGTGGAGATTTGGGGAAAAGTGTACGTGATAGTGCAAGTCCTCGTGGGCAATGATGCACGAAACCTGACCCTGGGAGAATCACGCTCCAACTAATAATAATAAAAGAAGAAAAACAAAAAAATATGAGAAAAGAAACAAAAAGAAAAAAAATGATAATGCAAATAAGAACCTTAATGGACCTTACACTTTGTATCACTTGAGGATGTTGAGGTTGTCCATGTCTTTCACTTAATTCCTTATTTAACTTGCACGAATGGTTCATTAGGCTAGGTGTGTGGACTGATTACCTATATAGAGTCGGCTCGTAGGATTACCGCGTCCAATGATGGACAAAATTTGTCCATCGAGTCGAGTGTCTAGATTGAATAATGCATCTTGTTCGGATTTTGTGGGTATATCCGCTGAAAACCCTCAGGAGACAACACTCCTCCTCTTTGGTGACAAGGAGGTTTAACGGCTTGTTGCACGTGCTAAGTGCAACCGTGATTCCTACGAAAGTGAGTTAGGATTTCCCTGTTTTTTGTATGTTTTTCCTTTCTTTTATTTTTCTCTTTCTTTGTTTTGCTCGAGACTAGCAAAAGTTAGGTGTGGGGGTATTTGATTGGCATCATTTCATGCATATCTTTGTGTCTTATATCCATTATCTTTCACCCTAAACAATGCTATGTAACGAGTTTTATGTTTAGTTTTCAAGAATAAGTAGGTTTGAGAAGGAGAGACTATAAATAGCAAGGAAAATGACTGAATTATGAGACCTGGGGACTAAGATGCAAGGTAGAAGGACCCAAACGTAAGACCGAATGACCTAAGAGAAAAACAGAAAACTCCACACCATCATGGGGAGTATTGTGGCAATTCGATTCGGATCGGAGCTCCAACAAACGAAGTAGATGCATCCCAGAACACCAAAGATATCCAGAAAACCCCACAACAAATTCCAGACAGATCCAGAACCAATATACCGCCAATTGGCGGTCTATTTGGCTCTGGATCCGCTAATCTTTGGTGGGCATGTGTATTAGAATGTGTTTATTCTATTTCTGGTATTGGTTTAGTCCCACATCGGGGGATTGTTCCGGATTACCTCTTTCTATGGCTATAAATAGAACTCTTCACCTTCCATTGTAATTACCCATTGCTTGGTGGCATTCTCTCTACTAAGGAGTAAGCCTTGAAGCAAAACTCAAGGTGGAGAAGAATGTTACCTTCAATGTGAGTCATTGTTAATAAAATAATTATTCTTAGTTTCTTTTAATATTGCCTTTCTTGCATGTTTCTTTAGTTTATGTTTCTTTCAATTAGCATCTTTAATGTTCCTTTCTTGGTTAGTTAAATTCCTTTCAGTATAATGTCTCATTTTGTTAATGTAGGTAGTGTAATGATTAGTGAGTAGTTTCATCCCCTTTGGGGGTGGAGTAGATGTATGTACATGTTATGTAGGCGGTATGAATACTAGATATTATTGTTTGTGAGAGATATTAGTATGCTTGCTTGAATTAATAAGAATTTTACTTGATGATTTCTGTCATAGTTAGGTACACTCCATGCTCGTTATGTTCTGAATAACAACCTTGCATTGCTCATATTAATCACCTAGGTTAGTGTTGTAAATGATAGGTCTTGCCATGAGGTACTTCTTATGCATTGACAAACACTAACCACACTTGAGCTTATTGTATGCATTCACTACACTTATTTCATGTGCACACACACACTCCACCCCTTAGGGGTTTTCCATTCCTGAGTTTTATCTCCTTTCATTAGTTGCTTAGTTTAGTTTGTTTTGTGATTTCATTTCAGCTTTCCTAGTTTACTAGTTTAGATTAGTGTAGTTAGTGTAATCAATATTTCTCTCCTTTCTTTCCCACTCGCCTTCGCACAAACCAAAAGTCGACACACCTCCCTATGGATTGACCCGTATTTGCCACCGCTTCAATGCGGTCGTGCACTTGCGGTTTAATATAAAACGAATCAATCAATATTCAATCTCGGATCGGATGTATCAATATCCATATTCGTTTCGCAAGTTCCCAGATATTAAGTTTCGGATACGAATACGGATAGCGGATTCCCGGATAAAATGAATACGGATGCGGACGAATTCTCGAATTTCAGACATCCACTGACACCCGTAAGGAGATCTATAGTCCCTGAAGAAGTGGAGGGAATCCTATTCCCATAATAAGTAAACAACTACGTGATCTGGGATTTGACCTAGGAACCTTTTGTGGGTTTGTTTTCTTTCTAAAATAGGTATCTATCCCTGAAGAAGTGGAGAATTAGATTTTGGTACTTGGATATTACTTTATGACGACTTTTGAAATTAGTAATTTTCACTTCAAATTATATCATTATTTTTTTGAAATTGTTCTTATAATTATAAATGTGCAAGTATTATTCACCTATATCAATATTCTATTTCCCACAACCTTCTCAAAGTAAATAGTTCACGCTGATCTCTGATTTTTTGGTGATTCATTTTTCTTCACTAATGGGATTTCAAAAAGATCAACCCCGACATGTATGATGTATCCACCTTATTAGACAGAAAGACATCAATATCAAGAATTACATACACCTTGGTTCATTACAATGTTGATAAATAGAGCACAATAACCAAATAAGGTCTATACAATGTTTGTAAATAGAGCACAAGAACCGAATTATAAGCACCAATCCTATATATCTTAATGTTTTGTCTAAAATGTAAAAACTTGTCCTCCAATCAATGAGTCATGTACATCCTTATTCCGAATCCCCTAGTGGCTGACTAGTCTTGGTTGGCAATCTCCTTCCATTAACAAATGCTGTGAACAACGCTAATGCTCTTGCTGGTTGTGCAAATGGCACCATATGAGAAGCTCCTCTCACAGTTGCGAAGGTCAGAATTTTGTCGTACTCAGTTGCCCATCCACCGACCTATACATAAATTAAGAGAAAAAAACGAAACTAAATGTTTTTTTAAGTATTATTCTTTTAATTCAATCCCAAATATGTAATCACACAGTGGATATCGATTCTTAATATTTGCTAATCCAAAACTAATAATTTACCAATAAACTGGTCTGAGTGATCACCATCACACCAAACGTCTCAGACACAGCAATCAAGATAACACAAGTCCAATGTCATGAAATGGAAAATGATCCTTTCATTAATCGGTGTCAAATTGTTATGATTGTGATGCTAAGATTCCTTCACTTAAGATGAGTTCGTAGGAATCTTGAAGTTATGCTACAAAAAATGCATTTTTTGTTGGTTTCAACTCTGTTTGCGACATTAGAGTTTCGTATAAGCATGAAATACGTTCGTAGATGGTGAGCATGGCAATGATGTCTTTGGAATATCGCTGAATTAACACAGTCCACTTCCACCAATTGTAATTTTAGATTCTCAGGCAATCATAGATTCAAATGTCGGCTTTTTGTCTTTTATGAATTTTTTGTCCTATGTTCGATTGGATTCCAAGGTTCCATCTATACAATTTTTGACGTAGGGATGTCTAATAGAATTGTGAGAACATGAACCACCGTAGACAATGAAAGAAAACGAAAGTCCCCTAGTCGTTCCTAAACTTTTGGACTTTTGGCATTTATGAAGTATAATTGTACGGCAAAAAAGGTTCATATTTCTCTAGTTTTATTGGGCTTTTTTTTCAAATTTTATCTACTTTACAACATGCTCTATTTTAAATCTCAACATTCTAAACACGTGAATGAGTCTGCTCAAATTTGGTCATTGGTCTTAACTATTTCAAGATAAGAGATTTCTGATCTAAACTAGTCTTGCAGGTTTTAATCCTACGGAATGGGATGAATTTATGTTAAACTTAAATAATTGTAGCCGAGAAAACTGATTATCTTGAAGCATCATCACTATTGTGGTTCCCATATTATATCCTCCTATGTACCTTTGGATTTTAATTCATATTTTTGAAAGAATAATTTTTATTTTATTTATTAACCTGGCCTTTATGGAACCAAGCTGCATAGGACGAAGTGACATTGAAGCCCATATCACGAGCCAATTCACGAACCAAAGTTCTCGAACCCAGAAGTGGCACCACCGAGTCCTGATCTCCACTGTTTGGAACAAACAGTGTTCGAAATACTAATTTTACTTTAATTGAAATCAATTATGAGCGAACAAATCTTGGGATTAGCTTTATGGAAAATCATACCTATATATCCAAAGTGGAATGCGATGTTTGAGGATTCTCTTGAGGACCGGAATGATGTCCAAGTCACCATCCGCTTCACTGTAGTTTAAATTACTACATGCCAAATGAAAAGTTATCAATACCTTAATAATTCGAAACATTGAGATTATCTATGGATATCTTGCTTACACTCCAATATACGTGAACGATTTGATTGCAACCTCGTTCAAAGGTTAGGCCACCATTAACAATGACATTTTCCATAATGCATTCCCATGCATGTTTCTAACCCCACTTTCCTCCGATTAAAATGTTTTTTTCTTCACAATACTTTTCTCTTTTTTTCTTACGATGACAATTTGGATAGTTTTGACGGATGTCATATTTCATTGCTCCCTTTCCTCCACCTATTCCTCTACTCGAAACTTAATTAAATGTCATGGAAATTTTCATACTTCAAAATGGGAGCATGAAAAATAGAACCATATATTGGATTTGTTTTTTTATTCCTTTGATTTTGCGAAAGTTAACATGTCGGGGATTAACCAAAATTTTATTCTCTCCTACATCATTTTTTTCCTGCTTCTCTCCTCCACTAGCAAAATAGATATATACATGCAAATTACGATCGTTGAAGATATAGAAAAGTGAAGATCAGCTAATTAATGTCATGGTAATATCGCTTACTTGCTGCACATCGACCACTGGTAAGAAAGTTTTGTCCTATTAGCATGAAGAGCTTCTTGAACTTGAGGAAGGTTGAAGTAGAATTGTCTCTCTTCACTCATGCAGACGTCCACCCCAATGCTCTTCCTAGCCACCTACATCATTTCAAGAACGAAATTAAATTTTAATGTACTATAAAAACATTAAAATACATTTTCTATAAACAAATGAATTATATTAATTAAACGGAAAATATAATCACATAAGCCACAATTACAAGCTTACAACATTGTGCGTCAAAGATGGAAATTACAAGTAGTATTACAATGTAGTTGAACTCATAAATAGAAACATTAAAATATCATAAATACTCTCTAGTCAATTTCAAAACATCTAAATTACTTATTAATTTGACCAAAAATTCCATTGGTGCCCTTTATCGGTCATTTAACTTTAGTTTGACCTAAAGTAGATTAACTTCAAATGAATAACTTTGAAGTTTCAATTTTCTATCTCGAATGAAGCCAAAATAAATGCAAGAAGGGTGCCTAAACTTTAAGACCCGATGTTTAGGTATACCAATTTTTGTAAACTTTTGATTTCAAAAATGTATTTTCAAGGTATCCGATTCAAATAATGTGTTCTAAAAATACATTATCTTACAAAATAATGGGTTTGGCAACAATAAAAAGTGTTTTTCGTAAATCAAAGGTTTCATGATAAACAAAGAAAAAAAAAGACACAACATATTTGAAACAAAAGATGTACTACTTTTTTCAAAAAACACGTTTTCAGGAGAGAGGGAAAAACGCAGATTTATGAAACTGTATTTTTCTTAATACTTCAGTTTTCCTTGAAAATCATTGTATTTGGAGCTATCCGAACATGCCCTAACATTATTAAAGATGAGGCATGGTTGAAAGTTTATGTCATGAAGAACTAATGGGTGCCGTATTGTTTTGAATTATTCAAAGTCTATTTATGAAATTAAATCTAAATCTTGACGTAGATGGAGGTCTTGATGGAATATGGACTACATGCTCCCATTATATATTATAAGCTAGGCTTTGAACACAAATTAAATGTAGTTGAGTACAAAAACTAAAGACCCTATAACTCATGAGGAAGTTTTTCGTACTATATATACGATTACAAGATGAGAAAAATATATTTGTTAAGAACAATCGAAAAGGCTCACAATTTTGCGTAGTTTCAGCTCTTGCTGAACGATCGACGGGTAGCAAACATCGACAATCACATCGTAATCATCAATGTAGTCGGTGACAGCATTGTTGGCATTGACGATCGATTCGTTGCACGATTTGGATGTGTTGTGCCCGCTTTCGAAGATGTAGTCTTCGAAGTTGCATTGCTCGGTCACGGCGAAGTAGATCTCATCAGAGAGGATGCCGTGAGACCACATGAACTCGAAAGTTGCCGGAACGTCTCTGTCCAGCTTCAGCAGAGGGTTTCCGATCTACAAAGTGTTGGAGAAAATTATTTGAAATGGTCAAATTGTGGAAAACATGCAATAGAGTTACAATTGGATGCTTGCATCATTCTAGAAATCAGCTGAATTTTTATAACATAATTTGCATCTTCTTTTTTGGGACAGACATTATTTTCAAAGGTGGGTAATTGAAACCTTCATAGAATTATCGTGTTCGTAAATTTTATTTCTAACACACAAAGTTTAAAATTACTGAGAACCATAAAAACATATATTAATATTGAATTGTCATTTTTAAAATATAAGACTGTCATATAGTTTGAAATCCGAAATTTCCTACTTAATATGAGGTTTGCTTTGATATTTTTTTGCATGGAGTTGGTATTCCCAAGTATCACATAAATATTTACACATTCTTAAAGCAAATCATCTAAATATATTAGGGTTTGGTTGTCTAATAAAACAATTATTCATAAATAACACCCTTCGTGCGTCAATACAAGGTGCTATCCTTCATTAAACTACCAAATTCAAGTGCAACCGAAAAAGATTTGGAAGAGGACATAAATGGCAACATTTGTGTTACATGACTTTTTTTTATGATTGTTGACCTTTTGACTCAACTTGCACGGACGAGATATTATTTAAAATGATAACTTGTGAACAATAAAGGATGTACTGTTTAAAACGATAACTTGAATGACAATAATCAGATATTAGACTTTCATGGTAAAAATGACATCATTTAAATATATTCTTACAGCGATGCCCTTGATGTTGAACTTGAAACCCTTGGAGAGCTTGTTGTAGTTGAGAAGAACACTGGTGAGTTGAGGAATATAGTGCCCTTTAGACAACACATGTACATATCTGCTCAATATGATAGTCAAAATTAACAAATCATATTCATATATATTTATAACAATCGTACCTGCATAGCTTTCTCCAGTCAAGAACAAGTCGCTCTTTTTGTACACCGGAAACTTCTTAAACCACCTCAGAAGGAATATGCGCATGTCATAAGCTAAATTCAACAAACAAATTTTTTTGTCAATACATACATACATACATACATACATACATTTATACACATTTACAGAGATATTTTTTTCTTTTTTGAAATTTACATCTACATAAATAAGTTATAAATGTCGTAAAAGGTAGAAAAGTACCAGTCCTGTGATCTCCAGTGGTGTAATCAGAAGTGGTGTTAGAGTAGGACCATCCAACCCCAGCCGGCGACTCAATAAATAGTACATTTGACTCTACAAAATTAAGAAGATTAAGGTAATTTTAGTTTACCATGTACAATATTAATTATAAGGCTTTTATTTTTATTGAAGTTAGTTTAGATACCTTTGTTCCAAGAATGTTTGTTGATCCTCAGACCACGGCCGTCGCCGGAAGGGAAGAAGGGGCCTAATTCCGTGAATGCTCCGCCACCAACTGAAGAGCAGCCTGGGCCTGAGAATGGATGCCTCAAAGTATAAGCAAGTTCGTATAAATGATTAAACGGGTGATTTGCAATTTACATTCTTAATTGGCCTCTGCATTTTCCTAAACTTTAATTTTTTATTTTCTAAAATACGAAATTATAACCAAAATATTGATTCCGAATAGTAACATTCAGTCCTTCACATGGCGGCATTAATATTTAGTTTTTTTATTTCTTTATATCAATGAAAATAATACATTCTCCTTGTGTGGACATTTTCTTTTTGAAAAGTCTGTTGTGTAGACCGTTGATAAAGGAAATATGAAACAAGGTGTAATTTCTAAATCCACTTAAAATAGTTTAAAACATCACAAATACCCTTCATTAATCTTCCATAATACATAGATGTCCATCAATTTGGTAAAAATGTATGTCGCTTTCCCACCCAACTTGAAAAAAAATTGACCTAAAATGAACTCAATTTCAAATGAAATTTACTTTAGAAGGTTGAATTCGGCTTTGTAAGGTATACAGGAGTTTTAGACTCTAAAAATTATTTTTCAACATTAATGCGTAATTGAAAGTTAGTTTATTTCAAATTGCAAGTTACTTCATAATATTAGAAAATATTAGAGGGTATTGCTGACATCTTCAAAAATATGGAGGGAGGGTATTTTTAAACCATCCCGTAAGAGAATGATCGATATTGGAAAAAGCAAATAAACTTTGTGACACTAGTTGAATAGAGTTAGGAAAAAATATGCACTCCGAAAGGTACGAGGAAACACAACACCACCAAAGGATATGGTTTGACCATAGCAAAACAACTTTAGACATTACACTTCACATGCAAAGGACAACCTGTATAAAACATGTGGCTCTGCGTGGTGGCAAATTTTTAATCTTGAAATAACCATAATAAAAATCTTAACGACCTCTTTGATATTAATCAGGATAAAGTAGAAAAAACTATATAAAAAAAGGCAGTTGAGGTTTGTCTGCTTAATAGATTAAAAACCTAGAAATAGTGAATAATACATATAGATAGAATCAGGACAAGGTGAGTTGCATTTCAATAATCATGTTAAAGTCGAATTTTTTTCCAATAATGGCATAGAACATTAAAATTGGATTTTAGAAGAAAAATCATTTTCAAGAATATCAATTCATATATAGACTCGTGATTGTTGCAACCAATCTACAAGAACCTAACCAAATTCAAGATAACGCTCACATAATAAAAAAAAGAAAAACACGACAAATTAACATGAAAGTTCTTTTTTACACTTTGGGTGTACTTTGTTTTTTGGATAAAGAGTCAATTGAAAATAACCTTTCTATATGCTTAGGAGTACAAAGATTACGTACATCCGATCCCCGCTTATTTCACCCAACGTATGAATCTTTTGCATGTGAGATTTCCGGGGTAACATGGACGTAAACGTTAACGAACATAAAAACATAAAAACACATTAAAAAGAAGACTCCTAAGATTTAATAGCCCTTAATGTAGCTTGTTTGACATAAAATGTCATAACCTTGTAATTTTGGCTTACGTGCTAACATAGACCCTTCAATTAATAAAAATTATTTGCTTTAAAAAAGTTTAATTGCCCTTCAAAAACCACAAAAAGAAGGATCTTAAGAAATAATTAGACTTCAAAGAACCCAAAGAAACTAAAACAAAGTATGTAAAGGAGAGCACACCTCCATTTAGCCAAAGTGTGAGAGGCTTCTTATGTGCATGATCATAAGCCTCAACAAAGTAGTAGAAGAGACTCTTCCCACTCTTGCCATCCACATCAATATACCCAGCATATTGCTTGAATCCAACCTTAGGCTGCCCTGGAAGCCTCACCACAAGATCCTTTTCAGGGTAACATCTCACACTTCCAAAACCAAATCCCAACACAAACACCAACAATAACAAAACAGCACCACCCATCTCTTCTTTTTTTCTATACCTTCAACTTTGTTACCACCTTCTTTCCTCTTCTCTCCTTTTTATTATAACACAAGAAAGATAGATGCAAATGCTTTGGACGTGGAGTCCGGAAGTAGGAGTTATCGGTATGTTTGGAAGGTGGCAGGGAAGGAGAGAGAAAGATGGACTCAACCCACGAAACTAACGTTTGGACTCTTCAAAATTAGAAAATGGTTGGGTGTAGTTTTAATGAATCTTTATAATGGTAACGATGATAACAACATGTGCACCAAATAAAGGTGTTTTCTCCGGCTTGCACGTTACTTACAACTGTTAATTTGTTTTGTTCTAATAACAATACAAGTACAAAATTAAAGGTAGTAAAAAGACCATTTACAATCATATTATAGTTTTATTGTTAATTAGAATAAAATTTCATTTTTTAATTCCTTAAATTTGGTTGGCTAACATGACATAAAGTATTGATATGCATATATCGGGGTATTGTTTATAGTATGATTGAAGTTTGTTTACTATTAAATTATCAAAATATAGACTATCATTGATTCGATGAGAATTACTGATGGGTACATAGTGTTGTAAAAGTATTAAGGAAGATCGACTTATTTTGTTAAACGGGATAGTTTGGGATCGAGATGCGTTCGTTTTACCAACTAAGGTCAATTAATTCAACGGATTATGAGACCTAAATGGTCAACTCCTTTGACTATTAACCTCATGGATTGAGTCCATCTGTTTGGGTAAGGAAGGTTAAACAGTGGATGATCGCAGTCTCCTCCGACATACACAATGTCAGCTCTTATGCATGGGGGTAGAGAGGTGTACCAGTGTGAGATCCTAATCCTAATTGAGTTTTAATTGTTGATTTGGTGGTGTTTAGGAGAAGATTAGATTGGATGGTTGAGATGGATTGGAGATTGGATGGATGGTGAGGATTAAAGTGGTGGAGAGTATTTGAGGTGATTTCTCTCTCTCACACACACTTTCTCTCACGTCTCTCTATCTCACACTCTCTCATGTCACACTCTCTCCCTCAGTGTTGTGTCGGCGAGTGGAGGTGATCTCCGACAAGGTTGAAGTGGTCGACGTCTTTCGCTTGTGGAGGTGAGTTGTTGGTTGCTAAACTCATCCCTTGTTCTTCTTCTTTCTCTCTCTCAACCTATCTCTTTTTCAGTGGTTGTGGTCGGAGTAGAGATTGACGGAGGTGGGGTTGTGGTTGTGAAACAATGAAGAGGTGTGATCGTTGATCGAGCGAGAGGCGTGTCGGTGGATCACATTTTGGGGAGAAGTGCTCGTGGAAGCGCCGTCGAGGTTCTTCGAAGGTTTCTTCAAACCTTCACGGTATGTCAAACTTGTCGTTGTAGCTCACTTTTGTGGTGTGAGTATTTCGATGTCGACGGTAGGCCGAAAGGCTAGTCGCAAGCAAGTGTGCAGTAGATTTTACTGCTGGATCGGTCGATCGGTTGGTGCAAATGATCGACCGTTCCTAATGAGAATTCAGGTTTCTGCCTCACACCGGTCGAACGATGCCCTTGGGCGGTCGACCGTTCCTAATGAGAATTCAGGTTTCTGCCTCACACCGGTCGAACGATGCCCTTGGGTAGTCCACCGGTTGTGCATTTGAGGCAAGACTGGTTGGTTTCGGTCGAACGGGGCCCCTTTGCCATTCGACCGTGTGCACTATTGTAGGTTGGTTGGGGCGTTGACAATCCAAACGATTGACCGCCTGTTTGACTCGTCCGACCGATGACAGAAGTTGAATAGTGTTTAGGTTCGACCGATGGTGGTTCGGTCGACCGGTGTTGTTTGGACACATGGTGGATATTACTGGTGGAATTCGATCAACTGAGAGTGCTCGGGGGTTCGACCGTTGATGATGTTGAGCGATGGTGGATTTCACTGGTGGGTTTTGGTCGAACGGGTCCCCCTTGTTGTTCGACCGATTGGTCATTTTGTTCGTTGAGCCTAGGAGGCGACTTTCTAAACGGTCGATAGGTCCCTGACTTTGGTGCGACCGAACATGTGTTGTTGGTGGGAATTTTTCGACCGATGGAGTGTCGGTCGAGGCAATTGCCCTGTTTTAGTGAGATTCGGTCGACCGGGACAATTGGTTCGGTCAACCATTTTGTGTCCAGTTTTGCGCGTTGGAGGTGCGGTGGTTATGGTCGTCCGTGTGAGGCGAGTTGTGGTGCCGATGTTCTTCCGGCAACAGTGCTAGTGAGCACGGGTGTTGCGGTGGTTGGGTGAAAGAGCCTTGGAGACCTGTAACTATTGTGAGAGTTGCGATTGGGTAAAAAAGTCCTGGAGCCAAGCTAGTCTGTGCGGGGTTAGGTGAAAAGGCTCTGGAGCTCCGTAGTATGTCATGGTTGGGTGAAAGAGCCCTGGAGCCTGAGTATGGACCGTGTGATAAGGGTTGGGTGAAAAAGACTTGTAGTCCTTAGACGTTCGGGTTGGGTGAAAAAGCCCTGGAGCCCTGGTCGTGTCGTGGTAGCTACCGTTGGGTGAAAAAGCCCTGGAGCCTGCTTGACGACGTTGAGTGTTGCGGTGGTTGGATGAAAAAGCCCTGGAGCCATGTGGCGGTGGTGTGTGTTGTGGTTGGGTGAAAAAGCCCTTGAGCCCAGCCTTGTTGTTTGTGTTTTTCTTTGTTGATAGAATTGCATGCTAGAGTGTTTCAGTTTCTTGCATTGTAGAGTTTTGCATTCGGAGTTTCCTTCAGGAAACTCAGGCATTGTTGCATGTTTGCTTTCAGGTCGTAATCGGCGTTAGGGGGTGGTGACCGAGGAGAGGAGCGCCGCTACCAGATCCAACTTTCACTCGTTTAAGGTCGGAGTGATTACTTGTATTTATTGTATAGCTTTTTGATGTAATCACACTTTTGAAATACTCGGATATATATATTATATATTGGTGCACCTGTCTTCTAGTATTTGAGTAATATCCTCTGTTTGATTTTATGTTATAAAATTTTAAATTCATCCGCTATGTGAGGTTGTTACAACTTGGTATCAGAGCGGTCGGTCCGGTGTCCTTATCCAATGAAACCACCCTTAGAGTTTTAGAGTCTGCATGAGTTCATGCATTCATGGTTTTGATTTGTGTTGTCTTGTTTGTGTATAGATGCCTCTGAGACGCGTGAGACTTCCCCAACGGGACCGTAGCACCAGTGATGATACTGGGGGCACAGACTGGGCAGAGGAGCGGTGGATGCTCTATGACACGGTGGAGTGACTGGGTGCGATGTTGGATCGCCAGGTTGGCAGAGGAGAGTCTGCCGCGGCAGGAGCGATGCTCTACCTTCGATGGTAGAGGCAATTATGAGGCTGCAGATGATTGGGTCCTTAAGATTCATGAGATTTTTCAGGCGATTGAGCGCCCTCCCGAAAGGAAGGCAGGCATGGCAACATATGTATTGGGCGGGGACGCGTCGAACTGGTGGAGGACCACATCTGTGGTGGTGTTTGAGGAATGGACTTACATCAGCTAGGAGGACTTCTTGCGGGAGTTCATTGACCAGTATTTCCCAGAGCATGTCAAAGATGGGAGGAGAGAGGAGTTCATGACCCTCGAGCTCGAGCAGGGAGAGACGACCCTGACATAGTATACCCGGAGGTTCAACGCGCTGGAGCGTTACTGTCCGGAGATTTGTGTGATGCCTATGTATTGGGCGTGGAAGTTTGTACGGGGATCAGGAAGCACCTCCATACTCAGGTGACATACAGTATGCCACATACACTGATCGATGCTGTGAGGTTTGCCACGATCATCGATCAGGACTATCAGCAGAATTATGCTGAGGCCAAGAGAGCACAATGGAAGGTCAGTGGACGTCCAGGTGCTCCACTAGCAGAGAATCCGGGCAAGAGGCCCTGGATTGGAGGAGGAGGAGGTGTGCAGAGGTTGTGGTCGAGTTCACTCGGGAGAGTGTTGGGGCCGTTCTGGAGTTTGTCATGGGTGTGGCAAGCCAAGCCATTTCGTGCGGGATTGTCCGAGTAGGCCGAGTGGGTGCAGCAGACATCCGAGGCCGCCAGTAGAAGGCAGAGGTCGCCGTCCTTTTGCGCCACCACAGCAGGGTCAGAGGACTGGACGAGTCTTTACCATCCAGGCAGATGAGGCGAGAGACGCCAACACAGTGGTGCAAGGTACGCTCTTTGTTGCTAGGTTTGAGTGCTAAAGTGTTGTTTGATTGTGGGGTTATACATTCGTTCATTTTGGAGAGATTCGCGAGTGTGTTGGGTTGTACCCCTGCGATGTTGACTGCCACATTGGAAGTCAGGACACCCTTGGGTCTGGTGGGCATTGTGGGGAGCTTCCTCCCCGACGCCACGATTGTTTCTGAAGATCAAGAGTTTCCAGCCGACCTGATCTTGTGCCGGGAGAAGAAGATTCGGATCCCGAGGAAGGGTCTACCTGATGTATTGATCAGGGGGACGAAGGACAGAGGAGGCAAAGTAGTCGTATCAGATGTGAGGGCACAGAAGTTGTTGCAGCAGGGTTGTAGAGCTTCCGTGGCCACGCTAGTAGTTCCAGATCCAGAGGCGAGGAGATTGGAGGACATTGAGATAGTCCAGGAATTTCCAGAGGTATTTTCTGGCGATGTCTCCGAGTTGTCGCCTCAGAGAGAGATTGAGTTCGGTATTGATTTGGTAGATGGGACTACGCCGCAGTCGAAGGCGCCGTATAGGATGACACCTGTTGAGCTGGCAGAGCTGAAGAAGCAATTGCAGGATCTGATGGATACTGGGTTTATCCGACCTAGTGTCTCTCCTTGGGGAGCACCGGTACTCTTCGTGAAGAAGAAGGATGGATCACTGCGGATGTGTACTGATTACAGGATGCTGAACAAGGTTACTGTTAAGAATTGGTATCATTTGCCCATGATCGAGGACTTGTTTGACCAGTTGCATTCAGCTAAGGTGTTCTCGAAGATTGATCTGCGATCTGGTTACCATCAGTTGAGGATCAGAGAGGCAAATGTGCAGAAGACATCTTTCAGGATGAGGTACGGGTATTACGAGTTTTTGGTGAGGTTGTTCGGCTTGACGAACGCACCTACATTGTTTATGGATTTGATGAACAAGACGTTCAGTCAGTACCCCGACTGGTTTGTGATTGTCTTCGTGGACGATATTTTGGTCTACTCGCCAGATGTGGAGCAGCATCGGGAGCACATGAGAGTTGTACTTGGTATTTTGAGAGATCATCAGTTGTATGCCAAGTTTTCGAAGTGCGAGTTCTGGCTAAGCAGTGCTACCTTTCTGGGACACATTGTATCGGGAGCTGGGATTTCAGTAGATCCAGCGAACATTGAGGCCGTGACGCAGTGGAGAGTCCCGACTAGTGTGGCGGAGTTCAGGAGTTTTGTGGGTCTGGCAGGTTACTATCGCCATTTTATTCAGGATTTCTTCAGGTTGGCTTCACCTGTGACGGCTTTGACGCGGAAATGGGTCAAGTTCGTGTGGTCCCAGAAGTGCGAGGACAGTTTCCCGGAACTGAAGAGTCGGCTGACGACTGCTCCAGTTCTAACACTTCCCAGTTGCAGCGGTGGGTTTGTGATTTACAGTCACGCGTGAGGCGTTGGGCTGGGATGCGAACTCATGCAGCACGGGCAGGTGGTTGCGTACGCTTCGAGACAACTGAAAGTTCACGAGAGGAACTACCCCACTCATGATTTGGAGTTGGCAGCAGTGGCTCACGTTTTAAAGACTTGGATACATTATCTGTATTGCGAGAAGTTCGAGGTTTTCACAGATCATCAGAGCCTGAAGTATCTATTTTCGCAGAAGGAGCTGAATATGAAGCAGCGTAGATGACTCAAACTGATTAAGGATTATGATTTCACCAACTCGTACCATCCGGGGAAGGCGAATTCGGTTGCAGATGCTTTTAGCAGGAAGGTGGAGGTCACCGCAGTAGGTCTTTGTATCCAGGAGTGGAAGCTGCTCCAGGCGTTGGCCGAATGGAGACCATAGACCGATGAGGACAATTATGGTGGGGCTGAGAGTGGAGCTTCAGATGGTCTCGAGTATTATTCAGGCTCAGAGTTCGGATGATGATTTAGCTGGGTTGTTGCAGTTAGCTGCCAGAGATGGATCAGACTTCAGTATTGGAGTAGATGGTGGCCTGAGATTCAGAGGTCATGTCTGGGTGCCGAAGGGAGGAGATCTGAGGAAGGACATCTTGGAGGAGGCACATAGATCCCGTTATTCGATGCACCCGAGCATCACAAATATGTATAGAGATCTTCAGAGAATTTTTTGGTGGAAGAGGATGAAGATGGAGATAGCAGAGTTCGTTGACAGATGTCTGGTTTGTCAGCAGGTGAAGATTGGGAATCAGAGACCTGCAGGACCGATGCAGAGGATCGAGCTTCCAGAGTGGAAGTGGGAGCACATGACGATGGATTTTGTCACCGGGCTGCCAAAGACGAGAGGATTCCATGATGTGATTTGGGTTATAGTCGATCGACTGACCAAGTCGGCATACTTCTTAGCTATCCAGACCACTTTACCTCTGGAAGGTCTAGCTAAGTTGTATATTGAGAAGATTGTCAGACTTCATGGAGTGCCTGTGAGTATTATTTCTGATCGGGATCCTAGGTTCACTTCCAGATTTTGGGAGATTTTGCAGCAAGCTCTGGGGACTTGATTGAAGTTCGGTACGACATTCCATCCGCAGACAGACGGTCAGTCTGAGAGGACCATCCAGGCGTTATAGGATATGCTACGGGCTTGTACTCTGGATTGGGCAGGACATTGGGATGAGCATTTGTCGTTGATAGATTTTGCCTACAACAACTACCATTCGAGAATTGGGATGACACCGTACGAGGCTTTGTATGGGAGACCGTGTAGATCACCGGTATGCTGGAGTGTTGTAGGCGAGCGACAGCTAGTTGGTCCTGAGATTGTGCAGATGTATGCGGAGAAAGTTGATGTGATCAGGCAAAGACTAGCGACAACTCAGATTAGGCAGAAGAGCTACGTTGATAGGCGTAGGCGAGAATTGAGGTTTGGAGTGGGCGATCATGTCTTCCTTTAACACAGACGGCCCACCCATGGGGCAAGCGGCTTATCCAGACGCCTAGATTTTTTGATTTTTTTAATTTCGATTTTATTTTTGTAGGTTCCGTTGGAAGATTTCAGTGGTGATGGAGTGGATTACAATGAGTTATTTCAAACTGCACAAATCTTTGCAACAATCGATGAAGCAAGTAAATGGGTCAAACAAGTAGCTATCGGAGCTGAGTTTTTATTGGTCGTGTCGTCGTACAAAACAAGATCAGATAGTCGGATGGATTGTTATTTGAGATGCGACCGGCGAAATCAAATGGAGTCTCGGGATATGGACACCGCATTTCGAAGAAACACCAAAAGAAAGGGTTGCGGTTGCCGTTCTTAATAAAAGTGGTGGAGCGACGAGATCGTGATGGATGAGTTGTGGTTTTTAATAGTGGTCACGGACATCACAACCACATACTGACAGTTTATCCAGAGGGTCATCGTCAAATTAGTGGTCTAAGTCCTGGGGCGAAGAAGATTGTTCGTGATATGACTGAGGTGCAAGTAAAATCACGGAACATCTTGAAGGCAGTAAAAGAAAAATTCCCGGAGGACAATCCAAATCAAAGGCATATTTATAATTTCAGAGATGACATGAGGACGACAAAATCTCAAGACCGGAATCCCGTCTAGCAGTTTCTCTATCAAGCAGTGCAGTGTGAGTACTTACATTGGATTATGGCGGATCCAGAAACTAATGTCGTCACTCATGCTTTTTTGGCACATCCGACGTCAGTCCAGTTGTTGCGGACATATCCTTTCGTTATCTGCATGGATTCGACTTACAAGACGAACAAGTATAAGATGCCTTTGTTCGAAATGATTGGGGTCACACCAACAAACATGAATTTCCTTATCGGATATGCGATTTTGATGGATGAATCTTACTCCAGTTACCTGTGGGTGATGGATAAGTTGCGAGATCTGTTATTGGGGACTGTCAGCCCGACTGCAATAATAACAGACCGGGAGTTAGGCCTTATCCGACCGGTGAGAGAGGTTTTTCCTGACTCTGCTCATTTACTCTGCACATGGCACATCAACAAAGACGTATTCAACTACGCATACCACGTATTCAGCAAGAATAAACAGATGGCAGAGACTTTGAGGCGTGGAACATGGAGGAAAATCATGCTTTCTACTTCAGAAGCCGAGTATGATAGAGCTTTGTATGCTCTGAAAGATTTATATAGATCGTGGCCGGCTATCACGGAGTATCTGGACACCACGTGGTTGGTGCATAAAGAAAAGTTTGTGCTGAATTAGACGAACAAAATCCTTCATTTTGGGAACACCACGAATTGTAGGGTCGAAAGTGCTCATTCGGCTCTAAAAGAGTGTATTTCTACATCGACTGCAGCTCTTGACACTCTTTTCGAGCGCGTCAACGCGGCTATTGAAATGCAGCTGACGAATATTCGAAACTTTCATGAAGACTCGAGACGGCAAAATTTAACTAATTTCGGACATCCTCTATATCGTCACATAAATGGTCGAGTTTCGCATCATTGCTTGCAATTGCTGAGTCAGGAGGTGAAGAGAATGCAACAGTTAGATGATGAAGTTGAATATCGTTGTGAGTGCGCTTTTCTGACTTCTCATGGGATACCTTGCGCATGTACCATCCGCGGATGTCTTGAATCAGACAACGGAATTTACTTAGAGCAGATTCATCCGTTCTGGAGGACACTTGTCATTGGGGAAGGAGCCGGGAACCCAGAGTTTGTGTCTCAGGCAGCTCAAGACGCCGAACATTTTCGCAGCCTGGTTGATGAGATTGCAGGAAGTGACCCTACCGTAATTCGATCTGCCTCTCGGGTTTTATTTGAGCAGCTACACCCCAAACATTCGAATTTCAGAGAGCCTGCAGAAAAAACAAAGCTACGAGGTCGACCAAGGGGAAAGTCGACACGACGGGACCCTAGTGCGTTTGAGTATGCTGAGCGAGGTCGTGGTCGATCTTCAGGTAGTGGGAGCAGAGGTCGTGGTCGATCTTCCGGTAGTGGAAGCAAAGGTCGTGGTCGATCTTCTGGTTCTTCGTCTGTAAACATGATGGGAGGATCAGGTATACCATATATTTATTGTTATTATAATTTTGTTATTTATTTCAGTAAATATGTATCTTCTGTTATTATATGTAACTGCATTTTTTGTTTATATTGTAGTGACTGGACGGATTGACGTAGACGACTTCCCATATGTGGATAGAGTTCCAGGAATCATTATGCCATTCCTAGAGCGGTGGAATGATGTATACGTCGTGATGGAAACTGTGGATTTCGATGTGTCGCCTATGTTTTTCACGGTGGTGAAGACAATTGGCAACTCGCCCGTCGTTCGATTTCAAATGAGATAGCTGCGAACCCATCAATTTATGAGCACGTATACTACAACGGTGTGGCGCAGGCTCGTCACCGAATTAATTGGGGCGGGGGACCTTGTGGCGAGAATCACTACATGGAGACGTGGACGGACTTGTTCCCCATTGCAAATTTTTACAAGTGTGCAGTTATGTTCTTCTCTCTCGGAAATGATGGTTCGTTGTACCCATGTCTTACAGTTCTACCTTGGGAGAGCCCACCTACCGTGACGAGACCATGCAGAGAGTTGATTATTGCTCATTTAGGGAGTTACACTCATTACATTCGTTTGGAATTGTCTGAGGGATTCCCCGTGCCTCCTATAGAGACTCTGTGGTTTCAAATACGAGATGAGAGTGTTATTGGATGGGAGCTGGAGTACCAAAATAGGATAGCATATTGGCAACAATTATGTAATATGTATTGATATGTTTGTACAATTATGTAATATGTTTTGATATGTTTGTACAATTATGTAATATGTTTTGATATGTTTGTACATTATATAGTGTTGCTTTATATAGAGTTGCTTTATTATGTAATATGTTTTGATATGTTTGCTTTATTTGCATTATATATAAGAGTACGACAGGTTAGCAAACACAAATAAAAATAATAAGCGTACGACAGATAAGCAAACACAAATACAAATAATAAGCGTACGACAGGTTAGCAAACACAAACAAAAATACAAATAATAAGCGTACGACAGATAAACAAATAGAAATGCAAATACTCATCAGCCTACTCATCATCCGAATCATGGTCGGAGATGCCTAACTGAGTATGCCACGACTGTATCAAGTCATCCAAATCTCCGCATGCAGTTCTCATGTCCTCGTCCGGCAGCTCATCCCTCCTCTGCAGGAATGGCTGCACAACCCGTATCATCTTACCCATCCACTGCATATAACATTAACATTAGCGTACATTAACAAAATATACAGTAGAAATAAATATAAATAAAATGAAAAAATTACCAGATCGCCACACGTCCTATCTGGTGGTCGATCTGCTCTCCGGGAGGCACCACGGACGATGACAGGATGTGAGTAACTACCGAACCAATCAAGATAACGTGCATCACACTCGGAGGGGTCGCGACTACGTCTGAAGTCGCCAAGGAACAATCGGCATGGTCTCGGAAATGTCCGCCAAGTCGATTCTGCTGTCGAAGCGGGGAACCTGACGTCGTACGTCGCAGACCGCACCGCATGCTCTGGGGTCGGGATGTCAACCGGGATCACCTGAACATATCCTAACTGACGTAAGACACGATCGGGCATATAAGACTCTATGATATCTCGATAACGAATAAGGCTCATCAATAAAGTCCTCGGGACCTCCGCTGCTGGGTCAGGACCATATGGTAACCACTCCACCTAAACTTTAACACATTAATAATAATACAAATCAAAATTAAATAAATAAATGGTGTAAAGTTTTATACCTCTGATGCAGTCATCCGATCTAGCCGTGCGCGGATTGAACGCAATCGTCCCTCACTCTTGTCCTCGCTCCAGACGGCCCACATACCCGAACGTGGATGACCCTCCTCGATCATCTTTCGCTCACGATGCGGGCGGAATGCGGGAAAGTACTCGTATATCCACGCCTGCAGCAGCGTAAGACAACCTGCAATCCCAAAACAATCCGCACGGCTAGCTATCCCAAGCTGACAGTACAAGTATGCCAACGTCACTGAGCCCCACGAGTACTGACGAACGGTATCCGGGTCCCTAGCCTCCAATAGATCGCGTGGTCTGACCACTCTTGTCAACAAATAAGACGACTCCGAGCATCAAGAACAGGTACGCGGTCAACTGTGTATCATCGGCCCGCGGAGGTCGTGCCCGTCTGCATAGGTCCTCAAGGGCGTCGATGCCGACACCACCACCACTCCATAAAGTTGTATCTCTCGCCAGACCATCAAGTGTGACACCCAACAACTCTGCCACATAACACCTCAGCTCAGACGTTGACCCCTGAGCATTAACCATACGACCCTCCACAGGAATGCGCAGGATCTGGAAAACATCGTGAAGCATGATTGTCATCTCTCCGAAAGGCATGTGAAAAGTGTTGGTGTCAGGCTGCCACCGCTCCACAAACGTAGAAATCAAAGGCATGTCGAGATAAGGACACATGTTGTACGTTAAGTGCCCCAAATGCGTCGCACTAATCTCCCATCTGATATCAGCACTCAGTGTAGACCGCCAATCCTGTAGTGCTATACATGCTCTGTGCCGATTATGGCACTTCAGAACCTTCCGATCCGCTCCGTCCCATATCCGTCTAGCGATGTGACACCAGAAACTAGGAATGACGCTCCCATCTAAAGGACCACCGGGCGACATACTGCTCACGATCCAAGAATCGTCCTGGACCCTCTTCTTCTTCTGAACGCGGGGATCTACAGTGCACGAGCTCGAATCTCCGGTCGTAAACCTCCCACCCCTACCCTTCCGCACATCCATCCGACAGAAGTAGAAGTACTCGCTCGACCACGTCCTCTGCTATACTCCCCCCGCCTCTCCACCTCTGGGCACTCTAACTCATACGGGCCATCATCGTCGCTCTCGTCGTCGGGACTGTCCACATGCTCATCATCGAAGGAATCATCATCCTCCTCACGACGACGTAATGCCTCTCTCTCTCCCTCCTGACCGAAGCAGATATCCCCGTCTACGTGGATGACGCGGTGCTGAATCATCATTTAAAGAACTGAAGGCGTGTAATGATATTGACTTGCCTTTCCTTCCACTGTGACCCGATGATTATTAATTGAAATTTTAAATACAAATTTGTTAAATTTGTTAAACTAAATTATCATATTTATCACAATTGTTAAACTAAATCAAAATTTGTTAAACTTAAATATCACAATTGTTAAACTTAATAACAATTTGTTAAATTAAATTATAAGATTTATCACAATTTATTAAAGTAATTATCAGATTTAATAATTAAAAAAAATAAAAAATGTGGCGGCGTCTGCGAGAGACGCCTCCCGCATGGTGAAGGCGTCTGTCGGAGACGTCTCTTCCTTCGGGGAGACGTCGGGGGGGGGGGGGGGGGAGTTGTTGACTCGGACGCCCACCCCATGCGGGGGGCGTCTCCTGCGGACGTCCACAAATTTTTTTAATTTTTTTTTTTGAAAACAAAAAAAATACGTAATGTTACTGTATACGAGTACACCGGGGGAACTGTTGGCTGTTTGTCTGGCCTCCGAGACATTCGTGATCTTCTGTAGTAGGTATAAGAAGAGAAAGTTGTGAGAAAAGAGTGAAATGATGAGATATATAAGCAAGAATATGAGGAAGGGCAATTTGGTAATTTCAACGGAAGATTTAAGTAATTTTGAGACGAATTCAGCTATTTTATTGTCTAATACAACATGATTAACCATTAACATCGAAACAATACTTCTAGGGCTGTCAAGTTCTGCTCGGGATCGATAGATCGCTCGATGTTCGCTCGATTTTGCTCTGATTTTGCTCGAAATTGCTCGGATCGGTTAGTAATGAGCCGAGCACGAGCAGACCCCGTTCGCTCGATACTCGCTCAATTATAGCTCGAAACCTGATTACTATATCCAATTATTTGATTAACCTGAATATTCTATCCAATTACCCGATCGGTAAAGTGTTAAACTCATTAAATAAACTAATTTACCAAACCCAACAATTTATTTAACAAACCAAACCAAAATACTCATTAGAATCAAAATCATATTAGTACTAAACTTTTCATTTTTTTCATTATTATTATTTTTTCTCATTTTTTTCTACACCAAAAGTTCAAATAAATTAAGGTTTGGGTCAGGTAGATGATCTTATTTATAAGATGTTGATGTTGTGAGTTGTTTTACAATTTAGAAGATTGTGTTTGATTTTAATATTGTGTTGATTTTGTTTGATCCAAGTGTATAATCTTATTTATAAGATGTTAATGTTGTCGTATAATTTATAAGATTGTGTTTTATTTTAGGTGTTAATTTTAAAATTGTGTTAGTAACTATTATTATATTTGTCTTAAGTAATTTTATAATTTACTTATTAGGACAACATTATTAGGAATTCAATACCAAAAAAAAAAGTTTAGGTTAACGAGCCGCTCGTGAGCCGCTCGCGAGCAGATCGAACCGAGCATGAGCAGAATTTTCCGCTCGAAACCCTTAACGAGCCGATCTTGAGCAGACTTGGATAACTCGTTTAGAGATCGATTACACCCCTAAATACTTCAAAGTCCAACCTGCCAAGTGCCAACAAAAAAATCGTAACAGGCAGAAAGCATTTCATTTTTCAATCTGGGTAAAAAAATAAAAATAAAAATAAATCCCCCTACCCACTGCCACCCTCCTCTTCCCCGACATCACCCACCCAACCCAAACCCAATGGTAGGCAACAGAATCAACCCGAATCCCCTCTAACCCCCCAATTTTTTCCGATTCCCCACCAAACCCTACCAATGGTCCGCATCCCGGGGCTATCCCGGTTCCAATCGGACGCCCCTTCCCCACGCGAGATCACCAAAACCCTCCCCGTCGACGGCGGCGGCGAGAACGGGTGGCTCATCCGCTTCTTCGACTCCGCCTTCTTCTGCGAGTGGATCGCCGTCAGCTATCTCTACAAGCATGACCACCCCGGCGTCCGCGACTACCTCTGCAACCGCATGTACACCCTTCCCGTCCCCGGCGTCGAGGCCTACCTCTTCCAGATCTGCTACATGCTCGTCCACAAGCCGAGTCCGTCGCTCGACAAGTTCGTTATCGACATGTGCGCTAAGTCGATCGGGATCGCGCTGAAGGTGCATTGGTTTCTCATGGCGGAGATGGAGGACTCGGAGGACAGAGAGGGGATTAGTAGGATTCAGGAGAAGTGCCAGATTGCGGCTACTTTGATGGGGGAGTGGCCGGTGCTCGTTAGGTCGGTTTCTGCTCCGGTTACTCCTGCCGCTGGGAAGGGGAATCCGGTGCTTAATAGGTTGTTGTCGTCCAAGCAGAGGTTGTTGTCGCTTGCGTCGTCTCCGTTGTCGGGTGGTAGTCCGAGTCATGAGGAGAGCGCGAGTGGAAATAGGAATGAGAGAAGTGAGAAAGGTGGGAGTGGGAACGTTGCAAACAGAAGTGATAAAAGCAGTGGTATTGTTGAGAACAGCAGTGAAGGTGGCGCTGCGGGTGGAAGCAACGAGTGTTGTAGTGTCAATAGTGATGGGAGTGGTAGTGGTGGTAATGTTGCTAGCAAGGGATCGTCTCCATTTGAGGATAACAAGATGTTCAAGAAGTTGTCATCTTTTCCTGGGCCGAAGATGAGGGATGCATTGCTTTTCAGGAAGTCTTTGGATAAAGGGAGTGAGGATGGGGGAGATAAAGAAGGGTTCTTTAAGAGGCTACTTAGGGACAGCAAGGATAAAGAGGAAGACGGAGATAAGGAGGGTTTCTTCAAAAAGCTGCTCAGAGATAGTAAGGATAAAGAGGAAGAGGACAACGATAAAGATGGATTCTTTAAGCGATTAATTAGGGACAGTAAGGATAAGGGTGAGGAGGATTCAGATAAAGATGGGTTTTTTAGGAGGCTCCGTGGTAGCAGTAAAGATGAGGATGAAGAAATGGTTTCAAGTTCCGATGGTCTTTTTAAACGATTTTTTCATGATAACAAGGAGGAAAAGGTAGGAGAGAATGATGAGAAGGAGAGTTTCTTTAAGCGGTTGTTTAAAGAAAAGCAAGATGAGAAGAAGAAAGCTGAACATAGCAATGCAGGTGAGGAAGAAAAAGAAAATGGAATTCATGAGGAAGAGGATAGCTCAGATTTCTTGTCATTTCGGAAATTGTTTAGAGTGCACTCTGAGGAAAACAAACCCCTAGTTGCTGCTGAAAATGGTGAGCCAGCAACGTCTTTGGAGAGCAGCCCAGGAACAGAAAGCTTCTTCCAGAGACTTTTTCGTGATAGGGATCGTTCCGTGGAAGATTCAGAGTTGTTTGGTTCAAAGAAAAACAAAGAGGTAATCACACTTGTGACACGGGGTTGCCATATTTGCACCGTTTCTTTGTATCTTTTTAATTATGGTAAACTCCATGTTTTCATTGTCGTATTTCTGAACAAGTTCCTTGATGACAAGCCTAATTCCTAATGATGTTATTGTCTTTTTCGCTTGAATATAATCTATAAAAGAGCTTCCCTTTTGGTGAGGACCAGTAGGTACATCTGGATTGTTTTGAATTTGCTGAGGGTGGTTTTAAAGTCCACTGAAGGGAGGAAGTGGTCAAAAAAGATCTAAAAGATTGGAATGTTCCTCGGGAATTTGCATTGGATAGAAACTCGTGGAAGAAGGCGATTCACGTGCCTGAATCGTGACTCTTTAGAGTTTCATTTTTAGCATACCCCAACTAGTTTGGGATTAAAGGTTTTGTTGTTGTTGTTGGTTCTAGAGTCCACTCGAGAAAAATATACAAATTAAAACTGATAACTGGAAAAATAGCAAGCAAATGAGGTGGTTCTCAAGCCAATGATATTATGATGTGAGACTTCGTTGGTTGTTGAAGCAATCAATTGTACTATATAGGCATTTCTTGTCATATACACTAGTGGCTTAATGGGGATTATGTTAGTATTAAAGGAGCCTATTAGCCATGGATGTGGATCTTATTCAGTAGAAATGCTATATATATATATTAGAATAAAGAACAATAAAATCGATACTCTTACAAATGGTCCAACCTTAAATTTTTAGACTGAAAAACTACCATGAGTTCTCCTGAATGTCTAGGGTATATAGGCCTTGTAATAGAGCTATGAGCCTCATTTTAGGTTGAACGTGTTCCATAGTAATGTTGTTTTACTCCATTTTGTATTTGATTAACTACGTTCAGAAAACAGGTTTGAAAGAACTTTTTTTAGGCTATTATACACTAAAGCTAAAAGCTATTTAGGCTATTGACTCTTCCAGCTGAGATGGATCTGATAATCACCATCACAATCTCATATATTTTTCCTCTCTTTACTCAATAAAGAAACAAAAACAAAATCCCAGTACTTCCACCAGATGCTTTTGCATAAGCATACGGAGATGTTAAGAAGTTTTTTTTATTTAGCATAGTATCTGGTGCCAAGGTATCAATCTTTCACTTTTCTTTCTAACATAGTTGATGGGGCTTAATGATCCAGTTCAACCACTTTTAAATATGGCACCACTCTGAAAGATTCATGGCCGCATACCAACTGAAATTCTCTTGCAGGGAGGTTTTTGTTCCGTTTAAGTTTTCTAAGGAGAATGGTCAAGAAGACTAAAATGTCATGGTGGTTTAATATGGAAAAAAGAAGTTTCAATTTATCCCTCTGGAAATATGTTTTGGAACCATCAAATTAAATATCCTCATTGTGCTTCGAAAACAACATTATCTATAGTGACGCTCATGTATGTCACTGTCACCATGTTGAAGGGCTTTGAACATTTTGGGTGGGGTGGGGGCAAATTAGAATCGGCAGGGGTGGTGGTTTGTGTTTCATCCTTTTTGGTGCTACGGCATAATGCTGAATGGTAAGTGTTTTAACCTACGTAGGGTATATTACATTGTATTGCATTGCCAGTCTTTATCCTGTACTACTACTACTGGCCCACTTATTGGGTGGAACCCCTCAGCAGTTGGATAAGGACAGACTGGTACTGATTTGGTGGTCATCTTATTAATTCAAGTCTTTGTGAAATTGTGAATATCATCCGGGTCCTTGTCCCCACAAGGTTAACTTGTAAATGTTGTGGAACAAGTATGCTCCTCACAAGATCTAATTCTTGTGCATGGCTTGTGCATCATTGAAGAAGTCCACTAAATGATCTGTGTGGAGTTCCAATTTGTGCTCAAAAGAATGGGAAAAGAGTGGGCATCTGTTTTTGCAATTGTGATCTGGAAAGGGAGCATTTATTAATTTGAAAACTGATACACCGGAACTTCTGGCACACATGGTGGAGGCAATGTATTCAAAACATATATCGGATGTGTCATTTTTACATGATAAAGCCATCTTTCAAAATTAGTGCGTCAAATTTGTTATAATTTGTTACATCACCAATTAATTTGGCCAAAAGACAGGGTGGACAGCTGAGTAGGGATCTCATGCACCACTGATGCCATACTTTGAATGAGCACCTGATAGTTATGTTATGGAAGACGGTTTGTTTCGATCTTACTTTGTCCCCGATTAGGTAATTGGTCTGCCTAACTCCTTGTGGGCTGATTGAATATCATGTTTTTATATTGCTTATGTTTATTGATCAAAATTCACAGACAGATCGACAATGGCAGGCCATTCGTTATAACATGCACGAATAACCCCCATTCTGACCCATTTCTTAAACATTCTCTTGTAGAAGATATTACTCTGAATTATCTAATTTCCTAGCATAAAACAGTGACTTGGTAGTGTATGTGGGTAATACCTATTTAAAAATGGTTTTTATAGGGTTTTCTTGACTTCCAATGGTTGCTGATCAGAATCATTTTTTATTTATGGTAAAGCCTTATTTTTAATTGTCCTTTGACAGAAGCGTCCGGGTTCACCGAGACAGCAGAATGATAGGAGTTCAAAGCCTCCTTTGCCCAATGCAACAACTTCACAAATCCGCAAAGGAATATATCATTCTTCGTTGGAATTTGTCCAATCCTTGTGTGATACGTCATTTGGTTTGGTTGACGTATTTCCTGTTGAAGATCGAAAAAGTGCTCTTTGTGAGGTTACATAAGTTTTTTGTTGCATATTATTGGTATTGAAATCACAAATGATAGTGATTTATAATTGTCAACCAGATGTTTATACTGCTGTTTTCTTGTTGTTCATGTAGTCTCTTGCAGAGATAAATTCACATATAGCTGACGCTCAAAGTAGTGGAGGTATAGTACCATAGTCTGCGGAACTCTTTTTGGGTATTCTTTTAAGTATCTCAATTTCAACATGATAATGTTTTTTTATTAAATTTTTGATTTTAGTTGTTAACTCAACAATGACGGATGGAAAACCTTTTCGTCCAGCTACTAACACAGTTGGACTTTTTAGGGGTTTGTTTTCCAATGGGCAAGGGAATGTATCAGGTTATCAATATACCAGAGGGTGAAGCTGTTCTTCTGAATTCTAGAGAAAAGGCTCCATACTTGATATGCGTTGAGGTTCTGAAAAGTGAGGTTCAGAGGTAACATATCATTGTACAATTCTGGTGACATGATTCTATTCCATGCAACTTTTACAATGACAAGTTAAAAAATTATATTGGCTCCACAATCTTTGCAACCAGGTTCTACATCTTGTGGTAGTTGTTGTAGAACTGAATTTCTTATTTAATTACTGCTAAATTAATTTTATGTCTATCATTTTCCCTAGTAACACGAAGGAGGCTTCTGATTCTAATAAGCTATCTAGAGGAGGAATACCCTTAGCCAATAGGGATGCACAGTTGCCAAGGCCTCCTCCATGGGCATATCCCTTGTGGAACCAGCGTGATACTTATGTTGATGGCACTGACAGAATGCTAAAATCTACATCTGAGGCTATAGATCAAGCTATGGCTCATTTATGGGAAGCCAAAATTAAATTTGTTCATGTGAATCTTTCAGTTGAGAGGCGATCGACCGACTACTCAAATTGTGGTGCAGAAACTGAGTCAGGTCAAGATTTTGAAGCTGCTGTTTGGTGTACTTCTTCAACTTCTATTGAAACACTACCTTGCAATTTACCAAATGGATTTAGTTCAGGTCATTCTGCAAGAGGTTCTTATCGGGATCTGGAGTGGGTCACAGTGAGTTTGTCAGCAGTCCCTGGAGTCAACATGGAGGATGTGGATGACCAAGAGCCACCACGGAAGAAGGAGCATCGTCGTGTTCCTAGTACAATCGCCATAGAGGAAGTAAAGGTGCGACTGTAAGTGAGGTGTCTTATATTTTATATTGCATTACTTTGCAATGTCTTCAGATCTTAAATTTATTTTTTATGATGAATTTTATTTTTTGAAAGTTATATATTCTAATTAAAATAACAAATAAAAAGAAACTTTTTACTGGATACTTAATTTCTTAATGACTTATCTGAGAATGTGGCAATCTGCATGTTTGATTGTTGAATGCTGAATTTACTGATCGATTCTTATTATTATTACATGCGTCTATAGTAATCTTCTTTAGCCTTTATGGTTCCAATCAACGTAATTATTGATCTCATTCTGAAACTTATAAAAAAGTGTTTTAGGAGCTTTTCTGGAGAGGCATATCCTGTCTTTAAATAATGACAGTGAGTATTGTATTTCTGTATTGAGGTTCTATGGAATTGTAATTTGTGCCTGTACTTTCAAACCTGCTTTCGAACACGACTGTATAATGACAATGTTTTACCTAAACATCTATTTGAAACTGCTTACATAATAATGCCTGAATGTGATACACTGATGCAAAGACGAAAGGTGTGAGAATATTACTTGCAATGCTAAATTTTGTCAAAGCTGTTTAGAATTAGCCAATTCATATATTTCCCTTTTTCAATTACTCACATTTGTGTTTTTCCTATTTCTTGTATTAACCCTTAATTCCCCCTTCTCAAGTGAAATGGTGTAAATTGCAATTTTCTGTAGGCTGCAGCAGCCAAAGGGCAGGCACCTGCTGGTCTTCCTGTGAAGGGTGCTGGACAAGATTCTTCTGATCAACATCCAAAGGTATGGTGATCTTTTGTTTTCTAAATTTCTACAAATCTAGTATATCAGCTAATAGCTCCTAATAGATGCTCTTGTTCAATCATGAAAGGCGAACAATGGTGGTACTCCAAAGCCAACAGATGCTTTATCAGGTGAACTTTGGGAAGCTAAGAAAGAGAGAATACAAAAATCTTCCGTATTTGGAAAATCACCAGGCTGGGATTTGCGTTCAGTAAGTGACTTATTTGGCACAAAAACATTCATCACATAGCATAAAACTGATATGCTAAGTAAAACCTCATACTTGGTTTCCTCAAAATATGAAGAGAGTTGCGAGACTGGGCACAAATCCTTACCAAAAAAAATCTCAGTTACGTACTCCCTTCAATTTTTTTTATCGGTAGTTACACACCCCCACCCTTGAAATGCTATTTTCAAAGGATGTAAAAATTATTAGATTCCCTTGCCTAATATTGTTGTTTTGACAAAGGGGAATTTGCTAGTTTAAACCACATATATATCGGCCACTTTGATACCATGTATTACAAGGGTGTTTAGTGTTCCCTTAGAGTAGGATTAGTGGAACTCATGAAATAGCGTGGAAGAAAGGTAGACCGACTTGGTACGTTTTAAAACATCACTATCAAATCTCAGGGGTGTCTTGAAACCTTGTAAGTTCATATAAATTACAAAACTCATTTCTTGTTCATTTGGATGTGGTGGGTTAAGATTGGTAGTGGTTTACCTTGGCATCTTGATCCTTTTTTGCTTCTATGTAGACACTTTTATAATTTCTTTTGTTGCCCCTCCATATGCAATTAATTTTTCTTGAGAAAGGCAACCCTAGTGCACCAGGTATCGCGCTGTGAGGTCTGTGGTAGGACATTTTTATGCAACCATCCCCTTGCCTTTTGCAATGAGGTTGTTTCCATGCCTCGAACATGTGACTAGGCCTAAAAATTTGACACGATAACACGACATGAACACGACACGAAAAATCCGTGTCTGGGTTTATTGGTTTTCTTGTTTCCTGTCGTGTTCGTGTTAGATTTTGGGTACACGGATTAATTTCGTGTCTTTTTCATGTCTCCAACTCGTGTACCCAAAAAGTACACGAATGACATTAATATATTGCAAACCTAATATTTCAACACAAAACTTTCCATGGTGCAATGGTTTAAGGTGGCTGGGAAGAAATTAGAGACTAAGGTTCGAATCACTGCCTACCCATTTTTTTTAAATTTGAAAAAACAGGAAAAAAAACACCAAACAGAATCGAACTTGTGCCTAGAACAAACTACAAACCACGACTAGCCACTAAACCAAATGCAATTTACGTATATCACAGATGTTCAAGTGTATTGATAGATCATTTTGCAGTGTTTGGTGCTCAAAAAATTTAGTCCCACATCGCCGGATGTTGATTATCATCATTCACCCCACACTATAAAAGTAACACCACCATTCACACCTCAACCCATTCAATTTGAGCTGGTGCTTCACTTTGTTGGCATGCTCTACTGAAAATGTTAAGAGGAAAACTACATTTTTTTAAATAATTTTTTTGGTTGGTTTTCGTGTTTGTCCGGGTCGTGTTCGTGTTTATTTGTTTGGACACAATTTTTTTTTTCGGGTCGTGCTCGTATCTACTAAATTTGTTTGGTACACAATTGACTCCGAAGGAAACGGTCAAAAAAGATTTAAAAGATTGGAGCGGTCCAATAGACAGTATTTGACCCCCAAAATGTTCCTCGAGAATTTGCATTGGATAGAAACGCGTGGAAGAAGGCGATTCACGTGCCTGAACCGTGACTCCTTAAAGTTTCATTTCTACCCTACTCCAACTAGTTTGGGATAAAAGACTTTGTTGTTGTTGTTGTTGACACGAAAGTATACGACACGACACGATTGCCAGACCTACATGTGACCCTTGGTCACGAAGTAGTTTACCTAACTATATCTCGATGGACCACCCTTTACTATGGCTTGACATTCAACAATAATAAAAATAAATGTTAAGAGTAGTCCCAAAATGACATTGCATCCTACTAGGTGTGTGCAAAAATTTTTAGGTGTTAGAACTCGACATTGTAAACGCCGAGTTCTATAAAGAAATCTATTTCTACACTGTATACATTAAAAGACAAGATCCGCTGCCACCACGTGTTCGCAACGTGGTGGCAGTGGGTCTAGTTTGAGAATTATTTCCCAAAGAAGTCAAATTTGGATTTTTTTAAAATAATTTTATTTCGATTTCCCCTCTAAAATCAATACAAATACACAAGGTGCCAAGGTGGTATAACTATCATCGCTTCCATCTTTGATGTCTTTATTTAAATGTTTTCAGCATTTCTCATAAAATTTTCTTTTTTATTTTACATTTAATAGTGTAGTATAAACAACAATAACAACAAATTCCCATTTAATAGTGTAGTATAAAATCAATAAAAATGTCCAAGGTGGTATAACTTAAACAATAACTTTTTATTTTGTTGTAAAAGCAATATCATATATTATTTTGTATTTTTTAATTCTTGACATTGGAATCATTACAATAAATGTCTAGTTCTATCCAATTGTAAGAAGTTTTTTTTATCGGTGTCCAATTATAAGAAGTTACAATTATCCAATTGTAAGAAGTTAGTCAATGGAGTTTGAGTAAGTTTGAAGTGCTTTCGAGAATTCACAAATTCTTTGCGGAATTTTTGTTTACCATCTCTTTATAATTCTATAATTTGTTCAAACATGTAAATTTATGGAATGTGGTAACTGTTCGTGATTCGGTCATACTTTATCATATCTACATTACCATATGTTTTTGGGTGCTTCAAAATATAATTTGGACTTTGTTGGCGTCAAAATTAAGTGCTAGAATGCTATGCAGTGATATCAATGTGAAAATCTCCCTCGTTGTGAAGTAGAAATGACATGCTTGTCAAATTGGGAAAACACAATTCATGTCATTCGTAAATCTTTAAATCCAAATCCCATTCTTTCAATTGTTTTGACACTCTCCAGTATTGCTTGAAATGTACCTTTGCTCTTGTTGGATTTTAATTTGTTTCATCTTGAAAAACCTGAGGATTAGACATTAACTTGCACTGGAACGTTGGCTGTACAGAAAAATAATCGTTTCTAATATAGCATCTGATGGAATTCTGTTACATACTTACATTAGAGAAATGAGCTTTGTATTGCACTTTACGAGTCCCCTGGGTGGAATTCTGTTACATGCTCCCAGCGCCTCAAAAGAGGCTCCTGCTTGGGCGAGGTAGGGGGTCAGGTGTACACGACCATACCACTATAAAAACAGAGATGTTGTATTCCAATTAACCCAATGATGTGAAATGCAACTGATCATGTGTGCTTTCACAATATATAAGAAATACATATAGTTTAGATAGCGATTTGATATAGTCAATGATGATCCAAATGCCAAAAACAATTTAATCTTTGACACAATGGAAATGGACAAATTCTGTTACTGTGTAACATGCCTTACGAGTAAAATTTTATTAGGTTTCTTTTGCATTTGTTGGTTATAGAAAAAGTTTTTCTTTGGGATGCTTTTATGTTGAGTAATAGGTAGGCTTGGTGGTCTTTTCAAAACTTATTATAATTTTTCACTGTTCTTGGTTTTTCACTTTTGAAAAGATTCCGACTATGTACATGTGAGTAGTTGTTACTGAGTTTATGACTTTATGTTCACATTAGTTACTATTTTGTTATGTTCTCACTTCTCTGTAGTTCTTTATGTTTTATTTGTGATTTGTCTGCAGGTCATTGTTAAAAGTGGTGATGATTGTCGACAAGAGCATCTAGCTGTTCAACTTGTCTCCCATTTTTATGGTAATGAGATGTTTTACAGTTGACCTTCAACATTTCTTCTTTAGTTGATGAAAAGCATGTTGAGTGTCAGTTTGCTTACAATTACTCTGTTCTCTTTCTTAGTCATATCATCCTCTTTTAATTTTTAACCAGATATATTCCAAGAAGCTGGCTTACCATTATGGTTGCGCCCTTATGAAGTCCTAGTGACATCCTCTTACACTGCACTTATTGAGACTATTCCGGACACAGTGAGTTGGTTTTCTGATTGCTCTCAAGGGTATGTTTCCCTATTTAGAAACTTTTTTGACTCTATCTCTATTGCTTGCAGGCATCCCTTCACTCTATAAAGAGTAGGTTCCCAAATGTCACGAGCTTGCGTGATTTTTTCATTGCAAAATATCAAGAAAATTCTCCAAATTTCAAGCTTGCACAGGTATTTTTTCTATTCAAGCAATAATGTTAGTTCGTATGGTGTCAGTACTATTTTCAAAACATTTTAACTTGTCTTTTTAATTTTTTATCCCTTCAATACTGATGATAATCGTGCACATAAATTTCGTAATTTATTTACCATCATTGTTTTTCATTGATCCATGAAGTGCCTAGCGCCTGCAAACAGTGTGATACAAGTGTAGTAATACTGTAGTAGAATCCCCAAGCTTTTCTTCTCTGTTCTCTATAGGTCCCTGGACATTGATCTTGGAATGATAGTATGATACAATTTGAAGTGTGTATAATATGACCAGATGAAAAGAGTCCTTTGTGGTCAGTAGCTTATTACAACCATATGCTGACCCTATGTCTTTTGACCATGATGTAGTAGTTGGTAAATCCCAATTTTTGTACTGCCGACTTATGTAGTCTATGACTTACATTATCTTTATAGAATAAGCCTGTCAGCCTATATTACAATTTGGCCACATCCTAAACCATCAAATTCTAAATTTCTATGACAACCCTACTTATGGTAACCAGTACAACTTATGTAGACGGGACTATCTTGAGCTTATATTGTTTTAGTTCTGTTCTTTGGTCAATGGTAGCATTTTGTGTTGCTCATTGTATTTATAAAAGAGGGAAGGTGTGTTACTGAACAAGTAGGGCTCAATAAAATGTCGTATTCCGAAGTAACATATATAACCATACTAGATTCCTAGGTCACACTTATTGTAAGATGTAGGACTAGCATGAAAACTATCAGCATCACAAGTTCTGGCTGACTTTCTATCTTCACGTCCACGAAACTTGTTGTCTCCCTGTTCCTTCGAAATAGCAAGGATGAAATGAAATTTAATTCAACTGATTTCACACCCAGTGAGTGAGTTATTACTTTTACTAGATAGCTTTCTGTTTTATATATTTTGAAAAGAATATCTTCATACATTTTGTCGTTTCTATACATCTAGCTTGTTTGCCTAGCATGATTTGTCCACTATTGCCTTTTCTTGTAGAGAAACTTCGTTGAAAGCATGGCTGGGTACTCCATATTATGCTATTTGTTGCAGGTACTTCATTTTTATACATACATAGAAAACTATATATACATATTTTTACAATACATACATATGCATGTGTTTGTGTATCTGTATGTATGCATGTCCGTGTATACTCTGCCTGCATAATTTTTTCCCGCAACAGTATCACCTATTAAAACATTTTCTAAATGAAGTTTTGAATTCTGCAATTGTAATTTGTATAATACTTTATATCTCCTTATGGCTTATGCCTTATGTATTCTTTACGATAACTTTCATGGTATTTGACATGAATTATCATTGATATCGTTGCCTGAGAAATAGAACTCACTAATTGTGAACTTAAGGGTCAAAACCTGGGTTCGGTGAATTGTAGTTGGCCTCTAATGCATAAGCGTTGGGCTTGCTGTGGAGACCTCTTTCATGGTGTAAGTGCATTTATCGGGCTTCTTCTTGATCCATTTCGAGATTCTCCATGTTGATATGAAGGGTTCCACGTCCTATACTTCTGTCATTGGGTCTGCTAGTCGGCCATTTGCTTGAGGCATCTTCTCTACTCTTCTTTCCTAGAGACAAAAGAAAGATGGGCAATATACCTTTTCAGAGTTATTGCCTTTGATATTCATTTATCATCTGAAGTTGTGTGTCATGCGAATGATCCAAGGTAGAGGAACTAAGCTCGTTACAGTCACAATTCCCCTATCAATGCAATGCTGTAGGGCAATGCCGCAATGTAAGGCCTTTGAATTAAATACAAAGACAACAAGAAAAATGACAACAATAAGGCCTTTAATCCTAAAATAGTTGGGGTAGGCTAAAAATGAAAATCAAGAAGAATTAGGAATCCGACACGTGAGTCCCTTTCAAGCACACCTGTCCAAAGCTGATCAAATTTACAGGTACGATAGGCAAAGTCTAAAATAGTTATCCAAGTGCACTAGGAATTACACACTCTAAGCGTGATGACTGCTTATGTCTTATCTTATAATAAAGCCCAAATTTACCCTCTACAAAGTGATTCATAAGCTAAACAATACAATCTGTGAAGCCAAGTCCGAAAAGATTTCATAAATTCCTAACATCACATGCTCTTGGAAATAAGAAACAATTAAAGAATGGAAATATGCATAACTTATAGGCCCATTCAGGCTCGAATGTAGTATGTCTCGGCCAACTAATCAAGACTAATTAATATTCAAATAATTTATAGTTATGTGATTTCTGTTTAAAAACAATACTATTTACAAGCAATCTACTTCAATATTTCAAATTATTGTAATGTGAGTAATTTTCATTTTTCATTGTGATCTCGCAAGTGGTTATTCGTAAGTGTTATTACATGTTTGTCAGTATGAAGTGCTTAGGTTAGTCATGTTTACTATTCTAATTGGTGCCTTTATGGAAGTGTCTAAATTATTGTGTCATGGTTTGGCATTATCTCAATTTTATGGGATGGAGATTCAAGTGTCTCCAAGATCGAGTTGGCATATGTTGGAATAATCCCACATGGGGTACTGATAATAAAAAACTCACATCTGGTAAAACTAAATATGTGTTATGGGTAATAAGGCTCACAAGTCGCTCCCTTACAAGTCAATTTTTAAGTGTAAAGCTCCTTCTAGGATCTGGCCTAACTTATTCTTGTTTTTTTATTGGTACTTTGTTTCTTTCTCTTCCTTTTCTTCTCTCTATTGTTATTATTTGTTCATATTAACTAGAAGCTGATCTATATTTATATTAGCTTTGATTGATAACTATTTTAAACTTATCAAGTTCTGAGCTCATTACATATCACCCAGGTGAAGGATCGACACAATGGGAATCTACTAATGGATGAAGAGGGGCATATCATACATATTGACTTCGGTTTCATGTTCTCCAATTCTCCCGGTGGTGTGAATTTTGAGAGTGCACCATTTAAGTTAACTCGTGAGCTCCTTGAGGTTAGATACATTTGAACTTGGTCATTCTAGGTGTTCATTCGTACAATAGTAGCAGTTAAACTGTTAGCTACAGCTCATATTTAACTCTGCGATGTAGGTAATGGACTCTGATGCAGAAGGGAATCCGAGCGAATTCTTTGACTACTTCAAAGTAATATATTGGATTTCTTTTCTCTCTTTTTGGTATTTTGGGAAATATTGGATATTGGAGTAGTATTGGATACTGGAGTAACACTTGATTCAAATCTCACCTGACTGTTTTTCATTATAAAACCTAGGTGTTGTGCATACAAGGTTTTTTGACATGTCGCAAGCATGCAGAACGGATAATTCTTCTGGTTGAGATGTTACAGGTAATATATTTTTAATACCTTACCATACTTTCATGAGTTCAATTTACTTTTTCCCTCTTTAAATTGTTGCTATTTAGTAGTGTTTTTAGTATTCATGTTATTTGCCTTGCAATAAAAAAGTATTCATGTTATTTGATTGGTTGTTGCAATTTATTGTTTTTATCTTATGCTTTTAATAAAAGTCCTGAAAATCACCACCTAAGGCCAGCTTACATTTTGGGGGTTTAATTAAGAAATATCATAAAATAAAGCCCTGAAAATCTCTCTTTTCTGAATGAATGCACGAAGGATAGATAAGTCTTTGGTGTGACTGTAGATGAAGATCATAAGAGCGGTAGCCATGTTAGTTGCATCACTTTTTTATTTATTTTTCTTTTGAATTCATGATTCCTCTTTGTTGGGGTGGTTCTCGTGCAGTTATCTGCTATATATATGTTAATAATCGAATGATCATGTCATCGTTCACTAACGTTATTTTCTCTTCGTTTGGTTCTCAAGAATGTTATTGGATTGTTGTGTGAAATTGAAACTTATTGTTGTTTTGAATTCAGGATTCTGGATTCCCCTGCTTCCGAGGTGGACCTCGTGCAATACAAAACTTGAGGAAGCGGTTTCATTTAAGTCTCACGGAAGAGGTACGTCTTTTGATCCACATTATCTTATTGTTCGTATATTATGGGTTTGTTTGTTATTAGGTTTTAACAACAATCTTTACATACGTGATGTAACAGCAATGTGTGTCATTGGTGCTATCCTTGATCAGTAGCAGCTTAGATGCATGGAGGACCAGACAATACGACTATTATCAACGAGTACTGAATGGGATTTTATGAGTTGCCATCAGATTCCCTTAGCCAACACATTTTCTTGTGGTGGAGCTAATCGGGCCATATAAACTTTCTGCTTCTCATCTGCATGAAGGTTTTAGCATGGTCTTACATGGTTCTTGCTCACACCTCTGCTAGTTCTAGCTTAAGAGGGAAACTGACTGCTTTTGCCTTCTGAGAAAGAGCTCTGGTTGCTTCACCATCATTCTGACTGGAGGCGTATGAGTGCCCTGCAGTTTCCGACTCTCCCTGGAATTCATAACCCCTTTGCTGTGAATCTTACTACAGTTTTCAAACTGCATCCTGGCATGTGATCTTACTGTACAGAAGAGCTATTTTTCGATGAAATTTGCCAGAGATATTAAGTGATTATTTAGATCATAAGTGCACATAGGTGATTGTTATACGATTGTCTATTGTCCAAAGTCGCCCCGCTTGTGGAAACCTCAGGTAATTGGTGATTTCAAAACGTTGGCAGCACTTGTACATCTTTCTCTTTTGGTTTGTCGGTATCTTTGGCTGAATGCATTGAGGCAACCTGTATTATGGAAGACCAACTACCATCTCTTCAGCCTGGACCCATCCTCATCCTGTCTTAGCTGGGTGTCCATTTTTTTTGTTCATGTTTGTTAGAGCGTCTCTTGGCAAGGTTGCTTTCTGAGATTAATTCAGTTTGTGAGATGCTATTTAATATTGTACAAGCAAGTTCCATCTATTAGTTTCAAATAGTTGGGCTGTGATTTATATATCTGAAATACATATGACGAAAAAGGTATTGTCAATGTTCGCAGCTGTAGGAAGCTCAGGATGTGATTAATTATGGCGCTTCAGAATCTTCTAAATTTATTGGTAGTTTGAGTTCTGTTGTTTGTAAGTGCTTACATTTGTTTCATTCATGCTGGCACATCACAGATTGAATTCGCCTTAGGATGAAATTGTGATTTGGTTTTGCCCGTGGGGATGCAAGTATGAAGTGGCAAATTATTGGCTAAAATCCATGCGATGAATGGTATGGTTTGTTAGAAGTCAATTCAAGATGAAATCAATGATATCATTTGCCATACCTACTCGATCGTTGTACAGTGTACGTAATACAGGGGTGCTGCCAGTATCTTAAGTCGATGAGGGTACAGTTTACATGACATGAGAAAATTTAAGGGTTCAAAAATAGTATACTTAATTAGGTAAAATTCTTAATTTAGGGGTGGTAAAATCTAATTGTTGTATGCTATGTAAAATCCAAAATCCAAGGACCAAGGGGGAGGAGTAAATTCAGGTTGTTATACAATTTATAGGAAAATCCAAAATCCAGACTTCCCCAGGACCATAGCTGGCATCGCCACCTATCAGCGGATGCCTAAAAACATCGTTCGGGAAAGAAAGGACCACCAAGTACAAGTTTTGATATGAGGCCTTTGTTTTCGAATTGCCTTTTTATAATGTCCTTCGGGACGAGTCATATGGAGTGTAATTCTCAATTCTGTTCAAGTGTTTACTTCGATTGTTGGATCGTAGAGTTAAACCATGAGGACGAAACTGCTACTTTTGTTCCCCAACATCTATTATGTTAAAAGGTTATAGCTCAACTAGAACACACACCTGACTAGATTTGATCTACAATCTGATGGTTGAGTACTAGTAGGAGATCATCAAGTTATATATGTGTTTTCCACAAACATGCTTGGTTGACTGGGTTGCGTTTGCATGCATTACTTCAACATTTTGAAATTCCACTTCTATACAAAATTTGTTAAAAACAAATTTGATGTTAAGAGGTAGAATTTTTACACTTCATTCAACTTATTGAAATTCACATTCAAATCAATTTGTCATCCAGAGTGCCCTTTGTTTTCCATTGGTGGTTCTTTTAAGTGGCGATAAGAACGCAATGTTGATTAAGGTTCAATATGCTTCGAAAACCCCTCTGCCGTTCTTTCGAACATGTGGTGAGCACGTGAACAACAGGAGTACAAATTCTAAAAGATATTAATGGAAGGACAAATTCACGGATGGAGAAAAAGAAGGCGGGGGATAATGGCAAGTTATACCCTCGTTGAATCTCCTCACCTGGAATGTGAGGGGTTTAAATGACCCTCCAAACAACGGATGGTGAAAGAGGCCATCCATAAATATGACACACTGGTTGTTGGTTTATTGGAGACAAAGGTGAGAAAGGAAAATGTTGGTTTATTTGACACAATGATTATTATGTAGGCATTGTAATTTAAGTGGTTCAATAATTTGTTGCGAAAGAATCGTATTTACTCGAAGCTTATTTGGTCCCCTGCTCAAAACTCTTCCAACAATTCATTGTGGACAATTTGTTGGTGGACATTGTTCCTTCGGTCCTTCCAACCTCCAATACACCTTGGACAAACTGTCAGCTAGACCCCAAATTCGCACGACTCGATCCCTTCTTGTTTCCTATGATTGGGAGGATACTTTTCGACTTAATCATTGCATTGGGCTATACATAGAACAACCTCCAACCATATTCCCCAAATCCTTCATACTGAATATAATCTTAAGGGGAGACAGCACTTCAAACATGATAACTAGTGGGTAGCTGATCAAATCATCAGAGACATTACCCTTATAACTAACTACAGACCAATCACAATATTTGAAAATACATCATCTCCTAAAAAAAATCAAAATTAACATCAAAGACCATTTTAAATGGAACAAGGTAGCAAGGCCAGCCTGGGCGCTAAGAAACTTAGAAGAAAGATCTTGGAGCTTGATTTCAAAAACTAAACGTCCTCTTTGAAACTTTCGGAAAAATTTGAACTCAAGAACCTTCAACAACGTAACCACGAGATCCTGCTAGACAAAAACAAAAACTATTGGAAGCCAAGATCTCAGGTACAATGGCTACAGGAAGGAGACCAGAGCACTATTTTTTCCCAGTAAGGAGGCTAACAAAAGAAAAAGACAAACTTTATCTAAAATGGAAATCACCAATGAAATTGTAAATCACTTCTCCTGTTTATTCAATGGGAGTAAAGTCTTTAAGGTACCTATTTTATGGAACACTATGGTAAACATAAAAATTCCTACATCTTGGCGTCTTGGCAAGTTCTTTCACTGACAAGGAGATAAAAAATGCAATTTTTTGCATTAGCTCCCCCACAAAGCTCTAGGACCTGATGGATTTAATATTAACTTTTTTTCACGAATTGGATCCAACTTACGGACCCAATTCTATTCCAAAGATTACATGGTGGCTACTTAAACAAAAGAGATTTATATGGCTTTCGTTAACTCTTTATCTCTTTAATACCCAAAAAATCAGGCATCGAAACGGTGAAAGACCTTGGGCCTTTATCGCTCATCAATGACCCTTACAAAATAGTAGCCGAAACCTAAGCTACAAGACTCTTAATGACCCAATCCTCCAAACTCAGAATGCTTTTCCCCCAAACATCGACTAATTACAGACGGTAATTGCGGCCAATGAGGTGGTACATTCATTTCACAAAAATAAGCGTAAAGATTGATCCTTACACTAGCTTCTGAAAAGCCATTTGGTAAAGTTGATTGAGATTTCCTATTATCCAACCTTACGGGCACATCAAATGTCCTCCGAAATGGTATTGATAGATAGAATTGTGCATTTCAACGTCATCGACATCAGTAATCATTAACAGTGCCCTGAAGGCTACTTCAAATCAACGAATGGCTAAGACAGGCAGAACCACTTTCCCCCTATTAATTCTCATCATCACCAATTTCTTGGGCATATGTTCAGACTCGGGATAGAAAACAACTTGATCCAAGGTGGCAAAATGGGCAATGAGGGTCTAGAAATTATAATCCTCCAGTTCGTAGAAGACACGATCCTCTTTTACGCTCTAACATCAATAAAATTATTAATATCTAGCGGATCCTTGTAATTTTCAACTGATCATCCGGACTGAAAATCTACTACAATTAGTCTTGTCAGAGTGGTTGCAACATATACTAGCAAGAACTTGATATCTCCAAACAAGTCCTAGGATGAAAGCTTGGGAAACTACCGTGGGATTCCCCTTCAACCTACTGCTAGGAGAATATAAAATGAAGACAAAAGTCAACTGGAAAACAAAAATCTGTCCTTGGGGGGCAGTTGTCATGATCAACGCGATGGTCGCCAAGACCATTGATTCAATCCGAGAAAACTTCTTAAGGAACAATTTTATCGAAAATGCAAACACCAAAAACTTAATTTCCTGGTAAAGAGTCTACAGGCCTAAGAATTGTGGAGGGCCGGAAATTCTAAACCTGAAGAGTCATTCAATTAGTCTAATAAGGCTAAAAATCAGTTGGGATCTTTTGGCCCGAAAATTAGGTTTTTGGAAACAATTATCAGGAATAAGTATGAAAGCGAACATAATATGCTTTTATGGTGGAACTCTTGGTTTAATAATTGGTTTTTTTTTTGAAATAATCACGAATTAATTTTTTTGGAAGAATATAATGTTTGAAACTTATTCAGCAAAATAGGAGAAAAAAACAACACGAGTTGCCGTTTTCATTAACCAATGAAAACGACATCACGAATGTCGTTTTTCGAGAAGCCTAAAAAGGCATCTGAGATGACATTTTATGTAAGTCAGAAAGGGGCGTCATGCCCTCTCTCCCCCCACTTCTTCCCATAACTATCTATCCCCTCTCTTCCACCATCTCTTCGGCGATTTTCGAGCTCCCGGTGTCAGTTTCACGTGTTTGATTCGTTTTTAGGTACATTTACCTTTATTCTTGTTAACATTTGGCTTGCTTGGTGTGGATTGATTTGGATTACTTGTTTGTGTTTAGAAATTGATAGATGTTCATTAAGACTTGTGTTAATGATATATGTACTTGTGGAATTTGGGCATTAATCATATTTTTTATCCAGTTTGATATGTATAGTTTATAATTCTATGGTTTGATATACTTGTGGAATTTGGGCATTATTCATAAGCACAATCATATTTGTTAAAAAATGACTTTACAGAATCAGCCAATCAAATGATCATTAAATAATGAATCAATGTATTACATAACAAAACAAAATGAAAATCATAGTTATTTTGAAACTACAAGGACATTGCTAATAAAAAGTATACTAAGTTTAAAAAACTGAAAGAATATAACATGCATAGAATCTGAAGTGATAATCAAAAGGAATAACTTATTCTTTATATTGAAGCAATATCGAGGTTTCATAACTTGAAGATAACTTTCAGTCTTGCATTAACACAAAGAAACATAAATAAGCCAGATTAAAAAAAAGTTGATAAAGAACATACTTAAGAGATAGTGTTTTCTTGGTTTGTTCTTATAGAACAATTGCAAAATTTCTTCTTCACACGATTCTCATGGTTCTCCAGTCAGCATTAGTATTACAGAAGAATCATAGGTCATCTTCGATACTCGAAAATATAAGTTTTTTGATTAGCAATTTTAAATTTATGTGTATTGTTATTTATTAGACCTTAAGTAATTAATTTTTTTTCCAGCAGCAATTGCCGGATATTAGGTGTATCGGACACGATATTCAGCTCAATACTTAGGGACTGTGGAGGATGAAAGAGTATGGGATTTGCCGGAGATTGCTGGATTTGATACAATTTCTCATTTGCCTCGACTGCAACTAAATTGGAATCTGATCCACGTTGTGCTTCAGAGGTGGAGGCTGGAGACTCACACCTTCCTCTTTAGACATGGGAGATGACGGTCACCCTACAAGACGTAACTATTCTTAGTGGTCTTGGTATTGACGGTTTGGCTGTGTGTGCAATCTTAGATCATGATTGGACTGAGGTTTGCATGAACTTGTTGGATGCTGAAGAAGAAGAGGTGACAACTGCAGTGAAAGGGGGATATGTATCACTGCAGTGGTTGCAACAAAATTACCATGTCGTGGAGGCAGATGCATCAGATGAGCAATTGTTACAGCACACCAGAGCCTTCATTTTGTCAGTTGGGGTCTGGGATATTAGGAGATAAGAGTGGAAACAAAGTCCACAAATAGAGTGGAGACTACAGTTTAGGAGTTGTGTCTTTGGCTGTGTTGTACAACTATTCGGATCGAGCTAGTTTGAAAAAGGAAGCAAGTAGCTAGGTTCCTGACGTTGTTAGAATTGGTGTCGGGAACATCTTCACGAGGGTCAACCTTCGAAGGTTCGAGGTCTGCAACTTTCAAAACATCTTTTCCATCCTTTATGTTCACATTGGATGACTCCTAGATCATGGTTGAACAATGTGAAGACGTCTCAGGTTATTTTTTACAAAAATGAGTTAGACGTTCAAGAAGAAAATCAAGTTTGTTGGACCCCTTACCAAGAAGTAGATATGATGGTGTTACCTGATGCTTGTAGAGAAGGGCATGATATCTGGATGACTACACTTCTAGAAAAATAGACTATAACGTCGACATTCACGTTGAATTTAAAAAACTTACATGAAATGACCTTATCACATCGGTTTTTTAAAAACTGACATGATATATTCAAGAAAACACGTTGGTTTTTTAAAACCGACGTGTTTTCCTTTTTTCTAAATAACCACTTAACCCTAGCCGACATCTACTTCTCACTCCCATCTCAAAACAACGCAAATCCCACTTCGAAAACTCTGCCCAATGTCCTCCCGCGCAACTCCACCCAATCCAGCTCCCGTGCGACCACACCCACCGATTGAAACTCCCACACCTTCTTCACCTCTTTCATCCTCCGCTCGATCCTCAATTCTGGCGTCTGGATTGCTTCCGATTCTGTCTCGGTTTGTGGGATTTGGTGAGCTTTCCGGTGAACTTGAGGAATGTGGCTTTGGTTGTTGTTTTTGACGCATTTGTGCTGTGAAATGGTCCAAATGGAGTTCGATTTTGATTCCATGAGCTTTGATGTCTGGATTGTTGTTGTTTGGTACAAATTTTGGTTGGATTTGTGAGCATTTCAATTGATTCGGGTTTGGTTGAGTTCTAGAGGTGTTTGTGATGTGAAATGGAGTTTGGTTTTGCTGGAAAGTAAGTTTTGGTTTGCTTGTTCAAATTTTGTTTTAGGTTTTCCTGAAGTCCATCAAGATCTGAAAATACAAATGAGTGAAATGGAGTTTGGTTTAGATTGCTTTGGAGTTCATCACGAATGAGGACCAACAAGTGAGCAAATCACGCACGCAAAAAGTTCAAGTTTTGGGTTGATTGTTGTGTTTCTTGTGTTAGCCATGTGGATGAAGTTATTGATGAGTTTTGGGTTGATTTTTTTTGTAGAGGATTGCAGCTTGTTGTGGTAGTACCTGTGATGTTGTTCCTGGCATTTCTTGGATTTTGTGAGCACAATTGTTATATCCTTAACCCCATTTAGTGGAGGTTTAAGGCTAATTCCGGGTTTGGAGGGGTTTGCATGGGGAAGGGAAGAGGAGGACGTGAATAGCGGAGGCTTAGGTGGGGGTTGTAGGGGGATGGTGAGGTGATGGGTGGTGTGCTTGGGGTTTTTAAAGCAAAAACTCATCTCTCTCTCTCACTTACTCTCTCCTCCATTATGTTTCTCTTCCTCTCAGTGGCTCAGTTGGACGACGAGGTGGTGGAGGCGACGTCGACGTTGGGCGAGCAAAGCACGACGTGAGGTGCTCGAGCACGGTTTGGGTTGAGGCGACGTTGAGTGATCTCCGGTGTGCTCCGTCAAACTCAAAGGTATGCCGGCTCTATAGCTTAGTTTTGTTGCTCACCACGTTGGGGTGGTGTTGTGGTCGGTCGCGGGAGGTCGGAGACCTCAACGGCCGCAAGAAATGACGTAAAATCCTCGGCTGGTGATTGACATCATATCATGCATATATTTGTGTATTATATCCTTTATTTTTAGCCTAAGAAATGCAACGTAACAAGTTTTATAGTTAGGTTTCAGGAATAAACAAGTTTGAGAAGAAGAGACTAAAAATGACTTAAAAGGAAGGAAAATGACTGAATTGCAGGACTTATGGACTGAGGTGCAAGAGAGAAGGACCCATATGTAAAACCAAAGGGAATAATGAGGAAATAAAGAATATACACACCATTATGAGGAGTATTTTGACAATTATATCCGGTCCCAAACAACAACAACCAAATCAGTTTCATCAAACATTAAGAAATCAAGCTAGAAACTAACCGGCGAAATCTAGACTCAATCAAAGCTATTTGGACCGCCAATTGGCTTTCCTAGACCACCAATTGGCGGTTCAAATTGGTCCAAAAGTTTCATGGTTGAGTCGGGTAGTGTATTATGTTGTTATATGTCCATTTATAGTATGCGTTTAGTCCCATACCGGGGGATTGTCCCCGATTATCTTTTTTCATGCCTATAAATAGAACTATTCCTCCTCATTCGTATTGACCCATTGCTTGTTGGCATTCTCTCTACTTGGAGTAAAGCCTTGAAGAAAAACTCAAGTGGAGAAGAATGCTACTTGCAATGCGAGTCATGTTAATAAAATAATTTTCTTAGTTTGTTCTCATGTCGTCTCTTTTTCATACATGCATGCTTAGCTTAGTCTTGTTTCTTTATTCTTAGTCTAAATTAGTTAGAATGCTTCATTCTCTTTATATGAATGATTTCTTATTGTGTAGTGAGTAGATCCATCCCCTTTGGGGGGTGGAGATGATGTACATATATGTTGTGAAGTTTGGATGTTTGATGAATTTTGGACTGTGTAAACTTGCATGTTTGTATGCTCATTGGGGGTATTTCAATCATCTACATGTTGGGAGATTTTGATGAGTTTTGCCATAACATTTAGACATTTCCCATGCTTAGTTTCCTTATGTTTATTGACTGAAATTTCCTATTGAATATGCGACATGTTAGTTATGTGTTTATATTTGTATTTGCTTGCTTGATTAATTGAAGAAACTATGTTTTGATAGGTTTTGCCATGACATTTAGACACCTTCCATGCTTAGCTTTGTTCTTCACATGAGTTCATGGTTTTTGATGAGTCTTGTCATATCTTTAGACACTTCTCATGATGAGCTTAATCTTATGATAATCAAGTAGTAATTGCCGATACATTGTGTGAATGGATTGAGTCGTTCGACCGTTGCTCGTGTTTCGCTAGGACTGGACGTTGACCATCCAAACGGTCCACCGTTCCTGACCTTTAGTCTGATCGGAACTTAAGTGAACTTATGATATCTGTTCGACCATTTTTATAGTTGTTCGACCAATATATGACATAGACTTCTAGGATGCCCTGGTAGTTTTCGGTCGACCGTGACCCCTGAGTCGGTCGACCAATTAGACTTGTGTGATTTTGACCAAACTCCGGATTTTGACCCCATATTCGGTCGACCGGTTTTAGATTGGTGTTCGACTGTTAGGACTTAAGTGATGCGCAAAGAGTTTGACCGTTACAGACTTTCGGTCGACCGAACCTGTTGGGAACCTGTTGGTCGACCGTTTGTGTGCAGAACTGAATTCCTGGTCCTTGTCATGTGTCAACTTTGTCCACGGAAACCCGTGTCCTCGCTTAGAGCGTGAGCCGAGAGGTGACGACGGGTACGTTGCTCGTGCCTGCCCAGGGACCACCGTGTGGAAGAGTGTGATACTTGGGTCGTGCCACCTCCGTTCATGGATTATGGTGTGTGTTGTTTCTTGACTCTCTGTAGAGTAGCAGACCCGAGGGATTGTGGATCCCAATTCATGTTGATGCTTGGCTCTTGGAGCATGATGACCTTGCAGACTACGGTCTAGATCCGTCCGATGTTGTGCCGCACGTATGTTGTACGATAATGTTGTGTCGGCGATGCCACCGAGGTTTGTGCTGACGATGTTCCGACTTGTTGTACCAGACGTATGTTGTACCGCTGATGTTGTGCCGAAGATGCCGTAGATGTTGTTCCTGCGATGATTCCTCGATTGGGCACCTATCGAGGAATGGTTGGACCGACCGAGCTACGGCTCCATTGGGGTGATGTAGATCACGTTGTTTCGTTTGCACGGAAGTGCGGACGCTCCTCACCGATTCCTTTGGCTCGAGTAGTCGCGTGTGGGGTGTGTGTCGCGTACTGTCCGTAAGACCATATGTGCCTACGGTAGGTCTCCGCGGGAGACCCGTTGTTGTTGCTGGACTGATGTCCGTGTTGACCCTTTGAGGGTATTCATTGTTGTTGTTGGAGTGAGGTCCTGTTTTACCCTTAGAGGGGATTTGTTGCATTGGTGATGATGACATGACATGCTACTAGTATGATAGCTTCATTACCGTATTGTTGCATTCATATAGGTGAGCTTGACATACAGGGTTTCCTAATGGGAAACTCATGCATTGTTGTTTGATTCATGTTTCAGGACCGTAGTAGGTTCTGTGGGAGTGGTGATAGTGGGAGCGTACGTTTTGGGGCCAGGATCCTCTTTGGACTTTTCGATGTCGTCATGATTACTTGTATTCATTTTGTTGTATTGATGTAATCATGTAATTTTGACAAACTCTGTTGTATTTGGTGAACCGACTGATTATTTATTTGAGTAACATTCCGGCTTGACTTGAGATCTCTATTATTGTTAACATTTCAAAATTTTCCGTTGTTTTGGGATGTTACAATTTCACTCTCAAAACTGTATCATCCAGATTGGATAGAACTTGATGTTTGGAGTTTTTAATTCTCATGTGTTCCATTCTGCAGTGTTTTCGGTTCTTGGCTTGCAATTCTTTGTCACAATGAGAGTTACATACATCACAATAAATACTAAAATGTCTTTTTGATCGAATAAATACTAAAATGTTAAGATTATAGACTTATATATATCTACGAATCTTCGCAGCCTGATGCTCATTGGGCAGATTGTTGTTGCTGGGACATTCATATTGAGTGGTGTTTTTCTTCTCTTACACAAGCAATGTCCAAATCACGTTAGTTAATTGACTCAATAGGATAAGGTTGTTGTAGTATTCATCTATACACATTATTTTATTATGTTACTACAAGTGCTCTCTATTTTTAATTGAAAAAAGTAACAAATTTTGTTTTGTCCATCTCTTTGCATCGATGATAACAAAAAGTAAAAAACAAAGTGTGTGAAGTGGGAGACGTGTAACTATAAATTTTTGTTTGCTTATACAGTTAAAATTGTTCACTTGGAAGCCATTTGGACTTTATTTATTGTTAGTTTAGTTGCACTCTTGGATGGAGCTGTTGCATTAATCCTAGAGTTTCTTTCTGACTAGGAATCATGACGGGTTAATCACTTAGTGGATGATAGTCTCGTAAAAGTTATGAATATTCTATGGATTCTTTGCAGAAGAAAAAAGGAATATATTAATTTTTTTGTTTGTTTCGGCATGACTTTTTACGATGGTTATTCAAAAACTGATGTAATAAGGAGGACATATCACATCGTTTTTCTGAAGAACCGACGTAGTATAGCTCACCTTTTATGTCGGTTTTTAGATAATTGTTAAACGTTTTATTAATAACCGCAAGTACACAGCCGTCGGTGAAGACATGACAAGTATGAGTCGATCCACATGGAGGTGAGTAGTCTCTGGTTTGTCAGAAATCAAGTGGCGAAAAAGGAAAAAAAGATTTCATTATGCTAAACTAGCAAGCACAAATAAAACAAACGAAAGTTAGATAAATCAAAAGCGAGAGAATTCTAAACTAAACTAAGTACTATCAAAGAAAGATGTGAATCAAGAATGGAAGCCCATAAGGGGTGAAGTGTGTGCACATATGAAGTGAAATAAGTGATGAATGATGTATGTGTGTGTCTTCATCCATAGGAAGTGTCTAAAGATTTGACAAAACCTATCAATCCATTCACACAATGTATCGGCAATTACTACTCGATTAGCATAACACTAGACTCAGCATGAGAAGTGTAAAGATATGATAAGACTCATTAAAAACCATAAACTCATGTGAAGAACAAAGCTAAAGCATGAGAGGTGTCTAAATCGTATTGCAAAATCCATCAACACAAAGTTTCTTCAATCAATCAAGCAAGCAACCACAAATACAAACACTTAACTAACATATAGTATATTCAACAGGAAATTTCAGTCAATAAATATGAGGAAACTAAGCATGGGAAGTATCTAAATCTTATGGCAAAACCTATCGAAATTCCCCAACATGTAGATGATTAAAATACCCCCAATGAACATTCAAACATGTAAGTTTACACAATCCAAAATTCATCAAACATCCAAACATCACAACCTATATGTACATCATCTCTACCCCCAAAGGGGGATGAAACTACTCACTAATCATTAACCTAACTATTATGTTAAGAAAGGAAAACATATGAACTAAGTCTACTAAGATTAATGAAACGAAATTAAGCTAAGCATGCAAGAAGATAAAAGAGACAACATTAAACTAACAAAAAATTATTTTATTAAATGACTCACATTAGAAGGAGCATCTTTCTACTTGGGTTTTTGCTTCAAGATTTGACTCTAAGTAGAGGGGTTGGTCACTAAGCAATGTGGTGTATTACAATGGACAAGGAAGAGTTCTATTTATAATCATAGAAAAAAGTAATCAGGGATACTCTCCCGATGTGGGACTAATGAAACTACTACAAATGGATAAACACAACACAATAAACAACCACGAGAAGCCAAATCAAAATTGAACCAAAATGGGCCGCCAATTGGCTGTCACTTTTGTCTGATTTGCTCCAAATTTGTATATCTTCTTCAATGCTCCAATTTATTACGTGTGGTGCACCTGGATCGGTTGTTTGAGTGTAGTCCAAATCTAATAGCCAAAATACTCCCCATGATGGTGTGGAGTTTCTTGATTTTCTTATTGGTCCTTTTGGTTTACATCCGGGTCATTCCCTCTTGCATTTCAGTCCATAAATCTCACAATTCAATCCTTTCTCTTGCTACTAAGTCCTTTTTGTGTCTTTTCTTCTCACTTGTTTTATATCTAAAATTTAAACATAAACTCGTTATGTAGCATTGCTTCGGTTAAAAATAGAGAATATAAGACACGAATATTTGCGTGATATGATGTCAATCAATAACCGACGTAAAAATTCCTGCATATCACGTCGGTTTTTGAACTAACGTGATATATTCTTCCGTATTACGTCTCCCAATTACGACGTGATATGGTCAAAAAACCCGACGTGAAAACTTTTCCCCCCCAGCAATGCTAGAACATGGATGATTTCTTTCGGAGTAGCCACTATGCATGTGCCGGATAAGGTTATGCGTCAGTTTGGCATGCAACAACATATTCTAGAATTAATGGAGATATATAAGATGAAGAAGGCTTAGTGGAAGCCTAGAATAATCTGGTTACAAGAGAAACAATCATACAATCAAGCGTGGTCATATCGATGAGAGTTTGTTCAATTTGAGGCACCTTCACTGCTGGAAGACTCCGCTATTTGTAGACGTATTTACATGGTGTGGAAATCTTAAAACTTAATGTTGAAAATTGTGATTATAATTTATGTTTTTTTTCTTCTAACACTCTAATTCATATTTTGGGCCGCATGTATTTGGTAGTTAGCATGTTAACTGGTATTTTAGGGACACAAAAGTCTATAGAAACTTGGTATCGTCTGAAATCCATATAAATGGTTATCATTCACTAATCAAAAGCAGTCAAAACCATTATTGGCATAACTAGTAATATTTCAAAGCAGTCAAGGTTATTGGGGTTTTTCTTATCACTTTTGTATCATTACAGGTTTGGGTAGCCTACAAAGAATCTCGTTTGATCTCGTTTGGGTTCCCTCCTCATGGTGGTTTTCTTTAAGGTAGTAATTTTTATCTCCATGGAAAACTAAAACTAAATCATTTGTTTTGCTATGCTTCGCATTCAAATGTTTATTCTAATTCAATATTTTCCTGAACATGGAGCATCACATCATGTGCCTTATAACCCTTGCTATTCATGATAAATGAACTAATTGCTGCATTACATTGTCAGACTCTGAAAAAAGAAGAAGATGGGATTGTTTTTTCATCGTTATTTCATGCATGTGTGCTTCCTGCTTATTGCTTACTATGCTTACCTTTTATACTATGGAGTTCCAACTCTTTTTTAGATGTAATATTGACTAACCAACGGAACTTCCTTGTATCTGATGTATGAATACTTCTGATTTAGTTGTGTCGTAGGTAACCCCACATTGGATTTACTTCCAATTTTCTCAGGTTGGAAATAAGTTGATATATATATATATATATATATATATATATATATATATATATAAAACAAGATTTGTTTTTGTTCCAACATGACTTTCTACGTTGGTTATTCAAAAACCGACGTGATAAGCCTAACATATCACGTCAGTTTTCAGTAAACGAACGTGATATGCCTACCCGTATCACGTTGGTTTTCAGTAAACCGACGTGATATGCCTACCTGTATCACGTCGGTTTTCACAGAAACCGACGTGGATGTAGGCATACCACTTCGATTTTAACTGATTGATCATTTATATACCGCAAGTGGGCGGCGTCGGTGAAGACACGGCAAGTACGGGTCATGTCCACGAGGACGTGTGTCGACTCTGGTTTGTTCGAAGGCAAGTGGGAAAAGAGAGGAAAAAGGAATTGATTAGACTAAACTAAATTACGCTAAACTAGCACGAAACAAAACAACGAAATGAAAGCACGAGACAAAATAAAACTAAACTAAGTGACTAATAGAAGCAAACTTGAAATCAGGAATGGAAAACCCCTAAGGGGTGGAGTGTGTGTACACATGAAATAAGTGGTGATGAATGCATTCAATAAAGCACAAGTGTAGATAGTGTTGCTATGCATAAGAAGTACCTCATGACAAGACCTATCATCCAAATCACTAACCTAAGTGATTAATATGAGCATGAACAAGTTTGTTATTAAGAACCTAAACAATCATGGAATGTACCTAAAGATTATGACAGAAACCATAAGTTAAGTATTCTCTTTAATTCAAACAAGCATACTTACATTTCTCACATACAACAACATATAGCATTCATTCTATACTACATGACATTTATAAACATCAACTCCACCCCCAAAGGGGGATGAAACTACTCAATACTCATTAAATTACAAACTACATCAAAAAGGAAACATTCTAATAACTTCTAGTAAGATAAAATAATATTAAGCTAAGCAAGCAAGAATTAAAAGAGAAGACAACATTAAAACAAACTTTGAAGAATTATTTTATTTACATGACTCATATTACAAGTAGTATTTTTCTCCACCTTAAGTTTTGCTTCAAGTAGAGAGAATGCCACCAAGCAATGAGTAATTACAAATGAAGAAGAAGAGTTCTATTTATAGTCATAGAAAAAGCAACCCGGGACAATTCCCCGGTATGGGACTAAACACATACTATAAATGGACATAAAACAACATAATCCATGACCCAACTAAACTCTGAATGGTTTGGACCAATTTTGATAGCCAATTGGTGGTCTGGAAGGGTTGGATGGTGTCTAGATTTCGGTGGCTCGTTTTTGGCTTGATTTCTTGATGTTTGATAAACCCGATTTGGTTGTTGATGTTTGACCCAGATCTTATTGCCAAAATACTCGTCATGATGGTGTGGAGCTTCTTGATTTTCTCATTGATCCTTTTGGTTTACATCCGGGTCCTTCTCTTTTGCATCTCAGTATATAAGTCCTGCAATTCAATTATTTTCCTTGCTTTTAAGTCCTTTTTGAGTATCTTCTTCCCAAACCTGTTTATTCTTGAAACTAAAACATAAAACTCGTTACGTAGCATTTCTTAGGCTAAAAATAAAGGATATAAGACACAAATATATGCATGATATGATGTCAATCAGTAACCGACGTAGAAAGTCCTCATATCACGTCGGTTTTTAAGTAACCGACATAGAAAGTCCTCAGATTATGTCGGTTTTACAACCGACATAATATCTTCTTCCCTATTACTTCTCCCAATTACGACGTTGGTATATTGGACTAGTAAGATCGATGTGATATGACCAAAAAAATTGACGTGAAAACATTTTTTTCAAGCAGTGGAACTTGCAGATTACCGTGCGATGACTGACAAAGAGTTCAAGATCTAGAAATACTGAATTATAGGTTCCAACTGCTAGGTTTCGTTACTTTGTAAGAAAGTTAGTTTTTATGCTTTTACTTAATATTTTCATTTCCTCATTCTAATCATAATTGTCGTATTTTTTTTGCAACTTCACGACTTACACAACTTACATGAAGATATTCACCACCTTGAAGCCTTGCATTCTAAACACAACCCCAAGTTGTCAATAACTCCGAAATTGAAGAAAAACAATCAAGGAAATGATGACATGCTTCAAGAATGTGGATCCATCATTGAACTTATCAGAAAGTGTAAGCTCTCAATCAGTTCGTCAATTTTCTGAGGAAAATCTCACAGAAATAGGAGTGTCACTTGGTGAAGAGGACAATTTCATTTTCATGGGGGTATATGCTTCCGATAGAGGAATTCAGAATCAAGAGTTGCACGCTACAATGTTCTTTCAAGGTGAAGGTTCATCATTTCAAGTCGGTGAAGTCTAAAGAGGTGATGATGGTGGGGTTATGGAAGACGAAGCTTGTGGGATAACTCAAATTTACCATCGTCGGCCTTCGAAGGTCCCACGACGAGGTGGGCAGATCAAAAAATGACTAAAGTATTACCTCTATCTTAGTTGTAATTAAATTCTAATGTTAAGAATGTAAGATCGATATGACCACTAATTAATTTAATTAATTTAACAATCCCTACAAAGATGCAGGGAAACGATAATTTAAAACAAGTAGAGAAAGAGACAATGCAAACCACAAATGTAGACAACGATTTTATAGAGGTTCGGCACCCCACTCGGGTCTTACTTCCTCTCTTGCAAGCTCCAATTCTACGAGCTCCATCTCTGTCTTCACTAACCACTCTCCGTTGTAGGCCGGGAGAGAACGCCTTGACAACACGAACTCGCGAACAATCCTCGCCGAGCTTGATTTCTTCCTCTTATAAACCGAGAGAGATGCTTTGGGCTTTCATCGAAACATTTAGAATGTTTGACAATGAAGGTAACTAGAGTATTGGACAGTTTAACTTTGAGCACACTTGAGTAAGATATATGATTTGGTCATGTGGTGAAGTTTTAACTTGGAGTGTGTATAGAATTGGGGATTCTAGGAGTGGGAGAATGCTCTCTAGTGGATGTGACAAATTGGAGTAGGAGAATTGTGTAAATAAGGTATGAGAACCTCTATTTATAAGCTTCTAAAGTTTTATAGCCTTTGGAGTAGATTTGGTTGATATTTATGCAAGATACACAAAACAGAATACTTAAGTTCAGCAAATCTGTCCAATACCGGTCGACCAGTACGGGATGAACGGTTGACCATTTTCATGAAAATAAGGAAACGTTCGAACCAACTTAAACTACGGTCGAACCAATCTGATACAACTTAAGTGAATGATCGAACTCAATCTAGGGCACGGTCGACCGTTCTGAAGGGTTTGGCAAGGTATAAGATTAGCGGTCGAACACAACAAGGAAGTCTGCCCGAAAATAACATGCACTTTTCATGCACACAATTGTCTACATCTGGTTGATCATTGTCAAGGCATCGTTCGAACGGTGGCCAAATATATTTTAGGGGTATTTAAGAAAATATGAATACGACTGTTGGAGAATACGACAAGTATAACAGTCGTCTAGAAAATACGGGTCAATCGGTCGACCGAAAGATCAAAATAAGTCGATCGATGGAGCTAGGGAAATTACTATTTGGATAACCGTTAACTAGTAGAACGGTCGAATGGAAAACTCGTTTCGGTCGACCATTACAGACATGCAGATATTTAGATTAAGTGATTTTCCAACATAAGTTTGGGTGATCTATCGAAGTCCGAATGATGTGAAATTTGGTGTTATGACTTCTACAATGAACATAGTGTGTATGTGAATAGGTTTTACCTCTCATATGATCAAGTTCACATATATTCTGAAGACTCAAATAAAAGCAAAATTACATGTCTTCAAATAGCTTAATTACATGTCTTGACTTCATTCCATTCTTCCTTGAGTCTTGACATCAGAGTGAAGCTCAATAAGCACTACTCTCCCAGTTAGAATGTTCCTTGACACCCTTCATATTTTGATTCACATCATTCACTCTACTCTTTGTTTCTTGTTTGCTTAACAGTCTCGAATATTGCATGCTAATACCTTCTACCTTGTTCTCATCCTTTCCATTGATTGGTGCTTCCTGAACATTTTCATCATCACTTGTAGAATTGTCGTTATCATCCACATCTTCTTGGACGTCATCACCGCTACCTCTTTCTTTCAAAACTTGGAACATTGAAGCTCCATAAGCACTAGTCTCTTTTCCAAAATCTTCCTTGCAACCCTTCACGTTTTCATTCACATTATTGACTATACTTTGCATTTCTTCTGTGGTTAACACTCTTGGATATTGTGTTGGGGGTATTACTGAGTACAAATAAGCTTTCATCGACAGTTTGTCTTCCAACATTCTAATTTGATCGTCTTTCTCCTTTAGTAATTCCTCTGATGTTTTATCTCATTTTCTTTTATTTGGAGCTGCTCCACATGTTCTCTTTCTTTTGATTAGATCTCAGCTACAACCTTTAACCACAACAACTTCATTTTGAGTGTAGTTGATTTCGGTTTGGAGGACATCCTATGGAACATCCACAGTGCTGACCCTCATATTGGTAGCTTCGAGTTCAATGTCCTCTCCACCATCGGTCAAATAAAGCTTCATTTCAGTTGTTGATAGCACTATGGAGACAACATTGATCATGCTAGTGGGTAGGTTGCGAGTAGCTATTTTTTGTTGTGTAGTCTCTCAATCCAATTCTTGACACCAGCATGTGTAGGCCATCTATTGATCCTTGGCAAACAATTCTTCTTGTGCTTGCCCCAATGAGTGTACTCAGACAACCAAACCTGACCAGAAATAATAAAAAATTAGTGGGATGAAGACTAAAGTGATTGGTGGTAGTAGTGTGAAAAAAGCATTCAATACACTCGTACTATTAGCAATGACACACATGAATGTACGTAACTCATCCTGACCTCCTCTCCTCTCAGCTTAGCTAACAATTTCCACTTGGCTTTTCTTAATGAGTCCACAACATAATAGTAAACCTCCATCTCCCATGCAATACTGTTGAAATCCTCTAACTTCTCAACCACTAGAATGCGTCCACCACTAGTGACGAATCACTAAACAAGAACATGGTGAATAAATGAAGAATGACCAGCCTAACATATTCCTCGTGCATTTTGGGATCATCTGACTTTGGTATTTGGGCCATCATGTTCATAATGTTATTTGTGGTGAATGGAACATAATTTTCTTCCTCAGTAAGGTTTTTCGCCTTCTCTTCAGAGCTCCTGTTAATACGCTTTCCCTTCAATTTTAGTCTGAAGATGACCATGACATCCATAGGTTCAAATTTAACCGCCACCTCTGTAGCATTTCATGTTTAATTATACATATATATTTTTGAAATTTTTATGCATAATAAGGATCATCTTCAATTTTCTACGATTTATTTCATGCACATAACGATTTGTTTCGATAACTTAGTTTTAAAAACTTATCAAAACAAATATGAGTCCACGAATTCATACCTAGAAGTTCTCTAAAACTTCTTGAAGATCCGGAGACAATGTTGATGCTTGTTGCTGTGCCGGATTCCCCCGAGTGTTCACCAAACTCTAAACGAGATAGGAGAGAGAAGAGCTAGCCTCTCGATCTCCAATAGAGTTTAGAATCCAACTACTAACCCCCTTTAGTTTTCTTGAGAAGATCTCCTCTTGAAACTAAATCTAAACTTAAGAATTTGTGGAAATTTCGTGGAGAATTAAGGAGAGAGATTTTGCATGAAAAGCAATATTAATTAAGATGTAGGAAGGCAATGAGATAACCTCTATTTATAGGTTCTCTCCAAATTACTTATTCATGTGCAACCTCTTGCCCCTGATTTCATGCAAAATTCCATCTAACCATCCATTATTTATTAATAAATAATATTAGCCACGAATTAAATCAATTATGGACCAATTCCATGCATGATCTAATTAATTCTTAAATTAATTCTGCATTAACCGTCTGGACCGGTCGACCGTTTTTGGAGGTTCGGTCGACCGCTCGAACCAGTTTCGGTCGACCGTTCAATAGCTCGGTCGACCGTTCGTAACAGGAACTATTCCATCGCAATGTTCGGTCGACCGACCGATCACTTTCGGTCGACCGTTCGAACAGATGAAAAATTCCCTGTTATCGGTCGAGACATGTCCGGTCGACCGTGCCCTACCGGTCGACCGTTTACTGCTAACCGGTCGACCGTTTGAGCACTGTTTTGCAGACTTGTCAAATTTCGGTTTAACCCCTACAAAATTTGACATTTCGGGATTAGTAGTAAATTCACACCTTATGTAACATATTATCCTATGTAATGATCAATCATTACACCCCATAATATTTACATCACATATGAATTTAATTTAGATTCTAATTATGTTATTAATCACAACATAACTTTGATTTTGCTCGTTCACCCCATGTGTCATATTTTCTACATGAAACCCGACACATCCTTATGAACTCAAAATCCCCTTTACTCGTTTCCCAGTTTTGTGGTGTGACCTATGGGAGGATCTAAACTAAGTTGGCAGTGATATTAAAGGCTTAATATCACAAGCTATAAGCGGTATCTAGCTACACATTATAGCTCCCAATTAGTTAGATGTCTTAATTCCACTCGAACCAAAACCCGATCCATTTAGTGATGGAGTGCACCACTTGTGTCCGTCCCTTGCCTTATGATATTAAGAATACACACAAAGTAGTATTGTGTCATCTTTGTCTTAGTATTCATTTCTTGATCTCTTTAAGCTAGTTATAAATATGTGACTTAACTCAAATCACATTGTGCACATTATAACTTTGCTTTATCAAGGGGCCCACTAATATCATCACTCAATTAAGAGGGGCAATGATAATCTTTTGACTAACTATCTTCTCCAACGAAAGTTATACTTAACCAACTAATTCCTTTACACTACACTCATCGATAGCTCAAGACACTAGTCTAATTAAGAACTCCTTAAGCGATCGGATATATGTCTCATATCAAAGGACCAAAGACACAGTAAAATATTAATGACACAGAAACACATTTCTATAATATTTTACTTATTAGGTCTATTCAGTATACAAAAGTAATATTTTCCTCTTTTGCATACCCGTGTCGTCACTCACTTGTAGAGCTACAATGATCTATGACCAACACGACAATCTTTACTCGGTAATTAATGTCCCATGTTAATTACCACGATTGCGAATATTTTTTGTTTTATGCAAACCAATATCTTTTAGAGCTCTACGGTTAAGGACCAAGAGCCTCTTCCTTAACACTTCTAAAAGACGAATAACATAAACAGGGAACAAAATGATTTCTCATTTAATTCATAATAATTGGCATTTAAAAGTAAAACTTTTAGAACACATTCCCTTCAACCTCTCCCATACAAAATGTGCTATCTTCTACGCAAAAGTTCTCAACTAAGATCTCCACCATCTCATTCTCCATTATGACCTTTTTGAAACTCAAAAATTCATGAAATGGTGTCTTCACCAAAATGTTCTTGTGGGCCTCTTTCATTGTCAAAGCCACCTTCTTCCATGCAAGGAAATACACTCACATGACAAGAAACAGTATGCAGACGACATCTACAAAACACTTATAGATTTTTAACTAGATACCAAACCGAAAACCTCTTAATACTAATGTTATTGCAACATCACAACATTTACCTAGATGAAAAAGCATATGAGATTAAAAACCATAATATATACGACAAGGAAAACAAACAAAAATAATCAGCAGGAGAAAAAAATGGCCACACACATGAAAAAACATAAGCAAAGAGGAAATTTGTTAGAAATCAATCAAAACCTTCAATTTGAGACTATACAATTACAATTATCAAAAACAAATCATCCATGAGTATTAAGTAAAACTAATCTTAAAAATCAGCAAACATGAAAGATCATATCATTGAATAAGTGAAAAATCAAAATTAATTATGAAGAAATTTTAATCATCCATTGTTTGTAAATTTAATCACAAAAAACTGAAATCAAAATGACCCGATGAAAAGGTTCATATAAACTTTAAGAGCTCAGGTATGTAAATTAGAACATTGACCACAAACCATGACCATAAATGTTCAAGTGACAACTTGTGAAACTGTAAAATGATTGTGTAGCTAACATAAGGGAGAAGTGTATTAAAAGACAACCCCATGCAATGGGTGAACTAAAGTTTAAAGATAAATCAAACTTACGCAAATGTGACATTTGATTTATGTTAAGAGACCAAAACCATGAGTACATTATTATATTCCAATTTGAAGTCAAAGATATTTACTTTAAGTAAGATTCAAAACAGGAGTACATCAATAAAATTAGCGATCTGAAACATCATAGGCCCTGTACCTCTTCTTGGCAACCTATTTTATAATTTACAAATAGTTCTGGTAAAAATACGATATCTTTAACAATGTTTGTTTGTCCAACTTAAACCTTAAACAACTTTTGTTTTCTAAATAAAAGCATTTCAACCTTAGTAATTGGGCCTACTAAACATAGCAATATTTCACTAAGAAAAAAAGGATTCCAAGTTAAGGTGATTCAATAAAAGTAATAGTCGAATAACGTCTATAATCCTTTTATAGAACTTTATGGAAAATTTACTCAGTTAATTAGACCAATCAAATTGAAAGATCTTTTTCATAAAACAAAAGGAAGAAAAACATTATAAGCCCAACTGAACCCAAAGTTATTGCACACCAAAAGTTATTGCAATGAACCAAATAAGCCCAATTAAGTGAAATAATGACCGACAAAACACAGGGAACTACACTTGTGTCAACAGTTACACATCAATAATAAACTATTCAGGTGATCTAGAAGCAGTAACATGCATGCCATTTGTTTACTATTGGATTTATATTGATACTTCAAATTTGGCAATGTAAGAGCTTGAAAACAAACAAACAAACATGATTAGCAACCACAAATTGAGATTTAGAAAACCTAATATTAGACAAGGAAAACAAACAAAAATAATCAGTAGGAGACAAAAATGGCCACACACATGAAAAAAACATAAGTTAAAGAGGAAATTTGTTAGAAATCAATCAAAACTTTCAATTTGACACTATACAATTTCAATTATCAAAAACAAATCATGCATGAATATTAGCAAAAACTCTTAAAAATTCAGCTTAGAAACCAAAAACATGAAGATAACATTCAACCTAACAAAATCCAACATTGAACTCCTAATTTTTACTGAAACCTGACATAAAATTTTTTCAAAATATTACCAAAACAAAGAAAATAGTCAAAGGTAAACCCACCCACCCAGAAACTACTAAAACAAATTCAAAATCTTACCAAAATAAACACCCACCCAAAATGTTACCCAACATAACCAACAAGAATTTTTTTAAAAAACCCAACAAAATTCCAACGGAAAAATCAAAAAATTACGAAAACAATGAAAAGAACCAAAGGTAAACAACACCCACTCATAATCAAACCAAACCCTTAAAACCCCATAACACAAACATTGAAAATAACAATCAAACCAAAACACGAAACAAATCACAACACACCACCCCATACCTGAAACCAAAGTTGTTTTGTTCGGTGGTTCCCAGAAGGTCTAGTGTTGCCGGCAAGTCTTGTCGTCCTGATGATGGCAGTCCTGTCGTTTGGTGTCAGCGGGTGCTATCTGCCGGTGGGTTTTGGTTTTGGGAGATAATGGGAGGTGTTTGCTGGTTGTCGAGAGAGGAGGGGAAGAGTTGTGGGAGACAAAGAAGTGATATGGAGAGAGAAGAAAGTTTGGGAGATGAAGTTTTGTTTGTAAGACTAAGGGTACATGCAATGTCTATTCGATATCCAGGGCTATTGCCTTGTAGAGTCGTCCCATCAAATAAAATCATTCCATATGTGATCTTTGCATGCTCCAATAGCTGACTCGATTGGAGAATACGATGACTGGGATAATGACTCAACAATTCATCCCGTGGGGGTGAGGTGGCGCGTCCGCCTCTCTCCATTGAAAGTATAGACCATCATATGATTGATGACATTATCCCCTGAAGGTGTGATTCGGCGGGTCCGACTTCCAGCCCGCGTACCCCAGGTGGCATGAGACCAAAACATCCTACCAAGGCGGCATTTCGTGCTAAAACGTTACAATACATCATTATCATCACAACACCAAAAACAAACCCACGTTTGACCAAACTAGCACGTACACTTCGCTTGCGAAAGGAGTTAGACGTCAACAAAATCGAGTTTCCCATGGACCCTACCAGCTTCGCTTCGCCAGTCCCACAACCTCCACTGTCTCGTTTACTTTTTCAGGAAAGAAATACAATTTTACATAATCGTTACTGCTTTCGGACGTAGTCTGAGTTGTTGTGATTGGTTTGTTGGGTGATTGTGACTTGACCATGGTGCGGGTAGTTGTGATGTCGGAAACCCTGTGCTTTTGTTGGGAAAGGCGCAGCTTTATAGCTTCTAGTGATTTGTTCAAACGATTTATTTTCCAAGTTCATGTTAGTTTTTTGAAATAATTTTATAAAATGTAAAACAAGACTAGCCTATTAGGGAACAATGTACCAGTTGAGGCTGCCTTAGTTAGTTGTCCTGAAAAATAATAGTTACGTATTGAATTTTAGAAGATTAGTTCCCTTTATAATTTGAAACAGTTGAGGCTGCCTTAGGTAGGGATAATTTGAATTGTTGTTATTCTGGTTGTGCGTGCTCAGTATAAGCTTGATACTTATTGTAACATCCCGAAACAACGAAAATTTAAAATTGATAATCAAGACACAATGGACAAATCATCAAAGGGCGGGACTGTTGCTCCAATAAAACATCCAAACAGTGCACCATATTACATCAGAGTTTGTCAAGAACTACATGATTACATCGGAAATAACAAAAGACAGTAAAAGTAATCATGACGACCTCAATGGTCCAAAGGAGACGATCCCGGTCCCAAAATGCGCATGCCCGCAATTACCACCCAACTGAACCTACTACAGTCCTGAAATAAAACATCCAACAACAATGCCTGAGTTTCCATAAGGAAACTCCGTATGCCAAGCTCACCTATATGAATGCAACAGTACAAATGAACCTATCATACTAGTAGCATGTCATGTCATCAATAGTAAGGAAAACAATTCTCCCGAAGGGAAAAACAAGATATCAGTCCGACAATCATCATCGGGTCTCCCTCGAACGCCTACCGTAGTCACATACGGTCTTACGGAATAATACGCGACGCTCCCCACACGTGGCTATACCAAACATGAGGTTCGGTAAGGGACACCCGCAAAGTCCTAGTCGTGAGAAACAAATATGTATCTATAGTGGTCAAACCACACCAACAGAGTCGTCATCAATCATCTCAGTAGGTACCCAGCTAAGGAATCATATCCCCAACAACATCGGCAACATCATCGCCGGAACAACATCGACGACATCACTGACACGGCATCAGTGGTCCAACATACGTCCGACATAACATCAGATGGTTCTGGACCAAATTCTGCCACGTCATCAGGCTCCACGAGCCGCACATCATCATACATTGGGATCCACGACCCCTCAGGTTTGCAACTTTACCATGAGTCCATAAATCCATCACGTTAAGCCACAATCCATACACGTAGGTGACACGTCCCAAGTGCCCACACTTCTTCCACACGGTGGTCCCCGGGCAGGCACGAGTAACGCACCCGCTGTCACCTCCCAGCTCACACACTAGGCAAGGACAGAGTTGACACTTTACAATGATCGGAAATTAAGTTCTACGCATAAACTGTCGACCGAAATAGGCAATCCGGTCGACCGTTCCGATGGGGTCCGGTCTACCGAAAATCTGCAACGGTCAAACTCTTTTGGCTTAACCTAAGTCCCAACAGTCGAACATGAGTCTAAAATCGATCGACCGATACGTTGTCAAAATCCAGAGTCTGGTCAAAATCATACAAATCTAACGGTCGATCGACTCAGGGGTCCCAATCGACCGGAAACTACCAACGCATCCTAGCAGTTCTAGATCATCAATCGGTCGAACAATACATAAAACGGTTGAACACTTCATTAGTTAACTTAAGTTTTGGTCGAACCAAAAATAGGAACAGATGACTGAAAACTACCAGGCAATACTCCGACCCACCAGCACACGCACAACCGGTTGACCGCCACATGGCATTGTTCGACCGGTGTTGGTTAAAGTCGGGCAAAAACACTAAACCGGTCGACCGCAACAAAGCACCAGTCGACCAAAATCTGGCAGCCACCCAACATGTCGGGTGTCTCTTGCTTCCCTCGTCGTCGGCGAGGTCTCCGACCACCCGACGACGCTCAAAATCACACCCACAAATGTGAGCAAAACAAACCACACTATCGAACTGGCATACCTAGAATCTGAGGTTGTCGAAGCATGCCGGAGAAATACCCACACCAACCTCTGGACCGAAACCTCGCACGACCTCCTCCTTGCGCCGACCCACACGCCTTAAACTTCGGGGCCACACTCTCCACACTGATCACCAGAGTTATCGCTTCCGCCGTTGCTCGCCGGAAAAGAGAGAAGAAGGTGAGAGATGTGGTAAAAGGAAGGAATGAGGAAGAAGAAAGGAAATGGAGGTGGATGTGTTGGGTTTAAAACCAAAACCTCCCCCAACAGCCACCCAACCCATACCCTACGCACCACCCCACCTTACCTCACCATCCCTCTCCCTCTCTCCCCAAGCCTCCAACTCAACACCCACCATACTCCTCCCTAATCACCATTAATACTCTAAGATGTGTTTATGATTTTACAATCCACCCACCTTAAAAGAATTTCGACTCGAAATTCAAACAAGCTACTCACCGAAAAGGTCCGGGTATTGCTTCTGAACTTCCTCCTCGATCTCCCAAGTGGCCTCGCGCTCGCTGTGATGCTACCACCGGACTTTCACCATCGGAATGGTCCTCCTCCGTAGCTGGTGATCCATGCGATCGACAATCTCAATTGGTCTCTCCTCAAAAGATAAGTCCTGCTGAATCTCTGGCACTGCTATCTCAATCACATGACCTGGAGCAACGTACTTCCTCAGCATCGACACGTGGAAGACGTTGTGAAGACCTGAAAACTACGACAGCAAAGCAATCCGGTAGGCAACCTCTCCAACTCGGGTGATGATCTCAAACGGTCCAACATACCTCGGACTGAGCTTCCCCTTCTTCTCAAACCTCATCACTCCTCGGGAGTGGGAGATCTTCAAAAACACATGGTCGCCCACCTTGAAACTCAACACCCGTCGGCATCTATCAACATAACTCTTTTGTCGACTCTGAACCGTGGCCAATCTCCTCCAGATCACATCAACCTTCTCTGCATACATCTGCACGAGCTTTGGCCCCACTAACTGCCTCTCGCCCACATCACTCCAGCATACCGGTGATCTGCAAGGCCTCCCGTACAACGCCTCATACGGTGTCATCCCAATACTAGAGTGGTAGCTGTTGTTGTAGTCAAACTCTATTAGCGGTAGGTGCCCATCCCAGTGTCATGTCCAATCCAGTGTGCATGCTCTCAACATATCCTCCAGGGTCTGAATTGTCCTCTCTGACTGACCGTCTGTCTGGGGATGAAATGTTGTGTTGAACCTCAGTCGTGACCCCAAGGCCTGCTGTAGACTCCCCAAAAAGTTGGAAGTAAATCTGGGGTCTCGATCAGAGATGATGCTCACTGGTACTCCATGCAACCTGACTATATCCTCCACATACAACCTATCTAGACCCTCCAAAGGCAACGTGGTCTTAATCGTTAAGAAGTGTGCCAACTTGATCAGTCGATCGACTATCACCCAAATCGCATCGTGGAATCTCCTCATCTTTGGCAGACCCGTGACAAAATCCATTGTCACGTACTCCCACTTCCACTCTGGCAGCTCAATACACTGCATCGGTACCACTGGTCACTGACAGACTAAGCATCAGTCCACAAACTATGCTATATCCTTCTTCATGCCCTTCCACCAGAAGTTCCACTGTAGGTCCTTATACATCTTCGTGCTTCTAGGGTGAATGGTATATCTCTCTCGGTGTGCCTCCTTCATGATGTCATCTCTCAGATCATCCACCTTTTGCACCCAGATCCGACTCCTGAACCTCAGGCCTCCGTCCACTCCCATGGTGAAGTCCGATCCATCCCTAGCTGCTAACTGTAACAGTCCGGATAGCTCCTCATCCTCATGCTGCGCCTCCACTACCCGTGAAACCGTCTGCGGCTCCACCCGATGTCCAGCAATCACTGCTCTCTCAGAGCCCTCTGCGAACGGCTTCCACTCTGACAAGGTCTCGAGTAGCATCCACTCCTGCATACACAAGCTCGTCACTGACACCTCCACCTTCCTACTTAGGGCATCTGCAACTGAATTGGCCTTCCCTGGGTGATAGGAGATGGTGAAGTCGTAATCCTTAATAAACTCGAGTCATCTGCGCTGCCTCATATTCAGCTCCTTCTGCGAGAACAAGTACTTCAGGCTCTGGTGATCGGTGAAGACCTCAAACTGCTCTCCGTAAAGATAATGCCGCTAGATCTTCAACGCGTGAACCACCACCGCTAACTCCAAATCGTGAGTGGGGTAATTCTCCTCGTGCGTCTTCAGCTGCCTCGAAGCATACGCCACTACCTTCCCGTACTGCATCAGGAGACAACCCAAACCGACACCTGACGTGTCGTTATAGATCACATAACCTCAGCTTCCACTCTGAAGCGTCAGAATCGGTGCGGCAATCAGTCGCCTCTTCAGCTCCTAGAAACTTTCCTCGCACTTCTGGGACAAAACATACTTGACGCCTTTCTGCGTCAAAGGCGTCAAAAGTGCAGCGGGTCTGGAGAAATCCTGAATGAATCGTCTGTAATAGCCAGCAAGTCCTACAAAACTCCTCATCTCTGCTACACTCGTCAGGGCCCTCCACTGAGTCATTGCCTCAACCTTTACCGGATCCACCGATATCCCCTCTGCTGATACAATGTGCCCCAGAAAAGCCACCTAATTCAACCAAAACTCGCACTTCTTGTACTTGGCATACAACTTCTAATCCCTCGAGGTGCCAAGCACAATCCTCAAGTGCTCTCGATGCTTCTCTCTGTCTGCGGAGTACACGAAGATGTCGTCCACAAAGACGATGACAAATATGTCGAGGTACGACCAACATTTCTTGTTCATCAAATCCATGAACGTTGCAGGTGCATTCGTCAGTCCAAATGACATCACCAAAAACTCGTAGTTCCCGTACCGTGTCCAGAAAGCTGTCTTCTGGATGTATGCCTATTTGATCCTCAACTGATGGTATCCATATCGTAGATCAATCTTCGAGAAGACCTTCACCAACTGCAACTGATCAAATAGGTCATCTATTCTAGGCAAAGAGTATAGATTCCTAACGGTAACCTTATCCAACATCCTATAGTCGATGCACATCCGCAATGACCCGTCCTTCTTCTTCACAAACATCACAGGTGCTCCCCAAGGTGAACGTCAGATAAACCCGGTGTCCATCAACTGTTTCTTCAGCTCTGACAACTCAGCATGTGTCATCCGATATAGAGCCTTCGACTGAGGTGTCGTACCCGCTACTAGCTCAATGCCGAACTCGATCTCTCGGTGCGGCGGTAACCCGGGAATATCTGCTGGGAACACATCTGGAAACTCCTGTACCACCTCTATATCCTCCAGTCTCCTGGCCTCCGGATCAGGAATTACCAACGTGGCCACAAGCGCTCTACATCCCTGGTGTATCAACTTCTGTGCCTTAATTGCAGACACAATCAGACGACCCCCTCTGCTCCTTGTCCCTCTATTAACACATAAGGCAAGTCTTTCCTCGGAATCAGGGTCTTCTTTTCACGGCAAAAGACTAGCACGTCGTACTGTGACAACCAGTCCATCCCCAGTATGACATTGAATTCCTCCATCGGTAACAAGACCAGATCTGCCACAAAATCATGGCTTCCCAAAACAATTGTGGTGTGATGCATTGCATACATTGCATCATATGTCTTTCATTTAGATTACTTTTATATCAATAAATGCTACTAAGGTATGTGTTTAGTCGTATTTACAGAAGACAGGGACCTGAATGCAAATTACTCACATTCCGAGCATAAACGTGTGCAAAAGATTCATTTCTATCATAAAGACCGAATTCAAGTTTATCGGGTTTCAATTGGAAATGCATCCAAGCATAAAAGCATTCAAGGAGCTAATCACAAAAAGGTCAAGGGCTTAATTGCAAAATGCCAAGGACCTGATTGCAAAAGAAAAGGATCAAGTTATGTTGTTGGAAAAGTCAAAAATAAATCCCCAACAATGGAAGGAATTAATCCGGAGCTCAAGACAATGGAAAGAAATCATCCACACGCGCAAATAAAGATCAAATCATGCCATAAACGCACCGCAGAAATCCGGACCCGATCCCATCAACCTGGGCGGCGAATTAGCCGCACCTCCCATGCATTGTGCGGCGATTTCGCCGCACCAGAGGTGATCTGTGTGCCCGATTTTTGTCCAGTGTCGGGTCGACGCGTGTACTATCCTTTTATGTATTGGTATCCCCTGTATCGGCTATAAATAGCCCTGTAGGACGAATATAACACATCTTTGAACCTTTGGTCTTGGATCATTAGTAATAAATTTCTGTTTTATTTTGTTTTGTCTCTCTTTTCTTTTAATGTCTCTAGGATCCCTTCTTCTTCCTCCCTCCATGAGTTTCTAACTCTTTCCGAAGGGTGGAGGTGACAGATTTAGGGTTAGAGAAGATGAATGAATGTTATTATTCTAAGTTCGTGATTAGTATTTTGATTACTTGAGTTTATGTTAAATCATTTATCTTGTAATGCTTCATAACTAAACATGATTTATTATAAGTTTCTAAGTTCTCTAATCTAAACCTTAAATCTAAACCTCCACCAAACGGAATTCTCTTCTTATTTCTTGTTTTAGTTCTAATTGCTTTTGTTTCGTACTTTAGATAATTAAATCAAAAATACCAAAAACCCAACTTATTTCTTCTCTCCTTCTTTCCCCTAATCGAAAATAACAAAAAAATAACGAAATCTCTCCCTCCTTGTGTTCGACCCGTACTTGCCACGTCTTCATAGACGCCGTGCACTTGCGGTATAAATTAAAATTCTCAACAAGTTTTTGGCGCCGTTGCCGGGGAGGCGACGAAGATTTCGTTTGTTTTTGTGTTTTCGATTTTTTTTCTGTTTATCGTGTGCGCGATCTAACTATTTGGATTTGCGTTTCAGGAGACAACAGAGCGCGCGGAGAAATACGAGCGCATTCTGAGCTTAAAGAGCGGCGAATCCGCCGCCCCATAAGAAGCATTTGCGGCGAAATCGCCGCACAGGTTGGTCTTCCGGTCTTCAAATTTTGAGGGCGTCGTCAGAATCTCTGGGTGGTCGCATTGAGCTACTGGAATCTCCGAGAGCGGGCGGCGAACCCGACTGAGCATTGCAGAGGTAACTTTTCTTGCCTTTCTCGTAAAATCTGAATAGTTGAAAAGTTTCCTTTCGTAGAATTGCACGTGTTAGGGTTTACAATTCCATAATCGGCAATAATTCAACTCTGACCAAAAATTGGCAAAATTAGAAAGACCTTAGTGCATGCATCATATAATGTTTTGCTTGCATTATTCTTGCTAAATTCTTGCAAATTAATACTTGTTGAAGATTGCTGGAGGCAAGGTACGTATCGAGGTTTTTATCGATTGCATTAGAGCATATTATTTAGTTGCATACAACCTTGCAATTGCCCCCATTAAAAGGACCATTGTTTGACTATCTTTGCTAGATTTAAGTTAAACTATCTTAAGGGCAACTCCGTAGGAAAAGATACGGTGGGGATTTCATCACCCTCCCGTAGCCCACAAACCACAATCCTGAAGTGTCGCCTAAGCCTAAAATTTAAAATCAATTAGACATTTGCCCCTAAGGACTCGGACTCAATTAAGGAGGAGATTGGTTTGACTTGCTATGACCTGAAGCTAATTGAATTCAACTTGGTGTCTAGAAAGTGTTTTTGTGTTGACGAAAGTCTTCCAAGCGACGTGGTTGTCTAATTGGCACCGACTCTATCGGAAGCGCCCCCACTAGCTATACACTAACTGGCCAACTTGGTTTGATTGGTGAGGGAGGTGAATCGAGCAAATCAATTCGACTCAACCAGTTAGGAGTCGTTTAGAATTAAGTGACACTAGGTCTAGGATTGTTTTGACCGTGCTTGTTCAGGAAATTTCTGACCAACCCTAATTGTTATCCTTTAGAGTTAAGTTTCCCTTTTCGTCTGAGTCTTCTTTCCCTTCTCACCTCTACCTTCTATTGTTTGTTTCCATTTTCATTAAAAAAAAAATTTGATTCTTGAAATTGAATTTGAAATTTAAATTTCAAACTCAAGTTCAAAAATTGATTCAACCCGGTGCACTCAGATTTGGATTCGGGACTTGAGTAATCGACTCTCACGAGTTCATCTGGATTCCAGTCTAGAGCTTAACCCCAACCCATCTGTTGCACCACCTCACCCGGATCTAATGGGTGAGAATGTTGTGAACCCGCCTATGACTCTGAGGGATCAGTGCTACCCAACGATGGCTGCTCAACCATCGTGCATCGTCATGCCCACCATACCGGGTCGCGACTTCGAACTTAAGGCACAATACATGAGTATGCTGCCTAAGTTCACCTCTAGGGAAGATCCATATCTCTTCCTTAGAGAATTTGAGGAAATCTGCTCTCTTATGCAATACCAGCATATCCCTGAAGAGGCAGTGCGTCTGAAATTCCTACGAAAGTGAGTTAGGATTTCCCTGCTTTCATTTTCTTATATTCTGCTTTGCTAGGGACTAGAAAAATCTAGGTGTGGGGGTATTTGATGCATTGCATACATTGCATCATATGTCTTTCATTTAGATTACTTTTATATCAATAAATGCTACTAAGGTATGTGTTTAGTCGTATTTACAGAATACAGGGACCTGAATGCAAATTACCCACATTCCGAGCATAAACGTGTGCAAAAGATTCATTTCTATCATAAAGACCGAATTCAAGTTTATCGGGTTTCAATTGGAAATGCATCCAAGCATAAAAGCATTCAAGGAGCTAATCACAAAAAGGTCAAGGGCTTAATTGCAAAATGCCAAGGACCTGATTGTAAAAGAAAAGGATCAAGTTATGTTGTTGGAAAAGTCAAAAGAAAAGTCAAAAATAAATCCCCAACAATGGAAGGAATTAATCCGGAGCTCAAGACAATGGAAAGAAATCATCCACACGCGCAAATAAAGATCAAATCATGCCATAAACGCACCGCAGAAATCCGGACCCGATCCCATCAACCTGGGCGGCGAATTAGCCGCACCTCCCATGCATTGTGCGGCGATTTCGCCGCACCAGAGGTGATCTGTGTGCCCGATTTTTGTCCAGTGTCGGGTCGACGCGTGTACTATCCTTTTATGTATTGGTATCCCCTGTATCGGCTATAAATAGCCCTGTAGGACGAATATAACACATCTTTGAACCTTTGGTCTTGGATCATTAGTAATAAATTTCTGTTTTATTTTGTTTTGTCTCTCTTTTCTTTTAATGTCTCTAGGATCCCTTCTTCTTCCTCCCTCCATGAGTTTCTAACTCTTTCCGAAGGGTGGAGGTGACAGATTTAGGGTTAGAGAAGATGAATGAATGTTATTATTCTAAGTTCGTGATTAGTATTTTGATTACTTGAGTTTATGTTAAATCATTTATCTTGTAATGCTTCATAACTAAACATGATTTATTATAAGTTTCTAAGTTCTCTAATCTAAACCTTAAATCTAAACCTCCACCAAACGGAATTCTCTTCTTATTTCTAGTTTTAGTTCTAATTGCTTTTGTTTCGTACTTTTGATAATTAAATCAAAAATACCAAAAACCCAACTTATTTCTTCTCTCCTTCTTTCCCCTAATCGAAAATAACAAAAAAATAACGAAATCTCTCCCTCCTTGTGTTCGACCCGTACTTGCCACGTCTTCATAGACGCCGTGCACTTGCGGTATAAATTAAAATTCTCAACATGGTGCCGAGGAAAAAGCTCCCCACAGTGCCTGATTGAATGTTTTAATTAACCGCAAGTGCACGACCGTGTTGAAGCGGTGCCAAATATTGGTCGATCCACAGGGAGATGTGTCGACTTTGGTTAGTTCGACGACGAGTGGGAAAGGGGAGAAGAGATTGATTAAACTAAACTACACTAAACTAGTAGCAACAAGGAAGGAAATGAAAGCACAAAACGAACTAAAACTAAGAGACTAATAGACGAAGATAGAAATCAGGAATGGAAAACCCCTAAGCGGTGAAGTGTGTGTACACATGAAATAAGAAGTGATGAATGCATACAATAAGCTCAAGTGTAGTTAGTGTTTGTAATGCATAAGAAGTGCTTCATGAAATAACAAGTGATTAATATGAGCATGACAAGTTTGTTCTTAAGAACCTAAGCAAGCATGGAATGTACCTAAACATTATGGTAGAAACCATCAAGTTAAGTGTTCTCATTAATTCAAACAAGCATACTAACATTTCTCACACACAACAATGTTTAGCATTCATTCCATCTACATAAGACGTATAAACATCTACTCCACCCCCAAAGGGGATGAAACTACTCACTAATCATTACACTAAAAACTATATTAACAAAACAAAACATTCTAATGAAAGGAAATTATACTAAGCAAACAAGAAATATTAAAGAAGCTAAATGAAAGGAAAGTAAAACTAAAGAAGCATGCAAGAATTAAAAGACAAGATTAAAAGAAACTAAGAACAATTATTTTATTAAAATGACTCACATTGAAGGTAGCATTCTGCTCCACCTTGAGTTTTGCTTCAAGGCTTACTCCAAGTAGAGAGAATGCCACCAAGCAATGGGTAAATACAAAGGAAGGTGAAGAGTTCTATTTAGAGGCATGAAAAAAGCTAATCCGGGACAATCCCCCGGTATGGGACTAAAAACATACCAAATATGGACTAAATACAACCTAATCTACCACCCGATTATATCATGAGTGTGTTGAAGCAATCCAGACCGCTGATTGGCGGTACATACAACAAACGTCTATTCTCCTTCAAAAAAGACTTGGCGTCGTTCACGTTGACCGCCAACGTCTGTTCCGGGGTATAAACATCGGGTTTACTTAATAACCGACATTTATACTCTTCACAAATTAAAAAAAGAAAATAATAAAATGTGCATAAAAATTTCATTCATCCTGCACAATCTTGCACAACACATTCGCAGTGCACATTTCACAATCATTCATCCCGCACAATTCTATACAAATTTAATTAATTTTATTCACCCACAATTTCACAAATTCATAAACACAATCATTCACAACATTTCATTCACAAATTCATAAACACAATGATTCACAATTCACATTTCATTAATAAAATGTTAGTTCAATACAAAGAATGTATTTACAAAGAATGTTGGTAATAGAAAGAATGTATTTACAAAGAATGTTGGTAATACAAAAAATGTGGTTTAATAAAATTGCAGTTATAACATTCTAGCTAGATAACATAATGCTAATAAAGTAGCAAGCACATCGCTCGCGAGTATCATCGAACTCACTTTCCGAATAGGGATCGCTGGTCTTTTGGAAAACCTATAAAAATACAAGTACACAATATAAATATGCAAATATTGAAAATATAATTATACCACTGAAAATGATCTATATTACCTTAAATAACTCTATGTGTTCAGGTGATATTTCGATGAGTTCCTGCATGTATCTCTTAACGTAATACTCACATTCGTTATTTCTAGTTTGTTTGTGGTACTACAAAAGATATAAATCTGATCATTATACATGCAATTACTTAAAAAAATTAGCAATAATGGGAGAAACATACTCTCATTGCATGTCAGGTTACGCCAGTTTTTTTACTCCATATTCCACACAATATTCTGTAAATATTCATTATCCTGAGAACACAAGTTATTCAATACGAGGTCAATAATACTCACTCAAATACACGAATTACTAATACAATGATTAAAACGAACTTACAAATTTACAAGTTTCTTTAAGGATGTCTTTGGTGTAGTCGACCCCAAATGATCAAACCAATATGCAGAATTAACTTCAGCCCATAGAATCGCAAACATATCCAATGTGCTCTGATTATAGATATAATTAAAAGTTTATTACAAAATTAAATTCTAATTACTATCAATTAACAAAGTTATCTCTTATGATAAGGAACCATATAATATTTCCCCCCTACTTTTTCATGATATTCACAAGTTCATCTGAATTATCGTCATTTCCGTTTATGAAAGTAGATGGACACACAAATCCAAATACTTTATCATTGCGAAAGACTTACATTCTGATGTCATAAATATGTCTACAAGAATAAAAATTACATTATGTTATAATTAGAATAAAACTATTGAATACATTTCATCTTATACACTAGAAACCATTTACTTTACTTGCACGTCGATAATTGACATGCACATTTGATCCATCGCCAAGAACTACATAACACCCTCTTTGGTGACGTACAAATCCAAAGGCAAACCTTTGCATACCTCCTCCAATTGCCAGGTAGTTAAGGCTTGTGATTCCCTACCTAGCATTAATTGATACAACATTTTGCACCTTTTTTGGTAGCAAATTAATATTGATCAGAGGTTGTTGTTTGATCCGAGGCTTTAAAAACCGGACCGGACCGGATGGTTCGGCCCGGTCAGATCGGGAACCATTGGTCCAATGACCGATTTAGCTAAAAAACTGAGACTCTAATTGAACCGTTCTGAACCAAATTGAACCGGGTCAGACCAGGTCAAATAGTTTGGTTGGACCGGACATAAAAATATTTCTATATTTCTAATTTTTTAAACAACACCACACAAAAAAACTACTTAAAAATACAAATATCTCTCTCTTGTATTGGGATGGATAAAACCCAAATCGAGACATAAAGCCTACCCCGGATTCCGACTCGATCCCCCTTCCATGCCCGGATTCCGCCAGAGTTTCAGGTATCCCTGTCGTTTCTCTCTTGCTTGCCTTCTAGGGTTTGGATCTGGACAGGTCATTTCGATGTGGTGTTGGGGATTGGGGGGACGATGTATTGATTGCTCTAGCTTTTGAGTATTTCGATTTCAAGTTGGAGTTTTTGGTTATTTTTGTGGTGATTAAATTTACATTTCAGATTGTTTTAAGTATTTGTTGCGCTTCTATTTTGTTTTTTGCTGATGTTATCTGAAATGGTAAAAGTTTATTTCTATTAGGCATGCTTCTCTAGGTGATGAAGATTTAGTTTTCTCTTATTTTCTTTTTTGGGCATCCTTCCTATCAAGGTTGGCTCCAAGATGTTAATGTTATACGTGATATGTCTGACAATCATGAAAACAAACACATCCAATATACTAAGATTTATGTTGCATTTTCCATTAATATACTTCATTTCTTAGTAGATGTACTTCCATGTCGAATCTTTTGCATGTTGCAATGACAACAGCTATAAGATCATTTCGACGACAACAAATTTAGTAGATTTCAGTTTGGGTATGAGACAACAATTATTTCTCATAATCTTTAGCTTTAATGTATTCACTATTGCAGAATAGGCTTTACTCGTCGCCCAATAGACATCGGCCTTTATAACCACCGACGTCTAGTGGGGAGAGGACAGAATGGACGTCGGTCTTGATTGAGGTCGACGTCTATTTAGTACTATAGACGTCGGGTTTGGGAAAAACACGTTTAGCCGACGTCTATTGGGTATAGACGTTGACCTATAGACGTCGGCTGTTTGTGTACCTTGTGAATCCGACGTCTATAGGGTATAGACGTCTCCCTATAGACGTCAGATGTAATGTAAGACCAACGTCTATACTCCATCCATATAGATGTTGAGTTATAGACGTTGGCGTTATATAACATCCGACGTCTATATGTCTTAAAGAAATCTGACAGACGCGTTTTCTTTCATTCATTTCAGACGAAACCCACCCAAACCCTAGCCGTCCCGCGACCGAACTCTCCTCCGCGACCGACCTCCGACCGATCCGCACCGTCTCCGGCACCGCAGCGAGCTCCCAAGATCTCCTCCACTTCTCCGGCCCTCTTCTCCTTCTTCCTTCGTCTCTCTCCACATGTAAGTTTTAAGTTCATTTTTGGTTGTTTTAAGTTCGTCTTCCTCCGTCTTTCTCCACATATTCTTTCTAAGTTAGCCTTTATCTCGTGTCGTTTACAACCGTCACCGCACCACCTCCGCGACGTCTTTGTGAACCACAAAGACCTCCTCCGACATCACAACTTTTCCCTCCTCTGGTTCGTGCTCAATTTTAGATCCTTAATTTAGGATTAGTTTAGACCAATAATCCAACGCCAACATGCATGTATGTTGGTTACTTGTTGAGATTTAATTGAAATAATATGTAATATTTCGTGGAAAAACAAACTTGAAAACCTACAGAAAGCCCTGAGTTTAAATTCACCTTAAGAATGAAAATCAACTTTTTTTGCAACGAAACTGACACCGGTAGGTTAGTATATCTAGTGTGTTATGTGTTGATATTTGATAAACATATCCAACTAATGCAACACTATTCTTCTCATGGCCGAACCTACGTTAAATATGTTAAAAGACCTACCCTAGTAACCCTACCCTTATACATGTTAAGAAAAGGTGCACCCCAACCTCTTCTAAGCAGAAATGTGTGGGTAATGGACTCTTTTGTTTTGGATGATATAAGCAATCACCCATCCATCCAAAAGTCCCAACCACCTTAACACAATAAAGAAACATAAAGCACTATTGATTTGGATCACTTGATTCTCCCTTTCATTTCACATCTCCATCATGCAATGGAAGAGTCTCTATTCTCCATTCAATCATGCCTCAACATAATATTTTAATTTGGGAGTTTGATAAGTTTATTGGTGAATGGAGTGTGATCATTGTGTGAATGTTTAATTCATTTGATTTGACTCATTCATTAGATTGATTTGGTTTGGATTGAGTTGGGTTGGTTGGATGATTTAACCAAACTTTGTTTTCATTGTATTGATTTGGTTTGGATTATGTTAAGAATTTGGTTTGGATTGAGTAGAGAAATACATGATGTGAATGTGAGTAGATAACTAGATATACATTTTTTTTGTTGATTTCAGGATTTGAAGAATTTTACATATCAAATTTTAAGTGGAGGTTCTGCCAAAATTTCAATAAAATTTTATTCCCAATTATTATTAATAACATGATAGTTTGTGTTTAAAATGTTTTTCTGTCAATTCAAGTAATTATTTTTAATACTTGCTTTTAATATTTTAAATGTTTATTGCCTTAATTTTTTGAATTTTTAATATTATGATAATAACTCATTGCCCCCATTAAACAACTTGGCCTTTAATAACCCAAAGCAAAATATTAGACAATATTTGCTAAGTCATTCATCATATAGGAATTGCATGCATTGTATTTTTCTATTATTTACGATTTCTGTCGTAGATTGCTGGTGTAAGGTACGTACTATCTTTCACTCATCATTCATTAGAAAGCACACATTAGTTAGTAGGACTTGCATTGGAACAAGAGTGAGGTGAGTGTTTGTTTGGTGTGTTGTTTGTTAGATTAAGGTATGAAAAACACTTAGGGGGCAGTCACCTATAGGAGATGAGGTGGGGGATTTCATCACCCTTTCCTTGGCCCAGAAACCACTTAATAAAAGAGCCTTAATAAAATCAATTAGACGTTGGCCCCTAGGATTTTCGGACGCATTAAGGAGAGGAAACCGTTTTAGACCATTATGGCCTGAATGTCGTTGCCCATCTAGTCTCCCTGAGATTTTAGGAACCTCCGGGTTCTTGATTTCCTATAGATTAGTGGTCCTCGATGTTTAAGACCGTTTCGGCCTGAACGTCGTTGACCATCTAGTCTCCCTGAGATATTAGGGACCTTCGGGTTCTTGATTTCCTACAGACTAGTGGTCCTCGGTGGGACCTTGAAGTTAGGGTCGTCTATTACTAAGGACCCATAGTGGACTTTAGGTTTGTTTTGACCTTGATTGCTTAGTTAGATTTCTAACCTTCCTTATTCCACGCTAGATTAAGGACTTCATCTCTTCTCCTCTGAGTCATTCTTTTCTCATCTTAATGTCTCCGAATCTTCTCATCTACGAACACATTCTTTTAAATTGAAATTTTATTTATTTTCTACAATAATAACTATCATTTTTGCCTCTGTTTAGATTGAAATGGTTCGAGAGTGGATTGTTTCAAACAGAATGAGTGATGAATATGAGAACGGAGTGAATATGTTCTAAGAGGTTGCCAAAAAAGCATTCTAAGAAAATGAAAGACAACGACATGGCGTATCGTCCATGCAATAAGTGTCATAATATGTTAGTGTTGACTTTTCGGAAAATGAAAGATCATTTGTTTGAGAAAGGTTTCGACCCAAATTACAGACGGTGGATATGGCACGGTGAAAATGAATCATTTAGTCGTTCCAAGAATGATGGAGAAGATGTTAGTGTGGAAGATCACTTAGAGGAAATGGTTCAGGATATGGCTGAAAAGTTTTCGTCCAACCCCGATTTACTTGGTAATTTGTTGAGTGACAATGAGAAGCCGTTGTATAAGAATTGTACCAAATTCACTAGATTGTCAGCGGTGTTGAAGTTGTACAATTTAAAAGCTGGAAATGGTTGGTCCGATGTGAGTTTCACATCAATGTTGAAGTTAGTGAAAGAGATGCTTCCAGATGATAATGAGTTGCCAGATAGAACTTATGATGCAAAGAAAGTGTTGTGCCCTATGGGAATGGAATATATGAAGATACACGCATGCCTGAACGATTGTATATTGTATAGGGGTGAGTTTGAAAACTTACATTCCTGTCCCAGGTATAATGTTTCAAGATACAAAATGAAACGTAGTGGACCAAACCACAATGAAGAGGCTGATGAGATGAAAATCAAAGGACCTCCTGCTAAGATTTTGTGGTATCTTCCGATAATACCAAGGCTTAAACGTTTGTTTGCGGGTAAAGAGGATTCCAAGAACATGACATGGCATGCCGATCGTGAGAAACTAAATGATCAGTTGCTACGTCACCCTGCTGATTCACCTCAGTGGAAAAAAATAAATGTCGACTTTCCTGTGTTTGGTGAAGAATCCAGGAATGTACGACTTGGACTCTGTACTGACGGAATGAATCCTTTCGGTAGTTTGAGAAGCATTCACAGTTCTTGGTATGTTCTGCTTGTAATTTACAATCTGCCCCCGTGGTTATGCATGAAACACAAATATATCATGTTGTCCTTAATGATTTCTGGTCCGAAAGAGCCTGGAAACGACATCGATGTGTATTTAAGACCTTTAATTGATGACCTAAAGAGATTGTGGGATGACGAGGAGTCAGTTTTTGATTCTTATCGTCAGGAGTCGTTCGTAATGCGTGCAATGATATTTTGCACGATTAATGACTTTCCAGCTTATGGTAATTTGTCTGGATATTCAGTCAAATGTCATAAAGCTTGTCAAATTTGCGAGGAAAATACATGTTCTTTGCAACTAGTTAATGGTTCTAAGACTGTCTATCTCGGTCATCGGAGATTTTTGCCGAACTCTCATCCTTATCGTAGGTTGAAGAATGCATTTAACGGAAAACAGGAGTTTCAGAATCCACCAATTGAAATCAGCGTCGAAAAGGTGTATGAACATGTAAGGAACATTGAATGTGAATTTGGAATCCACCAGTGGATGACATACATGTCAGTTCGTTGGAGGGATTTCAAAACAAATTTAACGAACAAGTACATATTCGGAGACTACCAGGATAGAAATCCATGCGATGTCTATAACTTTATCACTCCAAATCAATGGGAGCTATTCAGAAAATCCAGAGATAGCCCGGAGTTTGAGGTAACTGAGTTTAATTTATAATATAGTAACTGAGTTTCAAAACAAACTTGTTAGTTATTGATTTTAGTGACAATCTAATAAACTTGATTTTAGGCCATCCGAGCAAAAAACCAAAAGATTAGATCTTCTAACAAGTATACCCATCGTATGTCTCGAGCGGGGTACCAAAAGTTAGAAGCACAAATGATGGCTGAAAAAATTGCTCAGAAGAAACAGGAGGCAATTGACTCCGGTATGAGTGAGGAGCAAGCAAGTAACCTATCTCCTCCTTCTCCCGTAGCTCGTTGTGATTCTTGGAAGAGAGTGAGAGTAAACTCCAGAGGGGAGTACGTCACAGACGAGTCGCAAGCGATCGGCTCGAAGATAGTAAGTTGCATCACTTATATATATGTTATTAATTCAGAATCATTAATTTTATATTTTTCAAATGTTAGTAAATATTGTTTTAAACTTAGGACTCTCTGAAGTTGAGAGAATCTCAAGGTAAATTTGCTTCCGATGGTCGGAATGATATTCTACGCGAGGTCTTGGGAAACGACGAACACCCCGGTTGTGTGCGAGGGGTAGGGAGTAGAGTTGGACTTCGACAATATTATGGGAAGACTCAACGGTCTACTTCGTCGACTGGTCATACAAATGCCAGCAAGAGATCGCAGATTTGAAGAATACGTTGCAACTGGTTTTGGAGAGATTGGATCGTTTGCCTACTTCTCCTACCCGTCGTAAGACCGGTTCTTCCGCGGAGACTACTCCGGTTCCGCCAGTGTTCCACCCTGATCGACAAGATGATTTCGTGTCTCATTCTCGAGAATTGGCCCTCGTCGATGGTCCCTCGTTTGGAAAGTTCCCGGATGGATCTAGATGTGCTTTATTTGTCGAAGACCCTGATCGAAGATTGGTGGGAACCCGGGAAGTTTATAACATCTCCATACACCACTTCACAGAGGTAGGAGAGGGAGAATTGAAGGTTGCAGTTGAGAGTTGCTTAGATCCTGGTGCTTTTGTGCCATTTCCGGAAGAAGAGATTGTTACTCTCGGCGATGCTATCGGTGGGTTCGTGCGGTGGCCTAGTTATTTAGTAGAGCTAAACGATAAACATGAGGTATAGTTTAACTTTGAAAGACTTTAAACTTCAAATTTGTTAACAATTGTATTTTAAGGGTTGTATACATATCTGTAAGGTGTCAAGCCCCCGGAGCAAAGGGTCAAACAACCAATCTCCGATCAACATTAATTCGCTTCCAAGTAGGTGCAAAATGTTGTATCAATGTATGGTAGGTAGGGAAGCACAATCCTTAAGTACCTGGGAGTTGGAGGGGGAGGGGGATAAAGGGTTGCCTCCTGCTTTGTACGTCACCAAAGAGGATATCATGCAGTTCATGGCGATGGATTCGTTGTGTATCATGATTATCGACGTGCAAGTGAAGTAAGTGTTTTTTTGTATACAATGAAAAATATTGAATAATTTTATCAAAACTGTAATAAATTATAATTTTTATACTTGTAGACATCTTTACGACGCCAGAAGGTCAATCTTTCCTGAGGATCAAGTATTTGGATTTATCAGTCCATCTACATATATATACGGGAATGACGATAAATCGGGTCAACTTGGGACATTCTTTAAAGAAGAAGACAAAAGATATTATCTGCTCCATTATCATGAGAGGTAAACTTTGTAATTCAAAGTGAAATTCTATTTTGTAATAAGCTTCTAATTATATATATAACACAGGGCTCATTGGATGCTTGTCGTTGTATGCCCCACGACTAATTCGGTATTGGTTTGATCCGTTGGGGTCGAATAAACCAAGGGACTCAATAAAGAAACTTCTAAATATGTAAGTTCGTTTAGTCGTGAATAAAGTAATTCGTGGATTTTATTAGTATTATTGAATGATATTTTAACTTGTGCTACTTAGGGCAATTAAGGTTTACAGAGCTTTAGGTGGTAGGAGAACAACCACAAAAGCAGGAATAACATGACATAGAATGAGAGTACGTTCTATCCCATTTCTGTTAATTAAGTTAGAAACAAATATTTAATGAATTCCTATGTTTGTAGTACCGGAAACAGGTTGGAAATACGGAATGCGGTTACTACGTGATGAGATACATGGAGGAAATCCTAGAATTGGCAACTCAAGACGTATGCCTATCCGAGGTAATGTAGATCGTTATTCAATTGTATAGTTGTGTAGTTTCAATATTTAGTTATTAATATTCAACACACTTGCATTTTTTTTGATAGGTTTTCCCAAAAAGTAGTGATCCCTTCTCGCAATAGGAGCTCGATGAAACTCGCGACCGATGGACTCGCTATTTCATCAGAAACATGCTGACGAACTAAGAGGTTCTCCTGCCAATAGTATTTTTTGTAATTTAGTTAACAAGTGCACTTGTATTACAAACCTACACTTTATGCCTTAATATAATCACCTTAATTTTAGAATGAATTAATTGCAAGTGTGTTGAATGTCAATTGTGTATGCTTTGTATGTTTGTGCATGTATGGTTGTATGTTTGTGTTTGTGTTTGTGCATGTATAGAATAAAAGGATAGAATAATCAACCACATGTTGATATTAGATTTTTTAGAGGTTCGGTATGTCAATTGTGTTCTAGTCTTCTCTTTTAAGCCTTGCTCAATTCTCCGAGCTCCGCTTGAGTTTCCACCAATTGAACACAAGTCTTGGCAAATAATCCTCGCCTTGCTCGATTCACCTCTACAACCCGAGTTGGTACTTTCACCTAAAGTCGATTACAACCTTGTTTATTCTTGGATATGGAATTGGAATCACAATACACTGTAATAATTGAGCACACTTTGATATGATATGGAATGAATATACAAGTAGTGAAGTATAAGAAATGAGTGTGAAGAATGAGAGATGAGAAGTGCTTTGTGATCAGACGCAAAGGATAGGAGTATAGAAAGGTGTCTTGGTGTCTAAAAGCATGTGTGAACTCCTATTTAGAACCTCTCAAACCAATATAGTTGATTGAGTGGGTAGGGAAAAGTTGAAGAAAGAAATGACAAAGAATGACTTAAGGTTGGAGAATGACTCTGTTGGAATTTGGTTGTCGGATTGGAAAACGGTTGTCCGAATTCTTGGAGTTGACCTGATCAAAATCAAGAGTTCAGTTGTCAGAAATGAGTTCACTTAGCCAATACAAAATTACATTAAGGATTTGGTCGAGCTCTGTCAAATGTGATTCGGTCATCTCGAACCAATTTGGTTATCGAGATTCAAAGTGTTGGCTTTAGCGCTGATGGTTATAGTTCATATATCTATTGAGAATTAAACAACTATATTTGACCGTGTGGAAAAGTATGTTGCATGCCAGTAGACTAGGAAATCGGTTGTTCGATAGAAAATTGGACGTCCGTTTTGAACTTAGTAGAATTGGCTCCAAGACAAAAGAGAATATGATTGTTAGGATTGAAATTCATAAAGCCAGTTCAAGGGAATTCAGTTGTCCGATTGGCAAAATCTAGTAGAGATATAACGGATTTTGAGAAGTGAATTTCGGTTGTTTGTTATGGATTCGGATGTCTGAATCGGACTAGGAAATTCGATTGTTAATTAGGGATTCAAATGTCCGATAAGTATATCAGTGAAGTATGTTTCTCTAGTAGTGATTGTGTCAGAATTCTAATGGACAAGTTAATTTACATTTAATCATATAGATTCAATAAATAGAAAATTACAAGTCTTAGTCAAAAAAAATTACAATCTTAAGTCTTTGTATGGATGTTTCTTTTCTTGACAATCTTGATTGATATATTAAGTTGATTTGCACAAATACAAGTATACATGTAATACATGGAATCATATTTGTCCAATTTGCTTGATTATTTGATATTACAATGAATATGAATCCATTGAACATGGTTCATGATTAGTTCGACAATAATCATCAAAATTAAACTAGATTAAGATGTATGAATCAACAGTAACATCGTGTTTCATTGTTGGAGTAAGCAACTAACCATGTCGAATTGGTCTACCACTAATGTATCGAAGCAGGTTGAGCATGGGTCGCTACTTGGAACTAATTAAGTTCCCTCAGCATACCACATGGTAGATACGTACGTACATTCACAAAATCTATCTCAAAAGGGAACTTCTACAGATTGCATCGCAAACGTAGCCTTCCACCTGGCCGAGCTTGAAGAGTAGTGTTAGAATGAAGGTTGGGATGATGTGATGGGGTACAAGTGTTTTCCCCCATCTCTTGTGATATATCTGTCGAACATGTAATTCTCCACCTCCAACCAACAAAATGAGTCTCGATCATAGTTTTTCTCTTATTTCACAAATCTTATTTTTAGATCTAGGGTAGTATTGACAGTGTCTAACATGTTGCAAAAATGTAAAATACTAACACATCTAAAATAAATATTTAAACATGTAGATCTTTGAGGACACACTTTTGTATCTATATTCAAGAGTTTGGTTTCTTACAACAAATTAATATTCTTAAACAGGTGACCCGCCAACACGCGACCCGTCAAGGAGCTAGGTAACGGGGCCAGTCAGCTCCTTAGTTTTCTGGGGTGAGTTTTGAACCGACCTGTAACCCCCAGTTCCTGGTAGCTAGCTAGTCAGGTACAGGTCGACCCTGACCCGTTTACCCCCCTACATAGATAGATTAAAAATCAATGTACGTGTAGAAGGGGTTTAACAATCAAAATTTAACAGTCTCATGTACAATCGAAACGTGTTACATCCTAACCCTTTGCATTTGGGTTTAATTGTGTTTTAGGTGGAGGATTAGGGGAGGAGGAGATGGAGGGCTGAGATGGATGGGAGGAGTTGTGGTGGATGGTGGAGATTGAAGGAGGAGAGGTATAAGGTTTGGATTGATTCTCTCTCTCCCTCACTCGTTTTCTCACTCTCTCTCTCACGCGTGTGTCTCTCTCTCTCTAGATCCTTCACATCTAGCTGAGGAGGAGCTCGAGGCTCGCCGGATCATGTGGCCGGAGGAAGGTGATCGCGTTCGGGTTCCGCCGGAGAAGGAGGAGAAGCGCTTGTGGAGGCGACTTCGTGGGTTCTCCAAAGGCTTCTTCAAGCCTTAAGGTATGCCAAGCTTTAGTGTAGTCCTCCTTTTAGCCTTTGCAAGGGTTGGAGTGGCCGACGGTAGGCCGGAAGGCTCGTCGAGAACCTTGCAGCAGCTGTTCTGCTCTGCAACGGTCAACCGGCGGGTTGGCGCGGTCGACCGGTTATAGTGTATTTTGGGCGAATTCCTCGCACCGGTCGAACGATGCCCTTTGGGCGGTCGACCGGTTGTGCAATTTTAGCGAGAGAAAGACGTCCTGGGTATTTTCGTTCGAACGGGACCCCTTTGCCGGTCGACCGAAAGTACTGTTGTAGGTCGGTTGGGGGCGTTGACCATCAAAACGGTCGACCGCTCGTTGACTTCGTCCGACCGGGGCTTAAGTTAACTTATTGGCCGGCCGACCTGGAGTGTGGTTACGGTCGACCGTGTAGTGCGGTCTTGTTGGGGGTTTTCCCTGTTGGATTTCGGTCGACCGTGATTTGAGAGTCGTTCTACCGTTGGTGCTTTTTGAGCAAGAGAGGATTTTTCCTGTTGGATTTCGGTCGACCGTGGTTTGAGAGTCGGTCGACTGGTTGGACGTTAATTCGGTTTTTCTGAGGAATAGTTGTGATGTTCGGTCGACCGTTTGGGCACTGTTTTGCATAAGGATGCTTGTGCCGTGTGTTGTTGGATCCGCCTCGAGGGCAACGGGTCTCCGGCCTTTTTTGGGGCGACAGTACAGACATTGCCGGCCTGAGAGGAGGGTCGTTGTGGTGGCTCTGAGGAGCGGGTGCCGTGTGTGGACGTTGTTGTTGTGGCTCTGAGGAGCGGGTGCCGTGTGTGCACGTTGTTGTTGTGGCTCTGAGGAGCGGGTGCCGTGTGTGCACGTTGTTGTTGTGGCTCTGAGGAGCGGGTGCCGTGTGTGAACGTTGTTGTTGTGGCTCTGAGGAGCGGGTGCGTGTGTGCACGTTGTTGTTGTGGCTCTGAGGAGCGGGTGCCGTGTGTGCACGTTGTTGTTGTGGCTCTGAGGAGCGGTGCCTCGCGTGCACGTGTGATTGAGGGGTTGGGGTGTGAGGACCCTTGAGACCCGAGGCCGATGTGTTCCGGCTGTGCCTGGTGTGCACGGGAGATTGATATGTTTTTACTGCATTTCATTTCATGTTTCATTACGCATATCATGTTCATATTTTAGGGGTTTGGCATACCGGGTTTCCTCTCGGGAAACTCAGGCATATTCATGTTTTATGTCAGGTCGTACGCGTCAGTAGGAGGTGGTGACCGCGGACAGGAGCACCCAGACCAGATCCTGTCTCTTTTGTTCTTCGAGGTGGATGATTTTTCCTTTGTACATGTGTTGTATATCTTTTGTGTTGGGTTCTAATCATCCTTGACTCTTGTATTGTACAATTTATCATTATATATATATATACTCGTGGTTTGGTGACGACCCCAGTGTTAATTCTTTATCTGTTTAAAGTTTTAAATTTTCTGCTGTTTCGGGGCGTTACAAAACGGGTCCGTGAATCACTTTTTGTTCGAGTTCGATTTCACTCAAACTTTCTGGGATCGGGCTGACATCCTAGTCCTCAACGCTGCACAGTCAAATGAAGTAGCTTTAGAAAGCAAGTTCAAAACCATCTCATTTTGGGTTACAAATTATGGAATGGGCTAATAAATCCTTTTTGCTGGATTGTTTGGACCGAGCGCAATATTCGAGTGTTTAACTGGTGGAGAGGTCTTTCAATTTGGTTTTTACTTTTGCGTTGACATTGTATTATGCTGGACAGGAAGTCAGGCATGTGAGGGAGATCCTCTAACTACTAACCACCTTTGCGACTTACACTCTTCAAGCCTCAACTACCGGTGCAAATGGATCGAATATGAATTGAATATAGGTATTAGCATATCCATATTCATATTTGATTTGTGGATACGAATACAAATCACATCAGATATGAAAAATGTGTATCCATATCCTTAAAAAAGAATACGGATATGGAATGTGAAAGAGTTATGACCCAGGGCCTCAGACACTCCACGAAAAGCAATCGTCGTTAATGAGGTTGTTTCTATACTGCATAAGGTGTCACAGGGAATGCAGAGTCCCAAACTAAACGTCAAGTGGATATGAGGCAATGCTTATTAGAGCTACTGGTCGGGTTGTTAGGGCACTAGTTTATTAGGCCCACGAGACATGGAAGAATAATTGGGAGCCAAAAACCCAACACAACAGAAACTTTATAAACAAATATCGATAAAAATGATAAATGTAGTGTACGTTTACAATAAAATTTAGTGTATATCATTGTAATTCACATAAATTTTTCCTCTTAAATTGGATCAAATTATATCTTAACTATATTATTTTAGAAGCGTAACAATTTTTTTATGTAATACTAAAATATAAGGTAAAATTCAAAAGGAATCATGAAAGAATAACTAATTAAAACATATATATATATATATATATATATAATATTATCTTAATCTCGTGAATTCGTACTTGTATCTAAATATCGTATATGTATCTGTATCCGTCAAAATTCAAAATTTCATATCCATGTTCATATCCATAGAAACTTGAAATCTGATATCCGTATCTAACTATCTATCCTCCTGAATATGGAAAAATGATATTCATATCCTTAAATATCGAATAAGGATATGAAATAGTATGTATATGTTTGCACCCCTAACCTCAACCCACCCTGACCATGAAAGCAACACTTCCATCCCTCCTAACATGCTCCCGCACGCCGCTTCTACGTCATATTACACCGGATATGCATTGGGAGGAAGAGCTCCCAACAATGCCCTTGGCGTGTCTGATTGTGAAGCGTGAGCAAGAAAAGCTTCTGTTGATGGAGGTACGCGGTTTGGAACTAGAGGAGACGGTGTGGCTGGCTAATGCGCACAATAATAGTGTCTAGACGCATCTCGTCGGCCATCCTCTCGGGAGATGCTTCATATTTTGTATGGCATTTCTTGATCTTTTTTTCTTGCTCTCATTTGTATTATACATGGATCTTTGAGAAAGGCTATGTAAGTCTTTTAACTTCACCAAAATCATATATTGGACCATGTAAAATTTTCAATTGGATTGTGGTTACATAGTCTCATTGCATTATTTGTCTAATATACTACCACTTATCAAAAAACATAGATTGAAAATAATATAAATGGAAGAATAGTCATGTATGAATAAAAGGAAGAATAATGTATATATCCAGTGGCGGATCCAGGGGTGGGCACGCGTAGGCATGTGCCCACGCGTGAATTTTATTATTCCTTTAAATAGTATACTCGTGCCCACGTGTGGATTCTATTATTTCTTTAAATAGTATACTTGGTGCCTTGTGCCTATTGGAGAGAGAAAATACACATATATTATTATTTCCGGTATTTATATGTTCATTTTTTAATCATTTAAAAATCATCGTAATATTATTTACTAGAACACTACAATCATTTAAAAAACATTTTAAATATTAAATAAACACAAAAGCAAACCCAATAATAAGACAGTCCAAAACTGAAGTTCAACTTTCATTTGTCTCTAATTCAAAGCCTACTTCTTACTTACCTTTCATATTCCTAAAATATTCATATTTGACCTTTCGTATTGCCAACAACATAAATGTTATGCCTTAATCTTCTCTTTCAAGTTTCAAGTTTCCAATGTAGCATCCATACAGCCATCGAACGTGTAGAACAACAATCAACAACGATCAGCCATTCAACCATCAAATGTGTAGAACAACAATCAACAAGGATCGATCACTCCGTCAGACAACCAACCACAACACTAGCACTAGCGGTGATCAATTTTTTGGGTTTATTTTACTTTAGAGTTTAGTATATAACATAAATAAGCTTATTCAAAATATTGATATATATGCTTACTTTTACGAAGAATGTATTATTATTGTGCCCACCTATAGTTTCTCTCCTGGATCCGCCACTATATATATCCGTGTCAAACCACTGTGGTACCATTTTCATTAACAAAAAACGTCATCACATATACTATTTTTTCCTTTTCTGAAAAACAACATCAATGATACCGTTTTTCAGAAAAGTAAAAAATAAAATCCAAGATGATGTTTCTGCAAACCACAAATCAAGAGTTAGGATTAATCAAGACGAATTCACAATTATTAAGTCATTAATTATTAGCACAAATAGATTCCCTTAATCCATCATTTGGGAAGAAAAGGTTTTTTTATTAATTCACTTTAAATATACTATTGGTTGTAACGAATGTAGGGCTCTAAATGAGCCAGTTTTGAGCGAGCCAAGCTGACTCGAACTCTGCTCGTTTAATTTTGGACCTCCTTGTGGCTCTGTTCGAGCGCAAAAATTACGTTTGTGTTTAGATCATTTCTGGCTCACGAGCCGCTCAACTCGACCTATTTTCTTGTGAGGCTGTCCGGCTTGTTTGACTCGTTTCGTTAGAAAATGATCTCTTGCTTATGCCTGAGAATGCAATGCAAACTACTATTGACACATATTTGATATATATAATGTAACATCCCGAAACAGCGGAAAATTTAAAAATTCATAATCAAGACGAAGAGCACAATAATCAAGGCGGGACTGTCACTTCTCATAACCAATAAAGCGGTGCACCATAATACATCAGAGTTTGCCAAAATGAATACATGATTACAACAAAACGACAAGGGAAGATAAACGTAATCATGTGGACCTCAGTGGTCTGACTAGAGGATCCGACTCCAAACGCGCGCGCCCGCCGATCACCACCCCACTGGACCTACTGCGGTCCTGAAAATATATAACAACAATGCCTGAGTTTCCAGAAGGAAACCCCGTATGCCAACTCACCTACATGCATGCATTACAATAATGGACCTATCATACTAGTATCATGTCATGGCATCGACAGAAAGGAAAACAGTTCCCCCGAAGGGTAAAACGGGACATCAGTCCGACAATCAACAAGGAGTCTCCCGAGGAGACCTACTGCAGGCACATGCACACTTACAGCACGCGACATCGCACCCCCCACACGCAGCTACACTACTCAAAGGTTCGGCAGGGAGCCTCTGTCACGCCTGCACGCCGATAGAATACAGATCTGCAAATCTCAGTGGTCGGAGCCACATGGACCAACGGGGCCGTCGCCCGGAAGGTATAACAACAACATCTCGGTAGGTGCCCAGCCGAGGAAAACAACATAGCCGGAACAGCCTCGGCCCAACAATCACCATCGCCGGCACAACCTCGGCGGCATCACCGGCACAGCATCGGTGGTCCATCACAACAGTCCGGCACAGCATCGGACAAATCCAGACCGAAGTCTGCCAGGTCATCAGGCTCCTCGAACTGCAAACACCAACCACGCCGCTATAAAAGCAGGGCAGCGACCTCTGTAGCCCGTGGGCCGGTAGTCACCTCACCCAACGGCAGTTGCGTGCCCGCACAAACAACAACATTGGGATCCGCGATCCCTCAGGCCTGCTATACTACAATAAGTCCAATCCATCCATCACATTAGTCACGCTCCATACATGGAACTGACGTGTCCCGGACACCCACACTCTTCCCAACGACGGTCCCTGGGCAGGCACGCATCACGCGCCCACCGTCACCTCCCGGCTCACGCACAAGGCGAGGACACGAGTTTCCGTGGCAAAGTTGGCGTTCAAAAAGGGATCCAGGAATTCTGTTCTGGGCCCAAACGGTCGACCGTAAGAGGTGATTCGGTCGACCGTTTCCAGAAAGGAATCGGTCGACCGTCCCTAACACGGTCTACCGCTGCGCACAGAACACAATCCCCCCCCCCCCAACGGTCTACCGAGGTCTAAAACCGGTCGACCGAACGAGGTCAAAATCCGGAGTCTGGTCAACATTACAAATCATTCTATCGGTCGACCGACTCAGGGGTCCCGGTCGACCGAAAACTAACAGTACATCATTTTCAATCTTTTAATCCATCGGTCGACCGACTCAGGGGTCTCGGTCGACCGATAACAGTTAGGGTCAACCTATATTTCTACATCATATAACGGTCGACCGAACTCAAGCCTACGTCCGAACAACATGCAATATAAACAAATAAACTTAAGTTACGGTCGACCGAACACAAGGCCTCGGTCGACCGAAACGCAACAGGCAGTAAAGATATACATGCAATCGGTCGACCGCCCAAGGGCCGGTCGACCGTCTGGTCGTCTTCAACCTCGCGCCAGCCGAGGTTTCTTCGCCCAAACGCGACGTCGGAGAGGCCTCCGACCTCCTCCGACCGACCAACACGACCCTCTCGTGAGTGTCAACAACAAAACCACACTAGAGAGCGGCATACCTCAACCACGACGACGAAACGCCGGAGCTCCGCTCACGCACGTCGCCTCCTCCGGTCTCCTCGCGCTAAGCCTCCGCACGAATGTCTTCCTCGTCTGCCCCCTCCACGACAGCTGCTCCCACCGCGCGCACCAGCAAGGAAGGAAGAAGAAATGAGGAAGGAGAAGAAAGAAGAAGAAGAAAGAAGAGGCTTATTTAAAAACTCGGATGCTACAGTACCACCCAACTCTCTCTCCCCTCATCTACAGTGCTCGCCCCTTCACCTTCCCATGCAACTCCTGCACATTCACCTTCCCCATGCAAACCACACTTTAAACATCATTAGCCCACTAACCCTAGGTTAGGGATCTAACATATAACATGTTGTTTCGACTTAATTTCTAAATAACATGAGCCATTATAATATCATGAGTTTCCACTTATTGCATTGTTTAAAATCACAACATTATGACTTTATTAAGTAGGCAACAAACATAACAACAACATTGAGGTAAAATGGTAAATGAGTATTTGATAAATGGGTATTTTGATAATTGGATATGGTAAATGGTAATGGCTAAATGGATAGATGTAGATTTGTAGTGTATATGTCGTGTATGTATATGGATGTATGCTCGTACGAGTATATATGAGCAACCGAGTCGAGCGAGTGAGTGAGCTAACGAGCGAGCAACGAGCGAGCAAGGTTTCGCTCAGCTCGGTTCATTTATTTTCCCGAGAGGATTTTTGGCTCGTGCTCGACTTGTTAACAATCGATCCGAGCTGTTTAGCAAGCGAAATTGAGAGAGTCAGGAGCGAGTTAGTGAGCACAAGCTGAAGCTTACCGTCCTAAACGAAATGGGTGGTATGGGAATCCGATTAAAATTCGTTCCTTTTTTCCGGTCAAGAGATATATAGTCCTTTCCCTATTTAAATTTAGTCAGGTTTAAACAGGTGTATTTTTATTGTTAAACTATTGATACATCATGCAAAAGATTACGTGTTCACATGCGTTGATTGAATTTAAGATATACAAGATATTTATTTCTTCCCATCTTATAGTACCTTTTTAAAATATTATAATTGCCGAAAGACTTGGTATGGTTTAGTTTTTGTTTTCTGGAGACTGGAGTTGGTCTCGAATGGTAGTTAAGTGGTCCAACATGATCGTATTCAAATGACTCGTGACGAACATTAAAAGATCGTTGTGACGAACGAAAATGATCTATATTACCTTAAATAGCTCTATGACTTCAGGTGCAATTTCGATAAGTTCCTGCATGTATCTCATAACGTAATACTCACATTCGGTATTTCTAGTTTGTTTGTGGTACTACAAAAGATATAAATCTGATCATTATACATGCAATTACTTAAAAAAATTAGCAATAATGGGAGAAACATACTCTCATTGCATGTCAGGTTACACCAGTTTTTTTACTCCACATTCCACACAATATTCTGTAAATATTCATTATCCTGAGAACACAAGTTATTCAATACGAGGTCAATAATACTCACTCAAATACACAAATTACTAATACAATGATTAAAACGAACTTACAAATTTACAAGTTTCTTTAAGGATGTCTTTGGTGTACTCGACCCCAAATGATCAAACCAATATGCAGAATTAACTTCAACCCATAGAACCGCAAACATATCCAATGTGCTCTGATTATAGATATAATTAAAAGTTTATTACAAAATTAAATTCTAATTACTATCAATTAACACAGTTATCTCTTATGATAAGGAACCATATAATATTTTCCCCTACTTTTTCATGATATTCACAAGTTCATCCGAATTATCGTCATTTCTGTTTATGAAAGTAGATGGATACACAAATCCAAATACTTTATCATTGCGAAAGACTTACATTCTGATGTCATAAATATGTCTACAAGAATAAAAATTACATTATGTTATAATTACAATAAAACTATTGAATACATTTCATCTTATACAATAGAAAACATTTACTTTACTTGCACGTCGATAATTGACATGCACATTTGATCCATCGCCAAGAACTACATAACACCCTCTTTGGTGACGTACAAATCCGAAGGCAAACCTTTGCATATCTCCTCCAATTGCCAGGTAGTTAAGGTTTGTGATTCCCTACCTAGCATTAATTGATACAACATTTTGCACCTTTTTTGGTAGCAAATTAATATTGATCGGAGGTTGGTTGTTTGATCCGAGGCTTTAAAAACCAGACCGGACCGGATGGTTCGGCCCGGTCAGATCAGGAACCATTGGTCCAATGGCCGATTTAGCTAAAAAACTGAGACTCTAATTGAACCATTCTGAACCAAATTGAACCGGATCGGACCAGGTCAGATAGTTTGGTTGGAGCGGACATAAAAATATTTCTATATTTCTAATTTTTTAAATAACACCACACAAAAAAACTACTTAAAAATACAAATATCTCTCTCTCTTGTATTGGGATGGATAAAACCCAAATCAAGACCTAAAGCCTACCCCCGATTCCGACTCGATCCCCCTTCCTTGCCCCGATTCCGCCAGAGTTTTAGGTATCCCTGTCGTTTCTTTCTTGCTTGCCTTCTACGGTTTGGATCTGGACAGGTCATTTCGATGTGGTGTTGGGGATTGGGGGGACGATGGATTGATTGCTCTAGCTTTTGAGTATTTCGATTTGAGGTTGGAGTTTTTGGTTATTTTTGTGGTGATTAAATTTACATTTCAGATTGTTTTAAGTATTTGTTGTGCTTCTATTTTGTTTTTTGCTGATGTTATCTGAATGGTAAAAGTTTATTTCTATTAGGCATGCTTCTCTAGGTGATGAAGATTTAGTTTTCTCTTATTTTCTTTTTTGTGCATCCTTCCTATCAAGGTTGGCTCCAAGATGTTAATGTTATACGTGATATGTCTGACAATCATGAAAACAAACACATCCAATATACTAAGATTTATGTTGCATTTTCCATTAATATACTTCATTTCTTAGTAGATGTACTTCCATGTCGAATCTTTTGCATGTTGCAATGACAACAACTATAAGATCATTTCGACGACAACAAATTTAGTAGATTTCAGTTTGGGTATGAGACAACAATTATTTCTCATAATCTTTAGCTTTAATGTATTGTAGTTTAGTGAAATGCAAGATTGACACGAGACACTTAATCTTGAACTTATTTGATGATTGGGTTGATGAACCACAAGTCACTGTTGAAGATCCCGAAAGTTGGTTGGAAGAAGTTCACATTCCAGATCTCATAGAATATGTGGATTGAAGATCAATTTGATGCTATCTTTAAGAAGTCCAACATCCAAAATTTTGTTGCTTCTACTATGTTTTTTATAGAGAAACCAATGCATACTTCTACATGATTTGGTATGATGTTTATATGACTAGATGATTTCATGGATAGCATTGAAAGTTGATTTTGGTTGTACAATATGTATATATTAAATATTAAGTATGATTTTGGTTCTACAATATGATGTTATGGATACATTTTTTAGAGAAACCAGTGCATACTTCTACAATATGTATATATTAAATGATTTTACAGAAATTGGTTCAAACCGGTCTGACTGTTCATATTTATTCGGTCCGGTCCAACTTCAAGTCTAAAAAATGATGGCGTCATCAATGGTCCGACCATGGTTGGACCGTGATTGGACCACATTGAACAGAAAACCAAAGCTTAATCGGTTCAATCAATGGTTTGGTTCTAAAAACCTGGTTTGATCCTTTGATGGTTGAGCTTCCAATAACCTCACTAATATAGAATAAAAGGATAGAATAATCAACCACATGTTGATATTAGATTTTTTAGAGGTTCGGTATGTCAATTGTGTTCTAGTCTTCTCTTTTAAGCCTTGCTCAATTCTCCGAGCCCCGCTTGAGTTTCCACCAATTGAACACAAGTCTTGGCAAATAATCCTCGCCTTGCTCGATTCACCTCTACAACCCGAGTTCGTACTTTCACCTAAAGTCGATTACAACCTTGGTTATTCTTGGATATGGAATTGGAATCACAATACACTGTAATAATTGAGCACACTTTGATATGATATGGAATGAATATACAAGTAGTGAAGTATAAGAAATGAGTGTGAAGAATGAGAGATGAGAAGTGCTTGGTGATCAGACGCAAAGGATAGGAGTATAGAAAGATGTCTTGGTGTCTAAAAGCATGTGTGAACTCCTATTTAGAACCTCTCAAACCAATATAGTTGATTGGGTGGGTAGGGAAAAGTTGAAGAAAGAAATGACAAAGAATGACTTAAGGTTGGAGAATGACTCTGTCGGAATTTGGTTGTCGGATTGGAAAATGGTTGTCCGAATTCTTGGAGTCGACCTGATCAAAATCAAGAGTTCAGTTGTCAGAAATGAGTTCACTTAGCCAATACAAAATTACATTAAGGATTTGGTCGAGCTCTGTCAAATGTGATTCGGTCATCTCGAACCAATTTGGTTATCGAGATTCAAAGAGTTGCCTTTAGCGCTGATGGTTATAGTTCATATATCTGTTGAGAATTAAACAACTATATTTGACCATGTGGAAAAGTATGTTGCATGCCAGTAGACTAGGAAATTGGTTGTTCGATAGAAAATTGGACGTCCATTTTGAACTTAGTAGAATTGGCTCCAAGACAAAAGAGAATATGATTGTTAGGATTGAAATTCATAACAGAAATTGCAAAATCTAGTAGAGATATAACGGATTTTGAGAAGTGAATTTCAGTTGTTTGTTATGGATTCGGATGTCTGAATCGGACAAGGAAATTCGATTGTCAATTAGGGATTCAGATGCCTGATAAGTATCATCAGTGAAGTAACTCCCAACAATGCCCTTGGCGCGTCTGATTGTGAAGCGTGAGCAAGAAAAGCTTCTGTTGATGGAGGTATGCGGTTTGGAACTAGAGGAGACAGTGTGGCTGGCTAATGCGCACAATAATAGGGTCTAGATGCATCTCGTCGGCCATCCTCTGGGGAGATGCTTCATATTTTGTATGGAATTTCTTGATCTTTTTTTGTTGCTCTCATTTGTATTATACATGGATCTTTGAGAAAGGCTATGTAAGTCTTTTAACTTCACCAAGACCATACATTGGACCATGTAAAATTTTCAATTGGATTGGTTACATAGTCTAATTGCATTATTTGTCTAATATACTACCACTTATCAAAAAACATTGATTGAAAATAATATAAACGGAAGGATAGTCATGTATGAATAAAAGGAAGAATAATGTATATATCCAGTGGTGGATCCAGGGGTGGGCACGCATAGGCATGTGCCCACGCGTGAATAAGACAGCCCAAAACTGAAGTTCAACTTTCATTTGTCTCTAATTCTAAGCCTACTTCTTACTTACCTTTCATTTAGTGCAGGTAAATGTGTCTTGTCTGATAAGAGGCAAAGCTTGTGCGACAAGTCAATCAATATGAGCGTAAGCCTGAAGGATTGAATCAATGTTGCGACAGAATGCAAAACATGAATATTCACGACAACAACAACGAAGAAGATTGAATATGAATTAGCTAAATCATTATGTTAAAAGAGCATTTTTTCCTAATACCTCTTAAGTTTTTCTTATTACTCCTTAGGTTAAGCTAGCCTCCAGGTCATTTTTATATGTAACCAATATATTATTTCTCGGTTTGAGTCGACAATCATTAAAAAAAGTTACTTTAGGGAAAAATAAATTGTTTGTTGTTTTTGTTAATTCAATTGTGGTTGTATACTTACTTCAAATTTAAAAAAATAACCAAAAAATCAAAACCCAACCCGACACCCCCCGGATCTGGCACAACTCAGCAAGTCATGCCGTGGGCTATGCCAGTCAGAGGAGTCGGCCTACCGTGCCGTGTCAGCACGACTCACTGAGCCATGTGGTGGGTTGTGCCACGCTGAGGAGCCGGCCTACCGTGTCGTGCCGACAAGGCACATTACCCACCTATAGATAGGACTGGTTGATTTCCTTATGCTTTGGTGGGTTCTCGAACCTAACTTATCTTAATTCAGTGTTGAAAGATTAATGAAACCAAATCAAATATATTCTAATTCGAATTGGTTTAACTCTACTTTATATTTTTGTACTTATTTATCCATCGTGAATGAATAATACATTTAAAATGAACTATTTTTATGTATTAACATAAATACTTTTGCAAGATTTGAGATCACCTGATGAGGCAAGTCTCTATGGAACTAGAGGAGATCGGACTGAATACAAGAGGTCTCACGGTCAGATCTACTGGAAGAGAAGATGAGAGATTAGAATTTGTGAGAGAACTAGAGTGACACTATAGGTGCTGGAATCGAGCTATGACGGCCGCCCTGGTGCAACTCTAAGTTAGTTTGGAGTCCAGCAAACAAGCAAGAATAAGGAAGGAACAATATAGTTTTTGGGTGCAAGCAAAAGTCATTTTCTCATTTCCCTCTTCTGAATATATAGACTTTAAATTTTGGGTGATTTGTTTGGGTGCACCTCAAAAGCAGTTTAATTAGGTATTTTTACTGCAATTTCACTATTCGCTTGCATGCACCTATATTTCACTTCAAATTATTTGGTTGCACCACCACCGTCTGTGAGACATCTTCACCGCTCTTGTTAAAATATTTACAAAACACACCCTCTAAAATCCAAAAGTCATTAATATTAAATAATAATAAAACAAAAAATTCTATAGCATCTCCCACTGGCTCTTTTTTTTATCTCTCTCCACTTCACTCATCAGTCGACCCATTCCATACCCCCCATAATCGTCATCGGTGATGAATCCACCAGACCTCAAACTTCAATCTAAGCCCATTGATCTCCCTCCTCCTCTCTCTTCTTTATTCTCTCTCTCGAGTTCTCTCTCTCTCCCCTCTCTCTCCACTTCTCTTCTCACTCGACCCATTCACCATCCCTATTGTCGTCGTCGCTGGTGACAAAACCAACAGACCACACACTCTACTCCATCCACAACCACTCCAACACCATCACCATTGTCATCGTTGCCCTAGCGACAAAAGTGGTGATGGTGGTTGTTTTGGAGTGGGAAGGAGAGTAGGCGTGCAATTGGAGACAATGGCACTAGTGCAGCGAAGTCAATATATGTCAGATATACAATGGTACATACAACAGATTTTGGAGGGTCCAACGACTATCGTATATGTCCCTGACGCCTATGCCCTGGTGTATAGACGTCAGCTATATATGACGGACGTCTATTATACCCTTAAATAATGGAAAAAATACATCACCTAAACAATAATCAAGCTCAAGATGCCCAAGTACCCCAAATGGCAATCTTTTGATCATTAAATATATAAAATCCACTTGCCTATTGTAGTATGGTACCCAACTCTCATTTAGAAGTAAAGGAGTGGTGGAGTACATCAACTCCACCAACCAAAAATCTTTCTCCAATGTGGGACTAAACCTCAACACATATGGGATAGTTACATTGATGCAACTATTTTTAAATCAATCCAAAACTTTACCTATACACGTCACGACAACTTGACCCATTCTTACAGCACTCGAGGATCATGTGAGTGACTTAAATGCATACTTTTTAATTTGTTCTACTAAATTAATTAACGGAAAGCACGTTTGAAAGCATATTATATTTTAATTATATTTCAAAAACTTTGCATATAGTCGGTGGCTATACTACAACCAACGTCTATATACCTATAGGCATCAGTTATAGTAATATCTAACATTTATATACACCTATAGGCGTCGATTACAGTAATACCTGACGTCTATAATATTAGGCGTCGGTCGTTGACCCATCCGACGTATATATCGTGACGTTTATTCCCTATTCTGCACTAGTGTGGTGTTGGTGGTGGTGAAGGTGGTACATGTTATTGGTGGTGGTGGTGTTGAAGTGGGAAGGAGAGTACGTGTAGTGATGGAGACATTGGTGATTTGCTTGCATGGGGTGAGAACTCGAGAAAGAGAGAACAGGAGGGGGAAACAGTGGTGTTGGTGGTGGTGGTGCTGAAGTAGGAAACTTCCCCAACAACTGGGTGTTCGTCGACGGCAATCGTGAAGGTGGGGAATGGGTCGAGTGAGGAATGAAGTGTAGAGAGATAAGAGAGAGAACGAGAGAGAGAGAACAAGAGAGAGGAGGGAGATGGTTTGGATTTTTTTTGTTTTCTATTAAGTATTAAGGACTTTTTAAATTTTAAAGGGTATTTTTTGTAAATGTTCTAACAAATATTGTGACGAAGTGGGTCCAACAAACAGTAGAGGTGCACCCAAGCAATTGTAGTGAAATGTATGTGCACACAAGATAATGGTGAAAACACAGGTGAAAACACAGGTGAAAACACAGGTGAAAACACCCAATTATGCCAGTTATGAGGTGCACCAAAGAAAATCACCCTTAAATTTTAACCCCTAATAATTTGGAAATTTCGCAAACATACCTTAACCTAAAGTGAAATACTAACTGAAAATAAAGGAAAATTATTGTTGGAGACGCACGTCACGTACGTTGCTGATGTGGCGCTCATTATGCTGTTGATGCGGCATTTATCAACATTTATTAGAAGATTTCCCGCGGACGTAGATGACGTGACGATCTATGTGCTTGTTCAATTTCAAATGTAGTTTTAAATACTTCCAATCTACCCTCCCTCATCTCTCCTTCATATTCCCTCTCCCAAACTTCCATATTCCCTCTTCCCTATCCCTGCATAGGCGGAGTTCAGGGCAAGGCCGTCTTTTAGCTAATACAAGTGTTCCCCCGGCGACGAAATCAAACTCGAAAGAGCATCTCCAGAAGTCGTAGTTATTGTATACGGTGAGGAAAGGGAAAAGGAGAACGAGCAGTGGTGAGCTCGAAGATGGTGAGGGGGTGGAAAGGGTTTTGGGGAGTGGTGTGGATAAGGGAGGTTTGAGGTTGTGTAAGTGTGAACATACTCAAGTTTAAACGAACAGACTCGTGGTGCTCAATTATGTTTAGAAATCGGTTGCTCAATATTTGGGTCATCAACACTCAAATTTCAATTCAGACTCCCCCCCCCCCCCCCCCCCCCCCCCCCCGCCCACTTCAGTGTTGAATCATGTTCAAGTTCGAAGAGTTGGACGTTCACCTACGAATCGAAGAATGTCAACTACCAAAAAAACTCCAACAAGAATATGTCTAGTGTTGAATCTTATTCCAATTCAAATAGTTGTACGACCACTTATCAATCGAACAGTCTTTAGTGCACAAAAAATCTCCAAGAAAACCATCAAGAAAAACTCAAAAGATAAAAAAAGTGTAAGGGAAATGTTGATTTATGTAATGTAATTCCTCGGTTTAAAGAGCTAGACTATTTAGATTGAGATTTGAGAGTCTATAAAAAATTATAAGTTATGAATTGTAATTTTGTTTGTTTATATTTGTAATTGTTATTTTCAAGAGTTAGGAATGATATGTATTTATTTGAACTGAAAATTTAATTCATATGTGTGTCCAACAAGAGTTATAAATAATATGTGTTTATAGGTCAAGCGTATTTTGTCTGCAATTTTTGTGTTAAAGAGTTATGAATGATTTGACTTTTTTTAATGACTAACACTCTGGACTAGCTACTGGACACACAATGAATTGTCTCGTACCCAGGATTGGACTAATTGTTAGACACACTCTTGAGACGCTCTGGATTGGTTGTTGGACACACTTTGAACTAGCTCGTGTCCAGGTTTGAGTTTTTTGGGACAAACTACTTGACCCCAAACTCTAAAGTGGCTCATGTCCATGATTGGACTGACTACAAGGCACACTTTGGACACATTATGGACACAATCTGGACAAACTCTTATAAACTGGTTCCGTATCTAGGATTGAATTTGTTGTTGGACACATTCTGGACACATGTTTCGATTAAGGGCAAGTTGTGCAAGCCAACAAGCAGCAAAGGAAGTCTATTCGTGTCCAGCAATCAGTCCAGTCAAACCTGGCCATGAGCTAGATCACAGTTTGTTCAAACATGGAGACTAGCGAGTTTAGAGTTTATCCAGAGTATCTCCAGAATGTGTCCAACAGTCAGTCCAATTCTGGTTGTATCCAGCACCCAAACAAAAAAATTATTTACTCGTATTCATAATTTCCTTTACTTCTGTATCAATCTTTCCCACTTCAGAAAAGAAACTCACCCTCGAGTTATATGGTCTGTATTGAGATGTGTTTATTAGATGCATAAGTCACACATTGCGTATGAGATGAGTGGATTGTTTGTTGTGTGTAGATAATGAGAAAGTTTGTTAGTGTCCAGCTGTCAAAGTTCTAGACCCTTCCATTGTAACAAATTCTGTTGTAATTAAATGATACTCATCTATATATGTTGGAGACCACCATCGATTAAGTTGAGTCACTCTTATTCTCATTCTTCACTGTGTTGGAGTTCCAAAACACTAGGATGGACTTCCATAGTGGCGTTCTTCTCAACCTTTATACGGTGCCGCAAACAATCATGTGGAAAACCTTCCAAGCATGAAAATACTTTGGACTCCAACATGTTGTGTCCCTAGGAATATTCAAACATTATGGTCACATACTACCACTTCTTTTACCATCAGCGCTTTCATTTCTTGATCTTTTTGATGTCTTCAGTGATCTCATTTTGGTAGATAAGCACGAGCATGTTGGGATGCAACTATGCAAGGATGCCCCATGCAAAATTGAGTCATTATGTTAAGGAGTCTTGGTCGAGTTGAATGTCAAACTAATTTTCTTTAGGATACATCCTAAATATATATAATATACCATTTGTTTCCCAATCAATCTCGAGGCGCGATGGATCAGTTCCTCAAATATGACTGAAACTCCTCAAGCAGAGTTGAGAAGATGTATGTCCTAATCCGATCGGTTTGAAATCCAAGCAAACCCTAACCATCTTCTTTTCGATTTTGTTTAGGTGAGAAATTTCCAAATTCCTTGAATGTGGATCTAAAATTTCTAAAGGCCACCCCAGAAGAGCTTGTAAACTTCGACACAACAACAATGATTGTGTTGGTATTTGCTTGGCTAATTTTTTCTTTTATATCTTTTTCTTATGTATGGGCGCAACCTCAAAGTTTGCTCTTCTCTTATTTGATATTTCATATCCTAGAAGTGAAGTGAAGGTCTCTTTCAACTCTTGCTACATCATACAGATAAGTATGACAAGGTGCGTCTAACATCACGCTTGAGTGGTTCCAAACTTCGCCCGAACTGCAAAATGCTACTGGCAAACTTACTTATTTATCTCCTATAATAGTAGTCTTCATATAGCCTTCATACCATTATCATCCACCAATGGGTAGCAAGACGCCAACAAGACCAACCAATGCAAGTGTTAGAACCAAATGTGTACTATCATGCTCTATGGTTGTGAAATGTGAAACATTAGTATAAAAGGTCTATTGGTGAGGATCTCCGGGTTCGACCCATGCCCACTTCCGGGTCCAATAACTGGCCACTGGAGGGGAGTTCTCCGGGTCCGAGAACTGGTTACTGCCCACTTTAGCCTAGCAATTGGAACGGGGGAACACAAATTTTTCTTTGAGCACCCATGGATTGGAAAACCCATCATCTGGGAAAGTTTTGGCCCAAGGTTAAGGTACGACATGGCGATCCCGATGGATACGCCTATCAACCACTTCATCGCTGATGGAATTTGGTGCCCGCCTCCATCACCCTCTACCTCTATAAACCACCTATGACCCATCATCCTCGCTACTCCAATCGGTGGAGGCGAGAACCACCTAGTTTAAGGTGACCAACGCAAGACCAACTTCACTATGACCGACGCATGGAGATTGGTCAAGACGGAGCGCCCAACCATCTGGTAGGCGAAAGTGGTCGGGCACAATTTACATGTCCCCAAGCATGCGACTACACTCTGGAAGGTCACGAGGACACGATTGGCAATGGTGGATTTCCTATCATCTAGGGGAGTCTACGTCGATCATACTTGCCGACTTTGCACATGGCGACATAGGATATGGACCACCTCCTTGGACTCTACCCCTTTTCAAGCCACATTTGGGAAGGAGTCCATGCACGGTTCCAGATCTTGGGACCTTCGAAGCGTACTTTTACTGAGGAGATTGGAAGACTGTACCGGAAGGTCTAAAGGCGTGATCATCTCCATAAGAAGGTGTTGTTCCTATGTGTTGGAGCGACAACCTATGAGCTTTGGATGGAGCGAAATTGGCGTATTTTATTAGGCAAAGCGGGCACTATTACCCAAGCCACGACACACATTGCTGACTTGATGTGAATGAAGAGATGTGTTTGGCATCAACTCCGGTGGGAGAGAAGATTTCCTAAAGAAGTGGGCCTAATTGGGCATGTTTGGGTGCCCCACAGTGATTGATGCACTGACGGCTTGTGTACTGGTAAATGCACCGTTGTGGGTCGTAGCGGTCCAATCGGGAGGGGACTAGGGATTGGCCGTTATAGCTAGTACCCAGGATTCCGTCAGTAGGATGTATTCAGCCACCTACGCTCGACACCTCTTTTTTGTAACTTAGGGTTTCCATGCTTTCCTAGTTAGCAAGCTTATAGTTATTGTAGCGTAGACCATAGTTTTCGTCATTTCCTATGTGTGGTTTGGTAGATTAGGTTGTAAATCTTTTTACCATATAAATGATACCCCAGAGGTGCTGAGACCTCCCTTTTACTTGGAAAAAAGGCCTCTTGGTGAGTGAGTCTAATGTTGCCATTGCCATTGACATACAACTTGCATACTATTGTGATCCCACGAGATTGCATTCATGTGGACTTCCTTGGAAGCCATCTGTTTTCTTTTGGCCTCACAAATACCATTCTCAAGTGTCATTTTGATGCTCAAATGAACTGAAAATGCAACGACAACTAATCCACGATTTGAAGCAAGCATCAAGGAGTTGGAACAAGCGTTTTGACGAAGAAGTAAAAAAGATTCACTTCATCCAAAGTAAGGAAGAGCCTTGTATATACAAGAAGGTTAGTGGGAGCCACATAGTGTTCTTGATCTTATATGTCGATGGCATACTCCTCATGGGAAATCATATACCTTTGGTTGAGCAAACAAGAAGTTCATTGAAATGTGCATTTTGGATGAAAGATATGGGTGAGGCTAAATACATCTTGGGAATCAAGATATATAGAGATAGATCTCGTTGACTCATTGTCCTAAGTCAACGTACATTATCTTAATTCCGTCAACTACTACTACCTTGTCATTATCTTAATTTTTCAGTCATCCTAATTCTGTCAACTACTACACTAGATTTTGATATCTTCTCCAAACTTTTCAAACAGCTACAAAACTTTGAGAGACTATAAACATACGTTCTTACACTCATTTGAGCATCAATTATCATTATTTTTTAAGAACTCTCATAGGATGTAAGTGCTTAACTTTAAGCCTTCAAGTGACATTTTTTACTCTCTATACTACCACTTAAAGTCTAAATCTCATAGTTGTGTTCCTAGTTTCATACTGCCAAGTTAGAGTAATTGTGTTGTGATTTTACTACTTTCTATCTTAGAATCATAGTTGTAAAGCTTTAGGAGGAAGATACCCTTTCGAGTTGTGAAAGGAGAACCAAGTTCAGCGAGAATTGTTTGCAGATTTGCTTTGTAAAAGCTTAATCTCGATCCGAAACAGAGATCAGATTAGTGTTCAAGACATGAGAGGGACCCTTGGTGATCAAGCGGAATTCGCAAGAGATGATTAAGACTTGATTGGGGTATCGAACCTCTACAAAAATCTATGTTATACTTGTGTTTTGCTTGTTCCTACTTTTGTTTATTTCACTACATACTTCATCATTTGTAGAACACTTTAGATTAGATTAAGGGTCATCGCTCCTAATGGCTTCCCAATAACCTACTATGGTGATGCCATTGTTGTCGTACGTACTTCAGCAATCGAAGAGGTTGGATTGAAGGTTGTCGAGCAATCAACATATGATGCTCCAGTAGGCATGGTGGATTAGTTGTCGTTCCATTTTCAGTTCATTTGATCGAGCATCGAAATGACACTTGAGAATGGTATTTGTGAGGCCAAAAGAAAACAGATGGCTTCCAAGGAAGTCCACATGAATGCAATCTCGTGGGATCACAATAGTATGCAAGTTGTATGTCAATGGCAATGGCGACATTCGACTCACTCACCAAGAGGCCTTTTTTTCCAAATACTTGCATACATCTCACTCATGATACGTCCAATTTGATTAGTCAAAGGAAGCCAACACACATTACGATGATTGGTAGAGTTTTAGTTGTCCTTGGTCAAGAAAATCACTTCCCAGTTTAATAGAATTTAGATGACTGGAAACGACATATCGGAAGGTGATTTTTTTTTCACGAATGGGTACGAGTTCAGTGCTCTAGATAGTTCAAGAGATTATAAAACACTAATTTTGTAATTTGTCATGGCTGAAAATGTGGTAGTTGTATGATGTTGAAAACATCTTACCGTTGGCTCCTCCGACGATCCATCTCCTCCAGACACCCCTTTCGTATTTCCACAAACATTAATTTCATAGTTATGAGGCCCCAACGAATCTATTGTATTTGTATAAATACAACACAAATCATGTAATACTAACAACGAAAATATATACAAAAATCTTCTTCTTCTCCATCTCCTTCATTTCAACATGGTATCAGAGTGGTAATCCGCAAGCCTCAGACCTCCCTACTGTCCTCATCGGCCTCACCTCATCTAGGGGGTTGCAGGTCGATACACCCACATCCATACCCAAAAGGAGGAGAAGAAAAATAAACCCAAAAACAAAAGCATGTCGGAAAGAAGTCACCTCGAAGGAGCCATGCACCGCCTGGTTTCCACACCCCTGAACGAGGCGAACTATCTCTCCTGGGCACGTGCCGTGACTCTTCCCCTCAGCGGTCGAGGGAGGATCGGCCACATCACTGGGCGAATACCAAAACCAGAGGAAGGATCTGATAACAAAGCCCTGGACGAATGACAAACTGCCGATCACCAGGTCATGTCCTGGATCATCGCGTCTATGGAAGCCAAAATCGCAGAAATATTCATCTACAAAGACAGCGCAAATGAGCTTTGGGAAGCCATTCAAGAGCACTTCGGAAAAAATCAGAACTTTGCACACATCTTCCGGATCAAGCAAGAAATCGCACAAAACCAACAAAGCACCCAGAGCATCACTGAGTACCTCGGTACTCTCAGACGGGCGTGGGACGAGTTGGGGGTTTATGAACCTCTGACAACCAACGCAGACATCATTCAACAAAGGACAAAACAAAACCGCATCTATCAGTTCCTAGCGGGACTGAACTCGTCTTTTGAAAATATGAGAAGTCAGGTGCTATTAGCACCAGAGCTTCCTTCTTTCGCCGCTATCACCGCGATGGTTCTCCGGGAAGAATCCCGAAGATTAACCATGGCTCATCAGCAAAAGGAAGAAAATGAAAACCAAGTTTTTTTCGCCGGAAAAAACCAAAACCGAAGCCACAACAACACAAAATCATTCGGAAAACACAAAGAAGAACACTGCGAAAACTGCAAGAAGATCGGACACAACTCCAACAACTGCTGGTTTCTCCACCCAAACCTCCGACCTCAAAGAAACAACAAGAACAAACAAGCAAATATGGTGGAGAACATCGCTGGCAGCAGCGCCAGCCAGCAGCTCGGCGGAAGCGGGAGCGGCGGCAGCCGAAGCGACAAAGAAAACCCTAACTTTCTTCTGTTTGCAAAAAATGCAGGTTTAAATAGTCCCAGCAAATCAGGATATCGCGACCCGATCCGAAACGAAGTAAACCGAATCCAAGGCGGATCCAGAACATCCGCGTTACCCGATTCCATCGGGTCTGTTTGTTTCGTATCTGGTAATGGATCTGGTAATGGAGCACCCGACCCGGATCCGATTCGTCGGTTGGTGGATCATCTAAATGAATATTTGCAAACTACCCCCTGCAACAGGTAATTATGCAGGTAGTAAAAATATGTCTGATATTGCACTTCTTTCTGGATTGTCTAATAATTCTACAAATAAACCTTGGATTATTGATACCGGGGCCACATATCATATGACCGGAGACCCGTCTTTGCTTGATAACATTACTCACAATCTGCAACTATTAAATAAATTTGTTACTGTTGCTAATGGAAATAAAATACAAATTGAAGGAATAGGAAAAGCAAAATTAGTCAATAATACTGGTGATAATATTTTATATATTCCTAATCTTGATGCTAACCTAATTTCGGTAGCCAAAATTACTAGCAATTTAAATTGTAACGTTGTATTCACTCCTAGCAACGTATTTTTTCAGGATCGTATCACAGGGAGGATGATTGGTAAAGGTATCCTCCAAAATGGTCTATATGTTCTGGAAACCAATCAAAAAGCATATCATATCAAAATTGATCATAATCTCTGGCACCGAAGAATGGGTCATCCATCTTCAAATGTGTTAAAATCTTTATTTCCTGTTTTTTCGTCTGAATTATTATGTGATGTATGTCGTTTTGCTAAACAAACTCGATTGCCTTTTTCAAAATCTAGCACAAAAACTTATATTCCATTTGAGATAATTCATTCTGACATTTGGGGACCTGCTCCTGTTGAATCTCATAATGGTTTTCGATACTTTATCAGTTTTATTGATGATTTTTCTCGAACAACTTGGATTTACTTGCTAAAAAACAAGTCTGATACTTACTTAGTCTTTTGTGAGTTTTTACGGTTTATTGAAAATATGTTTGATGCAAAAATTCGTGTCTTTCGGTCTGACAACGGCTCTGAATACATGAGCAATTTGTTTCAAAATCTTTTAAAACAAAAAGGAATTTTTCATCAAACTTTGTGTGTTAATACTCCGCAACAAAATGGACTTTCAGAAAGGAAAAATCAACATCTTTTAAATGTCACACGATCACTTCTTTTTCAAAACAATGTCCCAAAACAATTCTGGTCTGATGCTGTTCTTTCTGATACTTACATCATAAACCGTCTTCCTAGTCCTACAATTAACAATAAAAAACCTCTCAAAATTTTATACAATAAAGAGATTAATCTTGACCATCTTAGAGTTTTTGGGTGCATCTGTTTTGTTCACAAAAAACGTAATGACAAACTCGACTACAACTCCATTAAATGTGTTTTTTTGGGGTATTCTTTTCGGAAAAAGGGATATAAATGTTATGATCCCAAAAATAAAAGAATGTTTGTCTCAAGAGATGTCACTTTCTTTGAGACTGAACCCTTTTTTACACACCCCACTAAAAACGCTTCCGTTCGACTACCAACCTCTCTTCCTCAAATACCAAATACTACATCTGGACTCGGAGGAGACCAAGGAGGAGATGACGAGGATAACACCCAAGACTAAAATAACACTGAAGGAGAAGATAACAATGACCAAAGAGAACAAGAGATCCCAAGAAGATCTTCTCGTCAAAGTCGACCCCCTCCTAGATTTAATGATTATTTTCTTTCTCACACCACTTATCCTATTCAAAACCATCTATCCTACCACCAATTTTCACAGAAACACCAAGCCTTCTTAGGAGAAATAGAAAAAAACAAAGAACCCATTTCTTATCATGAAGCCACACAAAACAAATATTAGGTCAAAGCCATGGATGAAGAATTACAGGCCCTAGAAACCAACCACACCTGGACTTTAGTCTCTCTCCAACCAGGCATAAAACCGGTTGGTTGCAGGTGGATTTACAAAATCAAGTATCATAGCGATGGAAAAATAGAAATGTACAAAGCTCGTCTCATTGCTAAAGGATATACTCAAACCTACGGTCTTGACTATCTTGAAACCTTTGCCCCCGTAGCAAAAATGAACATTGTTCGCGTTCTTCTCTCTGTCGCCGTTAACCATGGATGGAATCTATTCCAAATGGATGTCAAAAATGCTTTTTTACAGGGAAATCTGGAAGAAGAAGTCTATATGACTCCACCTCCTGGGTACACTAGTCATCCCAACCAGGTATGCAAGCTTCGCAAATCTATTTACGGACTAAAACAATCGCCTCGAGCCTGGTATGCCAAACTCAGTCTCTCTCTCCTTAAGTATGGCTTTATTAAGAGTTCTGCAGATGCCTCCATGTTTACAAAACATGATCATAAAACCACTACCATTATACTCATTTATGTTGATGATATTATAATAACCAGTAATAATAATCACCAAATAAATTTAGTTAAAGACTATCTAAAATCTAAATTTGATATAAAAGACTTAGGAATCATGAAATATTTCTTAGGCATAGAAATTGCTCATTCCAAGAAAGGGTTATTTCTTTCACAACGAAAATACACCATAGACCTTCTTAAGGAAACCAGAAAACTAGGATCAAAACCTACCACCACACCAATAGAAACTAACAGGAAGATAGGACCCACTGATGGCACGCCATTAACCAATATCGGACAATTTCAAAGATTAGTAGGAAAACTTATCTATCTCACAGTTACTCGACCAGATATCACCTATGCTGTAAGCCTTATAAGTCAATTTATGCATGCTCCTAGCACACATCACTTGGACTTGGTAAACAGAATCTTATGTTACCTAAAGGGCACACCTGGGCAAGGACTTTGGATGAAACCTAACAAGTCTAACTCCATTATTGGTTATTCTGATGCAGATTGGGCTGGAAGTCATGACCGGAAATCTACCACTGGCTTCTGCACATTTGTTGGTGGAAACCTTGTTACCTGGCCATCTAAGAAAGAAAATGTCGTTGCTCGCTCCAGTGCAGAAGCAGAATATCGTGGAATGGCATCCACTACCAGCGAGTTAATCTGGCTCAGTCAGCTCCTCAAAGACATGAACATCACAACCCAAGGCCCGATGAAGATGTTTTGTGACAATAATGCAGCTCGACACATCACAACAAATCCTGTCTTCCATGAACGAACTAAACATATCGAAGTTGATTGTCACTTCATCCGAGAAAAAATTCAGTCAAAAGAAATAGAAGTTCCCTACGTCCCCAGCAAAGAACAACTTGCAGACATATTCACCAAAGCTCTCGATCACAAAACATTCTCTACACTTCTTCACAAGCTAGGATCTATCAATCCCTTCCAGATCCAACTTGAGGGGGCGTGTTGAAAACATCTTACCGTTGGCTCCTCCGACGATCCATCTCCTCCAGACACCCATTCCGTATTTCCACAAACATTAATTTCATATTTATGAGGCCCCAACGAATCTATTGTATTTGTATAAATACAACACAAATCATGTAATACTAACAACGAAAATATATACAAAAATCTTCTTCTTCTCCATCTCCTTCGTTTCAACATATGATAACGATATGCTCATTGGTCTATAGCATCCCAATGCCCAAGGTCTACATTCTCAGCAATCAGAATTAGACACGTTAATTAGAATGTTAACAAAATAGTATGGTTGGTGGGTTGTCCTAAAACCTTATTTTCCAACTCCGTTCGTATGGGCTGCTAAGCCTCAAGGGGCATGATTGCATGACTGGTATTTTTCTAAGAGAGTGGCATGACGTAGACTAATTAAGCAATAGTTCAATTTTGTGCTAATCCATTTATTTTCACGTGCTCCAACATGTCTTTAGTGCTAACCAGTACTGCATGGTGGTGCTTCCTTTCAAAATCAAAGTAATTAACGCTCAGCATTTTGATACTAAACGAAATAGATGATTTTCTTGAAATACTCGAATTAATCATATGAGCCCAAACACAGTGAAACTTGCATGATTGTCAGGAACGTAAATAAAAGAGGGTAGTCAAATTTTCTCCATTAAACTATAATTGTTCTCACTCATGTCGGAAGCGAATCGTATTCACCAGACCGTCTTTCGTCTCGATACGGGAGTAATTATATCTCACTCCCATGTGCATATCAGATCCCTGGAGTCTGGAGAGCTTATAATTAGACTGGTCTAAATGCCCCTAGCAAATTGGAGTAGATTGGGTTGTTTCTAATTGTTTTATATCAAGTTTTTAGATCTAATTGTTTCTAAACGGGAGTAACCAAGTTTGTAGATCAAACCCAATAATGAAGGTGTGTCAGGTTATAATATGAGTAGGTGAGTGTTGATACAATTACAAATATAATCGTGTAATACAACGGGTTACATATGTCGAATAAATATTCTGTAAGGATCCTGATAAAGTCAACATACAAAAACATGCATAGGAAAACAACAAAACAAGGAACAGTGATCAGAGACGACCTCATAGACCGAGCCGTCGGAAGACGACTTGCCTCAGAAAAAATATGAACACAAAGCCTCCCAATGAGTACGATCAGGACAACTTGTGTATCTACTAAGTTTGCTCACCGAGAATGAAATATCTGGTCGTGTGCAATTTGCAAGATACATCAAACTACCTATAATCTGAGAATATCTCAGTTGTGAAACTGGAACACCACTCTTGTTCTTGTACAAAGGTTTTGATGAATCATATGGGGTTTTCACAGATCTACAATTCGTATAGCCAAATCTCTCAAGAATCTTCTCAACATAGTGAGATTGAGATATGGAAATACCATCAACTGACCTAGTCAGTTTGATACCCAATATCACATTTGCAACACCCATATCCTTCATCTCAAACTTAGTACACAAGAATGACTTAGTTTCATGTATTATATTCAGATTAGAGTCAAACAGTAAAATGTCATCAACATATAAACACAATGCAATACATGCATTACTTTGAACTTTGCAATAGACACATTTGTCAGAATCAATAACCTGGAATCCAAATGATAATATAATTTTGTCAAATTTCTCATGCCAAGCTTTTGGGGCTTGTTTAAGTCCATAAAGAGACTTAACAAGCTTACAAACTTTGTTCTTGTTTCCAGAAGCTACAAATCCTTCAGGTTGGTCCATATAAATTTCTTCTTCAAGATCACCATGAAGAAAAGCAGTTTTTACATCCATTTGATGGATTGTAAAATCATATACATACGCCAATGCTAAGAGCACTCGGATAGTAGTCATACGAGACACTGGAGAATAGGTATCAAAATAGTTGATTCCTTCCTTTTGTTTAAACCCCTTGGCAACTAATCTGGCTTTATACTTCTCGATGGAACCATCTGGTTTTCATTTCTTTTAAATATCCATTTACAACCGATCATTGAACAACCTGGAGGAAGATTTACCAACTCCCATGTCCCATTAGAGACAATAGAGTCATCTCGACCTTAACTGCATCTTTCTAATGCTTTGCTTCAGATGAAGCCATAGCATCCTTGAAAGTGTTAGGATCACCCTCGATGTGGTATGTCATAAAATCACTTCCCAAATCCCTGGCAATTCGAGAATGTCCTCTTTCTTGGTTCAATTTCAACTTGAGCTTGAGAAGACTCAAAATCAGCAATAGACAAATCTGCCCCCTCATTTGTCATCCTTTCCACATGCTCGTGGATGGAACCAGACGTAGAGTGATCAACTGAAGAAGAAACATGTTGAGGAACTCCAGATTTCATGGGAAATACTGAAGGGAATGTGTTCTAAAAGTTTTACTTTTAAATGTCAATGATTATGAATTGAATGAGAAATCATTTTGTTCCTTGTTTATGTTATTCGTCTTTTAGAAGTGTTAAGGAAGAGGCTCTTGGTCCTTAACCGTAGAGCTCTAAAAGATATTGGTTTACATAAAACAAAAGATATTCGCAATCATGGTAATTAACATGGGACATTAATTACTGAGTTAAGATTGTCGTGTTCGTCATAGATCATTGTAGCTCCACAAGTGAGTGACAACACGAGTACACAAAAGAGGAAAAATATTACTTTTATATATTGAATAGAACTAATGAGTAAAACATTATAGAATTGTGTTTTCTGTGTCATTGATGTTTTACTGTGTCTTTGGTCATTTGATATGAGACTTATATCCGATCACTTAAGAATTGCTTAATTAGACTAGTGTCTTGAGCTATCGATGAGTGTAGTGTAAAGGCATTGGTTGGTTAAGTATGACTTTTGTTGGAGAAGATAGTTAGTCAAAAGATTATCATTGCCCCTCTTAATTGAGTTATGATATTAGTGGGCCCCTTGATAAAGCAAAGTTATAATGTGCACAATGTGATTTGAGTTAAGTCACATATTTATAACTAGCTTAAAGAGATCAAGAAATGAATACTAATACAAAGATGACACAATACTACTTTGTGTGTATTATTAATATCATGTGGCAAGGGACGGACACAAGTGGTGCACTCCATCACTAAATGGATCGGGTTTTGGTTTGAGTGGAATTAAGACATCTAACTAATTGGGAGCTATAATGTGTAGCTAGATACCTCTTATAGCTTGTGATATTAAGCTCTTAATATCACTGCCAACTTAGTTTAGATCCTCCCATAGGCCCCACCACAAAACTGGGAAACAAGAAATGAGGATTTTGAGTTCATAAGGTGTGTCGGGTTTCATGTAAAAAGTATGACACATGTGGTGAACAAGCGAAATCAAAATTACGTTGTGATTAATAACATAATTAGAATCTAAATTAAATTCATATGTGATGTAAATATTATGGAGTGTAATGATTTATCATTACATAGGATAATATATTACATAAGTTGTGAACTTACTACTAATCCTGAAATGTCAAATTTTGTAGGGGTTAAACCGAAATTTGACTAGTCTGCGGTACTGTGCAAAAACGGTCGACCGCTAAACGGTAAACGGTCGACCGAATGTGGCCAGGTCGACCGAAATGGTGCACGGTCGACCGGATGTGTCTCGATCGCTACAGGAATTTCGTCTGTTCGTTTTCGGTCGACCGAAGTAGTTCGGTCGGTCGACCGAACATTGCGATGAAATAATTTTTGTTACGAATGGTCGACCGAGTTTATGAACGGTCGACCGAAACTTGGTCTAAACGGTCGACCGAACCTCCAACACGGTCGACCGATTCAGATGGTTACTGCAGAATAAATTTAAGAATTAATTAGATCATGCATGGAATTGGTCCATAACTGATTTAATTCGTGGCTAAGATTATTTGTTAGCAAATAATGGATTGTTAGATGGAAGTTTGCATGAAATCATGGGCAAGAGGTTGCACATGAATAGGTAATTTGGAGAGAACTTATAAATACAAGTTTATCTCATTACCTTATTAATTCATTCATTATCTTTTTGTGCAAACATCTCTCTCCATAATTCTCCACGAATTTCACCATAATTCTTAAGTTTAGTTTTAGTTTTCAGAGATCTTCCTCTTAAGGGAACTAAAGAGGGGTTAGTAGTTATATTCTAAACCGTATTGGAGATTGAGAGACTAGCTCTTCTCTCTCCAATCTTGTTTAGAGTTTGGTGAATACTCGGAGGCATCCAGCGCAGCGACAATCATCCTCAACGTCTCCGGATCATCAAGAAGTTTTAGAGGACTTCTAGGTATGCAATTCGGAGCCCATGTTTGTTTTAATAAAGTTTTGAAACTAGTTATTGAAACAAACCGATGCATGCATGAAATAAATCATAAAAAAATTGTAATTGATCCTTATTGTGCACAAAAATTTCGAAAATACATATGTGCAATTAAACATGAAATCCTACAAATACATCCTCAAAAAATGTGGCATCACGAAATTCAACAACTGTGTTAACATCTATGCGAGATATCTCGGACTTGATTACCAAAAATTTGTACGCATAACTATTAATCACATATCCGATAAATATTCCATCAACAGTCTTGGGACCAAACTTTTTCCTCTTATGTTCAGGGATTAACACTTTTGCAAGACAACCCCAAACTTTAAGATATTTAAGGCTAGGTTTTCGACCACACCATAATTCGAATGGACTATCCTCCTTATGTTTCTGAGGAACTTTATTCAGAATATGGCAAGCCGTATTCAAAGCTTCTCCCGGCATATATTTGGGTAATCCTGAACTCTCGAATAATGCATTAATCATATAAGGTAATGTTCTATTTTTTCGTTCAGCAATTCCGTTAGATTGTGGAGAATATGGCGCCGTCACCTCATGAACTATGCCAGAATCCTGACACACTTGTTCGAACAGGTTGGCCGTATATTCACCACCTCTATCAGATCTCAACCTCTTAAGTTTCTTTTCAGTTTGTGTCTCTGCTTCATTCTTAAAAAGATAAACATAACAATACTTTGAACTATCATCAATGAAAGTGATAAAATATTTCTTTTTATCCTTAGTTAACATGCCATTGAATTCACAAGTATCAGTGTGTACTAAATCTAAAATACTAGTATTTCTAGTCACAGAATTAAACGGTCTTTTCGGTTGTTTAGCTTGTACACACACTTGATATTTTTTATTCTCAATAGCATATTTAGGAATCATATTTAAATTCATCATTTTTTCAAACATTGATAATTCATATGTCCTAAACGTTTATGCCAAACATCACCAGATTCAATGGAATGAACAACAGGAGAAGACACATCTTTAACAGAAATAACATTGCGATTATAAAAAGTAGATTCAACATGAATTAAAAAAGCACCACAAGACAAGTACCCCTTGCCAATAAAAGTACCAGAAAGAGTAATCACAACTTTGTTACATTTAAATGTTACTTCATAACCCTCAACTACCAGATACGGACCACTAATAATATTACGACGAACAGCAGGCACATGATGCGTCCTGTGTAGTGAAAGAACTCGTCTTGAAGGTAACTTCAAGTCGATACGTGCAATTCTAAGCACCTTTGCAATATTCCCATTGGCCATCGCCACAGATCTACGATCAACAAGCTGGTAAGAGACAAACATGGACTTGTCAGCACATACATGCACATTAGCCCTAGTGTCAGCCAACCACTCACGTGGTTCATAAATGGAAAAAACTTGAGGATTAACAGAAACAAACTTAGTGGTGGTCTCATCCGCCTCAGTCAATACATTGACATGTGGAGTCGATTCAGTGATACCTTGTTGACGTTTGGCTTTCTTAGAAGGACGCGCCTTAGCCCAGTGCCCAACATGTCCACAGTTCCAACATGGATTGTTTGTTGACTTTTTCTGGATTTTGGCCTTAGGTTTTGTCTTATTAGAAGATTGTGGTTTTTCTTTAAAATGTGACTTAGATGAGGATCCAATTAATACGTTTGCCTTGGGTTGGAACTCTACAGGCATCACAGGTTTTTCACCCCGACGTTCCTCCTCGATTGCAATAGCAACGATGAGGTCATCCATAGTCAGTTTTCCTCCCCTGTGCTTTAAAGACATCCCGAAGTCCTCCCAGGATCAAGGAAACTTCTCAATAATTGACATTACCAGAAACTTCTCAGGAAGCTTCATGTCAGCCTCTTTTAAGCAATGGATTAGAATTATAAACTGATGGACCTTTTCAGTAACTGACTTACCTTCCGCCATTTGAAACTTCAGGAATTTTCCAACATAATATTTTTCATGACCTAAGTCCTCATTATTATATTTTTTATCCAAGTCACCCCATAAATCTTTTGCAGTCACAGAGGAAGAGGAGGACAAACTATAAACATCGAAGAGCACGTTGGACAGAGTCAACAGAATGCAACCTCGACATAATTTGTCATTCTCTATCCACAGTTCTTGTGCTGCTTTGATTTTGGGATCTTCAGTTTCAGAAAGTTGAAAAGCCTTTTCAAATACATCAACTAAACCAATAGCGGTAAACCAGATCTTCATACGTTGTTGCCAAGATTTGAAATTCTGCCAGAATTTTTTTTCCGGTATGCCTGACATGTCCACTTTTGGCGCAAACGAATTATTAGACGACATAATTAACAATATTTTCTGTGAGATTGTTGATACAATTACAAATATGATCATGTAATACAACGGGTTACATATGTCGAACAAATATTCCGTAAGGATACAGATAAAGTCAACATACAAAAACATGTATAGGAAAACAATAAAACAAGGAACAGTGATCAGAGATGACCTCATAAACCGAGCCGTCGGAAGGCGACTTGCCTCAGACAAAATATCGTCCCACATACAAGTGCGTTTGATGGTCTGTCGGTTTTCTCCCAGGATAGAACGGTCTCACCGTCGATCAGGCGCACACTAGAGTCGACGGACCACGAAAGCAGCGCAGAACCTCGCAAGAATCGGTCGCCAGAGAACTCTGGATTTGAAGACCTAAAATCGCCGGAGAGGGACGCTTGTCGTAGAGAGAGGATGAGAATAAAACGTGTGTGTACAGGAGGAAACTGACTGTGTATATATATATATATATATATATGTGTGTGTGTGTGTGTGTGTGTGTGTGTATTTAATCTTGTAACCGTCATTGTAACTGTCAATGACTTAATTGCAAAAACAATTAATATGAGGTCCAAACATTAATATGAGGTCCGCCACGAACCAGACTGGGACAGACAGGACGGGCGCGCGTGTGTGTGGAGAATTCTCTCCTCCTCTCTTTCCACCTACAAATGTACAAGTGAATAAGATGTTTATCAACATCCTTCAACTTGTTAGCATCACCAATGTGTGACTAAAAGTGAGGTGATCACATGGCACATGGGGTAATAGTTAAATAAAGGGTAAATTATAGTTTATTTTTTTCTTAATTATGGTCGAGTAAACCTTGACTCTTTTAATTTTAAAATGTTACATTCACACCGCTAAACTTTGATTTGTGTAACACTTTGACATCTTCTTATCATCAACTCATTAGTTTTTAACATATTTATTATTTTTCCTCAAATTTGGTTTGTGTTATTTGCCAAACATGCATGTAATATATCTTATGGTAAAGTTTGAATAAAATCGTTTGTCTGATTTTATTCTAATTGGAATTGATTAGTTCAAAATCCGACAAAAATTGAAGAAAATCCGGCATTCGATTTGATTGGAACTTGCCACAAAGATATATTAGAAGTATGTTTGGCAAACAACACAAAAATAATTGCGAAAAAACGATGAGAACGGGTTAAAATGTTACTCAACCATAATCAAGAGGGGCAAACTCTAATTTATCATTAAATAAATAATTCTGAGCAAACTGAGGAAGTTGTCATGCGCTTAAATTATGATTAGATTTGGGTTAATTATAATTGTTAACTAAATAAATGTCAGCATCATGACAACAACCCATGTTGGTAGATGGCTACTCTTATTTTGTAGTGTATATTACTAAGAACGTGATTCTTGGGGTCATTTTTTATTCATGAATATTTAACAGAAAACGTAGTCACCCTTTGGCCATTTGCATTTTCTAAAGCTACTAGTTCAAGGAATCTCCATTGTAAATGGGAACTACTGTTCGTCGTCGGAAACTACTTAAATCGCCCAAAAAATGACCTTTTTGCCCTTAACAAATCAATTAATACACATTTCGTCCCGTGTCTTTAAACAAGGTGTGTGACTCAGTTCTACTCACATTCCTAGTACCAACACCACGAAAATGTTTGGCGAAGCACCTGAATCCGGCGAGGTAACGGGGGCGGAATTTTTTTCCCGACACGAGCTCTCTCTCTCTCCAAACTGAAGAAGAAATACCACGTGTACGTGGATGACGAGGACCTAACTCGTCTGCTATACTATGTACCGCGCGTAAAGGAATTGATTTCCCTTTTCCTCCACGGTAACCCGACGACTATTAATTTAATTTTAAAAATAAAAATTTATTAATGGATTTACTAAAATAATTAAACTAATTATTAACTTAATAATCGATTTATTTAGCAATTATCACAATTAATCAATAATCTTTTACTAAAATCTTATACAACTAATTACTAACATAATAATCAAATTATTTAGCGATTTGTTTATTAATTATCACAATTTATAATCAATAAACGATTTACTAAAGTAATTTAACTCATTATTAACATAATATTCAATTTATTTTAATTTTATCACAATTTAAAATCAATTTAAAAAAATCAAAAAAAAAATCGGGGCGTCTGCGAGAGACGCCTACCCTACGTGGGAGGCGTCTGCCGGAGACGCCTACCCTACGTGGGAGACGTCTCCCGCAGACGTCGGGGAGGCGGTTCCCGCGGCCTCCCGATCGTTGGGTCGGGCGGCTCCCGCGGACGCCCGACCCAAAAATGTTTTTTTTAAATTAATTAAAATAAACAAGGTAATTTACCAGATGTGAGTACTCAGGGGTCTCCGTTGGTTTTTTTCCTGGCCTCCGAGACATTTTATGTGGTGAATAGAAGAGTGATATGAAGAGAAAGTTGTGTTAAAAGAGTGAAATGAAGAGTTATATTAGTAGAAAGGGTAGATAGTAAAAATGGTAATCTTACGGACGATTTAAGTAGTTTTACGGCGACAAATAGCAGTTCAGTTTTAAATTGTCAACCATGAAACATCCTCAATTTTATGTTTCTTTTTTCAAACAACCAGCGAGACCACGATTTTTTTTGGTAAAATTATAAATCTTACATCCTCAATTCTCCTCCAGCTAGTGTTTCCAAAAGTTCGGGTAACAATAACGTTAAGCGTGGACACGAGAAGAAAAGAAAAGGAAATCCACCGAACCCCACGTTTCTACGTGTTAAATTATGTCATTTGTCTTGCATCACCGGGAAACTTTATATTACTCAACATGTGTGACGGCAAATTAATTGCAATTGGTTCACCATCTTTGTTGAGTTTTTATACACTTTTTGTACTGTGGAATGTCGTAAATATATTCACTCAAGATTCATCTTCACGTTTGACTTTGAATATACTCTCCATTTTTACGTACTAATAATATTGGTCCGAGTGGGGCATATATGTTTTACCTAGCTGGTTTACCATTGAAACCAAAGGACTTAAGAGAGAACATAATTTTGTAACAGAGTGTTGAATTTTTTTATGTACTAAGCATTGTATAGAGTATAGACCATCTTTTAACATGATTTGCCAGGTAAGCTAGCAAAGTCTTACATAATGTTAATTTCCTTTTTTCCATGAGTGGGCAAGGCTAAAATAAAACATATTTTCAGTAATCAATTGTAACATCCCGAAACAGCGAAAAAAAATTAAAATTTCAAATAAATGATCACAAGGGAAAAATCGTCAATCGGAAATGTTACTTATATAAATATCCAATTGGTGCACCATATTACGTCAGAATTTGTCAAAAATACATAATTACATAAAATACAATAAAAGGCAAGTGCAAGTAATCATGACGACCTCAAAGAGTCCGACTAGAGGATGTTGGTCTCAAAATGTGTGCGCTCACACTCACCACCCAGCAGAACCTATTGCGGTCCTGAAATGCAAATGTAACAATAATGCTTGAGTTTTCATACAGAAATCCCGTATGTCAAGTTCACATATATGAATGCAATAGTACAATAAAATGAATTTATCATACTAGTGACATGTCATGTCATCAACAGTAAAGAAAATGGTTCCCCCCAAGGGGTAACACAGTACATCAGTCCTACAATCATCATTGAGTCTCCCTCGGAGACTTACCGTAGGTACATACAGTCTTACGGACAGTACACAACGCACCCTACACGTGGCTACACTAATCATGGGGTTCGGTGAGAGGCGTCCGCACTTCTGCATCATAAGAATCAGATCTGAATCATCGTGGTCATCACCACACCGACGGAGTCGTCTCTCAAGTTGGTCCATCAATCACTCGATATGTGCCTAATTGAGCTATCCTATAGGAATGCATCGTCGGCAGTCACCTCGCCGAAACAACATCGGTCGAGTGAAACACTACGTTCGGCACAACGTCAGACGGTACAACATATGTCTGGTACAACATCGGACGGTTCCAGACCAAAGTCCGCTAGGTCATCATGCTCCATGAGCCGTGTATCATCAAGCATTGAGATCTGTGATCCCTCATGTCTACTACTCTACCGAGAATCATTAAAAGTATACACTACGCCACAGTCTATAACAAGGGGGTGGCACATCCAAAGTACCCATACTCTTCCACTCAGCGGTCCCTGGGTAGGCACGATCAACGCACCCATTGTCACCTCCTGGCTCACGCTCGTACAAGCATATTCGCAGGTCAACGACTGCCTCATTCGATCTTCCTCAGCTGACTGCAAAGATGATGGTCGATATCATCTGTGAAGATGTCAAAAATAATGTCTCTCTTCCGATTAAAAGCTCAATGGTCTAGTAAGAAAAGTATTTCTAGGTGTTAATCCAAAGTACAATAAACTATGGTGTGCTCGTGAGATTATTGTTGCATACATGTTTAGAAGTTGGTCGGGTAGATATGCATTATTGCCTCAATTGTTAAATACCATTAAACAATCAAATCCTGTGAGTAAAGTTGTTGTTCAGTCTGACCCTTTCCCATGTGTTGGTGTCCGTCAGTTTAAATGTGCAGCATAGGCTTTTGGTCCTTGTATTCAGCATAGACACCTCATTTCTAAAATGTAGGTATGAAGGAAGGTTTCCTTGTTGTTGTTGTTGCGTATAACGCTGAGAACCAGCTTTTGCCTCTTGCATTTGGACTCGTTGAGAAGGAAAATATATCTAATTGGGGATGGTTTATGAGATGATTGCGCCAAGAGGTGATTGGAGATAGGAAAATATGTGTCATATTTGATCGACATGCTGCAATAAAAAACATTTTTTGGAATCCAGTTTTAGTTGGCACGAGAAAGCAAATGAAGCAGTTCACCGCTTATGCACATAACACCTTTCCGAAAACTTGCTTAAAAATTGTAAGAACTAGTATGCAATTGACACCTTCAAAACGGCATGCAGACATAATAGTTGGTGGGATTTCAAAGTCAGTTTGGCCTAAGTTGAGTATTAGAGTAAAGATGCATTACAATACATAAAAGGTATTGGAAAAAATGAAACCAATGAGCATAAGCCTGAGGTTCGTAGTAAGTGATAGTTGTGTTACGATGGAGGCCACAAATGAGGAATAATGACAAGCAATGTTGCAGAGTCCCTAAATAATCTCTTCAAAGAAGCTCGTGCTTTACCGGTTTGTGCTATTGTAGAGGCAACGTACTATAAGCTTCTAGAGTGGTTCAACAACAAAAGGCAGCATGCATGTGTGTTGGCACAGAGAGGACAAATATTTTCCGAGAGAGTCACACAAATATTGGAAAAAAGTGCAGCAGGTGCATGTCAACTTGAGGTGAAAACAATTGATTTGGATACAAGTGTATATGAGGTCATAGCCAAACATGAACGAGTGAGAAGAACAGTTGGTAGGAGGGACCACAGTTAGGTGGTTTTACTTGAGGGCAACATACTAAAATGTATGTGTCGGGGACTACAAAATACAAAATACAGGTATCTCTTGCAGCAATATTCTGGTAGTGTGTGCCTCACGTAACTATAACTCCAATATACACATCCATACTACAGTGTCAATTCTTTGGTGCACACATGGGAGGGTCACTTCGATCTATATGGGAAGGAAGAGGATTGGCCAGAATATCATGGAGACAAAACATACCTGATCGCAAACTCGTGAAGAAAGGAAGAAGAAGGTCAAGCGTTTACCAATGATGAAGGATGTCATGGAATGAAGGATGGGTCCAAGACATTGCACAAGTTGTGGATCGATTAATTACACAAGTGATCGCTGCAATAGCTCCAACAACGACTACGTACGAGTTTCGTTATGTTGAATGTATTGTAAGTTTTATTATGTTGAATGTATCCACAATTTGATTATGTTCAATGTATTATGGGGTTTATTATGTTAAATTTATTATGTTAAATTATAAGTCAAACCATATTAACTAAACTGACAATAGCATATAATAACAACTTAAAGTAGCATAAGTTTACAACCGAATTAAAACAACGACTACTAGTTAGGAGTGAAAATCTTTCTCTTCATCTTGCGTCGGCATCCTCAACCTGCTGGACTGAGCTTTGCGTGCTCGACTTCTTCAACCGTCGTTTCATATAAGACATATGGAACCAACTGAGACTTAGGAACAACAAAAAGTGTTGGGAGTTAGTGGATCAGTGCAGCCATATTCAGGTGTAAGAGTTAGTGAACCAGTGTGCCCCTACACGGTTGTTGGGCTAAATATATCAACGAGCCAACCACCCAAGTCTGTCTGTGGCAGGTCAGGTGTAACTGCGCCAAACTCAGCAACTGACGTATGATACATTGGGTAATCTTCTGGAATCTGCAGAAGCCCAAACTGCAATGTACCGACACTGAAGTGAGCAGTCGTATGAGGATGTTCTTACTATGATGGTTGCGATGAACCTATGCCGAAATCATCGTATGATGTCTGCGATGGGAAAAAATGAATGTTGTCTGGTCCTCATGTCTCGGTACCAAACATTCAACACCATCGTCGCCATCACCATCGTCATCTCAAGGAATCAACTCAATGCCTACAGGTAATTCGACATCAGTCAACACTCTCTCAAATTCGTGCACCTGATCGTAATCGACGACATCGAGTCGGTGACTCCTCAACAACTTTTTACAGACACCCTTAGTCCCACGTTTATAAAGTTGCTTAATAATGTATGCAGCCCGCTGCAAACCACGTAAGCCCTGAAATCGTATTTAGAAATTAAACATCAAAACACAACAAACAGTAATTGTAATGATTAATACGTTGAAAAATCATACCAACCATCGAATACATGGTCCACCGGGAACATAACCTAACTCATCGATTGAACCACGTGCGGCTGGCAATGGTCTGTTCAGTCTGAACTCTATCTGGCCTCGTATATAAATTGTGTATATACCATTGAGCTGAAACTATTGCCGATACCGACTATTCTCGCTCTGATCATTCGGTCCAGTCTCCAAATAAGTTGCGATCTATCCCACCTCCGAACATAAACTTGATGTTTCACTGACCAATCATCCATCTGTCAAGCTGCATGAATTATTTTATCAAGTCTTTTTAAATCTGTCTAGTTGTGAGGCTCTGGCAGAGGCGTAGTCTGAAAAAGTCCAAACTGTCTCATAACTCTATCTGGATAATGCCAGGATATCATTTAGAATGAATCATCGGTACCATCGCAAGCCAATACGCCGTATCAGTGATGACCCAGTCAGGAAGCGATGTCAAATATAAATCATATGGTTGCCAGTTGACATGCATCCAACAGACTTTCTAACTCATTGTTATAATAACTGAGGCTGGAATGTGCGAGACTAACCTCATAAGTATGGTAGTACTACCACTTAATAGCAAATGGAGGTTTCACTTCTGGTTCATCTCCACCTAGACAGTCAACAAGGCCCACATGTCTCGGCCGGGCTACAGGAAATCGAGTCCAAGCCCAGTGCTGAAAAAGTAATAATGCCCCGCGAATTGTCTTCTTGCCGCTCTAACATGAAATAGATAGGTTGCGGTACAAGCAAGAAAGTACAACCGCACCCCAATTGTACGTTATTGGCTTGTCCAGATCCAGCAAAAACCTCAAATACATGGCTTGCACACTGTCTCTAGAGATATCAGGAAAACGCATGGATCCAAACAAGTCTAAAATGAAAGCCCGTGTGTATCGGGCTACTTTCTCGTCTGTGGGATTGTCTGGGAGGTTCATGTCCTTCGCCCGTAACCACTTTAGCCTGATTCTAAACCCTAATTTTTCCATAATTTGTTGCTCATCTGCCCCCATCGTGCGCTTACCTTCCTCATAATATCAGCATTGATATCAATCCCAAAAGCAACTCTAATTAGTTCCCTTGTATCTCGATCACTGGGCCCAATTATCGGAAGACCATTGATAGGTAGACCGCACAAGCAACTCACACCTGAAATGTTAATCCAACCTCTACAACCGACAAGTAAAAAGTGTGAGTTTCAAGACGCCAACACTCTACAAGTGCAGTAATCAGTTTGAGGTCTGTCCTCGTATACCTTATTAGAGCAAGCGCATACAATCCCAAAATTTACAATGCCTAACTACAACTCTCGTGAAATGGAAAGAATGGACGATGTGCTCGACAATCCAAAACATCATCCGACTACAATATATTAAAATATTTCGTCAAATTACACAAACCAATAATATGTAATTTAAATATTATGTCAAATTAACTCAATATGATTTGTGTTAGTACTTACATTTGCCTCAACATCATTCACTCTAAACATACAATTTGGTATGCCAAGGAGTGGAGAAATAGACTCTCTGTCGATTGCATCACTACGATCGTGCTCGGTTTGCAACGAACGACTTCTACCCAAGATTGTCATTCCAAAAAAACTATTAGTCGAATAAAAATATATTTCATTAAATGTAACAATGTATTTTTTTTTGTAATGTTCCTAATTTCAAAAGTTTTATACCTACATCAACTTAAATAAAACATACATTAACTTAATACTAAAATAATATTTATACATATGTGTGGGTCCCACTTTTGATAATCTTATAACAAATAATAATAAAATGTGTGTAAACACAATAAAAATGTTATATTTATAATAAAATACAGAAAATAATGTAATTGTAACGATAAACGTAAACATAATTTAAAGTAACATGTAAACGTAAAATTAATGTCAAAATGAAAATTACTTTAAGAACAATATTTCAACAATTATATTTTTAACAAAAAATACCCGTTAATTTTACCTATTCTTAGTAAAAACAAACATGACCACTATAAATTCATCAATAAAAGATACGCTCTAACTTATACCTACAATAATTAAATGTCATAATGATATTATGTATATTTATTTTACTAAAATCATAGTTAAATCAGTCATTTTGATAAAATTTCAAGTAGATTTAAGTGATATGCACAAACAAAACAATTTTGGTCAAAATGAAACCAAATTGATTAGATAATTTTGTTTTTGTTTTAATTATTTTTCATTTGACCATAAAATTTATATTTTGTTTTCTGTAATCTATGGAGGAGTTTTTGAAATGATGGAAATTAGGAACCCAGTTTCCAAATTCTCAACCCATCCCCTCAAATCGATTGACTTTTTTACCTATCCTAATTATGGTGATTACCAACAAACCTCCCCTTAACTTCACCTTTGGTTTGAAGTTCGAGTATTTTTTGGCTCAAACTTCAATTTTCTGAGGTGTCCTGGGCTGCCGATGCACATTTGAACGTGCCTTCCCACACACGACGACATGGACAATGTTAGATTCCAGTAGAGCACTTTTTTTTGTAAAATAATTTATGAATTCATTTTAACACGTCCTTTATGTCGCTCCTAACGTGGAGGGACATGATTCCTTCAAGCTGCATGCACGTGGAGTCTTTTATCAATTATTAATTTATTTCTAAATTTGATGACATGATAATCTAGACGTCTGTTGGGTTCCCAAAGCACATGACCATTGACATTCCAAGATGCATAGATGTGTATCTCATGCCAGACTGGTGTTAAAACCTAAACCCTAGTTAGGATGCTAAGTGTTCTTAGTGGGGAGGTATGGTGGGTGGACTTGGATGTGACGGAGGTATGGTGGGTGGACTTGGATGTGATGGAGGTATGGTGGTGGTATGGTGTGGAGTGATGTAAGGGTTGAGGTTTGGGTAGGGATGTTTGATTGGCTTATAAAAGATGGACAAAACTCTCACCTCACTTCTTTTCCACAACTCCCCATCCTCTCCATTCAACTCCAGCAATCTACCCCTTAGGAACCCCGACGAGCAGCTGCTGCGGCATGCGTGGAGGACAATGGAGTCGTGACCTTGAGGCGTAAGACGCGAGGAGCTTAGCACGAGAAGAACCGTGGTTCGAAGGTTTCTTCCTGGGGGTGATTGTAGGTGGAGCTCTGACGATCTTCCTCAATCTCGGAAGGAATGTATGCCAAGTTCTTGCATTAGTGGTTCCTCACACAAGAATGTGTAAGGTTTTGCTCGTTAACGGAGGTTGGAGACCTCGCCGGCGACGAGGGCAACAACTTATACTTGGCAATGTCAAGTAGTTGCCAATTAACAATCGACTTGTGTGTTTGGGCGGTCAATAGGATGTAGTGTTTTTCTCCATCTTTACCTAATACCAATTGAACAATGCCTTGCGGAGGTCGACCGGTTAAGCATATTTGTTGTGTTCGAGAGTCTCTGATAATTTTGGTCAAACGAGCCCCATGAGACGTTCGACTAATGTATTGTAGTTTGACATGGACCAGGCGTTAACCACCAAAATAGTTGACCGCCGTAGACTATAGTCTGATCAGTGACATAAGTGTACCACCTATCGGTTGGACCATGTGGATTTTAGGTTGAGCCGTGGTGGCTAAATGAATGTAGGAAAGTCCCTGATATTTTCGGTCAAACGGGGCCCCTGAGCCATTCTACCGTTGCCCTGATTTTCACTTAGTCTTAGTCTGGTTTTTACTATCTAACGGTTGACCAATTTCTACATTTTGTTTGACCATTGGGGTTTAAGCTTTGAGCCCAAGGGTTCAACCGCTACAGGCATTTGTTCGAATGTTTCATCTTCATTTAGGGAACGATCAACCGGTTTGCCTTTTGCGGTCGACTGTTTGTGCTTAGGACTGAATCCTTATCCTTGTGAAGTATAAACTCTGTCCATGGAAGCCCGTGTCCTCTCCTAGTACGTGAACCAGGAGGTGACGGTGGGTGCCTAGGGACCGCCGAGTGGAAGGGTGTGGACGTTTGGGACGTGCCACCTCTGTTTTATAGATTGTGGCGTAGCTTAGAGCTTTACTGGACTCTCACTAAAGTAGTAAACCTGAGGTATCGTGGATCCCAGTGCATGATGTTGCATGACTCTACAGAGCGAGATGACTTGGTGGACTTCAGTCTGGATGAGTCAATTGGCCAGCCAGCAGGCAACGAATACGATAGACTGGCGTTGAGGGCAATGATGTGACCGAGTGGTTGCGGTGTTGGTAGTTGTGCTGAGAGACAACCAGGTAAGCATTTTTCCGTGTGACCGAGTGGCGATTAAGAGGATTGTGCGACCTTGATGGCGGCAGTAATTGTCCGACAATGTTTTCTGGCAGGTAGCTTGGTTGTGGCACAGCCAGGTCAGTTGACTAACTTGAACGATGACTCCGTCGATGAGGTGTTGACCTCGAGATTAAGCTGATTCTAATAACGCGGACGTGCAGGCACCCCTCACTGGACCCCATGATTAGTGTAGTTGCGTGTGGGGTGCGTTGCGTAATCTCCATAAGACCATATGTGCTTGCAGTAGATCTCTATGGGAGACCCGATGATGGATGTGGGACTGATATCCGTATTTTATCCTTGGAAGGAATATTTTATAGCATTATATCATGTCATGCCACACTAGTACGATAGGTTCTTTCATTGTACATTAGCATGCATCTAGGTCAACTTAGGTATAAGGTTTCCCTTTGGAAACTCAAACATTGTTATTATATTTGCATTTCACACTACTGTAAAATATGGTTTTCACGTCGGTTTTTTGGCCCATATCACGTCAGTTTTAGTATTCCAATATACCGACGTCATAAAAGGGAGACGTAAAAGGGACGACAATATCACATCAGTTCAATAACGACGTGATACAGTTGCATATCACATCGATTTTAGACGAACCGACGTGATACAGTTGGTATATCCGCCGCTTCTTCGATAACCGACTTTATTTACCCCATATTTATCACGTAAATACGAGGTATATCACGTCGGCTCCTTGGAGAATCGACGTGATATACCATATATCACGCCGTTTCGTCTATAACCGACGTGATATATGTATGTTCAGAAGAAAAAATTGTTTGTTATAAATCTGCTGATATGTCCCTGCAATAAACACATTCACAATCACAATCATATCACATTCACAATTGTATCACATTCACAATCACATACTCATTTTAACATTCAAACTAACAGTCAATGTCTTCAATTTCCATTCGAGCAAACTAACAAACATTCAATGTATCGAGCAAACTAACAAGTCAACAATCAATATATCAAGGAAACTAACAAGTTAGCAAATATCAAGTAAACTAACATTGATGTCTTCAACCTAGAAGCATACGTGTAATGAAAAAGGAAGCTCAATCCCTCAATTTCTCCAAATCTTTTCTACTCTTTCACTAATTGCTCTCTACACTTTCACTAATTATTCTGATTTTGGTGGAAACGGGTCGAGCTTGAGCTAAAAAAATGATACCTAAAGCTACACTTTTCTAATCTTTTTTAGTAGTTAATTTTAGTTCATTTCCGAGGTTAGTGGTCCAACATGATCGTATTCAAATCACTCATAATGTGCACCACATTAAAAGAACGTTGTGATGAACGATTATTATATTGAGATGCCTCTATATATCTCTACAAAATGTTTACCTAAGGATGGGGGACTAGACCTGGTTAATGACTTGTACCACCCCGGCCCAGCACGACACAAAATGCCGACAGGCCGGGCTGGACCGTACTGTAGTCGTTGGGATTTTATTTTATTTTAAAAATATTTAACTAAACTACCCCTCTTCCCTGTATAAACTCACCAAATCCCTCTCATTTTCTCCACAAAATTTCTACTCTTCTTTAAAATTTCTCCAAATCTTCTCTACTCTTTCACTAATTGCTCTCTACAAAAGTTTCACTAATTGTTCTGATTTTGGTGGAAACGGGTCGAGCTTGAGCTAAAACATGATGCCAAAAGCTATAAGCTGCAGACCGCTGACCAACAATTTCGCGACACCTCCACTCTTCATTTCCTAGGTTTTTCTAATCTTTTTTAGTAGTTAATTTTAGTTGATCAATCATCATGGTGACTTTCTCATTAATGAAAAAAATCAGTTTTTGTTTACATATTTACTAATTTCATGGTTTTAACATCTGATTATGAAAATAATAATAATCCCCTCCCCTTCTGTTAATCGACCTAAACCTAATGGTAGAAGTACTAGAAAAAAACATCTTCAGTATGGGATGATTTTAATGAATGGCATGATAAAGAGGGTAACCCAACTGCTATTTGTAAACATCGTCGTCACGTATATTTGACTAAGTCAAGTGGATAACTGGTCATCTAGGTAGACATATACTTGTATGTAAAGTTAAGAATAATCCTAAATCGGTAGTAGGTTCACCTCAATCGATTTTAGACACAACTAGTGGAAAATTAAATTTCAGAAGATATTGTCCAATAAAAGGTAAAGAAATAATTGTTGGTTTTATAATTAAAGATGAACTATCATTTAGCATATATGAATCTAAAGATCTTAAGGAATCGATTCTCTATCATAATCCTCAATTTAAACCATTTTCTATAAGAACACTTAAATATTGCATTTGATAAATTATTTAAAGACAAAAAAAGCAAGATTAGTTTTTTTTCATTAATGAACAATAAGGTAGCATTAACTAGTAATGTTTGGACCGGTCCAAATAATTATCCTTACTATTGCATAACTGCTCACTAGATGACTCATAGTGTTTAAATAAAAAGAATTACCTATTTTGCATCCCCACACTACCAAGGTTACATTTAATCACATTAAAGATGATCGTAGCTCATAATCTTAAAACTAAAGTTTGCGCAATTGCATTTGATTATGCTACTAATAATAGTTCAGCAATATAAATACTTATAAATTATTGTCATCCACCTGTAGATGGTTCACTCTTTCATATTAGATGTGTTTGTCATATTTTCAACGTGATAGTACAAGATGGACTTGAAATAATTAAACATTACTTAAAAATGTTATGAATGCAGTTAATTATGTAGATTGTAATAGTACATCTAGATAACAAAAATTTAGAGACTTTTGTACATATAATGATATTAAACATAGGAAGTTTAAATTAGATTTCCACCATAGATGGAATTGGACATATGAAATGTTAAAATGTTGTCATCCTTATCATCTTGCAATTTCAACTTGTTATAATGAAAAACAAAATGAGTGCATGTTAACCAATTTAGATTGAGAATTTTTTTAAATTATGTTAAAATTTTAAAACCTTTTTTCACCTTTACCAACATATTAAGTGGACAATATTACATCACATTTAACATATTTATCTATGAATTACGTCCAATTACAAGAGTATTTGCAAAATATAGGTCACAGGCTGGTTCTGTTGAAATTGTAAATGTAATGGATGCTATGTTTAATAAATATTGGAATCCTCCTTCATTTAGTTTTTTGTTTAGCTTTTATTATGGATCCTATATTTAAGATTTCTGATTTACAAGTTTTGTTTGAATAAAATTTTGAAAATATGAATCTTGAAATTTTCCAAAATCATGTGGATAGGTGTAGGTCTTTGTTAATCAAATATTTTGTAGAATATGAAAGATTATATAATGTAAATCAAATTGGTTCAAATGTTTCTAATATCATCACAACCTCCTCCAACTGCAATGAATCCAGATGATGACTCCCAATTGAATTGATTAAGTCAAAAAAGGCAAATTTAGTGCAAACTGACACCTAAAATGAATTAACTGGATATTTAAACACTGAACTTTACTTAAGTATGACTGACTTAAAATCTTTGATGTTTTAGGCTGGTGGAGAAAGAAATCAGGTAGGTTTACACTAGTCTCCTTGATAGCACAATACTTATTATATCATCTGACGTTAACTGTGTTGTCAGAGGTTGCTTTTAGTGCAGGTAAATGTGTCTTGTCTGATAAGAGGCAAAGCTTGTGCGACAAGTCAATCAATATGAGTGTAAGCCTGAAGGATTGAATCAACGTTGCGACAGAATGCAAAACATGAATATTCACGACAACATCAACGAAGAAGATTGAATATGAATTAGCAAAATCATTATGTTAAAAAGCATTTTTTCCTAATACCCCTTAAGTTTTTTTCATTATTCCTTAGGTTAGCTAGCCTCCGGGTCTTTTTTATATGTAACCAATATATTGTTTCTTGGTTTGAGTCAACAATCATTAAAAAAAATTAGTTACTTTAGGGAAAAATAAATTGTTTTTTTTGTTTTTGTTAATTCAATTGTGATTGTATACTTACTTCAAATTTAAAAAAACAACCAAAAAATCAAAACCCGACCCGACTAAGGAAACCCCAACCCGACACCCCCCCCTCCGGATCTGGCACAACTCAGCGAGTCGTGTCGTGGGCTATGTCAGTCAGAGGAGTCGGCCTACCGTGCCGTGTTGGCACGACTCACTGAGTCATGTGGTGGGTTGTGCCACGCCGTGGAGCCGGTCTACCGTGTTGTGCCGACACAGCACGTTACCCTCCTCTAGATAGGACCGGTTGATTTCCTTATGGTTTGGTGGGTTCTCGAACCTAACTTATATTAATTCAGTGTTGAAAGCTTAATAAAACCAAATCAAATATATTCTAATTCGAATTGGTTTAACTCTATTATATTTTTTCACTTATTTATCGATCGTGAATGAATATTACATTTAAAATGAACTATTGTTATGTGTTAACATAAATACTTTTTCAATAGTTTGAGATCACCTGAGGAGGCAAGTCTCTATGGAACTGGAGGAGATTGGACTGAATACAAGAGGTCTCACGGTCATATCGACAGGAAGAGAATATGATAGATTAGAATTTGTGAGAGAACTAGAGTGACACTGTAGGTGCTGGAATCGAGCTATGACGGCCGCCCTGGTGCAACTCCAAGTTAGTTTGGAGTCCACCAAACAAGCAAGAATAAGGAAGGAGCAATATAGTTTTTGGGTGCAAGCAAAAGTCATTTTCTTATTTCCCTCTTCTAAATATATAGACTTTAAATTTTGGGTGATTTGTTTGGGTGCACCTCAAAAGTGGTTTGATTAGGTCTTTGCACTGCATTTTCACTATTCGCTTGCATGCAACTATATTTCACTTCAAATTATTTGGTTGCACCACCACCGTCTGTGAGACATCTTCTTCACCATTTCTGTTAAACATTTACAAAACACACCCTCTAAAATCCAAAAGTCATTAATATTAAATAAAAAATATCTATAGGATCTCCCACTGGCTCTCTCTTCTCTCTCCACTTCACTCATCAGTCGACCCATTCCATACCCCCGATAATCGTCATTGGTGATCAATCCACCAGACCTCAAACTTCAATCTAAGCCCATTGATCTCCCTCCTCCTCTCTCTTCTCTATTCTCTCTCTCGAGTTCTCTCTCTCTCCCCTCTCTCTCCACTTCTCTTCTCACTCGACCCATTCACTGTCCCTATTGTCGTCGTCGCTGGTGACGAAACCAACAGACCACACACTCTACTCCATCCACGACCATCCAAAACTCACATCCACAACCACTCCAACACCATCACCATTGTCATCGTTGCCCTAGCGACGAAAGTGGTGATGGTGGTTGTGTTGGAGTGGGAAGGAGAGTAGGCGTGCAATTGGAGACAGTGGCACTAGTGCAAAGAAGTCATTATACGTCGGATATACAATGGTATATACAATAGATTTTGGAGGGTCCAACGACTATCATATATGTCCCCGACGCCTATGCCCTGGTGTATAGACGTCGACTATACATGACCGACGTCTATTATACCTTTAAATAATGGAAAAAAAATATTACCTAAACAATAATCAAGCTCAAGATGCCCAAGTACCCCAACTGGCAATCTTTTGATCATTAAATATATAAAATCCACTTGCCTATTATAGTATGGTACCCAACTCTCATTTAGAAGTAAATGAGTGGTGGAGTACATTAACTCCACCAACCAAAAATCTTTCTCCAATGTAGGACTAAACCTCAACACATATGGGATAGTTACATTGATGCAACTATTTTTAAATCAATCCAAAACTTTACCTATAGACGTCACAACAACTTGACCCCTTCTTACAACACTTGAGGATCATATTAGTGACTTAAATGCATACCTTTTAATTTGCTCTACTAAATTAATTAACGGAAAGCTCTTTTGAAAGCATATTATTTTTTAATTATATTTCAAAAACTTTACATATAGACGTCGGTTATACAACAACTGACGTCTATATACCTATAGGCGCCGGTTATAGTAATATCTAACATTTATATAAACCAATAGGCGTCGGTTACAGTAATACCTAACGTCTATAATATTAGGCGTCGGTCGTTGACCCATCCGACGTATATATCGTGACGTCTATTCCCTATTCTACACTAGTGTGGTGTTGGTGGTGGTGAAGGTGGTATGTGTTATTGGTGGTGGTGGTGTTGAAGTGGGAAAGAGAGTAGGCGTGGTGATGGAGACAATGGTGATTTGCTTGCTTGGGTGAGAACTCGAGAAAGAGATAACAGGAGAGGGAAACAGTGGTGTTGGTGGTCGTGGTGGTGTTGCTGCTGCTGAAGTAGGAAACTTCCCCAACAACTGGGTGTTCGTCGACGGCAATCGTGAAGGTGGGGAATCGGTCGAGTGAGGAATGAAGTGGAGAGAGATAAGAGAGAGAACGAGAGAGGGAACAAGAGAGAGGAGGGAGATTGTTTGGATTTTTTTGTTTTCTATTAAATATTAAGGACTTTTAAATTTGAAAGGGTATTTTTTGTAAATGTTCTAACAGAAATGGTGACGAAGTGGGTCCAACAAACATGAGAGGTGCACCCAAGCAATTGTAGTGAAATGTATGTGCACGCCAGATAATGGTGAAAACACAGGCGCAAGCACCCAATTATGCCAGTTATGAGGTGCACCCAAGAAAATCACCCTTAAATGTTAGCTCCTAATAATTTGGAAATTTCGCAAACATACCTCAACTGAAAGTGAAATACTAACTAAAAATAAAGGAAAATGATTGTTGGAGACGCACATCATGTACGTTTCTGATGTGGCGCTCATTATGATGTTGATGTGGCATTTATCAATATTTATTTTAAGATTTCCCACGGACGTAGACGACGTGACGATCTATGTGCTGGTTCAATTTCAAATGTAGTTTTAAATACTTCCAATCTACCCTCCCTCATCTCTCCTTCATCTTCCCTCTCCCAAACTTCCATATTCCCTCTTCCATATGCCTGCATAGGTGGAGTCTTCAGGGCAATGTCGTCTTTTAGCTAATACAAGTGTTCGCCAGACGACGACATCAAACTCGAAAGAGCATCTCCAGGAGTCGTAGTTGTTGTATACGGTGAGGAAAGGGAAAAGGAGAATGGGCAGTGGTGAGCTCGAAGTTCCGGAAAGGGTTTTGGGGAGTGGTGTGGATGTTGGAGGTTTGAGGTTGTGTAAGTGTGAACAAACTCAGGTTTAAAAGAACAGACTCATGGTGCTCAATTATGTTTAGAAATCGGTTGCTCAATAATTTTGGGTCATCAACACTCAAATTTCAATTCAGAATCCCCCCGAATTGTGGTCAAGTACTTGGATTACATCAACTCTCCAATTTCAATTCAGCATCCCCCCTGAATGGTGGTCAAGTACTTGGATTACATCAACTCTCCTATTTCAATTCATAAGCCCCCCCCAATGACACAACTAATGTTCAAAGAGAGAAGACAAATAATACTTCAGTGTTGAATCATGTTCAAGTTCGAAGAGTTGGACGTTCACCTACGAATCGAAGAATGTCAACTACCAAAAAAACTCCAGCAAGAATATGTCTAGTGTTGAATCTTAGTCCAATTCAAAGAGTTGTACGACCACCTATCAATCGAAGAGTCTTGAGTGCAGAAAAAATCTCCAAGAAGACCATCGAGAAAAACTCAAAAGATTAAAAAAAGTGTAAGGGAAATGTTGATTTATGTAATGTAATTCCTCGGTTTAAAGACCCAGACTATTTAGATTTAGATTTGAGATCTGAGAGTCTATAAAAAATTATAAGTTATGAATTGTAATTTTGTTTGTTCATATTTGTAATTATTATTTTCAAGAGTTAGCAATGATATGTATTTTTTTGAACTGAAAATTTAATTCATATGTGTGTCCAACAAGAGTTATAAACGATATGTGTTTATAGGCCAAGCGTATTTTGTCTCCAATTTTTGTGTTAAAGAGTTATGAATGATTTGACTTTTTTTAATGACTAACACTCTGGACTAGCTACTGGACACACACTGAATTGTCTCGTACCTTGGATTGGACTAATTGTTAGACACACTCTTGAGACGCTCTGGATTGGTTGTTGGACACACTTTGTACTAGCTCGTGTCCAGGTTTGAGTTTTTTGGGACAAACTACCTGACCCCAAACTCTAAAGTGGCTCGTGTCCATGATTGGATTGACTACAAGACACACTCTGGACACATTATGGACACAATCTGGACAAACTCTTATAAACTGGTTCCGTATCTAGGATTGAATTGGTTGTTGAACACATTCTGGACACATGTTTCGATTAAGGGCTAGTTACGCAAGCCAACAAGCAGCAAAGGAAGCATATTCGTGTCCAGAGTGTCCAGCAATCAGTCCAGTCAAACCTGGGCATGAGCTAGATCATAGTTTGTTCAAACCTGGAGACTAGCCAGTTTAGAGTTTATCCAGAGTATGTCCAGAATGTGTCCAACAGTCAGTCCATTTATGGTTGTATCCAGCACCCAAACAAAAAAATTATTTACTCATATTCATAATTTCCTTTACTTCTGTATCAGTCTTTCCCATTTCAAAAAAGAAACTCACCCTCGAGTTATATGGTCTGTATTGAGATGTGGTGTTTATTAGATGTATAAGTCACACATTGTGTATGAGATGAATGGACTGTTAGTTGTGTGTAGATAAATTAGAAAATTTGTTAGTGTCCAGCTGTCAAAGTTCTAGACCCTTCCATTGTAACAAATTCTGTTGTAATTAAATGATACTCATCTATATATGTTGGAGACCACCATCTATTAAGTTGAGTCACTCTTATTCTCATTCTTCATTGTGTTGGAGTTACAAAACACTAGAATATTCATACAATCCAATTTGGACTTCCATAGTGGCGTTCTTCTCAACCTTTAAACGGTGCCGCAAATAATCATGTGGAAAACCTTCAAAGAATGAAAATACTTTGGACTCCAGCATGTTGTGTCCCTTGGAATATTCAAACATTATGGTCACACACTACCACTTCTTTTACCATCGGCGCTTTCATTTCTTGATCTTTTTGATGTTTTCCGTGACCTTATTTTGGTAGATAAGCACGAGCACGTTGGGATGCAACTATGCAAGGACGCCCCATGTAAAATTGAGTCATTATGTTAAGGAGTCTTTGTCGAGTTGAATGTTAAACTAATTTTCCTTAAGATACATCCTAAATATATATAATATACCATTTGTTTCCCAATCGATCCCGAGGCACGATGGATCAGTTCCTCAAATATGACTGAACCCCTCCTCAAGTAGAGTTGAGAACATGTATGTCCTAATCCGATCGGTTTCAAATCCAAGCAAACCCTAACCATCTTCTTTCCGATTTTGTTAAGGTGAGAAATTTACAAATTCCTCGAATGTGGATCTGAAATTTCTAAAGGCTACCCCAGAAGAGCTTCTAAACTTCGACACAACAACAATGATTGTGTTAGTATTTGCTTGGCTATTTTTTTCTTTTTTATCTTTTTCTTATGTATAGGCGCAAACCTCAAAGTTTGCTCTTCTCTTATTTGATATTTCATATCCTAGAAGTGAAGTGAAGGTCTCTTTCAACTCTTGGTACATCATACAGATAAGTATGACAAGGTGCGTCTAACATCACGCTTGAGTGGTTCCAAACTTCGCCCGAACTGCAAAATGGTACTGGCAAACTTACTAATTTATTTCCTATAATAGTAGTCTTCATATAGCCTTCATACCATTATCATCCACCAATGGGTAGCAAGACGCCAACAAGACCAACCAATGTAAGTGTTGGAACCAAATGTGCACTATCATGCTCTATGGTTGTGAAATGTGAAACATTAGTATAAAAGGCCTATTGGTGAGGATCTCCGGGTTCGACCCATGCCCACTTCCGGGTCCAATAACTGGCCACTGGAGGGGAGTTCTCCGGGTCCGAGAACTGGTCACTGCCCACTTTAGCCTAGCAATTGGAACGGGGGAACACAAATTTTTCTTTGAGCACCCATGGATTGGAAAACCCATCATCTGGGAAAGTTTTGGCCCAAGGTTAAGGTACGACATGGCGATCCCGATGGATACGCCTATCAGCCACTTCGTGGCTGATGGAATTTGGTGCCCGCCTCCATCACCCTCTACCTCTATAAATCACCTATGACCTTCCAATAGGTGGAGGCGAGAACCACCTAGTTTGGGGTGACCAACGCAAGACCAACTTCAGTATAACGGAGCGCCCAACCATCTGGTGGGCGAAAGTGGTCAGGCACAAGTTACATTTCCCCAAGCATGCGACTACACTCTGGAAGGTCATGAGTGTTGACTTTTTGGCCTTAATCTATGTTTTGATGACTTAATCAACCTAAACTTAATTGTAATCATGTAGAGTATAACACATATTGCACTGCATACTTATTGCTTTGTGCTAACCTCTACAGGTGATCAAGACTCAAGGAAAAATGGAAATCAAGTCAAGACATGTAATCAAGCTCAATTGAAGACATGTAGTTTGCATTTTCTTTGAGTCTTAGGAATTTGTGTAATTGAGCATACTTGAGCTAAAATCAACTTAAACACACACTAGGTTCCTTAGAGAAGTCACACATGAAATTTCATAACATTTGGACTCCAATAGATCACCCAAACTTGAACCGGAAAACATTTAACCTAACCTGAACTGTCTGGACCAAATCGGTCGACCAAAACGAGTTCTTCGTTCGACCGATCGGGTTGTTAATTCTGTTATAGGATTAAGTGTTAACACCGGTCGACCGTTTCAACATATTTGTTCGACCGATCACAAGTGTCACATGACCGTTTGATTTGTCGTATATACCCAACAGTCGTACTCATATTAAACCAAAAATACCACAAATACATTTCTTGTATCGGTCGATCGAGGACCTTGTTCGGTCGACCAAATATCTGTCTCTTGACAAACCCGGACTTCCTGTTGGAATTTGGTCGACCGTGTACCTTGTTTCGGTCGACTGAATATAACCTTGTTTGTCAACCCCTTAGAGCCTGTTGTGAATCATTCGACCTAACCCTTTGTGGTGTTCGACAGATCACTTAAGTATACCTAAGTCTTAGCATTGGGCGGTCGACCGTTCCTTAACCGGTTGACCGAACTGAGTTCAAAACTGCCTAGGGATTACAAGCAAATGTCATGGCTTATGAGCTCCAAATTAACCATCGAAAGGAGAAGGAAGCCTCCAAGAACAAACCAACCTATGGATTACATGCAAATATTGACCAACCAAGGAGGAGCGTAGAAGATGAGGACATTGAAGTCCTAGCAAAAGACTTCTTCAAATACCTCAAGAAGGATAAAGAAGAGGTAGAAGAAGTGAAAATGAGAGAAAAGAGATGGAGCAGAAAAATGAGATAAGGGAGAGAAGGAGAGAAAATGAGAGGAGTAAGAGAAAGGAGAAGAGGTTGGAAGCTCACAAGGCTACTTGGGACGATTCATCGTCTTCATCATCATCCAAATCAACCGCACCTTCATCAACAAAAGAATATGCACATATGTGCTACATGGCTATTCAAGATGAAGGAAGTGAGGTATCTTCTAACTCTTACTCTAGTAGATCACATTCTTGCTCATCTAAGTGAAATGCTAGTGATAGTTCATGTTCCAAAGAAGAAACATATTCTCATGATGAACTTCAAAATGCATTTCACGACTTAGTTAAACAATATGAGATCATTTGTGAAAAGAACAAAAATGCTAGAAAGCTAATCAAAGATCTCCAAAGTCAAATTGAAACATGCATGAATGAGAAAAATGATGTGCTTGCTAAACTTGAAACAAATGCGTCAACTCTTAAATGTTTAAAAACAACACCTATTGATAGTGAACAATTAGATCTTCATGCTTGCAATGTGCAATTAAGAAAAGATCTAGAAAAGTTCACAAATTGAACTAAGATGCTTAATATGCTATTACGGAGTCAAAGGCAATCTTTGCAAAAACATGGTTTAGGATTTAATGCTAAATTGAAAAACCATGCATCTTGTACAACTTTAAATGGAAAGCACTTAGTTGTAAAGAATAGTTCCTCAAGTGTGTGGGCTCCTAAAACCAAAATGGTTTGGGTTCCCAAAGCTAACATTCAATGACCCAAAGTTGTTTGGGTACCTAAATCTACACCTGTAGGTGCTTGGGGAAGAAATCGGTGGTGACCGGGCAAGCTTATAGAATCAAATTCAAAACCGGTTGCATCACCGAATGAAGGTTAGAACCAATTCAAGCTTCAAGTTTGTATAATTTATCTTATCCTATAAATTTTTCAATCAATTGGTTCTAGTCTAGGTCTTTATATGCTTAATTGACATATCAAATATTCATTCATTGCAAATCTTAAATTTGATTCACATACATAGTTTTAGAGTCAAATATTTTCTAAATGAATGTCAAAAAGGGAAAATGAAAACATCACATGCTATATTGAAATAATTGCTTGATGTTAATAGGGGAGAAATAGAAATGAACTTTATTGTCAAATCATATTCATATTGATAGGGGAACTTATTGAATATCATTTTCTTAGAGTAATGAAGTGCAAAAATTAGGGGGAGCGACTTCATTACAAGACAACCACATTGAACTTAAATCGTATAATTTTTTTTGATAAATATCATTTTTTGATGGATGTCAAATGGGGAGAGATAATTAAGGGGGTAACTTGGAATTTGATTACTAAATGAACAAAATCTATGGACATCCATAGGGGGAGCATTAATATGCATAGTTTACATACACAAATTCCATGTATTAAGATATAGTTAAGATATAGGTTGCCATCATCAAAAATGGGGAGATTGTTGGCTTTTTGGCCTTAATCTATGTTTTGATGACTTAATCAACCTAATCTTAATTGTAATCATGTAGAGTAGCACACATGTTGCACTGCATACATATTGCTTTGTACTAACCTCTACAGGTGATCAAGACTCAAAGAAGAAAGGAAATCAAGTCAAGACATGTAATCAAGCTCAATTGAAGACATGTATTTTGCGTTTTATTTGAGTCTTAGGAATTTGTGTAATTGAGCATACTTGAGCTAAAATCAACTTAAACACACACTAGGTTCCTTAGAGAAGTCACACACGAAATTTCATAACATTTGGACTTCAATAGATCACCCAAACTTGAACCGGAAAACACTTAACCTAACCTGAACTGTCTGGACCAAATCGGTCGACCGAAACGAGTTCTTCGTACGACCGATCGGGTTGTTAATTCTGTTATAAGATTAAGTGTTAACACCGGTCGACCGATCACATGTGTCCAATGACCGTTTGATTTGTCGTTTTTCTACAACGGTCTGATTTCCCAAAACCCCAAACTTACCAAACATCCGGTCGACCGAAACCTTTCTGGCGGTCGACCGATCAAACATATTTTTGGTCACCCTGAACACTCTGGACTAATTCGGTCGAACGTGTCTTTGACCGCGGTCGACCGAAACTCAATTCTTCCAAAACCCAGAAGTGCCTGGACGTATTCGAGCGAACCAACCTCTTGCCTAGTTCGACCGATCCCATTTGCTCAGACCAGAAACCCTAGAACTGTCGACCAATCCCCTGAGCCCGTTCGACCGTTCACTTAAGTGAACTTCAGTGATAGCCATATTTTGACCAACCGGTCGACCGGTATACCCGTTTCGGTCGATGGATTTTAAGCAGAATTGGGTCCTGCAGATTTCTGTTTAGTGTATCTCACACAATCTTTACCCAATTCATCCCCAACGGCTATATTCTCTCTAATACTTATAAATAGAGTTGTAAAACACATTTTAACACAACTCTCCTACACATACTTGTCCAATACATTAGAGAGAAACCCAACACACTCCAAGCCTCAAACCTTCCACACTTTGGTCATAAATCCAATCCTACTCAAGTGTACTCAAGTTTAGAGAGTGTTGTTCCACTCAACCATTGTGAAAGAAGCAAGGATCTTGGTGAAAGCCCAAGACACGAGTATAGACTTCGGGCTCTCACCGAAGTGATCCTCTCGGATTGTGAGAGGAGGAGCCAAGCTGGGCAAGGTTTGTTCGCGAGCTTGAAGACTTGTAAAGGCGTTCTCTCCCGACCCGGAACGGGGAGTGGTTAGTGAAGACGCGAGCGAAGCTTGAAGTGTCAAGCGGAGCTTGCATGAGAGGACGTAGGCGGGAGGCCGAACCTCTGTGAAAACCCTCGTGTTCCTTGTGATTTGCATTTTCTATTCCTTACTTGCTTGTTTAGTCTTAAATTCCGATGCATATCTTTGATCATTAAAAGGGGATAAAATTGATTAGAATTGTAGACCCACACGATCCAACAATGAGGACACGATGGGCAATGGTGGATTTCCTATCATCTAGGGGAGTCTACGTTGATCATACTTGCCGACTTTGCAACCAGGCGACAGAGGATATGGACCACCTCCTTGGACTCTACCCCTTTTCAAGCCACATTTGGGAAGGAGTCCATGCACGGTTCCAGATCTTGGGACCTTCAAAGCCTACTTTTACTGAGGAGATTGGAAGATTGTACCGGAAGGTTTAGAGGCGTGATCATCTCCAAAAGAAGGTGTTGTTCCTATGCGTTGGAGCGACAACCTATGAGCTTTGGATGGAGCAAAATCGGCATATTTTCTAAGGCAAAGTAGGCACTACTGCGCTGACTTGATGTGAATGAAGGGAGATGTGTTTGGCATCAACTCCGGTGGGAGAGAAGATTTCCTAAAGAAGTGGCCTAATTGGGCTTGTTTGGGTGCCCCCCAGTGATTGATGCACTGACGGCCTGGGTACTAGTAAATGCACCGTTGTGGGCCGTAGTGGTCCAATCGGGAGGGGACTAGGGATTGGCCGCTATAGCTAGTACCTAGGATTGCGTCAGTAGGCTGTATTCAGCAACCTACGCTCGACACCTCATTTTTGTAACTTAGGGTTTCCATGCTTTCCTAGTTAGCATAGCTTATAGTTATTGTAGCATAGACCATGGTTCGCTAGATTAGGTTGTAAATCTTTTTCCTATATAAATGATACCCCAGAGGTGCTGAGACCTCCCTGTTACTTGGAAAAAAGGCCTCTTGGTGAGTGAGTCGAATGTCGCTGATGCATTGCATACATTGCATCATATGTCTTTCATGTAGATTAATTTTATATCAATAAATGTTACTAAGGTATGTGTTTAGTCTTATTTACAGAATACAGGGGCCTGAATGCAAATTACCCATATCCCGAGCATAAACGCGTGCAAGAGACTCATTTCTATCATAAAGACCAAGTCAAGATTATCGGGATTCAAATCGAAGTCCATCCAAGCATAAAAGCATTCAAAGACCTAATTACAAAAAGGCCAAGGACTTAAGCACAAAAGTAGTCAGGGACTTAATTGCAAAAAGTCGAGGACCCGACTGCAAATTAAAGTACCAAAATATTATTTTGGAGAAGTTCTAAAGAAAAATCAATTTGGATCTCCAAATATATGAAGAAATAAATTCGGAGCTCAAACGAAAGGAAAAAAATCAATCCAGACGCGCACAGGACATTTAAATCATACCATAAACACACAGGAAAATTCCGGATCCAATCAGAGCATAGATTGCGGCGAAATTGCCGCACCTTACATGTAATATGCGGCGGAAACGCCGCACCCCTTGCGATCCGTGGCCCCAGATTTTGTCCAGTCGTGTATTGACGCGTGTGCGTTCCTATTTTATACTTGGGTCCCTTGTATCGGCTATAAATAGCCCCGAAACGATGTTGTGAAGGGTCTTGTTTTTAACTTCTTCTCTTTAACAATAAAATTCTGTTATTTTATTTTGTGTTTTTAGTTTTCTTTTGTAGTTTCTCTAGGACCCATTCTCCTTCCCTCCATCCATGAGTTTCTAACTCTCTCCAAAGGGTCGGGGTGATGGATTTATGGTGATAAGAAGAAGAATGATGTTATTATTTTAATTTCGTGTTAGTATATTTTGATTACTTGAGTTTATGTTGAATCATTTATCATGTAATGATTTATAACTAATGTGATTTATTATATGTTTTAGATTTCTCTAAACAAAACCCGACATCTAAACCTCCACCCGCTGGACTCTCATCGATATTTACTTTATTTTCTTTTTAGTTTTTGTTGTTCTTGCTTTAGATAATTAAAAACCAAAAATCTCAAACCAAACTTATTTCTCTCTCTTTATTTCCTAAATCTAAAATCACAAAAATAACAATATCTCTCCCTCCTTGTGTTTGACCCGTACTTGCACGTCTTCATTGACGTCGTGCACTTGCGGTATAAATTTAATTCTCATCAAGTTTTTGGCACCGTTGCTGGGGAGGCGACGATGATTTTGTTTATTTTTTGTGATTTCGATTCTATCATGTTTATCGTGTGCGCGATCTAACTATTTGGGTTTGCGTTTCAGGAGACAACAGAGTGCGCGGCGAAATCGGGGCACAGTTGGAGCAAGATGGGCGGCGGAATCGCCACACACCAAGAAGAACCTGCGGCGGATTCGCCACACGTTTGGAGCATCTGGGCTTCAAACTTTTCTGGGATCGTCTCCATCTCTGGGTGGACGCGTAGAGCATCTGGAAATTTTCGAGAGCGGGCGGTAAACCCGACTGAGCATGCGTAGGTGACATTTGTTGCCTTTTTCCTCGTAATTTCTAGTTTCGAAAAATTTCCTTTTCGTAGAACTGCACGTGTTAGGGCAAAATTCCATAATTGGCAATAATTCAACTTTGACCTAAAAATTGGCAAAATTAGAAGGACTTAGTGCATGCATCATATAGTGTTTTGTTTGCATTATTCTTGCTAAATTATTGCAAATTAATTCTTGTTGAAGAGTGTTGGAGGCAAGGTACGTGCGTGTTTTTTTTATCGATTGCATTTAAGCATATAATCTAGTTTGCATACAACCTTGCAATTGCCCCCAGTAAAAAGACCAATGTTTAAATATCTTTGCTAGATTTAAGTTAAACTATCTTAAGGGCAACTCCGTAGGAAAAGATACGGTGGAGATTTCATCACCCTTCCGTGGCCCACAAATCACAATCCTAAGTGTCACCCAAGTCTTAAATTAAAATCAATTAGACATTGGCCCCTAAGGATTCAGACTCAATTAAGGAGAAGATTGGTTTGACTTGCAATGACCTGAAGCTGGTCGAATTTAATTTGGTGTCTAGAAAGTGTTTTTGTGTTAACGTAAGTCTTCCAAGCGAAGTGCTGTCTAATTGGCACCGACTCTGTCGGAAGCGCCCCCACTAGCTATACACTGCCTGGCCTAGTTGGTTTGATTAGTGAGGGAGGTGAATCAAGCGAGCCTATTCGACTCAACCAGTTAGGAGTCGTCTAGATCTAAGCTACATTAGGTCTAGGATTGTTTGAACCATGCTTGTATAGGAAACTTCTGACCGACCCTCTTATCTATCTTTTAGAGTTAAGTTTCCCTTCTCATATGAGTATTCTTTCTCTTCTCATCTCAATTCTCTAGATTATGATTCCTTTCTCATCTTTCCCCTTTCTATTGATTGTTTCCATTTTTGAAAAAAAAAATTATAAAAAAAAGTTTGATTCAAACCGGTGCACTCAGATTTGGGTTCGGGACTTGAGCAATCGACTCTCACGAGTTCAGCTAGATTCTAGTCTGGAGCTTAGCCCCAATCCACCTGTTGCACCACCTCACCCGGATCCAATGGGTGAGAATGTAGTGGACCCACCTGTCGCACCACTTATGACTCTGAGGGATCAGTGCTACCCAACGATGGCTGCTCAGCCATCGTGCATCGTTATGCCCACCATACCGGGTCGCGACTTCGAACTGAAGGCACAATACATGAGTATGTTGCCCAAGTTCACCTCTAGGGAAGACCCATATCTCTTCCTTAGAGAATTTGAGGAAATCTGCTCCCTTATGCAATACCAGCATATATCTCTGAGGAGGCAATGCGTCTTAAATTCGTGCCTCTAGCACTAAAGGACGACGCTAAGAAATGGCTATATAGTCTAGCCAAAAGATCTATTAGGAGTTGGGCCGAGTTTGTTCAAGTATTCTTAAAGAAATATTTCCCCAACCATAAGACTATTAGGATTAGGAATGAAATTGTTGCATTCGTTTAATCTGAAAGCGAGCCGTTCTATTCCTATTTAGAAAGATTTAAGAGTCTGTTGACCCAATGCCCTCATCATGGAATTTCAAGATGGCAATTGTGCCAAATTATTTATGAGGGATTGACACCTACATCTAGGGTTATGCTAGAATTTGTAAGCCAAGGAAGCTTTATGTCCAAAAGTGAGAATGATGCTTGGATTTTTCTTGAGGATTTAGCCGAAAATAGTATGCAATGGGACAATGCTAGAGCACCGATTAACACGAGTATTGGATCTAGAATAGCAAGTCAACCTAAATCAGGTGTCTTAGTTGTAGATGTTACTGTAGCTGCTGAAGCAAAACTAGCTACCTTTATGCGGAGAATGGAAAGTCTAGAGCTAAAAACCCGACCCCTAGTGAATCAAGCATCTCCTATCCCTTGCTCTAGATGTGGTCAGACTGGTCATATAATGGAGGATTGTGCGGACTTGGAACAAGTTAATGCCACCTTTAACCATTCTAGAAATGACCCATACGCATCAACCTATAACCCGGGTTGGCGTAATCATCCCAATCTTTCATGGAACCAACAAGGTAAACCTCCTAGACAACAACCAAACCCGTATAACCAAAATAATACATCATCTGGGTTTACTAACAATGGAGATTATGATGTTAGATTGACATGCTTGGAAAATTTGGTTAAGACTTTTATGCAAACAACCAACCAATTTTTCCAAAGGCTAGAAACACAAATCAGCCAATTAGCACAAATAGTAGGTGAAAGAGAAAAGGGTCAGTGTCCAAGTCAACCTGAGGTGAATCCAAGATCTAATAATCAATATCAGCCCAATCACCCACCTCTAGGAAGTAACAACCCTAGACCGGTTCAAATGGTTAATGAGGAGGGACCGTTCCAACAAATAAATGCAGTAGTATCATTACGGTCCGGAAAACAAGTTGATAACAATGTGGTCAATCCTAGAGCTCCTAATCAATCTAGTCATCAAGCACCCACATATGACCTGACCATTGAACCTGAAGTCCAATTTGAAAAGCCCAACCCACCTACTCTGCCTAAACCTATAGCTCAACCTGAGCGAGTCTATGTTCCTAAGGCCCCATTCCCCAATAGTGTCAAGAAGAACTCAAGTGCACAAATGGAGAAAATCTTGGAAGTATTTAAGCAAGTTAAGGTGAATATTCCACTCCTAGATATGATTCAACAAATATCTGCTTATGCTAAATTCTTAAAAGATCTGTGCACTAAAAAGAGAAAAAGGAACTTACCAAAGAAGGCATTCGTAACTGCAAACATAAGCTCTATTCTGTCAAACTCGTCTCCTATAAAGTATAAGGACCCTGGGTGTCCCAAATTTCATGTGCGATAGGAGATACTTTTATCAACAAAGCCCTTCTAGACCTTGGTGCTACTGTTAACTTACTCCCGTTCTCTGTCTATGAGCAACTCAACTTGGTCCACTAAAACCCTCTAAAACAACCCTTCAATTTGCTGATTGCTCTATTAAGAAACCAAGAGGTATAGTAGAGGATGTTTTGATTAAGGTTGGTGACTTCATTTACCCAGTGGATTTTGTCGTTCTAGACACTGAACCTGTTGTAAATCCTAAGAGACAAATCCCTGTAGTACTAGGCAGACCCTTTTTAGCCACTTCTGAAGCTTTGATAAATTGTCGAAATTGGCTCATGCAACTATCTTTTGGAAACTTAAAAGCTGAATTTAATATCTTTCATGTTGATAGTGAGTCAGAAATAGTATGCAATCAAAGTGATGTTGTGATGAGATCGCGTATCTATAAGATTTCTGAATCAAATAAATCATCACAAAATCAAAAGGAAAGTAAGAAAAAAGGGAGTAATTCATCGACCCACCCACCATCACTCGAGAAAATAAGAGAACCAATACAAGTGAGGGGTGTGGAATCTGTGCCTCAGGACTCTCAGTGCAACATGGGGAACAATTCAACTGGATACATGCACCAACATAGTGTCATTCAATCCAGTTCTGACAATGGTTGACTCTGAGCAAATTCAATCTCTCTACCGCAAGTCGACTCAGGTAATAAGTGCATTTGCGTTATCTTTGCATACATTGAGGAAAATGCATGATTTAGGTGTGGGGGTGTTTATTTATCTATCTATCTATATATGTTCTTTAAAAAAATCAATATTCCATGACATAGCTTATGATTGAACCACCAAAACCCGATTACAAATTGCATTGACTTTTTGTTCTTTATTATATAGTTCTGCTTGTAGAAACTATGACATAAATCTAGGTTCCAAAGAAATAACCCATTACCCTTTAAGACATGTATGCACTTAAATTGGATGAATCAAATCTTTGAAGTGGTTGATAAAAAGCAGAGGTTGAGGAAAATATACCGGGAAGTGTGGACTTCTATTAGCAATTAAGCCTTGAGGAAAATAAAAGGGGAATAAAAGTGAGGAAAACACATCTTGCAAAATGATTACAAAAACCAAAGCTTTCGAGTCACTGGTCCGTAGGGGTATCTTAAAACCCGGTAACTTGAGTCTGCCAGCTCGGGATTATCGACCAAACTCGCTACACGAATGCAAAAAGGGTAAAAGTGTCAGAAAAATCAAATGTGTTGAATCACGGAAAAAGAAAATAAAAATACTTTAAGATACTCAAGGCCCAAAGTTGAAAGAATGATCCATGCCATGGTTGATCCGAATGATACTTCACCACCAAAGGAGACGTGCAAAGTAATTTAAGTGATAACATGTGTAGAAGGGTTACTGGTGTGAATATTGGAGGAACAAAGACCAAGTCAGAAATTTTATGAGTTAGATTTATATAATGAGCATGCAAGAATTCTAAGTGAGATGTATAAGGTTGAGGTGGAGATATTGAGAGTTATTAATGAAATGTTGAATTTAGACTTTATGGGTGTGTCAACTGATCACGAGACACAACTCGTCCTCTAAGGAAACTCACGGGTTTAAAGGCTTATTGCAGATGCTAAGTGCAACCGTGATTCCTACGAAAGTGAGTTAGGACTTCCCTGTTTTCATTTTTCTTATATTCTGTTTTGCTAATGGACTAGCAAAATCTAGGTGTGGGGGTATTTGATGCATTGCATACATTGCATTATATGTATTTCATTTAGATTAATTTTATATCAATAAATGCTACTAAGGTATGTGTTTAGTCTTATTTACAGAATACAGGGACCTCAATGCAAATTACCCATATCCCGAGCATAAACACGTGCAAGAGACTCATTTCTATCGTAAAGACCAAGTCAAGATTATCGGGATTCAAATGGAAGTCCATCCAAGCATAAAAGCATTCAAATACCTAATTACAAAAAGGCCAAGGACTTAAGCACAAAAGTAGTCAGGGACTTAATTGCAAAAAGCCGAGGACCCGACTGCAAATTAAAGTACCAAAATATTATTTTGGAGAAGTTCTAAAGAAAAATCAATTTGGATCTCCAAATATATGAAGAAATAAATTCGGAGGTCAAACGAAAGGAAGAAAATCAATCCAGACGCGTAGAGGACATTTAAATCATACCATAAACACACAGGAAAAATTCGGATCCAATCGGAGCATAGATTGTGGCGAAATCGCCGCACCTTACATGTAATATGCGGCGGAAACGCCGCACCCCTTGCGATCTGTGGCCCCGGATTTTGTCCAGTCGTGTATTGACGCGTGTGCGTTCCTATTTTATACTTGGGTCCCTTGTATCGGCTATAAATAGCCCAGAAACGATGTTGTGAAGGGTCTTGTTTTTAACTTCTTCTCTTTAGCAATAAATTTCTGTTATTTTATTTTGTGTTTTTAGTTTTTCTTTTGTAGTTTCTCTAGGACCCCTTCTGCTTCCCTCCATTCATGAGTTTCTAACTCTCTCCAAAGGGTGGGGGTGATGGATTTAGGGTGATAAGACGAAGAATGATGTTATTATTTTAATGTCGTGTTAGTATATTTTGATTACTTGAGTTTATGTTGAATCATTTATCATGTAATACTTTATAACTAATGTGATTTATTATAAGTTTCTGATTTCTCTAAACAAAACCCGACATCTAAACCTCCACTCACTGGACTCTCATCCATATTTGCTTTATTTTTTTTTTAGTTTTTGTTGTTCTTGCTTTAGATAATTAAAAACCAAAAATCTCAAACCAAAAATCTCAAACCAAACTTATTTCTCTCTCTTTCTTTCCTAAATCGAAAATCACAAAAATAACAATATCTCTCCCTCCTTGTGTTCGACCCGTACTTGGCACGTCTTCATTGACGTCGTGCACTTGCAGTATAAATTTAATTCTCATCAGTCGCCATTGCCATTGACATACAACTTGCATACTATTGTGATCCCAGGAGATTGCATTCATGTGGACTTCCTTGGAAGCCATCTATTTTCTTTTGGCCTCACTAATACCATTCTGAAGTGTCATTTCGATGCTAAAATGAACTGAAAATGGAACGACAACTAATCCACCATGCCTACTGCTTGGAGCATTATATGTTGATTGCCCGATGATTGACATTATTTCATGCTTACATTTGTATCTTATATCAATTATCTTTCACCTAAACAATGCTACGTGACGAGTTTCATGTTTGAATTTCAGAAATAAATAGGTTTGAAGAGAAGAGGCATAAAATGACCTAAAAGCATGAAAAATGACTGAGTTGAGAGACTTGAGGACTATGATGCAAGATCGAAGGACCTGAATGTAAGATTGAAGGACCAATGAGCAAACAAGAATACTCCACACCATCATGGGGAGTATTTTTGCAATTCTATTCAGGTCGGAGCTCCAACAAGCTAAGTAGATGCATCAAAGACAAACAAAGTCATCCAACAAAGCCCAGAAGAAAATCCAGAGAGATCCAAACCATGTAGACCGCTGATTGGCGGCTCGGGTTGCTCCGGATCTGCTAAGATTTATGTTGGTCGTGTATTAGAATGTATTTAGTCTATTTTTGGTTTGTTTAGTCCCATACCTTTTTCTATGGCTATAAAAAGAACTCTTCACCTTCTATTGTAATCACCCATTGCTTGGTTACATTCTCTCTACTTGGAGTAAAATCCTTGAAGCAAAAACTCAAGGTGGAGAAAAATGCCACTTGTAATGTGAGTCATGTAAATAAAATAATTGTTCTTAGTTTCTTTTAATCTTGTGTTTTAATTCTTGTATGCTTCTTTAGTTTTACTTTCCTTTCAATTAGCTTCTTTAATATTTCTTGCTTGCTTAATTTAATTTCCTTTCAGTAGAATGCTTCATTTTGTTAATGTAGGTTGTACTTTAAATATGAGTTAGTAGTTCCACCCCACTTGGGGGGCGGAGAAATATGTGATATGATTATGTGATGTAGTAGGTGTGTGTTATCTTAATCCTTTGAACCTTACATGATTTTCATAACCATCTAATGGGATTTCACTCTTGTCTTTGATATGCTAATGCTCTTGAATGAAGCTTAGCATATGCTTAGACTAGTGGACCTATTTTATGGGGAATGATGATGTGAGGATATGGATGAGATTAATATTGGAAACATGACTTGTAGTTGCATGTACTCTTGTTTCCCTTACTTTGATTAATGTCTTGTATGTTTTAATGATTGTGATAAATCTTATTTCATGTGGAGACATAATGGGGTTTGGTCTTTATACATGAGTTCATTTAGCTTTATTCCAATTATTGACTTGTATGTTTTAATAATATGGTGTTATCTTATTTCATGTGGAGGCAAAGTTGGATTTAGTTTTATGATTGTCATGCACTACATGTTTTGATGAGCTTAAGTGAACACACACACATACACATATCTTTATATTCACATCCTTTCTCTAGTTTTATTGTGTATTTCCATTTCCTTTCGCATTGTAGTGTAGTTTAGATCATAACTCATTTCTCTCCTTTCTTTCCCACTCGCCTTCGAACAAACTAAAGTCGGCACACTTCCCTGTGGATCGACCCGTATTTGCCACTGCTTCAACGCAGCCGTGCACTTGCGGTTAAGTAAAATGAATCAATCACCCGATAACCTTCAATCCAACCTCTTCGATTGCTGAAGTATGTACGACAACAATGGCATCACCATAGTAGGTTATTGGGAAGCCATTAGGAGCGATGACCCTTAATTTATCTAAAGTGTTCTACAAATGATGAAGTATGGAGTGAAATAAACAAAAGTAGAAACAAGCAAAACACAAGTATAATAGAGATTTTTGTAGAGATTCGATACCCCAATCAAGTCTAAATCATCTCTTGCGAATTCCGCTTGATCACCACGGGTCTTGCTCATGTCTTGAACACTAATCTGATCTCTGTTTCGGATCGAGATTATGCTTTTACAAAGCAAACCTGCAAACAATTCTCGCTGAACATGGTTCTCCTTTCACAACTCGAAAGGGTATCTTCCTCCTAAAGCTTTACAACTATGATTCTAAGATAGAAAGTAGTAAAATCACAACACAATTACTCTAACTTGGCAGTATGAAACTAGGAACACAACTATGAGATTTAGTGTTAAGTCCCTAAACCCGATTAGGGGTTAATGGTGTTTAGGGAGGAAGTTAGCATGGGGAAGAGGAGGTGTGAACAGTGGGATGGTGATGGGTGAGGGGTGTAGGGAGGCGAGTTACTGTTGGTGAGGAGAATGGTGTTGGGTTTAAAAGCTCAAAAATCTCTCTCTCTCTTACATTCGTTTCTCTCTCTCACTCCCTTCCTTTTCTTGGTCCGGCGAGCAGCAATGGAGGAGACGACTCTGGTGGTGTAGGTAAGCGGTCTCGGCGTGAGGCGTGTAGAGGTGGACGTGCGAGGTCCCGGAGGCGACGTTGCGCGAGCGAGGCTCCGGTGGTTTTCGTCGCTTTCGAGAGGTATGTCGGCATCTTAGTGTGATATTGTTGCTCACTCACGTGTGGGTGAAGTGTTGGTCGGTCGGTCGGGGGAGGTCGGAGACCTCTCCGGCGATGAGAACGGCGTAAATCCTTGGCTGGTGCAAAGTTACAGACGACCAATGTAGTGTATTTTGCCCGACTTTAACCAACACCGGTCGGACGATGCCTCGTGGCGGTCGACCGGTAGTGCATTGTGCTAGTGGGTTGGGATTGCCTGTTGCGTTTTGGTTGACCGGTTTCCTGTGTTCGTTCGACCGAAACATAAGTGTACTGGATTTTGATGGATGCTTGTTCGACCATTTCCTTATATGTGTTCGACCGTTATATGACTCAGAACTGCTAGGATGCCCTCGTATTTTTCGGTCGACCGGGACCCCTAAGTCAGTCGACCGTTAGTATTGATTGATTTTGACCAGACTCTGGATTTTCACCTTGTATCGGTCGACCAGTTTTAGACTCTTGTTCGACCGTTCAGACTTAGGTTTTGCGCAGAGAGTTTGACCGTTGCAGACTTTCGGTCGACCGAACCTTTTTGGGAACGGTCGACCGTTTGTGCATCGAACTGAATTCCCGGTCTTTTTTAGGATGCCAACTCTGTCCATGGAAACCCATGTCCTCGCCTTGTGCGTGAGCCGGGAGGTGACGGTGGGCGCGTTATGCGTGTCTGCCCACGGACCGCCATGTGGAAGAGTGTGGGTGTTCGGGACGTGTCACCTCTGCCTATGGATCGTGACTTGATGTGATGGATTGATGAACTCATTGTAGAGTAGCAAGCCTGAGGTATCGCGGATCCCAATGTATGATGTTGTGCGAGCACGCAACTGTCGTTGGGTGAGGTGACTACCGGCCTGGATGGCTACGGAGGTCACTGCCTTGCTTTATAGCGGCGCAGTTGGTGTTTGCGGCTCGTGGAGCCTGATGACCTGGCAGACATCGGTCTGGACCCGTCCGATGTTGTGTCGGACGTATTATTGGACCACCGATGTTGTGCCGGTGATGCCGCCGATGTTGTTCCGGAGATGATGATTGATGGGCCGATGATGTTCCGGCTATGTTTTTCTCAGCTGGGCACCTACTGAGATGATGATTGATGGACCGACCGAGCGACGACTCCGTTGGTGTGGTTTCGACCACGAAGTTACAAATTTGTTTCTTATGGCGTGGACTCGGTGGATGCTCTTTGCCGAACCCCATGATTAGTATAACCGCATGTGGGGAGCGTCACGTCTTGTTCTGCTAGACCGTATGTGCCTACGGTAGGTCTCCTTGGGAGACCCGATGATGATTGTCGGACTCTGATGTAATATGGTGCACCGTTTAAATATTTTATGAGAAGTAATAGTCCCGTCTTTGATTATTGGTCTCTGATGTCTTGATAATAATTTTTAAATTTCCGCTGTTTCAAGATGTTACATTTAGACTTTAAGTGGTAGTGTAGAGAGTAAAAAATGTCACTTGAAGGCTTAAAGTTAAGCACTTGCATCCTATGAGAGTTCTTAAAAAATAATGATAATTGATGCTCAAATGAGTGTGAGAACGTATGTTTATAGTCTCTCAAAGTTTCGTAGCCGTTTGAAAAGTTTGGAGAAGATATCAAAAATCTAGTCTAGTAGTTGACAGAATTAGGATGACTGAAATAAGTCATGATACGTCCAAATTGATTAGTCAAAGGAAGCCAACACACATTACGATGATTGGTAGAGTTTTAGTTGTCCTGGGTCAAGAAAATCACTTCCCAGTCTAATAGAATTTAGATGACTCGAAACAACATATCGGAAGGTGATTTTTTTTTCACGAACTAACTAGTTATGTGTGGCACACACTGCCAAAATTGCTGCAAGGGATACCTGTATTTTGTAGTCTCTGACACTTACACTTCAGTATGTTGCCCTCAAGTAAAACCACCTAACTACGGTCCCTCCTACCAACTGTTTTTGTCACTCGTTCATATTTGGCTATGACCTCATATACACCTATATCCAAATTAGTTGTTTTCACCCCAAGTTGACATGCACCTGCTGCACTTTTTTCCAATATTTGGGTGACTATCTCGGAAAATATTTGTCCTCTCTGTGCCAACACACATGCATGCTGCCTTTTGTTGTTGAACCACTCTAGAAGCTTATAGTGTGTTGCCTCTACAATAGCACAAACCAGTAAAGCACGAGCTTCTTTGAAGAGATTATTTAGGGACTCCGCAACATTGCTTGTCATTATTCCTCATCTGTGGCCTCCGTCGTAGCACAACGATCACTTACTAGGAACCTCAGGCTTATGACTCGTTGTTTTCATTTTTTTCCCCAATACCTTTTATGTATTGTAATGCATCTTTACTCCAATACTAAACTTAATCCAAACTGTCTTTGAAATCCTACCAACTGTTATGTCTGCATGTCGTTTTGAAGGCGTCAATTGCATACTGGTTCTTACAATTTTTAAGCAAGTTTTCGGCAAGGTGTTATGTGCATAAGCAGTGAACTGCCTCATTTGCTTTCTCGTGCCAACTAAAACCGGGATTCCAAAAAATGTGTTTTATTACAGCATGTCGATCAGATATGACACATATTTTCCTATCTCCAATCACCTCTCAGCGCAAATCATCTCATAAACCATCCCTAATTAGATATATTTTCCTTCTCAACGAGTCCAAATGCAAGAGGCAAAAGCTGGTTCTCAGCGTTATACGCAACAACAACAAGGAAACCTTCCTTCATACCTACATTTTACAAATGAGGTGTCTATGCTGAATACAAGGACAAAAAGACTATGCTGCACATTTAAACTGACAGACACTAGCGCATGGGAAAGGGTCAGACTGAACAACAACTTTACTCCCAGGATTTGATTGTTTAATGGTATTTAACAATTGAGGCAATAATGCATATGTACCCGACCAACTTCCAAACATGTATGCAATAATAATCTCACGAGTACACCATAGTTTATTGTACTTTGGATTAACAACTGGAAATACTTTTCTTACTAGACCATGTAGTTGTTTTATCGGAAGAGAGACATTATTTTCGACATCTTCACGGATCATATGGGCGATCATCTTTGCAGTCAGCTGAGGATGATCGAATGAGGCAGCCGTTGACTTGCGAATATGCTTGTACGAGCATTTTCTTATGGCCCATGCATCACCAGAGCCCATTCGTGCAGCGTACAACATCCAGCTACAATTTACATCTTTGCATCTTACCCTATATTTGGTTTTGCAATTGTCTTGCACATTGATCTCCCGATTATTGTCAATATGCCATTTCAATATGACGTTCTTCAGAGCGTCTTTCAATGAAAATGCTTGATTCTCAACTAACGAATCTTCAACTGCTATGGTAGTTCCTATAAATGTTGTATCTGCAGGAAGCCAACTAGAACAATCATGGAAGCTTTTAGATGGGTGAACCCAACCCCTACCTCTAAATGGGATGAATTGACTTAACCGAATTAAGATCAGACCAATATCTTCGTCTTCCTCAACCTCCTCATCCTCCACACCTGATGATTCATTCTTATCCTCTGACTCCATGTTGTAATCTTCATCATCATTTTCTTCTTCATCCTCAGTCGGTATCAGCTTGAAGTTTGTTCTTTCTTGTTGATTCAAATCAAAAGTTCTACTTGTACGCCGACTGGTTTCTGCTATGGTGTTAGCAACACATGATTGTTGATATTTGAACCGTGGGCCACTGCTACTACCGGGTTGGCTACCTGCAATCTTCAAATTATTCAACTTAACATATAGCTCGACCATCCCCATTTTTGAATATGTTGTCTGATAGGCTATTCTCCAGGAACTCTCATCATATACGGACATCACATTGAAATAAAAATAACCTATCTGTGCAATGTTGACTCGACATTGAATATTAATCGAATACCGAGGTTCTACGACCAACAAACATTGATAAAACTAACTCTTAATTTTTTCTAGGGTTACATTTTCGCTCGCTGAAAGTGTAAATCCTGGGCCTATTGTGTACTCTATACCAATGCTTGCATTTTGAGTTATATCACCACCAAAGTACATACTTATCGGAATCATTTTCGTTAATCTACAATAATGTAATTTAATTTTTCATCAGTTTCGTACTACAATTACTTGTTTTTTTGATAAAATTACTAACTATTAAGTAAAGATAATAGAAATTAAGAAGGAAACAATTACCTCAAATATCAACAACTAAGCCCAATAGATTAGAAATATAGTATCACCAAACTGAATTACTTGTTAATAGGCCAACTTCGAAATGTGTGTTGTTGTATAACGAGGAGATTGGGTTGAGTACTAGGGGCGATTGATAATGTGGGTGGCAGTCCCGTGGGGAGTAATCCTCGGAAAAAAAATTCCCTAAAAATTTAAATTTGGAAAAAAAAATATTATTTACAAAACAATCGGAAATAAACTTCATTAGGTACGTACATTTTTTTAAAATCAAAATAATTTTTTTTACGAGCTTAATACTGCATTTGGATGTAGCTCCCAGATGTGAGTTTCTGGTGGGAAGTCAGCTTTTGAGATTTTGAATCCAGAAGATAATTCTTCAGACCAAAATCAGAGTCGTTTACGAGAAGCTCTCTAGATCCCTAGTCGGCTTGTCCAACCAAATTCCTAAAGTCCCTCAAATAAAGTAAAATATCTTATTCAAAATTGTACGATCACGTATCAACTATTTTGCCTAACTATCTTTTACACAACAAAATAAGAGAAAAATATTAGTAATAAAAAAATTGAAGTACCACATGAGGTTTTTCACAAAATAAGGTGTAGGTTTTTAATAAAAAATTGAATACATCTAAACTTGTGAATAATGAATAACAAAATTAAATGTAATTTCCTTAATTCAGCAAGGACAAAATGATCCAAATATTTTTGGTCACCATGAGAAGCTCACCAACTGAACTTCTCGCATCAATACAAAAAATAACACCAAGATGTGTGTGGGCAGCTCAAATTCTGACTTCCCCAAAAATGTTTGGATGCCCTAGAGTTACTGTAGCAGCTCCTTGCACGTGGAAGAGCTGGAATCTCCCCCCATGCAAACGCACCCTAAATGTCTTCGTTACATATGAAAATTTATCTATATCAGTTGAATATCTCTTTGGATATTCAAGAATTTGTAGACATCTATATTTGTATCCATATTATAGTTATTGCTCTTGATTTATATTTGTTTCTTTTTTGCACCACCTTAGAGGTCTGCATTGGTTTTGCGATTAAAGAAAGGTTATATTCAAGGACTGAAATGTTATGTTTGATCCGCAATCTGGTTAATTCAAGTGCCATTATTTTGGATTTTTTCAATTTTCAGACAATGCGTTTCGCAATTCTACTCTAACTAAATAAAAAAGGACGGTCAAGACTCAAGAGGTTGAAGAAAATAACATGACAAGAATTCGTGGTAGTCCTTTGGGAGTTGGGACCACATAATGAAAAAGAACCATTAAGAACTAAAAAATTGATGGAAGGGCATCAGAAGTTTTGACGACTAATCCAGCTAATGTTGATGATTGACATTTAATTTTAGGACTTGTTTTGGTGCGACCCCATATGTTTCTAACTCCACTAAATGTTCCATGTCTCATTCTTTTAATTACATGGGTTTCTTTATTAACACAGTAAATTATTAATATCAACTTAATTAGTTTAATAAATAAATTTTTATTAGCATGCTTACTCATCGTATTGGGAGTTCATTTGTATTAAGGTCTCCCTTAACTAGAGGCGATTTGTTGGTTCCCGACTGAGCGCCCAACTTTCCCTCTCTTAATGGGAGGGCGGGATCCACTTGGGCGCCCAATGGGGGGGGGGGGGGGGGGTCGCACGTGGCCCCCACTGGTCTAATTTTTATTTATTTGTTAAAACAGTTAAAAAATTATTTTAAATTATTCTTCATTTTTTTCTTCTGAAAATATGTTTTCCATTTATTTAATTTTTTACCAAGATTTGATCTCCAAATGACGTGGAGGAAAAATTATAGGAAGTCCGGGTTATTTCTGGCATGGTTAAGGGAAATTTGGAGGTGAGTGGACTGGTATGACGTGACAGAAAGAGAAACTGACGTGACACAGAGATAAAAATTGATACCCAAGAAGTACCCATATGCCGTTAAGGATGACCTAATGGTGTGCTCATCTGTGGGTTTGAGGCTCCTCACGATGAGTTCAAACCGGTTTGGAATTTTTAGGGCAAATTGCAGTTTCGTTTTATTTTTTGACCTAAACACATCTTTTTGTAGTATCTTAAAACATTTTGCACATCTATTCTTTGCAAATAAGCACTTATGCAGCATGCTCCTTGTCCTTGTGAGTTTAGCAACTTATCCCTTATACATTTTTTTGGACGAAATTGACCTTCACTTTTACAACATGAGCTTGCCCAAAATTTCAAAGTTCTCGAGGATTTTTTTTTGGCAACTTAGACAATTCAGTTAGCAACTCTAAAACCGTTGGAAAGGGTTTTCCGGAAATGATTTAAGGGAAATTCAAAAATCTTCCCATCAACTATGTCCTTTCTTAATTTTTTAATAATGTTAATATATTCAAAATACCTTGAGAATCTCATAAAAGAATTGGAAAATTACTTTCTGCTATACAATCTCTCTTGAACTATACGTCCAATCGACTTAATGTCTGGGAACTCTAAAACATGCAAGAATACCCATAGTTCTGGTTGCACTTCTGATTTTGATATAGTCCGCCCTTCATCAATAATATGTTAATTTCAACATATTTGTGGTTGTTTTAAGAGAATACCCATAAGACAAACTTCTTTACCGATTTAGATTTTTTCCAACTTTGGATTGTATTTTCTTCAAATGTATAAAGCACATTAATATTAAAAGTGAACCAACTCTCACATGAATTTGTCGTAAAGTTGCATTAATGATATTGTTTTTAAGCATCCCAAAAAAATCAAAAAATAACAATGCACATACACATGTCGAAAACTAAGAAGAAAAACTTTATTGGGTGTGTGTTGTTGGGGCGGGGTAACATGTTTTGAAATTCATGGAGTGAATTAAGTTCATAGTTCAGGGGGCAATTCATAATTTACCTTGATTTTTGACATTATTAATATTTTAAAGTGGCAGGTGTGCTTTGTAAAATCCTAAACGTTTATTAGGGTTAATCTCGGATTATGGTGCATTGGGGTATGCATGGGGAAGGATGATGATGTGATGGAGGTATGGGTGGGGGTATTGGTAGAGTGACGGTGTAGGGTTATGGATAGGGTGTTGTTTTGGTTGGTTTTGGGGTTGTTGTGGAGAAACCCAACAAATCCTCTCATCTTTCGTATCTCTCACTCACTCTCCTCTCTCCCTCAGTTCCGGCGACACGAGGAGGCAACGGCTCCCGACCTGTGACAGCGAGCGGGGCACTGGGGTGTGAGGCGGGCGGCGTCTAACGTGTGGAGGTTGCTTTTCGGAGGCGGGTGTAGCGTGAGCGAGGCTCCGACATGTTCCGTCATCCTAAGAGGCATGCCGGTTCAATAATTGCATTTTGTTGCTCACACTAGTGGTGTGAGGTATTGGCTGGTCAGTGGAGGTCGGAGCCTCGCCGACGATGAATGGGCTGCAAGTTAGACCTAAATCGGTTAGGTAGTTACCGGCCAACGGTCGACCAGTGCCTTAGAGAAGTCGACCGGATGTAGTGTAAATCCTGATCTTAACTAACACTAGTCCAACAATGTCTTGCGGCGGTCGGCCGGTCGTGCTTATGTTGGTGGATCAGAAGGGTCTCTTTTGTTTTTCGGTCGAACGTGGCCCTTTGTCGTTCGACCGTTTCTATGTTACTTGACCTGAACCAGGCGTTGACCACCTAAATAGTCGACTGTCCTGGACTTTGGTCTGACTGTTAACTTAAATGGACTTAATGATTGTTCGACCGATAGATAGTTTGACCAATTAATGACTACAGACCTCTAGGTTGTCCATGGTAGTTTTTGGTCAACCGGGACCCCTGAGCCTTTCAACCAGTAGCCTTGTATGATTTTTACTTAGTCCAGATTTTGACCACGTTTCGGTCAACCAGTTTCTAGCTTTGTTCGGCCGTTTATGCTCAAGACTGAATCCCTAGTCCTAAAGAAGTGCCAACTCTGTCCACAGAAACCTATCCTTGCCTAGAGCGTGAGCCAGGAGGTGACAGTGGGTGCGTTGATCGTGCCGACCTAGGGACCGTTGAGTGGAAGAGTATGTGTACTTCGGACGTGCCACCCCTCTGTTATAGACTGTGGCGTAGTGTGTGCTTTTAATGATTCTCGGTAGAGTAGTAGACATGAGGGATCACGGATCTCAATGCTTGATGATGCATGACTCATGGAGCATGATGACTGATTGATCATTTTATTTAAACCGCAAGTGCACGGCCGCGTTGAAGCGGTGGAAAATACGGGTCGTCCACTGGGAGGTGTGTTGACGCTTGGTTTGTACGAAGGCGAGTGGTAAAAAAATGGAGAGAAAGGTTGGTTACACTAAACTACACTAAGATGCAAAAAGGAAATGAAGATAAGCAATAAAACTAAGCCACATAGGGGGTAGAGAACTAATGTGAATATGATGATATGTGTGTGTGTTCAATTAAACTCCTCACAACATGTAGTGCATGAAATCATAAAACTACATCCAACTTTGCCTCCACACGAATTAAGATAAGACTACATCATTAAAACATACAAGACAATAATTGGAATGAAGCTAAATGAACTCAAGTATAAAGACTAGACCCTACTATGCCTCCACATGAATTAAGATAAGACTACATCATTAAAACATACAAGACATTAGCTAAGGTAAAGGCAACAAGAGCACATACACTACAAATTGTGTTTCCAATATTAACTTCATCAATATCCTAACCTTATCATTCCCCATAAAATAGGTCCACTAATCAAAGCATAAGCTAAACTTCATTCAAGAGCATTAGCATATCAAAGATAAAAGTGAAAACCCATTAGATGGTTATGGAAATCATATAAAGCTCAAGGGATAAAGATAACACACACTTAATATACTACATGATTATATCACATATTTCTCCACCCCCAAATGAGGATGGAACTACTCACTACTCATTACACTAACTATATTAACAAAAGAAAGCATAATACTAAAATGAAAGTTAACTAAGAAAGCAAGAAGTATTAAAGAAGCTTAAAAGGAAAGGAAAGACTAAACAAACATGCACAAATTAAAAGACTAGATTAAAAGAAACTAGAAGAATTATTTTATTAACAAATGACTCACATTGAAGGTAGCATTCTTCTTCACCTTGAGTTTTTGCTTCAAGGCTCACTCCTTAGTAGAGAGAATGTCACCAAGCAATGGGTAATTACAATGGAAGGTGAAGACTTCTATTTATAAGCATGGAAAAAGCTAATCGGGGACAATCCCCCGATTTGGGACTAAACCAATACCAAAAATAGCATAAACGAACATTAATACAAGTCCAGGAGAAATTTGGGCGGATCCTGTGTAATATGGACCGCCAATTAGCGGTCCAAAAACTTCGGATCGCATTGAAATTTGTTGTGGGCTTTTCTTTCTGGTATTGTTGGTCTTTGATGCGGTTACTTGACTTGTTGGAGCTCCGACCCGAATCGAATTGGTAAAATACTCCCCATGATGGTATGGAGTATTCTGTTTTGCTCTTAGGTCCTTCAGTCTTACATTCAGGTCCTTCTCCCTTGCATTTTAGTCCACAGATCTCACAATTCAGTCCTTTTTCCCAGCTTTTGGGTCCTTTTATGCTTCATCTCTTCAAACATATTTATTCATGAAAACTAAACATAAAACTCGTAACATAGCATTGTTTAGGTGAAATATAATGGATATAAGATACAAATATAAACATGAAATGATGCCAATCAAATACCCCCACAACTAACTTTTGCTAGTCCCGAGCAAAACAAAGAAAGGAAAAAACATACGAAAAACAAGAAATCCTAACTCATTTCCGTAGGAATCACGGTTGCACTTAGCACGTGCAACAAGCTGTTAAACCTCTTTGTTGCCAAGGAGGAGGAGTGTTGTCTCCTGAGGGTTTTTAGCGGATATACCCACAAAATCCGAACAAGATGCATTATTCAATCTAGACACTCGACTCGTTGGAAATATTTTGTCGATCAATGGACGCGGTAATGCTACGGGCCGACTCTATATAGGTGATCAGTCCACACCCCTAACCTAATGAACCATTCGTGCAAGTTAAATAAGGAATTAAGTGAAAGACATGGACAACCTCAACATCCTCAAGTGCTACAAAGTGTAAAGTCCATTAAGGTTCTTATTTGCATTACCATTTTTTTTCTTTTTGTTTCTTTTCACATTTTTTTTCTTCTTTTTCTTTTTATTAGTTGGAGCTTCATTCTCCCAGGGTCAGGTTTCGTGCATCATTGTCCATGAGGACTTACACTATCACGTACATCTTTCCCCAAATCTCCACATAGGGCAATCCCTACCACCCGTGTAACGGGAGTTCGGTCGGCGCATCCCAAGTCAGATGACTCGAAAGCACCAGGCACAAAGTCCCCTCAAACCTACTTTCCCGAGTGATAGGAGCCGTGCGAGAAGAGAGAACACCTACTCACTTATTTCTTATCTACACATGAACCAAAACCCCTACACTAATGTCTCACAACAGGATTTAGAGGGTCATTGACTACAACAAACTTCCTTAAGTTAACAGACACCAATTATTGACTCACTAGGTTCAGGGTGGACTTCATTAAATGTTTGAGCACTGAAACCCTATGATTACACACCCCAAGGGAAAACTGGGGTGCATCCTAACGACTCGATAAATCCTAAAGTCACTGTACTAGATATCCTAATGCATCAAGTTCAAGACAATTTTGGGAGCTTTCTTTTTACTTTGCCTCTCAACGGTTTTGCACATGCTAAACATATGCAAAACCCACAAAACATTTTCTTTCGCAAACACATGAAAATTTTGAAAGAAATGTGGAAATTTTAAAGCACTAGGCAAGCAAAAGAAGACAAGTCACCCAAGGATCATGACAAGCAGATATATCGATATTAAATGCATCACACTAACATGACCCTAATAATGCACAAAAAAAAAAAATCAAAGGAAAAAGACTCAACTATGTACACACGTAAAACACCCCCCACACCTACTTCATGCATTGTCCTCAATGAATGTGACCAAAATACTACATGGATTTATGCATGAAAAATGAGACATCTCACCAACATGAAGTACAAAGGGAAGTTCATGGTCATGTTGATGGACACAAACCCCGAATTCCCTCAAAACCTATGAGATGCTAAAGAAAGGATACAAATACGTGAAAGAAATGGAGCCCAAATACACAAGGGTTGGGGCTCCCAACAATCGATGCTCACTGAAGGAGTTTTTTATTGTACTTTTTTTCTTCTTTTTTTCTTTTTTTTCTTTTTTTATATAACTATGTACAAACATAAGTTCTCATCTTCATTTGTCAAAAGACATCAAATGGGAACCTCAAGAGTGGGTCAATGCACTTGGAAAGGGAACATGACAACACGCGGGGCCATAATACGCATGTGTGGAGCCCCTTCACAAAGAGCACCATATGAAATGAGAGGTTCATGAATTGGACGCAAAGGCGTCTCATTCAAAGGATCAAACTGAAAGAGCTTGAACCTCTCAAGAGTTTGGGAAATGAGGGGCAACGGAAGAAGAGTTTCTCCCGTTGCGCTGCTGAAGTTATGATCGTCAATCCAAACTCTCCAACCAATAGGCTGGTGCGTCGGAACCAGGTCAAGAACCTCGTTAGGCATGTCCGACACACCAGACGAACAAAAAGTGGGTCTCATACCCAAGGTATCCTCCAAGGAACTCCTAATACCCTCATGAGCAATGTAATTGTTTGATGTTCCATCATTTCCAAGATGATCAGGAACAATAGTGAGAGGCAAACTCTCATCAGGTTGTTTGAAATTGAGGGGACTAGGGAGCTCTTGCTCCACTAGAGGAGAGTCCTTAGGAGGTACAACAATAAGGTCATGTGGCTCAAGGACCACGGGACAAGAAGATAAGGCACAATCATGTGCCGACTCGTACTGAAGCTGGTCCATGTTATTCTCAATTGGGATCGAATCGTCCACCAAGTGATCGTGAATTGAAACCCCAAGTCCCTCAGACTGACTAGGAGTTTGACTTTGAAAGATTGTGCTTTGAATTTGTGGATGTGGTGGTGGCGGTTCGATATCAAAAGATGAATCCTCTGGTTGACAAGAAAAGTTACTTTCCTTACGTTCACGTAATTGCTACGACATTTGACTCACTTGCAGTGCCATATTTTGTATGGACTGTTGAGTGGTTTCCATGAACGTAAGGAAAATTTGTTTCAAGGAATCAGGTATGCGGTCAACTATGAGGTCCAAGTCAGAGCTTGGGAAATTTTGGGGTTGAGTGTTGATGGGCTGAGAATGAGTCCAATGATTTGAAGTGGGGTGTTGGTAGAATTCTGGGTATTCGGGAGGAGGATACTGGGGTGGAAATGATGTATAAGAATTTGAATACGAATTGTCTCCCCACGAATCCATCCCTCTCGGGTTGTACGCAGATGCGTAATGGTCATAATGAGCATTTTGGGAAAATGTGTGCTCATACTCAGGCTCAAGGGCAATATAAGGACATTCCCCTATAACATGACCACTCAACCCACAACAGTCACATGGTACGGCTGGAGCCACCGGTGCACCCATGTCATCTACCACATGCATGAAAGACGCCAAAGGTTCTTGTAATGTCTCAGATTGATGACCAACATATGATCCGACGTAACTAGATGGTGGTCTAGCAGTCGGTGCCTCTCTCATACTACCCCAATATGAAGATTGCTCAGTCACATAATTAAGATTGTCTCAACCATACGGGGTGTTAGTTTGAGCCACCCCAGGATGCATGGGTCGGGAGTACCAGGGAGAATCGTCCTGGTCCCAATAATGATATGGATGGTCGCCCATGTAACCATCCATCACAACAGAGAACTCTAGAGTCGACCACTCTCACCACCACGAGGCTAAACTCGCAAAAAGTGCTCGACTCGGCCCTAAAACGCTACCAGAGAGTGTAAAGGGGAGGAGACTATAACGTAGAAGAAGGTGAGAAGAAGATGACTCAGAGGAGAAGGGAAGAATCCCTAAAGCTGGCGTGGGTAACGGGAGAGGGTAGAAGCCTAATCTAGCAAGCACGACTCAAACAATGTAAGGCAATGGGTCCTTAGGCTAGACGATGCCTAACTTCGAGGTCACTAGCCTCGACACGCCTCACCTCCCTACAACGAGGACCACAATGCCCAGCAAGTGATACCAGATCTGGAGATCCAGTACCTCCTACTATCGACAAGGTAGGCAACGTCGATCATGTCATGACGGTCTCAACTAGATTACTCTCCTAGTGCGTCCGCAATCCTTATGGCCAATGTCTACTTACTTTTAGTTAAGGCTTGATTAAGAGTGATTTTTGGGGCCAAGGAAAGAGTGATGAAATCCCCCACCTTATCTTTTATGGGACAGCCCCTCCTTAGTAGCGTTTTGAGCTTAAATCTAGCAATCAATCACCCCAATCAAACGCTCAACTCACTTTTGTCCCGATGCACCTTACTAACTAATGCATGATCGAAACATGCATGAATGAGAGATTTGGGTGCACGTACCTCACGCCAGCAATCAACAACAAAATGTAAAGCAAAGAAAAGACAAATGCATGCAAGGTCTACACATGATGCATGACCTAGATAGCAAGAAGTCTAGTCTTTTGCTTTGAGTTTTATGGTCTAAGTTGATTAAAGGGGATTGAAATTAAATCTGGGAGTAAACTAGAAGTCCCAGCATGCAAAATTGTGCTCCCAGATAACTAAAATGAACAACATAACAACTGGAACAAATTTGAGAGCAATTGAGGCTCACCAGGCCGCCAATTGGCGGTCCCAGACCGCTGATTGGCGGTCACTTTGGGGTCTTTTGCTCTCCCATTCCTCCAGTAGCTTCCCCTTGATCCTCAGGTTCCCTAAAACATACAAAAACTAAAAACAAAAAATTAAAACCACTCGAATCGTCCAAACCAAAGTCTGGACAGAGCACCTCCCCGGCAACGACGCCAAAAACTTGATTGATCGTTTTATTTAAACCGCAAGTGCACGGCCGCGTTGAAGCGGTGGCAAATACGGGTCGTCCACTGGGAGATGTGTCGACGCTTGGTTTGTACGAAGGCGAGTGGTAAAAAATGGAGAGAAAGGTTGATTACACTAAACTACACTAAGATGCAAAAAGGAAATGAAGATAAGCAATAAAACTAAGTCTCATAGGGGGTAGAGAACTAATGTGAATATGATGATGTGTGTGTGTGTTCAATTAAGCTCCTCACAACATGTAGTGCATGAAATCATAAAACTACATCCAACTTTGCCTCCACACGAATTAAGATAAGACTACATCATTAAAACATACAAGACAATAATTGGAATGAAGCTAAATGAACTCAAGTATAAAGACTAGACCCTACTATGCCTCCACATGAATTAAGATAAGACTACATCATTAAAACATACAAGACATTAGCTAAGGTAAAGGCAACAAGAGCACATACACTACAAATTGTGTTTCCAATATTAACTTCATCCATATCCTAACCTTATCATTCCCCATAAAATAGGTCCACTAATCAAAGCATAAGCTAAGCTTCATTCAAGAGCATTAGCATATCAAAGATAAAAGTGAAAACTCATTAGATGATTATGGAAATCATATAAAGCTCAAGGGATAAAGATAACACACACTTAATACACTACATGATTATATCACATATTTCTCCACCCCCCAAATGGGGATGGAACTACTCACTACTCATTACACTAACTATATTAACAAAAGAAAGCATAATAGTAAAATGAAAGTTAACTAAGAAAGCAAGAAGTATTAAAGAAGCTTAAAAGGAAAGGAAAGACTAAACAAACATGCACAAATTAAAAGACTAGATTAAAAGAAACTAGAAGAATTATTTTATTAACAAATGACTCACATTGAAGGTAGCATTCTTCTCCACCTTGAGTTTTTGCTTCAAGGCTCACTCCTTAGTAGAGAGAATGCCACCAAGCAATGGGTAATTACAATGGAAGGTGAAGAGTTCTATTTATAAGCATGGAAAAAGCTAATCGGGGACAATCCCCCGATGTGGGACTAAACCAATACCAAAAATAGCCTAAACGAACATTAATACAAGTCCAGGAGAAATTTGGGCGGATCCTGAGTAATATGGACCGCCAATTAGCGGTCCAAGACCGCCAATGGGCGGTCCAAAAACTTCGGATCACGTTGGAATTTGTTGTGGGCTTTTCTTTCTTGTATTGTTGGTCTTTGATGCGGTTACTTGACTTGGTGGAGTTCCGACCCGAATCGAATTGGTAAAATACTCCCCATGATGGTGTGGAGTATTCTGTTTTGCTCTTAGGTCCTTCTGTCTTACATTCATGTCCTTCTCCCTTGCATCGTAGTCCACAGATCTCATAATTCAGTCCTTTTTCCCAGCTTTTGGGTCATTTTATGCTTCATCTCTTCAAACCTATTTATTCCTGAAAACTAAACAAAAAACTCGTAACATAGCATTGTTTAGGTGAAAGATAATGGATATAAGATACAAATATAAACATGAAATAATGTCAATCAATGACCTAACAGACTTTGGTCCGGAACCGTTCGATGTTGTGCCAGACATATGTTGTACCGTCCAATGTTGTGCCGAACGTAGTGCTTGACTCGACCGATGTTGTTTTGGCAAGGTGACTGCCGACGATGCATTCCTGTAGGATAGCTCAATTGGGCACCTATCGAGTGATTGATGGGCCAACTTCAGAGACGACTCCGTGGGTGTGGTCTAAGTCATATTATTAGTCCTTTGGTTTCAATGGTAAACCAGCTAGGTAAAACCGTAAAACATATATGCCCCTCTCGGACCAATATTATTAGTACGTAAAAATGGAGACTATATTCAAAGTCAAACGTGAAGATGAATCTTGAGTGAATATATTTACGACATTCCACAATACAAAAAGTGTATAAAAACTCAACAAAGATGGTGAACCAATTGCAATTTGCCGTCACACTTGTTGAGTAGTATAAAGTTTGCCGGTGATGCAAGACAAATGACATAATTTAACACGTAGAAACGTGGGGTTTGGTGGATTTCCTTTTCTTTTCTTCTCGTGTCCACGCTTAATGTTATTGTTACCCGAACTTTTGGAAACACTAGCTGGGGGAGAATTGAGGACGTAAAATTTATTATTTTACCAAAAAATCGTTGTCTCGCTGGTTCTTTGAAAAAAGAAACATAAAATTGAGGATCTTTCGTGGTTGACAATTTAAAATGGAGATTCCTTGAACTAGTAGCTTTAGAAAATGCAAATGGCCAAAGGGTGACTACGTTTTCTGTTAAATATTCATGAATAAAAAATAACCCCAAGAATCACGTTCTTACTAATATACACTGTACAAAATAAGAGTAGCCATCTACCAACATGGGTTGTTGTCATGATGCTCACAATTATTTAGTTAACAATTAGAATTAACCCAAATCTAATCATAATGTAAGCGCATGACAACTTCCTTTGCTCAGAATTATTTATTTAATGATAAATTAGAGTTTGCCCCTCTTGATTATGGCTGAGTAACATTTTAACCCGTTCTCATCATTTTTTCACAATTATTTTTATGTTGTTTACCAAACATACTTCTAATATATCTTTGTGGCAAGTTCCAATCAAATCGAATGTTGGATTTGCTTCAATTTTTTGTCGGATTTTAAACTAATCAATTTCAAATTAGAGTAACATCAGACAAACGATTTTATTCAAACTTTACCATAAGATATATTACAAGCATGTTTGGTAAATAACACGAACCAATTGGAGGAAAAATAATAAATATGTTAAAAAGTAATGATTTTATGATAAGAATATGTCAAAGTGTTACACAAATCAAAATTTAACGGTGTGAATGTAACATTTTAAAATTGAAGGAATCAAGGTTTACATGACCATAATTAAGGAAAAAACAAAATATAATTTACCCTTGATTTAACAATTAGAAACAACCCAATCTACTCATATTATAACCTGACACACCTTCATTATTGGGTTTGATCTACAAACTTGGTTACTCCCGTTTAGAAACAATTAGATCTAAAGACTTGATTTGCTAGGGGCATTTTGACCAGTCTAATTATAAGCTCTCCAGACTCCAGGGATCTGATATGCACATGGGAGTGAGATATAATTACTCCCGTATCGAGACGAAAGACGGTCTGGTGAATACGATTCGATTCCGACATGAGTGAGAACAACTATAGTTCAATGGAGAAAATTTGACTACCACCTTTTATTTACGTTCCTGACAATCATGCAAGTTTCACTGTGTTTGGGCTCATATGATTAATTCGAGTATTTCAAGAAAATCATCTATTTCGTTTAGTATCAAAATGCTGAGCGTTAATTACTTTGATTTTGAAAGGAAGCACCACCATTCAGTACTGCTGTACTAGTTAGCACTAAAGACATGTAGGAGCACATGAAAATAAATGGATTAGCACAAAATTGAACTATTGTTTAATTAGTCTACGTCACGCCACTTTCTTAGAAAAATATCAGTCATGCAATCATGCCCCTTGAGGCTTAGCAGCCCATACGAACGGAGTTGGAAAATAAGGTTTTAGGACAACCCACCAACCATACTATTTTGTTAACATTCTAATTAACGTGTCTAATTCTGATTGCTGAGAATGTAGACCTTGGGCATTGTGATGCTATAGACCAATGATCATATCGTTATCATACTACAGTGTCAACTCTTTGGTGCACACATGGGAGGGTCACTTCGATCTATTTGGGAAGGAAGAGGATTGGCCAGAATATCATGGAGACAAAACATACCTGATCGCAAACTCATGAAGAAAGGAAGAAGGTCAAGCGTTTACCAATGATGATGGATGTCATGGAATGAAGGATGGGTCCAAGACATTGCACAAGTTGCGGCTCGATTAATTACACAAGCAATCGCTGCAATAGCTCCAACAACGACTAAGTACGAGTTTCGTTATGTTGAATGTATTGTAAGTTTTATTATGTTGAATATATCCACAGTTTGATTATGTTCAATGTATTGTGGGGTTTATTATGTTAAATTTATTACGTTAAATTATAAGTCAAACCATATTAACTAAACTGACAATAGCATATAATAACAACTTAAAGTAGCATAAGTTTACAACCGAATTAAAACAACGACTACTAGTTAGGAGTGAAAATCTTTCACTTCATCTTGCGTCGGCACCCTCAACCTGTTGGACTGAGCTCTGTGTTTTCAACTTCTTCAACCTCTGTATCATATAAGACATATGGAACCAACTGAGACTCAGGAACAACAAAACGTGCTGGAGTTAGTGGATTAGTGCAGCCATATTCAGGTGGAGGAGTTACTGAACCAGTGTGCCCCTACACCGTTGCTGGGCTAAATATATCAACGAGTCAACCACCCAAGTCTGTCTGTGGCAGGTCAGGTGTAACTGCGCTAAACTCAGCAATCAACATATGATACATTTGGTAATCTTCTGGAATCTGCGAAATCCCAAACTGCAATGTATCGGCACCGAAGTCAGCAGTCATATGAGGAGGTTCTTACTACGATGGTTGCAATGAACCTACACCAAAATCATCGTATGACGTCTGCAATGGAAAAAATGTATGTTCTCTGGTCCTCATGTCTCGGTACCGAACATTCATCACCATCGTCGCCATCACCATCGCCATCTCAAGGAATCAACTCAATGTCTACAGGTAATTCGACGTTAGTCAACAATATCACAAATCTGTGCACCAGATCGTAATCGACACCATCGAGTCGGTGACTCCTCAGCAACACACCCTTAGTCCCGTGTTTATAAAGTCGCTTAATAATGTATGCAGCCCGCTGCAAACCACGTAAGCCCTGAAATTGTATTTAAAAATTAAACATCAAAACACAAACAAACAGTAATTGTAACGATTAATACGTTGAAAAATCATACCAACCATCGAATACATGGTCCACTGGGAACATAACCTAACTCCTCGATTGGATGACGTGCGGCTGGCAATGGTCTTTTCAGTCTGAACACTATCTGGCCTCGTATATAGACTGTGTATATACCATTCAGCTAAAACTATTGCCGATACCGACGATTCTCGCTCTGATCATTCGGTGCAGTCTCCAAAATAAGCTGCGGTCTATCCCACTCCCGAACATAAACTTGATGTTTCACTAACCAATCATCCATCTGTCAAGCCGCATGAATTATTTTATCAAGTCTTTTCAAATCTGTCTAGTTGTGAGGCTCTGGCGGAGCAGTAGTCTAAAAAAAGTCCAAACTTTCTCATAACTCTATCTGGATAATGCCAGGATATCATCTAGAATGAATCATCGGTACCTTCGCAAGCCAATACGCCACATCAGTAATGACCCGGTTAGGAAGCAATGTCAAATATGAATCATACGGTTGCAAGTTTACATGCCCATGCAACTGACTTTCTAACTCATTGTTGTAATAACTGAGGTTGGAATGTGCGGGACTAACCTCATAAATATGGTAGTACTTCCACTTAATAGCAAATGGAGGTTTGACTTCTGGGCCATCTCCACCTAGACAGTCAATAAGGCCCACACGTCTCGGCCGGGCTACAGGAAATTGAGTCCAAGCCCAGTGCTGAAAAAGTAATAATGCCCTGCCAATTGTCTTCTTACCGCTCTAACATGAAATAGATAGGTTGCGGTACAAGCAAGAAAGTAAAATCGCACCCCAATTGTATGATATTGGCTTGTCCAGATCCTGCAAAAACCTCAAATACATGGCTGGCACACTGTCTCTAGAGATATCAGGAAAAAGCATGGATCCAAACAAATCTAAAATGAAAGCTTGTGTGTATCGGGCTACTTTCTCATCTGTGGGATTGTCTGGGAGGTTCCTCTACTTCGCCCGTAACCACTTTAGCCTGATTCTAAACCCTAATTTTTCCATAATTTGTTGCTCATCTGCTCCCATCGTGCGCTTAGCTTCCTCATAATATCACCATTGATATCAATCCCAAAAGCAACTCTAATTAGTTCCCTTGTATCTCGATCACTGGGCCTGATTATCGGAATACCATTGATAGGTAGACCCCACAAGCAACTCACATCCTGCAATTTTAATCCAACCTCTACAACCGACAAGTGAAAAGTGTGAGTTTCGGGACGCCAACGCTCTACAAGTGCAGTAATCAATCTGAGGTCTGTCCTCGTATACCTTATCAGAGCAAGCTGATACAATCCCAAAATTTTCAGTGCCTAACTACAACTCTCGTGAAATGGAACGAATGGACGATGTGCTCGACAATCCAAAACATCATCCGACTACAATATATTAAAATATTTCGTCAAATTACACAAACCAAAAATATGTAATTTAAATATTATGTCAAATTAACTCAATATGATTTGTGTTAGTACTTACATTTGCGTCAACATCATTCACTCTAAACATACAATTTAGTATGCCAAGGAATGGAGAAATATACTCTCTGTCGATTGCATCACTACGATCGTGGTCGGTTTGCAACGAACGACTTCTACCCAAGGTTGTCATTCCAAAAAAACAATTAGTCGAATAAAAATATATTTCATTAAATGTAACAATGTAAAAAAAATTAATGTTCCTAATTTTAAAAGTTTTATACCTACATCAACTTAAATAAAATATACATTAACTTAATATTAAAATAATATTTATACATACGTGTGGTCCCACTTTTGTTAATCTTATAACAAATAATAATAAAATGTGTGTAAACACAATAAAAAATGATATATTTATAATAAAATACACAAAAAAATGTAATTGTAACGATAAACGTAAGCATAATTTAAAGTAATATGTAAACATAAAATTAATGTCAAAATGAAAATTACATTAAGAACAATATTTCAGCAATTATATTTTTAACAAAAAATACCCGTTAATTTTACCTATTCCTAGGAAAAACAAACATGACCACTATAAATTTATCAATGAAAGATATGCTCTAACTTATACCTAAAATAATTAAATGTCATAATGATATTATGTATATTTATTTTACTAAAATCATAGTTAAATCGGTCCTTTTTATAAATTTTCAAGTAGATTTAAGTGATATGCACAAACAATACAATTTTGGTCAAAATGAAACGAAAATGATTAGTTAATTTTCTTTTTGTTTTCATTATTTTTCATTTGACCATAGAATTTATATTTTGTTTTCTGTAATCTATGTATGAGTTTTTGAAAAGTTGGAAATTAGGAACCCAGTTTCCAAATTCTCAACACATCCCCTCTAATCGATTGACTTTTTTACCTATCCTAATTATGGTGATTACCAACAAACGTCACCTTAACTTCACCATTGGTTTGAAGTTCGAGTATTTTTTGGCTCAAACTTCAATTTTCTGAGGTGTCCTCGGCCGCCGATGCACATTTGAACGCGCCTTCCCACACACGACGACATGGACAATGTTAGATTCCAGTAGAGCACTTTTTTTGTAAAAAAATTTATGAATTCATTTTAACACATCCTTTATGTCGCTCCTAATGTGGATGGACATGATTCCTTCAAGCTGCATGCACGTGGAGTCTATTATCAATTATTAATTTGTTTCTAAATTTGATGACTTGATAATCTAGACATCTGTTGGGTTCCCAATGCACATGACGATTGACATTCCAAGATGCATAGATATGTATCTCATGCCAGACTGGTGTTAAATTCTAAACCCTAGTTAGGATGCTAAGTGTGCTTAGTGGGGAGGTATGGTGGGTGGACTTGGATGTGATGGTGGTATGGTGGTGGTATGGTGTGGAGTGATGAGGGGTAAGGGTTGAGGTATGGGTAGGGTGGTTGGATTGGCTTATAAAAGATGGACAAAATGCTCACCTCACTTCTTATTTCTCTCAAACTCCACAGCTCCCCCTCCTCTCCATTCAACTCCAGCAATCTAACCCATCGGAACCCCGACGAGCAGTTGTTGCGGCGTGCGTGGAGGACAATGGAGTTGTGACCTTGAGGCGTAAGACGCGAGGAGCTTTGCACGAGAAGAACCGGGGTTTGAAGGTTGCTTCCCGGAGGCGATTGTAGGCAGAGCTCTGACAATCTTCCTCAATCTTGGAAGGAATGTATGCCAAGTTCTTGCATTAGTGGTTGCTCACACAAGAATGTGTAAGGTTTTGCTCGTTAAGGGAGGTCAGAGACCTCGCCGGCGACAAGGGCAACAACTTATACTTGGCAATGTCAAGTAGTTGCCAATTAACAATCGACTCGTGTGTTTGGGCGGTCAATAGGATGTAGTGTTTTTCTCCATCTTTACCTAATACCAGTTGAACGATGCCTTGAGGCGGTCGACCGGTTAAGCATATTTGTTGTGTTCGAGAGTCTCTGATAATTTTGGTCGAACGGGGCCCATGAGACGTTCGACTATTGTATTATATTTTGACATGGACCAGGCGTTAACCACCCAAAAAGTTGACCGTCCTAGACTATAGTCCAATCGGTGACATAAGTGTACCACCTGTCGGTTTGACCGTGTGGATTTTAGGTCGACCGGTGGTGGCTAAATGAATGTAGGAAAGTCCCTGATATTTTCGGTCAAACGGGCCCCTGAGCCATTCTACCGTTGCCTTGATTTTCACTTAGTCTTAGTCTGGTTTTTACTATCTAGCGGTTGACCAGTTTCTACCTTTTGTTTAACCATTAGCGCTTAAGCTTTGAGCCCAAGGGTTCGACCGCTACCGGCGTCTGTTCGAACGTTTCATATTCATTTGGGGAATGATCAACCGGTTTGCCTTTTTAGGTCAACTGTTTGTGCTTAGGACTGAATCCTTATCCTTGTGAAGTGTCAACTCTGTCCACGGAGGTGACGGTGGGTGCCTAGGGACCGTTGAGTGGAAGGGTGTGGACGTTTCGGACGTGCCACCTCTGTTTTATAGACTGTGGCATAGTTTAGAGCTTTACTGGACTCTCACTAAAGTAGTAAACCTGAGGTATCGTGGATCCCAATGCACGATGTTTCATGAATCTACAGAGCGAGATGACTTGGCGGACTTCGGTCTGGATGAGTCAATTGGTCAGCCAGCAGGCAACGAGTACGATCGACTGGCGTTGAGGGCAATGATGTGAACGAGTGGTGGCGGTGTTGGTAATTGTGCTGAGAGACAGCTAATGCATTGCATACATTGCAGCATATGTCGTTCATTTAGATTAACTTTATATCAATAAATGCTACTAAGGTATGTGTTTAGTCTTGTTTACAGAATACATGGACCTGAATGCAAATTACCCATATCCCGAGCATAAAATAGTGCAACAGACTCATTTCTGTCATAAAGACCAAGTTCAAGATTATCGGGGTTCAAATTGAAGTTCATCCAAGCATAAAAGCATTCGAAGACCTAATTACAAAAAGGCCAAGGACTTAAGCACAAAAGAATCCAGGGACTTAATTGCAAAAAGCCGACAACCCGACTGCAAATTACAAGTACCAAAATATTATTTTGGAGAAGTTCTAAATAAAAATCAATTTGGATCTCCAAATATATGAAGAAATAAATTCAGAGCTTAAAAGAAAGGAAAGAAATCAATCCAGACGCGCAAAGAATATTTAAATCATACCATAAACACACAAGAAAAATCCAGATCCAATCAGAGCTAAAATTGCGGCGATTCCGCCGCACATCACATACAACTTGCGGCAAAAACGCCGCACCACTTTCGATTCGTGGCCCCGGATTTTGTCCAATCGTGTCATGACGCGTGTACTTTCCTATTTTATACTTGGGTCCCTTGTATCGGCTATAAATAGCCCTGAAACGATGTTTAAAAAAACTAGTTTTTATTCCATTCATTAGCAATAAAATTCTGTTGGTTTATTTCTTGTTTTTAGTTTTCTTTTGTAGTTTCTCTAGAACCCCTTCTCCTTCCCTCCATCCATGAGTTTTTAACTCTCTCCAAAGGGTGAGGGTGATGGATTTAGGGTGACGAGAAGAAGAATGATGTTATTATTTTAATTTCGTGTTGGTATATTGATTACTTGAGTTTATGTTGAGTCATTTATCATGTAATGCTTTATAACTAATGTGATTTATTATAAGTTTCAGATTTCTCTAAACAAAACCTGATATCTAAACCCCCACCCGCTGGACTCTCATCCATATTTACTTTATTCTTAGTTTGTTTTTGTTGTTCTTGCTTTAGAAAATTAAAAATTAAAAATCTCAAACCACCCTTATTTCTCTCTCTTTCTTTCCTTAATCGAAAATCACAAAAATAGCAATATCTCTCCCTCCTTGTGTTCGACCCGTACTTGCCATCAAGCTTTTGGCGCCGTTGCCGGGGAGGCGACGAAGATTTTGTTTATTTTTGGTGATTTCGATTCTATTCTGTTTATCGTGTGCGCGATCTAACTATTTGGGTTTGCGTTTCAGAAGACAACGGAGTGCGCGGCGAAATCCGGGCACAGTTGGAGCAAGAAGGCCGGCGAAATCGCCGCATCTAAAGCACAACCAACGGCGGATCCGCCGCACGTCTGAAGCATCTGCGCTTTAATTTTTTGGGGGGGTCGTCTCCATCTCTGGGTGGACGCGTAGAGCAACTGGAAATTTTCGAGAGCGGGCGGCGAACCCGACTGAGCGTGCGTAGGTAACCTTTGTTGCCTTTTTCGTCGTAATTTTTATTTTCGGAAAATTTCTTTTTTGTAGAACTGTACGTGTTAAGCTCAAATTCCATAATTGGCAATAATTCAACTCTGACCTAAAAATTGGCAAAATTAGAAAGACTTGGTGCATGCATTATATAGTGTTTTGTTTGCATTATTCTTGCTAAATTCTTGCAAATTGTTTTTTGTTGAAGAGTGCTGGAGGCAAGGTACGTGCGATGTTTTTATCGATTGCATTTAAGCATATAACTTAGTTGCATACAACCTTGCAATTGTCCCCAAACTAAAGACCAATGTTTGACTATCTTTGCTAGATTTAAGTTAAACTATCTTAAGGGCAACTCCGTAGGAAAAGATACGGTGGGGATTTCATCACCCTTCCGTGGCCCACAAATAACAATCCCAAAGTGTCACCCAAGCCTTAAATTAAAATCAATTAGACATTGGCCCCTAAGGATTCAGACTCAATTAAGGAGAAGATTGGTTTGACTTGCTATGACTTGAAACTGATCGAATTTAATTTGGTGTCTAGAAATTGTTTTTGTGTTGACGTAAGTCTTCCAAGCGAAGTGGTTGTCTAATTTGCACCGACTCGGTCGGAAGCGCCCCCACTAGCTATACACTGCCTGGCCAATTTGGTTTGATTAGTGAGGGAGGTGAATCAAGCGAACCAATTCGACTCAACCAGTTAGGAGTCGTCTAGATTTAAGCGACATTAGGTCTAGGATTCTTTAAATCGTGCTTGTTTAGGAAACTTCTGACCAACCCTCTTATCTATCTTTTAGAGTTAAATTTCTCTTCTCATCTGAGTCTTCTTTCTCTTCTCATCTCAATTCTCTAGATTAGGATTCATTTCTCATCTTTCCCATTTCTATTGTTTGTTTCCATTTTTGAAAAAAATATATATAAAAAAGAGAGTAATTGATTCTTGAAATTGAATTTGGAATTTAAATTTCAAATTTGAATTCAAAAAATTGATTCAAACCGGTGCACTCAGATTTGGGTTCAGGACTTAAGCAATCGACTCTCACGAGTTCATCTAGATTCTAGTCTAGAGCGTAGCCCAAATCCACCTGTTGCACTACCTCACCCGGATCCAATGGGTGAGAATGTAGTGGACCCACCTGTTGCACCACCTATGACACTGAGGGATCGGTGCTACCCAACGATGGCTGCTCAGCCATCGTGCATCGTTATGCCCATCATACCAGGTCGTGACTTCGAACTGAAGGCACAATACATGAGTATGTTGCCCAAGTTCACCTCTAAGGAAGACCCATATCTCTTCCTTAGAGAATTTGAGGAAATCTGCTCCCTTATGCAATACCAGCATATCTCTGAGGAGGCAGTGAGTCTTAAATTCGTGCCTCTAGCACTGAAGGACGACGCTAAGAAATGGCTATATAGTCTAGCCGAAAGATCTATTAGGAGTTGGGCCGAGTTTGTTCAAGTATTCTTAAAGAAATATTTCCCCAACCATAAGACTATTAGGATTAGGAATGAAATTGTTGCATTCGTTCAATCTGAGAGCGAGCCGTTCTATTCCTATTTAGAAAGATTTAAAAGTCTGTTGACCCAATGCCCTCATCATAGAATTCCAAGATGGAAATTGTGCCAAATTATTTATGAGGGATTGACACCTACATCTAGGGTTATGGTAGAATCTGTAAGCCAAGGAAACTTCATGTCCAAAAATGAGAATGATGCTTGGACTTTTCTTGAGGATTTAGCCGAAAATACTATGCAATGGGACAATGCTAGAGCACCGAATAACCCGAGTATTGGATCTAGAATAGCAAGTCAACCCAAACCAGGTATCTTAGTTGTAGATGCCACTGTAGCTGCTGAAGCAAAACTAGCTACCCTTATGCGTAGAATAGAAAGTCTAAAGCTAAAAACCCGACCCCTAGTGAATCAAGCCTCTTCTATCCCTTGCTCTAGATGTGGTCAAACTGGTCATACAATGGAGGATTGTGCGTACTTGGAACAAGTTAATGCCGCATTTAACCATTCTAGAAATGACCCATACGCATCAACCTATAACCCGGGTTGGCGTAATCATCCCAATTTGTCATGGAACCAACAAGGTCAACCTCCTAGACAACAACCAAACCCGTATAACCAAAATAATACATCATCTGGGTTTAGTAACAATGGAGACTATGATGTTAGATTGACAAGCTTGGAAAATTTGGTTAAGACTTTTATGCAAACAACCACCCAATCCTTCCAAAGGCTAGAAACACAGGTCAGCCAACTAGCACAAAAAGTAGGTGAAAGAGAAAAGGGTCAGTTTCCAAGTCGACCTAAGGTGAATCCAAGACCTAATAATCAATATCAGCCCTATCAACCACCTCTAGGAAGTAACAACCCTAGACCGGTTCAAATGGTTAATGAGGAGGGACCGTTCCAACAAATAAATGCAGTTGTTTCATTACTGATGCATTGCATACATTGCATCATATGTCTTTCATTTAGATTAATTTTATATCAATAAATGCTACTAAGGTATGTGTTTAGTCTTATTTACATAATACAGGGACCTGAATGCAAATTACCCATATCCCGAGCATAAATGCATGCAAGAGACTCATTTCTATCATAAAGACCAAGTCAAGATTATCGGGATTCAAATGGAAGTCCATCCAAGCATAAAAGCATTCAAAGACCTAATTACAAAAAGGCGAAGGCCTTAAGCACATGACTTCGTCGATGAGGTGTTGACCTCATGACTCCGTCAATTGACTAACTTGAGCGATGACTCCGTCGATGAGTTGTTGACCTCGAGATTCAGCCGATTCTACTAACGCGGACATGCAGACGCCCCTCACCGAACCCCATGATTAGTGTAGCTGCGTGTGGGGTGCATTGCGTACTCTCCATAAGACCATATGTGCTTGCAGTAGATCTCTATGGGAGACCTGATGATGGATGTGGGACTGATATCCGTATTTTATCCTTGGAAGGAATATTTTATAGCATTATATCATGTCATGCGACACTAGTATGATAGGTTCTTTGATTGTACATTAGCATGCATCTAGGTCAGCTTAGGTATAAGGTTTCCCTTTGGAAACTCGAACATTGTTATTATATTTGCATTTCACATTGCTGTAAAATATGGTTTTCACGTCGATTGTTTTGCCCATATCACGTCAATTTTACTGTTCCAATATACTGACGTCATAAAAGGGAGACGTAAAAGGGACGACAATATCATGTCAGTTCAATAACCGACGTAATACAGTTGCATATCACATCCATTTTAGACGAATCGACGTGATACACTTGGTATATCATGCCGGTTCTTCGATAACCGACGTGATTTACCCCATATTTATCACGTAAATACGACGTCGGTTCCTTGGAGAACCAACGTGATATACCATATATCACGCCGGTTCGTCTATAACCGACGTGATATATGTATGTTCAGAAGAAAGCATTGTGTGTTATAAATCTTCTGATATGTCCTTGCACTAAACACATTCACACAATCACAATCGTATCACATTCACATACTCATTTTAACATTCAAACTAACATTCAATGTCTTCGATTTCCATTCGAGCAAACTAACAAGTTAACATTCAATGTATCGAGCAAACTAACAAGTTAACATTCAATGTATCGAGCAAACTAACAAGCATTCAATGTATCGAGCAAACTAACAAGTTAACAATCAATATATCAAGGAAACTAACAAGTTAGCAAATATCAAGTAAACTAACATTAATGTCATCAACCTAGAAGCATACGTGTAATGAAAAAGGAAGCTCATCTCTCACGTGTGTAGTCGAGCTCTTCCTGTGAAAATGGTTCAAGAGTTGGTCCATGTTCTTGTCGAGCTCTTCCTGTGAAAATGGTTTAACCGACGTGATATGGTACATGTCACGTCGATTTTGGGGAAACTGACGTGACAATGTAGTTTTCACGTTGGGTACAAATTACTCGACGTGTCATGGGGACGTTATTATGTGTTTTTCCAGCAGTGTTGGGACTCAAGTAGGTTCTAGCAAGTGGTGACCGAGGATGAAGGCACTCTGGGATCGGACCCTCCTATCTCATTCCTAGGTCGTATGATTACTTGTATTTACCATTTCCTGTACTTAATGCAATCATACCTTTTGACAACTCAGATGTAATATGGTGCACCTATTGATTATTTATGAGTAATGTTCCCTCTCTTTTGGGGTCTTAATCTTTGTGATGTTTATGTTTTAAATTTTCTGTTGTTTTGGGGACGTTACAACTGGTGCATCTCTCAAGGGACTGACATGTGTCACTTGTGGGACTGGTGTATGTCCCACTCGCGGGACAAATATGTGTCAATTCTTTGCATGTAAAGTGTCTACTGATGAGGAAATCAATCGTTTCTTATTTTACCGAAAATCATATTTTTAAACAATCAAATAAAAAACACAAATGATTAAATGAGTGGTGACATAAAGCGCATCTCAGATGCACCGTATTGCGTGTATCATGACTAGTTATGGTGACGATAATGGTAGAGTTTCGGAGGAAATATAGGGTACATGGTTGTCCTGACAAAACCTTTGGGCTTTGGTGCAAAGTTTGTGGGTTTTTGTTTTTTATTTAAATTCATTATACATGGTATTTATTGTGTATGTGGATCATGTCAACCAGAAAAGGTTTTTAAGATGTTTGTTTTTTTGAGAAGTTGAGTTTAGAAACAACACGCAAAAATATTTTAGAAACAAACATCCACATTTGGTTTGGATATTTAAGATGTTTGGAATGGGTATTATTGTAATATCCTTAACCCTTTTAAGATGATTAGTGGTTAAGTAGGGTTTGACTTGTCTTGGTGAGAGAAGAAGGCATGGGAGGTATGGGTTGAGGTGAGGGAGGTAAGGTGAGGTGATGGAGGTATGGTTGGGTGTGTTGGGTGCTGAGGGTGTTGGTTTTAAGCAAACAACACATCTCTCTCTCACTCTTCTTCCTCTTCATTTTCGTCTTCCTCACTCATCTCATCTCTCACCCTCTTCTCTTCCTTTTCCAGCGGCAGTGGAGGTGGAAAAAGCTCCGACGGTCGGTGACGAGGGTGGACGAGCGGTCCCAGCGTGAAGCGTGCGGAGGTTGGCACGCGAGGAGGTTCCGGAGACAACGTTGCGCGAGCAAGGCTCTCGCAGGTTTCTGCATCTTGGAAGGTATGCTGGCTTATTAATGTGTTTTTGTTGCTCACCCATGTGTGGGTGAAGTGTTGGTCGGTTGCGGGAGGTGGGAGACCTCGCCGGCGACCGGTTTGGAGTAAATCCTTGGTTGGTGTAAGGTTGCAGACGACCAATGGTCGACTGGTTCCTTCGGGCGGTCGACCAATGTAATGAATTTTTGCCAGACTTTAACCAACACTGGTCGGACGATGCCTTGTGGCTGTCGACCAGTAGTGCTTTGTGTTGGTGGGTCGGGGTTGCCTGTTGGTTTTCGGTCGACCGGAACTTTAGTTTACTCGATTATTATGCATGATTGTTCGACCGTTGTTTGGTATATTGTTCGACCGAGATATGACTTAGAACTGCTAGGATGCCCTAGTAGTTTTTGGTCAACCGGGACCCCTAAGTCGGTCAACCGGTAGTTTTGATTGATGTTGACCAAACTCCGGATTTTGACCATGTATCGGTTGACCGGTTTTAGACCTTTGTTCGACCGTTGGGACTTCATTTTGCGCAGAGAGTTCGACCGTTGTAGACTTTCGGTTGACCGAACCTGATGGGAACGGTCGACCGGATTGCCTCTTTTGGTCGACCGTTTGTGCATAGAACAGAATTCCCAGTCCTTTTGTGATTCCCACTCAATCCACGGAAACACGTGTCCTCGCCTAGTGCGTGAGACTGGAGGTGACGGCGGGCGCGTTACACGTGCCTGCCCAGGGACCACCGTGTGGAAGGGTGTGGGTGTTCGGGACGTGTCACCTCCGTGTATGGATCGTGACCTGATGTGATGGATTGGTGGACTCATAGTAGAGTAGCAGACCTGAGGGATCGCGGATCCCAATGTATGATGTGCGGCTCGTGGAACCTGTTGACCCGGCGGACTTTGGTCCGGACCAGTTTGATGCTCTACCGGACATATGTTGGATCACTGATGCTGTGTCGGTGATGCCGTTGATGCTGTACCGGCGATGATGGGTCGATGTTGTTCCGGCTATGATGTATGATGTTTGTGGGCCGATGTTGTTTAGGCTATGATGTTTGATGGGCCGATGTTGTTCCGGCTATGTTTTCCTTAGCAGGGCACCTACTGAGATGATGATTGATGGACCAACCGAGTGATGGCTCCGTTGGGGTGGTTTCGGCCACGAAGTTACAGATCCGTTTCTTATGGCGCGGACCTGGCGGATGCTCCTTGCCAAACCCCATGTTTAGTATAGCTGCATGTGGGGAGCGTCACGTCTTGTTCCGTTAGACCGTATGTGCCTACGGTAGGTGTCCGAGGGAGACCCGATGATAATTGTCGGATTGATGTCCCGTTTTACACATCGGGGGAGCTTTTTTCCTTACTGTTGATGACATGACATGCTACTAGTATGATAGGTTCATTTGTACTACTGTATGCATATAGGTGAGCTTGGCATACGGGGTTTCCTTATGGACACTCAACCATTGTTGTTGCATGTTTTATTTCAGGACCGCAGTAGGTCCAGTTGGGTGGTGACATCGGACGAGCGCATTTTGGGATCGGATCCTCTCGTTCGGACCACTGAGGTCAACATGATTACTTGTATCTCCTTTTGTTATATTTGATGTAATCATGTAGCTTTTTGACAAACTCTGATGTAATATGGTGTATCGCTTGGATGTTTTTATATGAAGTAACAGTCTCGTCTTTTGATTATTGGTTTTTGATTTCTTGATGATAAATTTTAAATTTTCCGCTGTTTCAGGATGTTATAATTTGGTATCAGAGCGGTCGATTCCTATGTGGCTCCCTAAGAAATCACCCTTGTAGTAATAGGACATATGCATTTTATCTTTTAGCATGCATTCATGGCTGAAGTTGGTGATTGTTTCTTCTGTCAGATGCCTCCTAGGCGCATGAGGAGCTCTCTGCATGGTCGTAGTACCAGCGACACCACTGAGGGCGCCAACTGGGACAGGTTGGGCGAATTTCTGGAGTGCCAGGCAACCCAAAATGTGCAGGGCGGGATGGGCGCTGATTGACATCATTTCATGCTTATATTTGTATCTTATATCCATTATCTTTCACCTAAACAATGCTATGTGACCAGTTTTATGTTTGAATTTCAGAAGTAAATAGGTTTGAAGAGAAGAGACATAAAAGGACCTAAAAGCATGAAAAAGGACTGAGTTGAGAGACTCAAGGACTAAGATGTAAGATTGAAGGACCAATGAGCAAACAAGAATGTTTCACACCATCATGGGGAGTATTTTGGCAATTCTATTCGGGTCGGAGCTCCAACAAGCAAAGTAGATGCATCAAAGACAAGCAAAGCCATCCAGAAAAGCCCAGAAGAAAATCCAACGTGATCCGAACCATATAGACCGCCAATTGGGGGTCCAAGACCGTTAATTGGCGGTCTGTTTTGCTCCAAGTCCGCTAAGCTTTCTGTGGGACGTGTATTAGTGTGTATTGAGTCTATTTCTGATATTTGTTTAGTCACATACCGGGGATTGTCCCGGATTACCTTTTTCTATGACTATAAATAGAACTCTTCACCTTCTATTGTATTAACCCATTGCTTGGTGGCATTCTCTCTACTTGGAGCAAGCCTTGAAGCAAAATCTCAAGGTGGATAAGAATGCTGCTAGTGATGTGAGTCATTTAATAAAATAATTTTTTCCATTGTTTTGTTCTTATGTTGTTTCTTTATGCATGCTTAGCTTAGTTTTATTTCTTTGATTGTAGGCTAAAGTAGTTAAAATGTTTCCTTTCTTCTTTAGTTTAATTGTTATAAATTTAGAATAATGTGTAGTGAGTAGTTCCATCCCCTTTGGGGGTGGAGATGATGTTCATACATGCATTAAAGAATGGATATGAATGTTTTATATTTTGATAGTGTTGATAAATGTGAATGTATGCTTGCTTGTTTGAGTAGAATACTACACTTGATGGGTTTTGCCACACATCTTAGACACCTCCAATGCTTGTTTAGGTTCTGAAATAACCAGTTGTGTATATGAATGTTAATCAACTAGGTTAGTGAATGGATTGATAGGTTTTGCCATAACCTTTAGACACTTCCTATGCATGAAAACACTACCTACATTTGTGCCTATATAATGCATTCTTCACCATCTTTTTACATGTGTGCACACACTCACTCCACCCCTAGGTGTCTTTCTCTTCTTGATTCCATCTTAGTTTTACATTCTTAAACTAATTATAAGAAAGCTAAACAACAAGTTTAACTAAAAGAACATAAAACTAAAGAAACATGCAAGACATAAGAAATGAAATTAAACTAAGAAAGAAACAACATAACCAAAAGGAAACATCTATTATTACTCACTCAATTACAAGTACCTCTCTCCACCAGGGTTTTTGCTTCAAGGCTTGAACTCCTAGTAGAGAGGATGACCACCAAGAGAGAGATGAGGTACAAGAGAGGAGGGAGAGTTCTATTTATAGCCATAGAAAAAGGTAATCCGAGACAATCCCCCGGTATGAGACTAAACAAATACCAAAAATAGACTAAACACACTCTAATACACGCTCCACAGAAATCTTATCGGACCCGGGCCAACCCGGACCGCCAATCAGCGGTACCAGACCGCCAATTGGCGGTCTACAGGGTTTGGATTCGTCTGAGTTTTCTTCTGGGCTTTTCTGGATGGATTTGTTGGTCTTTGATGCATCTACCTTGCTTGCTGGAGCTCCGACCCGAATAGAATTGCCAAAATACTCCCCATGATGGTGTGGAGTATTCTTGTTTGCTCATTGGTCCTTCTATCTTGCATTCAGGTCCTTCGATCTTGCATCTTAGTCCTCGAGTCTCTCAACTAAGTCCTTTTTGCTTCTTTTAGGTCCTTTCATGCCTCTTCTCTTCAAACCTATTTATTTCTGAAATTCAAACATAAAGCTCGTTACATAGGATTGTTTAGGTGAAAGATAATGGATATAAAATACAAATGTAAGCATGAAATGATGTCAATCAAATACCCCCACACCTAACTTTTGCTAGTCCCGAGCAAAACAAAGAAAGAGAAGCATACGAAAAACAAGAAATCCTAACTCACTTTCGTAGGCATCACAGTTGCACTTAGCACGTGCAACAAGCCGTTAAACTTTCTTGTCACCAAGGAGGAGGAGTGTTGTCTCCTGAGGATTTTCAGCGGATATACCCACAAAATCTGAACAAGATGCATTATTCAATCTAGACACTCGACTCGTTGGACATATTTTGTCGATCATTGGACGCGGTAATCCTACGGGCCGACTCTATATAGGTAATCAGTCCACACACCTAGCCTAATGAACAATTTATGCAAGTTAAATAAGGAATTAAGTGAAAGACATGGACAACCTCAACATCTTCAAGTGATACAAAGTGTAAAGTCCATTAAGGTTCTTATTTGCATCACCTTTTTTTCTTTTTGTTTCTTTCTTATTTTTTCTTCTTTTCTTTTTATTAGTTGGAGATTCATTCTCCCAGGGTCAGGTTTCGTGCATCATTGCCCTTGAGGACTTACACTATCACGTACACATGTCCCCAAATCTCCACATAGGGCAATCCCTACCACCCGTATAACGGGAGTTCGGTCGGCGAATCCCAAGTCAGATGACTCGAAAGTACCAGGCACAAAGTCCCCTCACACCTATTTTCCCGAGTGATAGGAGTCGTGCGAGAGAGAGAACACCTACTCACTTATTTCTTATATCCACATGAACCAAAACCCTTACACTTAATGTCTCACAACAAGATTTAAAGGATTCTTGACTACAACAAACTTCCTTAAATTTATAGACACGAATTATTGACTCACTAGGTTCAGGGTGGACTTCTTTAATTATTTGAGTACTGAAACCCTATGATTACTCGCCCCCGGGGGAAAACTAGGGTGCATCCTAACGACTAGATAAGTCCTAAAGCCACTGTACTAGATATCCTAATGCATCAAGTTCAAGATAATTTTGGGTCCTTTCTTTTTACTATGCCTCTCAACGGTTTTGCACATGCTAAACACACACAAAACCCACAAAACATTTTCTTTCGCAAACACATGAAGATTTTGAAAGAAATGTGAAAATTTTGAAGCACTAGGCAAGCAAAAGAAGACAAGTCACCCAATGATCATGGCAAGCAGATATATCGATATTAAATGCAGCAGACTAACATGACCCAATCCATACACACAAAAGAAAACAATTCAAAGGAAAAAGACTCGACTATGTACTCACATAAAACACCCCCCACACCTACTTCATGCATTGTCCTCAATGAATGTGACCAAGATACTACATGGATTTATGCATGAAAAAGGAAAGATCTCACCAACATGAAGCGCAACAGGAAGTTTATGGTTATAGTGATGGGCACAAACCGGAATTCCCTCAAAACCTGTGAGATGCTAAAGAAGGGATACAAATACGTGAAAGAAAGGGGGCCCAAATACTCAAGGGTTGGAGCCCACAACAATTGATGCTCACTGAAGGAGTCTTCTTTTTTTCTTCTTTTTTTCCAATTTAACTTTATACAAACATGAAAGCTCAACCATTCATGCAGGAGCATGAATGGTTGAGTGCGAGAGAGGTTCATGAAGGAACATGACCTCCTCGACTTCGGCTGGTGCCCCCTCCAAGTAGGGTTTGAGGCATTGTCCATTAACTTTGAACACGTCCCCATTCCCTGGGTTCAATATGTCAACCGCTCCATGAGGAAACACGGTTTGGACAATAAAAGGGTCAAACCAGCGACTGCGGAGCTTACCCGCAAACAGATGAAGCCGGGAATTGTAGAGCAACACCTTCTGCCCGACCGTAAACACCTTTCGCATAATCATGGATCGTGAAACAACTTGGCTCAGGACTTATGAATTTTGGCATTTTCGTACGCATCTTTGCGTAGCTCTTCCAACTCCACAATGTCGAGTTTACGCTGCACCCCTTCTTGATCAAGATCCATATTCAGGTTCTTGATCGCCCAGAAAGCACGATGCTCAAGCTCGATGGGTAGGTGGCAAGCCTTGTCGTACACTACCCGATATGGGGACATACCCAAATTGGTCTTGTACGCGGTGCGGAAGGCCCACAATGCGTCATTCAACATAGTTTACCAATCCTTCCTCGAGGAATTAACCGTCTTCTCAAGAATTTACTTTAATTGACTGTTAGAGACTTTGACCTGCCCACTAGTTTGCGGATGATATGGGGTCGCAAGCTTGTGGGTGATCGAATATTTCCTCATAAGTGCTTCAAAGGAGCGATTACAGAAGTGGGTACCCCTATCGTTGATTACGGTACGAGGAGTACCAAATCGCGCAAAAATGTCCCTTAAGAATTTGGTGACCACCTTGTTGTCATTGGTCTTTGTGGGTATAGCCTCAACCCACTTAGACACATAGTCCACGGCCACCAGAATGTAAACATTCCTGAACGAGTTCGGGAAAGGACCCATAAAGTCTATGCCCCACGCATCGAAGATGTCGACAATAAGGACATTTTGCAAAGGCATCATGTCACGTCGACTAATCATGCCAAGGCGCTGACACCTATCATATTGCTTACAAAAGTCGTAAGCATCTTTGAAAAGAGAAGGCCAGTAGAATCCAGATTGGAGCACCTAGGCGGCAATTTTCTTTGCTCCAAAGTGTCCTACACATTCCTTAGAGTGGCAGAAATGGAGCACACTTTGGAACTCAATATCTGGGACGCACTGCCTGAAAATTTGGTAAGAGCAGTATTTGAATAGGTAGGGGTCGTCCCAGTGAAAGAATCTGACATAATATCTAAATTTGGTTTGGTCAGATTTTGACCAACCGACAGGAAGTTGCTCGGTCACGAGGTAGTTCACGATGTCGGCAAACCAAGGGTTATCTTTCATCGTGAACAACTGCTCGTCAGGAAATTTGTCTTCAATAATTATGGTCTTGTGGGTTGGTTGTCTCTAGACGAGACAGGTGGTCTGCTACAACATTTTCACATCTTTTTTTTGTCCCGAATCTCGAGATCGAATTCTTGTAACAACAAGAACCATCTCAAGAGTTGGGATTTTGCATCTTTCTTCTCCATGAGCTGTTTGATGGTTGTGTGATCAAAATAGATAATCACGTGGGAGCCAATCAAGTATGACCAGAATTTCTCCAAAGCAAATATGATCGCTAAGAATCATTCTCGGTCACAGTTAGTTCAATTTGGCATCATTGAGTGTTCTACTGGCATAGTAGATCACATGAGGCAATTTGTCCAATCGTTCCCCAAGCACTGATCCCACAGCGAAGTCAGATGCGTCACACATTAACTCAAAGGGTTCAGTCCACACTAGTGCCTTAATTATGGGAGCTGAAGTCAACTCTTCCTTCAAGGTCAAAAAGGCATGGTGGCAATCCGGTGTGAACTCAAAAATGACATCCTTAGCCAACAAGGCGGTGAGAGGTCGAGCAATTTGGCTAAAATCCCGAATGAACCGCTGATAGAATCCAGAATGCCCCAAAAAGGCGCGGATATCCTTCACACTATGTGGCGGTAGGTGATTAGCAATAATACCCACTTTGGCGGGATCGACCTCAATTCCCCTACTTGAGACCACATATCCAAGTACAATCCCTCGCTTCACCATGAAGTGGCATTTCTCCCAATTGAGAGCGAGGTTCTTCTCACGGCATCGCTTGAGGACAAGGCTCAAGTGACGAAGGCACACATCAAAGGAAGTGCCAAATATGGAAAAGTCGTCCATGAAAATCTCAAGGAAACGCTCTACCATATCGGAGAAGATGCTGAGCATACACCTTTGAAACATTGCCGGCGCATTACATAACCCAAAAGGCATGCGACGGTCGGCAAACCTGCCAAAGGGACAAGTAAATGTGGTTTTCTCTTGATCCTCGGGGGCGATGGGAATTTGGTTGTAACCGGAATATCCATCAAGAAAACAATAATACTCACGTCCGGCCAACCTTTCCAACATCTGATCAATGAATGGCAACGGGAAATGATATTTCCGCATTGCCGCATTGAGCTTGCGATAATCAACGCAAACTCGCCAGCCAGTTTGCAGGCGTGTCGGGATAAGCTCATTGTGCTCATTCTCAATAACTGTCACGTCTGACTTCTTGGGAACCACATGGACAAGACTCACCCACGAACTATCAGAGATAGGATAGATTATGTCATGATCCAAGCACTTAAGAACCTCCTTTCGGACGGCTTCTTTCAGTACAGGATTCAATCTTCGTTGTGGGTCCCTTCAGGGCCTAGAATCTTCTTCCATGTGGATCCGATGTTGAACAATACCAGGGCTAATTCCCTTGATATCCTTCAAGGACCACCCGATAGCCTCTTTGTTTTCGAAGAGCACTTTTTTGAGGGTGACCTCTTGATCCTTTGCAAGATCAGAAGCAATAATGAGTGGCAATGTCTCATTATCCCCTAAAAAGATGTACTTAAGGTTATTGGGGAGCTGTTTAAGCTCGACCAGAGGTGGGTCCTTGTCGGATTCAAAGTTACTTTCAAGTGGCTCAAGGGCCACTGGGTAAGAGGAGCAAGTACCCAGATGTGCCTCCTCATCCAGAGATTCACTGGCGGATTCCTCAAGATCCTCTTCACTCGCAACCTGGTCATTAGACACCTTAATAATATGTCGATGTGAGTCGAACATGCCTAATGACTCGGGCTCATCCGTGTCCTGGATGAAATTGGCTCCGACAGTATCGTCGAAGAGCCCGGGTTGCTTACCAAGAGTAAAGATGTTGAAATCCGTTGTGAGGTTTCCAAAAGACAACCTCATCAAGCCATTGCAACAATTGATCAAAGCATTAGATGTCGCAAGAAACGGCCACCCAACGATCACAGGAATTTGTCCTTGTGGGTTGGACACAGGTTCAATATCCAAGATGATGAAATCAACTGGAAATACGAACTCACCCACTCTAATAAGGACATCCTTCACACTCCCTCGTGGAATCTTGATGGCTCTGTCAGCCAACTCGAGGGTTGTCCTCATTGGTTTAAGATCGCCCATTCCAAGGTTGACATAGACAGAGTAGGGCAGGAGGTTCACAGATGCTCCCAAATCCAATAAAGCTTGAGAGATTGTCACATTACCGATAACGCAAGAGAAAGTTGGACAACCTGGGTCCTTGTATTTGACTTGCATGGGTTGTGTCAATATCGAGCTCACATTGGCGGCCAAAAATGCCTTTTTGGGAACATTTGTTCTTCTCTTAATGGTGCAAAGGTCCTTGAGGAACTTGGCATACGGTGGCATTTGTTGAACAAGGTCCAACAACCTATGAGGGAACTTCGCATACGGATGTTCACCTTTACTTGCCTAAGTACCTATGAGGGAACTTTGCATTCGTTGAACTTGGCATACAAATGTTCACCTTTACTTGCCTAAGTACCTCAACGATTTTGTCCCAATGCTCATCACGTTTTTAGTCAACCTATGAGGGAATGGTGCCTTGGGGACTTAACAATCACGAGGAGGAGTCTCAGAATTAGGTTCCTTGACAAACTCACGGCCCTCCTCGGAAGTCTCGCCAACAGGGTTGGCTTCAGGCATTTCCACATTGTTGTCAACAACCTTTCCCAATCTCAAGGTATGGACTGAAAGGAATGTGTTCTAAAAGTTTTACTTTTATATGTCAATTATTATGAATTGAATGTGCAAGCATTTTGTTCATTGATTATGGTATTCATCTTTTGGAAGAGTTAAGGAATAGGCACTTGGTCCTTAACCGTAGAGCTCTAAAAGATAATGGTTTACATAAATCAAAAGTTATTCACAATCATTGTAATTAACACGGAACATTAATTACTGAGATAAGATTGTCGTGTTGGTCATCGATTGTTGTAGCTCTACAAATAATTGACGACACGAGTATATAAAAGAGGAAAAGATTACTTTATATATTGAATAGACCTAACAAGTAAAACATTAGGAAATTGTGTTTCGTGTCATTAATGTTTTTACTATGTCTTGGATCCTAAGATATGAGACTTATATCTTTTCACTCAAGAAGTGCTTAATTTGATTATTGTCAAAAACGATCAATGAGTGTAGTGATAAAGGCAATAGTTGGTTGAGCATGACTTTTGCTCGAAAAGATAGCTAGTCAAACGATTATCATTGCCCCTCTTAATTGAGTGATGATATTAGTGGGCCCCTTGATAAAGCAAAATTATAATGTGCACAATGTAACTTGAGTTAAGTTACATAGTTATAATTAGCTTAAAGAGATCAACAAATGAATATAATACAAAGATGACACATTTCTACTTTGTATATATTCTTAATATCATGAGGCAATGGACGGACACAAGTGGTGCACTTACATCACTAAATGGATCGTGTTTTGGTTCGGGTGCAACAAAGGCATCTATGCTAATTCGGTAACTATAATGTGTAGCTAGATACCGCTTATAGTTTGAGATATTAAGTGTTTAATATCTCTACCAATTTGACTTAGATCCTCCTATAGGTCACACCACAAAACTAGGAAACAAGAGGTTGATTTTAAGTTCATATCATGTGTCGGGTTTCATATGAAAATATGACACATGTGGTGAATGAATAAAATCAATATGTCATGAGAATTGACATAATTAGAATCATAATAAATTCATATGAGGTATATATATTATGGGGTGTAATAATTTAATATTACATATGATAATATATTATATAAGATGTGAATTTGCTAAAAACCCCAAAAGATCAAGTTTTGTTGGAAATAAATCCAAAATTTGACAAAGGCAAAATCGCGGTCAAACACGGTGAACCGTTCATGGTTCGGTCGACCGGGGTATCTTCGGATCGGTGAACCGAATAGGGAACGGGTAAGCGGAATTGGTTGACCGAAATTGTCTGGAGTGCCTGGACAATTGGGTTCGGTTAACCGAGTGTGCACGGTCAACCGGGAAGTAGTATTTTTGGTAGACCGAAGGTGACACGGTCATCCGATGACTATGTCCCAGGAGCAATTCCGGTGGGTCAACGATAGACCGAGTAAAAGACGTGGTTCGTCCGAATTCTTCCACGGAATTTTTCTCATACGGATTCGGTCGAGTGTCTAGCTCATGGTGCACCGAACACGTGTTATAACTAAATGGTTCGGTTGACCGAATAATACTCGGTCTACCGAACAAGAACGATTATGCTTGAATTATTAAGAGATTAATTAGATCATGGGTGGATTAATTCCAGATTTCATTAAAACATTTTTTGTGGGTGATTATGTTGAAATTAGAGATTAATTTAGGAGAGAATAAACAAGGGATCATGGCTAAAGAATAGCTCTTGATAAGGATGTTTTGGAAGACTATAAAAGGACTCCTACTCCTACTTGTTTAACAACTAATGCAAAAACTCTTTCTCTTTAATCTCTCCCTAATCACCACGAAAATCTCTTAGTAAATTTATGTTTTAGAGATAAGAATCTTAGGAGATTAAAGAGGGGTTATTAGCTAGATTCTAAACCTTGTTAGAGATTGATTGGCTAGCTCCTTTCTCTCTAATCTTGTTTAGAGTTTGGTGAACACTCGGAGGCAAATCCGTGAGCGATAAAATAGGCAACGCGACTCCGAATCTTCAAGAAGGTTTTAGAGAACCTTTAGGTATGATTCTACCTTTGTGATTTATTTTAATAAATGTAGGATTGCATGTTATTAGAATAATCACAAAACTATGTACATAGAAATTGTTGAAAATATGAAAATAGATCTTGTATGTTGTATTAAAATTTTAAAATATATACATACATAGGGATACGAAATCCTACATGGACAACATTGGCATGTTGGGAAGGGTTACTTTCAACATTGTGTACATTCTGCCTAGCATGAGCAGGTTGACCCCTGGGATTTACCACAGGTTGACTCGGGAACTGACCCTTCTAGCGTTCATGGAACTGATGAGCCAACTGGCTAACTTGTATTTCCAAAGGTTTGATTGTACTTTGCATGCTCTGCATGAACGCTTGAAGGGTCGGATCACTAGAAGAGTCTTTGGGGTCAACCCGCTGGGGTAGTGGAGTCTGGTTGGAATAACCCGACGATGAGGCCTCAGCAGGTTGGTAATTATGGTGCTGAGACCTTTGATGTGGGGGCTGGTAGGTCGCCGATGGGCGTTGAGGTTGATAAGGTAGAGGTTGAGGTTGAGCGTGTGAGCTCTGACTGTGACCCCCACTAGGCCCCCAAGAGAAGTTAGGATGGTTACGCCATCCCGGGTTGTAGGAGTGACTGTACGGGTCATTACGGGGCCTCTGTTGATACATAGCATTTGCATGCTCAGTATCCCTTGAAGCGTAAGCACATTCTAAGTCATCATGGCCCGTAAGTCCACACCTACTACACCCAGGAGTAGCGGTCTGAACTACAGGAGCTCGGTCCAACTCTAAACTCCCAATCCTATGCATGAGAGCAGCCAATTTCGCCTCAGACGCGATAGTTGACTCAACTTGATATGATCCAGCCTGACCAGAAGACCTGGCGGCTGGTGGCTCTCTCATGGTGTCTCACTCAAAGGTACATTCAAACATTAACTCAAAAGTGTCCAATGTCTCATTGATGGGTTTCATTTGGAAATCACCTTGACACATCGACTCCAACAATGTGCGGGTGTTGTAGGTGAGGCCCTCATAAGCAATTTGGCACAACTGGCATAGCTCAAGTCCATGATGAGGGCACTGCTGGAGAAGGTCCTTGAATCTCTCAAAGAAAGCATGAAAATATTCGATCTCAGTCTGATACATTTGATGTATCTGGTGCCGTATCTGTTGAGTTTTCCTTTGAGGGAAAAATATCTTCAAAAATACGGTCACAAAGTCATCCCAAGACCGAATAGAGCTCGCCGGGAGGCTGTACATCAATTTCTTCGCGTTATCCTTCAATGAGAAAGAAATCATCCTCAACCGGATTGAATCCTCATCAAGTTGTTGAAGCTTTAACATGGAGCATACTTCCTCGAATTCACGTAAAAAAATATACGGATCCTCCTTATTGGGAGTGATGGTAGGAAGCATGCTCACATATTGAGGTTTTAGCTCATAGTTGTTCCCGCGAGCTGGGGGAAGAACTATGCAAGAAGGTTGTGTGCCGAACAGGATGGGTCCGCTCCCATAAAGTCATCGGTCTATCCTGTCGAGCTAAAGGTGGTGGTGCACCAAGAACTCGATCCTGACCGAATCCCTCTTCCTCTCAAGTCAGAGGAGGAGGAGAAGGAGGTCTACGTGGTGGTGGTAGCGGACCGAGGTAATCCATGTATGGACCCCGGTATCCCCCGTCACCACGAGAAGACTCGGCCTCCCGCTCCAAAGGAGCACGAGGCGGAGATGGCCGATCACCAAGACCATCCATCTCAGAAAAATGCACTCTCTCAAGTCGAGCGCTCTCACCAGAACGAGCCCAACCTCGCTTAAAATGCTCAACTTGACTCCAAAAAACACACAACAGAAGGTGTACTCAGAGGAGGAGACTACTCGTAGAAAATAGAAGAGGAGAGGACTCAGATGAGGAAGGAAGAATCCTAGAGCTAGCGTGGGTAGTGGGTGAAGGTAGAAGCCTAATCTAGCAAGCACGGCTCAAACATTGTAAGGCAATGGGTCCTTACGCTAGACGACGCCTAACTTCGAGGTCACTAGCCTCGACACGCCTCACCTCCCTACAACGAAGACCACAATGCCTAGCAAGTGATACCAGATCCGGAGATCCAATACCTCCTACTATCGACAAGGTAGGCAACGCCGATCAGGCCATGACGGTCTCAACTAGATTACTCTCCTAGTGCGTCCGAAATCATTAGGGCCAATGCCTACTTGCTTTTAGAATTAAGGCTTTTATTAAGAGTGATTTTTGGGGTCAAGGAAAGGGTGATGAAATCCCCCACCTTATCTTTTATGGGACAGCCCCTCCTTAGTAGCGTTTTGATCCTAGATCTAGCAATCAACTCTCCAATCAAACGCTCAACTCACTCTTGTCCCGATGCAATTCCTACTAACTAATGCATGGTCATACAAAAATGCATGAATGAGTGTAGGAAATGTGTACCTCACGCCAGCTCTCAACAACTGAAAATAAAGCTAAAATAAAAGACAACTACGTGCCTAAGTCAAGTATATGACGCATGACCTAAACATGTAAGAATGTCTAATCTTTTGCTTTGGATTTTAATGGCCAAGTTGATTAATGGGGGTGTGATTAATGATCTGGGAGCAAACTACAATTCACAGCATGCAAGATTGCACTCCCAGACAACTACACTGAAGACAAGAACAAGCAGAACAAAATTGAGAGCAAATGAAGCTCACCAGGCCGCCAATTGGCGGTCTTTGTTGAAGATTTTGTGCTCCAATTCCTCCAGTAGCCTCCCCTTGATCCTCAGAATCCCTGAAACAAACAAAAACAAAAAACAAAAAATTAAAACCACTCGAATCGTCCAAATCAAAGTCTGGACAGAGCACCTCCCTGGCAACGTCGCCAAAAACTTGATTGATAGGTTTTAATTAACCGTAAGTGCACGGTCACGTTGAAGCGGTGGCAAATACGGGTCGATCCACAGGGAGGTGTGTCGACTATGGTTTGTTCAAAGGCGAGTGGGAAAGAAAAGGGAAATGATTGATTAAACTACACTACACTAAACTAGTAAACAACAAAGAAGGAAACGAAAGTATAAAACAAATTAAAACTAAGCTAAGCAACTAATAACAGAAGATAGGACTCAGGAATGGAAAACCCCTAAGGGGTGGAGTGTGTGTGTGCACACGAAATAAGTGTGGTGAATGTGTACAAGAAGCTCAAGTGTAGTTAGTGTTTGTTAATGCATAAGAAGTACCTAATGGCAAGACCTATCATTTAAAACACTAACCTAGGTGATTAATATGAGCATGACAAGTTTGTTATTAAGAACATAAACAAGCATGGAATGTACCTAACATTGTGGCAGAAACCATCAAGTAAAAGTTCTTATTAATTCAAGCAAGTGTACTAACATCTCTCACAAACAATAATGTCTAGCATTCATACCATCCACATAACATGTACACACATCTACTCCACCCCCAGAGGGAATGGAACTACTCACTCATATTTAAACTAACATTTATACTAAGGAAAGAAAACATGCTTAAACTAATTATAAGAAAACTAAACAACAAGTTTAACTAAAAGAACATAAAACTAAAGAAACATGCAAGACATAAGAAATGAAATTAAACTAAGACAGAAACAACATAACCAAAAGGAAACATCTATTATTACTCACTCAATTACAAGTAGCCTCTCTCCACCAGGGCTTGTGCTTCAAGGCTTGAACTCCTAGTAGAGAGGATGGCCACCAAGAGAGAGATGGGGTACAAGAGAGGAGGGAGAGTTCAATTTATAGCCATAGAAAAAGGTAATCCGGGACAATCCCCTGGTATGAGACTAAACGAATACCAAAAATAGATTAAACACACTCTAATACACGCTCCACAGAAATCTTATCGGACTCGGGCCAACCCGGACCGCCAATGAGCGGTCCACAGGGTTTGGATCTGTCTGGGTTTTCTTCTGGGCTTTTCTGGATGGATTTGTTGGTCTTTGATGCATCTACCTTGCTTGCTGGAGCTCTGACCCGAATAGAATTGCCAAAATACTCGCCATGATGGTGTAGAGTATTCTTGTTTGCTCATTGGTCCTTCTATCTTACATTCAGGTCCTACGATCTTGCATCTTAGTTCTCGAGTCTCTCAACTCAGTCATTTTTCCTTCTTTTAGGTCCTTTGATGCCTCTTCTGTTCAAACCTATTTATTTCTGAAATTCAAACATAAAGCTTGTTACATAGCATTGTTTAGCATAGGCCTTTAGGCTTCTACACTACTGTTGTCGCAAAGAATGAGGGTTAATAATACAGATGAGCAACATGTTAATTATCCTTGATTTCCACAATCTTAGCCACTATGGGCACAAATAATGTACATGAATATGGTTGTTCGTGGGGCGGGTTTGACCGGTCAACCAGTCCCGCCCCGTGTGGGACGGGTTTCGGTTGATGGAACCCGCCCCGCTAACCCGTCAAACCCTCCAAACTATAATTAAATATATAAATATACATTATAAATATATTATTTAAATGTTTAAAATTGTAATTATAATAAAATAAGGGAATTATTATTCATTGCCGGAAAACTACTTAAATCGTCCCAACAATTACCATTTTGCCCTTCACAATTCATTAAATACATATTTCGTCCCGTCTCTTAAAATAAAGTTTCTGCCTACGTTTTCCTCATTTTCCCAGTACAAACACCACGAAAATGTCTGGCGAACCGCCTGGATTCAGTGAAATAAGCCCAGTAGAAGAAAAAAAATTGGGTCGGACGTCTGGGTAAACCCCCCCATGAGGAGGCGTCTTAGCCAGATACCTCCCCCATGGTGGGGGCGTCTTAACCAGACGCCACCCCCAAGGGGCGAGCATTTTACCCAGACGCCTCCCCCATGAAGACAGACGCCTCACCGATGGGTGGCCTGTCTAAGACGTTTGTCCCAAAGAAATTAAAAAAAATCTTAAAATTATACTTTGTGTTATCTCAAATTAGTTGAGGTTCCGTTGCAATATTTCGGTGGTGACGGGTCCGATTACAATGGTTTTTTTTTGCAAGTGATTTAGATTCAAAATTTTCCAGATCCACCAATTTCAAAATTTAAATTTCCGGTGGTAAAACTTCCCGACTTACAAATACCAACTCCACATGTCATTCGAGGGTCTCGCTTGTGGGATATGGAAATTTTGGATCTGGAATTTTTTGAATCTTTATCACTTGCAAAAACTCGTTGTAATCCAACCCGTATAATTAACCACGGACGCAGGATCTGGTGAGTTGGTGAGGTGGTGAGGTCTCGGACGGTCGACCATTTACTTCTCGGTCTACCGAACATGTTCCATCCGGATGACCGAGTTTCCATCGGTGCACCGTGATCGTAGAGACAGTAAGTTTTTGATCTTCCTGGAATCCTTGGGTCGGTTTACCGACCTCTACCCGGTCCTCCGATTATTAACTAATTTAACTAATTATTAACTTAATAATCAATTTATTTAGCAATTATCACAATTTATAATCAATTTAAAAAATCAAAAAAAACAAGTGCGTCTGATTGAGCCACCTCCCCCATCGGGGGAGCGACTCCTTCAGACGTTGCTCCCTACGGGTGGGCGTTCGAGGGAGCCGCCCGACCCAAGGCGGCATCTCCCGCGAGTGCCCGCCCATTGGGTTGGGTGTTTCCCTCGAACGCCCGACCCAATTTTTTTTAAATTAAAAAAACTAAATAAGACATTTACCAGATTCGAGTAGTCTGGGGTGTCCGCTGGCCTTTTCCTGGCCTCCGAGACATTCTTTCTGATGAATATGAGAGTAATATGAAGAGAGAGTGGTGTTAGGAGTAGGGGTGAGCAAAATTCGGTCCGGTCCGGGCACCCAGACCGAACCGAATTTTTCGGTCCGGACCGAACTGGACCGATTTTTTTCGGTCCGGTCTTCGGTCCACAAAATTTTGGAAATTCGGTCTTCGGTCCGGACCGGACCAAAAATTTAAGGGGAAAATCCGGGTTTTGGACCGACCCGGACCGGACCGAACCTATTCGGTCCGGTCATCGGTCCGGACTTCCCGAAAATTCGGGTTTCGGTCCGGTTCGGTCCGGTCCGGTCCTGGACCGAAGCTCACCCCTAGTTAGGAGAGTGAAATGAAGAGTTATATAAGTAGAATGGGTAGAATGGTAAAATGGTAATTCGCACGTGCGATTTAAGTAGTTTTTAGCCGATGAATAGCAGTTCAGTAAAATAAAGGTGTTTATCTTTATTCTTTTATTAACTAAGTCTCTTTTAGTCTTTTACATTTTTACATCTTGTCTTTACATGTTTGATTTTGTATGCTTTTTACAAGTTTTGAATTTTAATTTCATTTCATACAGATTATAGGTCCAAATTAAATTATATAAAAATCAACTTGTTTAACCTATGAAACCCGCCCCCGCCACGCGAAACCCACCCTTAAGTGGGGCAGATAGCGGTTAGAAAACAATTAACCCATCCCGCCACGTTTGCACCACTATACATGAAAATTAGTACAACTTGTCGGTTATGTCTTAAAATTATTCTACCCTACCGCAACTATCCATTAGAGAACCACGATGCTAAAATTATTTTAGCGTGATCATATTTGTTGAAAATACTTTGCTCACTATGTTAGAGTACCCCCATTTGTCGTTGTAGTACTACAAGCACTGATATGTTTCTCAGTCTTCAAATTGCCAAATTTATTAGACTTGCTACTTCAAAGATGTTGAATTTGACACATTGTATTGAAGATTGGACCTCTTCAACAAAGGTGGGGTAGTTCATTAGTCTTGATTAGACCTGGGTACCGGGCCGGACCAGGGGTGACACGACATTGTTCCAACGACTCTAAGAGTCGTTGGATACTAATTGTTTTTTTTTAACATTTACTAAACTATCCCACCTACACTCTATACAAACCCCCCCAATCTCTCTCATTTTCTTCACACAAATCTCTCCAAATCTCTCAAAATTTCTAAATATTCTCTAATCTTTCTTTAATTGCTCTGATTTTGGTGGAGACGGGAGTCGAGTTTAAGCTAAAACGTGAGGCCTAAAGCTACAAGCATACCACTGACTGCCAATTTCGTGACTCCTCCACTCTTCATTTCCTAGGCTTTTCTCATGTATTTTTTACTAGCTAATTTTAGTTAATCAATCACCATCATTACTTTCTCATTTATGAAAAAAATTAGTTTTTCTTTGCCTATTTAGTAAGTTTCACGGCTTTATATCTGATTTAGAAAATAATGATAACCCACCACCTCCCCCTCATGTTAATCCACCTAAACCTAAGGGTAGAGTACTAGAAAAAAACATCTTCTATATGGAATGATTTTGAGAAGGACAAGATGAAGATGGTAACTCAACCGTTATTTGTAAACATTGTCATCACATATATTCGGTAAGTCAAGTGGAGAACCGGTCATCTATGTAGACATATATTTGTATGTAAAGTTAGGAATAATCCTGAACGGTAGTAGGTTCACGTCAATTGATTTTAGACACAGCTAGTGAAACTTTAAATTTGAAAAGATATTTTCTAATTAAAGGTAGAGTAATAATTGCTGATTTAATAATTAGAGATGAACTATCATTAACACATGTGATTCTAAAGGCCTTAAGAAAGCAATTCTCTACCATAATCGGCAATTTAAACCATTTCTAGAAGAACACTTAAAAATATTGCATTTGATAAATTCGGTAAAAAAAGAAATCGTGATTAGTTATTTTTCTTCAATGAACAATAAGGTAGCCTTAATTACTGATGTTTGGACCGGTTCATATAATTATCCTTACAGTTGCATAACTGCTCAATATCTAGATGATTCACGGTGTTTAAATAAAAAAACTCATTTTTTATTATCTATTTTGCATCCACACACTACCAATGTTCTATTTGATCACATTAAAGGAGTTATCTTAGCTAATAATCTTGAAAATAAAGTTTGTGCAATTGCATTTGATAATACTACTAATAATAGTTCATTAATACAAATGCTTATTAATTATTGTCAACCACCTATAGATGATTTACTCTTTCATATTAGATGTGTTTTTCATACTTCAACTTGGTAGTACAAGATCGAATTAGCATAATTAAACCTTACTTAGAAAATGTTAGGAATCCAATTGCTTATGTAGGTTGTAGTAGTACATTTAGATATCAGAAATTTATATAATTTTGTGCAAATAATGAAATTAATTCTATGAAGCTTAAATTAGATGCCCCATGTAGATGAAATTCTATATATGAAATGTTAAAATGTTGTCTTACTTCTTGCAATTTCAATCTTTTACAATGAAAAACAAAATGAGTGCATGTTAATCGATTTAGATTGGAAAAATTGTAAAATTATGCATGATTTTTTAAAATATTTTTCACCTTCACTACTAGATTAAGTGGACAATATTACCCCACATCTAACGTAATTATCTACGAATTACTTCCAATTACTAAAGTATTTACAAAATATATGCAAAATGCTGGTTTTGTTGAAATTTTAACTATAATGGAGGCTAAGTTTAATAAATATTGGAATTATCATGCATTTAGTTTTTATTTAGCTTTTATTATGGAATTAGTTTTTGTTTATCCTAGATTTGAGATTACTGGTTTACAAATTTTCTTAGAATGAATTTTTGAAAATATGAGTCATGAAATTTACCAAAATCATATAGATACGTGTAAGTATTTGTTAATCAAATATTTTGAAGAATATAAAATACTATATAATGTAAATCAAAATAGTTCAAATGTTTTAGTTCATCATCACGACCACCTCCAACTGAAATGGATTCAGATGAAGACGGCTCCCAATGGAATTAGTTATGTCAAAAAACGCAAAATTAGTACAAACTAACACAAAAAATGAATTAAATAGATATTTAAACACTGAAGTTTACTTAAGTACAACTGAGTTAAAATCTTTTGATGTTTTAGGGTGGTGGAGTGATTCACATCATATCATGCATGTATTTGTGTCATATAACTTTTATTTTTAGCCTAAGCAATGCTACGTAACGAGTTTCATGTTTATGTTTCAGAAATAAACATGTTTGAGAATAAGATACTCAAAAAAAACTTAAAAGCAAGAAAAAAGACTAAGTTGCAAGACTTATGGACTTAGATACAAGAGAGAAGGACCCGTATGTAAATCCAAAATGACCAATTAGCAAAATCAAGCACTCCACACCATCATGATGAGTATTTTGACAATTGATTGATGTCGCAACTCACACAACCGATTAGGGTGCACTCCAGGAGAAGAAATGAAGCTACAAAGAAGTCATAAGAAACTGGGCCGGATCCAAGAGAAACAGACCACCAATTGGCGGTCCATTTGGCTCCAGATCCGACCTGTTTTCTATCGGATGTGTATTAAGGTGTTTTATGCTATATTTGGTATGTGTTTAGTCCCATACCGGGGGATTGTTCCAGGTTACCTTTTTCTATGGCTATAAATAGAAATCTTCTTCCTCCTTTGTAATCAATCTCCTCTATTGGTGGTCATCCTCTCTACTAGGAGTAAAGCCTTGGAGCAAAACGTTGGTTGAGAGAGGCTACTTGTAATGTGAGTGAGTAATAAAAGATGTTTTGTTAGTTTCTTCATATTGTCTTTTTTCAATTCTTGCATGCTTAGTTAACTTTGTTTTAATCTTCATAGAATTAATTAGCATGTTTTCTTTTCTTAATATGCATGTTAGTCTAATAATGTGTGAGTAGTTTCATCCCCATTTTGGGGGTGGAGTTGATGTTTATACATGTCATGTAGAATGAAATGAATGTTATATATTGTTTTATGTAAGAAATGTGAGTATGCTTGTATGAATTAAAGAGAATGCTTAACTTGATGGTTTCTGCCATAATTTTTAGGTACATTCCATGCTCGTTTAGGTTCTTAATAACAAACTTGTTCATGCTAATATTAATCACATAGGGTAGTGCTTTGGATAATAGGTATTGTCATAAGGTACTTCTTATGCATAGCAACACTACCTACACTTGTGCTCTATTGAATGCATTGATCACCACTTATGTCATGTGTACACACACTCCACTGCTTAGGGGTTTTTCATTCCTGATTTCAAGCTTGCTTCTGTTAGTCACTTAGTTTAGTTTTATTTTGTCTCGTGCTTTCATCTTCGTTGTTTGTTTCGTGCTAGTTTAGCGTAGTTTAGTTTAGTGTAATCAATTATTTCTCCTTTTTCCCACTCGATTTATGAAAAACCAAAGTTGACACACCTCCTCGTGGACACAACCCGTATTTAAACGATCAATCATGGAGCAAGAACTCAGGTAGGTTTCCACTAGTCTCCTTGATGGCGTCGAAGGCTACTTTTAGTGCAGGTAAAAGGGTTTTGTCTGACAAGAGGCGAAGTTTGTTCGACAAGTTAATTGAGATGAGTGTACGCCTGAAGTATTGGATCAACGTTGCAGACAGAATGCAAAACATGAATATGAACGACAGCAACGACGATAAAGATTGAAGACGATTTAGTTATTTAGCTAAATCATTATTTTAAAGGAGTATTTTTTTCCAAATATCCATTAGGGTTTTTTCATTATCTTTAAGTTTAGTTAGCCTCTAGGTTTTTTTATATTTAACCAATATATTGTTTCTCGAATTATGTCAACAATAATCAATAAATAAATTGATTGTTTTGGGGAAAAATAAATTGTGTTTTTTTAATTCAACTGTGATTGTATATTTACTTGAAATTAAGAAAATTTAAAATCAAAACTCGACCCGACCCAACGAAGGAAAACCCAACCCAACACCCATGGATCCGGCACAACTCTCTAAACCGTGATGGGTCAAAGACTTCAGTCGTTGTATTGTGCCGTCACAACACGACTCAATGGCTGCGGCACTACGAGGCACGGTCTGGTACCCAGGTCCAGTCTTGATGCTCAAACGCTCGAAATAATTTACACTATTAATTACAACAGACTTGGGTATTTGTTTTTTATATCTTATTTGATTCGTTAATCACGATGAGTACCTTAAGACCATGAATAACCATGTCCGGGCTACCCCACCCGCCTACTCTCTCTCTCTCTCTGCCACGTCAGATTCTCTCTCTGCCACTTCAGCTCACCCAACCCACCCAAAAAAACCATTAACCACACCCAGGCTACCATCATCCACCCTACATTCTCTCCCATCCACATCATTTTGAGATCAATCCTGGGTAAATAAAAAAATCACAAAAAATTCTACAAAATCAAAACAAATAAAAAACTTATTTCAGAAGAAAAAAATCTAGGAAAACAATTTAAAACGAATTTAAAATGAATTTATAAACATTTTCAACAAATACCAAAAAATAAAAATTCTGGCCAATGGGGGGGGACACGTGCCCACCACCCAACAGGGCGCTCGGGCGTCCATTCGGGAGCTTCGGTGCCCGAATGGACGCCCGGGTGGAGGAGGGCGCACGGGCGCCCAACCCGTTAACACTGCCCTAAACACAGAAAACACTAAAATATAATAATTTGCAATCATGTAAGTTTGGAATCGTATTCAAAAAAAGAATTTGTGAATCATGTCATTGATCTTTTTGAAATACATCGGGATTAACCATTATGATATCTAAGATTACCCACCCATCGGGATTAGCCATTATGATATCTAAGATTACCCACCCATGAACAATTAAAATACCCATTATGTCAGTTGGGAATCTTGTAATTGAGTTTTTAGAATACATTGAAATTACTAGTTTACCCACACTACATATTTAAAATGGAAAATGATGAACACACGCAGTGCGTCCCAAACGCATCCCACGTTGTCAATCCATTCAGCAGTCCAGTCAGCAAAAATCATTTATTTTCGCGTATGCTAAACTATGCAATCATTGGTTTTCACCATATATATCCTCAAAACCTTCCATTATTCCCCAAACCTCAATGTAGAGGTTGGTGAGGACGTTGCAGTGAAGTTGGTTGGGAGAAAAGGAGGAAGTGGTCGGTGTTGGAGCTCGTCCCGGGGTCGAGGACTATGTTAGATCTCACGATCTTAGGAAGTGGTCGGCGATGAGGAGGAAGTGTGCTTCTTTGTAACTGATTTGTGTTTTTTATGCGGTATTTTTGAGGGAAAGTTTGGTTTTTTGTGATTGATTTGATGTTTTTTGGTTTTGTTCTGTGATAGATTGGTCTTGGTTTTTTGGAAAGGTGGTTCTTTGTATCTGATTTGGGTTTCATGTGTGGCGATTTTGGGGAAACGTTTTGTTCATAGTGGTTGATTTGAAGTTTTTGGTTTTGTTCTGTGATGGATCGATCTTGGTTTTTTGGTGTTATTTTGGGAAGTTTATTTCTTTGTAGCTTTTGATCTTTGTAGTTTTTTTGGTTTTTTGTGTGGTGTTCTTGGGGAACGTTTGGTTCTTTGTAGCTGATTTAAGGTGTTGTGGTGATGGAAATTTTGTTTGGGTTGTTGGTGTTTGTCTTAAATGTTTGGTTCTTTTTATTTTATTTTTGTTTGTGGTGTTCTTGTCTAAAGTTGGTTTGTCTTTAATATTAGTTTTTTGGGGGGTTCTAATTTGTTTTCATGGAAATGGGTTTGATTTCGTGTTCTTGTTTGCTAATTTTAACTTAGGTTGTTGTTGGTTTTGGTCTTTTAGTGAGAATTTCTTTCCTTCGTTTGTTTTTTTTTCCTTTTTTGTTGAAAATGTGCTTCTTGTTTTGGGCTTAGCGGATCCATTTTCTTAAAAAAGACAAACACACACCTTAAAAAGGATAGACCGGTAGGTTAAAATGAACAAACTCATATTTTAAAATGGACACAAACTCACTTTAAAAAGAAACACACCAGTAAGTTAAAATGGACAAAACCATATCTTTAAAAGGGCGAACTCAAACTTTAAAATGGACAGAGCAGTAGGTTAAAATGGACAAACTCATATCTTAAAAATGACAAACTCACACCTTAAAAAGGATACACCAGTAGGTTAAAATAGACAAACTCATATCTTAAAAATGGCAAACCCAAACCTTAAAATGGACACGACAGTATGTTAAAATGGACAAACTCATATATTAAAAAGGGCAAATTAACACCTCAAAAAGGACACACCAATAGGCTAAAATGGACAAACTCATATATTAAAAAGGACAAATCCACACCTCAAAAAGGACACACCAATAGGATAAAATGGACAAACTCATATATTAAAAAGAGCAAACTCAAACCTTAAAAAAGACAGACCAGTAAGTTAAATGGACAAACTCATATCTTAAAAATGACAAATCCACACCTTAAGAAGGACACACCAATATGTTAAAATGGACAAACTAATATCTTAAAAAGGACAAACTCAAACTTTAAAACGGACAGACCATTAGGTTAAAATGGACAAACTTATTTATTAAAAAGGACAAATCCACACCTTAAAAAGGACATACGAGTAGGTTAAAATAGACAAACTCATATCTTAAAAAGGGTAAACTCGTATCTTAAAATGGACACAACAGTAGGTTAAAATGCATAAACTCATATTTTAAAAAGAGCAAACTCACACCTTAAAATAGACAAACTAGTATGTTAAAATAAACAAACTCATATTTTAAAAGGGCACACGCAATGCTTTTCATTTTACCTTTGTATCCGAAGATTGCAATGGAAAACAAAAGGTTGCATTGGGAAACAAAAGTTGCATGGGAAAACCAAATGTTACGTTGAGAATGTAATGTTGAATGTGGAAAGTTAAAGTTGAACATGACCCAAAATAAACATATTATTTAATTAATTTCAGAAAGTAAAAGACATTTGAATTTTACTGACTATACTGTTGATTGTATTGACCACGTCAGGTGCGTCCGGGATACCAACGTCCATATATAACAACCCATTATAAATACCCCTTGTGTCAAAATTCAGGAATTTCGCTAGAAATACCCACATCAATGGATGGGAATACTCAAGAACGATCCTATCGTTATCATGACCAACTAATAGTCTTCTAGAGTCTCCCCACGGAGGTTACCTACGTCGACCCTTAGATCGGTTCATTAACGATGGGACGATGGAGATGACACTTCAATATGGAAGGTTAGGGTTGAAGGCAAGGTTATGGTTAGAGTTTAGATATTTTGGGTTCGAACTTTGAAGAGAAGACACAAAATCAGGGAGAGATGAAACATTGTGTGTTAGATCCCTAACCCATGCTTAGGCTAATCCCGGGTTTAGTGGGGGATTAGCATGGGGAAGGAGGACGTGCACAGTGGGTGCATGGGGAAGAGAAGGTGTAGGGTGATGGTGTAGGGGAGGTGAGGTGATGGTGGTTTTGGGTTTTGGGTTAAAAGCAAATCTCTATCTCCCTCACACTTGCTATCTCTCACTCTCTCTCCCTTTCCTTTTTCCGGCGACCAAGCAGAGGAGGAGGCTGAGGCTCGTACGGCGTGAGACGTGTGCCGATCGTGCGAGGAGGTGGTCGTGCAAGGTGGTGTGGAAACGGCGTGCGCGAGCGGTGCTCCGGCGTAGTTCGTCGTTCTCTTGAGGTATGTCGCTCCTTAGTGTGTTTTTGTTGTGAATCCTCGTGGGAGGGTTGTGTTGTCGGTCGGGGGAGGTCGGAGACCTCTCCGACAAAGAGTTTTGGTGAAAACCTAGGCTGGCGCGAGGTTGAAGACGACCAACGGTCGACCAGGCCCTTCGGGCGGTCGACCGAATATAGTCTATTTTATCTGTCTGTTGTGTTTCGGTCGACCGGTTCCTTGGGTTCGGTCGACCGGAACTTAAGTGTACTGGATATGTTGCATGTTTGCGGTCGACCATTATATGACGTAGAAATAATAGGATGACCCTGTTGGTTTTCGGTCAACCGAGACCCCTGAGTCGGTCGACCGATAGTTTTGAATTTGATGTTGACCAGACTCCGGATTTTGACCTTGTTTCGGTCGACCGGTTTAGACCATCGGTAGATTGTTAGGACTTATGTTTTGCGCAAATAGTTCGACCATTGCAGACGATTCGGTCGACCGATTCCCTTGTGGAAGCGGTCGACCGAGTTGTCACTTTCGGTCGACCAATTCCCTTCTGGAAGCGGTCGACCAATTGTCACTTTCGGTCGACCGATTCCCTTGAGGAAAACGGTCAACCGAGTTATCTCTTTCGGTCGACCGTTTTGCACAGGACAGAATTCTTGGTTCCGCTTAGGATGCCAACTCTGTCCACGGAAACCCGTGTCCTCGCCTTGTGCGTGAGCCGAGAGGTGACGGTGGGCGCGTTACGCGTGCCTGCCCAGGGACCGCCATGTGGAAGAGTGTGGGCGTTCGGGACGCGTCACCTCCATGTATGGATCGTGACTAATATGTTGGTTTGATTGGACTCATTGTAGTATAGTAGGCCTGAGGGATCGCGGATCCCAATGTATGATGATTGTGCGGGCACGCAACTGTCATTGGGTGAGGTGACTACCGGCCTGAGGGGCTTCGGAGGTCACTGCCCTGCTTTTATAGCGGCGCGGTTGGTGTTTGCGGCTCGTGGAGCCTGATGACCTGGCAGACTTCGGTCTGGACCCGTCCGATGTTGTGCCGGACGTATTGATGGACCACCGATGTTGTTCCGGTGATGCCGCCAATGCTGTTCCGGCGATGATGATTGATGGAGCGATGTTGTTCCGGCTATGTTCCTCAGATGGCCATCTATTGAGATGATGATTGATAGACCGACCGAGCGACGGCTCCGTTGGTGTGGTTTCGACCACGAAGTTACAGATCTGTTTCTTATGGCACGGATCTGGTGGATGCTCCCTGCCGAACCCCATGATTAGTCTTGCCGCGTGTGGGGAGTATCACGTCTTGTTCCGTTAGACTGTATGTGCCTACGGTAGGTCTCCTCGGGAGACCCGATGATGATTGTCGGACTGATGTCCCATGTTACCCTTCGGGGGAACTGTTTTCCTTACTGTCGATGACATGACATGCTACTAGTATGATAGGTTCATTTGTACTACTGCATGCATATAGGTGAGCTTGGCATACGGGGTTTCCTTATGGAAACTCAGCCATTGTTGTTGCATCTTTTTCAGGACCACAGTAGGTCTAGTTGGTTGGTGATCAGCAGGCGCGCGCATCTTGGGATCGGATCCTCTATTCTGACCACTGAGGTCGACATGATTACGTTTATCTTCTTTTGTTGTTTTGTTGTAATCATGTATCGTTTTTGACAAACTCTGATGTAAACTGGTGCACCGCTTTTATGTGTTTATGAGAAGTAACAGTCCCGTCTTTGATGCTTTGATAAATAATTTTTAAATTTCCGCTGTTTCAGGATGTTACAATTTGGTAACAGAGCGGTCGATTCCTATGCGGTTCCCAATGAAATCACCCTTGTAGTAATAGGACGCATGCATTTTATCTTTTAGCATGCATTCATGGTTGAGGTTTGTGATTGTTTCTTCTGTCAGATGGCTCCTAGACGTGTGCGGAGTTCCCCGCGTGATCGCGATCCCAGCGACGCCTCTGAGGGCGCCAACTGGGACAGGTTGGGCGAGTTTCTGGAGCGTCAGGCAGCTCAGAATGTGCAGGGCGGGGTGGGCACTAAGCATGATCGGTTTATGCGTCAGCACCCGCCGAGTTTTGATTGCAGGAGTGCTCCAGAGGTAGCAGAGGACTGGATCTTCAGGATGGAGAAGATCTTTGAGTGATTGGAGTTGCACCTGAGAGGAGGGTGGATCTGGCCACTGATTGATCGTTTTATTTAAACCGCAAGTGCACGGCCGCGTTGAAGCGGTGGCAAATATGGGTCGTCCACTCGGAGGTGTGTCAACGATTGGTTTGTTCGAAGGCGAGAGGTAAAAAGAATGAGGGAAAGGTTGGATACACTAAACTACACTAAGATGCAAAAAGGAAATGGAAGAAAAGCAAGAAAACTAAACCCCAAAGGGGGTAGAGAAATAATGTGAACATAAAGAAGTGTGTGTGTTCATCAAGCTCCTCACAACATGTAGTGCATGAAATCATAAAACTACATCCAACTTTGCCTCCACATGAATTAAGATAAGACTACATCATTAAAACATACAAGACAATAATTTGAATGAAGCTACATGAACTCAAGTATAAAGACTAGACCCTACTATGCCTCCACAAGAATTAAGATAAGACTACATCATTAAAACATACAAGACATTAGCTAAGGTAAAGGCAACAAGAGTACATACACTACAAATTGTGTTTCCAATATTAACTTCATCCATATCCTAACCTTATCATTCCCCATAGAATAGGTCCACTAATCAAAGCATAAGCTAAGCTTCATTCAAGAGCATTAGCATATCAAAGATAAGAGTGAAACCCCATTAGATGGTTATGGAAATCATATAAAGCTCAAGGGATAAAGATAACACACACTTAATACACTACATGATTATATCACATATTTCTCCACCCCCCAAATGGGGATGGAACTACTCACACATATTTAAACTAACTACTCTAATAAAATGAAGCATTATACTGAAATGAAACTATACTAATCAAGAAAGAAATATTAAAGAAGCATAAAACAAAACAAGCAACAAAGCAAACACAAAAAAGGAAATCAACTAAGCAAGAATTAACAAGCTAAAGAAAACATCTATTATTATCTCACTCAAATTACAAGCAGCTCTTCCTCCACCAGAGTTTTGCTTCAAGGCTTCACTCTTAGTAGGGAAGATGCCACCAAAGAGAGACATAGATACAATGGGAGGTGAAAAGTTCTATTTATAAGCATGGAAAAAGCTAATCATGGACAATCCCCCGATGTGGGACTAAACCAATACCAAAAATAGCTTAAACGAACATTAATACAAGTCCAGGGAAGTTTGGGCGGATCTGGCATGATCCAGACCGCCAATTGGCGGCCTATAAAGCCCAGATCCGTCTAGGTTTTCTGTTGGGCTTTGCTGGAAGTGTTTCTTGGTCTTGGATGCATCTACTTGGTCTGTTGGAGCTCCGACCCGAATCGAATTGCCAAAATACTCCCCATGATGGTGTGGAGTTTCCTGTTTTTCTCTTAGGTCCTTCGGTCTTACGATCAGGTCCTTCTCCATTGCATCTCAGTCCCTAGGTCTCACAATTAAGTCCTTTTTTCCTGCTTTTGGGTCCTTTCATGGCTCTTCTCTTCAAACCTCTTTATTCCTGAAAACTAAACATAAAACTCGTCACGTAGCATTGCTTAGGTGTAAGATAATGGATATAAGATACAAATATGAGCATGAAATGATGTCAATCAGCCACCTATGTGTTTGATGGAGAGGCGACCAACTGGTGGAGGTCTACGTCCACGGTTTTGTTTGAGGACCGTAAGGACGACAGCTGGGAGTAGTTTCTGGAGGTGTTTCATGAGCAGTATTTTCCCCAGCACGTCAGGGATCGGAAGAGGGAGGAGTTCATGTCGCTAGAGCAGAGGGAGATGACTCTGGCGAGCTACATCAGCAGGTTCAACGCCTTGGAGCGTTACTGCCCCAAGATTTGTATGACCCCAGAGCAGCGGGCGAGGAAGTTTGTGAAGGGACTGAGGCAGCCGCACCGATCACGTGTGATCAACAACATGTCGCAGAGCCTTGCAGATGCGGTGAAGCATGCTACCATCATCAAGCAGGACCAGAGGGAGTGTCTTCAGGAGGCGAGGAAGGCACTAGTGAGCACCGGTAGCCGAGCTGTTGGTCATGGTGCAAGGAACCCGGGCAAGAGGCCGAGGTTCGATGGAGGAGGGGCACGTCAGTCTGGAGCGTGCACGTTCTGTGGGAGGTTTCACCCAGGTCAAGAGTGCTTCGGGCGCACTGGAGCTTGCATTGGATGTGGGCAGTTGGGTCACTTCATTCGGGAGTGCCCGACTAGGCAGGGAGAGCCTAGCAGGAGGTCTGGACCACCAGTGGCAGGGAGAGGCGGAGGTAGCCGATCAGTCATTTCACCAAGTCAGGGCAGGAAGACCAGGCGAGTCTTCACTATTCAGGTTGAGGAGGCGAGGGCCTCCAACACCATCGTGGAAGGTACACTTTCTGTTTCTGGCTTAGTAGCGCGTATGTTGTTTGATTGTGGCGCCACTCACTCCTTCATTTTGGAGAAGTTTGCTGGCGAGTTGGGTCGGACCCCTGTGCTGCTGACTGATGTTTTGGAGGTCAGCACGCCCATGGGTGAGGTGGCACTGTGGGGAGCTTTTTCCCCGGCACCACAGTTGCTTCGGGAGACCATGATTTTCCGACAGATCTGGTCTTGTTACCGATGGAGGACTTCGACGTCATACTGGGGATGGACTGTCTGTCACAGTACGATGTGCGGGTCTTTTGCCGTGAGAAGAAGATCCTAATTCCGATGGAGGGCTTGCCGGATGTTTTGATCAGAGGTACGAGGAGCAGAGGGGTCGTCTGATTGTGTCTGCAGTTAAGGCACATAAGCTGATACAGCAAGGATGCAGAGCGTTTGTGGCCACGCTGGTTGTTCCTGATCCTGAGACGAAGAGGCTGGAGGATATAGAGGTTGTGCAGGAGTTCCCGGATGTGTTTCCAGTAGAGATTCCAGCATTACCGCCGCACCGAGAGATCGAGTTCGGCATTGAGTTGGTGGCGGGTACGACACCTCAGTCGAAGGCTCTGTATCGTATGGTACTTGCTGAGTTGACAGAGCTGAAGAAGCAGTTGCAGGAGCTAATGGAGTCCGGGTTTATCCGACCGAGTGTCTCGCCGTGGGGAGCGCCTGTGTTGTTCGTGAAGAAGAAGGATGGGTTGTTGCGGATGTGCATCGACTACAGGATGTTGAATAAGGTTACCGTTCGGAACCGGTACCCTTTGCCCAGGATTGATGACTTGTTTGATCAGTTATAGACGGCGAGAGTGTTCTCGAAGATCGATCTGCATTCGGATTATCACCAGTTGCGGATCAGGGAGGCAGATGTTCAGAAGACAACCTTCAGGACGCAGTATGGCCACTACGAGTTCTTGGTGATGCCATTTGGACTGACGAATGCACCTGCAACATTCATAGATCTGATGAATAAGACCTTTCAGCCGTACCTCGACAGATTTGTCGTTGTATTCGTGGACGACATCTTGGTATACTCGCCTGACAGAGAGCAGCATAGAGAGCACCTAAGGATTATGCTTGGCATCTTGAGGGATCAGCAGCTTTATGCCAAGTACACGAAATGTGAGTTTTGGTTGGATAAGGTGGCTTTTCTGGGGCATATTGTGTCAGCGTATGGGATTTCGGTGGATCCGGCGAAGGTCGAGGCAGTGACTCAGTGGAGAGCCCCGACGAGCGTGACGGAGATCAGGAGTTTTGTGGGTCTGGTAACGTATTATAGACGGTTTATTCAGGATTTCTCCAGACTTGCATCGCCGCTGACAGCGTTGACGCAGAAAGGCGTCAAGTTTGTTTGGTCCCAGAAGTGCGAGGACAACTTTCAGGAGCTGAAGAGGCGATTGACGACAACACCTATTCTGACTCCACCGAGTGGCAGTGGAGGTTATGTGATACACTGTTAGGATCTATGGCCCTCTAATCGATAGAAAAATGCGGAATTAAAAATACTAATCGGAGGATTAAGGAAGAGACAATTGCAAACCACAAATTCGTCGACACAGGAGTTTAGAGAGGTTCGGCACCCACACCCGGGTCCTAGTCCTCCTCGCAAGCCTCGCTCGATCCCCCGAGCCTCGCTTATGGTTCCACTAACCGATCTCCGTTCCGGGCCGAGACCAACGTCGTTTACAACACCGAGCCTCGCGAACAACCTCGCCTCACTCGTGTCTCCTCTCACAACCCGAGAGGGAGCTTCCTCGAAGCTTTTACAACTCTTTGATTCTTTGATATGGAAGTTGAATCACACTCTAACTAACACTCTATACTTGAGCACACTTGGATATGATATGGAATTGGATATGCAAGTGGTGAAGTTTAGGCTTGAGTGTTGTGGATTGAGAGCTTGAAGATGGAGAGGATTTGGCTTTGAGTATTGGATAGATAGGAAGTGTTCAAGATGTCCAAAGCAACCAAATGAGGTCCTATTTATAAGCCTTCAAGCTCATCTAGCCGTTTGGGAGTTGGTGGGGAATGGACCAATGAGAAAGCAAGATGTGACTTAAGCTCAGCCAGAAATCGAGACAGATTCGGTCGACCGTTATCCACACGGTAGTCCGAAACAATGGTCTGAACAAAGAACTCGGTTTACCGATTATGTATCGGATCACCGTTCACCAACCTCCAGTAGCTTTTATCTATTTAGCCCTAATTAAATTCGGTTCACCGAAGTCCATTCGGTTCACCGTTCCAAGGTGGACAGTAGAATTGATTGGGCTCTGATCTACTCAAGTTCGGTTGACCGTGTATACTTCGGTATACCGAAGTAGCGCGGGAATTGCGCTGACAAAGCGTGGGAGATTGGTTTACCGAAAACGGTCAAGTTAAATAGCCGTTGGTCTCCTAAAGCAATATGATTCGGTTGACCGAATGAAGTTCGGTGTACCGAATATGGATAAGTCAATTTGGCTTTAGGTCAAGATTTAAATACGACCGTTGGAGCAAAGTCCAAAACCGATCCAGGCTAATTCGGTCTACCGAAGGCTATTCGGTATACCGATGTGGTTATTCCAGGGAACACCTAAAGGATTCTACACGGTTGACCGCAAGGTGTTCGGTGGACCGAACTCTACAAGATTCGGTTTACCGAGTGGGGTTCGGTTAACCGTGGGGATACGGGACATAATCCTAATGTGCTCAAGTTTACATTAATCCTTAGGACTCAAATTATACTACATTACATATTGGTCCAAAGCTTGATTACATGTCTTGAGTCTTTATCTTCTTGTCCCCAAGCTCCTTAGCTTGATTCTTCATCAACCTATTAAGAATATCGCAAGTACACGAATATATATGCAATGCATGTATTCATGTTTGCTTACTTTGATTGTCTAGGTTGATTGATTAAATATAGATTAAGATTAGATTACTTAATCATCAAAACTAAATAAAGATTAAGGCTAAAAAGCCAACATACACAACGATGCGTCAGGGATTGGCTTGGGTTGTGTTCTGATGCGGCACGGGAAGGTGGTGGCGTACGCTTCGAGGCAGCTGAAGGTGCACGAGAAGAACTACCTTACTCACGATCTGGAGTTAGCAGCGGTAGTTCACGCGTTGAAGACCTGGCGGCACTATCTTTATGGCGAGCAGTTCAAGGTCTTCACAGATCATCAGAACCTGAAGGATTTGTTCTCGCAGAAGGAGCTGAATATGAGGCAGCGTAGATGGCTTTAGTTCATTAAGGACTACGACTTCACAATTTCCTTCATCCGGGGAAGGCAAATTCGGTTGCAGATGCGTTGAGCAGGAAGGTGGAGGTTTCAGTTGCAAGTCTGTGCATCCAGGAGTGGAGGCTACTCGAGGCATTGTCAGAGTGGAGACCGTTCACAGAGGGTTCAGAGGGAGCAGTGATTGTTGGGCTTCGGGTGGAGCCGCAGACTGTCTCACGGGTGGTGCAGGCCCAGCATGGGGATGATGAGTTAGCTGGTCTGCTACAGTTGGCTTCGAGAGCTGAGTCAGACTTCAGTGTAGGGGTTGATGGTGGTTTGAGGTTCAGGAGTCGGATCTGGGTGCCGAAGGTCGATGGGCTGAGAGATGACATCATGGAGGAGGCACACAGAGCTAGATACACCATTCACCCGGGGAGCACAAAGATGTATAAGGACCTGTAGCGGAACTTCTGGTGGAAGGGCATGAAGAGGGACATTGCAGAGTTTGTAGAGCGATGCTTGGTCTGTCAGCAGGTGAAGATTGAGCATCAGAGGCCAGCGGGACCGAGCTTCCTAAGTGGAAGTGGGAGCACGTGACGATGGATTTTGTCAGAGGGTTGCCGAAGACGAGGATATTCTACGACGCGATTTGGGTGATAGTCGATCAACTGACCAAGTCGGCGCATTTTTAGCGATCAGGACCATGTTGCCTTTGGAGGGTCTGGCTAAGTTGTACGTAGAGGAGATAATTAGGTTGCACGGAGTGCCAGTGAGCATCATCTCCGATCGAGATCCTCGTTTCACTTCCAGATTTTAGGGGAGCCTGCAGCAGGCTTTGGGGACGCGTCTGAGGTTCAGTACAACGTTCCATCCACAGACAGATGGTCAGTCAGAGAGGACGATTCAGACCTTGGAGGATATGCTGAGAGCATGCACGCTGGATTGGGCAGGACATTGGGACGAGCACTTGCCGCTGATAGAGTTCGCCTACAACAACAGCTACCATTCGAGTATTGGGATGGCACTGTACGAGGCGTTGTACGGGAGGCCATGCAGATCACCGGTATGCTGGAGTGACATAGGCGAGAGGCGGTTAGTGGGGCCAGAGATTGTGCAGATGTATGCGGAGAAGGTTGATGTGATCCGGAGGAGACTGGCCACAGCACAGAGCCGACAGAAGAGTTATGCTGATCGACACAGACGGGTGTTGAGTTTCGAGGTGGGCAACTATGTGTTTCTGAAGATTTCCCCAGCCCGAGGTGTGATGAGGTTTGGGAAGAAGGGGAAGATCAGTGCGAGGTACGTTGGGCCGTTTGAGATCCTCGACCGAGTTGGAGCGGTTGCCTACCGGATTGCGTTGCCACCGCAGTTTTCGGGTCTTCACAACGTCTTCCATGTATCGATGTTGAGGAAGTACGTTGCAGATCCAGCTCTCGTGATTGGGATAGCAGTGCCATAGATTCAGCAAGACATGTCCCTTGAGGAGAGACCGGTCGAGATTGTTGATCGCATGGAACATCAGCTCAGGAGGAGGACCATTCCGATGGTGAAGGTCAGGTGGCAGCATCACAGCGAGCGCGAGGCCACTTGGGAGATCGAGGAGGAGGTCAGAAGGTAGTATCCAGAGCTTTTCGGTGAGTAATTTGCTTTGATTTCGGGACGAAATCCTTTTAAGTTGGGTGAATTGTTAGATCCCTAACCCATGCTTAGGTTAATCCCGGGTTTAGTGGGGGATTAACATGGGGAAGGAGGACGTGCACAGTGGGTGCATGGGGAAGAGAAGGTGTAGGGTGATGGTGTAGGGGAGGTGAGGTGACGGTGGTTTTGGGTTTTAGGTTAAAAGCAAATCTCTCTCTCCCTCACACTTGCTATCTCTCACTCTCTCTCCCTTTCTTTTTTCCGGCGACCAAGCAGAGGAGGAGGCTGAGGCTCGTGCGGCGTGAGACGTGTGGCGATCGTGCGAGGAGGTGGTAGTGCGAGGTGGTGCGGAGACGGTGTGCGCGAGCGGTGCTCCGACGTAGTTCGTCGTTCTCTTGAGGTATGCCGCTCCTTAGTGTGTTTTTGTTGTTAACCCTCGTGGGAGGGTTGTGTTGGTCGGTCGGGGGAGGTCAGAGACCTCTCCGACGAAGAGTTTTGGTGAAAACCTCGGCTGGCGCGAGGTTGAAGACGACCAACGGTCGACCGAATATAGTGTATTTTGTCTGTCTGTTGTGTTTCAGTCGACCGGTTCCTTGGGTTCGGTCGACCGGAACTTAAGTATACTGGATATGTTGCATGTTTGCGGTCGACCGTTATATGACGTAGAAATAATAGGATGACCCTGTTAGTTTTCGGCCGACCGAGACCCCTGAGTCGGTCGACCGATAGTTTTGAATTTGTTGTTGACCAGACTCCGGATTTTGACCGGTTTTAAACCTTCGGTAGACCGTTAGGACTTATGTTTTGCGTAAATAGTTCGACCGTTGCAGACGCTTCGGTCGACCGATTGCCTTGTGGAAGCGGTCGACCGGTTGTCACTTTCGGTCGACCGATTCCCTTGAGGAAAACGGTCGACCGAGTTGTCTCTTTCGGTCGACCGTTTTGCACAGGACAGAATTCCTGGTTCCGCTTAAGATGCCAACTCTGTCCACGGAAATTCGTGTCCTCGCCTTGTGCGTGAGCCAGGAGGTGACGGTGGGCGCGTTACGCGTACCTGCCCAGGGACCGCCGTTGGGAAGAGTGTGGGCGTTCGGGACGCGTCACCTCCATGTATGGATCGTGACTAATATGATGGATTGATTGGACTCATTGTAGTATAGCAGGCCTGAGGGATCGCGGATCCCAATGTATGATGATTGTGCGATGACATGCTGCTAGTATGATATGTTCATTTGTACTACTGCATGCATATAGGTGAGCTTGGCATACGGGGTTTCCTTATGGAAACTCAGCCATTGTTGTTGCATCTTTTTCAGGACCACAGTAGGTCCAGTTGGGTGGTGATCAGCGGGCGCGCGCATCTTGGGATCAGATCCTCTATTCTGACCACTGAGGTCGACATGATTACGTTTATCTTCTTTTGTTGTAATCATGTATCGTTTTTGACAAACTCTGATGTAAACTGGTGCACCGCTTTTATGTTTTTATGAGAAGTAACAATCCCGTCTTTGATTATTGGTCCTTGATGCTTTGATAAATAATTTTTAAATTTCCACTGTTTCGAGATGTTACATTGTGTCAGTTGGATGAAAATGTTACGAATGAATAATTATTTTCTTTCTAGACATTTTTGTTTTTATCCTAAATTTTTCTAAAACTTCTTTTATATTAATAATATGATTACAATCGGAACGGAACAAAGCATTGGCATTAGTAAAACTTACGGATCAAAACTTCATTTTCAAATAAAGTTTTTTTCTCCAAAATGGACGTTATTACTAGCGTTGCAAACCAGATATTTTGACTTAGATATATAGTATATCCGAAGTCGAATTTGATTCCGAAATTAGTAGAACAATCCAAATTCGAATCCAAATCTTCGAAATTTTCGAATATTAATTGGTATTCGGATATTATCCAAAATTGAATATATATGTAATTAATTTTCGAAAATACTAATTTTCGAATCAAAATTTTTGAAAAATAATTTTCGAATACTAATGTGAGTATGTGTTTTTGTATCCGAATAAATCAAATTTGAAACACATTGTATCCAAATTCGTATCTGATTTCTACTTCCACCTGTAATTGGTACATTAAAAATTGGGTTTTTTGCTGCAGTACATATCAAAATGTTCAAAATTGGTCTAATACTCGTGGTTTCTCAAAAATTGTTTTGATACTTATCACGAGGATGTAAATTGTTTTAATGCAGTTCCATTAACGTGGGTCCCACTTCTGCCTGCTTCCGTTAACAGATTCCGTTACGACGCCGTTAATGAAATAATTAACAAATATATTAACCCGCTAATTAAGTAATATCGTTGTGGTACTCATCCCAACAATTAAAATTGGTATGCTACCCATCCTAAAAATTATAATTGGTATAATACTCATGAATTTTGAAAAAAATATCTTTTGTTAAAAAAGTGGTAAATCCAACTTGTTACATGTTCCAACAAATAACATCATAAATTTCGTTTAATCTTTATAATTTGTTATTTTCAAATTATAAATTGGATATTTTCAAATTATAAAGATTAAATGAAATTTATCATGTTATTTGTTGGAACATGGATTTACCACATTTTTAACAAAAGGTATTTTTTTCAAATTATAAATTGGATGTTTTCAAATTATAAAGTTAAATGAAATTTATCATGTTATTTGTTAGAACATGTAACAAGTTGGATTTACCACATTTTTAACAAAAGACATTTTTTTTCAAAATTTATGGGTATTATATCAATTATAATTTTTAGGATGGGTAGCATGTCAATTTTAATTGTTGGGATGTGTACCACAACAATATTACTTAATTAATGTGTTAATACATTTGTTAATTATTCTATTAACGGTGTCGTAATAGAATCTGTTAACAGCAACAACCAGAAATGAGACTCACATTAACGGAACCACATTAAAACAATTTACATCACAGTGATAGGTATCAAAATAAATTTTGAGAAACATAGTTATTAGGTCAATTTTGAACATTTTGATAGTAAAAAACTCATTAAAAATTAGAAGAAGAAAAAAACTGCCTGTGTCTGTGGACGGACAACTCCAAAAATTGCAAAACCATATCACAACCGTCGATCTACCCATGCAAACAATCAACGCTCCACACCCTTCCACCTCCCCACTCCCCATCTCCCTCGGCACCACGCCATGCCCACCCACCTATAAATCCACCAACCCACCCTCTCAATCACCAACCCGAACCCCAACAACCCCAAACCCGAGCATCGCCCTCGGACCCCTCGACCGGACCCATAAGCGCAACCACGGCCAAACGCCAAGCTTGGGGGTGGGGAAGCCACCTTCGGAGCCAACTCGCCAAAACGCCCGCCCCGCACGGGGGTAGAGGCGCTCTCCCTTCCGAAGGAGGCAGCCCTTCCGACCTCCTCTTCCTCGCCGGAGGCGGTCGCGGTCAGGGGCAGATTCGTCTTTTCTGACCTTTGTATAGTTGAGTAGGTTGTTAGAGATGCTGACGATTAAGAGGGTTCCGACGGTGGTGTCGAACTTCCAGGAAGAGGGGAGGGTTGAGGGGGGTGGGTGTGGAAGGAATTGTCTTGGAAAGTGCTGCTTGCCATGTGAGTTGGGTTTTTTCTGCTTTTTGATGGAATTTTTGTTTGTTTTTTGCTTTTTGGAAATTAGAAAGAGTAGTTTTTTGGTTGTTCATGTGGATGTCTTGTTATGGTTGAATTTTTAAAAACACAAAAAAGTAATTTAGATTACTTTGTGGTGATTTGTTGGGTTTGGTTATTTGACGTTGTTTGTCGTGGTTGATTTTTTGTTGGATTATATATATATATATATATAATTTGGTGTACAATTTTCATTTGCATGTTCCTGTTTTTTAATGGGTTTTGGTAGTAAGTAATCTCTGTTTGATTATTTGTTGGATTTTTTAGGTGATGTCTTGATAGTGGTTAAATTTTCGGAAACACACAAAAATTCAGATAACGTTGTGGTTATTTGATGTGTTTGGTTGCTTTTGATGTGTTTTTAGGTGAACGCTGTTGGTGGTGGTTGAATTTTTTTTCGAATTAAAAGAAAAAGGTTTGGGGTACAATTTTCATTTGCATGTTCTGGTTTTTTGGAGTCTTCGATAGTAAGTAATTTCTTTTTTGTTTTTCCGAAATGTTGGTTTTGAGCTAAAAATTATTTTTTTCTTTATTAGAAGTCTTCGATCAGTTTAGGGCTTATGTGTTTATTTTGTTGCTCTTGGTCTGGCTGGACTTTCATTTTGTACAATTTTTGTTTACCATTGAAATCAAAATTTCAGTTTCGTTTACCATTAAAATCATTTTGTGCTTTAATTTGACCTGAAGAATGTTTTTTAAAAGAGAATATATTTCATAGGTTTTCCTTTTTCTCTCGAGTTTCACCAAAAGATTGTGTTGTATGTCTACAATGGTACATGTGGGTTGGTTCCTTTGTTTGGTTGGCTTTTTTGTCTGGTCATTTGTTTGGTTTTAGTTGCTTGTATTTGTGTTGGTGGATGTTGTTGGTAGTGGTTGATTTTTTTTTAATTCTATTTTCCATTTTTTTAGTTTTGAGGTACGATAATTTGCATGTTTTTTTCCTCTTTGTAAGCCTCGGATAAGTTCTTATTTGGGCTTCTAGTGTTGATTTTGTTGACTCGAAAGCTTGCTATTGGTATGTCTAGATTCTCATGTCAATTTGTTATTATACGTTTGGGTGTTAGAGGGGGATGAAATCTACTCTTTTGTGGTGAGTTTGGTAGTTATCTGTGTTTGGTTGTTTGTTGGGGGTTTTCTTTTGTATAATCTATTGTAGTGATTGAATTTTTTGTTGTCTTCCAAAAATGTTAGTTTTGAGATACAGTTAATATTTGCATGTTTCTTTTCTTTGCTGGAAGCCTCAGATTCGTTCTTATTTTGGCTATCGGTTGTCATTTTGTTGAATCAAAAGCTTGGTCTGGTATTGTATGGTTAGATTGTTCTTTGGTTTGATTTCGCCCTTATAGACAAATAAAAAATGTTTTCCTTTAACTGAGATTATACATACATAGATTACTCCTTTTCTCTACAGTTTTACCAAAATTATCCAAAAATATATGTTTCTATTGTCTTAAATGGTACATGTGACCTTTTCCCCTTAATCTGCAGTTTCCAAGCTTCCGCTCTACGAGTTTAAGGGAGAAAGGGAAGATGTAGTCAAAGATAACTCCATCGCAAATGGAAGTACTCCTGCCGACTTCCTGAATACCCTGGTGCTTGGGCAGGTAAATATTCATATTATGTTGTGCTATGTTTTTGTATTTGATTCCATGCTCCAGTATGACTTTTAGTTGCGATTACGTATTTGACCAATTGACGGGAGATCTCTAGTCTTGAAAAAATGAAGTTCAAAGATAAGTCTCACTACATGCAAATCCAGCCCTACAATGAAGTAAATTTAACTTCAACGAATTGTTTTGTTGATGTTGTTTGTTGGTCTATGTAGTGGGAAGATAGGATGAGCAAGGGGCTATTCCGCTATGATGTTACAGTATGTGAGACCAAGATAATTCCTGGGACGTATGGTTTTATTGCGCAGTTGAATGAGGGTCGCCACCTCAAGAAACGTCCGACGGAGTTCCGGGTGGACCGTGTGCTCCAACCTTTCGACCAAACTAAGTTTAACTTTACCAAAGTTGGGCAGGAGGAGGTGCTATTCCGCTTTGAAGAGAGCAAAGATGGCAAGACTTGCTACCTAGAGAAGGCCACAGCAGCAGACTCTCCTAATGTTGTCATGATAAATGTGAGCAAACACATGCCAATTTTATGTTTCGTTTAAAAAGATGTGATTTTGTAACATATTTTCATGAATTCAATTTTAATTTTCACAGGTGAGTCCTATTGAATATGGACATGTGCTTCTGATCCCACGAGTGCTCGACTGCTTCCCTCAGAGGATTGACCGAGAAAGATTGAGGCTTGCGCTTCACATGGCCAGGGAGGCACAAAGCCCTTACTTCAGGTTGGGTTATAACAGCTTGGGAGCATTTGCAACCATCAATCACCTCCATTTCCAGGTTACAATCTCATCACTCTTTCAGCTAGAGTAAATCAATTCCACTGGTTACCGTTGGCTAAATCGATTTGTGTGATGACAGGCATACTACTTGGAGGTTCCATTTCCCGTTGAAAAAGCTTCAATGAAGAGGGTTGCTACTGCAGAGGGAACGGGCAAGGCAATTATAAAGATTTCGATTATGGTTGGGTATCCTGTGAGAGGTCTGGTTTTTGAGGCAGGGAACACTTTAAATGATCTTTCAGATGTCGTATCCACTGCTTGCATTTGGCTTCAAGAGAACAATGTTCCTTTCAATGTTCTTATCGCTGACTGTGGCAGAAAAATCTTTCTTTTCCCTCAGGTATCTTGCCTACTCCACCTGATCAATGATAGTTATGTGGTTATCTCTAGACAATCCTAGCCTTGATTTTATGCATCATGGAGAACACTCCAAATTTAAAAGATGTAACTGCAGGTTTATTGTGCGACCCATTTGAAATTTACCAAATTGTTTATTATCACCAATTGAGATATTGAGAAAGCTCACTCCTGCCTTGGGAAAATAACTGCCAAACCTTCATGCTCCACTAGACTACCAACCTCAACTAGTTTATCTTCATTTCATTCTTATTGCATCGATATAGTCAGTTACTATGACCTGTAGTTTTTGAATTGGAATGGTATGTAAAAATTATTAGCATTTTGTTCCAATGCCGTGTAGCAGCCAAAAAAAGAGCAAATCTTATGTTCTAGACGTCATGAAAGAAATATGACGAAGTTTCTTAGCACGATGATCTGAACTAGTTAGGTTTCATTTTGTTGTAGTGGCATCACATAAATGAGACCTCTATGACCATGCAGCCGCAAATTACCAAGATTCAAAACAATACATTTTACCTCAAAAATTGTAAATGGAACTTTGCATGACAAAAATGTTTTTTTTGAAGATGATCTTTGCGTGTATAGTTAATGTCCCATGTAAGCATTTACATGCCCAAGTTTACTTAATTCACGATTTTTCATGGTTCAGTGTTATGCCGAGAAGCAAGCTCTGGGAGAGGTGAGCCAGAAAATACTGGACACTCAGGTGAACCCGGCGGTATGGGAGATAAGCGGCCACATTGTACTGAAAAGGAGGAACGACTACGATGATGCCTCTGAGGATTACGCTAGGAAGCTCTTGGCCGAGGTGTCCCTTTCCGAAGAAAGATTCCAGGAAGTTTACACATATTTGTCTGAAGCGATGGGACTGAAAGAGCTTGAGAAAGAGGAAGGCAACTGTGTGGAGAAGAAAGAGGCCATGTTTCTGCCACCAGAGCCACATTTCCCTGAAGGATGTTCTGTCCAGCAGTAGAGATGTGTCCAATCTGTTGAAACAGTTGTTGTTGTTGGTATCTGCCTGTGTTCCTGGTTGTCGTGCAGTTTGGATTCCTTTTGTGCTCGTAGTTGCCATGTGCATATGCGAACAAGGGTAGTATGTTTTGTGTAAGTTCTTGTATATGTGGGCATGTGTGCCGTGGATGTCGTCTGCTGTTGGTTTAACCGTCTTTTGTTGTTAATGTAAGTTGCCAAAATATTCCCCAAGATTTTAAGGCGGGCAAGAATGGAAGTTGTCACTTGGTTTTCACACACCAACAAAACCGATCTACCGAAAGCATTGAAGTAATCAATTGTTCTTATAAAATAACCGGAAATTCTCTTAATAAAAATGATGACAAATGGAGCATCGGAAAGATGATAACTAAAGCGAAACGGATCAAGCTTGGAAATTGTTGAGGGAGTCGAGAGTACATACATCATTCTAATGGCGATGAGTTGGCTTTCGTGATTGCAGCTGGGCATGTCAATTATTGTGTTCGTTTATGTTTCATGTCTGAAATCGTATATTTGGTGTATGTCATATTTATCATAATTTGAAGAAAAAAATTGTTGACAAAATAATAGTCATATGTCATTATATAACGATGTTCTCGTAGTATGAAAAGCCTTAGGTAACTGATTCAGCTAAAGAGCAATTACGTAGACCACAAAATGTGCTAAACGTGTCTGTTTGGCGTATATATATTGAAAATTCACGTAGAATTGTGTCATATCGTGTCATATTATGTAAATTTATTTCACGTTATATTATCATAAAATAGCATAACTAAGCTGATCAATAATAATAAAAATTGGCATACCTTATTGCGATGTCGTCAATATGCTTTTATGAAATCAAAATCCGTAGAAGTTATTCGGTTGAAGGTAATATTTTGGCAAAGTTTGGAAACCGATATCGGGCGAAATGCTACTACATCCGTGACACTTTTGATGTTGGCGAGAAGTTTGGTGCAGAAGGCCTGTGCGGATTGGTCAAAGCTCACTTACTGCGTTATCATTTTAAATCATTCTATCAAGAGTTCCAGACTTTTGCATTTAAACAACCGCAAGAACACCACAAAAGAGGGTGTTTAGTAAATAATCAAATGGACTGCAAAGACAACAGTGTGTTTACCTTGCACTGACCAACTTTCTTTTTGCATGTATTCTCTACTACTAGCAATCCAGTCAATCAATTAAACATAACTGGCAAGAAATCAGAAGCAAGTCTAAATAACTGAAATAAATATCACAAAAATTAGCTTAAAAGATGGGAGTGCTGGTCATTAAGCACATTCTACGAAATCACCACAAACATTATTCTTAATCGTGTTTAGTTAAAAACCTATAGATCTCATCGAGTAAAAAGAAAATAAAGCAAGATCTAATCATAGAACAAGAAACACATGTAGTCTTATGCTACTAAGACGCTTCGAAGATATTTGTTACCTAATCTCTTTAATTCGGTTCGTGTTCACCTTGTAGTAAGGATTAATTGGAATAATATGTGAACATGGTTAATTGCAAGTAACATACCTAACAAGAACTGAATCGTCAAGACATTTTGGACCTGATCGTCGTAAGGGAGGGACTCATTCCAATACAAAGGCTCATTGTTTAAACTCACTCAAATGTCGTAACTTAATTTTATGTAATTTAATCCTCTTTCTGAGCCCATTTGTGATCTACATGAAAAATGGAGACCTCGAGTTAGGAAGAAAATTTGGGCTCCAAAAGATGTTTGCTATTAGGCCCAAAGCCCATTTGTAATTCCGCCTATTAAGTTTAGTCCATCTGGAAAGTTGTTTGAGACCATGATGTATCTAGACCATTATGTATTTAGTCCTACACGACTAGGTTAATTGTATATTTGTTGAACAAGTTGTAACTATATTTCCATTATAAATACAAGTCCTCCTCTCATTCTAAACTATGATAAAAGAAGTTTTCATTAATAAGATCTGTACTGTAATATGAAGCTTTATTTGGTTAAACACCAAGAAAAATTCTTGGTAATCTAGTTCGGCCCAACGACCTTTTTTCTTTTTTAAAGCCCAGAACCCTCTTTTCTTCGTTTTACTTTCTTTTCTCTCTTTTTTTCAACCCACCAAAACATTCGCTCCCTACACCTCGCACACATTCTTCCTTTTGATTGTCTAATTCTTCTCTTCGGAAATCAATGGCTTCCCACGTTTTACGTGTGTTTCTTACTCCTGAATCTCCACTATCCATTTTCAAATTCTGCCCTTGATCCAACGGTCCTCTTTCTTGGACAGTTTGATTTCCTCGAGAATCTTCCATACTATCCGTTTTTTTGCATCTCCACCACTCAACCTCTTATAACCCTCGATCCAATGATCACCCTTCCTCGCGTATCTTCTTGTTTCTTTACTGCTACGACATTTCCTCTCACCACCTTCCCAACTCAGAGCAATTTTTTTCGGTTATCTCTCGCTTGAAACAACGTAGATTCTTTTATTTTTGAAGTTACAGGCGAGTTTTGCTACAATCTAGAGAATCCTTGTGAATATCCTTGTTGATCCCTCTCCGAACAAATAACAACCATTGTTTATGTCAGATTCTTTATGTGATTAGTTTCTTGTTTTAGTTTTGGATTTTATCTTTTTTGAAGGTTTATGCCTTGTCATATGCTAGTTTTCTCCCCGTAATTTTTTTAAATAATAAAATTTAAATCAAAAATTAGAAAATTAGGAGAAGAATTTTTTTTCAAAAGACCCGCGATCCGCGCAACCAGGGATCGCGGATCGGATCCGCGATCCATGTAGTGTTTAGTTAAAAATTTTATTATTAAAACCTGATTAAAACTACTCTTCTCTTCTAGTTTTTATTCCATTCAGGACTCGCACAACACTTCTTTCCCAGCTTATATTAGACCCAGGTTAATTTTACACAATTTTTTTACTTAAGAATAATTAAAATTAAGATTTAATTTCTTTGTTAAATTAAATTTATTCGGAATTGTTTTGTTATTTTCTATTATATTTAATTTTAAATATTATTTGGATTTACGTATCTGTTTATAATTAAATTTAATTTATATACGTTTAAAATTTCTAAAACGTACATTTACGAAATTTATTATATAATATAAGTATTTGGAATAGTTTATTATTATTTTCTGTTAAATGAAATTTTAAATATTAGTTTTATTTATGTGTTAAATTGTTATATATTTCATTATTTCTATAACATGCAATTTGTCATGAAATCTACGAGTAAATTGTTTTTTCATTATTAAAATTAATTCTATTTTTATTTTCCCAAACAATTGTTTTGTCAAAATGAGTCATTTAAATAGAAGTCGCTCTTTACAAAACGAACGTGAGTATAATGATGCAGTGGATAGAGAGTCTATTTTTCCACTTTTCGGAATACCAAATTGCATGTTTAGAGTCAATGATATTTGCACAAATGTAAGTACAAACAAAAATCATATTGTGTTAATTTTTCTAAATATTTAAATTACATATTTTTAGTTGATGTATTTTTCACAATATATTTTAATATATTATAGTCGGAGACTGTTTTGGAATGTCGTGCACATCGTCTAGTTATTCCTTTCCACGATAGTTTTAGTCAAGCACTCAAAATTTTGAGATTATATCAACTTGTCCAAATAAAACATACAAGGACAAACAATAGATTGATTACTACACTTGTAGAGCGTTGACGTCCTGAGACTCAAACTTTCCACTTACCGGTTGAGGAGGTTGGATTAACATTGCAGGATGTGAGCTATTTGTGTGGTATACCTATCACTTGTATTCCAATAATTGAGTACAGTGATCGAGACAGTCGTGAGTTAATTAAAACTTAATTTGGGATTGATATAAATGCGGAGATGATGAAAAAAGGTAAAAGAACGGTAGAAGCAGATTAGCCACAAATTTTCAAAGAGTCGGGATTTATCATCAATTTGCAATGGTTGCGGGTAAATTACAGGAACCTTCCGGATTTTGCCACAGATGAAAAAGTGGCACAATATACACGGGCTATCATTTTAGATTTGTTCGGATTCATGGTTTTCCCTGATAGCTCTGGGACAGGTGTTCCAGTTATGTATTTGAGGTTTTTGTAGGTGTTGGATAAGCCGATAGTATACAATTGGGGTGCGGTCGTGCTTTCACGTTTATATTGCAACTTGTATATTTCATGTCAAACTGGTATGAATAACATTGGTGATGCATTATTACTCTTTCAACACTGGTCTTGGATTTGGTTTCCCGTAGCCCGCCCGAGACACGTGGGTCATGATGAGTGTTTAGGTGGAAAAGACCTAGAATCGCGACTTCCATTTGCTATTAAGTGGCAATACGCACAGACTTATGAGGTTAGTGCCGCACATAATTGTCTTACACATAAATGAATTTGAATGTATGTTGGATGAGCATGTAAACTGACAGCCATATAATCAATATATGATGTTGCTTCCTGGCCGGGTATTTACTACTCATGCTGCATATTGGCTTGCGAGAGTGCCTTTGATTCATTTCTGGATGATTTCATTGCATTATAAAGCAAGAACTATGAGACAATTTGGATTTTATCAGACGACGACACCACCAGAACCTCATCTGTGGACAGAACTCAAAAGACTTGATAAGATAGTACATGCGGACCGACAGAGCGAAGCATGAAATTTACATACGAATGTGGGACAGACTGCAGATTCTTGAGGAAAGTCGAACATATGATCGTCAGTGGTTTCAGCATAATGGTATGTACACAGTCTACATACGAGGCCAAATATAGTTCGGTTTGGAAAGGCCGTTGCCAGACCCACGTGATTCTATCGAGGACTTAGGTTACGTTCCTGGTGGACCACATATTCGACGTATGGTATGTTTTTAACGACTTTGACGATTATTGTTTGTTGTGTTTTACTATCTAATTTTCAAACTACAATTTCAGGGCTTACGTGGTATTCAACGGGCTAAATTTGTTAATAAGCAGTTGTACAAACGTAACCCGTTGGTGCAATGTTGCAACGAAATTGAATATTCATCGAGTACCGAGATTCTTCGACATTCAAAACTTGATAAATCCAACTCTTAATTTCTTCTAAGGTTACATTTTCGCTCGCTAAAAGTGTAAGTCTTGGACCTATCGTGTACTCTACACCATAACTTGCATTTTGAATTTTTTCACCGTCAAAGTGCACACTTACCGCAATCATTTCGTTAACTACAATGTAAAATTCTTTAATCAGTTTTATATTAAAAATTACTTCAAGATTTGATATTATTACCAATTTTTAATAACTACAAATATAAGAATGAAAAAAATACCTCAAATATCACCAGGAAAGACACACAGATCAGAAAAACTGATATCACCGGGCTTAATTTGAAGACTGTGTAGAGAGTAGAACTTCAAAATTTGATATTATTACCAATTATTAATAACTATAAATATAATAATGAAACAAAAATTAACTCAAATATCACCAGGAAAGACACACATATCAGAAAATTGATATCTCCGGGCACAATTTGAAAACCGTCTAGAGAGTAGAACTTCAAGATTTGATATTATTACCAATTTTTAATAACTATAAATATAAGAATGAAAACAATTTACCTCAAATATCACCAGGAAAGACACACAGATCAGAAAAATTGATATCACCGGGCATAATTTGAAAACTGTGTAGAGAGTAGAACTTGAAGATTTGATATTATTACCAATTATTAATAACTATACATATAAGAATGAAAAAAAACCCTCAAATATCACCAGGAAAGACACACAGATCAGAAAAATTGATATCTCCGGACACAATTTGAAGACTGTCTAGAGAGTAGAACTTCAAGATTTGATATTATTACCAATTATTAATAACTATAAATATAAGAATGAAAAAAAAAATTACCTCAAATATCACCAAGAAATACACACAGATCAGAAAAATTGATATCTCCAGGCACAATTTGAAGACTGTGTAGAGAGTAGAACTTCAAAATTTGATATTATCACCAATTATTAATAACTATAAATACAAGTTAAGAATGAAAAAAATTAACCTCAAATATCACCAGGAAAGACACATAGATTAGAAAAATTGATATCACCGGGCACAATTTGAAGACTGCGTAGATAGTAGAAGTGGAAATGTGTGAGGAATTGAAGAAAAAATGGTTTGAATTTTTTTTGAAGCGGATCCGTATTTTATAGGGGCTCGCGCCCATGGATCGCGAGTGCGAACCGCGATCCATGGTCACGGATCGCGGTTCGCATCCGCGATCGGAGTATTTTTCAAAAAAAAACTCTTAGTTTTAAAATTTCCGATTTAAACTTTATTATTTTAAAAAATTACGGGTTTTCTCCCGTCTATGTTCATTGCCTTCAATGAAGGTTGCATGCCTTGATCCGACGGTTTTTTCGTTGGATCTGTACTTTTATAACTCTTGCATAATTGGATCTCGAGAATTACTACTCTGATCTACTGGTTTACAAAAGTTTCGTAGTGCTTTTCTCTCTTAAAAAGTTCTATCTCTGGTCGTGCCTTTTGTCCACAACTCTTTTGAAGATATAAGTTTGTAATTATTATTTTGAAATATTTTATGGTTTCTTATCTCTAATTCTTTTTCTCGAAGTGATTCCTTTTCATCTCCGACAATAGGAGTGATTGAACGTTTTAATTAACCGCAAGTACACGACCGCGTTGAATCAGTGACAAATACGGGTCGTCCACAGGGAGGTGTGTCGACGTTTGGTTTGTACGAAGGCGAGTGGGAAAGAAATGAGAGAAATATGGATTACACTAAACTACACTAATCTAAACTAGTAAACTAGCAAAGCTGAAATGAAAACACAACACAAACTAAACTAAACAACTAATGAGGAAGATAAAAACTCAGAAATGAAAAAAAGGGGTGGAGTGTGTGTGTGTGCACGTGAAATAAGTGTGGTGGTGAATGCATACAAGAAGCTCAAGTTAGTTAGTGTGTGTTAATGCATAAGAGGTACCTAATGTCAAAACCTATCATTTACAACACTAACTTAGGTGATTAATATGAGCAATGCAATGTTGTTATTAAGAACATACGAGCATGGAAAGTACCTAACTATGGCAGAAACCATCAAGTAATGTTCTTATTAATTCAAGCAAGCATACTAATATTTCTCACAAACAATTATATCTAGCATTCATACCATCTACATAACATGTACACACATCTACTCCACCCCCAAAGGGGATGGAACTACTCACACATATTTAAACTAACAATTACACTAAGGAAAGAAGACATGCTTACTCTAATTATAGCAAGACTAAAGAAAAAGTTAACTAAAAGACATAAAACAAAACAAACATGCAAGCAAAGCACATTAAAGGAAATTAACTAAGCAAGAAACAACATGTTAATTAAAACATCTATTATTAACTCACTCAATTACAAGCAGCCTCTTTCTCCACCAGAGTTTTGCTTCAAGGCTTCACTCTTAGTAGAGAAGATGGCCACCAAAGAGAGAGAGTGTTTACATGAGAGAGGGGATGGCTTTCTATTTATAGCCATAGAAAAAGGTAATCCGGGACAATCCCCCGATGTGGGACTAAACAAATACCAAAAATAGCCTAAACAAACACTAATACATACACTCTAGAAATCTCAGCGGATCCGGGAAGATCCGGACCGCCAATTGGCGGTTCCAAACCGCCAATTGGCGGTCTACAGGATCCGGATCTCGCTCATTTTTGTTTTGGGCTTTCCTTGATATATTTGTTGGTCTTGGATGCATCTACTTCGCTTGTTGGAGCTCCGACCCGAATCGAATTGCCAAAATACTCCCCATGATGGTGTGGAGTTTTCTATTTTGCTCTTAGGTCCTTCGGTCTTACGTTCAGGTCCTTCTCCGTTGCATCTTAGTCCCAAGGTCTAACAATCAAACCTCTTTATTTCTGAAATTCAAACATAATACTTGTCACATAGCATTGCTTAGGTGTAAGATAATGGATATAAGATACAAATATAAGCATGAAATGATGTCAATCAAGGAGCAACTCACCCTTTAGCCATTCCTCAGATTTATGGTTTTACTACAACTCATATTCCTTTAGTTATTGCTTGTAACGCCTCCTTTTATGTACATGTCAGTTTTGATATCAAGAACTACCTTTTATGGTGTTCTCAAACGATCTTTATTATCAGAGAGAATGATCTGTATATGTTTATTGATGGCTCACATCCATGTCTCCTTATGAGTATCGAAGATGATGCTTTAACTGATCTGACTACTGCTCTCGTCAATCTTGCCTACCTTCAATGTCAGTGTTAAGATCAATTACTTTTTGGTTGGCTCCACACCTTCCTCACTTAGAGCGTTCTTGCTAATGTTGTGGATTGCATCTCGAGTCGAGCCACTTGGGTTAAATTGGAGAAAATGTTTGCCGCTGATTCTAGAGCGTGAATCATTCAGCTTCATCTCCTGCTTCAAGCCACCAAGATGGGTGAATCTTCATTTTGATAAATCTTTAAAACATGAAGTCCATTGCTGATCATGTATTCGCTATCACAAACCCAGAGATTGGTTCTCCACGTACTTGCTGGTTTAGGACCTGAGTATGACCCCTTTGTGGTCTCTATTATGACTTGTTTTAAGCCCTTGTTTGTGGAAGACCATCATGTCATGCTTCTTAGTAATGAGATCTAGGTGACCAAGAGTATTAGTGTTGATCCCTCCGCTAATATCGCCACCAAGAGTTCTGGACGATTTAAAGGTTGAGGACGAGGCAACCGCAACAACTCCAAATATCCCTTTGGTCGTAGCTCCAATGCACCTAACCAGAACAACCAACCCAAAGTCCAGTGTAAAATATGCACATAGCTTGGCCATTCTATTCTCCAATGCTACCATATGTTTAATCAGACCATTCAAAATGGTTCCCCTTACTCATATGGCCACCTCCTTTCAGATATCTGATGATGCATGGTACCTAGACTTAGGTGGTACCAATCATCTGACTAATGACAATGGCTACTTCCCGACCTCTGCTCCATATAACGACTCTTATCAAATCAGAACTGCTAATGACTCAGGTCTACCTATTTTACACACTCGATATTTTATTATTCCCTTGCATATTCGACCACCTAAAATTCATAAAGTATGTTATGTTCCATTAGTAACTAAGAAACTATTAGCATTCCACAATTAATATATGTCAGTGAAAGCAATTGTACACCGATAGATATTGTCGCTAACTTCGACGATAAGGAGCAGTCGGAAAATATTTTCATAGTATTCGTCTAAGCAGACATACACTGACGGATAGAGAGATTTGTATTCATTGGTGAAGATTTTGAATACACGGTAAAACGGATTTTTCATGGAAAAACAATTACTGATGGTTATGTTAAGCATTACCGACAAATATAGTCAGTGCCTTTTTTAAAGTCACTGGTGGATCGCATCCGTCAGTGCAGATTTCGAATCCACAGTAAAATGAATTTTTTTGCCGAAAATCAATCACCGACAGTTGTGTTAACCTACACCGACGGATATATACATTAGTGAATTTTTAGAGTCACTAGGAGTAAAGATTTTGAAAAATAATCGTTATGAACTTAATACGATTAGATACACCGAGGCATAGGTCATCAATCACTTATTGACATCATATCATGTATATACTTGTTTCTTACATTCTTTATTTTGAAATTAAACAATGGTACGTAACGAGTTTTATAAATATGTTTCAGGAATAAACGATTTTTACAATAAGAGACAAAAATGACTTGAAAATACGAAAATGACTGAATTGTGAGACTTATGGACTGAGCTGCAAGAGGGAAAAACCCGGATGTAAACCAAAAAGAACGAATGAGTATATCAAGAAACTTCACGTCATCATTAAGTATTTTGGCAATTATATCCGGACTTTAACTCCAACGACCAATTATGGTGCACTAAACATGAAGAAATCAAGTCATCAAAGTTTCATCCAAAAGTAGGTCGGATCAGAGAGATCCAGAACGTCAATTGGCGGCTCCAAACCGCTGGTTGGCGGTTGGATCTACTCCAGATCCGACACAGTTTCATCCGGTTGTGTATTAGAGTGTTTTATGTCTATTTTTAATGCATTAGTCTTATATCGGGGAATTGTCCCCGATTATCTTTTTCCATGACTATAAATAGAACTCTTTATCTTCCCCTGTAAAAAAGGTTTCTCTTGGTGGTCATATTTTTACTTAGAGTAAAATCTTGGATCAAAACTCTAATGGAGAGATGTTACTTGCAATGTAAGTAAGGAATAAAAGAATATTTTCTTAGTTATTGTTTAGTTTAGTTTGTTTCAATTCTTCTCGCTTTCGTCTTCCTTGTTGTTGCTTTCTAGTTTAGCGTAGTTTAACTTAGTTTAATAGACTTCCTCTCCTTTTATTTTCCACTCGATTTCAGAAGAACTCTAGTCGACACATCTTATGGTGGATCGACTCATACTTGTCATGTCTTAACCAACGACCGTGCACTTGCCGTTAAAATGAAAATATCAAACAAGTTTTTGTCGTTGTTGCCAAGGAGGGGTTCTATCCAGACTCTGGTTTAGAAGATTCGAGTGAGTTTAATCTTTTATTTTTAATTTAGGTTTGTTTCAGGGGTATCTTAGCATCAAGGGAAGGCAACATGAGAAATTTGCAGAAGAGAACGTCCATTTGAACTGCCAATCAGCGGCCTTGTTAGCTTCTCTTGCTCTAAATTTTTTTGTGTGGTTGTTATGCTTCAATATAGTGGGATATTTCATCACTCTTTTCTTAACCCCAAAAATCAAACTCAAGTAAAGTTTTAAATCTGAAATCAAGTAGATATTGACCTTTATGACTCGGGTGCATTAGGAGAGTGATTCGATCACGACCATCATAGTCTTATTGGTGTTGCCCACTTTGTCGATAGTAAGATAGACGAGATATCCGGAAATTATTTCACTTGCTGGGTTCTGTTGTATTTATTGTAAGGAGGTGATGCGTGTTAAGGTTGTGTGACCTCGTAGTTACGACTTGTAGCGACCTTAGGTTGTTTTAGCCGTGTTTGCTAGCTTAAATTTCTACCCTCACCCACTACGCACGCTAGCTTTAAGGATTCTTCCCTTCTCATTTGAGTCTCTTCCTCTCTATATTTTTCGAGTAGTCTCCTCCTTTGATTATACCATTCGTTGTGTGGTTTTTGAGTAGAGTCGAGCATTTTATGCGAGGTTGGGCTAATTCTGGTGATAACGCTCGACTTGATAAAGTACAATTTTCTGAGATAAATGGTCTAGGTGATCGCTCATCTCCGCCTCGAGCTTCTTTTGGGCATAAGGTTGAGACGTCTAGTGGAGATGGGTGAGACTGTGCTCCTTAAATGAATTACCTCGATCCACTTCCACCACCACGTAGACCTCCTTCTCCTCCTCCTCATCTTCCTCTGACTAGTGAGGAAAAGGGATGCGGTCAAGATTGAGTTCTTGGTGCACCACCACATTTAGCTCGACGGGATAGACCGATGACTCTGTGGGAACAGATTCCTCCTGTGCGGGTCACGTAATATTCTTCCATAGTTCTCCCGTCTGCTCGCGAGAACAAATATGAACAGAAACCTCAATATGTGAGTATGCTTCATACCTTCCCTGCCAATAAGGAAGATCCGTATATTTTTATGGATGAATTCGAGGAGGTGTGCTCCATATTCAAGCTTCAATAACATGATGAGGATTCGGTCTACTTGAGGATGATTTATTTCGCGTTGAAAGATAACGCGAACAAATAAATGTACAACCAACCAGCGAGCTTTATTCGGTCTTGGATTAATTCGTGACCGTCTTTCTGAAGACATTTTCTCCTCAAGGAAAACTCAACAGATACGACACTGAGATCAAATATTTTCATGTTTTCTTTGAGAGGTTCAAAGACCTTCTCGGGCAGTGCCATCATCATGGACTTGAAGTATGGCAGTTGTGCCTGATTGTTTATGACAACCTACAAAGCGAGGTTTGTAGCAAATAGTTTCACAAAGTTCAAGGAATTGACAATGATTAAACTTTTTCTCCGGTTGCCATGTTTAAGTCGATTCAGATTATGATCGTTATTGTCGCATTTCATGATTATTTAATATGGCAAATGGATGTCAAAACAACGTTCATTAATGGGAACCTGGAGGAGTATGTGTACATAGTACAGCCTCAAGGTTTTGATGATCCTAAGAATATCGAGAAAGTATGGAAGCTTCAAATATCCATTTATGGATTGAAGCAAACATCAAGGAGTTGGAACAAGCGTTTTGATGATAAAATTTAAAAAGATTCACTTCGTCCAAAGTAAAGAAGAGTCTTGTATATACAAGAATGTTAGTGGGAGTCACATAGTGTTCTTGATCTTATATGTCGATGACATACTTCTCATGAGAAATCATATACATTTGCTTGAGCAAACGGGAAGTTCATTGAAATCTGCATTTTCAATGAAATACATGGGTGAGCTCAATACATCTTGGGAATCAAGATATATAGAGATAAATCTTGTAGACTCATTGGCCTGAGTCAACGTACATACATTGACAAGGTCTTAGAAATGTTCAGCATGAACAACTCCAAAAAGAGCAATGTGTCAATAAGTATGGGCGTGCAACTCAAGAAGTCTTAACGTGTTGAATTACGTAAAGATGAATTACGTAACGACTTGGAGTACACGAAAGATATTCCTTATGCTTCTGCAGTAGTATCAATCATGTACGTCATGACTTTCACAAGACCTGATGTCTCGTATGTTCTAAGCATGACAAGTCATCACCAATCCAACACAGGTCCTAAGCATTGGACTGCGGTTAATAATATTTTGAGGTACCTTAGCCGGACCAAAGATAAGTTTCGTATTTAGGGATGCCAAAGGGAGTTAATAGCAGATGGCTATTCGGATGCGAGTTTCATGAGTGGTCCCGACGATAGGAGGTCTCAATCAGGATATGTATTCATTCTCAATGGTGGAGTCATGAGTTGACGTAGTTGGAAGCAAACCAATACGACCGACTCAACCACCGCTCCGAAGTAGTGGTTGTCGCTGAAGCGAGCATGAAATGAGTGTGGATTAGGAAATTCCTTAAAGTTCTTGGAGTGGTTCCCTCGTGCGAGGGACCGATAGAGCTATTTTGCGATAATAGTGCGTATATCTCGCAAATCAAGGATCCCAAATCACACTACAAATTGAAGTACATGGATCGCAAGTACTTTGTCACACGTGACTTCATCGACGTAGGCAAAATAAATCTGTTATGGGTGGACATAAACAGTAATACAGTTGATCCATTCATCAAACCATTATCTCAAGCCAAGGGTGATGCATTTCGAGTACATGGGACTTAGGAACCATGTTGATTGACTTGATGAGTGATTAGAGATGGTTACCCTAGTTTTTTTTATACATTGAGAATGTATGTGGAAAAAAACTTTGATAACAAGTGGAAGATTGAAAGGAATGTGTTCTACAAGTTTACTTTTATACGTCAATTATTATGAATTGAATCTGCAAACATTTTGTTCCTTCATTATTGTATTCGTCTTTTGTAAGTGTTAAGGAAGAGACTCTTGATCCTTAACCGTAGAGCTATAAAATATAATGGTTTATATAAATCAAAAGTTATTCACAATCATGGTAATTGACATGGAACATTAATTATCGAGATAAGATTGTCGTCGATTATTGTAGCTCTACAAATATTTGACGACACGGGTATATAAAAGAGGAAAATTTTACTTTTATATATTCAATAGACATAGCGAGTAAATCATTATGGAATTGTGTTATGTGTCATTGATGTTTTACTGTGTCTTGAATCCTAAGATATGAGACATATCTTTTCACATGAGAAGTGTTTAATTTGATTATTGTCAAAAGCTATCAATGAGTATAGTGATAAAGGTAGTAGTTGGTTGAACATGACTTATGCTAGAAAAGATGGCAAGCCAAAATATTATTATTGTCCCTCTTAATTGAGTGATGATATTAGTTGACTCATTGATAAAGAAAAATTATAATGTGCACATTGTGATGTGCAATCTTGTGGCTGAAGTTAAGTTACATAGAAATAATAAACTTAAAGATGTCAAGAAATATATATAATACAAAGGTAACACATTTCTACTTGTTTATATTCCCAATATCATGAGGCAAGTGATAGATACATGTGATGTACTTACATTAATAAATGAATCGTGTTTAGTTCGAGTGGAATAAGACATCTGTGCTAATTTGGTAACAAAAATGTGTAGCTAGATATCGCTTATAGTTTATGGTATTAAGTGTTTAATATTATTGTCAATTCAACTTAGATCCTCCTATATGTCACACCACAAACCAGGAAATAAGAAGCTTGATTTTGAGTTCATATGATGTGTCGGGTTTCATGTGAAAAAAGACACATGTGGTGAACAAAAAAAAATCAATATATCATGAAAATTTACATAAGTAGAATCATGAATAAATTCATATAAGGTGTATGTGTTATGGTATATAATAGTTTGATATTACATAAGATAATATATTACATTAGATATCAATTTGCTAAAAACTCCACAATATCAAACTCCAAATATCAAGGTCAAAATGGTCAACCGTTTCGGGTTCGGTCGACCTGGTTTCTTGTAAACGGTCGACATGTATAAGATCAGAACACGAGTGGTCGACCGAAATTATCAGGACGTGTCGTGATAATAGGATCGGTCGACCGAACGTAATAAACGGTCGACCGAAGAAAAATATCCAAGGGTTGTCCTGGGATTTGACGATCGACCGAAGAAAAATATCCAAGAGTTGTCTTGGGATATGACGGTCGACCAATAGTGACACGGTCGTCCGAAGAAGTTTACCAGGAGAAAAGTTTGGTAGGTAACGATCGATCGGAGTGGGACGTGGTTCGATAGAATTTTCCACGGACTTTGAGTCTTTTACATTCTGTCGACCGTCTGGCTTACGGTTCTACCGAAGTTTCAAAAACCTAACTGATTCAGTCAACTGATTGAAATTTTGGTCGTTCGTCTGGCTAACGGTCATACCAAAGTTTCAAAAACCTGACTGATTCGTTAGACCGATTGGAATTTTCGGTCGACCGATTTGAATTATTAAGAGAATGGTTAGATAATTGGTTGGATTAATTCTAGATTTGGTCAAACGTTTTTTAGGATGCTTATGTAGCAAATTGTGATTAGTTTTAGGAAGAGAAAATCAAAAGGTCATGGTTAGAGAATAGTTCATGATGTGGGTATTTTGAGAGCCTATAAATAGGTATCGTCACCCTACTTGTTTATGTTAATGCAAAATTCTCTCTTTCCCTAACCACTCAATTAATCCATCCAAAAATTCTTTTAATAGTTTTAGGTTTTGGATATTAAAATCTCTGGAGCTTTTAGAAGGGTTATTAGCTAATTCTAAGCTTAATTAGAGATTGATTGTCTAACTCCTTTATCTCTAATCTTGTTTAGAGTTTAGTGAACACTTAGAGGCGAATCGATGAGCGATTCGACAGACATCGGAACTCTAGATCTTCGAAATGGTTTTAGAGAACCTTTGGGTATGATCATTTATCTTTTGTTTATTTTAGTATGTGTAGAATTGCATGATATTGGAATAAACATAAAAATATGTACATAAAATCAATTAAAATATGAAATCGATATTTTATGCTTGCATGAAAATTTTAAAAATATACTCATACATAGGGACATGAAATCATACATTGGGAGCATCTGTGATGATTGTTGAGAATGAGCATAATGAGCTTATACCAATACGTCTACAAAGAGGCTGGCGAGTTTACATTGATTATTGCAAACTCAATGTGGCAACGTGGAAATATCATTTCACGTTGTCATTCATTGATTAGATGTTGGAAAAGTTGGTCAGACATGAGTATTAATGTTTTTTTGATGGATACTCCGGTTACAATCAAATTCTCATCGCCCCCGAGGATCAAGAGAAAATCACATTTACTTATGACATGTTTGTCTACCGCCGCATGCCTTTTTGTGTTAGGTAATGCGCTGGCAATGTTTCAAATGTGTATGATTAGCATCTTCTCCGATATGGTAGAATGTTTCCTTGAGATTTTCATGGCTGACTTTTCCATATTTGACGCTTCCTTCGATGAGTGTCTTCATCACTTGAGCATTGTCCTCAAGCGATGTTGTGAGAAGAACATCGCTCCTAGTTGGGGGTAATATCAGTTCATGGCGAAGCGAGGGATTGTACTTTGACATGTGGTCTCAAGTAAGGGAATGAAGGCCGACCCCGCTAAAGTGGGTCTTATAGCTAATCTCCCACCGTCGCGGAATGTGAGGGATATCCGTGCTTTTTTGGGGCATGCTGAATTCTATCGACGATTCATTTGGGATTTTAGCAAAATTGCGTTAACGGAACAGTAACGTTGTTAACAGAAAAGGTTAACGGAGTGACATTAATATAATATGTATAGTTTTTAGTGATGTTAATAGAATTTGTATAGTTTTTAGTGACATTAATACAAATAGCTATATAGTGATGGCAGAATAAAAAATATAGTGTTTTGAAATGACATACAAGTAAAAACTCAAAATAAAATGTAAAGCAATGTAAACCTAGGTAGTTTGACAAAACGGAATGTATAAAACAATCATACAAAAAACACAAAAAAGAAAAAAAGAAAAGAATGACAGACAAAAGCCTTCATGTTGGATGAACCACATTCCTAGTAAACATTTCAAGAACCCATACATACCTTGGTTGACGTAAACTTGCAAAAGCATTTCAAAACTTGTAGGGTGGGACTAGGGACGCAAATGGTTATCAACTATCCGAGCATTCGATTCGATTTTTTTTATTTAGTTGATATTTGGTAAGTTCAATGTTACCAATTTAATTTCGGATACGAATTTGGTTTAAAAAAAGGGAACTACTATTCGTCGCCGGAAAACTACTTAAATCGCCCCAAAAATGACATTTTTGCCCTTAACAAATCAATTAATACCCATTTCGTCTTGTGTCTTTAAACAAGGTGTTTTACTCAGTTTTACTCACATTCCTAGTACCAACACCACGAAAATGTCTGGCGAAGCACCTGAATCCGGCGAGGTAACGGGGGCGGAATTTTTTTCTCGGCTGGGGCGTCTAGCTAAGCCGCCTCCACCCAGGTGGAGGCGTCTGGATAAGTCGCCTCCACATAGGTGGAGGCGGTTTAGTCAGCTGCCCCCACCTATGTGCGCCTGCACTAAGGTGAAGGCGTCTGGCTAACACGTCTTCACGTATGTGGAGGCGTGTTAGGCGGACGCCTCCACCTTGGTGGAGGCGGCTTAGTCAGACGCCCGTTTTTTGTTTTTTTAATTGTTTCTGTCAAATTCAATTTTTCAGCTTCCGTTGCAAGATTTTGGTGGTGATGTAATAGATTACAGTGAGCTTTTTGACAGTACAGAAATATTTACAACAATCGAGGAAGCTTGTAAATGGGCGAAACAAGTTGCACTAGGAGCCAGATTTTTTTTGGTTATATCATCATACAAACCAAAAGCAGATAACCGGATGGATTGTTACCTGAGATGTGATCGCAGACGTGAGATGAGTTCTCGTGATACGAGTATTGGACTGCGAAAGAATACAAAAAGAAAAGGTTGCGGTTGTCGGTTTTTGGTAAAAGTGGTGGAGCGACGGGATCGTGATGGATGGGTCATTGTTTCTAGTAGCATCTATGGGCAACACAACCACCCACTTGCAGTTTATGCAGAGGGTCACCGACAGGTCAGCGGACTTAGTGCTGGGGCAAAGCAAATTGTTCGTGATATGACAGAGGCACAAGCAAGACCCCGTAACATTTTGTTGGCGGTAAAGAAGAAATTCCCGGACGATAATCCGAATCAAAGACACATTTATAACTTCAGAGAGTACATGAGGAGGACGAAATCTGAAGACAGGAATCCCACGCAGCAGTTTCTCAGGGAGGCAGTTTAGCATAAGTATTTGCAATTGATTGTGGCAGATGAAGAAACTAATGTCTTGACTCACGCATTTTTGGCACATCCGACTTCAATTCAGTTGTTGTGTACATACTCATTCGTAATCTGTATGGATTCGACGTATAAGATGAACAAGTACAATATGCCTTTGTTTGAGATGGTTGGGGTTACTCCAACAAACATGAATTTCCTTGTCGGATATGCGATTTTGCAGGATGAGACCGAGTCTAGTTACCGGTGGGTGTTGGAGAGGTTGCAAGATCTATTATTGGATATTGTTAGCCCGACTGCAATAATTACGGACCGGGAGATGGGTCTGATGCGACCAGTGGCAGAGGTTTTTCCTGAGTCTGCTCATTTACTATGCACCTGGCATATCAACAAAGATGTGTACAACTATGCATACCACGTATTCGGCAAGGACAAGCAGTCTGCAGAGAGTTTTAGGCGTGGAAGGTGGAGGAGAGTCATGCTTTATGATTCACATACCGATTATGATAGAGCAGTCCATAATTTGAAAGATTCTTACAAGTCCTGGCCAGTGCTGACGGAGTATGTGGAAGACACGTGGTTGGTGCATAAGGAAAAAATTGTGTTGAATTGGACGAATCAAGTTTTTCATTTCGGCAACACTACGAACTGCAGGGTGGAAAGTGCACATTCGGCTCTGAAAGAGTGGATCACTACATCGACTGCCGCTCTCGACACTCTTTTCGACCGCGTGAACTCGGCTATTGAAATGCAGCTGACGAATATTCGGAACTTTCATGAAGATTCGAGACATCGAATTGTGACAAACTACATAGGTCCTTTGTTTCAGCATATAAATGGCCGAGTTTCGCATCACTGCTTGTCGTTATTGACTCAGGAGTTGAAGAGAATGCAGGAGTTAAGTGATGAAATTGAATATCGTTGTGGGTGTGCTTTCCTGACAACACACAGGATTCCTTGTGCATGTACCATGTACGAGTGTTTGGCGTCAGGTGATGGAATTTATTTAGAGCAGATTCATTCATTCTGGAAAACACTTGTTATCGGAGAAGGAGTCCAGATGTCAGAGTTTGTTGATCAGTCAGCACAAGACGTCGAGCATTTTCGGAAGCTAGTTGATGAGATTTCGGAGAGCGACCCTGCAGTAATTCGTAGTGCCTCTCGTATTTTATACTAACAGTTACACCCCGATCAGTCAAACTATGGAGAACCCGCAGAAAATATTAAGGTACGAGGTCAACCTAGGGGATAGTCGACACGTCGGGACCTGAGTGCCTTCGAGTTTGCTGAGCGAGATCCTGGTCGGTCTGGCAGTAGTGGGAGCAGTTGTCGTCGTCGGTCTTCTAATTTGTCTCGATCGTCCGTGAACACGGGCACAAGATCTTCTGGTATGACGATATCTTTGTTGTTATTTAATATATATCAGTAATCTAGATGTGGTTGAATATATTATCTCCTAATTTTGTTGTTTTAATGAATTGTTATTTACCTATCTTACAATTTCCGGACAGATTGACGTGGACAACTTCCCATATAATGATAGACTGTCAGGAATCATTTTACCATTTCTGGAAAGGTGGAATGACGTACGTATTGATGGCAACTGCGGATTTTGATGTATTGTCGATGTCTTCCATGGTGGTCAAGAGAACTGGTCGTACGCCCGTCGTGCGATTTCTAATGAGATAGGTGCACATCCTATTTATGAGAGTGTCTATTTCGGCAATGTGGGAGAGACTCGTCGACGAATTGATTGGGGCGGGGGAGCTTGTGGCGAGGATCATTATATGGAGGTTTGGGTCGACTTGTTCCCGATTGCTAATTTTTACAAGTGTGTGGTCATATATTTCTCAATGGGAATGGATGGTTCGTTGTTCTCGTGTCTTACTGTGCTACCTTGGGAGAGTCTGTCTACCATGACGAGGCCTGTCAGTGAGTTGGTCATTGCTCATTTAGGGAGTTACAGACATTTTATTCGTTTGGAATTAGTTGATAATTTCCCAGTACCTCCTATAGCGACCTTATGGTATCAAATGCGAGATTAGAGTGTTGTTGGATGGGAGGATCAGTACGAAAGTAGGATGGAGTATTGGAACCGGTTACGTAGTACATTTTGATTGTAATTTGTAATGTTTTTGTAATGTATAATATATCGTGTATTTGTACTTATATCATGTTGTTCTTTTACCGTATTTTAAATTTAAATATTATTTGAAGAAATTTAAAGAAATAAGTTGAAGATATTTTCGTGACAAATAAATTTTAAAAATATGATAGTCAAACAAATACGTAGAAGATATGTTCGTAAGAAATAAATAATAAGAGTACACAAATAAGCATAAGCAAATACCAACAAATGTAGTAATAGTGCAACATATAACAAAGCGAAAGTAAAAGCAAGACAACTACAACTCAGCATCTGAATCATGGTCCGAAATGCCCAACTTGCTATTCAATCCTCGATGAGGCGATCCCAATCTGTACATGCAAGTCTCGTCTCCTCAGTCGACATAGTCTCTCTGTCGCAAGAACGGCTGCGTACATTGTATCACCCTACTCATCCACTGTATGTAAAATAAAAATTAGCGTACATTAATAATAATAACAAAATATACATTACAATTAAAAATAAAATTTGATAAACTTACTGCATCGGCACATGTCCTATCCAGTGGTCTCTCCAGTCTCGGAATGATACCGCGTACGATAAGTGGATGTGAGCACCTACCGAACCACTGCAAATAATCTGCAGCACAAGTGGAGGGGTCGCGGCTACGACTCAGATCGTCCAGGTGTAGTCGTCCTACTCTCGGAAATGTCCTCCAAACCGATTCCGCGAATGAAACGTTGTGCCTGACGTCGTACGTCATCGCAGTCGCAGACCGTACTGCATGCTCGGGCGTCGGGATGTCAACCGGGATCACCTGAACGTAACCTAACTGACGTAATACACGATCAGGTAAATAAGGCTCTGTGATATCCCTATAACGAATAACGCCCATAAATGTAGTCCTCGGCACAGCTACAGCAGGCTCGGGACCATACGGTAACCACTCCACCTAAACGTTTATACGTTAATAATAATAAAGTTAAATTTAAATAAGCGTGAATGATATATACATTATATACCTGCGATGCAGTCATCTGATCTAGTCGTCTACGAATAGAAAGAAGTCGACTCTCGCTCTTATCCTCGGCCCGGACAACCCACATACGCGAACGAGGATGACCACGCTCAACAATCTTCTGCTCACGATGTGGGCGGAAAGCAGGAAAATACTCATATATCCAAGCCTGCAACAGTGTTAGACAACCCGTAATCTTACCACAATCAGCACGACTAGATATACCCAGCTGGCGATACAGAATTGCCAACGTCGCCGACCCCCATGAGTACTGACCAATGGTATCTGGGTCCCTCGCCTCCAATAGGTTGCGTGGTCTGACTCTGGAACCGCTCTTGTCGACAAACAAGACGCAGCCTAGCACTAAGAAGAGGTAAGCAGTCATCTGCGTATCCTCAGTCTGTGGTGGTCGCCCCCGTCTACAACACTCGTCCACAACATCGATACTAACACCACGGCCACTCCAAAATGAGTTATCCCGCCCAAGACCCTCCAGGCTGACACCCAGCAACTCAGATACATATAACTTCAGCTCAGATGTTGGCGCTTGCGCACTCACCATAGGACCCTCAACAGGAATGTGCAGAATCTGAAAGACGTCATGCAACATGATCGTCATCTCTCCAAGCGGCAAGTGGAAAGTGTTGGTGTCAGGCTGCCACCGCTCCACGAAAGCCGAAATCAACGGCATGTCGATGCAAGAAAACATGTTGTACGGCAAGTGACCCAATCCACTGTCAACCACGGTCGTCGTCATATCCTCAGTCATCACTGAACGTCATGCCTGCAATGTCGTACAGGCTCTGTGCCTATTATGGCACTTCAAAACCTTCCGATCCTCGCCATCCCAGATGCGTCTGGCGATGTGGCCTCTGACACTCGGAATGACACTGCTATCTACAGGACCATCGGGTATAATATCCGTGACGATCCAAGACTCGTCCTCACCCCTCTTCTTCTTCTGAGCTCGGGCGTTTGCAGTCCACGAACTCGAATCACCGGTCACAAACCGGCCACCTCGATCCTTCCTAACGACCCACTCAGCCGAAGGACCACAATGTCGCCCCCGTCCTCGACCGGACTGATGTACCACCTCCTCCTGTGGCCTCAAGTCATACCGGCCCCCATCGTCACTCTCGTAATGACTCCTCACCTCATCTGAATCATCGTCGTCGTCGAAAGAATCCTCAGGTGTCTGACGACGACGTAACAGATCTCTCTCTCCTAACTGAAGCAGAAATATCACGTGTACGTGGATGACGAGGACCTGACTCGTCTGCTATACTGCGTAGCGCGTGTAAGGGAATTGATTTCCCTTTTCCTCCACGGTAACCCGATGACTATTAATTCAATTTTAAAAATCAAAATTTATTAATGGATTCACTAAAATAATTAAACTAATTATTAACTTAATAATCGATTTATTTAACAAGTATCACAATTAATCAATAATCATTTACTAAAATCGTACACAACTAATTACTAACATAATAATCAATTTATTTAGCGATTTATTTATTAATTATCACAATTTATAATCAATAAAGGATTTACTAAACTAATTTAACTCATTATTAACGTAATATTCAATTTATTTTAAATTTATAATCAATTTAAATAAATTCAAAAAAAACTAATTCGGACGTCTGTGGGAGACGTCGACCCTACGTGGGAGACGCCTACCCTACGTGGTAGGCGTCTCCCTCAGATGTCTTGGCCATGGGCGTCCGCGGGAGACCCCCGACCCAAAAATGTTTTTTTTTCAAAAAAAATAATTAAAATAAATAGGGTAATTTACAAGATGTGAGTAGTCCGGGGTGTCCGCTGGTTCTTTTTCTGGCCTCCGAGACATTGTATTTGGTGAATAGAAGAGTGATATGAAGATAAAGTTGTGTTAAAAGAGTGAAATGAAGAGTTATATAAGTAGAAAGGGTAGATGTGCAAAATGGTAATCTGTTGGGGTGATTTAAGTAGTTTTACAGCGATGAATAGCAGTTCAATAAAAAAATTACCAATTAGAATTTGGATACGAATTCGGGTACAAGTTATTTAAAATTCGAATTATCCGAATTATTCGAATACATGGTCAAATACACAAGTTAGTATTCGAAAATATAGTATTCTAAAATTTTAATACGAAAATTTAGTTTTCAAAAACATTGATTCGAAAATTAATATATATATATATATTCAATTTCGGATAATATCCGAATACCAATTAGTATTCGAAAATTTTGAAGTTTCGGATTCGGATAGTTCTACTGAATTCGGATTCGAAATCGAATTTGGAATATGATATTCGGATTCGAATACAATAGGTATCTGAGTCAAATTATACGAGTAACACCACTCGACACCCAAACTATCCCCTAGGTGGGACGAGGGACTCGAGAGTTAGCCGGTCATTTAACATCGATAGGACATTGAGAAACTGTGATGGGTTCATGACACCCAAACATCACTGTTTTTTGGTTCTCAAGAATAAAGTTGAACAAAAACACCACTCGACGACGAAATCTGAACATGCATCCAATTGAACCCACATTATTATGTTTCTGGAATGGTTCCCCTTCAAACCGAACTTCCTCGAAACCCTTTCTTGAAGGTTCCCTCTTCAAATCAAGCTTCCTCTAAACCCATCGAAATGGAAAAATTGAAGGCGTAATTGGTTGCCGAAGGGTACCGCTACTATGACATTGTCTATATAGTCCACGGAGTTCTCGCCTGTTGGATCAGACACAAGGAAGACGATGATTGGATCTGCAAAGGAGATGGTGGATTTTTAGTAGAAGTTTGTGGAAAGTAACGATTGTGGAATAATAGCTCATTGATCGCTGGTCAGGGCATGTAAATTATTTGAATGGGGAGTTTAAAATGGTCAAAAAGTTGAGGGCAATAAACGTAAATTTTGTGAGATAGCAAGGGTAGGATAGACTGAAATTAGCATGACCCCCACAAGAAACTAGAAAAGCTACCTTCTGCTGATTCTCATATCCAATACAAAACCAAAAAAACTGCTGTTGGTAATGTTTTTAATTGGTACCCAAGAACTCCAGGAAAGTTCAAAACTTGAGTTCCTGGAGCTTAAGTTCCAAAACTTTACATCCTAAATTTTCACTTTTTCGTGATTCATACAACTAGAGTTTTACGCTCAACTAGGACTTTTGATTGATTGGTTGATAGAAATTGAGAAGTTAAAAAAATAATGTAATCATCCCCCTAATAAATATGAACACAATGTTAACATATTCATCAAACTTAAAAGTCATAATAAATAATAATAAAATTAAATTAGTTTAATTTTACACTACCTATATCTTTAGAGTGTAAAATACTTAACATCCAAGAGAAAGATGAAAAAACAAACATATATTACAATTGAGAAATAAGAAATAAATAAAAACATAATACAATAGTAATAATCAAAAGGTAAAAAGAAAGATCACTATTAAAACGCAAATAAAAATATTGAAGTTACAAAGAAATATCAAATAAAACATTTCGTCACATACTAATAATGCTCACTTTTATAATTCTTCTATCAAAAGACAAAAAAATCTAGGTTAGACGTTCAATCAACATGAGCATCCTTATATTTATTAAGATTTGAGAAATAAGTAATCATAATAAAAACATACATCTAACATGTAACTTCATAGGTTGGAACTAGATCTGAGAATCGGGCCGACCCAACACAGGAACGTGTCGGGCTGGATTCGTGCCTGGATCCGGCTGGTCGAGTTATTTATTGATTGTTTGTCCAGTTTAGTGTTGAATTAAGTATACAATCATAATTTAGTAAGATAAAATTCAAACAAAATTTATTTTTCCCCAAAGTAACCAATTTATTTATTAGAAATTGTTAACTCAATTTGAAAAATAATATATTGGGTACATATAAAAAATGCCCGAAGGCTAACTAAACCTAAGGAGTAATAAAAACCCTAAGATGTATTAGTAAAAAAATACTCCTTCAACAAAGTGGTTTAGTTAATTGTTTTTCAATCTTCGTCTTCGTCGCTATTGTCGTGAATAACCATGTTTTGCATTCTATCCGCAGCGTCGAGCCAATCCTTTAGACATACGCTCATCTCGATAGACTTGTCAGACAAACTTTGTCTCTTGTCAGACAAGACCCGCTTACCTACACTAAAACAGTCTGTGATGCCACAGTTGACGTCGGAGGACATAATAAGTACCGCCCCATCAAAGAGACTAGTGGGAACCTACATGAGTTCTTTCTTCACCAGTCTAAAACATCAAAACATTTTAACTCAGCAGTACTTAAGTAAATTTCACTGTTTAGATATGCAGTTAATTCATTTTGAGTCTTAGTTTGCACAAATTTAGCATTTTTTTGACTTGACCAATTCCATTGCAAGTCGTTATCATCTGAATCCACTACAGTTGGAGGTGGTTGTGATGATGAACTAGCAATATTTGAACCAATTTGTCTATTTAGTCTTTGATATTCTTCAAAATAATCGTTTAACGAAGACCTACATTTATCTATATGTTTTTGAAAATTTTCATAATTCATGTTTTCATAAATTTGTTCCAAGTAAACTTGTAAACTACTAATTTTAAATCTAGGATCACTGCTGAAAAAAGTATAACGTTGGATATTAAGAGGGTACAACGTCGGGTTGATCAACTTAGTTGACTGACGTGGTACGTGGGAGACGTTATACGAGGGTACGCTTTCACGTCGGTCTAAAATCCGACGTGGTAGTGGGGGTCTACCACGTCGGTTGCATAGAAAACCGACGTGGTAGACCCCTTAATAACAAAAAAATGATTTTCAATTTTTATACCCTACTACGTCGATTTTCTAGAAAACCGACAATGTATGGTATCTACCACGTCAGTTTTTTGGAAAACCGACGTAGTATGGTATTTTTTTATTTTTGGTTTCTCTACCCTACAACGTCGGTTTTCTAGTAAACCGACGTTGTAGGGTATTTTTTCGTTTTTTAATTTTTTAATATAAGGTTTGTAATTCACACTCAATCACTGCAACATTCATATTCAATTCAACAACTTTCACATTCACAACATTTATTGCAGCATTCATTCAAACAATACGAATTAGAGACTCAATACGATCCAACATTTCGTATCAGAGCCTAGGTGCTTAAATCATCTACTTAATCGTAGTAAGCATGACCGAAATTGCATCCACATCCACCTCTTATGATTTAAAATCACCTACATGCTCTTCTAGACCACCATATTTTGATGGAACTAATTTATGTTCATGGAAAAGTAAAATGAAAACATACTTGAAATCCATGGCTAATTTAGATATGTGGTCCATAATCTAAACTCCATATAATATGTCTAAAATTGATTATAAACAATGGAGTTTAGAAGAAGAGAAATTAGCTTGCTTAAATGCCAAGGTTATGGATGTATTACATTTGTGTACTTAAGTATGAACTTTTTGACCTTGTGTCTTCTTGTGAAAGTGCACATGATATTTGGCAAACAATTCAAGCTAAGTATGGTGACAATGAAGAATCACCAACCGGGAAAGAGGGAGACTCAAACCAAATGGATGAAGCTCATGAAAGATGGGGTAAGAACACATCTACATCATATTCATCATCAAGCTCATCCAAGGGAGAAGATGCTCACACATGCCTCATTGCAACAATAGATGAAGAAAGTGAGGTATCTTCTACATCTAGCTCATCTAGTTCTAGTTCTAAGAATGAAGCATATTCTTTTAAAGAACTACAAAATGCATTCCATGAACTTGTTGAAAGATATGAGCTTCTTTGTCAAAAGAACAAGTTAGCTAGAGAAGTAAATCATGATCTTCATTGCCTAAATGAATCAATCTTGATTGAGAAAAATGATTTACTTTCTAACATTGATAAGCTCATTTTGGAGAATGCATGCCTAAAAGATGAGAATGAGAAATTGAAAGATAAACCCAACTCATCTCATGTTATTGATAGTCATATGCTTGAATGTGATAAGAATGACTTACTTAAGAAAATTGACAAATCATATCTTGACAGCAAGAAATTATTGAATGACTTAATTTGCATGACCGACAAATGTGTCGAATTAGAGATTCACATGCATCAAATGAATGAAAAGTATACTTCCTTAATTCAAAAACTTAAATGCATAAATGAATCTCTTCTGCTAAAGAATAGTGAATTAAATGCATCTAATGAAACTTTGATTAATGACTTGCATAAGTTCACAAATGGCAAGAAAAATCTTGATATGCTTTTAGGAAATCAAAGACAATCTTTAGACAAACATGGTTTAGGCTATAATGTGTTTTATGTTAAAACTCATCTTGTTCAAGATAATATAAATGGAAAGGATCACATTGCCATGAAAAGAACCTCAAGTGTTTGGGTACCTAAATCCACTTGAGTATGGGTACCAAAAGCTAAATTGAATGGACCCAAACAAAAATGGGTACCAAAATATACACTTGTAGGTACCTAGGAGGAAGGAAATCGGTGGTGACTGGGCAAGCTTGAGAGTCAAATTCGAAGCCAGTTGCATCACCGAATGGAGATTGGAACCAATTCGAGCTTTAAAGTTGGTATAATTTTCTTATCCTCTAAAATTTTCAATTAATTGGTTCTAGTCTAGATTTTATATGCTTAATTGACATATCATAATTCATTCATTTCAAATCTTAAAATTTGAATCACATCCATTGCTTAAATGTCAAATATGTAGATGGATGTCAAAAAGGGGGAATTAATACATCACATGCTAAATTGTAACATTTGCTTGATGTTAAAAGAGGAGAATTAAAATTGAACTTAATAGAAAAATCATATTCATATTGATAAGGGGCTTAATAAATATCATTTTCTTATAGTAATGAATCGTAAAATTTAGGAGGAGCAACTTAAATACAAGACATTCAGATTCAATGCTAAAAACTTATAATTTTTTATGGATGTCAAAGGAGGAGAGATAATTAAAGGGGTAACTTGAAATTTTGAGTATAATTGAACAAAGACTATACACATCCTTCGGGGGAGCATTTATATGCACAGTTTACAACTAAAAATTTCAAGTATTAAGATATAGGTTGTCACCATAAAAAACGATTGTTGGCTTTTTGGCCTTAATCTATGTTTTGATAATTTAATCAACCTAATCTTAATTATAATCAATGTAGAGTAGAACACATATTGCATTGCATATATATTACTTTGTGCTAGCTTCTACAGGTGATCAAGACTCAAGGAAGAAAGGATTCAAGTCAAGACATGTAATCAAGCTGAATTGAAGACATGTAATTTGCATTTCTTTTGAGTCTTAGGAACTTTATATAAATTGAGCATACTTGAGCTAAAACCTATTCAAACACACACTAGGTTCCTTATAGAAGTCACACACAAAATTCCATATTATTTGGACTTCAATAGATCACACAGACTTAGACCGAAAAACACTAAACACTTAACCTGAACTGTCTGCCCACATTCGGTCGACCGAAATAGATCGTTTCGTCGATCGAGTGATCAATATCCAGTTAGTGTTTTACTGCCCGGTTTCAGTCTACCGTCCAGACCTTTTTAGTCGATCGTGTAACACATTTTTCCGACTGTTAGACTTGTCGTATTGTACCAACAGTCGTATTCGAATTATTCACAAAATACCCCAAAATACAGTGGACCTGTTCGGTCTACTGAACCTTGTATATCTCCACAAAGTGCAACTGTCTGGAAGTTTCCGGTCGACCGAAGACTTTCGCTCGGTCGATTGAACTTGATCATTTTCGCCAATCCAGTAGAGCTTGTTAGTTAACGGTCGACCGAACCCTATTCGGTGTTCGACCGTTAACTTAAGTGTACCAAAGTTATAGCCTCATTCGGTCGACCACACCTTTATCGGTCGACCAAAACGAGTTCAAAATTGCCTAATGGTCGACCGTTCAGCCTGATCCAGTCGACCGAACTTATGCTGAAATGCATCCTGCAAGTTTCTATTTTGTGTTTCTTAACTCAAACCTTACCCAATCAATCACAACGACTATAACACCTCAGGAGCTTATAAATAGGTGTTCCCATGACACAATTACACAACTCTTACACTTCCTATTCTCATATACACCTAAGAGAAACTCTCAAGTCTCCCATTCCCCAAATCATACTCTCCAAGCTTAAACTCCACATCTTAGATCAATTCCACATCCAAAGCTAAGTGTGCTCAAGTTAGAGAGTGAAAAATTTAGAGGATAAGAAATTATACCCACTTTGAAACTTGAATTGGTTCTAATCTCCATTCGGTGATGCAACCGGCTTGAATTTGACTCTCAAGTTTGCCCGGTCACCACCGATCTCCTCCTCAAGCACCTACAAGTGTAGATTTAGGTACCCAAACAACTTTGGGTCCATGAATGTTAGCTTTGGAACCCAAACCATTTTGGTTTTAGGAGCCCACACACTTGAAGAGTTATGCTTTACAACTAAGTGCTTTCCATTTAAAGTTGTATGAATTACATGGTTTTTAACATATGAATCATTATATCCTAAACCATGTTTTTGCAAAGATTGTCTTTGACTTCTTAAAAGTATGTTAAGCATCTTAGTTCCATTAGTGAATCTTTCTAAATCTTTTCTTAATTGCACATTGTAAGCTTGAAGATCTAGTTGTTCACTATCAATGAGTATTTCTTTTAAACTTTCAAGAGTTGATGCATTAGTTTCAAGTTTAGCAAGAACCTCATTTTTCTCATGCATGATTGATTCAATTTGGCTTTGGAGATTATTGATTAGTTTTCTAGCATTCTTGTTCTTTTCTCAAATAATCTCAGATTGTTTGATTAAGTCATGAAATGAATTTTGAAGTTCATCATGTGAATATGTTTGTTCTTTAGAACATGAACTATCACTAGCATATGACTTAGATTAGCAAGATTGTGTTCTAGTAGAGTTAGAGTTAGAGGATACCTCACTTCATCTTGAATTGCCATGAAGCACATATGTGCATATTCCTTTGTTGATGAAGGTGCGGTTGATTGGGATGAAGATGATGACGATGAATCGTCCCAAGTAGCATTGTGAGCTTCCAACCTCTTCTCTTACTCCTCTCTTTTTCTCTCATTCTCTCCCTTTTCTCATTTTTCTTCTCCTTCTCTTTTCTCTCGTTTTCACTCTCCTCCTTCTCATTCTTCTTTTCTCTCATTTCTTGTACCTCTTCTTTCATTCTTTTCTTCTTTATCCTTCTTAAGGTATTTGAAGAAGTCTTTCACTAGGACTTCAATGTCCTCATCTTCTACACTCCTCCTTGGTTCCTCAAGATTTGCATGTAATGACAAGAAGTGTTTGTTCTTTGAGGCTTCATTCTCCTTTCGATGGTTGATTTGAAGTTCATACGCCATCAAAATTCCAATGAGTTACTCCATCTTTAATTTGGAAAGATCGTACGCCTCTTCAATTGGGACGACTTTATCTTCTCAATCGTTGCTAAGCGACCAGAGGAACTTTCTTGTCATCTCCCCTTCATTGATTTGTCTTCCAAGGACCAAAAGAGAGTTAGTAATATCGGTGATGTGAGTGTTCATTTGACTTATGTTCACACCGATTTGCATAGAAAAAATCTCATATTTATGCATGAGGAGACTAATGCGAGTTTCCTTAGTTTTGCTATCACCCTCATGATGCATTTGTAATCTATGTCATATTTCATATGCACTTTCACAACCCTTAATCCTATTATATTCACCATCATTAAGACCACAATAAAGAATGTTCATGATTTTTGAATTCATCTCAATTTCTTTCATTTTTGGCCTAGAAAGTGAATCTAATTCATCTTCATTTGGGTTGTGTAGGGATTTTGAAGAAACATCCAATACTTGAGTTCGTTAGATATTAGGAATATTTTCATCATATTCTTCCAATAATCATAATTAGACCCATTAAGCAATGAATGCCTAGTTGTGCACAATCCCTCTACATGATTAGAAGTTGAAGTCATGCTAAAATTACGGTTAAGTAATAAAATTTAGCTCACAAGGCTCTGATACCAAATGTTGGATCGTGAGGGTCTCTAATTCTAATCAGTTTTAGGCTAATTACCTACTAGTTTAAGAAATCAAGAATATACAACGGAATTAAACAAAAACAAGCAAGTAAAGCAAACCACAATGATGACACCAGATATTATAGAGGTTCGGTCTCCCGCCTACTTCCTCTCTTGCAAGCTCCGCTCGATCTCCCTCGAGCTCCTCTCGTGTCTTCACTATCAACCTCGTTCTGGGTCGAGATTAAACCTTTTACAAAACAAGCTCCACGAACACCCTCGCGAACTTGACCTTCTTCTCTCACAATCTGAGAGGAATACTTTGGGCTTTCACCGAAGTCCTTGCTTCTTTACAACTGAGAAGTTGAGTGGAACACACTCTCTAACTTGAGCACACTTAGCTTAGTATGTGGAATTGATGCTAAAGTGTGGAAGTTTAGGCCGGGAGAGTAGATTTGGGGATTGGGAGACTTGGGAGTTTCTCTTAGGTGTATATGACAATAGGAAGTGTAAGAGATGTGTAATTGTGTCATGGGAACACCTATTTATAAACTCTAAGTAAGTTATAGCCGTTGGGATAAGTTTGGTAAGTGTTTGTGGAAGAAATACAAAATAGCAAATTGCAGGACCCAAAACTGAGTAAGTTCGGTCGACCAGATGGGCCTGCACGGTCGACCGTTAGGAAAATTTGAACTCGGTTCCGTCGACCGATAAAGGTGCGGTCGATCGGATTAGGATATAACTTACGTACACTTAAGTTATCGGTCGAACACTGAATAGGGTTCGGTCGACCGAAAACTAACAGGCTCTTTGAGGTTGACAAACAAGATCAGATTCGCTCGACCGATACAAGGTCCACGGTCGACCGTAAACCAACAAGCAGTTTGGGTTTGTCAAGACATCTTAAGTTCGGTCGACCGAACAAGGTCCTCGGTCGACCGATAGGAAAATGTATTTTTGGGGTATTTGAAAAAATACAAATACGACCGTTGGGTATAAAATGACAAAACAAACGGTCGGAAAATTGTGTTAACTCGGACAACCGAAAATGTCTGGACGGTCGACCGAAACCAGGCAGTAAAACACTAACTGGGTAATTGATCACTTGGTCGACCGAACGGTCTATTTCGGTCGACAAAATATGGGCACACTGTTAAGGTTAAGTATTTAGTGTTTTCCGGTCTAAGTCTGGGTGATCTATTGAAGTCCAAATTATATGAAATTTTGTGTGTGACTTCTATAAGGAACCTAGTGTGTATTTGAATAGGTTTTAGCTCAATTATGCTCAATTTACATAAAGTTCCTAAGACTCAAAAGAAATGCAAATTACTTGTCTTCAATTAAGCTTGATTACATGTCTTGACTTGAATCATTTCTTTCTTGAGTCTTGATCACCTGTAGAAGTTAGCACAAAGCAATATATATGCAATGCAATATGTGTGCTACTCTACATTGATTATAATTAAGATTAGGTTGATTAAATTATTGATTGACATCATTTCATGCTTATATTTGTATCTTATATCCATTATCTTTCACCTAAATAGTGCTATGTTACGAGTTTTATGTTTAGTTTTCAGGAATAAATAGGTTTGAAGAGATGAAGCATAAAAGAACCCAAAAGCTGGGAAAAATGACTGAATTGTGAGATCTGGGGACTAAGATGCAAGGGAGAATGACCTGATTGTAAGACAGAAGGACCTAATAGCAAAACAGAATACTCCACACTATCATGAGGAGTATTTTAGCAATTCGATTCGGGTCGGAGCTCCAACAAACCAAGTGAATGCATCCAAGACCAGCAAATATACCAAGAAAAGCCCATAACAAAAATGAGCAGGATCTGAACCATATAGACCGCCAATTGGCGGTCCAAGACCGCAAATTGGCGGTCCATTTTGGCCCAAATCCGCTAAAATTTCTCCAACACATGTATTAGAGGATGTTTAGGCTATTTTTGGTATCTGTTTAGTCCCACATCGGGGGATTGTCCCGGTTTGCCTTTTTCCATGGCTATAAATAGAACTCTTCACCTTCCATTGTAATCACTCCATATTTTAAGTGGCTATTCTTCCTACTAGAAGTGAGGCCTTGAAGCACACACTAAAGTAGGAGGATGCTACTTTTAATGTCAGTCATTTTAATACAAGTTTTCTTTATTATGTTGTTTGTTTTATGTTTCTTGTTTTGTTTTGCTTTGCTTAATCTCATTTCATTAGTTTTATTAGCTTAGTTAATATGCTTTCTTTGTTTAGTTTAATAATTAGTGTAATGTTTAGTGAGTAGTTCCATCCCCTTTGGGGGTGGAGTAGATATACATACATGCAAATGAGAATGGATTGAATGCTTTATTTCCAATGTGTTGATAAAACATGAATGTATGCTTGCTTGTTTAGGATAGAATTTATAACTTGATGAGTTTTGCCAAAATGATTAGACACCTCTCATGCTTGTTTAGGTTCTGAAATAAACATCTTGCATATGTAAATGTTAATCAACTAAGTTGGTGAATAGATTGATAGGTTTGCCACAACATTTAGACACTTCCTATGCATGATATCACCACCTTTATTTGTGCTTAAAGAATGTGTTCAACACCCACCTCTTTGCTTGTGTGCACTCACTCCACCCCTTAGGGGTTTTCCCATTTCTGTATTCCAGCATTCTTCCTTTGTTCTTAGCTTAGTTGTCATTTCATTGTTTGTTTCTTTCGTTCACATTTCATACTTCTTAGCATAGTTTAGTGTAGAGTAGCATAATCAATCTTTCTTCTCCATATTTTTGCCACTTGATTTCGTGCAAACGAGAGGCTGCTCACCTCCCTGAGGACGACCCGTATTTGTCACCGCTTCAACGCGGCCGTGCACTTGCGGTTTAAATTAAAACGTTCAACAAGTTTTTGGCGCCATTGTCGGGGAGGTGCCAGTCTATACTCTTGTTTGGACGATTCGAGTGGATATAATTTTTGTCTTGTAGTTTTATTTGTTTCAGGAGACTCACATTGAGAAGGGGAAGCATCTGGTGAAGTTTGGAGGCGGTCTGAGAGAAGAAGACCGCCAATCAGCGGGCTGGTAGTTTCATTTCACCTCTAAATTTCTGTGGAGTATTTTTTTATCTGATATAGTGATCTGGGACTCGATTTGGCATGTTTTGACTTATAGTTTGTCCCCAGATCAATAATCAAACCTCCTTTAAGCAACTTGGACCCTAAAACTCAAATCAAAAGATTAGGCATTCTTGTTGTTTAGGTCATGCATCATGTATGTGACTTAGGCATTTAGATTGTCCTTTATCTTAGCTTTATTTTCTGTTGCTGAGAGCTTGCGTGAGGTACGCACCTTCTACTCTCATTCATGCATTTCGTATGAACATGCATTAGTTAGTAGGAAGTGCATTGAAACAAGTGTGAGTTGAGTGTTTGTTTGGAGAGTTGATTGCTAGATTAGGACTCCAAAACGCTACTAAGGAGGGGTTGTCCCATAAAAGATAAGGTGGGAGATTTCATCACCCTTTCCTTCACCCCAAAAACCACACTAATCAAGAGCCTAATTTTAAAATCAAGTAGACATTGGCCTTAAGGAATTCGGACGTATTAGGAGAGTGATCCGGTCCCGACCGTCATAACCTGATCGGCGTTGCCCACTTTGTCGATAGTAGGAGAGACGAGATTTCTGGATCTTGACTCACTTGCTGGGCTTTGTGGTCCTCGTCGTAGGGAGGTGAGGCATGTTGAGGCCGTGTGACCTCGCAGTTAGGCGTCGTCTAGCTGTAAGGACCTATAGCGACCTTAGGATTGCTTGAGCCTTGTTTGCTTTTGTGCCTCTATCTGTACCCATCCGCCGTAGCATAATGACTTCTTCCCTTCTCTCCTGAGTCATTCTTTCTCTCCTGTGTTCCCTCATCTTCTCTTCTACGTACATTCTTTGTTAAAAAAACATTTCGGTTTGTGTGTGTGCACCTTTATGCATGCTTTCGTGGGCACGAGACGACAGTGGTCGTTTGACGAGGCGCGTTGTCAACCCTACTTCGATAGTCGACTTCTCGATGCCTTCCTCCTCTCTTGTGACACACAGGCCAGGTTCAATGGCTGCTAATTTCCGTGAGGAGGAGCAGTTGCTGAACCCACATGTTCGACATGTTCTTCCTATTGTCGTTCCCATACCTCTCCGTGATCGATGCTACCCTGGCCGTACGGCTCTACCCTCATGCATCGTATTACCAGAGGCTAATGGGAACCATTTTGAGGTTAAGCCTCAGTTTATTTCCATGCTCCCTCATTTCACTAGGAAAGGTGACCCCTATATCTTTCTTAGGGTATTTGAGGAGGTCTGTGCTATGTTCAAGCTGCAACAACTTAGCACAAACTCCATCCATCTTAGGCTTGTCCCATTTGCGCTGAAGGATGATGCCAAGAAGTGGTTGTACAGCAACCAGGCGAATGCCTTTAGGACTTGGGATGAGTTTCAATCTGCGTTCCTCAAGAAATACTTTCCAAATCATCAGACTCAAAAATTGAGGAACGAAATCAATTCGTTCTATCAACTTGAGACTGAAGCATTTCATGCATATCTAGAGAGGTTCAAGGAGCTACTATCCTCATGCCGTCACCATGACATTGAGTTGTGGCGTCTTTGTGAGATTGTTTACGAGGGTCTTCACATCCCGTCCCGAACGCTCCTTGAGTCCATGTGTCAAGGAGAGTTCTTGGGAAAGGATGAAAGGGAGGCATGGGCTTTCCTAGAAGACCTTGCTGAGAAAACAATACAATGAGAGAGTGTAAGGGAACCACCTGCATCATCTAGTATAGGAGGGAGGATCGCGAATGCAAACTCGACTAGATCGGGTGCTGCATTTGCTATCGATACCACTACGGCCACCGAGGCACGCATGGCGGCCTTAATGCGCGGTATGGATTCGATTGAGCTCCAAAACCAACAAGGTGCACCTCACATGTCCACATCTGGTCCAGTTCCCAGTCATTCATGTGGTAGGGTAGGTCATGTAGGAAGCGAGTGTGTGTCTATTCCTCCTGCGATGGAGCGTGTCAACGCCATCTATGACAAAGCTAGGAATGAGCCATACTCATCATCTTATAATCCTGGATGGAGGAACCACCCCAATTTTTTATGGAACCAAACTAATGCCTGGGGTGGTCCTTCAAACTCCTCTAGACCACCTTACCGATCACACCAACCTCCCATGCATGCACAATCTTATCAGCAACCCCAAGCGCAAACCACTAATCAATCGGGTTTCCCAAATTCCAACAATATGGAAACCCGATTCAATTCGCTTGAGACCTTGACTCGTGGACTTGAAAACTCAATGAAAATTTTTATGTCAACCACGAGTCAAGTTCTCACTTCAAATCAGCAGACCATCAAATCTCTAGAGCTTCAGATGGGCCAATTAGCTCAGTCTGTACATGAGAGAGAGAGAGAGGGTCTTTGCCTAGCCAGCCTGAGGCTAACCCCCATATGTACCAACAACAACACATACAAAATGAGAATGTGGTACCTCGGGGGAGGCAAGTAAACCATGTGGAGGAACATGTTCACCATGTCAATGCCATTGTTACCTTAAGGAATGGAAAACAGGTTGACAATCACATTTCATTGCCACACCCACAACCATCTATGCAGCCCCTCAGTGGGAATGGTGGTGAAGAAGAGGCTGAGGGTGAGGGTAATACACCAACGCTTCTTTCTTCTCAGGCACCGCAGAAAACCTACCTGCCAAAAGCTCCCTATCTAAGTAGGTTAACCAAAAAGCAGAGTGACACCATGGATAAGATATTAGAGGTATTTAAGCAAGTAAAGGTTAACATCCCCTTGTTGGATGTCATCCAACAAATACCTCAATATGCCAAAGTGTTGAAAGATTTTTGCACAACCAAGAGGAAGACCAATGTTCCTAAGAAAGCATTCTTGGCTGCAAATATAAGCTCACTTTTGTCCAATCCCACCTACACAAAATACAAGGACCCTGGGTGTCCTACTATTCAGTGTACGATAGGGGACACTAGAATGAGAAATGTTTTGCTTGATTTAGGATCAGCGGTCAACCTCCTCCCATTCTCTGTTTATCAACAGTTGAACTTGGGAGAATTAAAACCAACTAAGATCACTCTCCAATTGGCGGATAGATCCATTCGTATTCCAAAGGGGATTATCGAGGACGTGCTCATCAAATTTGGAGATTTTATATTTCCAGTCGATTTTGTTGTCCTCGATACCAATCCTGTTGCGAACACCCACACTCAAATACCTTTGATTTTGGGTAGACCATTTTTGGCAACCTCCAATGCCTTGATTAATTGTAGAAATGGTCTCATGAAGCTCTCATTCGGTAACATGAGTGCCGAGTTTCATGTGTTCAACTCTGGTAGGCAACAGGAACCCATGGATGAACCTTTAAATCTAAATCTCATCTGTCAATTGGAGAAAGCACCACAAAATCAATGAACACCCCTAACCCCAATGCAACCCGTTGAGAATGTTCGTGGGCCCAGCGAAAACTCATTGCATGTCTTCGCAATGCAACAGAGTGAACTGACCTCGAACATGAATGTCCAAAGGGAGTGTTCGTTGCATGATTCAGTTGAGAGTACTAGTGAGAGTGAGACACATCATCATATGCCTATACCAGAAGGTGTCTCTACCTCATGTCCCATGGCCACTGAGCCATTTGAGCTTCTTATTGACTCCAACAAGGACCCACCTATGACCGAGCTTATGCTTGATGATCTAAATGATGGTGGGAGGTCCTTGTTGGATGACTTGGGGAGAAGCCCCATTCTTAGTTATGCAAGTCTGCTGCATCCATCGAATGAGCCTGAGGAACTCATTCTGATGCACCCGCCTATTGGTTGGAGGGTTTTCTTCGATGAGCAATTAAACCTTAGTGAGGCAACACAACTTCATTCTTTGTTGCCAACACCCAACCAGTATCATGAGGGGTTCGAGCCTTTCAGCTTTGACCTTTCACCCCTCATGACTCCTCAGAGTACCAGTGAAGTTTGCCCATCTCGGCAAGTCTCTGGTCCTCATGACTTGATGTTCTCATTTAATGTTCCTTGACCAAATGATTATGAGAATATCATTGTTGTTGTATATATCATGTTAAAAAAAAGACTCCTTCAGTGAGCATCGATTATTGTGAGCCCCAACCCTTCTGTACTTGGGGTCAATTTCTTCACGTATTTACCTCTCTTCTTCAGCTTCTCACAGGTTTTGAGGGAATTTGGGTTTGTGTCCATCAACATGACCCTGAACGTCCCTTTGTACTTCATGTTGGTGAGATCTTTCCTTTTTCATGCATATATCCATGTAGTATCTTGTTCACATTCATTGAGGACAATGCATGAAGTAGGTGTGGGGGGTGTTTTACGTGTGTACATAGTCGAGTCGTTTTCCTTTGATTTTGTTTTCTTTTGTGTGTTTGGATAGGGTCATGTTAGTGTGCTGCATTTAATATCGATATATCTGCTTCCCATGATCCTTGGGTGACTTGTCTTCTTTTGCCTGCCTAGTGCTTTAAAATTTTCACATAATTTTCAAAATCTTCATGTGTTTGCGAAAGAAAATGTTTTTGTAGGTTTTGCGTGTGTTTAGCATGTGCAAAACCGTTGAGAGGCAAAGTAAAAAGAAAGTTCCCAAAATTGTCTTGAACTTGATGCATTAGGATATCTAGTTTACTGGCTTTAGGTCTTATAGAGTCGTTAGGATGCACCCTGGTTTTCCCTCGGGGGGCGTGTAATCATAGGGTTTCAGCACTTCAACATTTAAAGATGTTCACCCTGAACCTAGTGAGTCAAATAATTCGTGTTTGTTAGTATAAGGAAGTTTGTCGTAGTCAATGACCCTTAATCTCTTTTTTGTGAAACTTAAGTGTAGGGGTTTTGGTTCCCATGTAGATAAATAAATAAGTGGTGTTCTCTCTTCTCACACGGCTCCTATCACTCGGGAAAGTAGGCCTGAGGGGACTTTGTGCCTGGTACTTTCAAGTCATCTGACTTGGCATCCACCGACCGAACTCCCGTTACACGGGTGGTAGGTGTTGAGATTTTTTTATTTATACCGCAAGTGCACGACGTCGATGAAGACGCGGCAAGTACGGGTCGAACACAAGGAGGGAGAGATTCTTATATTTTTGTGATTTTTTTGCTTAAGGAGAGAAAAAGAGAAATAGGGTTGATTTGAGATTTTTGGATTTGTTTTAATTTTTCTAAAGGAAGAATCAACAAAAACAAAAACTAAGAAGAAACAACTATGGATGAGAGTCCAGCGGGGGAGAGTTATGAATCTTCGAGTTAGATTAGAGGTCACGAAAATTATTATAAATCAAGTGAGATATTAAGCATCATATGATAATTGATTTAACAAAAACTCATATGATCAAAACACTAACAAGAAATTAAAATAAAAACGATCTCTCTTCTCTAACCCTAAATCCGTCACCCCCACCCTTTGGAGGGTTTTAGAAACCCATGGGGAGAAGATGAGGAGAAGGGGTCATGGAGATCATCGAGAGAATACGGAAAAGAAAGGGAAATATTATACTAAACTACGATCTACGAAAATAAAAACAATTATTCTAAGCACGCAACAAATTATTCTAAGAGAAAAATAAAGAACAACTAAATTACTCTACTGGAATTAAGAACATGAAACATTAATCTAAAACTAAGCTTACAAAATACAAAGATAATGGAGAATTAAAAGGGCAGAATTTTATTGCTTTAGAATGTAATACAAAAGTTCCCCTCACAACACAATTTCGTGGCTATTTATAGCCGATACAAAAAACCCTAGGTATGAATACGGAAGGACACGTGGTATTACACGAGTGGTTGAAATTCGGAGGCATGGATCGCAACCCGAGCGCCGTTTCCGCCGCACAATGACCGTCAGATGCGGCGGAATCGCCGCATGGATGGTCCAGATCGTTTTGGGCTTTTTGTGGTGTGTTTTTGGTATGTTCTAGCTGGCCTCCATGCGTCTGAATCAATCATTGCATATCTTTGGAGATCCGAATTTAATTTCTTCTTGAATACCTCTCCAAAATAACTTTTTAGTCCTTCTAATTTGCGATCAGGTCCCTGGCTTCTTATGCAATCAATTGGACTTCAACTTGAGCTTGAATCTCTAGCTAATTGGTCTTTGTGATCCATCTGAGTCCATTGCAAGCGTTTTAGCTCGAATATTGGTAAATTGCATTGTAACTCCTGAATTCTGCACAGTTGCTCAAAACAATACCTTAGTAGCATTTATTTATATAAAAATAATCTAAATGAAAGACATATGATGCAATGCATCAAATACCCCCTACACCTAGATTTTGCTAGTCTCGAGCAAAACAAAACATGAAAAATATATGTATGAAAGCAGGAAAATCCTAACTCACTTTCGTAGGAATCACGGTTGCACTTAGCATGTGCAACAAGCCTTTAAACCCCTAAGTTTCCTTGGAGGACGAGTTTTGTCTCGTGAGGGTTTTCAGTTGACACACCCACAAAGTCTTAATTCAATGTTTCATTAATAACTCTCAATATCTCCACCTCAACCTTATACATCTCACTTAGAATTCTTGCATGCTCATTATATAAATCTAACTCATAAAAATTCTAACTTGGTCTTTGTTCCTCCACATTCACACCACTAACCCTTCTACACATGTTATCACTTAAATTATTTTGCACGCCTCCTCTGGTGGTGAAGTATCATTTGGATCAACCATGGCATGGATCATTCCTTTAACTTTGGGCCTTGAGTAATAATTCCCCGAGATTCAACATATTTGCTTTATTTGACACTTTTACCCTTTTGCATTCGTGTAGCGAGTTTGGTCGATAATCCCGAGCTGGCAGACTCAAGTTACCGGATTTCAAGATACCCCTACGGACCAGTGACTCGAAGGCTTGGGCTTTTGTAATCATTTTTCATGATGTGCTTTTCTCACTTTTATTCCCCTTTCCTCAAGGCTTAATTGTTATCAGAAGTCCACACTTCCCGGTATATTTTCCTCAACCTCTGCTTTTTATCAACCACTTCAAAGATTTGATTCATCCAATTAAAGTACATACATGTCTTAAAGGGTAATGAGTTATTTCTTTGGAACTTAGATTTATGTCATAATTTCTACAAGCAGAACTATATAATAAGGAACAAAAGCTCAATGCAATTTGTACTCGGGTTTTGGTGGTTCAATCTTAAGCTATGTCGTGAAACATTGATTTTTTTTAAATAAAAACAAAACATATAGGTAGATAACTAGTCACCCCCTACCCCTATTTCATGCATTGTCCTCAATGTATGCAAAATTAAATATTATAGGACATGCAAGAAAAATAAAGTTACTGCCTTCGGGATGACGACTCTCCACGGTCGGAGAGTGCTTTGTTCAGTTTGCTATTGAGGCGCTTCATCCCGCCCCACATTCGGGACCTATGCTCGTCAGAGTTTTCTTGGGTTGACTGAGCCCAGAATGTTGTGGAGTCTTCAAATGACTCACTTGATTGCACAGCATCCTCCATTTCTGGAGGTGTCCACAGGTCCGCTATAGTGCCACGGTAGGAGGATGTCTCTCGTTCCACCGTACAAGGGAGCATGTCGGCTTCGTATACCCAGAAAGACTCATAGGCCATGAAGTGCTTGCAGATAGTGGTGACAAGGCATGGCGGAGGTTGGGAGTTGCGTTGGTGGCCTTCTCCAATGGTGGTCAGAAGCCGTCGGCACATACAGTAAGTGCGATCACGGGTCATCAGGGAGTGAACGATGCCCATCTCAACGGTGCGAAAAGAAGTGTTGTGGGTATTACTCGTGACGTTTTGGCATGCCCACCTACATGCTGTAAAGACTTTCCGGTACATGGATGTGTTGGATCGTGTGGGTTTATGGGTCCACAATTAATGCTAATCACCTAATTACCTACTTGTTTATTCGATCAAAGAAATGCAGCGGGATTTAAACTAAAACAAGCAAGTGTAGGAATATGCAAACCACAAATCGACTCGGCGTTTTTATAGAGGTTCGGCACCCCACCCGGGTCCTAGTCCTCTCTTGCAAGCTCCGCTCGGATCACCGAGCTCCGCTCACGACTTCATTAACCACTCCCCGTTCCGGGCCGGGAGAGAACGCCTTTACAACCGTCAAACTCGCGAACAACCCTCGCCGAGCTTGGAATCCTCTTCTCACAATCCGAGAAGGATGCTTCGGGCTTTCACCGGAGCCTTTACACTTTTGACAACAAATGAGAACTTGAGTGGAGCAACACTCTCTAAATCTTGAACACACTTGAGTAGGATTAAGGAATTGATCACTAAGTGTGGAAGGTTTGAAGCTTTGAGTGTTTTGGGATTCTCTCTAATGTTTGGGACAAGTTTGTAGTGGGAGAGTTGTGTTAAAATGTGTTTTACAACTCCTTATATAGGCATTAGAGAGAATAGAGTCGTTGGGATTGATTGGGTATGAGTTGATGTGTGATTACACAAAACAGAAAAGACAGGACCCAATTTTGGCTGAATTCGGTCGACCGTTTGGCAGTTTTACACTCAGTTCGGTCGACCGTTAAAAGCAACGGTAGACCGCCCAACTCTACGACTTAGGTTCACTTAAGTCATCGCTCGAACACAAGATAGGGTTCGGTCGACCGATTTCGACCAGGAACTTTGGGGTTGACAAACAAATGTGTGACCGGTCGACCGAAACAGGTTTGGTGGTCGACCGATTAAGGACAGGCACTTTGGGTTTGTCAAGAGATGAACCAACGGTCGACCGATCGTGGTCCTCGGTCGACCGATACATGAAATGTATTTGGGGTATTTTTGGTTTAATACGAATACGACCGTTGGGTATATACGACAAAAGTAACGGTCGGGAAAATATGATCGGACGGTCGACCGAAAGGTAAAACACGATCGACCGAAAAAGGGCAGTGAAAACACAAACAAGAGATTTGATCATTCGGTCGACCGAATGTGGGCAGACTTTTACAGTTCAGGTTTGGTGTTTTCCGGTCTAAGTTATGGTGATCTATTGAAGTCTAAATTATGTGAAATTTCGTGTGTGACTTCTATAAGGAACCTAGTGTGTGATTAAGTTGATTTTAGCTCAAGTATGCTCAATTACACTTTGCTCCTAAGACTCAAAAGAAATCAATACTACATGTCTTTGATATAGCTTTAATTACATGTCTTGACTTCATTTCCATCTTTCTTGAGTCTTGATCACCTATAGAGGTTAGCACAATACAATATATATGCAATGCATAGTGTGTGCTACTCTAATTAAGATTAGGTTGATTAAATCATCAAAACATAAGATTAAGGCCAAAAAGCCAACAATCTCCCCCTTTTTGATGATGGCAACCGATATCTTAATGCTTGAAATTTGTATATGTAAACTATGCATATAAATGCTCCCCCTATGGATGTGCATAATTTTTGTTCAAATTTTATCAAGTTTTTCAAGTTACCCCCTTAATTATCTCTCCCCCTTTGACATCCATCAAAAACATTGATAATTATATAAGTCAAAAGGATGTCATCGTAATGAAGTTGCTCCCCCTAAATTTTGCACTTCATTACTCTAATAAAAGATATAACATTTAAGCTCCCCCTATCAATAAGGCTAAATTGAAACAATGAGTATGATGAAATTTTAAGTTCAATTAAGTTTCTACTTAAGCCTTATTCTAACATCCATTTAAAAAATGACATTTAAAATCAATGGATGTGATAAGTGATTTGCAATGAATAGGGTATATGATTTGCAATGAATTAAATTATATGATATGTCAATTAAGCATATGAAACTAGATTAGAGCTAATTTAACATGAATTGTATAGATAGGAATTTTATACCAATGTTGAATTCGAATTTAGCTCCAATCTCATTTTGTGATGCAACCGGATTTGAATTTGATTCTTGAGCTCACCCGGTCACCACCAATCTCCTCCTCAAGCTCCTACAAGAGTAGATTTAGGTACCCAAACAACTTTGGGTCCTTGAATGTTAGCTTTGGGAACCCAAACCATTTTGGTTTTGGGAGCCCACACACTTGAGGAACTATGGTTTACAACTAAGTGCTTTCCATTTAGAGTAGTGTGAGATACATGGTTTTTCAATTTTGCATTGTATCCTAAACCATGTTTTTGCAAAGATTGCCTTTGACTACCTAATAACATGTTAAGCATCTTAGTTCCATGTGTGATTTTTTCTAGATCTTTTCTTAATTGCACATTCCAAGCTTGAAGATCTAATTGTTCACAATCTCTAGGTGTTGCTTTTTTATTTATCAAAATTTGATGCATAATTTTCTAGTTTAGCAACCACCTCATTTTTCTCATTCACGCATGTTTCAATTTTGCTTTGGAGATCTTTGATTAGCTTTCTAGCATTTTTATTTTTATCACAAATGATCTCATATTGTTTAACTAAGTCATGGAAAGCATTTTGAAGCTTATCATGTGTATAATTTTCATTCTTTGCACTAGAGTTTGAGCTATCACTATGATAAGACTTAGTTGAGCATGAATTATTAGAGCAAGAGTTAGATTCTACCTCACTTCCTTCATCTTGAATTGCCATGTAGCACATGTGTGCATATTCTTTTGTTGATGAAGGTGTGGTTGATTTGGATGACGATGAAGACGATGAATCGTCTCATGTAGCCTTGTGAGCTTCCAACTTCTTTTCTTTTCTCTTACTCTTCTCCTTTTCTCTTCTTCTCTCCCTCCTCTCATTTTTCTTCTCCTTCTATTTTCTCTCATTTCCACTCTCTTCCTTCTCCTTCTTTTCTCTCTTTTCACTCCTTCTACCTCTTCTTTCGTTCTTTTCTTCTTTATCCTTCTTGAGGTATTTGAAGAAGTCTTTTGCTAGGACTTCAATGTCCTCATCTTCTACACTCCTCCTTGGTTCATCTAAATTTGCATGTAATGCCAAGGTGGATTTCTTCTTGGTGGCTTCCTTCTCCTTCCGATGGTTGATTTGAAGTTCATAAGCCATCAAGTTTCCAATGAGCTCCTCCATCTTTAATTTTGAAAGATCATGCGCCTCTTCAATTGCGACGACTTTATCTTCCCAATCGATGCTAAGTGACCGGAGGAACTTCCTTGTCATCTCTCCTTAATTGATTTTTCTTCCAAGAACCAAAAGAGAGTTAGTGATATCGGTGAAGCGAGTGTTCATTTCGCTTATGTTCTGACCGATTTGCATAGAAAAAATCTCATATTTATGCATGAGGAGACTAATGCGGGTTTCCTTAGTTTTACTATCCCCCTCATGGTGCATTTGTAGTCTATGCCATATATCATGTGCACTTTCACATCCCCTAATCCTATTATATTCACCCTCATTAAGGCCACAATACAAGATGCTCATAATTTTCGAATTCATTTCGATTTCTTTCATTTTCGGTCTTGTAAGTGAATCTAATTCATCTTCTTTTGGGGGTGTGTATGGATTTTGGAGAAACATCCAATACTTAAGGTCATTAGAAATTAGGAAAATCTTCATCCTATTCTCCCAATAATCATAATTAGACCCATTAAGCAAAGGAGGTCGAGTTGTGCATAAACCTTCTATGTGATTAGATGATGTAAAAGCCATGCTAAATAATACGATTAAGTATGAGAATTTAGCTAACAAGACTCTGATACCAAATGTTGGATCGTGTGGGTTTATGGGTCCACAATTAATGCTAATCACCTAATTACCTACTTGTTTATTCGATCAAAGAAACGCAGCGGGATTTAAACTAAAACAAGCAAGTGTAGGAATATGCAAACCACAAATCGACTCGGCGTTTTTATAGAGGTTCGGCACCCCACCCGGGTCCTAGTCCTCTCTTGCAAGCTCTGCTCGGATCACCGAGCTCCGCTCATGACTTCACTAACCACTCCCCGTTCCGGGCCGGGAGAGAACGCCTTTACAACCGTCAAACTCGCGAACAACCCTCGTCGAGCTTGGAATCCTCTTCTCACAATCCGAGAAGGATGCTTCGGGCTTTCACCGGAGCCTTTACTCTTTTGACAACAAATGAGAACTTGAGTGGAGCAACACTCTCTAAATCTTGAACACACTTGAGTAGGATTAAGGAATTGATCACTAAGTGTGGAAGGTTTGAAGCTTTGAGTGTTTTGGGATTCTCTCTAATGTTTAGGACAAGTTTGTAGTGGGAGAGTTGTGTTAAAATGTGTTTTACAACTCGTTATATAGGCATTAGAGAGAATATAGTCGTTGGGATTGATTGGGTATGAGTTGATGTGTGATTACACAAAACAGAAAAGACAGGACCCAATTCTGGCTGAATTCGGTCGACCGGATCGGGCAGAACGGTCGACCGTTTGGCAGTTTTACACTCAGTTCGGTTGACTGGTTAAGCAACGGTCGACCGCCCAACTCTACGACTTAGGTTCACTTAAGTCATCAGTCGAACACAAGATAGGGTTCGGTCGACCGATTTCGACCAGGCACTTTGGGGTTGACAAACAAATGTGTGAACGGTCGACCGAAACAGGTTTGGCGGTCGACCGATTAAGGACAAGCACTTTGGGTTTGTCAAGAGATGAACCAACGGTCGACCGATTGTGGTCTTCGGTCGACCGATACATGAAATGTATTTGGGGTATTTTTGGTTTAATACGAATACGACCGTTGGGTATATACGACAAAAGTAACGGTTGGGAAAATATGATCGGACGGTCGACCGAAAGGTAAAACACGGTCGACCGAAAAAGGGAAGTGAAAACACAAACAAGAGATTTGATCATTCGGTCGACCGAACGACATGTTGTGGTCGACCGAATGTGGGCAGACTTTTACAGTTCAGGTTTGGTGTTTTCCGGTCTAAGTTTGGGTGATCTATTGAAGTCCAAATTATGTGAAATTTCGTGTGTGACTTCTATAAGGAACCTAGTGTGTGATTAAGTTGATTTTAGCTCAAGTATGCTCAATTACACTTTGTTTCTAAGACTCAAAAGAAATCATTATTACATGTCTTCGATATAGCTTTAATTACATGTCTTGACTTCATTTCCATTTTTCTTGAGTCTTGATCACCTGTAGAGGTTAGCACAATAAAATATATATGCAATGCATAGTGTGTGCTACTCTAATTAAGATTAGGTTGATTAAATCATCAAAATATAAGATTAAGGCCAAAAAGCCAACAGGATGTTGCCTTGATACCCCAATCACGACTCAGCACACAATCTGGTCCCATGAGTGACCGATAGAAACTGAGTTCCTCGGATGGCAAAGTGGAGGCCTCTTGTGGTATGTCAGTCAAGTTGGAGATGATGTGGAGGTCAATCGCCCAGACTTTGTTTCTCCAATTCAGTAAAATGAACCCACTGTCCAGGTCTATGTTAGTGATACTGCTATAGAACTCCTCCACTAAGTTGGGGCAGTACACATCATTGTTGTTATGAACCAAGTAGCTCCAACTCCGTGCTATGATTTCGTCGTAAAAGTGGGTGCCGTTTTGATCACTAACAAGCAAACGGGTAGAAGTTCTTCTCGGGAAACACCATGGTGATAGAATACTACGTACGCTCAGTCGGGTTCGCCGCCCGCTCTCGAAACTTCCCAGCTGCTCTACGCGTCCACCCAGAGATGACTCATGTCTCAGAAAACTTTCACGCCGAGAAGTCCAACCCGTGAGGCGTTTCCGCCGCAAACTACACGCTGGTGCGGCGATTTCGCCGCTTGGTCACCTTGGATTGTGTCCGGATTTTTACGTCGTTTCTAATACTTCCTGAAAAGCACAACGAAAATGTTAGATCGCGAAAAACCAAGATCCAAACAAAATAAACAAAAATCACAAAAAAAGAACTTGAAATTCTCGTCGCCTCCCCGGCAACGGCGCCAAAAACTTGTTGAGATTTTTTATTTATACCGCAAGTGCACGGCGTCGATGAAGACGCGGCAAGTACGAGTCGAACACAAGGAGGGAGAGATTCTTATTTTTGTGATTTTTTTGCTTAAGGAGAGAAAAAGAGAAATAGGGTTGATTTGAGATTTTTGGATTTGTTTTAATTTTTCTAAAGCAAGAATCAACAAAAACAAAAACTAAGAAGAAACAACTATGGATGAGAGTCCAGCGGGTGAGAGTTATGAATCTTCGAGTTAGATTAGAGGTCACAAAAATTATTATAAATCAAGTGAGATATTAAGCATCATATGATAATTTATTTAACAAAAACTCATATGATCAAAACACTAACAAGAAATTAAAATAAAAACGATCTCTCTTCTCTAACCCTAAATCTGTCACCCCCACCCTTTGGAGGGTTTTAGAAACCCATGGGGAGAAAATGAGGAGAAGGGGTCATGGAGATCATCGAGAGAATACGGAAAGGAAAGGGAAATATTATACTAAACTACGATCTACGAAAATAAAATCAATTATTCTAAGCACGCAACAAATTATTCTAAGAGAAAAATAAAGAACAACTAAATTACTCTACTGGAATTAAGAACATGAAACATTAATCTAAAACTAAGCTTACAAAAGACAAAGATAATGTAGAATTAAAAGGGCAGAATTTTATTGCTTTAGAATGTAATACAAAAAGTTCCCCTCACAACACAATTTTGTGGCTATTTATAGCCGATACAAGAAACCCTAGGTGTGAATACGAAAGGACACGTGGTATTACACGAGTGGTTGAAATTCAGAGGCATGGATCGTAACCCGAGCGGCGTTTCCTCCGCACAATGATCGTCAGATGCGGCGGAATCGCCGCATGGATGGTCCAGATCGTTTTGGGCTTTTTGTGGTGTGTTTTTGGTATGTTCTAACTGGCCTCCATGCGTCTGAATCAATCATTGCATATCTTTGGAGATCCGAATTTAATTTCTTCTTGAATACCTCTCCAAAATAACTTTTTAGTCCTTCTAAGTTGCGATCAGGTCCCTGGCTTCTTATGCAATCAATTGTACTTCAACTTGAGCTTGAATCTCTAGCTAATTGGTCTTTGTGATCCATCTGAGTCCATTGCAAGCGTTTTAGCTCGAATATTGGTAAATTGCATTGTAACTCCTGAATTCTTCACAGTTGCTCAAAACAATACCTTAGTAGCATTTATTTATATAAAAATAATCTAAATGAAAGACATATGATGCAATGCATCAGTAGGGATCGCCCTATGTGGAGATTTGAGGGAAGGTGTACGTGATAGTGTAAGTCCTCATAGGCAATGATGCACGAAACCTGACCCTGGGAGAATCAAACACCAACCAATAAACTGCTCTAAAGAAAAAGGAAAAAGAAAAAAAAAGAGTCAAATAAGAACCAAAATGGACTTTACACACTGTATCACATTCAGAAGTTAAGGTTGCCCATGTCTTTCACCTAAGTCCTTAACTAATTTTCACGAATGGTTCATTAGGTTAGGTGTGTGGACTGATTACCTATATGGAGTCGGCCCGTAGGATTACCGCGTCCAATGATCGACAACATATGTCCAAAGAGTGGAGTGTCTAGATTGAATAATGCATCTTGTTCGGATTTTGTGGGTGTATCCGCTGAAAACCCTCAGGAGACAACACTACTCCTCCTTGGCGACAAGGAGGTTTAACGGCTTGTTGCACGTGCTAAGTGCAACCGTGATTCCTACGAAAGTGAGTTAGGATTTCTTGTTTTTCGTATGCTTTTTCCTTTCTTTGTTTTGCTCGGGACTAGCAAAAGTTAGGTGTGGGGGTATTTGATTGACATCATTTCATGCTTATATTTGTATCTTATATCCATTATCTTTCACCTAAACAATGCTATGTTACGAGTTTTATGTTTAGTTTTCAGGAATAAATAGGTTTGAAGAGATGAAGCATAAAAGAACCCAAAAGCTGGGAAAAAGGACTGAATTGTGAGATCTAGGGGCTAAGATGCAAGGGAGAAGGACCTGATTGTAAGACAGAAGGACCTAATAGCAAAACATAATACTCCACACCATCATGGGGAGTATTTTAGCAATTCGATTCGGGTCGGAGCTCCAACAAACCAAGTGAATGCATCCAAGACCAGCAAATATACCAAGAAAAGCCCATAACAAAAATGAGCAGGATCTGAACCATATAGACCGCCAATTGGCGGTCCAAGACCATTAATTGGCGGTCCATTTTGGCCCAAATCCGTTAAAATTTCTCCAGCACATGTATTAGAGGATGTTTAGGCTATTTTTGGTATCTGTTTAGTCCCACATCGGGGGATTGTCCCGGTTTGCCTTTTTCCATGGCTATAAATAGAACTCTTCACCTTCCATTGTAATCACTCCATATTTTAAGTGGCTATTCTTCCTACTAGAAGTGAGACCTTGAAGCACACACTAAAGTAGGAGGATGCTACTTTTAATGTGAGTCATTTTAATACAAGTTTTCTTTATTATGTTGTTTGTTTTATGTTTCTTGTTTTGCTTTGCTTAATCTCATTTCATTAGTTTTATTAGCTTAGTTAATATGCTTTCTTTGTTTAGTTTAATAATTAGTGTAATGTTTAGTGAGTAGTTCCATCCCCTTTGGGGGTGGAGTAGATGTACATACATGCAAACGAGAATGGATTGAATGCTTTATTTCCAATGTGTTGATAAAACATGAATGTATGCTTGCTTGTTTAGGATAGAATTTATAACTTGATGAGTTTTGCCAAAATGATTAGACACCTCTCATGCTTGTTTAGGTTCTGAAATAAACATCTTGCATATGTAAATGTTAATCAACTAAGTTGGTGAATAGATTGATAGGTTTTGCCACAACATTTAGACACTTCCTATGCATGATATCACCACCTTTATTTGTGCTTAAAGAATGTGTTCAACACCCACCTCTTTGCTTGTGTGCACTCACTCCACCCCTTAGGGGTTTTCCCATTTCTGTATTCCAGCATTCTTCCTTTGTTCTTAGCTTAGTTGTCATTTCATTGTTTGTTTCTTTCATTCGCATTTCATACTTCTTAGCATAGTTTAGTGTAGAGTAGCATAATCAATCTTTCTTCTCCATATTTTTGCCACTTGATTTCGTGCAAATGAGAGGCTGCTCACCTCCCTGAGGACGACCCGTATTTGCCACCTCTTCAACGCGGCCGTGCACTTGCGGTTTAAATTAAAACGTTCAACAATTATCAAAACATAGATTAAGGCCAAAATGCCAACACTTAGGAGCTTATAAATAGGTTCTCATTACACAATTACACAACTCTTACACTTCCTATTGTCATATACACCTAAGAGAAACTCCCAAAGTCTCCCTTTCCCCAAATCATACTCTCAAAACTTAAACTCCACATCTTAGATCAATTCCACATCCAAAGTTAAGTGTGCTCAAGTTAGAGAGTGTGTTCCACTCAACTTCTCTGTTGTAAAGAAGCAAGGACTTCGGGGAGAGCCTGAAGTGGTCCTCTTGGATTGTGAGAGAAGAAAGTCAAGCTAACGAGGGTGTTCGCGGATCTTGTTTTGTAAAAGACTTAATCTCGGCCCGGAACGAGGTTGATAGTGAAGACGTGAACGGAGCTCGAGGGAGATCGAGCAGAGCTTGCAAGAGATGAAGTAGGCGGGAGGCTGAACCTCTATAAAAATCTGGTGTCATCATTGTGGTTTGCTTTACTTGCTTGTTTTAGTTTTATTTCCGCTGCATATTCTTGATTGCTTAAACAAGTAGGTAATTAGGCTTAAAAGTGATTAGAACTAAGCCCCATACGATCCTACATACTCGGGGTCCTTGGATTCCCATCACGTGATATTCATAAACAAACATCTCAATCCTCGTCTTCCCCAACCACGCCACCACCTCTGGTCCTTGAGGATACATGCATTCCAATAACCATTTGAGGAGCAAATTTTTTAATCAAATATTTACATCAATGAACTTCCATTTGAGGAGTCAACCATGAATCGTGGTGGAATGGACATCTCCTCAAATTCTTACTTTAGAACACGACCTTCCTTCCCACCAAGTTGAACACGTAAGACAGAAAATTAGTTCCTCTAAGATCTACCGCATAAACACTAGATCAAAGACAAACCATCGTAACTAATCACACAAACTTAAAACATCAAATTTCTTCCAAATTGAAAGCCACAACAAAAAATCAGAATCGAAACCCCACCTGGATGTACGGATTCGACTCTGCTGGATCGGTCTTTAAGGTCTCCATTTTCTCAACTCCAGCTCAGTCGGTCGCCGGAGAAGCGATGGTGGGGTCGAGGTTTGGAGGCGGAGGAGTGGATTCGGAAGAGTGTTTGGGTGGAACGTTGAGGTCAGGGTTTGGAGGTGAATGAGTGGATTCCGACGAGGGTTTGGGTCGGATGTTGGAGTCATGGAGAACGTGGGATCGTGAGGTCGGAAGCAGATAGGAAGTGGAGAAGAAAATGGATCTCTCACCCATCTCTACTTCTGGATGGGAAGGTCGTTGTGGTTAGGGAGAGGTAGGCAGCTAGGTTTTATGTTTGTTGATCTCTGGATTGGCGGGATTTCAATTTAGTTTACGCGGCTATACCAAACAAAAAATTCAACCCTTCCACTTCAGACTATTTAAAGGCCGTCATGGAATACCCCATACCACACCGGATAATTAAAATCTGACGTGGTAGAGCACTTCAGTCCAAATCCAGTCCAACGTCTTGCAAATAGGGTCCACATCCCCTACCACATCGGCTTATGTGATCGTCGACGTGGAAGACCCCCTACCACGTCGAATTTCCGAAGACTAACGTGGTAGGGTTTTACTTAAAAATATATATATATATATATATTAAAAACAAATAGCACATATCTTGACAATAGTAATCGACTAATTCTTGGCAACAACACATATCTTGTGATATATTTTATCCAACACATATCCAAGGAATTTGGGAATATTGTCATATCATCAACCAAACAACATTTTCCACAGACAGTTTCTCCGGCTCATCTGTTGTATCATCACAAATTTCCAAAATTTAAAAAGACCCCCTACCACGTTGGATTTCAAAAACCGACGTGGTAGGATTTTAATTTTAAAAATATATATTAAAAAGACCACCTATCACGTCGGTTTTCGAAAAACCGACGTGGTAGATTTTTAATTTAAAAAATATATATTAAAAGGACACCCTACCACGTCGGATTTCCTAAAACCGACGTGGTAGGGTTTACTTCTTTTTAAAAATATTAAAAAGACACCTTACCACGTCACTGTTGATAAAACCAATGTGGTATGGGTTTCCACGTCGGTTAACTAAAATTGACTTGGTAGGGGGTCTTCCACGCCAGTTAACTAAAACTGACGTGGTAGGGGTCTTCCACGTCCGTTTGTAATTTGCCGATGTGGTAGAGGCAACGTAGTAGGCTGACTTTCCAGCAGTGAATCCATAATAAAAGCTAAACAAAAGCTAAGTGGAGGAGGATTTCAATATTTATTAAACTTAGCCTTCATTACAGTTAAATTTCATCAAAACCAGGATTTCCCCTATATTTTGCAAATACATTTGTAATTGGACGTATTTCGTAAATAAATATGCTAGAGGTCGGGTAATATTGTTCACTTAATCTTTTAGTAAAGGTGAAAAAAAGTTATAAAAAAACTAACATAATGTTACAAATTTCCCAATCTTCGTCGGTTAGAAATGCCTAATTTTGTTTTTCATTATAAAAAAATTGAATTGAAAGATGATGATCAACACAAGATTTTAACATTTCATAGGTACAATTCCATCTATGGGGGACATCTAATTTAAATTTCCTAAGTTTAACATCATTATATACACAAAATTCTCAAAAATCCTGATATCTAGATGTACTACTACAACCTACAAAGGTAATTGCATTCTTAACATTTCCTAGATATGGTTTAATTAATTGAAGGTCATCTTGTACTACCAAGTTCAAAGTGTGAAAAACACATCTGATATGAAAAGTGAATCATCTAGAGGTGGTTTACAATAACTTATAAGCATTCTTATGACTGTATTGTTATTAGTAGCATTATGAAATGCAATTGCACAAATTTTATTTTCAAGAGAATTGGCTACAATGACAACTTTAATATAATAAAAAATAACCTTGGTAGTGTGTGAATGCAAAATAGGTAAAAACGAAATATTTTTATTATTTAACAACCACAAATCATCTATATAATGAGCAATTACGCAACAATAAGGATAATAATTTGGATCGGTTCAAACATCACTAGTTGATGCTACCTTATAATTCATTTCATAAAAATAACTAATCATGGTACATTTTTGTTTTTTGAATTTATCAAATGCAACATTTTTAAGAGTTCTTCTAGAAAATGGTTTGAACTGAGGATTATTGATTGATAAGTTTTAATTAACCGCAAGTGCACGACCGCGTTGAAGCGGTGACAAATACGGGTTGATCCACAGGGAGGTGTGTCGACTTTAGTTTGTGTGAAGGCGAGTGGGAAAGAAAGGAGAGAAAGGAGTTATGATCTAACTACACTACAATGCAAAAAGGAAATGGAAGATAAACAATAAAACTAAACCCCATGAGGGGTAGAGAAAAGAGTGTGAATACAAAGATATGTGTATGTGTGTGTTCAATTAAGCTCATCAAAACATGTAGTGCATGAAAATTATAAAACTACATCCAACTTTGCCTCCACATGAAATAAGATAAGATCATATCATTAAAACATACAAGACAATAATTGGAATGAAGCTAGATGAACTCAAGTATAAAGACCAAACCCCACTATGCCTCTACATGAAATAAGATTTACCCAATCATTAAAACATACAACACATTAATAAAGGTAAGGGCAACAAGAGCACATACACTACAAGTCATGTTTCCTTCATCAATTCCATCCATATCCTCACATTATCATTCCCCATAAAATAGGTCCACTAATCTAAGCATAAGCTAAGCTTCATTCAAGAGCATTAGCATATCAAAGACAAGAGTGAAATCTCATTAGATGGTTATCAAAATCATGTAAGGCTCAAGGGATTAAGATAACACACACCTAATACACCACATGATCATATCACATATTTCTCTACCCCCAAATGGGGATGAAACTACTCATTAATCATTACACTAACTACATTAACAAAATGAAACATTGTACTGAAATGAAATTAAACTAAGCAAGCAAGAAATATTAAATAAGCTAAAAGGAAAGGAAAGTAAAACTAAAGAAGCATGCAAGAATTAAAAGACAAGATTAAGCTGACAAGACATTCTCTCCACGGATTTGGATGGAATACTATTTAGTGAGTTTATCATTATTTGTAGTACATAATTCCAAAAGTAAATAGGCAATTTAGATTGACTTATTATTGATCGAACCATGTCGAGCAATATCATGTTCCTACTTTAGGAATAAGTCAAATTAGGTATCCTAAGCACTCACCCCTACGAACCTTTCATAGAGACTCGATATTCTTATTGAGTTGGTTCACTACTTCATCCTCGAATTCCTTGAACTTGTCAAAGAATTCACTTTTGCTTCCCATTAGACAAATATTGCCATAATGACTATAGTTGTCCGTGAACAAAATGAAGTACCTTAAACGTCTCTTGCACTTGTACTTATCAGACCACATACATTAGAATTTATCATATCCAATTTGTTATTCGTTTCCGTTCCTTTCTTCTTGAAAGGTCTCTTGGTCATTTATTTGACCAATCCGATAGTGCTACAAGATTGTATCATTCACGTGAGTTATCTTATTTCCTTTTGTTATTGTTTGTTTGAGTTTGTTTATTTCAAGCAAATAGAAACCATTCTATGCGAATGTATTTGCATAGAAAATTCCATTCTTCGATATAGACAAGCAAGAATTAAAATATTTATTAAAATTTATCCATATCTAAAACTTGATACAGAAATGTTCTTGCTAATCGAAGGCATATAACAAACATTCTTCAAAGCATAAATTTAAATCACTAGACTATTGAAGTTCCATAGAATCTTGTACAATCGCAGCGATGCTTGTACTATTTCCAATCTTCAATATCATCTCGTTCTCCACGAGTTCCTTCCTATCCTTCAATAGCTGCATATTAATATTACGTGAGCACAAGATCCGGTAACTATTACCAAATCAAGGACAGAGGTGATTAAATTTATCTCAATAACAAACATACCTACGGCGTTTCTTGGGCGCCTACGTTCAATCATCCCATTTTCAAGGTCTTCCTTGAATTTGGGGCAATTTGGTCGGATGTGTCTCTTTTCACTGCAGTGAAAGCACTCCGTGTTGGGAGTTGGAGATTTGAAAGATTTCTCCTTGAGGCACTCCCATGAGCACCTCTTACTCCCTTGCTCTTGATTGACATATCTTTGGTAAATTTGCCTTTACCTTTGTTGATCTTTTTGCTCCTCTCATGGACGGCTAGGACGTGATTGTCCCGACCGTTGCCCATGTCAACTTCTGCCGTTTTGAGAGCGTTGTGAAGCTCCTCAAGACTCACCCCTTTTTCACGCACATGATAGTGCATCACAAAGTCCTTAAAGGACGGGGCTAGAGAGCCAAGAATCAGATCTTCGGCAATGTCCTCGGGCATTGGAGAAGAGAGCTTCGACAACTTCTCAAGGTATCCTTGCATCGTGAGAAAATGCATGGACACCGATGTTCCCTCCGCCATGTGGCACCTTGTGAGTGCGATGGTGGTCTTATAGCGCTCCTTTCGGGCACTATCCATGAACATCTTTGTTAAAGCCTCCATGGTCTTCTTGGGTTTTGAATCCAAGTATTTTGCTTGAAGCGAGTCACCCATGGATGCCAACATTAGACCGTGAACTTGGTTCTCTTGGTCTTCCCACTTGGCTATCGCCTCTTTCTCATTACCGGTTGTCTTCTCATTCAATTTTGGGATTTCACCATCCAAAATATGAGATAGTTTTTCAAACCTCAACACGATATTAAGATTGAGTTGCCATTTCATGAAGTTTGAGCCATCATTTTGCAAAGGATTCTTTTCGATCATAGATCGCACAATTGGTTGGATATTAGACATTTCTACAAAATAAATTATATAGGATTTTATGTCAATTTTATGTTTTAAAATACATACATATATATCGAATATAAATGTAAATGTTGCAAATAAAAATTTTGCCCATAAATGCAACAATCCAAGATCCCATCAATTGTAATATAGACTAGCTAAGGGCTATCGAATACATTACAATATCAAGGTAAGAAAATATTTTCTAATCACAACCTTTTTGAATTTTAGCAACATTTAACATCTTCAAACCTTTGTGACTCTTGTCATTTTAATTATGAGGGAATGCGACCTATCCTCGTAAGAAAAACTTTTCCCCAAAACCGAGCGAGGGCTCTAGGTAATGTTAAGAAAACTTATTTTCATTTGATACAAGATACGTTTATCCATTGTATTCACAACTAAACATACTTGGGGTTCACTAGGGTGAAACACACCTCATATATTTAATTGTGGCACAACAATAGACAACCATTATATCTCCCACTATTCCCAAAGATAGAGGGAGTTATCTCCCGTTAAGGGCGAGCAGAGTATCCCTCGATCAATGGCTGCTAGTGGATGAAATAAGAAGGAAATTATTCTTTATTTTTGATGGACAATTTCATATATTTACATGTGATTTGGAATTTTAGGTTATCATGCATATTAATATTCATACATATCCTAACATTCACCACATTCATCACATGCATAGCAATAATTAAAAAAATAGAAATTAAACATTCACACAATCCACATCGTGTGAGTTTATATGTTCCCTTTGATCCCTGATCCTCGATCCCCGATCAATGCGCTATAGCGGCGACTTCCTCTTGCACCGGAGATGTAGATTTTACAGAAAATAAACGTGCTCCTCACATTTAATAAAAAACCGACTAGTGCAAGTCCTATGTAAAACCTCTCATATGCATATGCAATTATCTAAAAGATGGAAATAGAGAATTTGGCTTTTACATACATAAGCCCCTGTATTATAACAATTATAAACATTCATGGCCGCTGATTTGGAACATACAAACTCACAATTCCCGCAAAAACAACTTGAGCATCCATGCACGCAATATCGCTATAAACTATCCACCCTAGTTTATCAAGCATCTAGAATCCCAAACAATTCTTTGAAAAACATTTTCAAATCCATTAAAAACGTTTTTCATGCATCCATAGTTCAAAATTTTAATTATGAACCGCTGTCCATCCAATTTCCAATTGGAAAGATGAACTGCAGTTTTTCGGTTTTGTTGATTCTCTTACAAAATAATCGTTTTTAAATAAAACGAAATTATTGTAAGTTAGATTAATGTCTTAATCTTAATTCTAATAATTACATGGCATGTTTTAAAACTCTTAAAACATTCAAACGAATTATTACAGAGAATTATATCAACAAAACATCCATACACCGAAAAACCGGTAAACCGAATTGTTTAAATCCTAGATGGCAAACTAAATTCGTTTATAGCCTTAAATCATAAGAAAATTGAACCCTAATGCTCTGATACCACTGTAGGATTTCATGTTTAATTATACATATATATTTTCGAAATTTTATGTATAATAAGGATCAATTTTCAATTTTCTATAATTTATTTCATGCATGCATCAATTTGTTTCAATATCTAGTTTCAAAACTTTATTAAAACAAATATGGGCTCCGAAATTCATACCTAGAAGTTCTTTAAAACTTCTTGAAGATTCGGAGACGTTGGGGATGCTGCTCGCTGCGCCGGATGCCTCCGAGTATTCACCAAACTCTAAACAAGATCGGAGAGAGGGAAACTAGTCTCTCAATCTCCGATAGGGTTTAGAATCCAATTACTAACCCCTCTTTAATTCTCTTGAGAAGATGATCTCTTAAGAACTAAAACTAAACTTAAGAATTAAGGGATTTTCCTGGAGAATTATGGAGAGAGAATTTTTGCACAAGAAATAATGAATTAGATTAATTGGGTAATGAAATAAGCTTGTATTTATAAGCTCTCTCCAAATTACCTATTCATGTGCAACCACTTGCCCATGATCTCATGCAAAATTCCATCTAACCATCCATTATTTAATAATAAATAATATTAGCCACGAATTAAATCAATTATGGAACAATTCCATGCATGATCTAATTAATTCTTAAATTAATTCTGCACAAAACCGTCTGGACCGGTCAACCGTTTCATGGTTCGGTTGACCGCTCGAACCTAGTTTCGGTCGACCGTTCTATAACTCGGTCGACCATTCGTAACAGGTATTCCATCGCAATGTTCGGTCGACCGACCGATCACATTCAGTCGACCGTTCGAACATATGAAAATTCCCTGTTATCGGTCGAGACACGTCTGGTCGACTGTGCCCTACCGGTCGACCGTTTACTGCTATCCGGTCGACCGTTTGAGCACTGTTCTGCAGACTTGTCAAATTTCGGTTTAACCCCTACAAAATTTGACATTTCGGGATTAGTAGTAAATTCACAACTTATGTAACATATTATCCTATGTAATGATCAATCATTACACCCATAATATTTACATCACATATGAAATTAATTTAGATTCTAATTATGTTATTAATCACAACATAATTTTGATTTTGCTTGTTCACCCCATGTGTCATATTTTCTACATGAAACCCGACACATCTTATGAACTCAAAATCCCCATTTCTTGTTTCCCAGTTTTGTGGTGTGACCTATGGGAGGATCTAAACTAAGTTGGCAGTGATATTAAGAGCTTAATATCACAAGCTATAAGCGGTATCTAGCTACACATTATAGCTCCCAATTAGTTAGATGTCTTAATTCCACTCGAACCAAAACCCGATCCAATTAGTGATGGAGTGCACCACTTGTGTCCGTCCCTTGCCTCATGATATTAAGAATACACACAAAGTAGTATTGTGTCATCTTTGTATTAGTATTCATTTCTTGATCTCTTTAAGCTAGTTATAAATATGTGACTTAACTCAAATCACATTGTGCACATTATAACTTTGCTTTATCAAGGGGCCCACTAATATCATCACTCAATTAAGAGGGGGCAATGATAATCTTTTGACTAACTATCTTCTCCAACGAATGTTATACTTAACCAACTAATACCTTTACACTACACTCATCGATAGCTCAAGACACTAGTCTAATTAAGAACTCCTTAAGCGATCAGATATAAGTCTCATATCAAAGGACCAAGGACACAGTAAAATATTAATGACACAGAAACACATTCCTATAATATTTTACTTATTAGGTCAATTCGGTATACAAAAGTACTATTTTCCTCTTTTGTGTACCCGTGTTGTCACTCACTTGTAGAGCTACAATGATCTATGATCAACACGACAATCTTAACTCCGTAATTAATGTCCCATGTTAATTACCATGATTGCGAATATCTTTTGTTTTATGTAAACCAATATCTTTTAGACCTCTACGGTTAAGGACCAAGAGCCTCTTCCTTAACACTTCTAAAAGACGAATAACATAAACAAGGAACAAAATGATTTCTCATTCAATTCATAATAATTGACATTTAAAAGCAAAACTTTTAGAACACATTCCCTTCAACAAGAACCACATAACAAACAATTAAGCAACAAACAAACTAGCAAACTAAGCAAAGTAATTATTCCAACATGAAGCATCATCTCCATGGTAGCATACAAGTCACATTTGATGCCTACCTACATGTAAAGAGAGAAAAAGTAAGAAACATGACAATTTATTATATGAATATATTGTCACTAAGTATTCAATAAATAAAAATCAAATTCTAAAACTACCTTTCAAGGTAAACCAGGGTCTTCTTCTAAAATTTAGAAATCTAACTCTCTAACTCTTGATCCTTTTCAGCTTCACTTGAATCTAAACAACACAGATAAGTTCATTATCATAATAAAATTAAATCATAGAAATTTAAAAGTAACATCAAGTAATAATACATACTCATGATTAAATGTGGCAGTCAATCCTTTGTAGAAACCAATGCCTTTACATCATCTCTTCCTAATTGAGAACGAGTGTCATCAATGACTCTACGAGCACAACTGAATGCAGATTCTGAAGCAACTGTTGATATCGGGATTGCCAAAATATCACGAGCCATTTTTGCAAGTGTTGGAAACCTAGCTTCATGCTGACTCCACCAATTCAAGATATCAAATGACAACTCATTATTGGTTGACACGGACTAAAGGCTCCTCCAAATACATCTCAAGTTCAGATTTTGTTGCACTTGACACAAACTGAGTGTTACTACTAGCATATCCTATAAATCCTCCTCTGAATGGTTGGTTAGGATCATAAGTCATTTCTTCTACAGAAGGATTACTACCATCACATTGTAAACTACTAGGAGCATCCAAATACTCTGTGAACAACTCAGTAAGCTTATCTCGTATCTTATCAATTTTTTCATCAGCACAAGAATCATATAAGTGACGATCTGCATACTGAACAAACACCATTTTGTAATTGAAAGGAATGTGTTCTAAAAGTTTTACTTTTATATGTCAATTATTATGAATTGAATGTGCAAACATTTTGTTCATTGATTATGATATTCGTCTTTTGGAAGTGTTAAGGAAGATGCGCTTGGTCCTTAACCGTATATCTCCAAAAGATAATGGTTTACATAAATCAAAAGTTATTCACAATCATGGTAATTAACATGGAACATTAATCGCCGAGATAAGATTGTCTTGTTGGTCATCGATTGTTGTAGCTCTACAAATAATTGACGACACGAGTATTTAAAAGAGGAAAAAATTACTTTTATATATTGAATAGACCTAACAAGTAAAACATTATGGAATTGTGTTTCGTGTCATTAATGTTTTACTATGTCTTGGATTCTAAGATATGAGACTTATATATTTTCACTCAAGAAGTGCTTAATTTGATTATTGTCAAAAACTATCAATGAGTATAGTGATAAAGACAATAGTTTGTTGAACATGACTTGTGCTGGAAAAGATAGCTAGTCAAACGATTATCATTGCCCCTCTTAATTGAGTGATGATATTACTGGGCCCATTGATAAAGCAAAATTATAATGTGCACAATGTAACTTGAGTTAAGTTACATAGTTATAATTAGCTTAGAGAGATCAAGAAATGAATATAATACAAATGTGACACATTTCTACTTTGTATATATTCTTAATATCATAAGGTAAGGGACGGACACAAGTGGTGCATTTACATCACTAAATGGATCGTGTTTTGGTTCGGGTTGAACAACGACATCTATGCTAATTGGGTGACTATAGTGTGTAGTTAGATACCGCATATAGTCTGAGATATTAAGTGTTTAATATCACTGTCAATTTGGCTTAGAGCCTCCTATAGGTCACACCACAAAACTGGGAAACAAGAGGTTTGATTTTAAGTTCATATGATGTGTCGGGTTTCATGTGAAAATAGGACACATGTGGTGAATGAATAAAATCAATATGTCATTGACATAATTAGAATCATAATAAATTCATATGATGTGTATATATTATGGGGTGTAATAATTTAATATGACATAAGATAATATATCACATAAGATGTGAATTTGCTAAAAATCCCAAAATATCAAATTTTGTTGGAAATAAATCCAAAATTTGACAAAGGCAAAATCGGGGTCAAACACGGTGAACCGTTCAAGGTTCGGTCGACCGGGGTATCTTCGGATCGATTAACCGAATAGGGAACGGGTAAGCGCAATTGGTTGACCGAAATTGTCTGGAGTGCCTGAACAATCGGGTTCGGTGAACCGAGTGTGCACGGTCAACCGAGAAGGAGTATTTTCGGTAGACCAAAGGTGACACAGTCATCCGATGACTATGTCCCAGGAGTGATTCTGGTGGGTAAACGGTAGACTGAGTAAAAGACGTGGTTCGTCCGAATTCTTTCAGGGAATTTTTCTCATACGGATTCGGTCGATCGTCTAGCTAATGGTGCACCGAACACGTGTTATAACCGAATGGTTCGGTTAATCGAGAAAAATTCTCGGTCAACCGAAAAGAACGATTCTGCCTGAATTATTAAGAAATTAATTAGATCATGGGTGGATTAATTTCAGATTTAATTAAAACGTTTTTTGTGGGTGCTTATGTGGAAATTAAAGATTAATTTAGGAGAGAATAAACAAGGGATCATGGCTAAAAAATAACTCTTAATAAGGATGTTTTGGGAGACTATAAAAGGACCCCTACTCCTACTTGTTTAATACTAATGCAAAAATTCTTTCTCTCATTAATATCTCCCTAATCACCACGAAAATCTCTTAGTAAATTTAAGTTTTAGAGATAAGAATCTCAGGAGCTTAAAGAGGGGTCATTAGCTAGATTCTAAACCTTATTAGAGATTGATTGGCTAGCTCCTTTCTCTCAAATCTTGTTTAGAGTTTGGTGAACACTCGGAGGCAAATCCGTGAACGATTCAACGGGCAACGCGACTCCGAATCTTCAAAAATGTTTTAGAGAACCTTTAGGTATGATTCTACCTTTATGGTTTATTTTAATAAATGTAGGGTTGCATGATATTAGAATAAAACACAAAGTTATCTACATAAAATTATTGAAAATATGAAATCGATCTTGTATGTTGTATTAAAAAATTTAAAGTATATACATACATGGGGACACGAAATCCTACAGTAACGTGGGTCAAGCACTGAACCAAAAGACAATACCAAACTGCAAGAATCCCAATATTTATCGAACTTCATTTGCATCATAGTTGCCATTGACCGAATGTACTCAATAGGATTCTTATGCCATGTAATCAACATGTAATGGATGTGACAAACATCATTGAAGTAGAAATTAGCAGTGAGATATTTACTACCAGAAAGGCGAACTGTGATATCATGAAAAACCTTCAAACAATCTCCTATATTTCTACCCATCTCCCACTCCTCTGGTGTTGACAACAACTTATATTGATCATCCAATTCTGCTAAACGGTCAAATGCATCCCGGACATCCAAAGCACTATCAAGCATTAGATAAGTTGAGTTCCATCTTGATAGTGTTCACCATTGGTTCATTATCACTAGCATTATCCACAACAATTTTAAACATCTTTTTATCCAAGTTCCAATCCATGATGCGATTTTTAAGCCATTCAGCTAAGACATCACTAGTGTGTGGTGTGTTGATGTCCTGAAAGGCAATGATTTGCTTGTGCAATACCCATTTATCATCAATATAATGACATGTAACACAACAATATCCACGAGTTTGGTGCTCGGGTGTCCATAAATCAGTGGTGAAGGTGACTCTACTAGTATTCTCATCAAGAGCTTTATAAAGTTTTTCCTTCCATTGCCCATAAACATCAAGACAATCCTTTTTAATTGTATTCCTTGAACGACACTTATATGAAGGTTCAACATAACAATTCCACCTTCTAAAGTAGTCATTCTCGCACAATACAAAAGGAAAATCCATCTTCATGATCATTTCAGCAAAATATTCTCTTTCTACTTTAGGATCGTACTTATGAACCACCAATTTAGAGGATGATTTACTAAGAAGTTGTTGCCTTATGTCTGCTCTTGGTCTACACATGCAACATTTTTGATGATTTTTGAGATGGGTAGTACCTTTGGCGCTTCCACCATCAAATACCTTTTGACAATAATTGCATGTGGCTTTGACAGAAGCATCGCTCAACCTTTCTCCTTTGTAATGCATCCAAACTTCCGAAGTAAATCTTTTTTGTCGCTTTGCATCCTGATTGGACTCTTCCACTCCATCAACATTTGCACTTCCAACAGGTGTCTCATTGCTGATCGGTGTGGAACTCGAAACAAGACTTGTTGTGGTGCGAGCAACTGGACCGGAAGCACCATCTACAACTGGCAAATCCTCTTCCATGCTGCAAAAAATGTGACACATTGCAAACAATTATTGAATCTAATAAAGTATGGTCAAGATCATTGCCATTCAAGAACGATTCCTCACTTCAAACCTATCATGAATGTTAAAGGATTCATAACTATGTTAGCACTTTAGCATTGAAACAGAAATACTAGGCATTGACTCATGAATCCAACAAACCTTAAGTTAGAACGAAATATAAGAGCTCAGAAGTCTCAGGACTCGAACAATATAATCCAAAGCATAAATACCTACGGATGATATGGCTATTCAGGTTTAATCATCACCAAAACACCACCACACCTATGCATGTAAGCACTTGTGCAGTTATGCCCCCTGTGAACCAACCATAACTAAAAAAATGACATACATATTATTGTTTTATTTCGAATTAATATGTAATGCCATCTCCTATGCACATTCATATGCCATAATAGTCATGAACTTAAAAGACTATTAATAAATATAATAATATAGATTCAGAGGTCAAATGAATATAACATTAATAGATGGAAGTGGAAGATTCTAACTCAACTGAGACCAAAAATTGAACCACACATAATGATATGAAATGTGAGAGTGAAAAATCTTCAAACACAAATTAAAACGGAATGTCTGAATCTGACATCAACCCCAAGACTTCCTGAAACAAAAATGAAGGAATCAAGAAAAATTTGAAAGAGTGTACAATTTTTGAAAAAGAAAATAAATAGTGTTCACCGAAAAATCAATATACGGAAAATGAAGTAAAAATCATGAAAATCTACTCGAAAAATGGAAGAGGGAGAAACATTAGTACCTCAACGGCAGGGTGCACGATGACGCGACGACTGGACGAGGCACGTCGGCAGGACGACAGGAGGCACGACGGCAGGACGCACGAGACACGACGACAGGACGAGGCAGGACGACAGACGGCACGACAGCAGGACGCACGAGGCATGACGACAGGACGACAAGAAGAGGCGGAGGCGAGGGGTGGAGGCGGCAAGGGTTGGGTTAAGGTTAGGTTTTGCTTTGGAAAATTGGAGAAAAGAGTTTATATATGTTGGGTAAATTGTATACAAAGAACATACTTTTTCATATTACATATGAAAGATAATATTAACTTATTAAGTTACAATTAATTAGCAACTATGTACAAATTATAAAAAATTAATAAAATTATACATATATATGTTATGTATGATATTAAATGGATACTGAGACAAATTCATATACGGATACAGATCCTATAATACGGATATTCAATCTCGGATCAGATGTTATTCGGATCGGATGTATCAATATCCATATTCGCTCCGCGAGTTCTCGGATATCAAGTTTCGGATACGAATACAGTTTTACAGATGACAGATTCTCGGATAAAACTAATACGGACACGGACGGATTCTCAGATTTCGGACATCCACTGACACCCCTAAGTTTAGGGGAGTTAACTGTTAACTTTAAAAATTCAAGGGTGCAAAGTGATACCAAAGTATAGTTCATGAGGTAAAACTGTAATTAACCCTTTAATTTAAACCCAAACAGAATATCCGTCTGTCATCACGAATCCAATCAGAATCTCCATCCCCTGATCCAACGGCCACAATCACCCCAAATCAGCGAAGGCTCAGCCCTCCTCGCAACGACCCCAACCGGTCAACCCCCCAAACCTTCCTTTGCAAGCAACCAAACCATCCGTATAAAAACAAACCCTCTTCCCATTCCTTCACCAATCAACTACCAAACTCGCCTCCCCCATCCGCCAAGCTGTCGCGCTCACTCCCCTCGCCCGCCGCCCCGATCGCGTAAGCTTCCTAACCCTAACCCTAACCATCTATGGATTTCGTGGATGTCTCTTCCCCCGATCGTCGCCGTTCTCCGGGGCTTCGGAACCGCGGCCGGAGTCTCTGATGGCCGATTTCGGTCGATCTTCAGGTTTTCGTTGATCGTCCGTCGAGTTGGTGGTTTGCGCGTAGCTTAGGGTTTGTTGTGGTCTGCTTTAGTTAGGTTTATGTGCAGACCGCTTTTTGTTTTTGTTGAATTTCTCTTGGTTTTGTTTTTAGTTGTGGGTTGGAGTTTTTGTTCTTCTGACATTCTGTCTTTTGGACGAGTTTGACTTGATCGGGCTCGGAGATTTCGTAGTTTACGATCCTTTGGAATCCGTCTTTGGTATTTTTGTTGAATTATGTTATTCGTTTTAGAATCGTCTTGGTTTTGTAATTTAGTGTCATCGTAGCGTAGAGTTTCTGGTGGTCTGTTTTAGGGGTTTATGTGTATTTTCGCTTTTTATTTGTAGTTGTTTTTGTTGAGTTTCTGGTGTTGGAATGGATGTAGTTTTGTTATTTAGTGACGTGTTGGTGTTCTTTTCTGATTTTCTGTGTTTTCGGCGAGTTAGGCTCGATCGGGCATGGAGATTCTGTAGATAACATGATTTTTAAGAATCATGTTATCCATCAATGTTTCTCGTGTTAGAATTGTGGTAGTTTTGTTATTTAGTGGCGTGTTGAGCTGAGGACTTTTTTTGTTTGCAATTGTTTTTGTGTTTCTAGCGTTTAGACTAAATGTTGTTGCTGTGACGTTTCTGATGTGCTAATCTGGTCTTTATCCTTTTTTTTGGTTGGGCTGGTTTGCGGGTTTTGTTTCCCACATTTCCGTCTATAGAGTCTTCTGCTGAACTCTGTCATCCGAATTGTGGATGAATCATGGACTTTATGTGGTGTTTGGTTGATGCGTACAGGTTTTAGCCATCATCAAATGTCAAGTGAAACCGGAGACAAACATTCATTCTTTCTCCTGTTTGAATTCTGCTTGACGTACCGAAGCCGGCTGTGGTGCTCCTGTTGCATCCCTTTCCGGCACTGGACTTGAGGTTGATGTGATAATTCTGTTCTGCACTTGTGAAGCTTTGCTCAATCTGAAGCTCGCCTCGTCTTTGTAGATTTTAGTTGGAAAGGATTTCATAAGTGCAGAACAAAAGTTCACGTCTTTCAAAGGAATTTCTGTTTGTGCTTCCGTTTCAACCTTCAAGGGAAAATACCAATAGGCAATAATAGCTGATTGATTTTGAGATTGCAAGGATTTGTGATGGCTAGATTGTCACTTCCTCCTGGATTCCGTTTCCATCCAACTGATGCGGAGTTGATATTGTACTTTCTGAAAAGGAAGGTTATGGGAAAGAAGCTTCATATTGATGCCATTGCGCAAATTGACATTTACAAATTTGTTCCTTCGGATCTACCAGGTTAGCGAGTCTTATTTGATGCAGTGTTAATTATCAAAGTATTTGATGGCATTCAGTCTGTAGTTAAGTGCTTTAGGTGAGTTCTCCTTTGAAGGTCTTGTTGTACCCCAATTCTGGTCATGGTATAATTATATTGGTTAAGTGATTTAGGTGAGTCCTCATTTAAAGGTCTTGTTGTACCCTCATCTGGTTATGGTATTACTATATTAGTTTATGTGGGCTATAACTATTCCTGATAAAAAAATAAAAAATAAATTGTGGGCTATAGCTATTCTGTTTTTTGTTTGTTACGAGCTACATATATTCTCGTAACTGAGTTATTTCTTGCCAAGCTTGTTCTTATACTATGCTTTACCTTTGTTTTTCCAGAGAAATCATGTTTGCTTAGTAGAGATCTTGAGTGGTATTTCTTTTGTCCTCAAAATAAGAGGTATAGTAATGGTTCGAGAGCAAGTCGTGCTACTGATGAAGGATTTTGGAAAACCACGGGGAAAGATAGAGCCATTTATCACAACAATGGAATTGTGGGGATGAAGAAGACGTTGATTTTTCACTTTGGTAGGGCACCAAATGCAAGCAGAACTAATTGGGTGATTCATGAGTACATGCTTGTTGACAAACAATTGGCAGACAGGGGCATTTCACTGGTAAGAATGTCCCTCCTCTTCTTGACCATCTAAAGCTATTACTAGGAATCGAAATCCTTGTGTTCAATAACCAAATCAGAGCGAGAGTTCAACCGATGTTGCTGGCTCAAGTGGTTAAACTGGCTGGTCTAGTCTGGTTTTTGTATCAGTGCTAAAAACTTAGTTGTCACAGGTTCTCTTGTGAAATAAGTAAGATTTCTTCCAGCTGTGATCTTCCTTAATTAATCTTGACAAAATCAGGCTTTTAAAGGGTACCGTCATTGGTTTAGGAACTAATACCAAAAAAATATTCATTTGTTTAGGAGCAAGGTTGCATGAGAGCTTTGCTCTGATGAGATGATAAGTCTGGATGTTTGTGCTTTCTTCCTTCCTATTTAGCAACAGAGATTAAGAAACTAAAACATGTCTTGAAACCCAGTTCAGAGGTCATACCAGTCAGGCACCTAATGGATAGTTCACTAGTTAGAGACCAGGTTGAATTGCGATGTTAGGTGGCAGTATGTCAGACCTGGGTTCTGAAACAACGAGCTAAGTAGTTAATAATTAAATTGGAGGGCTGTCAAGAGAGGAAAGATTTGCAAGTAAACAAACAAGTTACCGCTCAAAAAACAAAAACAAAATAAAATTTACATGCTTATAAGCTGGGTCTGAGCCGAGTTCGTTTGGCAAAGCTCGACGTCAAACGACACCGAACCACAGGTAAATCAAGCGGCTCATAACTTGGTGCAATTGAGCTTTGTTCAATTGTAAACCTACCTATTTAGCAGATTTATGCACATCCAATTTTCATGATTGCCGTTCATGGTTAGAGTTTGCATGCTATGTAGGATTGTTTTTGGGATAAAATTTTAGAGAAATTTCATGTTGTATAAAGCATGATGATCATGCCGAAATTATACTGTTTCATTTTGCTATAACTGTAGTGTAAAAGATTAAAAAAATCAACGAAAGACTTGTGAAAACACCATACAAAACAATAAGTAAAGGAGTGATGTCCATATTCTCTCTCTATATATTATTGCCACAATCCTAAGGAATGAGAAAATTGAAGCAACAAGCAGTGAAATATTTAGGGATTATAAGACTAGTCTGTAGGGGGCATTGGTGTTGTAGAACATGCTCCTGCTAGAGGGTGGAGGACTGGAGGTGTTTTCTTTGCAAAAATTGAGGTAAAAGAATGATGGCTGTGTTTTGCAAGAATGGTGCATCTTATATGCATGCTGACTTTTGCAACGAACATGCAGTATATGGCTTCGCTTTATGATTGCATGAGCCACATTATTACTGTTCATCTTGTACTAGTATTTGCATAATCCTCTTGACTTGTAACTTTTAGTGCCATAATTAGTCAGCTGCATGAATTAAGACAATGTTTTGTATTTAGGTGACTATTATATAGTTCATTGTTTACTGGTTTAGCTTGCTCATTTTAACAATTCAACTTTCAACCTTGATTTAGCTCGTGGGTTCTCTTCTAAGATTACTCTGTGGTTTGAATTTTGTTGTGTTCATTGTTTGCAATTTGTCTCCAACCTCTTTGTACCAATACATGTGCTTGACCATTTCCACTGCATAAGTAAAGGGCTGCTTCAAACACAAAAACTCAACCATTTTATCTTTAGCAACCATATTGATTTGGTTTTATTCCCTAGATGCGTTTCCATATTAAAAATGAAAAAGGAGGCTAGGGTGTTTGTCGTTTGAAATGGAAATCAGAGGCATGTCAGTAAAATTTACTATATATTTTTCTAAACATAGTTAAGAGGTTGACAAGGAATACTTAATGCAGTGAGCAATATGAATTTCTAGTAAATCTTTATCGGGACACATTAAATTTTGAAATCTGGATGTTTGGATGAAAATTTCTGATTTACTTTGTTTCAGGATTCACTTGTGCTCTGCAAGCTTTATAAAAAAAGTGGTCCAGGTCCAAAAAATGGTGAACAGCATGGTGCACCATTCCAAGAAGATGACTGGGAAAGTGAAACTGATAATGATCCAGCTGTCCAGGGTCCAGATTCAACTTCTGATAATAGGGCTTACAGTGATCATTCTTCTCTTTTGGTTCCCATTCTACCTCTGAATGCTCAGTCATCGAGGATTCAGACCACTGAACCAATCCTTGCTGAATGTGAGACACCTGGCCCTGCTCTTGCACCTGAAGTTTCAGTTGATGATTTGGACTTTGAAAAGATGTTGTGTGATATACTTTACGATGATGATGATTGTACTTTACAAGTGCATGAAAATCAAAATCAGGTAGATATAATATTGTTTTCAGCTAGATATAATATTTGTTCATCCTTCAGGTAGAAATAATGTATGCTTATCAAGGTATCTGTTTTCTTAGGCACCTCTACAAATGTGTGGTCCATCTACTGCCCAAAAGATCACCTGTAAAGAAGCAGATTTTTATGATGATCATGAAGTATTTAATGGCTTGAGCAGGCTTGATTCTCCACAGAAATCACATGGTATTTGTCTCACTGAGTATGAATTACAGGAGGCACTGTTATTGCTTGACCCCGAACCTGGCATGACCATTGGAAAGCCATATTTGGAGTCGAATGATTTCATGCTTCCTTTTATGGGCCTGCCTTCAAAGATGGCCATAATGTCAACTGATGTATTGGATGCCTCCTGTGATCATGCCTCATCTTCTACAGTGGCATCTGGTACCAAATCCTTATGTGGGGTAAGCAAATAAACTAGTTTGCTGTGGTAGTGATTCTGTGTCACGTTACATTTGTTTACTTTTTCATGGGCCGCTACTTTTCCACTATTACACAGTACCGTTGGTGTTTTGAAGCTGACCATTGTATCTTGCTTCCCAGGCAAATTCGTGGAACTTTCACTGGCCCTCTAACTCAGATTAGGCTTCCTATGGTGATTTCACTGAGAGATGCCCTGAAATGCAGGACAAAATGAGACATGTCAAAGGCATCTGCAAATTGCTTTTGTACTGTTACTGTGTTATCGCAGCTGACGTCGGTTAATTGGATGAAGTCCTGAATCTTTGAGGGCATAATCCGATCAGCATAAAATGTTGGTGTCTATCACCTTTAACTTATTGTGCTATGCGATTTATATAATCCCCACCCAATGGAATCAAGATCTTTTGAAATTCATCTCCCTTGTCACTGTTCGTCGGGAGCTTTGATCCTTGTTTGAAGAGGGAAAAATTATTCATTATGATTAATCATCTTGTTTGATTATCAGAATATGTTTGTCTATTTCCAGATTGTCATAGGAGCTGTTTACAGCCAATCGGAAATGTCATCAACGTCTGCTGTTGCAAAATGTTTTCTGGAGTAAAGAGAATGAAAAACATAAGATGTCTTGTATCGTGGGGATTTACTGTGCCATTTACCCTTCCATGGACTATGGTTTGCGTATAATTTGCATGTTATCTTTGTAAGAATTTGGCTATTGTTCAAACTGAGTGTTTTCAGTCAAATGACTTTGGCGGAGATATGTTTTGAAATTGAATGTCTTTTGTGGGATATGTTTTGACTTCGTTTGATGTAATTTCTGCTCTACGCGGTGGCTTGAGACTCATTAGGTAAAGGAAAATGTTTAGTAGACGCGCGCGTCACGGACGTTACTGACTTGTGGAGAAATTTTGTCCATTCAGCATTCAGTCAACATATACATTGAGCTTCTCAGAGCAATGATGTCTTTCTTATTTGTCTTCTCGATGCATTAAATGCGTATCTACGGAGATACCACCTTTTCTTTTGGCGTTCAACAGAGATACACTAAACATCCATTAACGTGTCACGTCACCTATTTTTCTTTTCACTTATTTTATTTTTTTCCGGACAAGCCTATAACTTATTCCGGACACAGTTACTATTTATTCCGGACAGTTAGAACACTTATTCCGGACAAGCGTACTGCTTACTCCGGAATGTTGCCTTTTTCTTTTATTTTCCCGATGCGTCCACAATCGCATTTAATGCTCTTCAAATCAGCACGTCCTCCATTTCTTCTTTTTTGGCGCTTCACGGAGATACAAAATGTTTTGGCTACCGTATTCGGATCCTATGAACCCTTCCTTTTTTTTCTTCCTCCCTTTTTGCTGTACTGTAATGACACTCGTTAATGTGTTCTCACAGCCGGCGCATGCCTCAAATGTCCCGCAAGAGAAGATGTATTTTCCTTCCTTCGAAGAAGCCAAAGCATTTTACACAACCTATGCCGATTCCTGTGGTTTTGGTGTGAAGATAAGACAATCTCATTACGATCGTGGTGTTATTATACGGGTCACTCTTACTTGCTCCAAGGAGGGTAATGCTCCGGGAAACCAAGGTGAAGGTAGACCAAAACATAGGTTATCCAGTAGGGTCGAGTGCACTGCTCGGATCAGGGTCTCCGGAAATCCATCCAGAGGCTATGTAATTAACTACGTAGATCTCGAACATAACCACGCCATGCTGTCAGACGACCAGATGCGCTTCCTCCAACAAAAACGATCTATCCCGGATTCCGCCAGAGCACGCATTTCGTGCAATGATGCTGCCAGGATATCGACCGCGAAGACCATGCACTCTTTTGTGGTCGAAGCCAGAGGTCATGACAAATTGTCTTTCAACGAGCGGGGCCTAAGGTGTTTTATTTTCTACTTAACTAGGTTGACGTTACCCATTTTGCTTTGTCATAAAAATTGTGTTTTGCAGGAATGTTTGTACGAGGTTAGAAACCTGAAGATGGGACCACGCGATGCCCAAGCTATCCAAGATTATTTCATCAGGATGCAGAAGAATGATTCCCAGTTTTTTTACGTAATGGATATGGACGATGAAGGCAGACTACGAAATGTGTTCTGGGCCGACAGTTGTTCTCGAGCTGCGTACTCTTACTTTGGAGATGTCATATGTTTCGACACAACCTACATAACCAACAAGTACGACATGCCTTTTGCCCCATTTGTGGGGGTAAATCACAATTACCAGTCCGTCCTTCTCGGTTGCGCACTCCTCTCTTCCGAGACGACACAAAATTACATTTGGTTGTTCCAAACATGGTTGACGTGCATGAACGGTACGTACTTTGTCTGTCCGGTTTACGTTATTTGTCTGTCCGGTTTACGTTTTATGGCTTTCAGGTTTACGTTATTTGTCTGTCCGGATGACGTGTTATGTCTGTCCGGTTTACGTTGCATGTCTGTCCGGATTACGTTATTTGACTGTCTGGTTTACGTTTAATGTCTGTCCGATTTACGTTTTATGTCTGCCCGGTTTACGTTTTATGTCTGTCCGGTTTACATTATTTGTCTGTCCGGTTTACGTTTTACGTCTGTCCCGTTTACCTTCTTTGTCTGTCCGGATTACGTGTTGTGTCTGTCCGGTTTACGTTATTTGTCTGTCCGGATTACGTGTTATGTCTGTCCGGTTTACGTTGTATGTATGTCCGGATTACGTTATTTGACTGTCCGGTTTACGTTTAATGTCTGTCCGGTTTACGTTTTATGTCTGCCCGTATTACCATATGTTTTTATCTGGTTTACGTTATGTGCAGATATAAGCCCCCCGGCGATCATAACAGATCAATGTGGCGCCATAACTGCGGCGGTGAGGACTGTGTTCCCTGAAGCGCGACACAGATTTTGTATATGACACATAATGAATAAAGCGCCTGTGAAGCTGCCCACGAAGTACCGGGAGCATACGTTGTTTGAGCTCAAAATCTGTGTATTCGATTCCAAGACTCCGGCTGAATTTGAGCGTAATTGGCAGGGTTTTCTCGATGATTTCGAGTTCCATGACAATAGTTGGCTCCGATCCATTTATGCAATTCGAGAGTACTGGGTACCTGCATTTGCGCGAGATTGTTTTTTCGCCGGAATGACATCAACCCAGAGAAGTGAGAGTATGAACGTCTTCTTCGATAAGTACCTCACATCTAGGACGACACTTAAGCAGTTCGTTCAACAATACGAACTCGTACTCTGCCACAAGTATGAGAAGGAAGCTCAGTCGGATTTCGATTGTCTTCATAAGGCTCCACAATTGATTTCGAAATATCCATTCGAGAGGCAATTGAGCGAGTTGTATACGGTGGGGGTCTTCAAGAATGTGCAATTAGAAATTGGGAAGATGATGTACTGCGATATCACGGACGAGTTCAACGAGGAGGACACATTCCACTTCAATGTGACTGAACATGTATTGACACATATGCTTCCATTGTCGAAACGGTTCGCAGTGCAAATTAGAGATGTGAAGTGGTTATGCAATTGCAGAATGTTTGATCACGTCGCTCTCCTTTGTTGTCACGTTTATGTTGTTATTGCACGACTACGTCCCAACGCGTTGCTCCCTGAGTCTTACATCGTCAACAGATGGAGGAAGGACATCCGAAGGAGCTATCGAGACAATTTTCCCTTCAAAATGGCACGACGAAGAACGATGCGCTTCGTCGCCATGACGACATAATGGGTTGTGCGGTTTGGATCGCCCAGGCCGCTTTCGTCTCACACGACATATATTTTCATGCGGTTGAGGCACTTGAGTTGCTTAAGGAACGTATGCAACGAGCTGATCCTGGGCTGGAGGGTACATCCGTTCTCAATCCGGATAAGACAAGACGGAAAGGCAGACCACCGAGCAAACGACGGATTTCTTTGACTGAGAAAATAATTAAAAGTAACGATAGGAGAATCATCAGGAAGAAGGCTCCACTGTCGCTGCACCCAGTTGCACCCAAACCTGGGGATCACGACATCAATGATTGGGACATGAGTTTGTATTACGAGGGAGTTCCTCCTTGATTATTGATTTTATCCTTTGTTGCAATTAGTCTATGTAAAACTTGAAACTTATTATTATGTCCGGATAACGCTTTATGTCTGTCCGGTTTACGTTTTACGTCTGTCCGGTTTATGTTATTTGTCTGTCCGATTTACGTTTTATGTCTGTCCGGATTACGTTATTTGTCTCTCCGGATTACGTTATTCGTCTGTCCGGATTTCGTTTTGGGTTTGTCCGGTTTATGTTATAGGTCTGTCCGGAATACGTGTTATGTCTGTCCTGTTTACGTTTTACGTCTGTCCGGTTTACGTTGTACGTCTGTCCGGATTACGTTATAGGTCTGTCTGGATTACGTTTTGGGTTTGTCCGGTTTACGTTATAGGTCTGTTCAGATTATGTTATTTGTCTGTCCAGTTTACGTTTTATGTTTGTCCGGATTACATGTTATATCTGTCCGGATTGTTCAAATCGTTCAACCCAACACTAATTGTCCATGTATTGTTCCAATCATTCAACCCAACACTAATCATTCATTCATGTATTGTTCGTAACAACCGTATAAAAATTAACAAATAGTCTATGTAATTTGAACATGTATAAGGTATGAAAAACAATGGTTTATGTAACAATTAAGCAATGGTTTAAAGTAAAAGTTTCAATTATTTTTGGCTGATTATTGTTGACCGCACACCCCAGAGTCTTCAAGTAACCAGTTAGCCAGTTCGCCCCTCACACGGTGGATAACCTTGGTCTGCTTCAGCTTCGTTGGATCAACATTCACCATCAAACACTTGATCCAGTACAAAACGTATGTCCCGTAGTCGTTACTCCCGGCTAGCTGTCGTTGGCTAGCCTTCCTCTCAACTATCAGCGGCCAATCGACCTTCAACAACCGTCACCAAAATTCCATCAACTGAAATGCTGTGCATTCATGAATTCCGACACACTTGGATGGATCTTCACCTTTTCCCAGCGAACGGGATATACTGTTGTACTGAATGAACTCTGATCTCGGTCCGTGGGCAACGAACAGAGTCCAGTGGCCAGACTTCCAGCATGGTTGTGCGATGATGGTCTCTGCCGCATTTAGTCCTAGAATTTTGGGGAGTAGACAGTCTTCCATTATGTCTCCTCCCTGTACCTCCAAAATTCTTCCCGATTCGAAGGTTGATATGCAAACAACCTTTTGCGGCCCTCCTCTTCTGACCAGTACCTCGATTAGGGCGTCCATAGTTTCGTTGCTGAATTCCGATTTTGGCATTATTATTTCCTTGAGATGTTCACGGCTTATATTGCAGAGGTCCCCCCTCCAGATCACCTCTTTTGTGTCGCGTTCAGGAGCCGTGACATTCAATAAACGTTGTACCTCATCAGGTTTCAACGATCTCAAGGCGGTCGCATCCAGATCAGGTCTCGTCGAGGAAACATGCGCGGCCAGAACATCTTTGGCCAGAACATCTTTGGCGGCTTCTTCGGCCTCCTCTATCTCTTTGTTGGCTTCTGCGGCCTTCTTCTCTACCCCCTCTTGGCCAGATTTCCTATACGCTTCGCCTCTATCTTCTGTGCGCAAGCGTTGTCTTTTGGTCCGCAATTTTGTTGGGTGCATTTCCCTCTCCCTCTTCCTCTTCCTCTCTTCCTCCTTCCTCTGTCGTTCCTCCTCCTCCTTCCTCGTCTTCTCTTCCTCATTCCTCTTCCTCTCTTCCTCCTCCCTCTTCTTCCTCATCCTCTCTTCCTCCTCCCTATTCTTCCACATCCTCTCTTTCTCTTCCTCCTTCCTCTTCCGTTCCTCCTCCTCCTTCCTCCTCCTCTCTTCCTCCTCCTCTCTTCCTCCTCCTCCTCTCTTCCTCTTCCTCCTTCCTCTTCCGTTCCTCCTCCTCCTTCCTCCTCCTCTCTTCCTCATTCCTCTTCCTCTCTTCCTCCTCCATCTTCTTCCTCTCTTCCTCCTCCCTCCTATTCCTCTCTTCCTCCTCCCTTTTCTTCCTTTCTTCCTCCTCCGTCCTATTCCTCTCATCCTCCTTCCCACGGAGTCCTTCAAGACCGATTTCGTGTCTCAGCCTCTGACACTCCTCTTGAGAGATCCTCAGTTCTTCCTCCAGTCTGTTAATTTTTTCGGTCGCCTGCTTAAGGGCTGCTTCGGCTTGCAGCCAATTCTTCTTAACCTCACTCTGTTCCAACTCTTGTAGCAGTGGGTCACATGGAATGCTGCATTCACTAAGTTGTACCCTTGGTAGAGTGGATGTTGAAGGTGTATCCTTCGAGACGACCTTTTGTGCGGGAGTTGCTTCTGGAGGAGGAATTTGATCCTCTATCATCAGTTCATGCTCCCTTTCACTGAGTGTCGGAGTGCCCTTCAACTCAAATTGGGCCCAATAAATCCAATGCAAGTTGATGCCGCGTTCCTCCCATTTCCTCAGGATTAGACGTCTCCCAAACATTTCCGTCCAACATTTGAACCGTGGAAATGCTGAACTGGGATCCCCCAATTTGAACTTCTCGCAAAGCCACACCTGCAAATAAGAATGAGTTAGGAGACAGACACATAACTATTTCCGGACAACCTCATAACGTGAACCAGACAGAACTAATAAATTCCGGACAGACACCACGCATTCCGGACAGACACAACACTTATTCCGGACAGACACAAAACGTATTCCGGACAGACAAAATACTTATTTCGGATAGACACAACACTTATTCCGGACAGACACAACACGTATTCCGGGCAGACACCACTTATTGCGGAGAGACACAACACACATTCCGGACAGACACAACATGTATTGCGGAGAGACACAACACGCATTCCGGACAGACACAACACGTATTCCGGACAGACACAAAACTTATTCCGGATAGACACAACACGTATTCCGGACAGACACAAAACTTATTGCGGACAGACACAACACTTATTCCGGACAAACACAACACTACTTCCGGACAGAATCAACACTTATTCCGGACAGACACCACTTATTCCGGATTAGACACAACACGTATTCCGGACAGACTCAACACTTATTCCGGACAGACAAAACACGTATTCCGGACAGACAAAATATTTATTCCGGAGAGACACAACACGTATTCCGGACAGACACAAAACTTATTGCGGACAGACACAACACTTATTCCGGACAAACACAACACTACTTCCGGACCAAGTTGCTTACTTGTAATATGGCAACGCATCCAGACACGCAGCCCTGCTTCAGAGTGAAGTTCCCAGCCAATCTCCTCCTCGACAAGTCCCTTTTGGCTTCCTCCAGACCCCTAACCAAACAAGCGTGAACTGCATTTGCCTACGCATATCTCTTGAGGCGCTTGAGGTTCTTCAGGTGCCTCGTGTACCACGCTTTAGTTCGCAGTGATCCATCGAAGAACAAAAAATGATTGAAGATCAAACAAATAAGGAGACGAACGTGCTCCTCCTCGTCGGCCATCGCACTCGTTGCAGTAAGATGACCCAGTAGCTGAGTGTTGTCGAGGTTAACCCCGTCTCGCTTCTCTACGTACATGGGTTCCATATCAACTCTCAGCCCATGCACTCTTAGCCCCAGTAGCAGGGCGACGTCTTCTACTGTAAATGGGACGAACCCAGTTTCTATTCTCAACCTGACCTCGTTGGCGTCGAAGTGTTCGACGAACCAACCTAGGATCTCATTATCAGTTGTCATGTGAGGAAAAGTGATGAAGTGACCGAAAGGCGTCTCTTTGAAAACCTTCTTCTCCTCCCCCTTCATCCGACTGAACTGCCGGTGAATGGCCGTCAAACCGCACTTAGTTTCGCGGAAGTAGTACGTACTTCCCTGAAACCACAAAAATATAGATTAAAAGACGATGCTGAACCCTAAAATCAACAAAAAACACATCCGGGTTGAGAAGAGACCTGCGTGGCTAGAATTTCAGGAGCGATGGAGGTTTCAGGGACAGAAGAATCCATTTTCGCCTTGTCTGGGTTTTCTTCGACTCAAAATGAGACGACGGTTTTTCGATGGGAAGAGGAAATAAGGAAGGGCCAATTAGGAAACTGGACAGACAGATACTCGAATGTTCTACAGACTCTACTGGTGTACGTGAAGTCTAACCGTCTAATCGTGATTTAGGGAAATGAACCGTCCCACCCAACCAGCCGTCTTTTTTTTCAAAAAAATAAAGCCCGCGCAGAAGATATAGCTGACTGGACACTGACTCATCAAATCGAAACTCGTCCACATAAGGCGCGTCACGGACGCGCGCGTCCGTGTATCACGACCCTTAGGTAAAAACCGTTGCTCAGTGAAAACAAACCACTGACAATTGACATGCTAATCAGAAAAGGTATCCCGGTTAACCCCACTTGTCCATTGTACGGGTTCTCTCAGGAAACCGCAGACCATTTTTTTCTCTCTTTTGCATTGCGTTTTTGGGGCACAAGTGCTTACTTGATCTGAATTTAAACCCTCTAATAATATGCAATTCCGGCATTTGATCCGAAACCAACTCGATTTCAACAAAGAGAACTAGAATTGTTTAGTTAATGCATTCCTTCAGTGTTTATGATTAGAACGCAAGAATAGGATATTCAGGAAGGAGACAATTTTTTCAATAATATGTTAAATCATTGTTTTTATCTTTTTGAAACATGGTTAGATTCGCTCAAAAGAAATGCAGAGTTACAAAATTCCATTAAAAAAGGGCACGTCTCCTATTCGCTCTAGCAACAGTAGAAGCATGTCAGGCAACAACAATCACTGAACCACAACTCCCTGCGATTACTCAGGCACGATTGGAAGATGGACGAATGACATACTCCTATGCGCAGCCTATTGAGAGCGAAATCCAGGAAAATCAATGATCGAGAAAACTAGAAGAGAAAACCCGAGAGAGACTATCGATAGTGAGAGCTAGGAGCACGGTGATGGATGATTGGAGCATCATATTTGAGAAGTCCGGTATGCTACCATAGAAAACTGATCATGCCACTTCGCACGAGAATTAACGAAGTCCTTTTACCGTTCATGTCTATCGTTGCATTTCGTATATTATTCCCGTACATTTTGGGAGACTTGTTCTTGTTATTTTAGACAATATGGTCTTTTTTGTACTTTGATTGATTGTTGTGGCTCGCAACAATCAATTTTATTAATGAATCCACTACCGTTATAAAAAAGAAAATCTCTATGAAGTGTGGTTAAGTACTGCACAAAGTACATCAAGTATAGTTTGGGGGTAATATTTAGTATATATGAAAGCTACTAATTTTGGTCTCGAGGGCTCACCCAGTAACATTCTTACACGTCTTCTAAAACTTCAAAACCCTCACGTCCCAAATCAACTTACACACCCATCAACGAACACTCACGCCCCTTCCCTGCATCCCAAACCACGGTAACCGCCGACGATGGTATCTCGTCACTACTTTCAAACACGCCTCCACAATTCCACTCTCTTCCCCAAATCACCACCTCCTCGGCAACCCACCCACCACCATCACATCCTCGTTGTGCACCAAGACCACCCATCTAGCTACAATCTCCGCGCAAACCACAATCAAACATTCAGAACGAGTCACACTAACCCCTGAAATAAGCACCTCCTTCTGGTTGATTGTGCTCGACCAATTGATGATTGTTTCCACTAGGTGTCTTTTGTTGTGGTTTCGTTAGTTTCTGTGGGGGTAAATTTTTGTGCTATTGTACAGTTCAATGTTACTTATTTGGGTTATTTGCTTGGGTGCACTTCAGCGGATACGTAATTGGGGATTTGCACCCAAGTTTTGTCTATTTACTTGGGTGCACCTCTGGGGAGAATATAATTGCTTGGGTGCACTTAACCCGTCAGTGGGCCACATTCCGTAACCGATCCTGTTACATCCCGTTACCCCGTTAGTCTACCACAATACCCCGTTACGCCCCGTTATCCGGTAATGGAAAGTTAAGGTAATAAAATCCGTGGTTGGGCTAAAATAAAAGCACCCTAATAGTGAACCTAATTGCCAAAAATATACTCGAGCCAAATTGAACCAACTGACCCGTTAGAGAACCCGAACCGAACAAATTAACCCTAAATTTCGAGGCAATTTGAAGCAGTCGACCCGAAGCACTAAACCCTAAGCCATAGTCCAACCACCTGACCCCAACAAGTAAACTTTAGCCCTAAGTCTATCACTGACGAAATCACCCCCTCTGAAATCCCCACCACCCGACCCCAACTAGTAAACCCTAGCCCTAAATCCATCGCTGATGAAATCACCCCCTATGAAATCCCCACCACCCGACCCCAACTAGTAAACCCTAGCCGTAAATCCATCGCCGACGAAATCACCCCCTATGAAATCCCCACCACCCGACCCCAACTAGTAAGCCCTAGCCCTAAATCCATCGCCCGACGAAATCGCCCCCTCTGAAATCCCCACCACCTGATCCCAGCTAGTAAACCCTAGCCCTAAATTCATCACCCGACGAAATCACCCCCTCTAAAATCCTCAATCAGAAGAAGCCCCAAATCGATTGGCAAGGTGGTCGAAGCTTGGTAGAACTGCGAGCTCGAGGTGATTGTTCGACGTGCATACATGATCTAACATCAGAGGGTGCTTGCAGAGGCAATGGTTGGAACAATGAGTGGTCTCGTAGGCAAAAGACGTCAGTAAGCAAACCTCTTCTTCTTGTGTATATTTGTTTACATGTTGTTTAATAACTTCACCATGTTTGCATGATTCATGGGTAGGAGCAGTGATTATTGTTTCTTAGTCTGCTTGCATGTTGTTTTTCCTAATTGATGTCCAGTAGTAGCATGATTCCTGATTGCTTGATTCCTTTGTTTATTTTTTGCATGCTGTTCATGATTCATGTTTGATTGTGTTTGCATGTTGGGCTTGTTTGGGCATTCAGTGGGCAGGATTTAAGTGGTAGCCTTAATGTCAGACTTCAGTGTGGTGGTGCATAGGTTACGAGCAAGGGTAGGGTAAGAGCTGCTGGTTTTGAAGAGGTGACATCAATGTTAGGTGTTGAAGATTTGACAGGGGAAATTTTAAGGTCTTGGGTTTGCACTGTAAAGAAGTGGAGTTTAAGTGACCGTGTTGAGTTAAAGTATATGATTCCTAACAATGTTAGGAAAGATTTTAGAGATGTAGTTGTTGATGCAGACATAGAGAAGACTCTTAGGTTTCCTAACCCCAAACATGAGTTGCACATCTACTGTAACTTAAGTAGTAAGAGATAGTAGGCAGTGGTGTTGCAAGTGTAGGCTCACAACCTCAACCCGAAGCACTAATGGAAGGTCATCCCCAAACTTGTGATCTGCAAGAAGTGTAGGGTCAAAACCTCAACCACCTTTCCATTATGATCCTCCACCTTGTGATGTCCAGGCAAGTTACACACTACCATGTCATTCTGAACCTACTGAAATAACCACTTTACCCCAGAACAAGACCCAAGTAAGGATGCATGTCTTGGAGAAGTCACCACCCACCATAGAGGAGGAGGGATGCAGTGGTAATAGTGATTCAGATCCTGATTATATGCAGTCCAATGTGAAAGGAATGTGTTCTAAAAGTTTTACTTTTATATGTCAATTATTATGAATTGGATGTGCAAACATTTTGTTCCTTGATTATGGTATTCGTCTTTTGGAAGTGTTAAGGAAAAGGCGTTTGGTCCTTAACCGTAGAGCTCTAAAAGATAATGGTTTACATAAATCAAAAGTTATTCACAATCATGGTAATTAACATGGAACATTAATCACCGAGATACGATTGTCGTGGTTGTCATCAATTGTTGTAGCTCTACAAATAATTGACGACACGAGTATATAAAAGAGAAAAAGATTACTTTTATATATTGAATAGACCTAACAAGTAAAACATTATGGAATTGTGTTTCGTGTCATTAATGTTTTACTGTGTCTTGGATCCTAAGATATGAGACTTATATCTTTTCACTCAAGAAGTGCTTACTTTGATTATTGTAAAAAACTATCAATGAGTATAGTGATAAAGGCAATAGTTGGTTGAACATGACTTGTGCTGGAAAAGATAACTAGTCAAATGATTATCATTGCCCCTCTTAATTGAATGATGATATTAGTAGTCCCCTTGATAAAGCAAAATTATAATGTGCACAATGTAACTTGAGTTAAGTTACATAGTTATAATTAGCTTAAAGAGATCAATAAATGAATATAATACAAATGTGACACATTTCTACTTTGTATATATTCTTAATATCATGAGGCAATGGACAAACACAAGTGATGCATTTATATAGCTAAATGGATCATGTTTTAGTTTGAGTGGAATAAAGACATCTATGCTAATTGGGTAACTATAATGTGTAGCTAGATATCACTTATAGTTTGAGATATTAAGTGTTTAATATCACTGCCAATTTAGTGTAGATCCTCCTATAGGTCACACCACAAAACTGGGAAACAAGAGGTTTGATTTTGAGTTTATATGATGTGTTGAGTTTCATATGAAAATAGGACACATGTGGTGAATGAATAAAATCAATATGTCATGATAATTGACATAATTAGAATCATAATAAATTCATATGAGGTGTATATATTATGGGGTGTAATAATTTAATAGTACATAAGATAATATATTACATAAGATATGAATTTGCTAAAAACCCCAAAAGATCAAATTTTGTTGAAAATAAATCCAAAATTTGACAAAGGCAAAATCGGGGTCAAACACGGTGAGCCGTTCAAGGTTCGGTCGACTGGGGTATCTTCGGATCGGTTAACCAAATAAGGAACGAGTAAGCACAATTGGTTGACCGAAATTGTCTGGAGTGCCTGGACAATCGGGTTCGGTTAACCGAGTGTGCACGGTCAACCGAGAAGTAGTATTTTCGGTAGACCGAGGGTGACACGGTCATCCGATGACTATGTCCCAGGAGATTCTGGTGGGTCAACGGTCGACCGAGTAAAAGACGTGGTTCGTCCGAATTCTTCCAGGAATTTTTTCTCAAACGGATTCGGTCGACCGTCTAGGTCACGGTGCACCGAACACGTGTTATAACCGAACGGTTCGGTTGACCGAGTAATACTCGGTCCACCGAACGGAACGATTCTGCCTGAATTATTAAGAGATTAATTAAATCATGGATGGATTAATTCCAGATTTAATTAAAATGTTTTTTGTGGATGCTTATGTGGAAATTAGAGATTAATTTTAGGAGAGAATAAACAAGCGATCATGGCTAAAGAATAGTTCTTGATAAAGATGTTTTGGGAGACTATAAAAGGACCCCTACTCCTACTTGTTTACTACTAATGCAAAATTCTTTCTCACATTAATCTGTCCCTAATCACCACGAAAATCTCTTAGTAAATTTAAGTTTTAGAGATAAGAATCTCAGGAGCTTAAAGAGGGGTTATTAGCTAGATTCTAAACCTTGTTAGAGATTGATTGACTAGCTCCTTTCTCTCTAATCTTGTTTAGAGTTTGGTGAACACTCGGAGGCAAATCCGTGGACGATTCAACGGGCAACGCAACTCCGAATCTTCAAAAAGGTTTTAGAGAACCTTTAGGTATGATTCTACCTTCGTGGTTTATTTTAATAAATGTAGGGTTGCATGGTATTAGAATAAAACACACAGTTATGTACATAAAATTATTGAAAGTATGAAATCGATCTTGTATGTTGTATTAATTTTTTTAAAATATACATACATACATGTGGACACGAAATCCTACACAATGATGAGTATGGAGATTCTGATGACTGTGATATTGATTTTGAGGAGGAACTAGATGGTTGTATGGATTTTGGGATTGCTCATGATGATCCCATGCATATGTTTGTGGACTCCAACCCAGAAATAGTTGTTAAGAAGAAGTTTCCCAATGTACAATCGTTTAGGATGACCTTGATAACTTACTGCATTTTGAGTGAATGTGAGATTACATATTTTAAAAGTCAGCCAGATAGAGTGAGAACAAGATGTAGGGACACAAATTGTAAGTGAAGAATCCATGCATCGCATGTTAAGTGATGGTAGAGCTTTTGAGATAAAAACCCTCAAGTTGCCACATTCTTGTTCATCAGTTAACATGTGTGCCTCTAAGATGACCTTCAAGAATTGGATTGCTCATCAATACCTACAGTTGCTTAGCCAAGATGATATAGTCACTGTGAAGAGTATTAGTGACCAGTTGAAAAACATATATCATCTAAGCCTACCATATCACATAGTTTGGAGGGGTAGACAAATTGCAATTAGAAACCTATGGGGAGGTGATGAGAAACAATATCAATGGATGCCATCTTTGATTGCAGAGGTAGAGAGAACAAACCAGAATATTGTGATTAAGTATAAAGTTAAAGCTAAAGATGATTCATTCCTTAGAGTTTTTGTGTGCCTTAGGGGTTGTAGAGAAGGGTTTGTGAGGGGTTGTAGACCACTGATTGGATTAGATGGATGCCATCTGAAGGGCAAGTACAAAGTCACTCTTCTAACAACCACTTCAGTTGACGGGAACCACCAACTATTCCCAATAGCATTTGCAGTGGTAAACTCTGAGAATTATGAAAATTGGAAGTGGTTTCTAGAACTGCTCAAGGAGGTTGTTGGTCACAGAAATGACTTAGTCTTAATGAGTGATAGGTGTAAGGGATTGGGGGATGGAGTGTCTGAGGTGTTTGGTGGATGTGAGCACAGAGCTTGTGCCAGACACCTCTACCAAAACTTCCAAAAGAAGTTTAAAAGTGCTTTGTTGTTATCTTTGATGTGGGATGTTGCATGTGCTTGCATAGTCAATGAGTTTAGTGCAAAGATGCAGACCATAAGAGATGTGGATGATGTAGCACACGAATAGTTGGTTAGAGTTGAAAGCAATGACAGGGGAGTAGAAGTCAATTTGGTTGTGTGGCAAAGTCAGATTATATAATCAACAATTGTAGTGAATCCTTCAACAACTATATAAGAGAAGTCAGACACTTGCCCATTGTTACTATGTTGGACAACCTAAGGCAAAAGTTCATGCAAACAATGTACAAAAGACAAGAAGAGAGTGGAGAGTGGACAAACCCCCTAGTTCCTAAGGCAAAGTTGTTGGTTGGTGCTTTGTCTAGAGAATCGGGGGACTTCACTATTCTAAGGTGTCTTGATTTAAGAGTTGAGTTATCAACCTCATCAAAAAGGTGGGTTGTTGATTTGAATGAGAGGACTTGTAGTTGCAGAGTGTGACAGTTGACAGGGATGCCATGTAGGCATGCAACTGCTTTTATTGGTACCATAAGAGGGGATGTGTGGGAGGATTACATTAGTGAGTGGTTCACTAAGGCAACATACATCATAGCTTATGAATCAGGCATCCACCCAATGCCAGATAAAACATAGTGGCAAGTAGTGGAAGGACCTTCAATCATGCCTCCTGCTGTGAAGAGACCAACTGGTAGACCAAAGATGAAGAGATATAAGAGGTCAATGGATCTGGGATTGAAGGGAATGTGTTCTAAAAGTTTTACTTTTAAATGTCAATTATTATGAATTGAATGAGAAATCATTTTGTTCCTTGTTTATGTTATTCGTCTTTCAGAAGTGTTAAGGAAGATGCTCTTGGTCCTTAACCGTAGAGCTCTAAATGATATTGGTTTACATAAAATAAAAGATATTCACAATCATGGTAATTAACATGGGACATTAATTACCGAGTTAAGATTGTCGTGTTGGTCATATCTCATTGTAGCTCTACAAGTGAGTGACAACACGGGTACGCAAAAGAGGAAAATATTACTTTTGTATACCGAATTGACCTAATAAGTAAAATATTATAGAAATGTGTTTCTGTGTCATTAATATTTTACTGTGTCCTTGGTCCTTTGATATGAGACTTATATCCAATCACTTAAGGAGTGCTTAATTAGACTAGTGTCTTAAGCTATCAATGAGAGTAGTGTAAAGGCATTGGTTGGTTAAGTATGACTTTTGTTGGAGAAGATAGTTAGTCAAAAGATTATCATTGCCCCTCTTAATTGAGTGATGATATTAGAGGGCCCCTTGATAAAGCAAAGTTATATTGTGCACAATGTGATTTGAGTTAAGTCACATATTTATAACTAGCTTAAAAAGATCAGGAAATGAATACTAATACAAAGATGACACAATACTACTTTGTGTGTATTCTTAATATCATGAGGCAAGGGACAGACATAAGTGGTGCATTCCATCACTAAATGGATCGGGTTTTGGTTCGAGTGGAATTAAGGCATCTAACTAATTGGGAGCTATAATGCGTAGCTAGATACCGCTTATAACTACCGGTCGACCGTTTGGAGGTTCGGTCGACCATTTGAACCAAGTTTCGGTCGACCGTTCTCAACAGTAAAACTATTTCATCGCAATGTTCGATCGACCGACCGATAGATTCGGTCGACCGTTCCGAACAGACAAAAATTCCCTGTTATCGGTCGAGACGTGTCCGGTCGACCGTTCACCGACCGGTCGACCATTTACTGTTGATTGGTCAAATTACGGTTTTACCCCTACAAAATTTAATATTTCGGGATTAGTAGTAAATTCACAACTTATGTAACATATTATCCTATGTAACGATAAATCATTATACCCCATAATATTTACATCACATATGAATTTAATTTAGATTCTAATTATGTTACTAATCATAACATAATTTTGATTTTGCTTGTTCACCCCATGTGTCATATTTTCTACATGAAACCCGACACATCTTATGAACTCAAAATCCCCATTTCTTGTTTCCTAGTTTTGTGGTGTGACCTATGAGAGGATCTAAACTAAGTTGGCAGTGATATTAAGAGCTTAATACCACAAGCTATAAGCGGTATCTAGCTACACATTATAACTCCCAATTAGTTAGATGTCTTAATTCCACTCGAACAAAAACCTGATCCATTTAGTGATGGAGTGCACCACTTGTGTCCGTCACTTGCCTCATGATATTAAGAATACACACAAGGTAGTTTTGTGTCATCTTTGTATTAGTATTCATTTCTTGATCTCTTTAAGCTAGTTATAAATATGTGTCTTAACTCAAATCACATTGTGCACATTATAACTTTGCTTTATCAAGGGCCCACTAATATCATCACTCAATTAAGAGGGGCAATGATAATCTTTTGACTAACTATCTTCTCCAACCAAAGTCATACTTAACCAACTAATGCCTTTACACTACACTCATCGATAGCTCAAGACACTAGTCTAATTAAGCAATTCTTAAGTGATCGGATATAAGTCTCATATCAAAAGGACCAAGGACACAGTAAAACATTAATGACACAGAAAACACAATTCTATAATGTTTTACTTATTAGGTCTATTCAGTATACAAAAGTAGTATTTCCTCTTTTGTGTACCCGTGTTGTCACTCACTTGTAGAGCTACAATGATCTATGACCAACACGACAATCTTAACTCGGTAATTAATGTCCCATGTTAATTACCATGATTGCGAATATCTTTTGTTTTTTGTAAACCAATATATTTTAGAGCTCTACGGTTAAGGACCAACAGTCTCTTCCTTAACACTTCTAAAAGATGAATAACATAAACAAGGAACAAAATGATTTCTCATTCAATTCATAATAATTGACATTTAAAAGTAAAACTTTTAGAACACATTCCCTTCAATCTCCCACTTGTTATTAAAGTTTTCTTTCACATACATACTCAATGTATAAAACAATAATAACTAGGGTAAACCCCTCTACATATCAATCATCAAGCCAATCTACATGGTTCCTCAATCCCATGGACTCGAAATGCATTTCGCCCTTGGCTTGGGATAAGGGTTTTGTGAATGGATCAGCCGTGTTGCTGTTGGTGTCCACCCATAAAAGATTTATTTTGCCTTCGTCGATGAGGTCACGTGTCACGAAGTACTTACGATCCATGTACTTCACTTTGTGGTGTGATTTGGGATCCTTGATTTGCGAGATAGATGCACTATTATCGCAAAATAGCTCTACTGGTCCCTCGCTCGAGGGAACTACTCCAAGCTCTTCAAGGAACTTCTTAATCCACACTCCTTCCTTGCTCACTTCAGCGACAACCATTACTTCGGAAGCAGTGGTTGAGTCAGCCGTAGTGCTTTGCTTCCAACTACGCCAACTCACAGCTCCACCATTCAGAAGGAAGACGTATCCTGATTGCGACCTTCTATCGTCTGGATCACTCATGAAACTCGCATCCGAGTAACCCTCGGCTATCAACTCCCTTTGTCCTCCATAAACAAGAATCTTATCCTTAGTCCGGTTAAGGTACTTCAACATATTCTTGACCGCAGTCCAATGCTCAGGACCTGCGTCGGATTGGTGACGACTTGTCATGCTTAGAGCATACGAGACATCGGGTCTTGTGCAAGTCATCGCGTACATGATCGACCCAATTTCCGAAGCATAAGGGACATCCTTCATGTACTCTAAGTCCTTACGTGATTGTGCACGTTGAGACTTCTTGAGTTGCACACACATACTCATTGGCACAGTGCCCTTTTTGGAGTTGTTCATCTTGAACCTTTCCAAGACCTTGTCAATGTATGTACGTTGACTTAGGCCAATGAGTCTACGGGATCTATCTCGATATATCTTGATTCCCAAGATGTATTGAGCCTTACCCATATCTTTCATTGAAAATGCAGATTTCAATAAACTTCTCGTTTGCTCAAGCAAAGGAATATGATTGCCCATAAGCAATATGTCATCGACATATAAGATTAGGAATACTACATGGCTCCCACTAACCTTCTTGTATATACAAGGTTCTTCCTTACTTTGAATGAAGTGAAGGTTCTTTACTTCCTCGTTAAAGCGTTTGTTCCGACTCCTTGATGCTTGCTTCAATCCATAAATGGATCTTTGAGGCTTGCATACTTTCTCGCTATACTTTGGATCTTCAAAACCTTGAGGTTGTACCATGTACACATCCTCTTCCAAGTTCCCATTTAGGAACGCCGTTTTGACATCCATTTGCCATATTTCATAATCATGAAATGCACCAATAGCGAGCATTATCCGAATAGACTTGAACATGGCAACTGGTGAAAAAGTTTCATCATAGTCAATTCCTTGAACTTGAGTGAAACCCTTCGCTACAAGCCTCGCTTTGTAGGTTGTCAAGTTCCCATCCATGTCCATCTTCCTCTTGAAAACCCATTTATTTTGAATGACCATTTTCCCTTCAGGAAGGTCAACCAAGTTCCACACTTTATTTTCATACATGGATTCTATTTCGGATTCCATGGCCTTAAGCCATAGTTTGGAGTCTTCCATTTCCATTGCTTTTTGGAAGGTCAAGGGATCATTGGTATCAAGCACCATGATTTCATGAAGTCCTAGATACAAGTCGGGTTTCTTCCTTTCCCTCGTTGACCTTCTTAGTTCTTTTGATTCTTCTCGTGTCTCTCGAACTTCTTCCACAATTTCTTGAGGAGTGGGTTCACGTTCAACTCTTGAACATACACTAGGTGGGGATGATTGAGATTCTCTCACTCACGCTCCCTCTAACCAAAGGAATCTCGGTTGGGCCTTCATGATCTTGAATGTCATCATTCATGTCATGATCTTGTAGAGTATCCTGAGTTTCCCTACTCCCACTACTTTTTTCTCTTTCCAGAAATTCCTTTTCCAGAAATGTGGCATCCCTCACTACAATCACTCGATTGGAGGTGATATGCCAAAAGTAGTATCCTCTTGTCTCACGAGGATAACCAATAAAGAAGCACCTATCCTCTTTTGGTTGAAGTTTGGTCGACATCAATTTCTTGACGTAAGCCTCACAACCCCAAATCTTGAGAAAATTGAGCTTGGGTGTTTTACCACTCCATAGCTTGTAAGGCATTTTCTCTACGGATTTGGATGGAACATTATTTAGTGTGTAAGCCGCAGTTTGTAGTGCGTAACTCCAAAAGTAAAGAGGTAATTCCGCATGGCTCATCATTGACCGAACCATGTCGAGCAATGTCCTATTCCTCCTTTCGGATACCCCATTCCACTGAGGTGTACCGGGAGGGGTGAGTTGAGGTATAATACCAAACTCCTTTAGGTATGAGTCAAATTCGGCACTTAAGTACTCACCTCCACGATCCGTTCGTAGAGACGATTTTCTTGTCGAGTTGGTTCTCTACTTCATTCTTGAATTCTTTGAACTTGTCAAAGGATTCACTTTTGTTTCTCATTAGATAAACATAACCATAACGACTATAATCATCCGTGAACGTAATGAAGTACCTGAAACCATCTCGTGCACTAGTACTCATTGGACCACATACATCGGAATGTATCAGATCCAACAAGCCACTCGCCCTTGGACCTTTCTTCTTGAAAGGCTTTTTGGTCATTTTTCCCATTAAACATGGTTGGCACGTCTCCAATGATTTAAAATCAAGTAGACCAAGAAGGTTAGCTTCTTGCAATTTTTGATGCGCTTTTCATTTATGTGACCAAGACGATAGTGCCACAAGAGAGTATCATTGTCATGAGTGGTCTTAAGTCTTTGTTATTGATATTAAAGATTTGTTTATTATTCAATTCAAGCAAATAGAGACCATTCCTTATGAATGCATTTGCATAGAAAACACCATTCTTCGATATAGACAAACAAGAATTTGAAACATTTATATTAAAATTATCCATATCTAAACACGATACAGAAATAATGTTCTTGCTAATCGAAGGCACATAATAAACATTCTTTAGACATAAATTTAAACCACTACATAATTGAAGCACCACAGAACCTTATGCAACCGCAGAAACGCTCGCACCATTTCAGACCTTCAATTCTACCTCGTTCCTTACGAGTTCCTTCCTATCCGTGAGTAGCTGCACATTAGAAACTATGTGAGCACAAGATCCGGTATCAATTACCCAATCCTAGACAGAGGTGGCTAAATTTATTTCAATAACAAATATACCTTTGGCCCTTTTGGGGCGCCGACGTTCAATCACTCCGTTGTCAAGGTCTTCCTTGTACTTGGGGCAATTTGGCCGGATGTGTCCTTTTTCACCGCAGTGAAAGCACTCCGTATTGGGAGTTGGAGATTTCTGAGATTTCCCCCTTGAGACACTCTTATGAGCACCTCCTACTTCATTGCTCTTGATTGAACCACTTTTGGTAGATTTGCCCTTTCCTTTACCAATCTTTTGGCTCCTCCCATGGACGACAAGAACTTGCTTGTCCCTACCCTTGCCCATGTCAACTTCAGCAGTTTTGAGAGCGTTGTGCAGCTCCTCAAGACTCACCCATTTTTCACGCACGTGGTAGTGCATCACAAAGTCCTTAAAGGACGGGGCTAGAGAGCCAAGAATCATATCTTCAGCAATGTCCTCGGGCATTGGTGAATAGAGCTTGGCAACCTTCTCAAGGTTCCCTTGCATCGTGAGAAAATGCATGGATACCGATGTTCCCTCCACCATATGGCACCTTGTGAGTGAGATGGTGGTCTTATAGCGCTCCTTTCGGGCACTATCCATGGACATCTTAGACAAAGCCTCCATGGTCTTCTTGGGTTTTGAATCCAAGTATTTCGCTTGAAGCGAGTCACCCATGGATGCTAGCATAAGACCGTGAACTTGGTTCTCTTGGTCTTCCCACTTGGCTTTAGCCTCTTTCTCTTCATCGGTTAATCTCTCATTCCATTTTGGGATTTGACCTTCCAAAATGTGAGACAGTTTCTCAAACTTTAACACGATGTTGAGTTTGAGTTGCCAACTAATGAAGTTTGAGCCATCATTTGCTAAAGGGTGTTTTCTATCATGGATCGTACGATACGTTGGATGTTCGACATTTTTCTACAAAATAAATCATACAGGATTTTAATGCCAATTTTATGTTTTAAAACACATACATATATATCGAATATAAATGTAAATACTGCAAATAAAATTTTGCCCATAAATGCAGCAATCCAAGATCCCATTTATTGCAATATAGACTAGCTAAGGGCTATCGAATACATCACAATATCAAGGTAAAAAAAACTCTTTCTAATCACAACCTTTTTGAATTTTAGCAACATTAGCATCTTCAAACTTTTGTGATTCTTTTCGCTTTAATTATGAGGGAATGCGACCTATCCTCGTAAGAAAAACTTTTTCCCAAAACCGAGCGAGGGCTCTAGGTAATGTTAAGAAAACTTATTTTCATTTGATACGAGATACGTTTATCCATTGTATTCACAACTAAACATACTTGGGGTTCACTATGGTGAAACGCACCTCATATATTTAATTGTGGCACAACAATAGACAACCATTATATCTCCCACTATTCCCAAAGATGGAGGGAGCTATCTCCCGCTAAGGGCGAGCACAAGAGTTTGAAGATGCTGATATTGCTAAAATTCAAAAAGGTTGTGATTAGAAAGAGTTTTTCTTAGCTTGATATTGTGATATATTCGATAGCCCTTAGCTAGTCTATATTGCAATTGATAGGATCTTGGATTACTGCATTTACGGGCAAAATTTTATTTGCAGTATTTACATTTATATTTGATATATATGTATGTATTTTAAAACATAAAATTGACATTAAAATCCTGTATAATTTATTTTGTAGAAATGTCTAATATCCAACCAATTGTGCGATCTATGATCGAAAAGAATCCTTTGCAAAATGATGGCTCAAACTTCATGAAATGGCACTCAATATTAATATCGTGTTGAGGTTTGAAAAACTATCTCATATTTTGGATGGTGAAATCCCAAAATTGAATGTGAAGGCAACCGGTAATGAGAAAGAGGCGATAGCCAAGTGGGAAGACCAAGAGAACCAAGTTCACTGTCTAATGTTGGCATCCATGGGTGACTCGCTTCAATCGAAATACTTGGATTCAAAACCCAAGAAGACCATGGAAGCTTTAACGAAGATGTTCATGGATAGTGCCCGAAAGGAGCGCTATAAGACCACCATCGCACTCACAAGGTGCCACATGGCGGAGGGAACATCGGTATCCGTGCATTTTCTCACGATGCAAGGATACCTTGAGAAATTGTCGAAGCTCTCTTCTCCAATGCCCGAGGACATTGCCGAAGATCTGATTCTTGGCTCTCTAGCCCCGTCCTTTAAGGATTTTGTGATGTACTATCATGTGCGTGAAAAAGGGGTGAGTCTTGAGGAGCTTCACAACGCTCTCAAAATGGCAGAAGTTGACATGGTCAAGGGTCGGGACAATCAAGTCCTAGCCGTCCATGAGAGGAGCAAAAGGATCAACAAAGGTAAAGACAAATTTACCAAAGATACGTCAATCAAAAGCAAGGGAGTGGGAGGTGCTCATAGGAGTGCCTGAAAGGGGAAATCTTTCAAATCTCCAACTCACAACATGGAGTGCTTTCACTGCGGTGAAAAGGGACACATCCGACGTAATTGCCCCAAGTACAAGGAAGACCTTGAAAATGTGATGATTGAACGTAGGCGCCCGAGAAACGCCGTAGGTATGTTTGTTATTGAGATAAATTTAATTACCTCTGTCCTTGATTTGGTAATGGTTACCGGATCTTGTGCTCACATAATTTTGATGTGCAGCTATTGAAGGATAGGAAGGAACTCGTGGAGAACGAGATGATATTGAAGATCGGAAATATTACAAGAATAGCTGCGATTGTACAAGGTTCTATGGAACTTCAATAGTCTAATGATTAAAATTTATGTTTTGAAGAATATTTATTTTGTGCCTTCGATTAGCAAGAACTGTTCTGTATCATGTTTTGGATATGGATAACTTAATATATATTTCTAATTCTTGCTTGTCTATATCGAAGAATGAAATTCTCTATGCAAATACATTCGTTTGGAATGACTTCTATTTGCTTGAAATGAATAATAAACAAACTCAAACAAACAATAACAAAAAGAAACTAAGATAACTCACGTGTATGATACACTCTTGTAGCACTATCGGATTGGTCAAGTAAATGACCAAGAGACCTTTCAAGAAGAAAGGAACGAAAACGAATGACTAATTGGATATGATACATTCTAATGTATGTGGTCCGATAACTACAAGTGCAACAGATGGTTTAAGATATTTCATTTTGTTCATGGACAACTATAGTCATTATGGCTATATTTGTCTAATGGGAAACAAAAGTGAATTCTTTAACAAGTTCAAGGAATTCGAGGATGAAGTAGTGAATTGACTCAACAAGAATATTGAGTCTCTACGAAAGGTTCGTAGGGGTAAGTGCTTAGGATACCTAATTTGACTCATTCCTAAAGTAGGAATAGGATATTGCTCGACATGGTTCGATCAATGATAAGTCAATCTAAATTGCCTATTTACTTTTGGAATTATGCACTACAAGAAATGACGAACTCACTAAATAATGTTCCATCCAAATCCGTGGAGAAAATAACTTGTGAGCTATGGGGTTGAAAGACACCTAAGCTCAACTTTCTCAAGATTTGGGGTTGTGAGGTCTACGTCAAGGAATTGATGTCGACCAAGTTTCAACCAAAAGCGGATGAGTGCTTCTTTATAGGTTATCCTCGTGTGATAAGAGGATACTACTTTTGGTGTATCACCTCCAATCGAAAGATTGTAGAGAGAGATATGGTTTTTCTAGAATTTCTGGAAAAGAGAGAAAAGTAGTGGGAGTAGAGTTAAGCTTTTGGAAACTCAAGATACTCTACAAGATCATGATATGAATGTTGCATTCAAAATCATGAAGACCCAATCGAGATTCATTTGGTTAGTGGGAGCATGAGCGAGAGATCCTTGCAAGAAATTGTGAGAGAATCTCAATCATCCCCACCTGGTGTACGTTCGAGAGTCGAACGTGAACCTATTCCTCAAGAAATTGTGGAAGAAGTTCGAGAGACACGAGAAGAACCAAAAGAATAGAGAAGGTTGACGAGGGAAATAAAGAAACCCAATAACTATGCGGGACTTAATGAGATCGTGGTACTAGATACCAAAGATCCCTCGACCTTACAAGAAGCAATGGAAAGGGAAGACTCCAGACTATGGCTTCAGGCCATGGAATCCGAAATAGAATCCATGTATGACAATCAAGTATGGAACTTGATTTGCCTTCCTCAAGAGAAAACGTCATTTAGTATAAATGAGCTTTTAGGAGGAAGATAGACATGGATAGTAACTTGACAACCTACAAAGCAAGGCTTGTAGCAAAAGTTATACTCAAATTCAAGAAATTGACTTTGATGAAATTTTTTAGAGGTTGCCATGTTAAAATCTATTCGGATTATGCTCACTATTTCCACATTTCACAATTGTGAAATATGGAAGATGGATATCAAAATGGCGTTCCTTAATGGGAACTTGAAGGAGGATATGTACATGGTACAACCTCAAGGTTTTGATGATCCAAATAATAGAGAGAAGAAATGCAAGTTTCGAGGATCCATTTATGCATTGAAGCAAGCATCGAGGAGTTGGAAGAAACGCTTTGACGAAGAGGTGAAGAAGATTCACTTCATTCAAAGTAAAGGAAAACCTTGTTGATACAAGGAGATTAGTGGGAGCCATGTAGTACTTCTGATCTTATATGTCGATGACATATTGCTCATGAGCAATCATATACCTTTGCATTAGCAAACGAGAGATTTCATTGAAATCGGCATTTTCAATGAAAAGAAATGGATGAGGCTCAATACATCTTGAGAATCAATATACATTGAGATACATCCCGTAGACTCATTGGCCCCAGTCAATGTTCATACATTGACAAGGTCTTGGAAAGGTTCAGGGTGAACAATTCCAATATGGACAATGTGCCAAAAGTATGGGTATAGGTGTGCAACTCAAGAAGTCTCAACGTGCTCAATCACGCAAAGACTTGGAGTACATGAAGGTATCCCTTATGCTTCGGAAAAAGGAAGGACCATGTACACAATGACTTGCACAAGACTCGATATCTCGTATGCTCCAAGCGTGACAGGTAGTCACCAATCTGACGTAAGTCCTAAGCATAGGATTGCGGTCAAGAATATTCTGAAGTACCTTAACCGGACTAAAGATAAGATTCTTGTTTATGGAAGACAAAGGAGAAAATAGCCGAGGGCTATTTTGATGCAATTCTCATAGGAATTCTTGACAATAGGAAGTTGGAATGATGATGCGTCATCATTATCGAAGGTGAAGGTATGAACTAGTGTAGTTAGGAGTAATATCACTACAGCTAACTCAACCACCAACGAAAGACAAAATAAATAAATGGGTGGACACAACAGTGACACAACTGATCCATTCAACAAACCTTCATACCAAGCTAAGAGACGAAATATATTTCGAGTCCATGGATCCGAGGTTCCATGTGGATTGGCTTGATAAGTGATTTGAGAAGGTTACCCTAGTTATTAATGTTTTATGCATTAAGAATGTATGTGAAAGAAAACTTTGATAACAAGTGGGAGATTGAAGGGAATGTGTTCTAAAAGTTTTACTTTTAAATGTCAATTATTATGAATTGAATGAGAAATCATTTTGTTCCTTGTTTATGTTATTCGTCTTTTAGAAGTGTTAAGGAAGACGCTCTTGGTCCTTAACCGTAGAGCTCTAAAAGATATTGGTTTACATAAAACAAAAGATATTCGCAATCGTGGCAATTAACATGGGACATTAATTACAAAGTTAAGATTGTCGTGTTGGTCATATCTCATTGTAGCTCTACAAGTGAGTGACAACACGGGTACGCAAAAGAGGAAAATATTACTTTTATATACCGAATTGACCTAATAAGTAAAATATTATAGAAATGTGTTTCTGTCATTAATATTTTACTGTGTTCTTGGTCCTTTGATATGAGACTTATATCCGATCACTTAAGGAGTGCTAAATTAGACTAGTGTTTTAAGCTATCAATGAGAGTAGTGTAAAGGCATTGGTTTGTTAAGTATGACTTTTGTTGGAGAAGATAGTTAGTCAAAAGATTATCATTTCCCCTCTTAATTGAGTGATGATATTAGTGGGCCCCTTGATAAAGCAAAGTTATAATGTGCACAATGTGATTTGAGTTAAGTCACGTATTTATAACTAGCTTAAAGAGATCAAGAAATGAATACTAATACAAAGATGACATAATACTACTTTGTGTGTATTCTTAATATCATGAGGCAAGGGACGGACACAAGTGGTGCATTCCATCACTAAATGAATCGGGTTTTGCTTCGAGTGGAATTAAGACATCTAACTAATTGGGAGCTATAATGTGTAGCTAGATACCGCTTATAGCTTGTGATATTAAGCTCTTAATATCACTGCCAACTTAGTCTAGATCCTCCCATAGGTCACACCGCAAAAACCGGGAAACAAGAAGCTTGATTTTTGGTTCATATGATGTGTCGGGTTTCTTATAGAAAATATGACACATGTTGTGAACAAGTAAAATCAATTATGTTGTATATAACATAATTAGAATCATGATAAATTCATATGAGATGCATATATTATGGGGTGCAATAATTTATTGTTGCATAGGATAATATATTGCATAAGTTGTGAATTTTGCTAAAACCCCAAAAGTTCAAATTTTGTTAGAAATAAATCCAAAATTTGAATAGGCAAAATCGGGTAAACGTTCGGTAATCCGTTATGGTTCGGTCGACCAAAGGATCTGTGGATCGGTCAACTGAACGTGGAACGGATAGTCATAGTTGATTGACCGAACTTGACCAAAGTGTCTGGAATTCTGGATCGGTATTCCGAACCAGAAACGGCCGACCAAACAATGTCCAGTTCTGATATTTTCAGTTAACCGAATGGCATTCGGTTTTAGACGAGAATTCGTCCGATCGGTTAAGGAGAATTTTTCTCCTTAAGAATCGGTCATCCGTCTAATGCATGGTAATACGAACGTGACATATTCGGTTAACCGAGTATGTCTCGGTAAACCGAAGCCCGATCGATTTTCTGCCTTTGATAATTAAGAGATTAAATTGATTAATGGTTGGATTAGCTCCAAACTTGGTCAAACGTTTTGTGGATGCATGTAATGCATTGTGGAATTAGTTTGTGAGAGAAAATGTCAAGAGAACATGACTTAAGAATAGCCATGATTGAGAGTAAGATTGGAGCCTATAAATAGGTCCTTATTCTCCTTAATAATGTAAGATGTTTTTCTAATTATTTTCTCTCATAATTCACCACAAAAGCCAAGAAAATTCTCTTAGTTTTCTAAGTCTTTGGAAGGAGAAATCTCAGAGATTAAGGAAGGGGTTTGTAGCTAGATTCTAAGCTAGTTTGGAGATTGATTGGCTAGCTCCTTTCTCTTCAACCTTGTTTAGGGTTTGGTGAACACTCGGAGGTATCCGGCGCAACGGTAAGCGACGATCGTCTTCTTCAGCATCTCCGGATCATCAAGAAGTTTTAGAGAACTTGTAGGTATGAATTTCGGAGTCCCTTGTGTTTGTTTTAATAAAGTTTTGAAACTAATAATTGAAACAAACCGATGCATGAATGAAATAAATCATAGAAAATTGTAATTGATCCTTATTGTGCATAAAAATTTCGAAAATATATATGTGCAATTAAACTAGAAATCCTACAGGTGGCAGTAATAACAAAAGGAAGTGTAAAATGTGTGGTTTGTCAGGCCACCATGCAAGAAGATGTAAGGAACCAATAGTGTCCCAGACAAACCAACAGGACATCCCAATGTATATAATCCGTTGCATTTAATTTTAAATGTTGAGTCCTTTACTAAAGTTGTATGTTAAATTTACTAAAGTTGTCTGCTGAATTTGCAGGAACACTCAAACCAACAAGCGGAAAAGAACCACCAAATCAAAGAAGCCTCAAAGCAGCCTCGACAAGAGGAAGAACTTTCTGTTGATCTCCAGTCTAGCCAAAGTAGTCAAGGAATACAATCACCATATGGGTCAATGGTGAACCTATTGGAGTCAGTAAGCACTGGTGGGATAGGCAAGATGGTCGACTTACAGTAACCAAGTTTCTTTTAAATACTCTTGTGTCCAATGAGCAATTAATAATTGAATGACATTATTGTAGGATTTGAAATTAGTGGTTGTATGCTTGTAACAAATTTTCTACTCTTGTATGTTTGTAACATTATTGTCTTGTTTGAACATGCAACAAAGGGAGTGGATCTATACATATTACTTTGTGTGATTCAAATTGTTTCTTTGCTTGTCTTTGCTCAATTTCGGCATGAAATAGGGGCACCTGTGGTCGCCTTATCTCAGACATCTATGTATTTATTTTCATGTGCATTTTGGAATCATACCTCACACATTCGAACATTCAATAAAACTACAAATCCCTCAAAACAAGAATGCTGCCATTACACAGAAAGTTAAATCCAAACCTTCACTTAAACCTTTAACCAAAACATACATTAAAACCATACATTTAACATACACATGACATAAGTTTCGTTTGGAATCTACGTAACATAGAAACATACAATCAAACTAATAACCAAATATTCACTTAAAACACAAACCAAAACATACACACATACACTAAACATAACATATACCTATACTAAACCACCAACCAAAACATACAATAAAAGAAACCTAAATCAGCCACTTCAAGGCCATCCCAATCACGACCACCACGCAGACGTTTATCACCATGTTGACCTTCTTCATGAAAACCTTTGTTTCAGCGATGAAGACCTGCATATCACGAACTTTGGCCCTCAACTCCAACAAAAGCAAGTTATTTTCCTCCACATGAGCTTTCAACTCCTCCACCTTCCTATCCACTGAAACATATTTCTTTAACATAACATCATGGAACCTCTCAACATGTGTTCTGACATCCACCGCCGCTCCTTCATTGCTATCAATCCAACGAAAATATTCACATTTTTTGCGTTCGGGCTCCTGAACATTCTATCGAACAACTGTTGAGCATCTTAAAAAACCAAAACATACATTATACACATTCAATTAACTCAATATTTTGAGCATACCTTCCAGTAGTTTGGACAACGGAAGAAACGTCGCCCGTACGACCACTCTCTCCTTGAGGTGTACACCTTTGATGGCAACCCACAACTGCAGAACGGTATAACACCTACCGACATGTCGGAGGCGTATGGGGTCGTCGATGCCTCCGACGGATAAGGGGTGTGCCTAGTGGTGTTCTATAGTTGGTCGTTGCTAACAGTGTGGCTGCGGTTGGATGAAGACTTTGAAATGAGATCCACAAAGACTCGGTTGGACGTGGAGTCAGATCTACTGTTGGACGTGGAGTCGAAGGTAAAATCACCACCACCGACCATTTTTTCATCTTGCTGGGGAGGTGAGATGAGAGGGCGGAAGAAGGGGAAGATGGCGGGATATGGTCTAAGTTAGGGAAAATGGAGGTAAGGATTAAGAAAGATTATCAAGGGGTGGGCTAACAGGTATTGGGGCAGACTAATAGGGTAACGGGTCGTAACATGATCAGTTACGGAATGTGGCACATTGACGGGATAAGTGCACCCAAGCAATTATATTCTCCCCAGAGGTGCACCAAAGTAAATAGACGAAAATCGGGTGCAAATTCTCAATTATGCATCCATAAAGGTGCACCCAAGCAAATAACCCTACTTATTTTCTTGGAGTATTTGGTAGTTTTGTGTTTCAAATATTTGGTATGTTATACTTTTGGTTCTGCACACCATCTATTCGATTAAATGCCTTTTGCATGTTACAAATAATTATGAATGTTGTAGTATAGCTACCTTGTTATTGGCATGTTTGGGGGAAAGACTTGTTCTTCAAAATCTGGAACGGAGCAACAGGAAACGACTTGGTTAGCAAATCTGCAACTTGTGTTTGCTCCTCAGGAATCCTGTGTTGATCAGGTCTTTCTGTAGTTGTTCTCTAACCATATGACAATCTGATTCAATGTGTTTAGTCCGGTCATCAAAGACGGGATCCACTGCTATATGGAGTGTAGATCTGTTGTCACGTAACAATATTATGGCTGGCTTGTTGTGATGCACTTGAAGATTTTGTAGTAAATTCAGCAACCAAATCACCTCGCATGTGGTATTGGTCATGACTCGATGCTCATATTCACAAGATGATCAAATATGGTGGCTTGTTTCTTGGTTTACAAAGAAATGATGGAATCTCCCAAGAACACTGCATAGCATGTTGTTGATCTGCGTGTCAATGGACAACTTGTTAGATCCTAACCCTTGCTTATGTTTTAATGGTGTTTAGGGGTGGATTAGTGAAGATTGAGATGTACGGCTGAGATCGAGTGTGGGAAGAGTATATAAAGGTTGGTTTTCTCATCTCTCCCATTCTCTATCTCACGATCACTCTCTCACTCGTATCTCTCCCTCAGTGTTCGTCTGTGTTGGTGGAGGCAAGGGAGTTCTGGTTGGAGCGTTGGTGTCGCCGGAGTTGTCGAAGAGATCGGGGTAAAGGAAGTTCGCCGGAGTTCGAACTATATCATACTTTGGATGGATTGGCTGTCTGATTGATCGTTTTATTTAAACCGCAAGTGCACGACCGCGTTGAAGCGGTGGCAAATACGGGTCGTCCACTGGGAGGTGTGTCGACGTTTGGTTTGTGCGAAAGCAATTGGTAAAAAATGGAGAGAAAGATGGATTACACTACACTACACTAATCTAAAATAGTAAACAAGCAAGCTGAAATGAAATCACTAAACAACTAAGTTAAACAACTAATGAAGAAGATAAAAACACAGGAATGAAAACCCCTAAGGGGTGGAGTGTGTGTGTGCACATGAAATAAGTGTGGTGTTGAATGCATACAATAAGCTCAAGTTAGTTAGTGTTTGTTCATGCATAAGAGGTACCTAATGGCAAAACCTATCATTTACAACACTAAAACTAATGTGATTGATATGAGCAATGCAAGGTTGTTATTAAGAACATAACAAGCATGGAGTGTACCTAACTATGGCAGAAACCATCAAGTAAAGTCCTTATTAATTCAAGCAAGCATACTAATATTTCTCACAAACATTTATATCAAGCATTCATACCATCTACATAACATGTACACACATCTACTCCACCCCCTAAAGGGGATGGAACTACTCACACATATTTAAACTAACTACTCTAACAAAATGAAGCATTATATTGAAATAAAACTACACTAATCAAGCAAGAAATATTAAAGAAGCATAAAAGGAAAGGAAAGACTAAACAAACATGCACAAATTAAAAGACAAGATTAAAAGAAACTAGAAGAATTATTCTATTAACAAATGACTCACATTGAAGGTAGCATTCTTCTCCACCTTGAGTTTTTGCTTCAAGGCGCACTCCTTAGTAGAGAGAATGCCACCAAGCAATGGATGATTACAATGGAAGGTGAAGAGTTCTATTTATAGGCATGGAAATAGCTAATCCGGGACAATCCCCCGATGTGGGACTAAACCAATACCAAAAATAGCCTAAACAAACATTAATACAAGTCCAGGCGAAATCTTAGCGGATCTGGGATGATCTAGACCACCAATTGGCGGTCTATAGGGCCCAGATCCGTCTGCTTTTTGTGTTGGGCTTTCCTTGAAGTATTTCTTGGTCTTGGATGCATCTACTTGGTTTGTTGGAGCTCTGACCCGAATCGAATTGCCAAAATACTCCCCATGATGGTGTGGAGTTTCCTGTTTTGCTCTTAGGTCATTCGATCTTACGATTAGGTCCTTCTCCCTCGCATCTTAGTCCCCAGGTCTCACAATTAAGTTTTTTTTCCTGAATTTGGGTCCTTTCATGGCTCTTCTCTTCAAACCTCTTTATTCCTCAAAACTAAACATAAAATTCGTCACGTAGCATTGCTTAGGTGTAAGATAATGGATATAAGATACAAATATAAGCATGAAATGATGTCAATCACTGTCCCAGTACGATGTTCGAGTCTTATGCCGTGATAAGAAGATTCTGATTCCGAGGCAGGGTCTGCCTGATCTGCTGATCAGAGGAACGACGGACAGAGGAGGTCGGTTGGTGGTTTCTGTAGTTAGAGCACAGAAGTTGGTTCAGCAGGGTTGCAGAGCTTTTGTGGCCACTCTATTAGTTTTAGATCCTGAGGTGAGCAGTTTAGAGGACATCGAGGTGGTCTGGGATTTTCCAGAGGTCTTTTCAGAGATCACTGCCTTGCCGCCTGCTAGAGAGATAGAGTTCGGCATAGACTTGGTACCAGGGACCACACCGCAGTCGAAGGCTCCGTACAGGATGGCGCCTGCAGAATTGGCGGAGCTGAAGAAGCAGTTGCAGGATCTGATGGATACTGGGTTTATCCGACCTAGTGTCTCACCTTGGGGTGCGGCGATACTTTTCATGAAGAAGAAGGATGGCTCGTTGCGGATGTGTATAGACTACCGGATGCTGAATAAGGTTACCGTGAGGAATTAGTATCATTTGCCCAGGATCGAGGACCTGTTTGACCAGTTGCAGTCAGCGAAGGTGTTCTCGAAGATTGATCTGCGATCCAGGTACCATCAGTTGAGGATCAGAGAGGCAGATGTAAGAAGACAACTTTTCGGACGAGGTACGAGCACTTTGAGTTCTTGGTGATGTCATTCGGGTTGATGAACGCGCCTGCAGCTTTCATGGATCTAATGAATGAGACATTCAGTCAGTACCTCGACCGTTTCGTGATTGTCTTCGTGGACGATATCTTGGTCTATTCACCAGATATAGAGCAGCACCGGGAGCATCTGAGGATTGTACTCGGCATTCTGAGAGATCAGCAGTTCTACGCCAAGTTTTCGAAGTGCGAGTTATGGCTTCACAGTGTGGCATTTTTGGGGCACATAGTGTCGGGAGCTGGGATATCAGTGGATCCAGCGAAGGTCGAGGCAGTGACACAGTGGAGAGCCCCGACGAGTGTGACTGAGATTACAAGTTTTGTTGGATTGGCGGGTTATTACCCTCGGTTCATCAAAGACTTCTCGAGACTTGCTTCACCTGTGACAGCACTAACGGTGAAAGGAGTGAAGTTTGTTTGGTCCCAAAAATGCTAGGACGGTTTCCAAGAACTGAAGAGTCGGTTGAAAACTACTCCAGTTATGACTCTTCCTAGTGGTAGCGGAGGTTTCGTGATTTACAACGACACTTCAAGCGCTGGTTTGGGGTGTGTACTGATGCAGCACGAGCAAGTAGTGGCGTATGCTTCGAGGCAGCTGAAGGTGTACGAGAAGAATTACCCCACTCACGATTTAGAGTTGGCAACTGTGGTTCATGCTCTAAAGATTTGGCATCACTATTTGTATGGTGAGCAGTTTGAAGTCTTCACGGATCATCAGATTCTGAAGTACTTGTTTTCACAGAAGGAGCTGAATATGAGACAGCACAGATGGCTCGAGTTGATTAAGGATTTTGATTTCACCATCTCCTATCATCCGGGGAAGGCAAATTCAGTTGCAGACGCGCTGAGCAGGGAAGTGGAGGTGTCAGCTGCGAGTTTGTGCATTCAGGAGTGGAGGCTACTCGAGACATTGTCAGAGTGGAGGTCGTTCACGGAGAGCTCAGAAGGGGCAGTGATTGCGGGACTTCGAGTGGAGCCACAGACCGTCAGTTGAGTTGTTCAGGCTCAGCACGGTGATGTGAAGTTGACTAGTCTGCTACAGTCAGCTGCCAGGGATGGATCAGACTTTACTGTGGGAGTGGATGGAGGCCTGAGGTTCAGGAGTCGGATCTAGGTGCCGAAGGCCGATGAGCTGAGAGATGACATCATAGAGGAGGCACACCGAGCCATATATTCCATTCACCCGGGGAGTACGAAGATGTATAAAGATCTGCAGCGGAACTTCTGGTGGAGAGGGATGAAGCGTGATGTGGTTGATTTTGTGGCTAGGTGCTTGGTTTGCCAGCAGGTTAAGATCGAGCACCAGAGACCAGCGGGACCGATGCAGAGTATAGATCTACCTGAGTGGAACTGGGAGCATGTGACGATGGACTTCGTCACCTGGTTGCCGAGGATGAAGAGCTTTCATGACGCGATTTGGGTTATAGTCGATCGACTCACCAAGTCGGCACACTTTCTGGCTATCCGGACTACTCTACCTTTGGAGGGTCTGGCGAGGTTGTATATCGAGGATATTGTCAGACTGCATGGGGTGTCGGTGAGTATCATTTCAGATCGAGATCCGAGGTTCATTTCCAGATTCTGGGGGAGTTTGCAGCAGGCTCTGGGAACTCATCTGAAGTTCAGTACAACATTTCATCCACAGACAGACGGTTAGTCTGAGAGGACCATTCAGATGTTAGAGGACATGCTGAGAGCGTGCACTCTAGATTGGGCAGGGCATTGGGATGAGCACTTGTCGTTGATCGAGTTCGCCTACAACAACAACTACCACGCGAGTATTGGGATGGCACCGTACGAGGCTTTGTACGGGAGACCTTGTAGATCACCAGTATGTTGTAGTGAGGTAGGCGAGAGACAGCTAGTCGGGCCTGAGATTGTGCAGATGTATGCGGAGAAAGTTGACGTGATCAGGCAGAGACTAGCGACAACTCAGAGCAGGCAGAAGAGCTACCCGGATCGGCGTAGGCGTGTGCTGATTTTTGAGGTTGCCGATCATGTCTTTCTGAAGATCTCACCGTCGCGGGGGGTGATGAGATTCGGGAAGAAGGGGAAGCTCAGTCCAAGATATATTGGGTCTTTTGAGATATTAGACCGAGTTGGAGAGGTCACCTACCGGATCGCGTTGCCGCCACAGTTTTCTGGTCTTCATAACGTCTTCCATGTTTCGATGCTGAGGAAGTACGTGGCAGATCCTTCTCACGTGATCCAGATTGAGGTTCCAGAAATCCAGCAGAATTTGTCTTTTGAGGAGAGACCCATGGAGATTGTGGATCGAATGGAGCACCAGCTTAGGAGGAGGACTATCCTTATTGTTAAGGTCAGGTGGCAGCATCACTCTGAGCAAGAGGCTACTTGGGAGGTCGAGGAAGAGGTTCGGAAGTTGTATCCGGGGCTGTTTGGTAAGTGCTGGATTTAATTTCGTGGGCGAAATTCTTTTAAGGAGGGTGGATTGTTAGATCCTAACCCTTGCTTATGTTTTAATGGTGTTTAGGGGTGGATTAGTGAAGATTGAGATGTACGGCTGAGAACGAGTGTGGGAAGAGTATATAAAGGTTGGTTTTCTCATCTCTCCCATTCTCTCTCTCTCACGATCTCTCTCTCACTCGTATCTCTCCCTCAGTGTTTGTCTGTGTTGGTGGAGGCAAGGGAGTTCTGGTTGGAGCGTTGGTGTCGCCGGAGTTGTCGAAGAGATCGGGGTAAAGGAAGTTCGCCGGAGTTCGAACTATATCGTGGAAATGCCTGCCGTTGTTTCTTCTAAGGCTTCTTCAAGCCTTAAGGTATGTCGAACTTGCTTTTACGCTCACCTATTATTAGTGTGGGGGTGGAAGCGGTCGACGGTAGGCCGTTTTGGCTCATCAGACCTGCACAACAGTTTCTGCACTAAAATCGGTCGACCGGTGTTCTGGAATCGGTCGACCAGTTATAGTGTATTTTGGACGAATCCCTCGCACTGATCGAACGATACCCTTTAGGTGGTCGACCGGTTGTCTAATTCTAGCGAGAAATGGACGCTTTGGGCACTTTCGGTCGAACGGGACCCCTTTGCCGGTCGACCGAAAGTATTGTTGTAGGTCGGTTTGGGCGTTGACCATCCAAACGGTCGACCGCCTGTTTGACTCGTCCGACCGACAACTTAGGTTAATGGCCGATCGACCGGAAGTGTGGTTTCGGTCGACCGTGTAAAGTGGACTGTTGGTGAGTCCTACTGATGGTTTTCGGTCGACCGGAAGTTTTGGGTTGTCCGACGGTTTGATCATGGTTTGCGAAAATGAAGTTCTTACTGGTGCTTTTCGGTCGACCGGCTTCCCTTTGCCGTTCGATCGATTGGCGAGTTTTTTGGTTGGGCCAGTTCTCTGGGTGAGGATCGGTCGACCGAAAGACGGATTTTGTTCGACCATTTTACACAGTTTTGGTGTGTTTGTGTTGCTATTGATTGGCTAGAAGGCAACAGGTTCACCGGCCCTTTTTGGGCAACGGACAGGCCGGCCCTATAGCGATCAGTGGTGACACGTGGAAGAAAGTTGTGATTGTTGTCGCCGTGGCTCCAGCAGTTGAGGCAAAGTCGTGGCTCCGGCGAATGAGGCATGTTTTATTTGTCGCCGTGGCTCCAGCAATTGATGCAAAACCGTGGCTCCGGAAACACTAAGGCAAGGGTGTGGTTGTTTGGCCGTGATTTGGACCGGCGGTGCCTTGTGTGCACGAGTGTTGGTGGGGTTGGGGTGAGAGGACCCTTGAGACCCGGGGTGTTGTTCGGCTATGCCCAGGAGAGAGGTCCCAGGAACTTAGCGGTTGTATCTATTTTGATGGTTATTGTGCATTGCATGTTTCATTTCTATTCATATATGTGTTAGGGTTTGGCATACGGGGTTTCCTTTTGGAAACTCAGACATGTTTCATGTCTACTTTCAGGCCGAGAGCGGCGTTAGGCGGGTGGTGACTGCGGAGGGGGCGCTCGGGACCGGATTCTACTTTCCTTCCTTTTTGAGGTGGTTGTGATTACACGTGTATATTTTATGTTTATGAGCTTTTGATGTAATCACATTCTTTTGTAAACTTCATCACATATATAAAATTTATGTGTGTATGTTCTTTCGTAATGTCCTCACTTGATTGTATGTTTTAAAATTTAAATTTTACATTTACCCGAACGCAGATCGATCTTCGAGAACACTCTCGCCGTCTGCAACTGATCAAACAAGTCATCAATTCTGGGCAAAGGGTACCGGTTCCGAACGGTAACCTTATTCAGAGTAGTCGATGCACATCCGCAACGACTCATCCTTCTTCTTCACGAACAACACAGGCGCTCCCCACGGCGAGACGCTCGGTCGGATAAACCCGGAGTCCATCAACTCCTGCAATTGCTTCTTCACCTCTGTCAACTCAGCAGGTGTCATACGATACGGAGCCTTCGACTGAGGTGTCGTACCCGCCACCAACTCAATGCCGAACTCGATCTCTCGGTGCAGCGGTAATGCTGGAATCTCTGCTGGAAACACATCCAGGAACTCCTGCACAACCTCTATATCCTCCAGCCTCTTCGTCTCAGGATCAGGAACAACCAGTGTGGCCACAAACGCTCTACATCCCTGCTGTATCAGCTTCTGTGCCTTAACTGCAGACACAATCAGATGACCCCCTCTAATCCTCGTACCTCTGATCAAAACATCCGGCAATCAAAACATCAGTCAGTAGCACAGGGGTCTGACCAAACTCGCCAGCAAACTTCTCCGAAATGAAGGAGTGAGTGGCGCCGCAATCAAACAACACACGCGCTACTAAGCCAGAAACAGAAAGTGTACCTTCCACGATGGTGTTGGAGTCCCTCGCCTCCTCAGCCTGAATAGTGAAGACTTGCCCGGTCTTCCTGCCCTGACCTGGTGAAACGACTGATCGCTGCCTCCGCCTCTCCCTGCCACTGCTGGTCCAGACCTCCTGCTAGGCTTGCCCGGCCTAGTCGGGCACTCCCGCACAAAGTGACCCAACTGCCCACATCCAATGCAAGCTCCAATGCGCCTGAAGCACTCCTGACCTGGGTGAAACCTCCCACAGAACGTGCACGCTCCAGACTGACGTGCTCCTCCATCAAACCTGGGCCTCTTGCCCGGGTTCCCTGCTCCACGACCGACTGGTCGGCTACCGGTGCTCACTGGTTCCTTCCTCGCCTCCTGAAGACACTCCCTCTAGTCCTGCTAAATGATGGTAGCATGCTTCACCGCATCTGCAAGGGTCCGCGACATGCTGTTGATCACACGTGATTGGAGCGGCTGCCTCAGTCCCTTCACAAACTTCCTCGCCCGCTGCTTTCACACAAATCTCGGGACAGTAACGCTCCAAGGCGTTGAACCTGCTGATGTAGCTCGCCCGAGTCATCTCCCTCTGCTCCAGCGACATGAACTCCTCCCTCTTCCGATCCCTGACGTGTTGGGGAAAATACTGCTCATGAAACACCTCCAGAAATTCCTCCCAGCTGACGTCCTCACGGTCCTCAAACAAAACCATGGACGTAGACCTCCACCAGTTGGCCACCTCGCCATCAAACACAGAGGTGGCCAGATCCACCCTCCTCTCAGGTGCAACTCCAATCGCTCGAAAGATCTTCTCCATCCTGAAGATCCAGTCCTCTGCTACCTCTGGAGCACTCCAGCCATCAAAACTCGGCGGGTGCTGACGCATAAACCGATCATGCTCAGCGCCCACCCCGCCCTACACATTCTGAGTTTCCTGACGCTCCAGAAACTCGCCCAACCTGTCCCAGTTGGCACCCTCAGAGGCGTCGCTGGGATCACGATCACGCGGGGAACTCCGTACACGTCTAGGAGCCATCTGGCAGAAGAAACAATCACAAACTTCAGCCATGAATGCAAGCTAAAAGATAAAATGCATGCGTCCTATTACTACAAGGGTGATTTCATTGGGAACCGCATAGGAATCGACCGCTCTGATACCAAATTGTAACATCCCGAAACAACGGAAATTTAAAAATCATTTATCAAAGCATAAGAGACCAATAATCAAAGACGAGACTGTAACTTCTCATAAAAACATAAAAGTGGTGCACCAGTTTACATCAGAGTTTGTCAAAAATGATACATGATTACAACAGAACAACAAAAGAAGATAAACATAATCATGTCGACCTCAGTGGTCAGAATAGAGGATCAGATCCCAAAATGTGTGTGCCCGCTGATCACCACCCAACTGGACCTACTGCGGTCCTGAAAAAGATGCAACAACAATGCCTGAGTTTCCATAAGGAAACCTCGTATGTCAAGCTCACCTATATGCATGCAGTAGTACAAATGAACCTATCATACTAGTAGTATGTCATGTCATCAACAGAAAGGAAAACAGTTCCCCCGAAGGGTAACATGGGACATCAGTCCAACAATCATCATCGGGTCTCCTGAGGAGACCTACCGTAGGCACATACGGCCCATCAATCATCATCGTCGAAACAGCATCAGCGGTATCACCGACACAGCATCGGTGGTCCAACAATACGTCCAGCACACATCGGACGGGTCCAGACCGAAGTCTGCTAGGGCATCAGGCTCCACGAGCCGCAAACACCAACCGCGTCGCTATAAAAGTAGGGCAGCGACCTCCGTAGCCCCTCAGGTCGGTAGTCACCTCACCCAACGACAATTGTGTGCCCGCACAACTCATCATACATTGGAATCCACGATCCCTCAGGCCTGCTACTCTACAATGAGTCCAATCAATCCATCATATTAGTCACGATCCATACATGGAGGTGACGCGTCCCGAACACCCACACTCTTCCACACGGCGGTCCCTGGGAAGACACGCGGAACGCGCCCACCGTCACCTCCTGGCTCACGCACAAGGCGAGGACACGGGTTTCCGTGGACAGAGTTGGCATTCAAAAAGGGAACCAGGAATTCAGTCCTGTGCAAAAACGGTCGACCGAAAGAGTCATCTCGGTCGACCGTTTCCTCAAGGGAATCAGTCGACCGAAAGTCTGAAACGGTCGAACTATTTGCGCAAAACATAAGTCCCAACGGTCTACCGAAAGTCTAAAACCGGTCGACCGAAATGAGGTCAAAATCCGGAGTCTGGTCAACATCAATTTAAAACTATCGGTCGACCGACTCAGGGGTCTCTGTCGACCGAAAACTAACAGGGCATCCTAGTATTTCTACGTCATATAACGGTCGACCGCAAACATGCATAATATCCAGTACACTTAAGTTCCGATCGACCGAACAAAAGGAACCGGTCGACCGAAACACAACAGACATACAAAATACTCTACATTCGGTCGACCGCCCGAAGGGCCCGGTCGACCATTGGTCGTCTTGAACCTCGCGCCAGCCGAAGTTTTTCACCAAAACTCTTCGTCAGAGAGGTCTCCGACCTCCCCCGGCCGACCAACACAATCCTCCCACGAGGGTTAACAACAAAAACACACTAAGGAGCGGCATACCTCTCAAGAGCCTCGCACGCGCACGTCGTCTCCGGAGATCCTCCTCGCGCGATCGCCTCCTCGCAACGGCCTTCGCACGCCTCACGCCGAAGCTTCCACGTTCTCTGGTTCGCCGGAAGAAAAGGAAGGAATGAGAGTGAGAGAGAGATCCAAAGAGAGAGAGAGAGAACAAAACCAACACTTAAACCCAACCCTCTCCTCGCGTCAACAGTAACCGGCCTCCACTACATCACCCTACACCACCTATTCTCCTTCATTCCCATGCAACCACTGTGCTCCTCCTCTTCCCCATGCAAACCCCTCCTCTAATCACCATTCTCTTCCTAATCCTCATTAGCACCCATAATGGGTTTAGGGTTCTAACAATAATAACATAAATTTCATGGACCCTATGAAATACGACCAAATTCCATGGAAAGATTAATATGAACAATCCTTGAAAACACTCCAACATCACATGCAAATAACAACTCCTTTACGTGTAAAGAAAAGGGCCCAATGGATCTTCAATTTACAATTGTTAATTTGTTTCTATCTATAGCAAGACATCAGTATCACCAATGAAATTGTTTAGCCTACACCAAGTGAAAAGTTGAGTTGATTAGCTATGTTAGGTGTATTTTATTAATTTGTTCCAAATCTGCCAAAAAAGTCAATTTGTTGCAAGATAAATAACGCTGCTGAAGTTGACAACGGACAATTTGGCCATTACACCAAGTCAACCTTGCAGAAGTTACAGTTCTGTAAATTCACATTACATACACATATACATATCCACATCCATATCCATAAATGCTTGATCGTAATACGGTGGTGTATTTTTTTACGAGTTGTTGTGGGGATTTTTGGTTTGGAGTTTTTATGGTAAGAGTCATAAAATAATAGTTAGCTAATGACCCGTTTGGATAGTTATTTGTCGAGGAAGGGTAAGTCGAAATTATTTTCCCTGTTTATATTTAGGAACTAATTATCAGAAAGAGTTATAAAGAGTAGTCAGTATAGACTGTAACTCTGATTTTTCTCAGAATTTGGAGGGATTATGGTTGTCTAATTTATGCTTCTACCTCTCTATGGTCTAGCCTGGTGTACTTATTCACGGCGTATGTTAACACGACTAAAACATGTAAAGAGGAGAATCTATAACCATTTGATGGCATCCACTAAAGTCATAAAGTTATAGGTCGCTGTTGTTATCACCACAAGTGGTTTCACATGACAATAAACTTTATTACTAGAAGTTTTGAGTTGAAACTTGTGATTTCCCTCACCGAGTGCAGCTTGGGTCCTTACCAAGTTGATATGAAGTTGGCAAATGAGCTTGAGCTAATCTGGACCACAACAACAAGCATTAAAAATACAGAAATCAGCTGTAACATGTTTTCATTGGTTAATTGTCTAACCCAATTAGTTCATAAAAAAGGTAAAGGTTATTTATTTTGGCTCTACTCAAATCCGCAACCTTTTTGATTATATGCTTGTCATTTTAACTGAAACACACAGTTTTGGATTGTATCTTCCTTGTCTTTTTTAGTCGATACAACAATGTAGATTTCGTTAATCTGTCAATACAACATTTTGGATTTCGTTACACCTGTGGCTGCGTAAACTCTGTTTATACACCAACCTATTTGGATCAAGCATCGGTTGCACAATCATTCAGCTGAACGAAACTTGAAGGTTATTATTTCATATTGTCTTTGTTTTGGTTCATATTTTTCCAATCTTTTACTGTTAGTTATCTGTCTGTTTTGGGTTTTTTATTTTTAAAAATCTTAAATTTAGTTATAATTTTTTTTTAAAATTTGGTCATGTAATGGTTCCATCTTTATAATTCCTATGTTGAAATTTCAGTCCCCTCGCCCCAGATTTTGAGTGATGTTTTAGTCATCGTCAAAGTGGTTTGACAATGAGTCGGAGACACATTGCGTGGTGGTGCAGAGATGTGTTGGATTGCAATCGAGGATTGTCACCCAGTTAAACTACAAATTTACAGCATCATTTATTGTTAATATACTCTTTGATAGTTTGGATATGAAAATTGAGTTAACCTACACTTATGTTAGTAATTTTTTGTGTTTTTACTTGAACACAAAATTGATGTTTTATTAAATTTTGTTCTTATATTTCAATAAGGCAAAAGGTTTACCAGCAGTTTTTGTAGTCATCTATGTAAAATATTAGGCAATGGTTTCTATGTGCATGTTATCTATGTAGTCATCCCTATGTTCCACGTGAATCAAGAGTTCATATTTCTATTAAAGATCTTATCATTATGGGGTTTATAAACTGAATGAACATGATAAACCTTTTTAAATTCATAACGTAAATTGTATCTTCACGGCTAGAGTCATTGGGAAGTTATAATTGCAAATGCTTATTATTGTCAGACAACCAACATGGGTAGCAGAAGTAGGGTTGAATGTGGTCATTTGAAACTTTGTGCTAAACATTGGTATACTGGTATAATTGTTGGATTTGTTTCTAAAAGTCCGATTGAGGATAGAAAAGGACCAGAGCAGGAATATCTTTTTCCCTGAAACTTTGAAAAGGTCAGATCAACTTTGAAACTAAAGGACGACTGATTCATGGTTTAGAAACAAAGTACAATAGTTATCTATGTACATCAAAGAATTATCTGGACATATTATGGTTTAAGAACAGAAAATGATCCGCTAGCTTTAGTACCGAAAGAAATTTTGACTTAGCAAAAACACTCCAGGCATCAATCTAAAAAAGGTTGGCAATTTGGCATGTTTAGTGTCCGTGCAAGAATTAATTTTAGTTTTCAAGCCCATTACATTTCCTGACCTCTTAAAAATTCCATTACATGATGAACATTTTGATATGGTAATTTTTTTTAGATTAAATTTACACATAAAACAAAAGATTTAAAATTTGTTTGAGATTTTTTTATTTTACTTTTCCTGGTTCTTTTTCTTAGAAAAGCATCTCTGTTTTTGTAGTATCTCAACCTTAGCTTCTAATTCTATGATTTAGTTCTTTATGCCAATTAAATTTAGGACGTCTTAAAATTGCTTTTCCTTTCGATACGGTTGTATATTATAATTTGCAGTTAGATGAGTTGATCTCATGAGTTAAAACAATTTACACGCGAAACTTCAATCTTATACTCGTAGATTAATAGTGTTTCTGTAACGTACCCGAAAACAGCGGAAAATTTAAACAATAATAAAGACCGTCAACGGTCAACACAGGGCACGTCACGGGAAAACAAACCAACATATATATAAAATATATAAGATACAGACCCACGTGGAAGTCAAACTATATAAATGAGTCAACTGTGATTACAACAAAAGTGAATATACATGTAATCACTACCTCAAACAAAAGAAGATATAAAAGAGAACAGGATCTGATTCCGGGGGCACCCTCCTCGGTCACCACCTGACTCTAATGCTACTCGTTACCTGAAATGAAAACAAACAAACATGCCTGAGTTCCCTGAAGGAACCCCGTATACCAAACCTCCTAAAATACAAAAAGGAATTAAAGACAATGCAATGCTATGCACATGATCATCCACCTCGGGCCCACAATAATGCCCTCACCGCCTCCGCGGCACTGAACCACTCCTGCCACTAGGGTCAAGTCAGTCCACTGCTGCCTCACAAGGGTCAGTCGACACCACTGCTCCCCAAAAGTGCAGGAAGGAACCCCCGGTACACGCCGCCACCCCAGGAGCGAGTCAGCCCGCCGAATACACAACTCGGGTCAGACGACAGCCGCTGCTCCCCCAAGAGCCACCAGACGCGCACCCTGCCGGAACATCCTCGGCCTACCGCTAAACCCTCGCAAACTGCCCAAGGTTTACGGCACACATCCCTCACACCCCGCTCGGTAAGAGAGGCAACAATAGTACAATAATACGCCCTCGTCGAAGGTGAAATCCGTCGCTCTCAAAGCCGGTAATCATCCGTCGCCTCGGAGCCGGTAGTCAACCTATACTCAACGGATCGCGTGTGGATAAATCCACCAACCTGCGGCAGATCGGTCGACCGCTAAAAGCACACCGGTCGACCGGTCCTCCATACAGTACACAGTACTGTACAAACAATAGCATCCGGTCGAACCACGCCAACCGAATTACCGACCAATCGGTCGAACAAAAGTCATCTAGCGGTCGACCGTTTGGATGGTCTACGCTATACAATTTTATGTAATACATATATATCCGATCGGTCGAACCAAGGGGCCGTTCAACCGATAACAGGAAAAACTTAGTATCTTGCCCAAGTGACATTCGGTCGACCGGAACTGCTATACAGTTCGACCGAAACATCACAGGCACTCTACTGCTAAATTAAAATGCTCAGTCGGTCGACCGAAAGTTAAAGAGCGGTCAACCGTTTTGATGGTCAAAGCTCCCAACCGACTTAGTATCAAATAGATCGGTCGAACAAGGTTAAGGGTGTTCGACCGTTTAATAAGTCAAAACCCCCAACCGACCCATTCTCATTGTTATTCGGTCGACCGGCTAAGTGGTCCCGTTCGACCGATAACAGCATCACCCTTTTTTCCCGCACAAATCTGGCATAACGGTCGATCGTCCATAGACATCGTTCGACCGTTCGCGGGTAAACATCAATATAATAATAGGATCGGTCGACTGCCCACAGGCACCGGTCGACCGATCGTCGTCTTCAACCTCTGAATCGGTTGCAATCCGACGGGGAATTCGACACCAACGTCGATCCCCAACACTCACATGGCTCATGTGAGTTATAATGAAGATTTGGCATACCTTTTGGTCGAGTGAAGAAGCCTCCCAAGCTTTGGCAACCTCTACTCAACTTCTTCTTCTTCTCCTCTTCTTCTTCTCCTTCTCTTCTTCTCCTTCTTCTCTTCTCCGAAAATCTCTCTCACTCACTGCTAGATCAACTGAAGAAAACGTTTCTATTAAAACCTAACACTTCTATTTATACAAGAATCCAAGTTTATCTTCAATTCACCTCTCAATCTTCCAATCAAAACAAGTCACTTCATGCTTCACTAATCAAAGCTTAATTAGGTTAATTAGGTTTAGTTTAGTTTAATTAAAGTGTTTAGATTAGGTTATTACAATCTACCCTCCTTATTCGAATTTCGTCCGCGAAATTCGAAACAACAGACTTACCGAAACAACTCTGGATACTGCCTCCTGACATCCTCCTCGATCTCCCAGGTAGCCTCTCTGACAGTGTGATGTTGCCACCTGACCTTCACCATCGGAATCGCTCTCCTCCTGAGCTGATGTACCATCTGATCCACAATCTCAACTGGTCTCTCATCTAATGACAAATCCTGTTGGATCTCTGGTACTGCTATCTCTATCACATGAGCTGGATCGGCCACGTACTTCCTCAGCATCGAAACATGGAAGACGTTGTGAAGTCCTGCGAACTGTGGCGGTAAAGCAATCCTATATGCCACCTCACCGACCCGATCCAATATCTCAAAAGGTCCAACATACCTCGGACTCAGCTTCCCCTTCTTCCCGAATCTCATCACCGTTCTGGAAGGAGAGATCTTCAGGAAGACATGATCTCCTACCTCAAAAGTCAGCTCACGCCTCCGCGTATCAGCATAACTCTTCTGCCTGCTCTGTGCTGTAGCTAGTCGTCTCCGAATCACGTCGACCTTCTCTGAATATAACTGTATAATGTCAGATCCAACTAGCTGTCTCTCGCCCACATCACTCCAGCATACCGGTGATCTACACGGCCTCCCGTATAATGCCTCATATGGTGTCATCCCAATACTCGAGTGGTAGCTGTTGTTGTAGGTGAACTCTATCAGCGGCAAATGCTCATCCCAATGTCCGGCCCAGTCAAGTGTGCACGCTCTCAGCATGTCCTCCAATGTCTGTATCGTCCGCTCTGACTGGCCATCGGTCTGTGGGTGGAAAGCTGTGCTAAACTTCAGACGTATCCCCAGTGCTCTGTGTAGATTCTCCCAAAATCGCGAAGTGAATCTGGGATCTCTATCTGAGATGATACTGACTGGTACACCATGAAGTCTGACAATCTCATCAATATATAACTTAGCTAGACCCTCCAGAGCAAGAGTGGTCTTAATAGCTAAGAAATGCGCCGACTTGGTCAGTCGATCGACTATAACCCAAATCGCATCGTGGAATCTCCGTGTCTTCGGTAGCCCCGTAACAAAATTCATCGTCACGTGCTCCCACTTCCACTCGGGCAACTCAATCCTCTGCATCTGCCCTACTGGTCTCTGGTGCTCGATCTTCACCTGCTGACAGACCAAACACCTCGACACAAAGTCTGCGACGTCCTTCTTCATCCCTCGCCACCAGAAGTTTCGCTGCAGATCTTTGTACATCTTGGTGCTCCCTGGATGAATGGAATATCTCGATCTGTGTGCCTCCTCCATGATGTCATGTCTCAGGTCCTCAGTCTTCGGCACCCAGATACGATCTCTGAATCTCAGACCTCCATCCACTCCAACTCTGAAGTCTGACTCATCTCTAGCAGCTAACTGTAACAAACTGCTCAACTCCTCATCTGTAGTCTGAGCATGAATCACTGCTGATACTGTCTGAGGCTCTACTCTCAATCCTGCAATCACTGCACCCTCAGAGCTATCTGCAAATGGTCTCCACTCTGCTAAAGACTCTAGTAGTCGTCACTCCTGAATGCATAGGCCTGCTACTGATACCTCCACCTTCCGGCTCAAAGCGTCTGCAACTGTGTTCGCCTTCCCCGGATGGTAAGAGATAGTAAAATCATAGTCCTTAATAAACTCAAGCCATCTGCGCTGCCTCATGTTCAGCTCCTTCTGCGAGAACATGTACTTCAGACTCTGATGATCCGTAAACACCTCGAACTGCTCGCCATAAAGGTAGTGTCTCCAGGTCTTCAGTGCGTGAACCACTGCTGCTAACTCCAAATCATGTGTCGAGTAATTCCTCTCATGGACCTTCAGCTGTCTGGATGCGTACGCGATCACCCTCCCGTGCTGCATAAGTACACATCCTAAGTCAACACCTGAAGCATCGCTATAAATCACGAATCCACCCGTGTCACTCGGCAATGACAAAACTGGTGCAGTGGTCAACAGTCTCTTCAGCTCCTGAAAGCTGTCCTCGCACTTCTGTGACCATACAAAGGTGACTCCCTTCTGCGTCAGAGCCGTCAGTGGTGCTGTCAACCTCGAGAAGTCTTTGATGAAGCGACGATAATAACCCGCCAGTCCAACAAAGCTCCTAATCTCCGTCACGCTCGTAGGGGTCCTCCACTGTGTCACTGCCTCTACCTTCGCCGGATCAACCGATATCCCCTCTGCCGATACAATGTGTCCGAGGAATGCCACTCTGTCCAACCAAAACTCGCACTTTGAGAACTTAGCATATAACTGCTGAGCCCTCAAGATGCTGAGTACAATCCTCAGATGCTCTCTGTGCTGCTCCACATCTGGTGAATAGATCAAAATGTCATCCACGAAGACAATCACAAATATATCAATATACTGCCTGACGTTTTAATTTAAACCGCAAGTGCACGGCCGCGATGAAGCGGTGGCAAGTACGGGTCATCCTCAGGGAGGTGAGAAGCCTCTTGTTTGCACGAAATCAAGTGGCAAAAATAATGGAGAAGAGAGTTGGTTACGCTACTCTACACTAAACTACGGTAAGTACGAAATGCGAAACAAAGAAATAAACGATCAAATAAAAACTAAGCTAAGAACAAAATAGAAGTGCTGGAATTTCAGGAATGGAAAACCCCTAAAGGGTGGAGTGAGTGCACACAAGCAAAGAGGTGGGTGTAGAATACATTCTTTAAGCACATGAAGGTGGTGTTTATCAAGCATAGGAAGTGTCTAAATGTTATGGCAAAACCTATCAATCTATTCACCAACTTAGTTGATTAACATTTACATATGTAAGGTGTTTATTTCAGAACCTAAACAAGCATGAGAGGTGTCTAATCATTTTGGCAAAACTCATCAAGTTGTAAATTCTATCCTAAACAAGCAAACATACATTCATGTTTAATCAACACATTGAAATTAAAGCATTCATCCCATTCTCTAATGCATGTATGTACATCTACTCCACCCCCCAAAGGGGATGGAACTACTCACTAAACATTACACTAATTATTAAACTATGGAAAGAAAGCATATTAAAACTAAGCTAGAATTAAAAGATGATTAAACTAAAACATGCATAAACAATAAAAGAAGCATAAAAGAAACAATGAAAGAAACACAAAACTTTATTGATAAAATGACTCACATTAAAAGTAGCATCCTCCTACTTTAGTGTGTGCTTCAAGGCCTCACTTCTAGTAGGAAGAATAGCCACTTAAAATATGGAGTGATTACAAAAGGAGATGAAGAGTTCTATTTATAGGCATGGAAAAAGCTAATCCGGGACAATCCCCCGATGTGGGACTAAACCAATACCAAAAATACACTAAGCATACACTAATACACGTCCAGGAGAAAACTTGGTGGATTTGGGCCAAAAGTGACCGCCAATTGGCGGTCAAAAAGATCCGGATCCAGTTGAATCTTCTTCTGGTCTTTGCTTGAAGTGTTTGTTGGTCTTCGATGCATCTGGTTGGTTTGTTGGAGCTCCGACCCGAATCCAATTGCTAAAATACTCCCCATGATGGTGTGAAGTATTCTGTTTTGCTTTTAGGTCCTTCTGTCTTGCGTTCAGGTCCTTCTCCCTTGCATTTTGGTCCCCAGATCTCACAATCCAGTCCTTTTTCCCCGCTTTTGGGTCCTTTTATGTTTCATCTCTTCAAACCTATTTATTCCTGAAAACTAAACATAAAACTCGTGACATAGCATTGTTTAGGTGAAAGATAATGGATATAAGATACAAATATGAGCATGAAATGATGTCAATCAAATACCCCTACACCTAACTTTTGCTAGTCCCGAGCAAAACAAAGAAAGAGAAAAGCATGCGAAAAACAAGAAATCCTAACTCACTTTCGTAGGAATCACGGTTGCACTTAGCACGTGCAACAAGCCGTTAAACCTCCTTGTCGCCAAGGAGGAGGAGTGTTGTCTCCTGAGGGTTTTCAGCGGATATACCCACAAAATCCGAACAAGATGCATTAATCAATCTAGCTACACGACTCGTTGGACTTATTTTGTCAATCATGGGACACGGTAATACTACGGGTCGACTCTATATATGTAATCGGTCCACACACCTAGCCTAATGAGTTATTCGTGAGAGTTAGTCAATGACTTAAGTGAAAGACATGGGCAACCTTAACTTCTGAATGTGATACAATGTGTAAAGTCCATTTTGGTTCTTATTTGACTCTTTTTTCTTCTTCTTTTTCTTTTTCTTTGGAGCATTTTATTGGTTGGTGTTTGATTCTCCCAGGGTCAGGTTTCGTGCATCATTGTCTATGAGGACTTACACTATCACGTACACCTTCCCCCAAATCTCCACATAAGGCGATCCCTACCACCCGTGTAATGGGAGTTCGGTCGGTGCATCCCAAGTCAGATGACTCGAAAGCACCAGGCACAAAATCCCCTCAGACCTACTTTCCCGAGTGATAGGAGCCGTGCGAGAAGAGAGAACACCACTTATTTATCTATATGGGAACCAAAACCCCTACACTTACGTTTCACAAAAAGAGATTAAGGGCCCTCGACTACGACAAACTTCCTTATACTCACAAACACGAATTATTTGACTCACTAGGTTCATGGTGGACTTCTTTAAATGTTTGAGTACTGAAACCCTATGATTACACGACCCCTGAGGGAAAACCAGGGTGCATCCTAATGACTCGACAAGACCTAAAGCCAGTAAACTAGAAATCCTAATGCATCAAGTTCAAGACAATTTTGGGAGCTTTCTTTTTACTTTGCCTCTCAACGGTTTTGCCCATGCTAAACACACGCAAAACCCACAAAAACATTTTCTTTCGCAAACACATGAAGATTTTGAAAGAAATGTGAAAATTTTAAAGCACTCGGCAAGCAAAAGAAGACAAGTCACCCAAGGATCATGGCAAGCAGATATATCAATGTTAAATGCGGCACACTAACATGACCCTAACAGTACACACAAAAGAAAAGAAAACCAAAGGAAAAAGACTCGAATATGTACACACGTAAAACACCCCCCCCCCACACCTACTTCATGCATTGTCCTCAATGAATGTGAACAAGATACTACATGGAAACATGCATGAAAAAGGAAAGATCTCACCAACATGAAGTACGAAGGGACGTTCGGGGTCATGTTGATGGACACAAACCCAAATTCCCTCAAAACCTGTGAGAAGCTGAAGAAGGGAGATAAATACGTGAAGAAATTGGGGCCCAAGTACACAAGGGTTGGGGCCCACAACAATCGATGCTCACTGAAGGAGTATTTTATTACACACTTTTTTTTCTTTTTTTTTTTGTTCTTTTTGTTGTTTTTTTCTTTTTTTTCTTTTTTTTCAAGATATATACATCAACCAAGATATTCTCATAATGATTTGGTCAAGGAACATCAAATGAGAACATCAAGTCAGGAGGACCAGAGATTTGCCGAGATGGGCAAACTCCACTGGTACTCTGAGGTGTCATGAGGGGTGAAAGGTCAAAGCTGAAAGGCTCGAACCCCTCATGATATTGGTCGGGTGTGGGCAACAAAGAATGAAGTTGTGTTGCCTCACTAGGGTTTAATTGTTCATCGAAGAAAACCCTCCAACCAATAGGCAGGTGCATCGGAATGAGTTCCTCAAGCTCATTCGATGGATGCAGCAGACCTGCATCACTAAGAATGGGGCTTCTCCCCAAGTCATCCAACAAGGACCTCCCACCATCATTTAGATCATCAAGCATAAGCTCGGTCATAGGTGGGTCCTTGTTGGAGTCAATATGAAGCTCAAATGGCTCAATGGCCATGGGACATGAGGTAGAGACACCTTCTGGTATAGGCATATGATGAGGTGTCTCACTCTCACTAGTACTCTCAACTGAATCATGCAACGAACACTCCCTTTGGACATTCATGTTCGAGGCCAGCTCACTCTGTTGCATTGCGAAGACAGGCAATGAGTTTTCGCTGGGCCCACGAACATTCTCAATGGGTTGCATTGGGGGTAGGGGTGTTCGTTGATTTTGTGGTACTTTCTCCAATTGGCGGATGAGATTTAGATTTAAAGGTTCATCCATGGGTTCCTGTTGCTTACCAGAGTTGAACACATGAAACTCGGCACTCATGTTACCGAATGAGAGCTTCATGAGACCATTTCTACAATTAATCAAGGCATTGGAGGTTGCCAGAAATGGTCTACCCAAAATCAAAGGTATTTGAGAGTGGGTCTTCGCAATAGGATTGGTATCAAGGACAATAAAATCGACTGGAAATATAAAATCTCCAACTTTGATAAACACATCCTCGATAATCCCCATGGGAATACGAATGGATCTATCCGCCAATTGGAGGGTGATCTTCGTTGGTTTCAATTCTCCCAAGTTCAACTGTTGATAAACAGAGAATGGGAGGACGTTGACCGCTGATCCTAAATCAAGCAAAATATTGCTCAGTCTAGTGTCCCCTATCGTACACTGAATAGTAGGACACCCAGGGTCCTTGTATTTTGTGTAGGTGGGATTGGACAAAAGTGAGTTGATATTTGCAGCCAAGAATGCTTTCTTAGGAACATTGGTCTTCCTCTTGGTCGCGCAGAGATCCTTCAACACTTTGGCATATTGAGGTATTTGTTGGATGACATCCAACAAGGGGATGTTAACCTTCACTTGCTTAAACACCTCTAATATCTTGTCCATGTTGTCACTCTGCTTTTTGTTTAACCTACTTGGATAGGGAGCTTTTGGCAGGTAGGTTTTCTGTTGTGCCTGAGAAGAAAGCTTTGGTGTATTACCCACACCCTCAGCTTCTTCTTCACCACCATTCCCACGGAGGGGCTGCATAGATGGTGGTGGGTGTGGCAAGGAAATGTGATTGTCAACCTGTTTTCCATTCCTTAAGGTCACAATGGAATCGACATGGTGAACAAGTTCCTCCACATGGTTCACTTGCCTCCTCCGAGGTACCACATTCTCATTTTGCATTTGTTGTTGTTGGTACATGCGGGGGTTAGCCTCAGGCTGGCGAGGAAAAGACCATCTCTCTCTCTCATGTACAGACTGAGCCAATTGGCCCATCTGAAGCTCTAGAGATTTCATGGTCTGCTGATTTGAAGTGAGAACTTGACTTGTGGTAGACATAAAAAATTTCATTGAGTTTTCAAGTCCACGAGTCAAGGTCTCAAGCGAATTGAATCGGGTTTCCATATTATTGGAATTTAGGAAACCCGATTGATTGGTGGTTTGTGCTTGGGATGGCTGATAGGAATGTGCATGCATGGGAGGTTTGTGTGATTGGTAAGGTGGTCTAGAGGAGTTTGAAGGACCACCCGGGGCATTATTTTGGTTCCATGAAAAATTGGGGTGGTTCCTCCATCCAGGGTTATAAGATGATGAGTATGGGTGATTCCTAGCTCTGTCATAGATGGCGTTGACACGCTCCATCTCAGGAGGAATGGACTCACACTCGCTCTCTACATGACCTATCCTACCACATGAATGACAAGGAACTGGACCAGATGTGGACATGTGAGGTGCATTTTGTTGGTTTTGGAGCTCAATCGAATCCATACGGCGCATTAAGGCCGCCATGTGTGCCTCGGTGGCCGTAGTGGTATCGATAGCAGATGCGGAACCCGATCTAGTTGAGTTTGTATTCGCGATCCTCGCTCCTATACTAGATGATGCAGGTGGTTCCCTTACACTCTCTCATTGCATGGTTTTCTCAGCGAGGTCTTCTAGGAAGGCCCATGCCTCCCTTTCATCCTTTCCCAAGAACTCTCCTTGACACATGGACTCAAGGAGCGTTCTGGACGGGATGTGAAGACCCTCATACACAATCTGACAAAGACGCCACAACTCAATGCCATGGTGAGGGCACGAGGATAGTAGCTCTTTGAACCTCTCAAGATATGCATGAAATGGTTCGGTCTCATGTTGATAGAACGAATTGATTTCGTTCCCAATTTTTGAGTCCGATGATTAGGAAAGTACTTCTTGAGGAATGCAGATTGAAACTCATCCCAAGTCCTAAAGGAATTCGCCTGGTTGTTGTACAACCACTTCTTGGCGTCATCCTTTAGTGCAAAAGGAACGAGCCTAAGATGGATGGAGTCTGTGCTAAGTTGTTGCAGCTTGAACATAGCACAGACCTCAAATTCCCTGATAAAGATATAGGGGTCACCTTTCCCAGTGAAATGAGGGAGCATGGAAATGAATTGAGGCTTAACCTCAAAATGGTTCCCATTAGCCTCTGGTAATACGATGCATGAGGGTAGAGCTGTACGGCTCGGGTAGCATCGATCACGAAGAGGTATGGGAACGACAACTGGAAGCACTGGTCGAACAGGTGGGTCCAGCAACTGCTCCTCCTCACGGAAATTAGCAGTCATTGAACCCGGACTGCGTGCGACACGAGAGGAGGGAGGTGTCGAGAAATCGATGACCGAAGCCGGATTGACAACGCTCCTCGTCAAACGACCACTCTAGTCTCGTGTCTACGAAAGCATGCACAAAGGTGCAAACACACAAAACAAAACTTTTTTTTTCTAACAAAGAATGTGCGTAGAGGAGAAGACGGGGGAACACAGGAGAGAAAGAATGACTCAGGAGAGAAGAGAAAAAGTCCTTATGCTACGGCGGATGGGTACAGGTAGAAGCACACAAGCAAACAAGGCTCAAGCAATCCTAAGGTCGCTATAGGTCCTTACAGCTAGACGACGCCTAACTGCGAGGTCACACGGCCTCAACACGCCTCACCTCCCTACAACGAGGACCACAAAGCCCAGCAAGTGAGCCAAGATCTGGGGATCTTGTGTCTCCTACTATCGACAAAGTGGGCAACGCCGATCAGGTCATGACGGTCGGGACCGGATCACTCTCCTAATGCGTCCGAATTCCTTAAGGCCAATGTCTACTTGATTTTAAAATTAGGCTCTTGATTAGTGTGATTTTTGGGGCGAAGGAAAGGGTGATGAAATCCCCCACCTTATCTTTTATTGGACAGCCCCTCCTTAGTAGCGTTTTGGAGTCCTAAATCTAGCAATCAACTCTCCAAACAACGCTCAACTCACACTTGTTGCAATGCACTTCCTACTAACTAATGCATGTTCATACGAAATGCATGAATGAGATTAGAAGGTGCGTACCTCACGCCAGCTCTCATCAACAGAAAATAAAGCTAAGATAAAAGACAATCTAAATGCCTAAGTCACATAAATGATGCATGGCCTAAACAAAAAAAATGCCTAATCTTTTGCTTTGAGTTTTAGGGTCCAAGTTGCTTAAAGGAGGTTGGTTATGGATCTGGGAACAAACTATAAGTCAAAACATGCCAAATTAAATCCCAGATCACTACATCAATTATGCAAATAGACCAAAGAAATAAGCGAGCGAACAGAGCTTACCAGACTGCCAATTGGCGGTCTCAGGCCGCTGATTGGTGGTCTGAAGTGCTCAGCTTGACTCCAAACTTCTCTAGGCGTTCCTCCTGATGACTCCAAGTCTCCTGAAACAAAGCAAAACTACAAAACACAAATTAAATCCACTCGAATCGTCCAAACAAGAGTCTGGACTGGCACCTCCCCGGCAACGGCGCCAAAAACTTGTTGAACGTTTTAATTTAAACCGCAAGTGCACGGCCGCGATGAAGCGGTGGCAAGTACGGGTCGTCCTCAGGGAGGTGAGAAGCCTCTTGTTTGCATGAAATCAAGTGGCAAAAATAATGGAGAAGAGAGTTGGTTACGCTACTCTACACTTAACTACGCTAAGAAGTACGAAATGCGAAACAAAGAAATAAACGATCAAATAAAAACTAAGCTAAGAACAAAATAGAAGTGCTGGAATTTCAGGAATGGAAAACCCTTAAGGGGTGGAGTGAGTGCATACAAGCAAAGAGGTGGGTGTAGAATACATTCTTTAAGCACATGAAGGTGGTGTTTATCAAGCATAGGAAGTGTCTAAATGTTATGGCAAAACCTATCAATCTATTCACCAACTTAGTTGATTAACATTTACATATGCAAGGTGTTTATTTCAGAACCTAAACAAGCATGAGAGGTGTCTAATCATTTTGGCAAAACTCATCAAGTTGTAAATTCTATCCTAAACAAGCAAACATACATTCATGTTTAATCAACACATTGAAATTAAAGCATTCATCCCATTCTCTAATGCATGTATGTACATCTACTCCACCCCCCAAAGGGGATGGAACTACTCACTAAACATTACACTAATTATTAAACTATGGAAAGAAAGCATATTAAAACTAAGCTAGAATTAAAAGATGATTAAACTAAAACATGCATAAACAATAAAAGAAGCATAAAAGAAACAATGAAAGAAACACAAAACTTTATTGATAAAATGACTCACATTAAAAGTAGCATCCTCCTACTTTAGTGTGTGCTTCAAGGCCTCACTTCTAGTAGGAAGAATAGCCACTTAAAATATGGAGTGATTACAAAAGGAGGTGAAGAGTTCTATTTATAGGCATGGAAAAAGCTAATCCGGGACAATCCCCCGATGTGGGACTAAAGCAATACCAAAAATACACTAAGCATACACTAATACACGTCCAGGAGAAAACTTGATGGATTTGGGCCAAAAGTGACCGCCAATTGGCGGTCAAAAAGATCCGGATCCAGTTGAATCTTCTTTTGGGCTTTGCTTGAAGTGTTTGTTGGTCTTGGATGCATCTGGTTGGTTTGTTGGAGCTCCGACCCGAATCCAATTGCTAAAATACTCCCCATGATGGTGTGAAGTATTCTATTTTGCTTTTAGGTCCTTCTGTCTTGCGTTCAGGTCCTTCACCCTTGCATTTTGGTCCCCAGATCTCACATTCCAGTCCTTTTTCTCAGCTTTTGGGTCCTTTTATGTTTCATCTCTTCAAACCTATTTATTCCTGAAAACTAAACATAAAACTCGTGACATAGCATTGTTTAGGTGAAAGATAATGGATATAAGATACAAATATGAGCATGAAATGATGTCAATCATTCGTCAATCCAAATGGCATCACCAAGAACTCATAGTGTCCATATCTCGTCCTGAAGGCTGTCTTCTGGATGTCCTCATCTCGAATCCTCAACTGGTGATATCCTGAACGCAAGTCAATCTTCGAGAAAACCTTCGCTGACTGCAGCTGGTCAAAGAGGTCCTCGATCCTAGGTAAGGGATACCTATTCTTCACCGTCACCTGGTTCAGCATCCTGTAGTCTATGCACATCCTCAAGGATCCGTCCTTCTTCTTCACAAACAAAACTGGTGCACCCCAAGGCGAGACACTCGGTCTGATAAATCCAGAGTCCATCAACTCTTGCAACTGCTTCTTCAACTCTGTCAACTCAGCAGGTGTCATCCGGTATGGAGCCTTCGACTGTGGTGTAGTGCCAGCTACCAACTCTATGCCGAACTCCAACTCCCGGTGTGGTGGTAAACCTGGAATCTCCGCTGGAAAAACATCCGCGAACTCCTGCACCACCTCTATGTCCTCTAGCCTCTGAGACTCTGCCTCCGCAACCACAAGTGTCGCCAGAAATGCTGCACATCCCTGTTGTAACAGTCTCTGAGCTCTCACAGCAGATACAATAATGTGACCTCCTCTGTTTCTGATCCCTCTGATCAGAATATCAGGCAAACCCTTCCTCGGGATCAAAATCTTCTTCTCATGGTCAAGACTCGAACATCATATTGGGACAGCCAATCCATCCCAAGTATGACATCAAAGTCCTCCATCGGTAGCAAGACCAGGTCTGCCGGAAACTCCTGATCTCCCGAAACAACCGTGGCGCCGGGGACAAATCTCCCCACAGTGCCCACCAAACCCAGGGGTGTGCTGACCTCCAAAGTGGCAGTCAACATCGCAAGGGTACAGCCCAACACTCCCGCAAATCGCTCAGAGATGAACGAGTGTGTCGCGCCACAATCAAAGAGCACCCTAGCTACTGAACCAGCGACAAGAAGTGTACCTTCCACAACAGCGCCTCCATCACGAGCCTCCTCTACCTGGATGGTGTAAACTCTGCCGGTGCGCTGTCCCTGCTGTGGTCTAAAAGGTGGTCTACCCTCCGCCTCCGCCTCTGCCGGGTATTGGTAACCCCAGTGGTCTGCTCGGTCCAGCTCCTCGGCTCGGACAGCTCCTAATAAAGTGGCCCAGCTGACGACAACCATGACATGCTCCGGGGGTGAAGCACGGCCCGGAGTGAAACCTCCCACAAGTACCACAAGGCTCAGATCGTGGTACCGCAGCTCCTGCTCCCTCGAATCGGGGCCTCTTGCCCGGATTCCCTCCAGTCTGACCTCCCGGCCGCCCAGAGAACCTACCCGATGGCCTCCTCTCATCCTGGTAGTTCTCTCTGTAGTCACGATCGAGAACAGTAGCACTCTTCACTGCATTGGCTAAGGTGCTCGGCATATGTGTCAGCACCTTCGTCCGCAACTGCTTCCGGCGCCCTCAGACGAACTTCCCAGCTCTCTGCTCCTGTGTGATATACATCTCGGGACAGTAACGCTCAAGAGCGTTGAACTTCCCGATGTAGCCCGCCAGGGTCATGTCTCCCTGCTGAAGACTCAGAAACTCCTCCCTCTTCGCGTCCTGAACATGCTGTGGAAAGTACTGCTCGTTGAACTCGCCAACGAACTCCTCCCAGGCTATATCATCCCGATCCGCAAACACCACTGCAGATGTGGACCTCCACCAGTTGGACGCAGCACCGCCTAACACATATGTAGTCAGGCCCACTCTCGCCTCTGGAGGACAACCAATAGCACTGAAGATCTTCTGCATCGTGAAGATCCACTCCTCCGCAGCCTCTGCGTCATACTGCCCCAGAAAGGTAGGTGAATGCTGGCGCATAAACCGGTCATGCATAGCGCCAGTCCCCGTCTGCCCAGTCTGAGCTGTCTACTGCTGTAGCATCTCTGTCAGACGTCCGACCGTATCGAACAACATCCGACGCTCATCCTCCCAAGCCTCATCCCTCGCAGTCTCACTCTCACCGCGAGTATGGGCAACGACCTTCCCCCGTCTAGGAGGCATCTGTCAAGGAAACAAGACGATCATCAATATAAAATATGCATGCATGATCCTCTAAGACCTAAATCCTAACTCAAAGGTGGTTTCTTTGGACAAGTACGTCGAGATCAACGCTCTGATACCAAATTGTAACGTACCCGAAAATAGCGGAAAATTTAAACAATAATAAAGACCGTCAACGGTCAACACAGGGCACGTCACGGGAAAACAAACCAACATATATATAAAATATATAAGATACAGACCCACGTGGAAGTCAAACTATATAAATGAGTCAACTATGATAACAACAAAAGTGAATATACATGTAATCACTACCTCAAACAAAAGAAGATATAAAAGAGAACAGGATCTGATCCCGGGGGCACCATCCTCGGTCACCACCTGACTCTAATGCTACTCGCTACCTGAAATGAAAACAAACAAACATGCCTGAGTTCCCTGAAGGAACCCCGTATACCAAACCTCCTAAAATACAAAAAGGAATTAAAGACAATGCAATGTTATGCACATGATCATCCACCTCGGGCCCACAATAATGCCCTCACCGCCTCCGCGGCACTGAACCACTCCTACCACTAGGGTCAAGTCAGTCCACCGCTGCCTCACAAGGGTCAGTCGACACCACTGCTCCCCAAAAGTGCAGGAAGGAACCCCCGGTACACGCCGCCACCCCAGGAGCGAGTCAGCCCGCCGAATACACAACTCGGGTCAGACGACAGCCGCTGCTCCCCCAAGAGCCGCCAGACGCGCACCCTGCCGGAACAATAGCATCCGGTCGAACCACGCCAACCGAATTACCGACCAATCGGTCGAACAAAAGTCATCTAGCGGTCGACCGTTTGGATGGTCTACGCTATACAATTTTATATAATACATATATATCCGATCGGTCGAACCAAGGGGCCGTTCAACCGATAACAGGAAAAACTCAGTATCTTGCCCAAGTGACATTCGGTCGACCGGAACTGCTATACAGTTCGACCGAAACATCACAGGCACTCTACTGCTAAATTAAAATGCTCAGTCGGTCGACCGAAAGTTAAAGAGCGGTCGACCGTTTTGATGGTCAAAGCTCCCAACCGACTTAGCATCGAATAGATCGGTCGAACAAGGTTAAGGGCGTTCGACCGTTTAATAAGTCAAAACCCCCAACCGACCCATTCTCATTGTTATTCGGTCGACCGGCTAAGTGGTCACGTTCGACCGATAACAGCATCACCCTTTTTTCCCGCACAAATCTGGCATAACGGTCGACCGTCCATAGACATCGTTCGACCATTCGCGGGTAAACATCAATATAATAATAGGATCAGTCGACTGCCCACAGGCACCGGTCGACCGATCGTCGTCATCAACCTCTGAATCGGTTGCAATCCGACGGGGAATTCGACACCAACGTCGATCCCCAACACTCACATGGCTCATGTGAGTTATAATGAAGATTTGGCATACCTTTTGGTCGAGTGAAGAAGCCTCACAGGCTTTGGCAACCTCTACTCAACTTCTTCTTCTCCTCTTCTTCTCCTTCTCTTCTTCTTCTCCTCCTTCTCTTCTCCGAAAATCTCTCTCACTCACTGCTAGATCAACTGAAGAAAACGTTTCTATTAAAACCTAACACTTCTATTTATACAAGAATCCAAGTTTATCTTCAATTCACCTCTCAATCTTCCAATCAAAACAAGTCACCTCATGCTTCATTAATCAAAGCTTAATTAGGTTAATTAGGTTTAGTTTAGTTTAATTAAAGTGTTTAGATTAGGTTATTACAGTTTCCTTCTCGTCTTTCTCGTTTTACATTTTCATTGTCACATATCTAAAAACATTATATGAAGAACCCCTTTTAAAATTTGATATTACATATTAAAAACATACAGTTTAAATATGTTTTTATTTATCAGCCAGGGAAGAAGTAAACAGAAGTATATTCCGTAAAATAGCCTTACTTTTATCCTTCTTAATCATGTCATATGTTTTCTTGAAGAATTTTTTTGCATTTCATTAAAATAAAAACGTCAAGCTATGAGTCCACACCCGACGCACAAGCCAAATACCCAAGTTCAGTACAGGCCACTCAAAAAGTTAAACAAAACATCAATAAATGCAAACATTCAGCCATCCTGTGGAATGCAACCCCACTAAGGGGCTTAATCAGGTTAACGTCTTCATTTGCCACCCCAATACCCGTGAGGCACGATTTATCAAAACTTATTTTCAGACCAGAAATGATCCGGAACATCACTAGTTTGATGTTAATGATATTGTCTATGTTTGGTTGAAGAAAAAGGATGGTGTCATTTGGTGTCATTCTAATGATCTATTCCCTTCGATTGAGTTTGTGCTCATTCCCAGTCTCAAGAAGTGGCTAAGGAAATTTGATACAATAATAAAAACTTGTGGGGACAGAGGGTCCCCCTTGGCGTAGCCTATTACCAGATTTATTAAGGTACCCTTGGGAATCATGTCATATGTTCAAAGGATGAAGTGTACCAAGTCAAATGGAAATACGAACATTATGTCTATAGTTTGTTGCAGGGTTATCAACCAGTTGCAATAGACGGCCCAATGGTATAATAACTAAATAATCTAATGCTTTGGAGAAACATAAGAACGTGTTAGGATAGTTCTCGTTCGAGCGGAGTAACTTCAAAATGTGACAAGATGAAAAGATGAAAATAAAAAATACTTTACAAAATTGAAACTTTTTTTATTCCCCATCTCATTCAAGACATTACACACTTATATAGAAAAACTCAGACAAAACAATTAGGAAATCTAAATAAGAGAACTATCAATCAAGGACATATCCTTATTCTAGTATTCCTTGACAGAAGCAACTAATATAAATAAAATTAGAAAAACAAATCTATGTAATGAAATTTACTGAGAATATTTGGGAGTTGTCTTCTGTGCTCGTGCATCTCCTCCAAATGAACATTGTCCTCAATGTTCTAAATAGCCATGAACAATGCTAGAAGATGCACGACGATCCGGTGTCTCTTTATCTTCAACTTGAAAGTGGTGGAGTTGATTGATGAGAAGAATATGGAACTTCGCTTGAGAACAATCTGCGGTTCTTTTGTTTTTGGCACGAAAATTGATGGGTTTATCGAAAAAGAGGATATGAAACTTTTCTTGACGACGATGGTTGCGGGAAAAAAATTCGTCGCCATAAAAATAAAGTCCTTTTTTATGACACTCTTGTAGCTCGACGATTATGAGATGTCAAAGAGAAAGATGAGGTGTTCTGGTTTTGTTGGTGATGATCTAGTAGGATTCCGTCGACTAGGGGAGAACATAAACCGGTCTGGGTTCGGTCCGGACCCCGGGACGAGTTCGTGTTTCGGTCCGGTCCGGTCTGAACCCGGTCCAAAACCCAATTCCCTCCCCCCCCCCCCAAAAAAAAAATTTCGGTCCGGACCCCGAAGAGTATCCGGGTCTGATCCGATCCGATCCGTGTCTGGACCGATGCTCTCCCCTACCATCGACAATGAAGGTAGGAGCAATAAACAAGCACTGGATAAAGAGTTGGACATGATAGATGTCGAGAATCAATGATTGTATCCTTGTCATCTTTGACAAGATCCACAATGAGAGAGGTGGATGAAGGTTTAGGAGTTTGTGTTGTACGTGCAATGAATGAGTAGTCAGGTTTAAGATGGTCTTGAGATGTGGTGGACGAAGGCGGATTGGTTGGTGGTGGAACTGTTGGATTTCGTCCCATACTTATGTGTATTTTTTTTTAATTATACATGCAAGCACAATCATTTTCATATTTTTCAACAATTTTACATACAAAACTTCATAATTGTATTTCAATATATATAATATACTAATTAATATTGAAATACATAAATTGGATCATACTTAGGGGATTATGAAATTCCTTTTACCAATCGAAAGTCGAGTTGCACGTCGGATAGCCTCAGAATCACCTTTAAGTATTCATCAAATTCTAAACAAGATTAGAGAGATCAAACTTAGCCAATCAATCTCTAATACGAGATTAAAATCTAGCTAATAACCCATTGTATGTTCCAAAGAAATTAATCTCCAGTACACAATTAAAACTAATAGAATTTCAAATGAAATGATGCAGAAAATATGTAGGAGAATTTTTTTTGCATTCATGTAAACAAGGAATGGATAATGGACTTATTTATAGGTTTTCCTCTAACTCTCATAATGTGCAAACCACTTACACACGATCTCTTGTTAATCTCTCCATTAAACCACATTATATGCAAACCACTTTGCACATAATCTCTTGTTTATTTCTCCTCTCATCATCCTACAACTACCTTGGACCAAGTTGGAACAATTTAACCCATGATCAAAAAAATTCTCTTATGAATTCAGGCAAATTCGTGGGCAAACAGTCCACCGAAATTCCCATTCGGTCGACCGACAGTTAACTTCTGAAGATTTCGGTCAGACCGTAAGTCAAACGGTTGACCGATTCCCTAAAAGTAAAAAATCCTGATATTTTCGGTCGAACCACGTTTCACGTCGGTCGACCGTTCCATTAATTAAAAACACTTGTTAATTTTGGTTGAACCGTGCGTCCATCCGATTTTCAACTGATCAACTGTTCCAAAGCACTCGGTCGACCGGGTATGAAACAATCTACTATTTTTTCTCTATATTTGCCTCTTACAAATTTTGTATTAACATCCAACAAAATTTGAGCTTTGGGTTTTTAGCAAATTTATATGTTATAATGTTGCGGATCACATTATATCATGTAATATATTATCATATGTAATGTCAAAATATTATACCCCATAATATATACATCTCATACAAATTTATTTGTTATTCTAATCATGTCGTTATTACGACATATTGATTTTATTATTTCACCACATGTGTATTATTTCATAATACATGAAACTTAATACAACATATAAAATATAAAATCATATTTCTTGTTTCCCAGTTTTGTGTTGTGAACTATATGATGATCTAAGTTATGTTGACAATGATTTTAAATATTTAATATCATAAACTTTAAGCGGTATCTTGTTACACATTATAGTTACCCAAATAACAAAGATGTTTTGTTCACTCGAACTAAACACGTTCCATTTAGTGATATGTAATATATCACTTGTGTCTATCACTTACCTCATGATATTACGAATATTATAAAAAGTAGAAATGTGTTATCTTTATATTAAATATTTTTTTCTTGATCTCATAAGCTAATTATAAATATGTAACTATACATAAGTTACATTGTGGAAATTATAATTTTGCTTTATCAATGAGCCAAATAATATTCACTCAAATAAAGAATGACGATGATAATCTTTTGACACATTATCTTTTCCGACACAAGTCATGTATAACCAACTAATATATCTTCGTCACTAAGCGCAATGATAGTTTTTTGATAATAATCAAATTATACGTTTTTCATGTGAAAAGATATAAGTCTCATATCTCAGAATTCAAAGACTCAATGAAAACATTAATGATACAAACAAAATTCAATAATGTTTCGTCGATTATGTACATTCAATATATGAAAAAAAAATATTCTCCATTTTATATACTCATGTTGTTAAAATATTTGTAGAGCTAATAATCTTATTTCGGTAATTAATGTTCCATGTTAATCGTCATGATTCTGAATCACTTTTGATTTATGCAAACTATTATCTTTTAGAGCTTTACGGTTAATGATCAAGAGTCTTCCTTAATATTTGTAAAAGACGAATACATTAATTAAGGAACAAAATATTTATACATTTAATTCATAATAAAACACATATAAAAGAATACTTTTAGAACATACATTTCTTTCGGGAACAATGTTGTTGTTGAGTTGTTGGGTAAGTAGGGATTCAATTCTGGCATAAGAATTGAGAAGGAAATTAAAGTTGGCATTGACGATGAAGAATTTGTTGTTGCGGGCGGTAGAGGTGTTGGCAAAAGTAGGGAATCTTATGCATTTTGCCGTTGAGGGAGGAGGCAATGAAAACACCAATGTTAGGATAGTTTCTCCTTCGAGTGGAGTAGCTGTAAAACGTGATAATAGGAGAAAGATGAAAACAAGAAATACTTTTGAAAATTAAAACTTTTTTTATTCCCGTTTCATTCAAGACATTACACACTTATATAGAAAAACTCAAGCAAATCAATTAGGAAATCTAGGTAACTATGAATTAAGGACATATCCTTATTGTAGTATCCCTTGACAGAAGCAAGTAATATAAATAAAATTAGAAAAGAAAATTTATGTAATGACATTTATTGAGAATAATCTTGAAGATACTTGGAAGTTGTTGTCTTCTTTGCTCATGCACGTATCAACGTGGGACCCTTAACAACGGTGCTAATGTTGCTTTGGATTCCATCACATTCAAGTAACTTCACTTTGTTGTACTTCACATTCAACCTTGTGCATTTGGATATTGTTTGGAATGGATAACACAAATCGTAAAGTTTAGGATTTCAGTGTGGAAAATGAGAACTTGAAAATAAGTGATGAAGTTTAGGATTTCAGTATAGAAAATGAGAGCTTCAAGGTGTTAAAAAATCAACAATAAGGAGTGTCAGAGATGTGTAAAATAATGAAAAAACTATAGTTCGATTGTTCAATCTCAAAGATTTGAATGCGAGAAATTAAATAGATTTTTGCTTGAGTATATATATGAAAGATCAAAATTAGTGTGGTGCGCATGATACTGATAGAAAATTGATCTTATGCACGTGTGTTAGAGTGAGACCCACATCTGTTAGGCTTTCTTGACGACAATGGTCGATAGAGCCTTACGGATGTTGACCTCATACTAATGGATGTGCATGTGAGCAATTTTCAGTGGAAGGGATATGTACATGTCAATATACGTAGAAGCATGAGTGTCACGTTAATTTTGATATTTTGAATTCATATCCAAACAAAAAATAACCCAAAAAATTGAAGATCGAATAAAAAACTTATTTTCTTTAAAATAAATTGTTACAGAAAATGAAGATTGAAATAGAAACCTTTTATCTTTAAAATAACAATTATACTTATTTGCTATTTCATTGTAGCAAACGTGCAACGCACGGTCAAATACTAGTCATTTTGGTAACGGATAATGGTTGAAGTGTAATTGGTCTGTGTTTTCCTTTTAAAACATAATCAAATCCCAAATCTTGAAGTATCGGAGTAGGCATTGCTAAACTTAATCTTGCATTATTCTGAATCTCACAAGCTTTTGGAACAGCTATCGCATCTAATAAATTTACAGACATGCCAAAAGTATCGTAAGCTGGAGAAAGCAAAAATGATCAACTTTAAGGCATCTTGGATTATCAAAAAAATAAAAAATTAAGGCACTGTGTGCTTCGAATAATAGTTCTGAAAAATTGAACTACTTCGATCATAGTTGCTTTTGACAACTCACTAATCTTATCCATACCGGTTGGGCGTAGCCACCCCTTCATTGCATACCTCTATTTTCCTTACAACTTTTCTACCAATCGATGATACCACCTTTTCTTACACTTTTGAACAATCTTCGATAAACTAGCCAAATAGAAACTAAATTTTGATAACTAGCCATCATAGCTCATAAGGACAATGTCTGGATTCGCAGGAAAAACATATCAGAAGTAGTGAAATAACATTTTACAGTGGAATAATTCAACTTGAATTGTGTGATTCGTATGTGGGAATTCGTCAAACATAAGTTACTATTTTGAGAACTTATACTAATTCCTTTAAATTTCAACTAAACCCATGAGAAATCAAGAAAGACATGAGTTGGTAACAAAGGACAACATAGATAACTTACTCCAACTATTAACTTCCAACATAACTTCAGATGAAAAACCACAATATTAGTTCACTGCCTCAAACTAAAGTTTAATCGGAATAACTAAAACTAAAAGTTTCCTTCAAAACATTCCATGCGAAATGCTAACACATCACAAACTAGTGGACGATTTATATGAAACTACAGGTTCAACTTTAATCTGATTGGATCCCATAACTTCTCGAGCTTGATCCTCATGTTATCATATTCAAAAGCTTCTGCTGAAAGATCCTTCTCTTCCGACCACTCGATTGCATTTATAGCTTCAGCTTCAGCTCTTGTCTTCTCATCTCCCAATTTGGACACAACAGTTGCATCTCTTAAAGTGTTCCTCACACTGTAGGCCAATGCATCCAGTTCATGCTTAGCATCAACCCTTTTCTTCATCTTCTGGTCCTCGAGTGTGTACAAGGCGGCATCCCTCAACATTCCAGCAATCTCATTGCTGGTCAGCCTACCTTTCTCGTTGGTGATAGTAAGTGAAGCTTTGTTGCCAACTGAAACCTCGTCATGCGCCGTCAAACTCAACAGTCCATTGGCATCAATATGGAATCTCAAGTTGGCTTTCGATTGACGTGCTAATTTTGGGGGCAGGCCTTTGAGAGTAAAGTCCCCAAGAAAATTATTGTCCTTGGCCATGACTCTTTCACCCTCAAATATCTTGAAACACATGGTGGTTTGGTTGTCATGTACAGTAACACGTGTAGTTTGTTTTACGACAGGGATCGGAGTGTTTCTTGGGACAACGACACATACGCTGCCATCGTCATTTTCTACACCCAAAGACAGAGAGACAACATCTACCAAAACAATATGGCGCATCTTCTGTTCTTGGTTTCCTCCTAACATGGCAGCATGGATGGCGGCACCAGAAGCCACAACCTCATCAGGATGAAGAGAAGTGTCTGGTTTCTTTCCGTCAAAGAACTTCTGCAGCAAGTCGCGAACTTTGGGGATGCGAGTTGATCCACCGACGAGCAACACCTCACCAACACCAGACTTGGCCATTTTAGCATCACTCAGACATTGCTCCACAGGTCCCAAACATTTTTCGAACAAGTCTAAGTTAAGGTCTTCAAACTTTGCACGACTGATGCCCGCTTGAAAGTTGACTCCTGCATGCAAACTCTCGATGAATATGTCGGTATGCACTTGGAATGACAGTGATCTCTTGGCTTTCTCACATTCCGTTTTAAGCCTTCGCAAGGCATAAGGATTACCACTCATGTCTTTCTTGTGCTTCCTTTGGAACTCACGAGTGAAATGGCCGACCATCCTATTGTCGAAATCTTCACCACCAAGGTGGGTGTCTCCAGCTGTGGCCTTCACCTCAACAATGCCATTTTCGATCTCCAAGAGAGACACATCGAAGGTACCTCCACCCAGGTCAACGACGATGACAGTCCTCTTTCCAATCGAACCACCAGTCATGATGTCCCTAGTGTAAGCTAAAGCCGCTGCTGTAGGCTCATTAATGACTTGCAAAACGTTGAGGCCTGCAATGGTTCCGGCATCTTTGGTGGCTCGGCGTTGGGAGTCACTGAAGTAGGCAGGTACCGTGACGACAGCATTTGTGACTTTACAGCCAAGGTAATCCTCTGCGATCTCTTTCATCTGAGTTAGGACCATAGCAGAGATCTCCTCTGCAGAAAAGTGCTTCTCTTCTCCCTTGTAAGTGGCAACTATCATTGGTCTTTCTTCCTTTCCGGGAACAACTTTGAATGGCCATAGTGACATGTCGCTTTGAAGTGTGGTGTCGCTGAATCTTCTCCCAATCAACCTTTTTGCATCTGATCACGACAAATTAAGTAACAAACATCATTCTTACATTACATGTAACTTTGATATTCATGGCATTTTGATAGCAAAATATGAATTATATGGATGTGGAAGTTGGAAAGATAAATGAAGATAAAATGAAATAAAAAAAAGAAAACATCAAGCCTTGCAAATTACATATAATTTAGATTAATTTGTCTATGGTATGTATCTTTTATTTTCTTAAATATCTTCGTATCCATATTAAATTATTGATCTTGATCTATTCATCATTTAATCATTACTCGCAAATCGCAATTAACTGAAGAATCTATGTTTCTTCATAATGATAACAAGCCAAAACAAAATAATGAGTACTAAAGGAGTTGTAATGCCATTTAAGGCACTGTAACTGTGTTTGCTTTAGTGTTGCAGGATCTTCTGATCCAGTAAACTTTCTATTGGCTCATGTGGTTTCGATATTAGAACTCTTAAAAACAGAAGGCCAACTTGACAATAAAGTGAAAACAGGATAAATTGAAGAATTTTGGGTTATCTTTGATTATCAGGTTTTCTGCAGCAATGCAAAAACAATGTTTCTCATCGTAGCTTCATTGATTATAGTTTTTTTATAGATAAAAGTATAGTTTTCAAATCAAACATTGTTTTCTAAATGCATTCGGCCAAACAGCTAGACACGATAAGCAAAAGAAGAAGAAAATCAGATTAACCAAAACCAAACACATTGAAAGATGGACAAGAAGAGTGAAGGTGTAAGAACCGAAGATGGTGTTGACGGGGTTGGACGCGACTTGGTTTCTGGCGGCGTCACCAACGAGGCGGTCAGTGTCAGTGAAGGCGACGTAGGAAGGCGTGATTCTGTTGCCTTGACGGTTGACGATGATCTCCACGCCTCCGTTTCTCCACACGCCCACGCATGAGTAGGTCGTCCCCAGATCGATTCCGATGGCCGGACTTTCATCCTTACTTCCACCACTACCTTTCCCTTCCATGGCTGTATTGTCTTAATTTCTTTCTTTTCTTCTTTTGAATAGGCGTTTTTTTTGGTTGAGTTCTGACTTAAGCTCGAAGTTATGCTAAACGATAAATGGACGCTTGCCCTTCCATTGCTGTATTGTTTTTGTCTTTCTTTTTCTGAACTGTTATTCGTCGTCGTAAAACTACTTAAATCGCCCGTAAGATTACAATTTTGCCTCTCTACCCTTTCTACTAATATAACTCCTCATTTCACTCTTTTAACACAACTTTCTCTTCATATCACACTTTTATTCACCAAATATAATGTCTCAGAGGCCAGGGAAAGAGCCAGCGGAGACCCCTGACTACTCACATCTGGTAAATTACCTTGTTTATTTCAATTAATTTAAAAAAAACATTTTTGAGTCGGGCGGTCGCGGGAGACACCCGACCCAACGAGAGGGCGGTCGCGCGACCACCCGACCCAATGACCAGACGTCTGCGGGAGACGTCTCACACGTACGGTAGGCGTCTCCGGCAGACGCCTACCACGTAGGGTAGGCGTCTCCCGCAGACGCCCGGTTTTTTTTTAATATTTGATTATAAATTGTGATAAAATTTAAATAAATTGAATATTATGTTAATAATGAGTTAAATTAGTTTAGTAAATCGTTTATTGATTATAAATTGTGATAATTAATAAATAAATCGCTAAATAAATTGATTATTATGTTAGTAATTAGTTGTGTACGATTTTAGTAAATGATTATTGATTAATTGTGATAATTGCCAAATTAATAGATTATTCAGTTAATAATTAGTTTAATTATTTTAGTAAATTCATTAATAAATTTGTATTTTTTAAATTGAATTAATAGTCATCGGGTTACCGTGGAGGAAAAGGGAAATCAATTCCCTTACGCGCGGTACGTAGTATAGCAGACGAGTCAGGTCCTCGTCATCCACGTAGACGTGGTATTTCTGCTTCAGTTAGGAGAGAGAGATATCTGTTACGTCGTCGTCAGACACCTGGAGAGTCTTTCGACGACGAGGATGATTCAGATGAGCTGAGGAGTCACGACGACAGTGACAATGGGGGCCGATACGACTTTGGGCCACAGGAGGAGCCGGTACATCAGGCCGGGCGAGGACGGGGGCGACACGGTGGTCCTTCATTTGAGTGGGTCATTAGGAAGGATCGAGGTGGCCGGTTTGTGACAGGTGATTCGAGTTCGTGCACTGCAGACGCCCGAGCTCAGAAGAAGAAGAGGGGTGATGACGAGTCTTGGATCGCCACGGATATTATTCCCGGTGGTCCTGTAGATGGCAGCGTCATTCCGAGTTTCGGAGGCCACGTCGCCAGACGCATCTGGGATGGCGACGAGCGGAAGGTTTTGAAGTGCCATAATCGGCACAGAGCCTGTACGACATTGCAAGCATGGCGCTCAGTGATGACTGAGGATATGACGGCGACCGTGGTTGACAGTGGATTGGGTCACTTGCCGTACAGCATGTTTTCCTGCATCGACATGCCGTTGATTTCGGCATTCGTAGAGCGGTGGCAGTCTGACACCAACACTTTCCACTTGCCGTTCGGAGAGATGACGATCATGTTGCATGACGTCTTTCAGATTCTTCACATTCCTGTTGAGGGTCCCATGGTCAGTGCGCAGGCGCCGACATCTAAGCTGAAGTTATATGTATCTGAGTTGCTGTGTGTCAGCCTGGAGGGTCTTGGGCGGGATAGCTCATTTTGGAGTGGCGGTGGTGTTAGTATCGACGTTGTGGACGAGTGTTGCAGACGGGGGCGACCACCACGGACTGAGGATACGCAGATGACTGCTTATTTCTTCTTACAGCTAGGCTGCGTATTGTTTGTCGACAAGAGCGGTTCCAGACTGAGACCACGCGACTTATTGGAGGCGAGGGACCCAGATACCATTGCTGATTACTCATGGGGGTCGGCGACGTTGGCATATCTGTATCGCCAGCTGGGCATATCTAGTCGTGCTGATTGTGGTCAAATTGCGGGTTGTCTTACACTGCTGCAGGCTTGGATATATGAGTATTTTCCTGCTTTCCGCCCACATCGTGAGCGGAAGATTGTTGAGCGTGGTCATCCTCGTTCGCGTATGTGGGCTATCCGGGCCGAGGATAAGAGCGAGAGTCGACTTATTTCTATTCGTAGACGACTAGATCAGATGACTGCATCGCAGGTATATAATGTATATATCATTCACGTTTATTTAAATTTAATTTTATTATTATTAACGTATAAACGTTTAGGTGGAGTGGTTACCGTATGGTCCCGAGCCTGCTGTAGCTGTCCTGAGGACTACATTTGCCGGCATTATTCGTTATAGGGATATCACAGAGTCTTATATACCTGATCGCGTGTTACGTCAGTTAGGTTACATTCAGGTGATCCCGGTTGACATCCCGACGCCCGAGCATGCAGTACGGTCTGCGCCTGCGACGATGTACGACGTCAGGCACAGCGTTTCGTCTGCGGAATCAGTTTGGGGGGAGACTAGGACGACTACACCTGGCCGACCTGAGTCGTAGCCGCGACCCCTCCACTTGTGCTCCAGATTATTTGCAGTGGTTCGATAGGTGCTCACATCCACTGCTCGTACGCGGTATCATTCCGAGACCGGAGAGACCACTGGATAGGACATGTGCCGATGCGGTAAGTTTATCTAATTTTATATTTAATTGTAAAGTATATTTTGTTATTGTACGCTAATTTCTATTTTACATACAGTGGATGAGTAGGGCTATACGGTGTACGCAGCTGTTCTTGCGAGAGAGAGACGTCATGCCGAGTGAGGCGACGAGACTTGCATGTACAGATTGGGATCGCCTGATCGAGGATTGGAACAGCCAGTTGGGCATTTCGGACCATGATTCAGATGCTGAGCTGTAGTTGTCTTGCTTTTACTTTCGTTTTGTTGCACTGTTAGTACATTTGTTGGTATATGCTTATGTTTATTTGTGTACTCTTATTATTTATTTCTGACGAACATATCTTCTACATATTTCTTTTACTATCGTATTTTTTAATATTTATTTTTCACGAAAAGATTTTCAACTTATTTCTTTAGATATGAAATAATATTTAAATTTAAAATACGGTAAAAAAACAACACGATATAAGTAGAAATACACGATATATTATACATTACAAAACATTACAAATTACAATCAACGTAACCGGTTCCAATACTCCATCCTACTTTGGTACTGATCCTCCCATCCAACAACACTCTCATCTCGCATTTGATACCATAAGGTCGCTATAGGAGGTACTGGGAAATCATCAAGTAATTCCAAACGAATAAAATGAGCGTAACTCCCTAAATGAGCAATGACCAACTCTCTGACAGGCCTCGTCATGGTAGAGGGACACTCCCAGGGTAGAACAGTAAGACACGGGAACAACGAACCATCCGTTCCCACTGCGAAATACATGACCGCACACTTGTAAAAATTCGCAATAGGAAACAAGTCGGACCAAACCTCCATATAATGATCCTCGCTACAACCTCCCCCGCCCCAATCAATTCGTTGACGAGCCTCTCTCACATGGCCGAAATAGACTGTCTCATAAATTGGATGTGCACCTATCTCATTAGAAATCGCACGACTGGCGTACGACCAGTTCTCCTGACCACCATGAAAGACATCGGCAACACATCAAAATCCACAGTTGCCATCAGCACGTACGTCATTCCACCTTTGCAGAAATGGCAAAATGATTCCTGGCAGTCTATCATTATATGGGAAGTTGTCCACGTCAACCCGTCCGGACACTGTAAGATAGGTAAATAACAATTCAGTAAAACAACAAAATTAGGAGATAATATATTCAACCCCATTTAGATTACTAATATATATTAAATAACATAACAACAAAGATATCGACATACCAGAAGATCTTGTGCCCGTATTCAAGGACGATCGAGACGAATTAGACCGACGACCCCTGCTCCCACTACTGCCAGACCGACCACGACCTCTGCTCCCACTACTGCCAGACCGACCACGACCTCGCTCAGCATACTCGAAGGCACTCGGGTCCCGACGTGTCGACTTTCCCCTAGGTCGACCTCGTACCTTAGTATTTTCTTCGGGTTCTCTATAGTTCGACTGATCGGGGTGTAACTGTTCGTATAAAATACGAGAGACACTACGAATTACTGCAGGATCGCTCTGCGAGATCTCATCCACTAGCTTCCGAAAATGCTCGGTGTCTTGTGCTGACTGATCAACAAACTCTGACATCTGGACTCCTTCTCCGATAACAAGTGTTTTCAGAATGGATGAATCTGCTCTAAATAAATTCCATCACCTGACGCGAAACACTCGTACATGGTACAGGCACAAGGAATCCCATGTGTTGTCAGGAAAGCACACCCACAACGAAACTCGGCCATTTATATGCTGAAACAGAGGACCTATGTAATGTGCCAAATTTCGACGTCTCGAATCTTCAAGATAGTTCCGAATATTCGTCAGCTGCATTTCAATAGACGAGTTCACACGGTCGAAAAGAGTGTCGAGAGCGGCAGTCGATGTAGTGATCCACTCTTTCAGAGCCGAATGTGCACTTTCCACCCTGCAGTTCGTAGTGTTGCCGAAATGAAAAACTTGATTCGTCCAATTCAACACGAATTTTTCCTTATGCACCAACCACGTGTCTTCCACATACTTCGTCAGCACTGGCCAGGAACTGTAAGAATCCTTCAGATTACGGATTGCTCTATCATAATCCGTCTGTGAATCAGAAAGCATGACTCTCCTCCATCTTCCACGTCTAAAACTCTCTGCAAGCTGCTTCTCCTTGCCGAATACGTGGTATGCGTAGTTGTACACGTCTTTGCTGATATGCTAGGTGCATAGTAAATGAGCTGACTCAGGAAAAACATCTGCCACTGGTCGCATCAGACCCATCTCCCGGTCCGTAATTATTGATGTCGGGCTAACAATATCCAATAACAGATCTCGCAACCTCTCCAACACCCACCGGTAACTAGACTCGGTCTCATCCTGCAAAATCGCATATCCGACGAGGAAATTCATATTTGTTGGAGTAACCCCAACCATCTCAAACAAAGGCATCTTGTACTTGTTCGTCTTATACGTCGAATCCATACAGATCACGAATGGGTATGTACGCAACAACTGAACTGAAGTCGGATGTGCCAAAAATGCGTGAGTCAAGACATTAGTTTCTTCATCTGCCACAATCCAATGCAAATACTTATGCTGCACTGCCTCTCTGAGAAACTGCTGCGCGGGATTCCTGTCTTCAGATTTCGTCCTCCTCATGTACTCTCTGAAGTTGTAAATGTGCCTTTGATTAGGATTATCGTCCGGAAATTTCTTCTTTACCGCCAACAAAATATTACGGGGCCTTGCTTGTGCCTCTGTCATATCCCGAACAATTTGCTTTGCCCCAGCACTAAGTCCGCTGACCTGTCGGTGACCCTCTGAATAAACTGCCAATGGGTGGTTGTGCTGCCCAAACATGCTACTAGAAACAATAACTCATCCATCACGATCTCGTCGCTCCACCACTTTTACCAAAAACCGACAACCGCAACCTTTTCTTTTCGTATTCTTTCGCAATGCAATACTCGTATCACGAGAACTCATCTCACGTCTGCGATCACATCTGAGGTAACAATCCATCCGGTTATCTGCTTTCGGTTTGTATGATGATATAACAAAAAAAAATCCGGCTCCTATTGCAACTTGTTTCGCCCATTTACAACCTTCCTCGATTGTTGTAAATATTTCTTTACTGTCAAAAAGCTCACTGTAATCTACTCTATCACCACCGAAATCTTGAAACGGAACCTGAAAAATTTGAATTTAACAAAAAAATTAAAAATAAAAAAAAACGGGCGTCTGGCTAAACCGCCTCCACCAAGGTGGAGGCGTCTGCTTAACACGCCTCCACCTCCACCAAGGTGGAGGCGTCTGCTTAACACGCCTCCACATAGGTGGAGGCGTGTTAAGCAGACGCCTCCACCTTGGTGGAGGCGGTTTAGCCAGACGCCCGAGTCGTGAAAAAAATTCCGCCCCAGTTACCTCGCCGGATTCAGGTGCTTCGCCAGACATTTTCGTGGTGTTGGTACTAGGAATGTGAGTAAAACTGAGTCAAATACCTTATTTAAAGACACGGGACGAAATCGGTATTAATTGATTTGTTAAGGGCAAAAAGGTCATTTTTGGGCGATTTAAGTAGTTTTCCGGCGACGAATAGTAGTTCCCTTCTTTTTTCTCTCTTTTAAATATAGGCATGTAAACGGCTACCCGACCCGTCTAAGGTAGGCGGGTTGTCGGGTCGGGTGAATTTTTTTAAAACCGCTACCCGACCCGCCTAAGATCGGGTAAACTGGTTACGCGGGTGGGGCGGGTCGGGTAAACGGGTTATGCGGGATAGGTAGATGGATAAATGAATTTTAATATGTTTTTATTTCTTTATACATAACACTAAATTAAAAATATGACACGTTAGCCCCTTAAAACATTATCAATGTGATGAACACCATAAAATTATAAATAACTTCAACTTTATAACACTATTAGTAAATTATTGATCAAAGAATATGTATATGGTATATAAGTGTGTATGTATATAACATTTATTATTTAATTTATTAAATTATTAGGTGGGTAAACGGGACGGGTAGAAAATACAATTGTTACCCGCCCCGTTTATTAGTCGGGTTGGAGGGTATTCAGGTACGCGGGTGGCGGGTTGAGTTTTTTACCCCGCTACCCGACTTAGGTGGGTCGGATTGACGGGTCAGGGTGGATTTTACCCACCCCATTTACAACCATATTTAAATAGGCATTTTCGTTATGGTTGTGTGACTCACAACTCGGAAGTTCTGACTTGAGCTCGAAGTTATGTTATGTTATGCTTTGCTTTGCTTTGTAAAGAGTGAAAAAAGGAGACTGATACGGAGAAAAGAAAAAAAATCCAAAAAAGAGTGCGGAGAAAGATAATAGCCGATGTGTTGGGGCCTTTCCGCACTTACTTTAAATCAAGGCGAACGTGGGCATGTTGCATCCAATTTTTCCTTTTTAAGATGTCATCAAGTACTTTAATTTGGGAATAGTTTAAAACATAACATGCTCTTACATGATTTCTCATGCGTTTCTCAATTCTCATAAATAAAAATGTTGGGTTACATCTATTTCGTGAGTCATACATTCACATAATAAGAATGAAAAAATATTGGGGGAGTTCATTCAAGGTCACAAAATAGGAGAGAGCATGAACCGGTCCGGGTTCGGTCTGGATCGAATCTGACAGGTCCAGGTTTCGATCCGGACCCCAGGACGGGTTCGGGTTTCGGTCCGGTTCAGTCCGAACCCTGTCCAAAACCCAATCCCCCCCACCAAAAAATCCGATCCGGACCCCGGAGAGCATCAGGGTCCGGTCCGGACCGATGCTCGGTCGTAGTCACAAAAGTCCATCAACTTCAATGATAAATGAGTTGAATTTTCAACTTTATTTTTACGTCGAGACTTCTTTATTTTTCAAAAACTACCATTTTTACTACTAACTAATTATAATAGTGACATTCTCTATAATTTAGGGTTTTAGCAAGAGAAACACATCATTTTAGCCCACACTTTCCTTTCTTCCCTCATCTCTAATTTTTTTCCCTCTCAAATGTTTGGTTGAAATTCAAGTTGTGAGATTTAACGTTTAAGGCAAGGATAACGAGATTTGTCCATTTTTTTATCCTAATTTCGTGAATTTCTTTGAACCCGTGATTTTAATATCTAGAAGCAATTCTGAAAATTTAGTTTTCCTTGTGATTAATTAAGTTTCGTATGCTATTAGAGCTTAATAACTCAATGATAAGGATTGATGAAATAAGTGTTGATTTTTCTATACTTGTATGCAAGAGATTTGGGAATTAGATGTTAAGCATGATTTTATAACTATATTTGTCTATAATATATTAACAAATATTTTTGGCTTGTGAAATGCATTCACAACCTTCTATTACATTATTAATAGGTAATTTAGGAAAAGTTGTGAGACTGTCCATTTTAAGTTGTGTGTTTGTCCACTTTAAGTTGTGTGTCTGTCATTTTAAGTCATGAGTTTGTCCATTTAAGTTATATACGTATCCATTTTAAGTTATGGATGTGTGCATTTTAAGTTGTGGGTTTGTCCATTTTAAATTGTGGGTATGTCCATTTTAAGTTGTGTGTCTGCTCATTTTAAGGTTTGTGTCTGCCCATATTAAGTTATGGTTCCGTCCATTTTAATTTTTGGATATGTCGCTTTTAAGTTTTGTGTTTGCACATTTTAAGTTATGAGTTTGTCTTTTTTAAGTTTTGGGTCTCTTTTTTTAAGTTGTGTGTTTGTTCATTTTAAGTTATGGGTATGTTCATTTTAAGTTGTGAGTCTGTCCATTTTAAGTTGTGGATCTATCCATTTTAAGTTGTGAGTCTATCCATTTTAACTTGTGTGTCTGTCTATTTTAACTTGTGTAACTGCATATTTTAAGTTTTGGTCAGTCCATTTTAAGTTATATACGTGTCTATTTTAAGTTGTGGGTCTATCCATTTAACTTGTGCGTGTCCATTTTTAAGTTGTGTGTTTGTCCATTTTAAATTGTGTCACTGCACATTTTAAGTTATAAACGTGTCGATTTTAAGTTATAGACGTGTCCATTTTAAGTTATGGATCTGTCCATTTTAAGTTTTGAGTTTGTGCATTTTAAGTTGTGTGTCTGTCCATTTTAACTTATGTGACTACACATTTTAAGTTATGGGTTTGTCCATTTTAAGTTGTGTGTCTGTCCATTTTAACTTGTGTAACTGCACATTTTAAGTTATAGACGTCTCCATTTTAAGTTATGAATTTGTCCATTTATGTTTTGGATCTGTGCATTTTAAGTTGTGTGTCTGCCCATTTTAAGTTCTGAGTCTGTCCATTTTAAGTTGCGTGTCTGTCTATTTTAGCTTGTGTGATTTTTATGCACATTTTAGGTTATTAGTTTGTACGTTTTAAGTTGTGTGTCTGTCCATTTTAACTTGTGTGACTACACATTTTAAGTTGTATGTTTGTCCATTTTAACTTGGAAGACTGCACATTTAAAGTAATGTGTCTGTCAATTTTAAGTTATAGACGTGTCCATTTTAAGTTGTGAGTCTGTTCATTTTAAGTTGTGGGTCTGTCCATTTTAAGTATGGGTATGTTCATTTTTATGTTGTTGGTCTGTCAATTTTAAGTTGTGAGTTTGGCCATGTTATCTTATAGACGTGTCCATTTTAAGTTGTGGGTCTATTCATTTTAAGTTATAGACGTGTCTATTTTAAGTTGTGTCTGTCCATTTTAAGTTGTGGATCTCCAAATAACTCGATCCAAACTTAGACTCACTCGATGTAGACTCTAACTAACACGATCCACACTCCCACTAATTGGATCCATAGTCGAACTAACTCGATCCAGACTCGGACTAACTCGATCCACACTCGGACTAACTTGATCCACACTCTCACTAACTCGATCCAGACTCGGACTAATTCTTCAAAACATCCACTAACTCAATCCAGACACGGACTAACTCGATCCAGACTCCAACTAACTCGATCAACACTCGAACTAACTCGATCCAGACTCCAACTAACTTAATCCAGACTCAGACTAACTCCTCCAAAACATCAACTAACTCGATCCAGACTCGGACTAACTCCTTCAAAACATCCACTTACTCGATTCAGACTCGGACTAACTCGATCCAGACTCTAATTAATTGTATTCAGACTCGGATTAACTCGATCCAGACTCCAATTAATTGGATCCAGACTCGAACTAACTCGATTCAGACTCCGACTAACTCGATCCAGACTCAGACTGACTCCAACCAGACTAGGACTAACTCGGTCCAGACTTAGACTAACTCGATCTAGACTCGGACTAACTCCTCAAAATCATCAACTAGCCTTAATCCAGACTCCAACTAAGTCGGTCCATACTCGGACTAACTCCTCCAAAACTTCAACAAACTCGATCCACACTCATACTAACTCGATTCAGACTCTGACTAACTCGATCTAGACTTAGACTAACTCCTTCAAAACATACTCTGACTAGATCCAGACTCGGACTAACTCGATTCATACTCGGACTAACTCGATCCACACTCGCATTAACTCGATCCAGACTCGGAATAACTTGATCCAGACTCCGACTAACTCCTCAAAACTTACACTAACTCGATCCAGACTCCAACTAAGTGGATCCAGACTCAAACTAACTCAATCCAGACTCAGATTAACTCGATCCAAACTCCAACTAACTCGATTCAGACTTGGACTAACTCCTCCAAATCATCAACTAGCTCGATCCTTACTCGGTCTAACTCCTTCAAAACTTCAACTAACTCGATCCACACTCAGACTAACTCGATCCAGACTCATACTAACTCCTTCAAAACAGACTCAGACTAACTCCTTCAAAACATACTTTGATTAGATCCAGACTCAGACTAACTCGATCCAGACTCCCACAATTGGATCCAGACTCCAACTAATTGGATTTGTCCATTTTAGGTTGTGTGTCCGCCCATTTTAAGTTATGAGTCTATCTATTTTATAGTTGTGGGTCAGTCAATTTTAAGTTGTGTGTCTGTCTATTTTAATTTGTGTGATTGCACACTTTAAGTTATGGGTATGTCCATTTTAAGTTGTTGGTCTGTCAATTTTAAGTTATGGATCTGTATTTTAAGTTTTAGATTTGCCCATTTGAAGGTGTGGGTCTGTCCATTTTAAGTTATATACGTGTCTATTTTAAGTTGTGTGTCTGTCCATTTTAAGTTGTGAGTTTGTCCATTTTAAGTTCTAGACGTGTTCATTTTAAGTTATAAACGTGTCCATTTTAAGTTTTGTGTCTGTCAATTTTAAGTTGTGAGTCTGTCCATTTTAAGTTGTGAGTCTGTCCATTTTAAGTTCTAGACGTTGTAGGATCGTGTGGGTTATGGGTCCACTAATCACTATTAAGCTAATCCCTAACTAATCAAACAATAAACGCAGCGGAAAAAAATTTAAAAACAAGTAGGGAAATTAACAGAAAATGCAAACCACAAAGAGACACGGCGTTTTTATAGAGGTTCGGCACCCCACCCGGGTCCTAGTCCTCTCTTGTAAGTTCCGCTCGATTTCGCGAGCTCCGCCTACGTCTTCACTATCCACTCCTCGTTCCGGGCCGGGAGAGAACGCCTTTACACCACAAGCAACGCGAACAACCCTCGCTTGCTTGAATTCTTCCTCTCACAATCCGAGAGGGACACTTCGGGCTTTCACCGAAGTCCTTGCTTCTTTTGACAACACTTGTAACTGAGTGGGATTCACTCTCTAATTGAGCACACTTTGAGTAGGATGAGTAATTGATCAAGTGTGTGAAGTTTAGGCTTATAGAGTGTAGAAATGGGAGCTTTGAGGATTGAGGTTTCTCTCTAATGTATTGGGACAATTTTAGTTGGAGAGTTGTTTTAACAACAAGTCTTGATCCTCTATTTATAAGCTCCTAAAGATTTCTAGCCGTTTGGACAAGATTTGATTGGGTTTTGTGCAAGATACACAAGGCAGAAAATCGGGCTGCAAATCTGTCCAGAACCGGTCGACCGAAACTACTAAACCGGTCGACCGTTCACTTGATTTCAAGGAGAATGGTCGAACAAAAGAATACTCGGTCGGACAAATACGCTAGAACTTAACTCTACTTAAGTTAAACGGTCGAACCAAAGTATGGGGCGGTCGACCGTTTAGGGGATTCAGTTGAGATAAAGGTGAAACAGTCGAACGAAGATGTGTCGACCAATAGCAGGGAATTTTGTTTCTGTTCAACCGGTCGACCGAATGAAGGTCGTCGTTCGACCGGTTACCGAATGTATTTTGGGGTTAAGTTTGTTTTATACGAATACGACCGTTATAGGAATACGACAAGGAAAACGGCCATATTACAATCCGGGATCGGTCGACCGAAAAGGTAGAACCGGTTGACCGGTAGAGTTCGGTAAAATCACTGTGGAGAGTCTGTTATAAACCGGTCGAACTGAGAACTGGTTCGGTCGACCGGTTTCACACAGGAATTCTGGGTTTAGGTTTAAAGTGATTTCCGACTAAGGTTTGGGTGATCTAATGAAGTCCAAATTAGGTGAAATTTTGTGTGTGACTTTTCTAAGGAACCTAGTGTGTATGTGATAACTTTTTAGCTCTTGTATGCTCAATTTACACATGTTCCTAAGACTCAAAATAAAATCAAGATTACAAGTCTTCATATAGCTTTATTACAAATCTTGACTTGATTTCCTTCCTTCCATGAGTCTTGATCACCTGTAGAGGTTAGCACATGCAATATATATGCAATACAATTTGTGTGCTACTCTACATTACTTATGATTAAGATTAGGTTGATTAAATCATCAAAACAAGGATTAAGGCCAAAAAGCCAACATACGTGTCCATTTTAAGTTTTGTGTCTGTCAATTTTAAGTTGTGTGTTTGCCCATTTTAAGTTATGGATCTGTCCATTTTAGGTTCTGTGTCTACCACTTTTAAGTTTTGGATGTGCCCATTTTAAGTTTAGGATCTACTCATTTTAAGTTGTGAGTCTGTCCATTTTAAGTTGTGGGTATGTTCATTTTTAAGTTGTGGGTCTGTCCATTTTAATATTAAACGTGTCCATTTTAAGTTGTGTGTTTATCCATTTTTCTTTGTGTGACTGCATATTTTATGTCATGGGTCTATTTATTTTAAGTTCCGGATACGTATATTTTATGTGTTAAGTGTCATTTTAAGTTATAAACTTAACATTTTATGATGTGAGTCAACAAGTACATCAACATCACGATAAGATACCATTTATGATCAACCAAACATTGGTCGGAGTGTTGGACAAACTTCGAGATCATAATTTAATAATCTAAATTGACTTTTCTTGCTGAGAAAAGGGAAGAGAACAGATAACTAAATTGGGAACAAAAGAAAATCCTAACTCTCTGGCAACCGATCCCAAATAACTCGATCATTATCTGGGTTGAGGTGATAGTATGCAGATCCGAACCCCAATCCTACCATTCCCGGTAGAAAAATAGCCCACCGTAATTTTTTTAAATAAAAAATTTTTAATCGGAAATTTCAAAACTAAGAAAGATTTTTTTTGTTGCAAAAATACCACGGAACCCGCGATCCGCTCAACCACGGATCGCGGGTGTGACCTGCTATCCGTGAGCACGAATCGCGGGTGTGAACCGCGATCCGTGGGCACGAGCCCCTATAAATACGGATCCGCTCCAATTATTTTTTCAATCCAATTATTTTTTCAATTCATCACACATTTCCACTTCTACTCTCTACACAGTTTTCAAATTGTGCCCGGTGATATCACTTTTTCTGATCTATGTCTTTTCTGGTGATATTTGAGTTATTTTTTTCATTCTTAATTTCTACTTATAGTTATTAATAATTGGTAATAATATCAAATCTTGAAGTTCTACTCTCTACACAGTTTTCAAATTGTGCCCGGAGATATAAATTTTTCTGATCTGTGTGTCTTTCCTGGTAATATTTGAGGTAATTTTTGTTTCATTCTTATATTTATAGTTATTAATAATTGGTAATAATATCAAATCTTGAAGTTCTACTCTTTAGTCAGTCTTCAAATTGTGCCCGGAGATATAAATTTTTCTGATCTGTGTGTCTTTCCTGGTTATATTTGAGGTAATTTTATTTTCATTCTTAATTTGTATTTATAATTATTAATAATTGGTAATAATATCAAAATTTGAAGTTCTACCCTCTACACAGTCTTCAAATTGTGCCCGGAGATATTAATTTTTCTGATCTGTGTGTCTTTCCTTGTGATATTTGAGGTAATTTTTTTTCATTCTTAATTTGTATTTATAATTATTAATAATTGGTAATAATATCAAATCTTGAAGTTCTACTCTCTTCACAGTCTTCAAATTGTATCCGGTGATATCAATTTTTTTGATCCGTGTGTCTTTCCTGGTGATATTTGAGGTAAAAAAAACTTTCATTCTTAATTTGTATTTACAGTTATTAATAATTGGTAATAATATCAAATCATGAAGTTCTACTCTCTACACAGTCTTCAAATTGTGCCCGGTGATTTCAATTTTTCTGATCCGTGTGTCTTTCCTGGTGAAATTTGAGGTAATTTTTTTTTCATTCTTAATTTGTATTTATCTCACATTATTAATAATTGGTAATAATATCAAATTTTGAAGTAATTTTTAATATAAAACTGATTAAAGAATTTTACATTGTAGTTAACAAAATGATTGCGGTAAGTGTGCACTTTGACGGTGAAATAATTCAAAATGCAAGTTACGGTGTAGAGTACACGATAGGTCCAAGACTTACACTTTCAGCAAGCGAAAATGTAACCTTAGAAGAAATTAAGAGTTGGATTTATCAAGGTTTGAATGTCGAAGAATCTCGGTACTCGATGAATATTCAATATCGTTGAAACATTGCACCAACCGGTTACTTTTTTTATGTGATGTCTGTATATGATGAGAATTCCTGGAGAATAGCTTATGAAACAGCTTATTCGAAAATGGGAATGATGGAGTTATATGTTAAGTTGAATCCTGTGGAAATTGAGTGGAATGCTAAAATGTTTACAGGTAACCAACCGGGTAGTAGAAGTGGTGCACGGTTCATATCTCAACAATCATGTGATGCAAACACCACAGTAGAAACCAGTCGACCTGCGAATAGAATTTCTGATTTCGTGCCGATAACAACAGATGATGAAGAAGAAAATGATGACGAATGTTACAATATAGATACAGAGAATATGATTGAATCATCAGGTGAGGACGATGAGGATGCTGATGAGGTTGAGGAAGATGAAGATATTGGTCCGAACGTGAGTCAGTTAAGCCAATACAATCCATTTAGAGGGAGGGGTTGAGTTCACCCAGCTAAAAGCTTTCATGATTGTTCTAGTTGGGTTCCTGCAGATACATCATTTATAGAAAGCAGCGTAATAGTTGAAGGTCCGTTAGCTGAGAATCAAACATTCTGGGTTGGCTGCGATGGTCCTGCGCCAATGTCACCTTATGTTTGAGAATATCCAAACTGGGTTGGCTGCGATGGTCCTACGCCAATGTCATCGTATGGTTGAGAACCTTCGAACTGCGATAGTCCTACGCCACTGTGACCGTATGTATATGAACCACTAAACTGCGATGGATCTGAGACAAAATCATCGTATGATGCATTGGATAACCTAAAACTATATGTTGTTTGGTCTACAACTCTAGGTACAGGACAATCATCACGAATCTCATTATTACCATCATCATCATCTTCAGGAATCGACTCCACATCTGCAGGTAATCCAGCATCACACAGTACTCTTTCAAATTCGTGCACCTGATCGCAATCGACAGCATCGAGTTGGTGACTCTTCAGCAACATTTTACATAGTCCCTTAGTTCCACGTTAGTACAGCTGCTTGATAACAAATTTAGCCCGTTGAATACCACGTAAGCCCTGAAATTGTAGTTTGAAAATTAGATAGTAAAACACAACAAACAATAATCGTCAAAGTCGTTAAAAAAACATACCATACGTCGAATACGTGGTCCACCATGAACGTAACCTAAGTCCTCGATAGAATCACGTGGGGCTGGCAACGACCTTTCCAAACCGAACTCTATTTGGCCTCGTATGTAGACTGTGTCCATACCATTATGCTGAAACCACTGACGATACCGTCGATTTTCTCTCGGATCATATGGTCGACTTTCCTCAAGAATATGCGGTATGCCCCACATTCGTATGTAAAATTCATGCTTTGCTGACCAATCATCTCTCTGTCGGGCCGCATGTACTATCTTATCAAGTCTTTTGAGTTCTGTCCACGGATAAGGTTCTGGCGGTGGCGTCGTCTGATAAAATCCAAATTGTCTCATAGTTCTTTCTGGATAATGCCATGAAATCATCCAGAAATGAATCAAAGACCTCTCGCAAGCCAATATGCAGCATCAGTAGTAAATACCCATCCAGGAAGCAACATCATATATTGATTATACGGCTGCCAATTTACATGCTCATCCAACATACATTCAAATTCATTTTTGTAATGTGTAAGACAATTATGTGTGGCACTAACCTCATAAGTCTGTGGGTATTGCCACTTAATAGCAAATGGAGGTCGCGATTCTAGGTCTTCTCCACCTAAACACTCAGCATGACCCACGTGTCTCGGCCGGGCTACGGGATACCGACTCCAAGACCAGTGTTGAAGGAGTAAAATGCACCACCAATACAAATTTTAAGTGTATATAAATTTAATTTAATTATAAAAAGATACATAAATACAACTAATATTTAAAATTAAATATAATAGAAAATAATAAAACAATTCCGAATAATTTTAATTTAACAAAGAAATTAAATCTTAATTTTAAATATTCTTAATTTATAAAAATTAAAAAATTTGTGTAAAAAAGTAAAAAATTTAACAAAGTAATCTTAATTTAACAAAGTAAAAAATTTGTGTAATCTTAATTTGTGTAAAATTTAACAAAGTAATATTTCTAAATATTAATCAAAATAATCTTAATTTAACAAAGTAAAAAATTTGTGTAAAATTTACCCGCGTCCAAGATAAATTGGGAAAAAAGTGTTGTGCGAGTCCCGAATGGAAGAAAAACTACAAGAGAAGAGATGGTTTTAATCAGATTTTAATTAAAAAAATTATCAAAAAAACACACTGATTGCGCTTTTATAGCGCGATCCGTGCCAACGGATCGCGGGTCACACCCGCGATCCTTGGTCGCGCGGATCGCGGGTTCGACCCGCGATCGGAGTATTATTGCATTTTTTACTTCTTCTTAGTTTTGAAATTTCCGATTAAATATTTATTATTTAAAAAAATTACGGCATCCCCAAACCTCTCCTTTCACACTTCACGAAAAGAAACAATTTTTTTTCAACAATTGAAAACAAACAAAATGAACAAACCTAAGAAATGCAAAAACAGATTCCTCACCCAATTCCCATGGAATCTCAAAAAAGGCAGAAGACAAACCCCACCACTCAAACCAAAGGGAAGGGGAAAGTGATTTAGATCCCATGGAAAGTGATAAGCACGTTTAGAGTATATATTATAGAAAATATTATATTTTTAGGAACACAATGCTGATTTAAATCCTACAAAACAGACAATTTCATAGAAAAAAATGCCGATTTAGATTCTACAAAAACCAACTTTTACATAACATAATGTTGATTTAAATTCTGATAATATTTTTTAAAAACCCCAAATCAAAGCTTAATTAAAAACCCACAAACAACCAAACCAATTCCACCAACCCATTACCCGAAACCAATCCAAACCTCTTAACCACAAGCAACAAATACCAAAACCAAATTAAAAAGGTCACTGTTTGAGCAGACCACCATGAGAAACAACACCAAAAACCACACCACATCATCTCCAATTTCAAACCTTCTTAACTAAAATAGACGAAAATAAGGAACCCACCTCCTACCATGAAGTTGTAGGAAATACAAATTGGAATAATATTATGAAAGAAGAACTAAGAGCCCTAGAAAATAATAAAACGTGGTCGTTAGTTCCATTACAACATGGTATGAAACCCGTTGGTTGTAAATGAGTCTATAAAATAAAATATCATAGTAATGGGAAAATTGAGAGGTATAAAGCTCGCCTTGTAGCTAAAGGATACACACAAACATATGACATTGACTACATGGAAACTTTCGCTCCTGTTGTCAAAATGAACATTGTTCGTGTTCTCTTATCTGTAGCTGTAAACAAAGGGTGGAACCTCTTTCAAATGGATGTTAAAAATGCTTTCTTACAGGAAACTCTTGAAGAAGAAGTCTATATGACTCCTCCAGGTTGCACCACAACTCCCCCATCAGGTATGCAAATTTCATAAGTCTATATATGGACTAAAACAGTCACCTAGAACATGGTATGCCAAACTAAGTCACTCACTCCTTCTCTACGGTTTTTAAAAAAGTTTCGTTGATGCTTCCATGTTCACTAGGCATAGTCATAATATTACCACTATAGTACTTATATATGTTGATGACATCATAATAACATGAGATTGTGATCAGGAGATAAGTATAGTTAAGGATTACTTGAAATCTAAATTTGACATAAAAGATTTAGGATACATGAAATATTTTCTTGGAATAGAAATTGTCTATTCAAAAAAGGGTATCTTTCTCTCCCAAAGAAAATACACCCTAGACCTTATCAATGAAACATGTAAGATAGGTGTTAAACCAGTTAACACACCCATCGAAGCCATCAAAAAGGTAGGGTCTACTAACGGTACACCCCTAAATGACATTGGTCAATTCCAAAGATTAGTAGGAAAATTAATTTATCTCACTGTCACTCGTCCTGACATCACTTATGCTGTAAGTATAATTAGTCAATTCATACATTCTCCTCATACTCATCATTTAGACATCGTAAACATAATCATGTGTTATCTTAAAAAAACTCCAGGACGAGGACTTTGGATGAAAAACAATAACTCTAATTCCATAATTGGCCACTCTGATGCAGATTGGGTAGGAAGTCACGATCGGAGATCCACCACTTGCTTCTGCACCTTTGTGGGAGGTAACCTAGTAACATGGAGAAACAAAAACCAAAATGTTGTCGCTCGATCAAGCGCAGAAGCAGAATACCATGCTATGGCTTCCACAACTAGCGAGTTAATATGGCTCAAACAATTGCTCAAAGAGATGAACATCAACTCTCAAGAACCAATGAATATGTTCTGTGATAACAATGCAACACGACACATCACCTCAAATCCAGTTTTCCATGAAAGAACCAAACATATAGAGGTGGACTATCATTTCATTAGAGAAAAAAATCTAGTCAAAACAAATAGAAGTTCCATACGTCTCCAACATGGACCAACTTGCAGACATCTTCACAAAAACTCTAGGTCACCAAACCTTCTCCAGCATTCTTCACAAGTTGGGAGCATCAATTTATTTCAAGACCCAATTTGAGGGGGTGTGTTAAGAAAGTTACCAAACATGGATATGACCGTTGGCTCTCCTCCTCAGCTCCGGATCATCCTCCATGGAAACATCTCCACAAGGAAAGAAATAATCTCCAAATCACCAGCCAACGGGTATATCCCGTATACCATTCATATATATACAAAATGTACCTTACATGAATATACAGAAAAATATAATAAAAACAAAACCATAGAATGGTGCACACACAAGTATGTCCTTAGACAAAAGTAGAAAAAGAGTTACAATTCCACCACCCACTAATTCCAAGTCACAAAAATCACAACATATACTCCAACACTATAATTAAATTTTTAAGTTTCACCCTCGTTCTTTCTTCCACCACTCCCGTCCCGGATTCCTTTCTCGAGGTTTTCCCACGGCGAGCCCTTCCCAAACCCTAGAGTCAGGATTCAACTCGGGGGGAGCCACGATCGGCGTTGGGACTGATTGTAAACTAGGGTTTCTGAGGAATAAGGTTTAGGACGAGAATGGAAAATAATTGGGTTAGATTTTTGTAGAAAATATTGTTGTGGTTTTGAGAGGTTGGGAAGGGTAAAATGGTAAAAAAATAATAATTTAAGGTTACACTCATTATTATTAAATAAGTGTGGAGAGAATTCATGACTTAAACATAAAGCTGAGAGAATGAATTTTCAACATCTTTATCATTGAAGTTGAGAAACTTTCGTGACCTTGAGTTAATTTCCCCAAAAATATTTTTATCTATAGATACAAGTGGAGAGGATACAGTTTTCCTTAACAGCTCTTTTTTCGTCCTACTACCTCTTTGTCATTTACATTTGGTGAACTTTGAGAGAATGCACGCTGTATTTTGTAAATTTCCTTTTATCCTTCTTTATCATGATGAAGTTCCATTATTCTGAATATTTATTAATGATCTTTTGGTATGCTGCCTCAGTACAATATACATCTATTAACACATACTGAGAAGCCTTATGCCATCACAATTATGCACTAACGCCATTCTTTCTATTTTCCCGTTAATTTGAGTATAACTGTATGACAAACAACCTCCGGACTTTATATATTAGGATTAGGAAGCAAATTTGTGTATGAAGATAATAAAATTTTGATTAAAGATTGGTAAGGGTGTGCCGAACCCATGCAGTAGTGCCGGTCCGGTCCGGTCTTCGGTCCGTCTATCCGAATTTTTTCCGGTCCGGTTCGGTTTTCGGTCCGGACCTAAAATTTTTTTCCGGTCCGGTCCGGACCGGACCGGACCGATGCTCAGCCCTAGATACTACACTTGATCTTAGCCAAATGGCCGAGAAAGGTACGAATTGCTTTGAAGCTGTGAACCTCATTTTATATGCTCTTGATGCCTCCTGTTAACCACTCCCACGATGTCGGACTATAATCTTGAACTTCCAAGTTTCAAAATGTAGTCTAATGAGATGAGGGTGGACGGACCTCAAATGCGGCCCAAGGATAAGTAATAAGGGCATTGCATTTGCATGTCAGTACCTGTTATGCTAACTTTTTAATGTTTGTGATATTTTCAGCAAGTAGGTTGGAATTCCTGTCATAGTAGGATTCAATATATAATAATAACGTAACATGAAACATGGACCCTCTGAAATATGACCAAATTCCATGGAATGATTAATATGTATAATCCTTGAACGACAATCCAACATCACTTGGCAATAACAACTCCTTTACTTATAAAGAAAAGGCCCAATAGATCTTCAATTTACATTGGATGTGTGGTTGATTGTTAATTTGTTTCTATCTGTATCAGGACATCAGTATCACCAATGAAATGGTTTGGTCTACACCAAGTGAAAAGTTGATATGATTAGCTATGTTAGGTGTATTTTACTAAGAATATCATTGATTAATGTTGTTCCAAATCTGCCAAAAAAAAATCAATTTGTTGCAAGATAAATAACGTTGTTGAAGTTAACGTACAATTTGGCCTTACACCAAGTCAACCTTGCAGAAGTTATAGTTCTGTTTCTTTTAGAAACCTAAAGTTACATTTATGTTATTGCTCTGTCTATTTTATTTCTCCTTTCTGCTTTTAAAAAAAAAGTTCGGTCGTAACACGGTAGTGTTTGTAAACTATCTTAGATAATATATGCACATTAATACACATATCCATATTCGTATCCATAAATGCTTGATTGTAATACGGTAGTGTTTATTTATGAGTTTTGGGGGGATTTTAGGTTTGGATTTTTTATAGTAAGAGTCATGAAATAATAGTTAACAAATGACCCATTTGGATAGTTATTTGTCGAGGAAGGGTAAGTCGAAATTGCTTTCCCTGTTTATATTTAGGGAATAATTATCAGGAAGAGTATAAAGAGTCGTCAGTGTAGACTGTAACTCTGATTTTCTGAGGATTTGGAGAGATTTATGGTGGTCTTATTTATGCTTCTACTTTTCTAGGATCTAGCCTGATGTACTTATTTATGGCGTATGTTAACACGAGTAAAAACATGTAACAAGGAGTATCTATAACCATTTGATGGCATCCACTAGAGTCATAAAGTTATAAGTGTAGGATCCTAGACTAATCCTATCCTAATTGTGTTTTGTGGATGCTTTAGGTGGTGATTTGGGGAGATAGAGATGGACGGCTGGGATTGAAGGAGATGGATGAAGGGCTTGGATGAATTGGATTGGATGTGTGGTGGAGATGGAGAGGAGTGGAATGGATGGTGAGGATTTGAGTGGAGAAGATATTTAGGTCGGGGTTTCTCTCTCTCTCTCTCTCTCTCTCTCTCTCTCTCTCTCGCTCGTTGCTCTCTCTCCCTCACAGCTCTCTCTCTCAGTTCCCTCTCCCTCCCTCTGTTGGTATGCGCCGGCGTGGAGGCGCGAAGCTCCGACGAGGCAGAGGTGGTGGTTGGTGTTGGTTTAGCTCGTAGAGGTGAGTGTGTGTTTCGAACCTTCTCGTTTCTTTGGTTTCCCCTACCTTGACCTAACTCCGGGGTTGTGGCGTGGTCGTAGAGGTTGCCGGAGGTGGTGTTGTGGTTGTGGATCGTCGAGGAGGTGATTGATCGTCGTTTGGACACGGGGTTCGTCGACGGATCGTGTTTTGGGGAGACGGGCTCGTGGAGGCGTCGTCGCGGTTCTTCAAAGGCTTCTTCAAGCCTTCCAGTATGTCAAGCTCGCTCACTTAATTATCGTGAGTATTTGGAAGTCGACGGTAGGCCTTTCGGCTCGTCGCAAGTAAACATGCAGCAGATTTCACTGCCTCATCGGTCGACCGGTTGGTGCAAACGGTCGACCGTTCGTGAAGGGAATTCGGGTTCTGCCTGAAATCGGTCGAACGATGCCCCAGGGGCAGTCGACCGATTGTGCATTGGAGGCAAGTCTGGTGAGATTCGGTCGAACGAGTACCCTTTGCCGTTCGACCGTGTGCACTGTCTTAAGTCGGTTGGGAGCGTTGACCACCTAAACGGTCGACCGCTTGTTGACTTCGTCCGACCGTAACTTAAGTAAGAATAGTCGTCAGTTCGACCGAAGGTGGTTTCGTTCGACTGGACTTGTGTGTTGAGCGTGGGGAACGCTCTGGAGGAATTCGGTCGACCGAGGAGGGCTCGGCGTTCGACCGGATTTATGGTGTGTGTGAGGGATTATTCCCTGGTGGGATTCAGTCGACCGAGAGTGCTCGGGTGTTCGACCGAATTCGTTGTGGAGTTGTGGGATTTGTCCCTAGTGACTTTCGGTCGAACGGGGCCCCTTTGTCGTTCGACCGATAGGTCGTTTTGTTCGGTGAACCTGGGAGTTGACCATCTAAACGGTCGACCGTCCCTTTACTTTGGTTCGACCAAACGAGTGCGGTGGGTAGGAATCGGTCGACCGATGGAGTGCCGGTCGATGCGATTGCCCTGTATTTGCTTGATTCGGTCAACCGGGACTTTTGATTCGGTCGACCGTTTGTGTCCAGTTTTGCACTATGGAGGTGTTGTTGTTGTGGTCGTCCGTGTGGGGCGAGTTGTGGTGCCGATGTTCTTCCGGCAAGTGTGATAGGGTGCACGAGAGTTGCGGTGGTTGGTTGAAATAGACCTGGAGCCCCGTGACGATGCGAGAGCTTGGGATTGGCTGAAATAGGCCTGAGACCCAACTTACAATTGTGGTGTTACGACGGTTGGTTGAAAGAGACCTGGAGCCACGTGACTGTGTGAGAGCTGCGGTTGGTTGAAATTAGACCTGGAGCCCAGCTAGTCTGTACGGGGTTGGTTGAGATTAGACCTGGAGCCCCGTAGTGCGTTCAGGTTGACTCAAATAGGCCTGGAGCCTGAGCAGGGACCACGTGTAGGGGTTGGTTGAAAATAGACCTGGAGCCCTTATATGTTTGGGTTGGTTGAAAATAGACCTGGAGCCCTTGGTCGTGTCGTGGTAGCTGCGGTTGGTTGAGATTAGACCTGGAGCCCAGCTTGACGACGAGTGTGTGATACGGTGGTTGGGTGAAAGAGCCCTGGAGCCCTGTGACTGTGGTGGGTGCTGTGGTTGGGTGAAAGAGCCCTGGAGCCCAGTCTATTTTGAGATGTTTTCTTGTTTAGTAGAATTGTATGCTAGGGTGTCTTTCAGTTCATGTATTGTAGAGTTTGGCATACGGGGTTTCCTCAGGAAACTCAGACATTGTTGCATGTTTACTTTCAGGCCGTGAGCGGCGATAGGGGGTGGTGACCGAGGAGAGGAGCACCGCTACTGGATCCAGCTTTCTCTCAGTTGAGGTCGAGTGATTATTGCTTCCATTTGTATAGTCTTTTGATGTAATCACAACTTTTGAAATACTCTGATGTTCATATATATATTATATATGTTGGTGCACCGGTGTTCTGTATTTGCGTAATATACTCTGTTGATTGTGTGTTATTAAAATTTTAAATTTTCCGCTGTGTTGAGAATGTTACAATAAGGTTTCACATGACAATCGACTTTATTACTAGAAGTTTAGAGTTGAAACTTGTGATTTCCCTCACTGAGTGCAGCTTGGGTCCTTACCAAGTTGATATGAAGTTGGCAAATGGGCTTGAGCTAATCTGGACCACAACAAGAAGTAGACACTCAATACATTAAAAATACAGAAATCAGCGGTAACATGTTTTCATTGGTGAATGGTCTAACCCAATTAGTTCATAAAAAGGTAAAGGTTAGTTTATTTTGGCTCAACTCAAACCCGCAACCATTTTGATTTTATGTGTGTCATTTTAACTGAAACACACAAATTTGGACTGTATTTTTCTTGCCTTTTTTAGTCGACACAACAATGTGGATTTTGTTACTTTGTGGATACAATATTTTGGATTTTGTTACAGCCGGTGGCTGCATAAACTCTGTCAGTACACCAATCTATTTGGATGAAGCATCGGTTGAACCGTCATTCAACTACTGAACGAAACTTGAAGGTTATTATTTCATATTGTCTTTGTTTTGGTTTTTTTGTTTTGGGTCATATTTTTCCAATCTTTTACTGTTAGTTATCTGTATATTTAGTTGTTTATTTATTTTAAAAAATCTAAAGGTTAGTTATCATTGGGTTTTTTTTTTATTTCAAAATTGGTCATGTAATGGTTCCATCTTGATAATTCCTTTGTTGAAATTGCAGGCCCCTAACTCAGATTTCGAGTGATGTTTTAGTCATCCTTGAAGTGGTTGACACATTGTGTGGTGGTGCCCAGAGATGTGTTTGATTGCAATCAAGGATTGTCATCCAGTTAAACTACAAATTTAGAGCATCATTTTTTGTTAACATACTCTTTGTTAGTTTGGATATGAAAATTGAGTTAACCTACACTTATGTTAGTAATTTTTTTTGTGTTTTTTGTTAACATCCAGGTGTGATGCTCATGATTATGGTTGAAAATTGGTATCATGCACATGTGTTAGAGTGAGACCCACATATGTTAGGCTTCCTTTATGACAACTGTTAGGGGAGCCTATTGCCGTAATTATTTTATATAATAAAAATGAAAATTTCGCATTATAAGAATTTTTTTCTTCTTCCAAAAGTACTCGGATCACAGGTAGGAATCGCGATCCGCCAATTTTTTTTAATTTTTTTTCCACGGATCGCGGTTCATACCTGCAATCCGTGGAAATTTTTAAAAAATATATTTTTTGAAGAAAATTTCACGGATCGCGGTTGTAAACTGAGATCCGTGAATTTTTATTTTATTTTATGTTTTATGTATTTCTGTTTTAGTTTTATTTTTTATTTTTATTTTTCTTTTTTATTGTAATTATTTGTAATCTTTTTTAAAAAAAAAATTTCCAAAAATGTTTTCTAATTCATATTATTTTTTAAAATTTTCTAAAAGTGTTTTTAATTTTTTCAAAAATCGACCTCTAAATCACGTACCCTAACATTTCAATATCCCAGTTATCAACGTGATTTGGAGGTCGATTTTTGAAAAAATTAAAAACAAATGTAATTTTTTTTAAAAAATAATATGAATTAGAAAACATATTTTGAAAAAAAAAAGATTACAAATAATTACAATAAACAAGAAAAACAGAAATAAAAAAATAAAACTAAAACAAAAAACAGAAAACATAAAAAAAAAAATCACGGATCGCCGTTCACAACCGCGATCCGTGAAATTTTGTTTAATTTTTTTTTTAAAATTTCCACTGATCGCGGGTGTGAACCACGATCCGTGGATTTTTTTTTAAAAAAAAAACATTTGACGGATCGCGGTTCGCGATCCGTCAAAAAAAATAATTTTGGGGACGGATCGCGATCCGAGTACTTTTGGAAAAAATAATTTCATTTTTTTATTATACAAAAAAATTACGGGCCTATTGGATGTGGACCTCAAACTATTGGAGATTGAATGGAAATCTTATTTCCTTCAGAATAATAATTGTTACAAAAAATGAAGAGCGAATGGAAACCTTTTATTTTTAAATTATCAATTAAACTTATTTACTATTTCATTACAGCAAAAGTGCAACGCACGGTCAAATGCTAGTCATTTAGGATAACAGTTGAAGGGTAAATGGTCTGTGTTTTCCTTTTAAAACTTTAGCAAATCCCAAATCTTGAAGTATCGGAGTAGGCATTGTTAAACTTAATCTTGCATTATTCCTGAATCTCACAAGTTTTTAGAACAGCTACCACATCTGATAAATTTACAGACATGTCGGTTTCTAATGTTAATTTTTGATTGTTTTGGCTTAGGTTGTGTGAACTAACATATATTGTTTTTCTTACTAGAAACACCCACACATGGGTCGGTACGAAGGAAACAGTTGCCCAATCTACGACCAACTTTGTATGTTGTTTGAGAGTAGCATAGCCAATCGTGTTGGTGAAAAACAAGCGATTGACTTCCCAAAAACAACCCGAGTTGTAGGAGACAACTTAGATTACCTTACTAAGGAGTGAGAAGCTTAAAATTCACAACCTCAAAGGGCACAGTCTACCACACCTACATCCACCAGACATGTGAAAAGACCTCGTCCTCACGTCGAGTCTCAAAAAGCAATGTCAATGGCACTTGTTGACATGGCTACTGCATTCAAATGATATGCGGAAAAAGAAGAAGCAAGTGAGAGAAGACTGAAACTAATGGAAAAAATGGTTTGATTGATCGGTTTGTTAATGTACCCTGGTCAGTTGTTGATTGAATATTATGTTTTTGGTTGTAAGACTTTTTTTAGTTTGTTAATCTACAATTGACAATTGTTTGTGTTATGCTTTTTTATGTGTCATCTAAGTAGGTGTTAATATGAAATTATATGATGTTGACAGGTGTTAAGATAAAAAAAATGTTGGGAAAAAACTTTATTTGAAATGCTAGAAAAAGATGAAGAGATAAGAAAAAGAAGCATGACTAATTTGCTTGTTATGTCACATAACATGTTTAGTGTTGCGAATGCACAACTGCTAAAACCGGTACCGACCAATAGGATCTATAATACCGAATGAGGTCTACAACTGCAAAAAAAATTACAAAATGAATCAACATGTGTTCCAGAACTTCTGCAATTTACTAAGACAGAAAGCTTAATTACTGAAACTAAAGGTGTAACAGTGCAGGAGCAATTGACAATGTTTCTTGTTACAGTGGAACATGACCAGCGATATGGTGTGACTAAAGAAAGATTCCATCGTTCTACTTGGGGCATTAGTACATATTTTAATAGAATGTTAAATGCTATTTTGCAACTAAATGACATGTTGCTTGCTTATGTCTCAACAAATGTTCGAGATCGTAAAAAAATGATCCAAACGTATTTTCATATTTTGAGGTAAGTTCGCTTCTCATTAATTGTCTTGGTGTATTGCATTTATAATTAATTTTTTTACAGGATTGCATTTGTGCTATTGACGAAACTCGTGTTAAAGCAACGATACATGGACCAAAAAATGCAAGATTCAGAAATGGTAAAGGCGAGTTATCCCAGAATGTTATGACAACTTATAACTTTAACATGAAATTTACATATATTATTGTTGGTTGGGAGGGGTCAACTGCTGATGCTAGAATCTTACAAGATGCATTGACTTGAGAGAACGGTCTGAAAATACCACCTAGTGAAAAATAATATTTTTTTGTTACTTGATATGTTTATGGTTTTTTCTTGAGATTTAGTTTAAAATTGTTTTCTGTGTAGGAAAATTTTATCTCGTCGACGTTGGGTATCCGCACATGCCAGAATTTATTTGTCCATTTCGGGGTGCAAGGTATCATCTAGTGAATATGATAATAATCGTTTGCCATCAAATGCGATTGAAAATTTAACTATCGGCATTCACAGTTAAGAAATGTCATAGAACGCTCTTTCGGTGTTGTTAAACATCGATTTACGATATTAAGGGGTTGTATGTCTTTCCCCTATGATAATCAAGTGAAGGTAGTTATAACATGTTTTTTTTTACATAACTTTATTCGTAAATAAGACAACTGATTTGCTTGAAAATTTTGATGATGAGCTCAATGGTACAGAAGGAGGAAGCTCAAATTCAGAAATGGAAGAAAATAACGGTGGAAAATAAGTAGAAGAAAGTTAGGTTGGATTGACTCAACAACGTAAGAAAAAACTGGCAGATCAAATGCTGCAAAATATGATAAATTCTACGTGGGTTGGTTGAATATTAACATTAATGTATCTTAACGTTATGAGTTTGGATTATAATATTATTGAGATTAAAGAAATACATTTTCATTTATAAATTAAATATGGTTTGGATTATAATATTATTGAGATTAGAGCAACAAATTTTCATTTATAAAAAAACTACACCTACAAAATCTCATATTTCTTATGGTAGACACAAATCACAAAATCTATTTTCTGCTGGATTTCAATGAGAAACACGAACAACAAAATTCAATCAAAGGAAAATTATTTTCAAATAAATTCTGTGTTATTCTATTTACCATTTGATTCCAAAAATTACTTTCAAAAACCCTCTCACAAGCTTTTAGAGCAGCTACCGCATCTTATAAATTTACAAACATGCCAAAAGCATCTTAAGCTAGGAGAAAGAAAAGGTGATCAACTTTAATGCACCTTGGATTACCAAAAAAAAGGCATTCTGTGCTTCAAACAATAATTCTGAAAAATTGAACAACTTTGATCGTAGTTGCTTTTGACAACTCACTAATCTTATCCATATTGGTTGGCAGTTGCCACCCCTGCATTGCATACTCCTGTATTCCTTACAACTTTTCTACCAATCGATGGTACCACCTTTTCTTACTCTATTGAACAATCTTTGATAAACTAAGCCAAATAGAAACCAATTTTTGATAACTAGCCATCATAGCTCATAAGGACAATGTCTGGATTCGCAGGAAAAACATATCAGAAGTAGTGAAATAACATTTTACAGTGAAATAATTCAACTTGAATTGTGTGATTCGTATGTTGGAATTCGTCAAAAACATAAGTTACTATTTTGAGAACTTATACTAATTCCTTTAAATTTTAACTAAACCCATGAGAAATCAAGAAAAACATGAGTTGGTAACAAAGGACAACATAGATAACTTCCTCCAACTATAAACTTACAACATAACTTCAGATGAAAAACCACAATATTATTTCACTGTCTCAAACTAAAGTTTAATCGGAATAACTAAAACTAAAAGTTTCCTTCAAATCATTCTATGCGAAATGCTAACACATCACAAACTAGTGGACGATTTATATGAAACTACAGGTTGAACTTTAATCTGATTGGATCCCATAACTTCTTGAGCTCGATCCTCATGTTATCATACTCAAAAGCTTCTGCTGGAAGATCCTTCTCTTCCGACCACTCGATTGCATTTATAGCTTCAGCTTCAGCTCTTGTCTTCTCCTCATCTCCCAATTTGGACACAACAGTTGCATCTCTTAAAGTGTTCCTCACACTGTAGGCCAATGCATCCAGTTCATGCTTAGCATCAACCCTTTTCTTCATCTTCTGGTCCTCGAGTGTGTACAAGGCGGCATCCCTCAACATTCCAGCAATCTCATTGCTGGTCAGCCTACCTTTCTCGTTGGTGATAGTAAGTGAAGCTTTGTTGCCAACTGAAACTTCGTCATGCGCCGTCAAACTCAACAGTCCATTGGCATCAATATGGAATCTCAAGTTGGCTTTCGATTGACGTGCTAATTTTGGGGGCAGGCCTTTGAGAGTAAAGTCCCCAAGAAAATTATTGTCCTTGGCCATGACTCGTTCACCCTCAAATATCTTGAAACACATGGTGGTTTGGTTGTCATGTACAGTAACACGTGTAGTTTGTTTTACGACAGGGATCGGAGTGTTTCTTGGGACAACGACACATACGCTGCCATCGTCGTTTTCTACACCCAAAGACAGAGAGACAACATCTACCAAAACAATATGGCGCATCTTCTGTTCTTGGTTTCCTCCTAACATGGCAGCATGGATGGCGGCACCAGAAGCCACAACCTCATCAGGATGAAGAGAAGTGTCTGGTTTCTTTCCGTCAAAGAACTTCTGCAGCAAGTCGCGAACTTTGGGGATGCGAGTTGATCCACCGACGAGCAACACCTCACCAACACCAGACTTGGCCATTTTAGCATCACTCAGACATTGCTCCACAGGTCCCAAACATTTTTCGAACAAGTCTAAGTTAAGGTCTTCAAACTTTGCACGACTGATGCCCGCTTGAAAGTTGACTCCTGCATGCAAACTCTCGATGAATATGTCGGTATGCACTTGGAATGACAGTGATCTCTTGGCTTTCTCACATTCCGTTTTAAGCCTTCGCAAGGCATAAGGATTACCACTCATGTCTTTCTTGTGCTTCCTTTGGAACTCACGAGTGAAATGGCCGACCATCCTATTGTCGAAATCTTCACCACCAAGGTGGGTGTCTCCAGCTGTGGCCTTCTCCTCTGCCACGTCATACCGGCTCACCCACCTCAAAATTCCCTTAACCATGCCCTGAACCCCCCAACACTAGTGTTGTATATTCTTTACTCATCGCCCAATAGACGTCGGCCGTTTTAATAGCTGATGTCTATTGGAATAGACGTCGGCCAATACAACAACCGATGTCTACTGGGTCCTATAAACGTCGGTTGTTGGAATACCCATGAAAGTCGATGTCTATACACCGACGGTTCGAGGTATAGACGTCGTTTGTAGTATATGACCGACGTCTATAGGTCTTAAAGAAATCGAGTTATATTTTTTTTCATTTACTCCAGACAAAATCCCGACCAAACCCTGGCCGCAAACCCGACCTCCTCCGCGACTGATCTCCGACCAAGCCTCCGCGACATCTGCAGCGACCTCCAGCACCGCAGCGACGTCCCAACCACTCCTCCTTCGTCTCAACTCTCAACCGCGCTCGAACCCACTCCGGGGTTCTCTCTTCGACCCTTCTTCTTACAACCGATGCATCTTCGTTACTCACCATCGAGTTGTTGTCTTGCAAGGTATAAACGCATCTCTGACCACTACTTTTGGCGATTTCAGTTGTCATGCACATTTTACATATGCACATTTTGCAGTACATAGAGGTCGATTAATTTCTAATTTTCAGTGATGTAAGTGGAGATGATTTAGACGCTATGACACATGTATTTTTGACAACACTAGTGCACTGTGTTGAAAATCTGCTTCTTTTGCAATCAACCTAGTATTCTCTGTTGGAAAATTGTCAGTAAAATAGTTAAATCTTAGGTTCGTAGTTCCAAGTAATTATTATAGACATTGTTTTATGCATTGGTTAAAATTTGAGTTTCTACAAGTTAGAACCGACAGTTTTTCTCATAATGTCTCCAACCACTTGATGGAAGTAGTATTTGATACTCCAAATTATTTTGAATATTATGTGTAAATTGAATCTTGGAGTCTAAATTGAAGTTCTGAGAAGATTATTTTTATCGTTATAGCTAAATGCTATCAACTGGATTCAGATGTTTGGGTGATATGACATGTATTTTTGACAACACTAATACTTATGGTGTTATAGGAGAACAAGTGTCGTTGCGTCCTCATACATGTAAATTTTGTGTCGTGAATGCATGATGATAACAAATATTTGATGGACATGATCTTACTCAGAAATTTAAGCAACACTAATTAATCTTACACTAGACAGCTTATGGAAGTATGATTGTTGCATCGTTTTACTTGTTAATGTGATGTAGTGGAGAATATTATATATTTTTCTTGTTAATCTCAGGATTCAAAGATTTTTAGATAGCAAATTTTCAGGGGATGTTCTGCCAAAATTCCAATAAAAGTTTAATCCAAATTGTTATTAATAAATGATATTTATGTTAAACATGTTTTCCATCTAAAATTATAATTCAAGTAATTGTCTTTAATACTTTTTTTAATATTTAAAATGTTTATTGCCTTGCTTCTTTGAATTTTCAATATTATTCATATTGTTTTTAAATATGCTAGTATTATGATAATAACTCATCGACCCCCTAAGCAACTCAGCCTTTAATAACCTATTCTGTCGTAGATTGCTGGCGTAAGGTATGTAATCTCTTTCATTCATCATTCATTAGAAAACACGCATTAGTTAGTAGGACTTGCATTGGAACAATAGTGATGTGAGTGTTTGTTTGGCGTGTTGTTTGTTATATTAAGGTATGAAAAACACATAGGGGGCAGTCACCTATAGGAGATGAGGTCGGGGGGATTGCATCACCCTTTTCTTTGCCCAAAAATCACTTAATAAAAGCCTTAATAAAATCAATTTAGACATTGGCCCCTAGGATTTTTGGACGCATTAAAGAGAGGAAACCGTCTAAGACCATTATGGCCTGAACGTCGTTGACTATCTAGTCTCCCTAAGATTTTATGAACCTCCGGGTTCTTGATTTCCTACAAACTAGTGGTCCTCATTGTTTAAGACCGTTTCGGCCTGAACGTCGTTGCCCATCTAGTCTCCCTGAGATTTTAGGAACCTCTGGGTTATTGATTTCCTACAGATTAGTGGCCTGACCTCAAAGTTAGGCGTCGTCTAGTACTAAGGACCTATAATGAACTTTAAGCTTGTTTTGGCCTTGATTGCTTAGTTAGGTTTCTAACCTTCCTTACTCCCACGCTAGATTAAGGACTTCATCTCCTCTCCTCTGAGTCATTCTTTTCTCATCTTAATCTCTCCGAATCTTCTCATCTACGAACACATTCTTTTAAAGTAAAATTTTATTTATTTCCTCCAATAATAACTATCATTTTTGTTAATGTTTAGATTGAAATAGATTGAGAGTGGATTCTTTCAAACCGATTGAGTGATGAGTATGAGAATGAAGTGAATATATTCTTAGAGGTTGCCAAAAATAATTCAAAGAATACGAATGACAGAGACATGACGTATTGTCCATGCAATAAGTGTCATTGTAACGTCCCGAAACAGCGGAAGATTTAAAAATTCATAATCAAGACAAAGAGCACAATAATCAAGGCGGGACTGTTACTTCTCATAAACAATATAGCGGTGCACCATAATACATCAGAGTTTGCCAAAATGAATACATGATTACAACAAAACGACAAGGGAAGATAAACGTAATCATGTGGACCTCAGTGGTCTGACTAGAGGATCCGACTCCAAATACGCGCGCCCGCCGATCACCACCCCATTGGACCTACTGCGGTCCTGAAAAAGATGCAACAACAATGCCTGAGTTTCCAGAAGGAAACCCCGTATGCCAACTCACCTATATGCATGCATCACATAATGAACCTATCATACTAGTAGCATGTCATGGCATCAACATAAATGGAAAACAGTTCCCCCGAAGGGTAAAACAGGACATCAGTCCGACAATCAATCATCGGGTCTCCCGAAGAGACCTACTGCAGGCACATGCAGTTTAGCAGCCCGCGACATCGCACCCCCCACACGCGGCTACACTACTTAAGGGTTCGGCAGGGAGCCTCTGTCACGTCTACGCACCGATAGAAACAGATCTGTAAATCTCAGTGGTCGGGGCCACAGGGACCAACGAGGCCGTCGCCCGGAAGGTATAACAACATCATCTCGGTAGGTGCCCAGCCGAGGAAAACAACATAGCCGGCACAACCTCGGCCCAACAATCATCATCGCCGGCACAACCTCGGCGACATCACCGGCACAGCATCGGTGGTCCATCACAACGTCCGGCACAACATCAGACGGGTCCAGACCGAAGTCTGCCAGGTCATCGGGCTCCTCGAGCCGCGAACACCAACCGCGCCGCTATAAAAGAAGGGCAGCGACCTCCGTAGCCCGTGGGCCGGTAGTCACCTCACCCAACGCCAGTTGCGTGCCCGCACAACATCAACACTGGGATCCGCGATCCCTCAGGCTTGCTATACTACAAAGTGCCAACAATCATCTCAAAAGTCACGGTCCATACATGGAGGTGACGCGTCCCGAACACCCACACTCTTCCCAACGGCGGTCCCTGGGCAGGCACGCATCACGCGCCCACCGTCACCTCCCGGCTCACGCACAAGGCGAGGACACGGGTTTCCGTGGACAAAGTTGGCGTTCAAAAAGGGAACCAGGAATTCTGTCCTGGGCCCAAACGGTCGACCGGAAGAGGTGATTCGGTCGACCGGTTCCAGAAAGGAATCGGTCGACCGTACTCCTAAAACGGTCTACCGCTGCGCTCAAAACAGAACCCCCAACGGTCGAACAAAGGTCTAAAACCGGTCGACCGAACGAGGTCAAAATCCGGAGTCTGGTCAACATTAAATTCAACTCTATCGGTCTACCGACTCAGGGGTCTCGGTCGACCGAAAGCAGACAGTGTCAACCTATTATTCTAAGTCATATAATCGGTCGAACGCAAACCTCCAACGGTCGAACAACAAACGATCGGTCGAACGTCACATGAAATCGGTCGAACAAATCATGCAAAACTAACAGGTACACTTAAGTTCCGGTCGAACACAACAAGGACCAGTCGACCGACAACAGGTAGAAAAATCCCAACTCACCAGCAATAATGCACTACCGGTCGACCGCCCCAAGGCATCGTTCGACCGGTGAAGATTAAAGTCGGCAAACAGTGCTAAAACGGTCGACCGCCTGAAGGATCCGGTCGACCGTTGGTCGTCTTCAACCTCGCGCCAGCCGAGGTTTTACGAAGAAACGCGTCGCCGGAGAGGTCTCCGACCTCCCCCGACTCGACCAACGCATCCCTCACATGAGGGTCAACAAACAAACCACACTAAGGAGCGGCATACCTCTTAAGATGACGAAGATCCACTGGAGCCTCGCTCGCACAACGTCGCCTCCGGAGATCTCCTCGTGCTCTAATTCCGCACCTCGAAATCACGACCTCATCGTCTTCCTCGCTAGTTGCTGCAACCACACGTCGGAGCTCCGCTGGGCTGGGTTGCCGAAAAACATGGAGAGGAGTTGTGGCTAAGGAGGGAGTGAGAAAAGAAGTGAGGTGAATGCTTCCTTCTACCTTAAATAGCCCAACACCTACACCCCCTCCATCCCTCCATCACGTCACCACCACTCCACCACACATCAAACATACCCTATCACATCACCATCACTTGACATGCACCCAAGCCTCCCATGCCTAACACCATACTTCTCCAAAGCAAAACATTAAATCCTTAAACAAGGATCGAGATATTACAATCCACCATCCTTAAAAGGATTTCGTCCCGAAATCAAAGCAAACTACTCACCGAAAATATTCGGGTACTGCTTCCGGACTTCCTCCTTGATCTCCCAAGTGGCCTCGCGCTCACTGTGATGCTGCACCTGACCTTCACCATCGGGATGGTCCTCCTCCTGAGCTGGTGATCCATGCGATCAACAATCTCGACTGGCCTCTCCTCGAGCGACAAGTCCTGCTGAATCTCTGGCATTGCTATCTCAATAACGTGCGACGGATCTGCCACATACTTCCTCAACATAGACACATGGAAGACATCATGCAGACCCGAAAACTGCGGTGGCAATGCAATCCGGTAGGCAACCTCTCCAACTCGGTCGAGGATCTCAAACGGTCCAACATATCTCGGACTGAGCTTCCCCTTCTTCCCAAACCTCATCACACCTCTAGCTAGGGAAATCTTCAGAAACACATGGTCGCCCACCTCGAAACTCAGCACTCGTCTGCGTCGATCTGCATAACTCTTCTGCCTGCTCTGCGCTGTGGCCAGTCTCCTCCTGATCACATCCACCTTCTCTGCATACATCTGCACGATCTCTGGCCCAACTAACTGCCTCTCGCCCACATCACTCCAGCATACCGGTGATCTGCAAGGCCTCCCGTACAATGCCTCGTACGGTGCCATCCCAATACTCGAGTGGTAGCTGTTGTTGTAGGCGAACTCTATCAGCGGCAGGTGCTCATCCCAGTGCCCTGCCCAATCCAGTGTGCATGCTCTCAGCATATCCTCCATGGTCTGAATCGTCCTCTCTGACTGACCATCTGTCTGCGAATGAAACGCTGTACTGAACTTCAGACGCGTCCCCAAAGCCTGCTGCAGACTCCCCCAAAATCTGGAAGTGAATCGAGGATCTCGATCGGAGATGATGCTCACTGGCACTCCATGCAACCTGACTATCTCCTCCACGTACAACTTAGCCAGACCCTCCAAAGGTAATGTGGTCCTGATCGCTAAGAAATGCGCCGACTTGGTCAGTCGATCGACTATCACCCAAATCGCGTCGTGGAATCTCCTCGTCTTCGGCAAACCCGTGACAAAATCCATCGTCACGTGCTCCCACTTCCACTCAGGAAGCTCAATACACTGCATCGGTCCTGCTGGCCTCTGATGCTCAATCTTCACCTGCTGGCAGACCAAGCATCACTCCACAAACTCTGCAATATCCTTCTTCATGCCCTTCCACCAGAAGTTCCGCTGCAGGTCCTTATACATCTTCGTGCTCCCCGGATGAATGGTGTATCTAGCTCTGTGTGCCTCCTCCATGATGTCATCTCTCAGCCCATCAACCTTCGGCACCCAAATCCGACTCCTGAACCTCAGACCACCATCAACCCCCACACCGAAATCTGATCCATCTCTGGAAGCCAACTGTAGCAGACCAGCTAACTCATCATCCCCCTGCTGAGCCTGCACCACTTGTGAGACAGTCTGCGGCTCCACCTGAAGCCCAGCAATCACTGCTCCCTCTGAACCCTCTGTGAACGGACTCCACTCGGAAAAAGCCTCGAGTAGCCTCCACTCCTGGATGCACATACTCGCAACTGAAACCTCCACCTTCCTGCTCAGTGCATCTGCAACCGAATTCGCCTTCCCCGGATGATAGGAAATGGTGAAGTCGTAGTCCTTAATGAACTCAAGCCATCTGCGCTGCCTCATATTCAGCTCCTTCTGCGAGAACAAATACTTCAGACTCTGATGATCGCTGAAGACCTCGAACTGCTCGCCATACAGATAGTGCCGCTAGGTCTTCAACGCGTGAAATACTGCTGCTAACTCCAGATCGTGAGTAGGGTAGTTCTTCTCGTGCACCTTCAGCTGCCTCGAAGCGTACGCGACCACCTTCCCGTGCTGCATCAGAACACGACCCAAGCCTATCCCTGATGCATCGCTGTAAATCACGTAGCCTCCACTGCCACTCGGTAGAGTCTGAATAGGTGCTGTCGTCAATCGCCTCTTCAGCTCCTGAAAGCTGTCCTCGTACTTCTGGGACCAAACGAACTTGACGCCCTTCTGCGTCAATGCTGTCAGCGGCGATGCGTCTGGAGAAATCCTGGATAAACCGCCTGTAATACCCTGCCAGACCTATGAAGCTCTGGATCTCCGTCACGTTCGTCGGGGCTCTCCACTAAGTCACTGCCTCGACCTTCGCCGGATCCACTGAAATCCCATCTGCTGACACAATATGCCCCAGAAAAGCCACCTGGTCCAACCAAAACTCACACTTCGTGTACTTGGCATAAAGCTGCTGATCCCTCAAGATGCCAAGCACAATCCTCAGGTGCTCTCGATGCTGCTCCCTGTCAGGCGAGTATACCAAGATGTCATCCACGAACACCACGACAAATCTGTCAAGGTACGGCTGGAAGGTCCTATTCATCAGATCCATGAATGCTGCAGGTGCATTCGTCATTCCAAATGGCATCACCAAGAACTCGTAGTGGCCGTACCGCGTCCTGAAGGCTGTCTTCTGAACATCCGCCTCCCTGATCCGCAACTGGTGATAACCCGAACGCAGATTGATCTTCGAGAACACTCTCGCCGTCTGCAACTGATCAAACAAATCATCAATCCTGGGCAAAGGGTACCGGTTCCGAACGGTAACCTTATTCAGCATCCTGTAGTCAATGCACATCCGCAACGATCCATCCTTCTTCTTCACGAAGAGCACAGGCGCTCCCCATGGAGAAACACTCGGTCGAATGAACCCGGACTCCATCAACTCCTGCAACTGCTTCTTCAACTCTGTCAACTCAGCAGGTGCCATCCGATAAGGTGCCTTCGACTGAGGTGTCGTACCCGCAACCAACTCGATGCTGAACTCGACCTCTCGGTGCGGCGGTAACGCTGGAATCTCTGCTGGAAACACATCCGGAAATTCCTGCACGATCTCTATGTCCTCCAGCCTCCTCGTCTCAGGATTAGGAACTACCAGCGTGGCCACAAATGCTCTGCATCCCTGCTGTATAAGTCTCTGTGCCTTAACCGCAGACACAATCAGATGACCCCCTCTGCTCCTCGCACCTCTGATCAGAACATCTGGCATGCCCTCCATCGGAATCAGGATCTTCTTCTCACGGCAAAAGACCCGCACGTCGTACTGTGACAGCCAGTCCATCCCCAGTATGACGTCGAAGTCCACCATCGGTAACAAGACCAGATCTGCCGGAAAATCGTGGTCTCCCGAAGCAACTGTGGTGCCGGGGAAAAAGCTCCCCACAGTGCCCACCTCACCCATGGGCGTGCTGACCTCCAAAACATCAGTCAGCAGCACAGGGGTCCGACCCAACTCGCCTGCAAACTTCTCCGAAATGAAGGAGTGAGTGGCGCCGCAATCAAACAACACACGCGCTACTGAACCAGAAACTGAAAGCGTACCTTCCACGACGGTGTTGGAGTCCCTCGCCTCCTCAGCCTGGATAGTGAAGACTCGCCCGGTCCTCCTGCTCTGGCCCGGTGGAACAACTGACCGGCTGCCTCCGCCTCTGCCTACTGCTGGTGGTCCTGGCCTCCTTCTCGGCTCTCCCTGCCTCAGAGGACAATCACGGACAAAATGTCCCATCTGGCCGCAACCCATACACGCTCCAGTCCTACGGGGACACTCCTGTCCTGGATGGAACCTCCCGCAGTAAGTGCACGCTCCTGACTGACGTGCTCCTCCTCCATCGAACCTGGGCCTCTTGCCCGGGTTCCCCGCTCCACGACCAGCTACTCTGCTGCCAGTGCTCACTGGCGCCTTCCGCGCCTCCTGAATACATTCCCTCTGGTCATGCTCGATGATCGTAGCATGCTTCACCGCATCTGCAAGGGTCCGCGGCATGCTGTTGATCACCCGAGATCGAAGCGGCTGTCTCAGTCCCTTCACGAACTTCCTCGCCTGCTGCTCTGGGGTCACACAAATCTCAGGGCAGTAACGCTCCAAAGCGTTGAACCTGCTGATGTAGCTCGTCAGTGTCATGTCCTTCTGCTCCAGCGACATGAACTCCTCCCTCTTCTGATCCCTGACATGCTGGGGGAAGTACTGCTCATGAAACACCTCCAAGAACTCCTCCCAGCTCACATCCACACGATCATCAAACAACACCGTGGACGTAGATCTCCACCAGTTGGCGGCCTCGCCATCGAACATGTAGGTGGCCAGCTCCACCATCCTCTCAGGTGCTACACCAATAGCGCGGAAGATCTTCTCCATCCTGAAGACCCAGTCCTCTGCAACCTCTGGGGCCCTCCTGCCATCGAAAGTCGGCGGGTGCTGACGCATGAACCGATCGTGCTCAGCTCCCACTCCGCCCTGGGCGCTCTGAGCTGCCTGACGCTCCAGAAACTCGCCCAACCTGTCCCACTGAGCACCTGAAGTGTCGTCACTGGGATCACGATCGCGTGGAGAACTCCTCACGCGCCTAGGTGCCATCTGTCACCACAACAATCAACAGATAAGCAACAATGCATGCATGAGCTACGGAACTAATGCATGCCTCTAGCACTACTCCTAAGGGTGGTTCTTTAGACGAAGACACAGGAATCGACCGCTCTAATACCAAGTTGTAACGTCCCGAAACAGCGGAAGATTTAAAAATTCATAATCAAGACAAAGAGCACAATAATCAAGGCGGGACTGTTACTTCTCATAAACATTATAACGGTGCACCATAATACATCAGAGTTTGCCAAAATGAATACATGATTACAACAAAACGACAAGGGAAGATAAACGTAATCATGTGGACCTCAGTGGTCTGACTAGAGGATCCGACTCCAACTGCGCGCGCCCGCCGATCACCACCCCACTGGACCTACTGCGGTCCTGAAAAAGATGCAACAACAATGCCTGAGTTTCCAGAAGGAAACCCCGTATACCAACTCACCTATATGCATGCATCACATAATGAACCTATCATACTAGTAGCATGTCATGGCATCAACAGAAATGGAAAACAGTTCCCCCGAAGGGTAAAACGGGACATCAGTCCGACAATCAATCATCGGGTCTCCCGAAGAGACCTACTGCAGGCACATGCAATCTAGCAGCCCACGACATCGCACCCCCCACACGCAGCTACATTACTCAAGGGTTCGGCAGGGAGCCTCTGTCACGTCTACGCGCCGATAGAAACAGATCTGTAAATCTCAGTGGTCGGGGCCACAGGGACCAACGGGGCCGTCGCCCGGAAGGTATAACAACATCATCTCGGTAGGTGCCCAGCCGAGGAAAACAACATAGCCGGCACAGCCTCGGCCCAACAATCATCATCGCCGGCACAACCTCGGCGGCATCACCGGCACAGCATCGGTGGTCCATCACAACGTCCGGCACAGCATCGGACGGGTCCAGACCGAAGTCTGCCAGGTCATCGGGCTCCTCGAGCCGCGAACACCAACCGCGCCGCTATAAAAGCAGGGCAGCGACCTCCGTAGCCCGTGGGCCGGTAGTCACCTCACCCAACGCCAGTTGCGTGCCCGCACAACATCAACACTGGGATCCGCGATCCCTCAGGCCTGCTATACTACAAAGTGCCAACAATCATCTCAAAAGTCACGGTCCATACATGGAGGTGACGCATCCCGAACACCCACACTCTTCCCAACGGCGGTCCCTGGGCAGGCACGCATCACGCGCCCACCGGCACCTCCCGGCTCACGCACAAGGTGAGGACACGGGTTTCCGTGGACAAATTTGGCGATCAAAAAGGGAACCAGGAATTCTGTCCTGGGCCCAAACGGTCGACCGGAAGAGGTGATTCGGTCGACTGGTTCCAGAAAGGAATCGGTCGACCGTACTCCTAAAACGGTCTACCGCTGCGCTCAAAACAAAACCCCCAACGGTCGAACAAAGGTCTAAAACCGGTCGACCGAACGAGGTCAAAATCCGGAGTCTGGTCAACATTAAATTCAACTCTATCGGTCGACCGACTCAGGGGTCTCGGTCGACCGAAAACAGACAGTGTCAACCTATTATTCTAAGTCATATAATCGGTCGAACGCAAACCTCCAACGGTCGAACAACAAATGATCGGTCGAACGTCACATGAAATCGGTCGAACAAATCATGCAAAACTAACAGGTACACTTAAGTTCCGGTCGAACACAACAAGGACCGGTCGACCGACAACAGGTAGAAAAATCCCAACTCACCAGCAATAATGCACTACCGGTCGACCGCCCCAAGGCATCGTTCGACCGGTGAAGGTTAAAGTCGGGCAAACAGTGCTAAAACGGTCGACCGCCCGAAGGATCCGGTCGACCGTTGGTCGTCTTCAACCTCGCGCCAGCCGAGGTTTTACGAAGAAACGCGTCGCCGGAGAGGTCTCCGACCTCCCCCGACTCGACCAACGCATCCCTCACATGAGGGTCAACAAACAAACCACACTAAGGAGCGGCATACCTCTTAAGATGACGAAGATCCACTGGAGCCTCGCTCGCGCAACGTCGCCTCCGGAGATCTCCTCGTGCTCTAATTCCGCACCTCGAAATCACGACCTCATCGTCTTCCTCGCTAGCTGCTGCAACCACACGTCGGAGCTCCGCTGGGCTGGGTTGCCGAAAAACATGGAGAGGAGTTGTGGCTAAGGAGGGAGAGAGAAAAGAAGTGAGGTGAATGCTTCCTTCTACCTTAAATAGCCCAACACCTACACCCCCTCCATCCCTCCATCACGTCACCACCACTCCACCACACATCAAACATACCCTATCACGTCACCATCACTTGACATGCACCCAAGCCTCCCATGCCTAACACCATACTTCTCCAAAGCAAAACATTAAATCCTTAAACAAGGATCGAGATATTACAGTCATAATATGTAGTGCTGACTTTTCGGAAAATAAAAGATCATTTGTTTGAGAAATGTTTCGACCCAAGTTACAAACAATGGATATGGCACGACGAAAATGAATCATTTAGTTGTTCCAAGAATGACGGGGACAATGTTAATGCAGGTGATCACTTAGAGAAAATGGTTCAGGATATAGCTGAAAAGTTTTCGTGCAACCCCGATTTACTTGCTATTTGTTGAGTGACAATGAGAAGCCGTTGTATAAGGGTTATGCATGAAACACAAATATATTATGTTGTCTTTAATGATTCTGGTCTGAAGCAACCTGGAAACGACATAGATGTGTATTTAAGACCCTTAATTGATGACTTAAGAGATTGTGGGATGACGGAGAATCAGTTTTTGAAGCTTATCGTCAACACTCATTTGTAATGCGTGCAATGATTTTTTGCACGATTAATGACTTTCCAGCTTATGATAATCTGTTTGGATACTCAGTCAAAGGTCATAAAGCTTGTCTAATTTGCGAATAGAATACATGCTCATTGTCACTGTTTAATGATTCTAAGACAATCTATCTTGGTCATTGGAGATTTTTGCCGAACTCCCATCCTTATCGTAGGTTGAAGAAGACATTTAACGGAAAACAAGAGTTTCAGAATCTGCCAGTTCAAATAAGCGTCGAAAAGGTGTATGAATGTGTAATGAACGTTGAATGTGAATTTGGAAAACCGTACAAACGAGTAATGAAAAAATGATCCATATTTTTTGATCTCCCTTACTTGAAAACTTTAGAAGTTAGATATTGTATTGATGTGATGCACGTAGAGAAAAACATTTGTGATAGTCTTGTTGGCACTCTGTGGAACATACCTGGTAAGACAAAAGATGGATATAATGCTAGACTTGAATTTGTTGACCTTGGTATACGAGCAATGCTAGCACGAGAGAATAAAGGAGACCAGAATTACTTATCTCCAACTAGTTATACGTTGTGTAGAAAGGAGAAAAGGATTCTCTGTCAGTGTTTGCACGATCTAAGGGTTCCACAAAGTTATTCTTCAAATATCAGTAGTCTTATTGTTATGAAGGATTTGAAACTTGTGGGGATGAAGTGTCACGATTGTCACACTCTAATGCAACAATTGTTACCTGTAGCACTGAGATCCATATTACCAAAAAATGTTAGACATGCAATAATAATGTTGTGTTCCTTTTTCAACAAGATTTATAGTAAAGTGGTCGATCCTGTGCAGTTAGATAAGTTGTAGAATGAAATTGTGGTTACATTATGTTAGTTGGAGATGTTCTTCCCACCTGCTTTTTTCGACATTATGATTCATCTAGTTATCATTTGGTTAGAGAAGTTAAATTGTGTGGACCAGTTTTTTTGAGGTGGATGTATCCTTTTGAGCGTTATATGAAAATGTTGAAAGGTTATTGTAAAAATCGTCAAAGGCCAGATGCTAGTATTGTTGAATGATACATAACTGATGAGGTTTTCGAGTTTTGAACTGGATATCTATCAAACACCAAAAGTGTTGGATTTCCGAAGAACGTCATGATGAACGTTCCGATGGTAAAGGGACACGTGGGATGAATATGGTAAATCAAAATGCTGAGTACTTAATGACAGCATATTTCTATGTGTTGTACAATTCTAATGAAATTCAACCTTACCTAAATGAAGACATCAAGCTTCTGAAGGAAAGAAATCCTTTATGGAGTGATCCACAAGTAATTAATAGTCACAATAAGAATTTCATCTTTTAGTTCAAAAATGTGGCTTACAAGCGTGATGTTTCTGAGACAATATAGTGGTTGGCCTATGGTCTGCATTCTACTGTTACAAGTTACAGTGACTATGATATCAATGAATATTCATTCTATATAGTTTGTGAAGATGCCAAAAATACTATTCATAATAGTGGGGTCACCTTAATAGCAGTGTCATTGCATGTGTCTAGTTCTAAAGATAAGAATCTTGTATACCCCGACATATCCCATTATGGTGTAATTGAAGATATATGGGAGCTAGACTTTGTTAAATTCAAAGTACATGTATTTAGATGCAAGTGAGCTGATAATAAAAGTGGAGTTTGAGTGGATGACTTGGGGTTCACTTTAATTGATTTTTCAAAAGAAAGATATAAAGAACCTTTTATTCTTGCTTCCTAAGCGAAACAAGTCTTCTATGTGGCTGATCCATGTGATAAGAAATGGGCAGTAATTTTGGAAGGGAAGAAAAAAATTGTATCATATTATAGTCTTATCGAGTATGAAGAGACATCACATTTCTTTAAGCAAGTACCGGAGTTGAACTCAGTAGACGAGGAAATAAATATTGAGACTTGTGTGTTTAGAGATGACCACGGTGAAGGTATATGGATTGAAAATCCATTAAGAAAAAAGAAATTGTAAAGTTGCAAAATTTCTTGTAATACATTATGTCTTGATTAATACATTACATGAAGAGACATTATAACAATTTAATGTCTTGATTTTACTTTTTAATGTTTTGAGTTTAACTTTTATAGTATCATGGCTCCGAAAAAGAAATCCACTCCATCAGAGTCTGAGGTCTCGAAGACTTACAGTTCACGAGGTCCTACATTGATGAAAGAATTCGTGAGGAGAAGAAATAGAGACGGTAGAGTTCCAATCCAGTTTGATGACCGTCATGAGCCGATAGGCATGTTGTCTAATAACTAGAAAAGTTATCTGGGTAGCCTAGTGAGGGCCAAAGTTGACATTTGTTTGTCGAGTTGGGCCAATGTTGATAAGAAGCCGAAGGGCACAATATGGGATGACGTGCAGGTAATGAGTCCATTATAAAATTCTTAGTTTTAGTCAAACTTTTGAGATCCAATCCACTAACAAGTTGAAGAAAAAGTGGATGACATACATGTCAGTTCGTTGGAGGGACTTCAAAACAAATTTAACCAACAAGTACATATTCGGAGACTACCAGGGTAGAAATCCATGCAATATCTATAATTTATCACTCTGAATCAATGAGAGCAATTCAGAAAATCAAGAGATAGCCCAGAGTTTGAGGTAACCGAGTTTAATTTAGAATATGAACTTATTAAGTTATTGTTTTAAATGAGAATGTAATAAAATTAGTTTAAAGCCACCCGAGCAAAAAAAACCAAAAGATTAGATCTTCTAACAAGTATACACATAGTATGTCTCGAGAGTGGTACCAAAAGTTAGAAGCACAAATTATGGCTGAAAAAAATACCCTGAAAAACAAGAGGCAATTGACTCCGTTATGAGTGAGGAGCAAGTAAGCAACTTGTGTCCTCCTTCCCCCATAGCTCGTTATGATTCTTGAAAGAGAGCAATGGTAAACTCCAAAGGGGAGTACATCACAGACGAGTCGCAAGCGATCGACTCGAAGATAGTAAGTTGTATCACTTGTATATGTTATTAAATCACATTCAGTAATTTTATATTTTTCAATTGTTGGTAACATTTTTTTGTGAAACTTTAGGACTCTCTGAAGTTGTGAGAATCTCAAGGTGAATTTTCTTCTGATGGCCGGAATGACATTCTACGCAAAACCTTGGGAAATGACGAACATCCTGACGTGTACGGGGGTAGGGAGTAGGGTTGGACTGCGATAATATTATGGAAAGACTCAACGGTAGACTTCGTCGACAACTCATATCAAATGCGAGCAACAAATTGCTGATTTGCAAAATAAATTGCAACTTGTTATGGAGAGATTGGATCGCGATTTGCCTACTTCTCCTACCCACCGTAGGGCCACTTCTTCCCCGGTGACCACTCCTTCGGTGCAGCCAGTGGTCAACCCCAATCAACAATACGATTTCGTGTCTCATTCTCGAGAATTGGCCCTCATAGGCGATCCCTCATTCGGAAAGTTCGAGGATGGATCTAGATGTGCTCTATTTGTCGAAGACCCTGATCGAAGATTGGTGGGACACGACAAAGTTTATAACATCTCCAGACACCACTTCACAGAGGTGGAAGAGGGAGAAGTGAAGGTTACAGTGGCGAGTTGCTTAGATTCTAGTGCTCTGGTGCCGATTCCGGAAGAAGAGGTTGTTACCCTCAGCGATGCTATCAATTGGTTCGTGAGGTGGCCTAGTCATTTAGTAGAGCTAAATGACACACATGAGGTATACTTTAATTTTGAAAGATTGTAAGTTTCAATTTTGTTAATAATTTTATTTTTAACGGTTGTATATATATGTAAGGTGTCAAACCATCGGAGCAAAGAGTCCAACAACCAACCCCCGATCAACATTAATTTGCTACAAAGTAGGTGCAAAATGTTGTATCAATTAATGGTAGGTAGGGAATCACAATAGTTAACTACATGAGATTTTGGAGGAGGGTGTTAAAGGGTTGCCTTCGGCTTTATATGTCGCCAAAGAGGATGTTATACAATTCTTGGTGATGGATTCATTGTGCATCATGATTATCGACTGCAAGTGAAGTAAGTGTTTCCTTGTGTATAAGATGAAATGTATTGAATAATTTTATTGTAATTGTAATAGAATGTAATTTTTTACTCTTGTAGACACCTTTATGATGGCAGAAGGTCAATCTTTCCCGATGATCAACTATTTGGATTCATCAGTCTATCTACCTATATATACGGGAATGACGATAAATCGGGTCTGCTTGAGACTCTCATGAAAGAAGAAGACAAAAGATATTATCTACTCCCTTATCATGAGAGGTAATTTTGTTAATTCAAAGTAAAATTTTATTTTGTAATAAGCTTCTAATTATATATATAAACAACGCTCATTGGATGCTTGTCGTTGTATGCCCTGCGACTAATTTGGCATATTGGTTTGATCCGTTGGGTTCAAATAAACCAAGGGAATCCATAAAGAAACTTGTAAATCTGTAAGTTCATTTTAATCATCGTATTTGAAATCCGTGGATTTTGATTAGTATTATTGAATTCATGTTCAATAACTTGTGTTACTCAGGACAATGAAGGTTTACAAAGCGTTAGGTGGTAGGAGAACAACTCCAAAAACGGGAGTAACATGGCATGGAAGTGGAGTAAGTTCTTTCTCCCATTTTTGTTAATTAAGTTAAGTAATAGAACATTTATTTAGCGAATTTATATGTTATATATATATTTCAAAATATGTTTTCTAATTTTTAAAAATTCAAACAAAAATTAATTTGTTTCGAATTTTTTTACTGTATCGACCTCCAAAAATGTTTGTAATGAGTGTACATCTTTCGGATTTTTAACAACGTCATCAATTTTTTGTTTTAATTAGTTTTAGTGAATAATTTATTATTCTGGATACGAGAATTTATTTTTTTATTGTATAAAATAACATAACTTTTCAACAGGCATATGTATCAACGTATTTTTCTAAAAATTTTAATTATGTTTTTGTTTTTTGCTGCATCGACCTCCAAAATATTTGTAACTAGTGTACACCTTACGAATTTTTGATAACTTCACTAATTTTTTGTTTTACGTAGTTTTAGTATTTGTTTAATATTCAGTTGTAAATAATTAATTATTCTGGATAAGAAAATTTGTTTTTTTTATTGTATAAAAGAACTTAACTTTTAAACCCGTTCTGTTATCCACAAGATTTGGAGGTAGATTCTAGAAAATATTTCAAAAGCATTTAAAAAAACTTCAAAAATAATAACGATTAGAAATTTATTTTCAAAAATAAATATATTAAAAAACAGATTAAAAATAAATTTTGAAATATCAAAAACAGAAATGAAAAACCATAAAAGAATATAAAAAAAGTCACGGATTTTAGTTGTAGTGTTTTATGTTTTGATTTTTTTAAAATTATTTTTAATTTCTTTTTTAGTATATTTGTTTTTCAAAATATGTTTTGTAATTGTTATTATTTTTTAAATTTTTTTAATTGTGTTTTTAATTGTTTGCTTTTCCAAAAATGTTTGTAATAAGTGTACACCCTACGAATTTCTGATAACGTCAGTAATTTTTTGTTTTAATTAGTTCTAGTGATTGTTTAATATTCAGTTGTAAATAATTTATTATTTGGGATAAGATTTTTTTTATCGTATAAAATAACCTAGTTTTTCAATACGCCTAGTTATCTACGCGATTTGGAGGTCGATTCTTGAAAAAATTAAAAACATATTTAAAAAAAAGTTAAAAAATAATATCAATTAGAAAACATATTTTGAAAAAAAAGATTACAAATAATTTCTATAAAAAAGAAAAATAGAAATAAAAAAATAAAAAAATGTAAAAATGAAATAGTCACAAATCAAAAGATCGCGATTCAGTTGTAAATAATTTGTAAAAAAGAAAAGAAAATAATAACTATTAAAAACATAATTTGAAAAAATAATAATTAAAAAACTGATAAAAAATGATTTCGAAAAAAATAAAAACAAAAAACATAAAAAAAATATTCAAACAATTTTTTTCCACAGATCGTGGTTGACACCCGCGATCCGTGAATTTTTTTTTGTAAAAATGCAATGGATCGCGGGTGTGAACCGCGATCCGTGAAGAAAAATAAAAAATTTGACGGATCGCGGTTTACACCCGCGATCCGAGTAGATTTTGACTTGTTTTTGTTTTTCCTAAAGTTTGAATTTTGATTTTTTTTATTATATATAAAAATTACGGCTCAAGGCTAAGGAAATTTGATAGAATAATAAAAAAGTTGTGGGACAGAGGGTCTCCCTCGGCGTAGCCCATTCCCAGATTTAAGGTACGCTTGGGTTTCATGTCATATGTTCAAAGGTGCATGCACATGGCTTGAATTAGGAGCACATACAAACGAAGGATGAAATGTACCAAGCTAAATGGAAATACCAACGTGATGTCTATTTAGATATTTGTTTGAGTATTAATTTGAAAATCAAAATTGACTTGAGTTGAAAATTGATTTCATTCACATGTGTTAAATTTTCCTCACGGCAACTGTCAGTGGAGCCTATCAGATGTGGATTCCACACTAATGGATGTACATGTCAGTAATTTTCTTCAGTGTAAGCGATATGTACGTGTCAATATACCTAGAAGTATATGTGACATGTTAATTTTGATATTTTGAATTTGTACCCAAACAAAAAAACCCAAAATAAATCGATGATTGAATGGAAAATTTATTTTCTTCAAAATAATAATTGTTACAAAAGCTGAAGATTAAAATGGAAAACCTTTTATCTTTAAAATAACAATTATACTTATTTGCTATTTCATTAGAGCACCCTTAACGGGTGCTCTTTACTCGGGCGCCCGAGTTGCCCTCCCTTAACGGGAGGGTGCGCCCTGGGCGCCCGGGTAGGGGGCCACGTGCCCCCCTATTGGTCCCGATTTTTTTTTGTTTTAAAGAAAAAGATTATTTATATATAATTAGGATAATGTATTAATTAGGTAAATTGAATTAAATTAATTAGGTATTGAAAATTAATTGAAAAAATATTTTATGATTAATTAGCTTTTTTGATTTATTTAGATAAAAGTAAAATAAAAAAAAATCATAAACAAAATAAGAAATAGTAGTACAATACTCATACACTTTGGAAACAAAATACAAAACAAATACAGAATACGAAATACAACAGAAATAAGGAAAGGAAAGACAGTCATCCTACGGATACGAAATTTAAACTACCACAACACTGATAAACTACAACAGACATATTGATATTACTAATGAAACACATGAGCACCTACAGATATCCTTGTGCTTTAGCCCACTCATTGAGTTCAACAAGTGTTTCTTTGTCGATTTCGTCCTTGTTTTCCTTCTTCATAAGAGCAAATAGGACATCAAGTTTTTTGCTGTTGAGTTTCCTTTTGAAATTCACCTCAGCTTCGATGCGTTTCCTCTCCACCCGTTCTTCGTAACGCAAGTATTTTCCTCTTTCACTTTTGTGCTATATTCAATTTGTTTCCCTAGTTCTAACATATCAGGATCAAGTTGTGCCTGAAATGATTGTTTCCCTTTCTTTTTTAGCTTTTTAACACCTTCAGGACGATGACACGTTTCGAACACCATTTCATCTGTTGACGGTGTTGCGTGACTCCCATCGTCGTCAGTGCTTTTTCTTTTCCCGCTGCTAAAACTCTCCGGACTTTCTACAACGACGTTTCCGGTGGGAAGTCCGTGCGCAACAGACTCCCATTTAGGGTACTTGCGTAACAAAAGCCACACATGCATGTACTGAAATTTGGCATTATGTGTTCGTTCGTAGATGGTGTGCGCATCATGGATGACATCGTTCTCGTTGTAACCACTTCTCTTCCTCCATGGATGTCATCGTTCATGGATGACATCGTTCGTTCGTAGATGGTGTGCGCATCATGCCTGGTCGAAGCAACCGACCCATTGGTTCACAGATGGCGATGTACGCCTCCATCGCCCCTTCAATGATTCATCGTTACGCTCTACTGCACCTGACTCGCCTGAGTCATTGAAGATGCGCTCCACACGTCTCCAGAAGGACTTCATTTTTTGGTTTGTCCCAACCACAACATCGCCACTTACAACCATGTAAGCCGAGACGAGTCGTTGACCCTCTTGTGTGGACCACGATTTTTGCGACCTCATCGTCGTGGTTGTGCGTGTTCCCTCACGACTTGTAGGTTGAACGACATTTTCGTTATTCACATCAGGTGTAATGTGGCTTGCATTTCCACTACTTTCACCACTTAGGAGGCGAGTATACATACCCATTGGGAATTGGGTTTGCCCTTCTTCCTGAGTTGGCAGTTGGTATTGATTGTGCGGGTAGAACCTTGGGTGTGGGAAAAATTGGTTTTGGTGGGACGGGTGGAATCCTGGTTGTGGGGTAAATTGGCTTTGGTATAAGGGGTGGAATCCTGGTTGTGGAACATTTTGGTTGGGGAAAAAGTGTTGGGTTGGGGGCGGACGACGTGGAGATCGTCGGTACTCTGGTGAACCATTGTCTTCTGAAGAGGACATTGTGAGATTATGGTGGAAGAAGTAAGATCGGAATAGAGGTGAGTAGAGAATTAAGGTGGTTGGGGTATATATATTCAAGTAGTCACGCGCATACTGTAGGTCCTCGGTCCAATCGTCTCGTCTTTTGTGAGTCACGCGCATACTGTAGGTCCTCGATGCCTGAGAAGTCCAAGCCTCGATGCAATCGTCTCGTTTTTTGTAAGTCACGTGCATATTGTAGGTCCTCGATGCCAGAGAAGTCCAAGCCTCGATGCAATCGTCTCGTCTTTTGTGAGTCACGCGCATACTGTAGGTCCTCAATGCTTGAGAAGTCCAAGCCTCGATGCAATCGTCTCGTCTTTTGTGAGTCACGCACATACTGTAGGTCCTCGATGCTTGAGAAGTCCAAGCCTCGGTGCACTCGTCTTGTCTTTTGCCTAGTCACGCGCATACTGTAGGTTACTTTTCACAACTATAAATGTAGTCATCCTGGTTTGTTCTCTCTCATTCATCTACGAACAATGTCTTCACCCGATAAGTCTTCTAGTTCGAAGTCTTCATCATCTTCAACATCCAATGACGAAGTTTACGACCAAGTGTTGAACTGCTTAACGGAGTATGTCTCTCAAGTGGTGGACCGACGTCCTACGAGGCACAGAAGGTGAACTTCGAACCCAGATAGAGATAGGGAGCTTGGTTACAACCGTTTGATTGCCGATTATTTTTCTAACGACCATGTTTGTCCTGATAACATTTTCAGGAGAAGATTTAGGATGCGAAAGCATGTGTTTCTTGGCATTGTGAGTGTCATTGAGGCGTCTGATGCCTTCTTCCAACGTAATCCAGACGCCACTGGTAGGATGAGCATCTCTGGCCTGCGGCGATTCGTATGCTAGCGTACGGTTTTGCGGCTGATGAGGTGGACAAATACTTGAGGCTAAGTGAATCCACGGTAAGAAACACACTTGAAAATTCTACGATGGTGTAATTAACAACTTTGGCGGTGAGTACCTCCGAAGACCTCATGCAAATGACCTAGCACGACTACTTCACGTTGGTGAGCAGCGTGGGTTCCCAGGCATGATGGGAAGTATCGATTAAATGCACTAGGTATGGAAAAATTGCCCGGTTCCTTGGAGGGGCCAATATCAAGGGCGTAGTGGTAATGCCACTCTTGTCCTCGAGGCAGTGTCGTTGGCTGATTTGTGGATATGACACTCGTTTTTTGGCACACCAGGTTCATGCAATGACTTAAATGTCCTGCAACGATCTCCGGTTTTTGACGACATAATGGAAGGACGAGCTCCACCTGTGAATTTTGAGGTAAACGGTTCTCGATATAATATGAGATATTATCTTACTGATGGTATTTATCCAAAATGGGCAACATTCATTCTGTCCATCGTTCATCCACAAACACCGAAGAACAGATTATTTGCTGAACGACAAGAAGCAATACGCAAAGATGTAGAACGTGCATTTGGAGTCTTGCAAGTGCGGTTCGCGATAGTGAAGAAGCTATCTCTTGCATGGAGTAAGGTTGTACTTAACAAAATAATGACAGCTTGCATTGTAATGCATAATATGATAGTGGAGGATGAACATGATTCCTTCGGTAATTTTGGAGATTAGAACGAATTTGTTGAGGATCAACCTGGAAATTCCGTGAACGACGCGGTTCGGTATTCCACTGACCGTGTAGTGGATATTACCAGGTACTTGAGAAGGAGAGATCAAGTGAGTGATCACACCACACATTTGAACCTTCAAGCTGATTTGATTGACAATATATGACAACGCTTTGGAGGAAATGCGTCTTGATGTATTTTAAGTTTAGTAATAAGTTTAGTATTTAATGATGTATTTTTAGTTTTAGTTTTTAAATTTCCAGTTAATGTACTATGTAACGTGGTTTCCTAAATTTTAATAATTTTTCGTATTTATTAATTAAATGTTAATTAAAAATGAATGAATTGTTGATATTAAATAATTACGATAATAATTATTAATATATTTTGTTGATTGTTGAAAGAGTTTTAGAGAGAAGAATAAAAATAATGACGTGACAACAAATACTGTAGCGTAACTTGGTGGATTGGGTAATAATTAAAGATTTTGTAGGGGGGTTGGTTTGTGCTGACGTGGCTGAGAGAGAAACCAGGGCGCCCGAAAACTACCCGGGCGCTGTTAATGATGCTCTTATAGCAAAATGCTGCTAGTTATTTAGGTAACGGATAACAGTTGAAGGGTAAATGGTTTGAGTTTTCCTTTTAAAACTTAATCAAATCCCAAATCTTGAAGTACGGGAGTAGGCATTGCTAAACTTAATCTTGGATTATTCCTGAATCTCACAAGCGTTTAGAACAGCTACGATATCTAATAAATTTACAGACATGCCAAAAGCATCGTAAGCTAGCAAAAAGCAAAAATGATCAACTTTAAGGCTCCTTAGATTACCAAAATAATTAAGGTACTTTGTGATTCAAACAATAGTTCTGAAAAATTGAACTCTTTGATCATAGTTGCTTTTGACAACTCACTAATCTTATCCATACCGGTTGGCTGTGGCCACCCCTGCATTGCATACCACTGTATTCCTTACAACTTTTCTACCTATCGATGGTACCACCTTTTCTTACACTCCCTTGAACAATCTTTGATAAACTAGACAAATAGAAACCAAATTTTGATAACTAGCCATCATAGCTCATAAGGACAATATCTGGATTCGCAGGAAAAATAGATCAAAAGCAGTGAAATAACATTTAACAGTTGAATTGTGTGATTATGTTGGAATTCGTCAAACATGAGTTTCTATTTTGAAAATTTATACTATTTCCTTTTGGGAATAAAGGATTCCTAGCCCATTTTTCTGCCAACTTCCTCACGCACATGTGAGGTGGACATCCACATCAGCAAAACAACTCAATCAACAAAATATCACACCTCCACCTCAAGCTCCCTCCTTCACCTCCTGCTCCACTCCTTCATTCTCTCTCTCTCTCTCTCCAAAATCTCCTGCGATCAATGAAATCCACTCTCTATCTCCTTGTTGTACATCCACCCAACCTCCCATTAATGAGACTCACAACCTTACTTTTCTTTAGTTTTAAAGTTCAAAACACTAAATCCAAACCCTAGCATCCTTCATCTTCTTTCTAGCGGCCGCAGGAGGAAACTCCAATAGCTTTCGGAAATGTAGGTATGTTTAATGGTTAATTTTTATTTTTATTTTACGTTTCTAATAACCTTTACGTGTTTTATATTTGTGATAGTAGTTGTTAATTGTTGGTGATAGAGATTTATGTGTTTTACTGATCTCGTTCATGTTTTCTGCGAATTAACTTCCCAACAACAAACATGGACTACACATACAGCTGGGTGAATGAGGTATTTCAAAACATTAATCTTGTTTATTTACCTTAAATTCATTAAATATATTTTGCTGTATTTTATTTTGTGTCTAAGTGCAGCAAAGTTGTATTTTTTTGGGTTTTCTCTCTCTCCATTTCATTAGTTAAGATTATGGTTATTATGTTGGTTGTATTTATGTATGATGGAGTGATTAACCTATGTGCTTTATAGTTTAGATAGAAGGGTGAGTGGGGTTTTGTTGGATTTTTTTGTCCAGGTGGTTGGGATTGGAGTTGTAAAGTTACTCATCCAAATTCACGAAGTTACTCATCTGCATACATGGATTTACCTCAGGGCATGGAATGCTACAAAATTTTCATTTCCATCTTTTTCTTCTTTCATTCTCCAACTTGAAGTCTCATTTCCTTGCACTTTTTCATGGCTTCTTCATGAAGAGTGAGGTGATTTTTGTTCGGTTTTCATGTGGAACTTATCATAAATTATTTTTCCTTATTTTGGTTTCAGGATGTGGAAGGGTGAATGTGGAGTCTTTGGATGGGTTTAGGTTGAGTTTGGATGAAGATTTGCGTTTGGCGGTGAAGGTAATTGTGTTTGGCGGTGAAGGTGATCGACACGGAGGAGGAGGTCGAGAAGCTGAACTTACATGCTTTATTTATAGAGTTGTCGTCCACTACAATTTCTCCATTTGATGTATTTTATGTTTCATTGCACAAAAGTCTTGGTTGTTTCTTCATGTGATGCATTTTATGTTTCCTTTCATGTTTATTTTGTTTTTTGAGGCATCTTATGTTTTTTTGGTGTATATTATGTTTGTGTGTGCAAATTCATCATTGTTCGTAACTGTGTAGTATTTTTCTCTCCAGAAAGTGACATATATTGTGATTTTACCAACGCAAATCCTATAGTTACCCATTCTCATATTTGGGTTTACCTCAAGAACAATCATGCCCCAAATGAGCGAAGAACTAAAACCTTGTGCCCCTTATAGATGTCATGCACCACACCATTCACATGGTAACAAACGAGCTCAGATTTCATTGTAAAAGGTAAAGAAGGTATAATTTTAATTGATGATCTTCTACTTATATATTTTTTCATGTTGTTTGAAGAGCATTTTCATTTAAATATTTTCTAAAGTGGAACAAGATCCAAGTGTTGATAGGAATTTGTAAATTAATTTCAGGTAAGTTTGTTTCATGCTTTAGATGTGGTTTGGTACTTAAGGTAAATTCATAAAGTACTCAGGGTAAGTAAGAGAAGAGAAGACAGACTGATGGCATCAGGTTGAGAGGAGGAACGGGAAGTTCCTGAGGAGGTTCCGTCTCCCAGAGAACGCCAAGGTGGATCAGGTCAAGGCCTCCATGGAGAATGGTGTCCCCAAGGAGAAGCCCGACTTCAAGTCCATCAATATCACTGACTAAGTGAATGCATGCAGAGGGAGGGAGTTACTATAAGGAATTAAAATTTTCAGTCGTCTAGGGTGGTCGATTGAGTTTGTTGTTGTGATGTATGTGTCTATGAATAATGTAAGGTTGGTACTAAGTTCGTTATGTAAGTTTGTGTTTTGAAGGTCTTGTAAGTTGTAATGCTTTGCATATGTTGAATTAACATCAATTTTGGTATTGTCGTCCTTGTAAATCTTTATCTGATCGATTTGACGCGGTATATGATCACTAGGTTGGTGATTGAGAAGAAATTGGACATCGATCGTAACTCGCAGATAGAGTGGGATGTGGCGGTATAGGAAACTAGGAGGTAACCTCCTAGTTAATATAGATGTGATAGAGAATAATTTGGTTCAACAAACCGAAAAGTTGGAGTAAATAAGATGAATCATTCGTGGGGGGTAATCCTAACTAATGAACCGGGTAAATTAAATTTAACAGTAGTGTAAAATCTAGTTGAATGTATCAGGGTAAAACTAGCATGGTACCTAATTGGTTGATGGGGTAAGCTGAATCCAAAAATGGGGTACCCAAAAATAATATACAAGGTAAGCTGAATGCAATAGTGGGGTAACCTTAAGTAAGTGACCATAGTCTACTGGAGTCTAGTCTGGTAAATCCAGCAGGGTAATTCGAAATGAAATTTGGTTTAATAGGACGAGTAACTTGGAGTAAATAAGGTAATCTCAAATATAATATAGGGTATTCCAACAGACAAGGTGGTTACCAACAGACTAGGTAATACATAACTGAGAATGAAACTTGCGTATGGAATGCTACATATGAAGATTCTAGTGTACAACCTCACATCTAGAATGCTACGTATGAAGATTTTACATATTCCTGTCAAAATGCTATTCAACAACGTTCATCATCTTCCTCTTAAAACGGTACTTGGATGACTATTCCAAATGATGTAAAATCATGATGAAAATACCATACTAACTACTTGTATTTACCTTGTTTTTCATATTAAACTACTCTCTACCAAAACTTTTAATAATGAAGTAAAAAAATAACAAATTAGTTTACATTCAGTCATATCAAACACCTAGTTCAATGGTTTACCTTCAGTCTTGTATGAGCTAAAAAAATTACCACCAATTATCCACGAAGATTTACCACTCTGCTCATGCGATAGGGGGTAAATCTAGTTGTGAATGAGGGTAATTTGATTTAATAGGATGGGTATCGTGGAGTAAATAGAATGGATTAACTGATTGTTCGTGGGGGTAACCCTGATCAAACCTAACTTTCTCGCAAAGCTCCACAAGCTCCCTCTGGTTCTTGAACCTCCTCGACCCATTCCTCGACACAATCACTATGCATTGCGGTTTAGGGTTTAGGATATTTTGTTTGACTTAGATTCAAGTAAGCTCAACTTTAAAGACCTTAGACCTTCCATCACCTCTAATGATCGTTCGTGAGTTTGGAATGACTCCTCTCCAAATTAAGCACAAAACTCCATTATTTTTTGTTGCCTACCAAATGCACCCATCACCAATTAAACATCTTTTTTGGGCAGTTCACTTAGAATTTTGTTCACATCTTTTCTCCAACGCCTTACGATTTCCATAAAATGAGAAACATCGATTGATCATGCTATTGAATATAATTTCTAGAAGGTATAAGATGAATTCAATAGTCTAGTAATCCTAATTAATAAATCCAATTGATTTAATAGGATGGGCAACTTGGAGTAAATAAAATGTATTAAATAGCAGGGGGAGTTGGGGTAACCCAAATTGATGGACGAGGTAAGTTGAATCCAATAGCAGAGTAAATCTAGTTGAATTGAGCACGGTAAATCTAGCAGGGTAACCCTAATTGATTGTCGGGGTAAGTCTTTTTTAATGGAAGAGTAACCCAAAATAATATCCGAGGAAGTTTAATTCAATAGTAGGGTAACCCTAATTGATAAATCCAATTAGTAGAATAGATGGTAGGTTGGGGTAAATCTAGTTTTGAAAGTGGGTAATTTGATTCGAAAGGACGGGTATATTGGATTCAATTAACGTTACCCTGCTATTGAATTCAATTAGGGTAACCCTAATTGATTGTAGGGTAAGTTATTTATAATAGAAGGGTAACCCAAAATAATAGTCGGGGTAAGTTGAATTCAATAGGAGGGCAACCCTAATTTGAGAAATCCAATTGGTAGAATGGATGGTGGGTTGAGGTAAATCTACTTTCGAAAATGGGTAATTTGATTCGAAAGGACGGGTACATTGGATTCAATTAGGGTACCCTACTATTGAATTCAATTAGGGTAACCCTAATTGATTGTCGGGGTAAGTTGTTTTTATTAGAAGGGTAACCCGAGATAATAGTCGGGGTAAGTTGAATTCAATATGAGAGTAACTCTAATAGATAAATCCAATTGGTAGAATGGATGGTCGATTGAGGTAAATCTAGTTTCGAAAGTGGATAATTTGATTCGAAACGACAGGTACATTGGATACAATTAGGGTTACCCTGTTATTGAATTCAATTAGGGTAACTTTAATTGATTGTCGGGGTAAGTTGTTTTTAATAGAAGGGTACCCGAAATAATAGTCGGGGTAAGTTGAATTCAATAAAGGGGTAACCATAATTGATAAATCCAATTGGTAGAATGGATGATAGGTTGAGGTAAGTTTCGAAAGTGGGTAATTTGATTCGAAAGTACGGGTACATTTGATTCAATTAGGGTTACCCTGCTATTGAATTCAACTTACCCCTGACTATTATTTTGGGTTACCCTGCTATTGAATTTAACTTATCCCGAGAATCTAGCTTAGGGGTAGTAGAAGGGATGGTAGGATGGGGTAAATCTAGTTTCGAGAGTGGGTAATTTGATTCGATAGGACGAGTACATTACCCCCATCAATGCTAGATTTACCTAATTACCCCCCATCGCTACTAGATTTACCCCATTCTAACCCATTTAATCAACTGGGGTTACTCGCCGACCAATTATCATATCCTTCTATGTAATCCAATTTACCTTGATATTGAATCCAACCTACCCCACTTGACATTTAGGGATATCCCACGATCCCTCATTTAATCTATTCTTTTTTATCCAACTTACTCATCCTAGAAAAAGAGTTATTAGCTAGATTCTACGCTTGATTTAGAGATTGAATTGGCTAGCTTATTTCTCTCTAATCTTGTTTAAAGTTTGGTGAACACTTGGAGGCAAATCGATGGGTGATTCGACGAGCAACACATCTCCGTATCTTGATAAAGGTTTTAGAAAAGATTTGGGTATGACCATCTTCTATTTATTTTAATATAAATGTAGATTACATGATATTAGAATAAATATAAAATAATGTACATAAAATCATTTGAAACTATGGTAATCGATCATACATGCATGTATAATTTTTTTAAAATATATACATACATAGGGGCACGAAATCCTACAGGGATTGGGGTAATTTGGTTTAATATGATGGGTAACTTGGAGTAAATAAAATGTATTAAATGATGGTTCGTGGGGTAACCCTAATTGATGAATGGGGTAAGTTGAATCCAATAGCAGGGTAAATCTAATTGAATCAAGTAGGGCAACCCTAATTGATTATTGGAGTAAGTTGAATTCAATAGCAGAGTAACCTGAAATAATAGTCAGGGTAAGTTGAAATCAATAGCAAGGTAACCACATTGTGTACATGAATGTACTCTACTATGTACATGAATTTACCATCAATTTTGTAGTATCAACAACCACAATTGTACTAGTAAATAACTTAATCAAGAAATAACACAGAAAAAAAATGAGAAAAAATGTGGTGAACAAATATAATAGTGTTGTGGAAAAAAGTATAAATTTTAGTTAAATTTCAAATAAATTCAAAATTATGATATAAAAGATGCAATACATTGTGCTGCAAAAATTGTACCATATGCTGCACAAATAGATGGTAAAAAAATACTGCAAAAGTAGATGACAAAATATCTACCTTTCTTACCATCAATCGGTTGCCAACAAAAACATCCATCTAATTTAAATAGAATTTCATCTCATCAACAATGTGCTCTCATAATCACATCTCATCACACAAATTGCTCAGGTATTCTGCAGGTTGTAGACCCATGTTAGTACTATATTACCAAAAGATATTTCATCAAAATAATTGGAAACACTTTGGAAATATCAGCAGCTAAGTTGGATGTCCATGTGGCTCCGCGTGAGAAATCACGTGGGATTTCAGGTGAGCATCTCAGAATCCTTCCTTTAGATTCCAACTAAACCCATGAGAAATCAAGAAAAAACATGAGTTGGTAACAAAGGTCAACATGGATTACTTCCTCCAACTATTAACTTCGAACGTTACTTTCAGATGACAAATCACAATGTTAGTTCACTACCTCAAACTAAAGTTGAATTAGAATAACTAAAACTCAAAGTTTCATTCAAACCATTCTATGCCATATGCCAATACAACACAAACTGTTAGACACACGAGAAAGATGGGGAGCACCAGACCGAACCACCCCAGAAAGCTGCCCTCCACCAGACGCATATGGACCGCCAACCAGTGGTCCCAAACCGCCAATTGGCGGTTCAAAAGTTGCACCTGGTGGGCTACTTTGGCTCGCCTTGTTCTCCATGCTGAGGGCCTTCTTTTGCCATCACTAGATCCATACTTTGATCTACTCAATTGGTGGACACGAATGAAAGAAGAGAACTCACTACTTAACACTCATAAGCAAAAACGAGATTTGCACCAAACTCATCTTTTCTTTCTTCTTTCTCACTTGACTTGACTTGTTTTTGGCTTGTTTAACAAATGGAGAACTCTTGTGCTTATATAGGAACTTACAAAGACTCTTCAACTTAACCTAAAACACAAACATAACATAAACTACATAAAGATGATCATTCAAGATCATTACAACCTCTACTTAAATTGCATCATAAAATAGGTCGAAAATCATAGAAAAAATGAAGAGTCCTTTGTCTCTTCCTTTCCTACAACATTTTGTCTTCCTTCTTGTTGAGTCATCAACTCCTAGATGACTCACCCTCCATAGGTGATGTGGCTAGTGACTAGGATGCCACATAGGATTAAGTTCAATTCTTAATACTCCTCCTTGAACTTAATCCTCTTCCACCCACCATCCCAAGTAGGTTGCACATCCTTTCCTGCAACCTTATTGACAACTTCTTTTGTTTGAGCTAAAAGACACACCATGTGCAACTCATTTGTCGTCTCGTAGATTTCATGAAGTGTCTTGAACCTCCTGGGTCTCATCTCGTCTTGTTTGTCGGATGGAACTGTTTCATGTTCAGTGGGGTTGGCAATCTCCTCCCCCTGTTCTTCATTTCACACTTCTGAAATCTCCTCTTTGGAGTCCCATGTTACCTCCTCGTTAACCTGCACATCTCGGCTAATGACATTTTTGTTATTAGTGGGATCGAGAAGCCTATAAGCTTTCGATCGTTCATCATAGCCAACGAACACAAGCTTTGTGCTCCTATCATCAAGTTTTATTCTTTTCTCCTTTGGTACATGTGCATAGGCGACGCTCCCAAACACTTTCAGATGTGCCACAGTTGGCTTGTAGCCACTCCAAGCTTCTTGTGGAGTTACTTCCTCCAAGCTTGCGGTTTTGCAACGATTCAACGTGTACACCGCACAAGCCACCGCCTCGGCCCATAGTTCTTTTGACACGTTCTTGCTTTTTAACATTCTTCGAACCATGTCCATGATGGTTCTATTCTTTCTCTCGGCTACACCATTTTGTTGTGGCGAGTATGGATCGGTTAAATGGCGTTTTATGCCATGTTCCGCACAAAAGTTGTTGAACTCGGTTGATATGAACTCTCCTCCTCGATCAGACCTCAATGTCTTGATGCTATTGCCACTTTGTTTCTCCACATATGCCTTGAACTTCTTGAATATGCCAAATGCCTCAGATTTCTCCTTCAGGAAGTACACCCACGTCTTGCATGAAAAATCATCAATAAAGGTTAAGAAATAATGATTCTTACTAATGGAGTGTGGAGTGATTGGTCCACAAATGTCAGTATGTACCAACTCTAGCACCTTCTTTGCTCTATATTGAGCTTGTTTTGGAAAACTCTTCCTTGGTAATTTTCCAACCATGCAACCTTCACAAAATCCTTCTTTAGATTCGATCATCGGTAAGCCATGCACCATTCCCTTTTGCGCCATTTCTTGGAGGCCACCAAAGTTCAAGTGTCCAAGTCGCATATGCCACAACCAATCTCTCTCAATGCATGCCTTCAAACATCTAGCACGAGCACATGTTAGATTCAATTTAAACATTCGATTTTTGGACATCTCTACCTTTGCAATCAAGTGCCCATCTTGTCCTCGCACGGTCATGGTCGATCCTTCATCAAGATCGTGAACCCTTTCTCCAAGAGTTGTCCCATACTTAGTATTGACACTCAATCCGACCCAAATTCCAACCATATCCGACCTCCGTTTCGATTCAAACTTACACGTAAATATAGGTTTAGGAGTGTATTAGGGATACAAAAAAAAATTAGGAAAAAAAGTTGAATGTGTGTTAAATAATGAGTTTTTGAAGTTCAAGGGTGCAAAGTGTTACGAAATTAATGTTCAGGGGAGGTAACTATTAACTTTGAAACTTCAGGGGGGCAAAGTGATACCAATGCATCGTTCAGGGGGGTAAACTGTAATTAACCCTTGTTTTCTAAATGCATTCGGCTAAACAGCTAGACATGACAAGCAAGAGAAGAAGAAAATCAGATTAACCAAAACCAAACACTTTTAAAGATGGACAAGAAGAGTGAAGGTGTAACAACCGAAGACGGTGTTGACGGGGTTGGAGGCGACTTGGTTTCTGGCGGCGTCACAAACGAGGCGATCAGTGTCAGTGAAGGGGACGTAGGAAGGCGTGATTCTGTTGCCTTGACGGTTGACGATAATCTCCACACCTCCGTTTCTCCACACGCCCAGGCACGAGTAGGTCGTCCCAAGATCGATTCCGATGGCTGGACTTTCATCCTTCTACCACTACCATTTCCTTCAATGGCTGTACTATTTTTGTCTTTCTTTCCTTCTTTTAAATAGACATTTTCGTTCCTTCAGGGGAAATAAATGTTTTCAATTAAACATGTCCTAAAGCAGTTTATGTAACGCCCGAAAAAGCAGAAAAAATTAAAACATTAAAAGATAGATATCAAGTATCATGACGCTACATAAAACATATATATATATATATATATATATATATATATATATATATATATATATATATATATATATATATATATACATATATACACACACACGGTGGTGAAGCGTATAATACAGGAGGTCAAATGTATGATTACACCATCAAAAGATATACAACTAACAACCTCAAAGCAAGAAAAACAGGATCCGATCCGGGTGTTCTCACCCTCAATCACCACCTTCTATCGACGCTCACTACCTGAAATGCAACCAACAGACTATGCCTGAGTTTCCCTTTAAGAAATCCCGTATGCCAAACTACTAAATGTATGAATTAAAACAATAACAATGCATGACATGAAAAATGCAATAAATCACCACTGCCACCGTCCAAATGGGTTCTCGGGACTTCTCTCCCAACCACAGCTGACGCAAACAACACAAGTGTCAAGGGTCCTCTCACCCCAACCCCACAATCATACGTGCACACAATGTACCGTTGGAAAATCATCGGCCAACAAACCACACGTGCACACAAGGCACCCGCTCCTCAGAGCCACAACCACATGCAACAACTGCAAAACTGAGCAGAAATGGTCGACCAAAATGATCAAACCGGTCGACCGATTCCCTCAAGAAACACACAAGCGTTCGACCATCTCCTTGACCGGTCGAACCACAACAACTAACAAAATGACCCACCGATTGAACAAAGGTCACGGGCGGTCGACCGTTTAGATGGTCTACGCCACAACAGAATAATAATAAATGTCGCAAGTTCGAACGACAAAGGGGTCCCGGTCGACCAAAAATAACAAGGACTTCACTCTTCCTCACATTCTCACAATCGGTTAAATAAGGCATTCATCGGTCGACCAAAATTTAAGTTAACTTAGCTATCGGTCGAACAAAATCACAGGGTGGTCGACCGTTTTGTAGTCTACACCCCCAACCGACTTAGCTACATGTAAAATTAGTCGAACAGATCAAAATGACGATCGACCGTTTTGATGGTTTTCGTCCCCAACCGACTTACTACAGTGCATTCAGTCGAACGACAAAGGGGTCTTGGTCGACCAAATCCAACAGAGCGTGCCCAAAACACACAACAGGTCGACCGTAGAAATGCATTGTTTGACCAGTGGAGGGCAAACTCCATAATTACACTAGCACCGGTCGACCGAAACACAATACCAGTTGATCGTTAAGCAGCAGAATCCTGCTGGACAGAAAACACCCGACGAGCCTTTCGGCCTACCGTCGACCACTCAAACACTCACACAATCTAAGGTGAACATAAAAACAAAGCTTGACATACCTTAAAGGCTTGAAGAAACCTTTGAAGATCGAACGATGAGCTTTTCCACGATCCCTTTAAACTCCGGCGAACTCTCGTGCGAACGATTATCACCTCTTCTCTAGCGACTTACTGAACCTCCTAGCACTTCCGTGCCTTCACCAACTCTGAGGATCTTAACTGAGAGGGAGAGACAAGTGAGTGAGGGAGAGGGAAAAGAGAGATCAGTGCGAGTGAGAGAGAGAGAGTCAAACCTTTATACTGTTGTCCTCAACCAATCTCAGCCACCCAGATCAAACTCTCTCCAATCACCCACCTAAGCACCAATTAACCCACTAATCAAGGGTTAGGACATAACAATTTAATAGTAAAAAATATTTAACAAAATATAATGATATACCAAACATGTAAATTAAAGTGCAAATTCAAATATAAGACATACTAGATAGAATAGGGTTGTTATCAAGTAACTTTAACATATATAGAATAAATAAATGTCTACTTTATAGTATAAATTTTGAATTAGTATATGTAGGTAAATATTGTATGAATGAATAGGCACCAAATATACATGCATAACTACATATTTATATATACAAACACGCATACACAACACACACATATAACTGATTTATTGAGTCGAGGAAGCGAGCGAGCAAACGAGCAAGTACCAAGCGAGCAGGGGTATGCCCGTGCTTGACTCGTATAGTTTGCCGACCGGATTTATTTTGCTAGTGTTCGACTCGTTACCAACAGATCCGAGCCAAAATTCGAGTGAAACAAAGCCAGCATTAAGCAACCCATCGAGTCTGAGCATAACTTGACTTCCCTGTCTCCATGAACAAGTGCATGGTCTTTTGACGTCATTTATACGTATGCCTGGAACCAAGTGTTGGTAGTTCGATCAAGTTTTAGAATTAGTTTGTAAAAGTTTTGTACTCTTGGTATAAAGATTCTAAATTTTTACATGTCAAATGTAAATCACATTTGATTTTTGATCTTTGGGAACTAAAATATCATCAAAATTCAATTCCAAACGGATCTTAGATAAGACAATTTATATAGGAATAAGGTAATGCATAACTGCACAGGAAAGATAGAGAAGCTTTATTATCTGCGTAGTACATCTTAGATGCAATTTTTGTTTGAACTTATTTTGGTAAATCTTCATGAATAACTATTGCTTTTGTGTTGTCACATTTCTCATATCATAGTGTCGGATATTGCAACTCGATGAGGACGTCCAGAAAAATATTAAGGAGGATTAGTGTTAGGCACTACTTGTCGACATGTTAGTTGTTAATTCAGATTGGACGACTTCATATTTTGAGTTAATGGTTGTTAGTAATTTTAAAGTTCAAAACCACGAGTGCACGATCACGAAGAAACGGGGCCAAGTACATGTCGTGTCCACAAGGAGTGAGTACGAGTCGTTGTCGACCATCTTTGAGTGAGAAAAGAAAATGAAGAGTGTATCTACACTAAATTACGCTAATTACAAATTTTAAAATAATGCAAGTAATCCCATAGGTGATCGAGAATGTGTGCAATAGTGTAGATGTGTGACGCGTGTGTACAATTGTTTTCTCATAACATGAATTAATATGGACATCTATAATGACGATTATCTTGTGTGTATTTACATTAATTAAGATTTATCACAATCATTAAAAACATACAAAACACTACTTAAGATAAGAACAAAGACAACCACATGCTTACATGTCAATCTTATCTCTTTATCAACTTCAATCTTATTCTCACCTCATCATTCCCTATTAAGTATGCAACTAACCAAAACATGTGCTAAACATCCATTATGATCATTAACACATTAAACGTAATAGTGAGAATACACATAAAAATGACTATGGAAATCATTTGAAGCTCCAAAATTAAGATTAAACATACACATAAATATATATCCACATTTCACATCATTCTCTACTCCCGATGGGGATGAACTACTCACTAATCATATAAACAAGAAAAACAAGAAAAACAAAAACAAGTGATCAACATGTAAAGAAATTTAAATATACTCAAAACAAGAAAACATAAATGACATCAAATTAAAGTCAAGAATGTAAAGCATATGATATCAAAACTTGATTAATAGATAAAATATTACAATGTTTCCTCTCCATTCCTTATCCAAACTACTAAAAAAAGAACTAAAACCTACTCTAATGGGGAGAGAAGAGGAAGAAAGAAAGAAGGAAGGGTTACAAGGTTATTTCAAGAAAAAACGGAGGGCATGTATTAATTGGGGGCACGATCGGACAACTGAAAATCATATCTGGATCTTCCGTAATACACCAAACCTAATACTTGACCCGTTGGAGAAATTCGAGTGTCAAACGCCCAACTAGATCAACCAATGGTGGATCTTTTGGCTTTTATCAACCCCAAATTGCACCGACAACTTATGTTAACCAATGTAGCATGTAGGGTGCACCTGGAGTCGTTGGGTCAAGCCCGTTTGGTCTTAATTGTTGAATTACTCATGAGGTTCATGCGATTATGGACTTTTACGACCAACATATTTTCTTTACGATCAGGTCCCTCTAGGTTTTCACATAAGCATTATAAACCTTGCAATCCGATCCTTAAGCATTTAAGTCATTCCTGAAGCATTACAAACAAGTCCAGACTTGCAATCCGATCCTTAAGCATTACAAATAAGTCGAAAAGCTTCCAAACCAGTTATTTCTTCACGCATTTAAGTCATTTTTGCTTCTTTTCTATTTTTTATTACCTAAACCTTGAATGTAAGAAAAGCAACTACCTGAGTAACACAAATATGAGGTAAAATAAAGAATATATAACATCAATACATTATATGATATGCTATTAATCAATATCTTAATATAAGAGCGGGGGAGCAGTTATCTTTGGAACCAATGTATTTGATTTGCAGTTTTAATCATTACTCTCCAAAAATTTCTGTAAAATGGTTTATATTATTGTTTACCATTTACAACTGGAAGACATTAAAATAAAAGTAAAATTTATGATATTAAAGCAAACGGGTACTAACAAGTGCTACTTTTTTCGTTGAAAGTGGTAACAAGTGGTACGTGGGTGAGCACTTATCTTTGGAACTAATGTATTTGATTTGCAGTAATCATTACGCTCCAAAAATTTATGTAAAATGTTTTTTATTATTGTTTACAATTTACAACCGGAAGACAGTAAAATAAAAGTAAAATTTATGATATTAAAGCAAACAGGTACTAACAAGTGCTGCTTTTTTCGTTGAAAGTGGTACAAGTGGTACGTGGGTGAGCACTTATCTTTGGAACCAATGTATTTGATTTGCAGTTTTAATAATTACTCTCCAAAAAATTATGTAAAATGTTTTATATTATTGTTAACAATTTACAACTGGAAGACATTAAAATAAAAGTAAAATTAATGATATTAAAGCAAACCGGTACTAACAAGTGCTACTTTTCTCGTTGAGTGCGAGTGGTAAACAAGTGGTACGTCTTGGCTGGTCGTAATGCAAACAATCAATCACCATACAAAAAAGAAGAAAAAATACTAGTGCTTAGATCGGCTTGGTACACGACTCGAGAGACATACGTCGTGAAGTTCAATTTCTGTATGCGTCACAATCTGATATTACAATTGTTAGATGTGGGAGAAAGACGGGGAGTACCAGACCGAGCCACCCCAGAAATACGCCCTCCACCAGGTGCACATGGACTGCCAATCAGCGGTCCCAAACCGCCAATTTGCGGTTCAAAAGTTGCGCCTGGTGCACAGCTTTGACTCGCCTTGTTCTCCATGCTGAGAGTATTCTATTGCCATCACTAGAACCGTACTTTGATCTACTCAATTGGTGGACACGAATGAAAAAAGAAAACTAACTACTTATCACTCATAAGTAAAACGAGATTTGCACCAAACACTCATCTTTTTCTTTCTTCTTCCTCACTTACATTCTCCTTTCTTTTTCTCCTTTTCACTCATTCTATGACATGTTTACAAATGGAGAACTCTTGTGCTTATATAGGCACTCACAAAGACTCTTCAACTTAGCCTAAAACATAAACATAACATAGACTACATAAATATGTCTATTCAAGATCATTACAACCTCTACTTAAATTGTATCATAAAATAAGACGAAAATCATAGAGAAATGAAGAGACTCTTTGTCTCTTCCTTTCCTTCAACCTTTCATCTTCCATTTTGTTGAGTCATCAACTCCTAGATGACTCACCCTCCATAGATAATGTGGCTAATGACTAGGATGCTACCTATGATTAAGTTCAATTCTCAATAACAATACAATGTCATAGAGCTTATGCTGATGTTTATATTTATGCAGAAAATATTTATTAAAAGAAATTTGCTTGCCCATGAAAGGATTGTGTTCTAAAAATTTACTTTGTCTTTTATTATGAATTGAATGTATAAATATTTTGTTCATTGATTAATGTATTCGTCTTTTGGAAATGTTGAAGAAGAGACTCTTGATCCTTATCTGTAGAGTTCTAAAAGATAATGATTTACATAAATCAAAAGTAATTCACAATCATAGTGATTAACATGAGACATTGACTACCAAGATAAGATTTTCGTGTTGGTTAAAGAATATTGTAACTCTACAAGTATTTAACAATATGAGTATATGAAATAGAAAAAATGTTGTCTTTCATATATTGATTTGACCTAATAAATGTAATATTATGGAATTGTGTTTATGTTATTAATGTTTTATTGTGTCTTTAAATCCTAAGATACGAGACCTATATCTTTTCACATAAGAAATGTATAATTTGATTATTATCAAAAACTATCATTGAGTATAACGATAAAGATAATAATTGGTTATAAATGACTTGTGCCGGAAAGGATAATATGTCAAAAGATTATCATTGTCGCTCGTGACTTGAGTGATGATATTGTTGGTTTCCTTGATAAAACAAAGTTATAATGTACACAATCTAACTTATGTATAGTGACATATTTATAATTTGCTTAGGAGATCAAGATATGAATATATAATTCAAAGCTGACACATTTCTACTTTGTATAATATTCTGAATATCATGAGACAATGGATAGACACAAATGATATTACTTATGTCACTAATTAGATCGTGTTTAGTTCAAAGCAAAACATATTTGTTATTTGGATAACTATAATGTGTAGCTAGATACTGTTTATAATTTATGATATAAAGTGTTTTATATCATTGCCGATATAATTTATACCATCCTATAGGTCACACCACAAAACTCGGAAACAAGAAATATACTTCTATGTTTTATGCGATGTATTAAATTTCATATGATATGAAATAAGATGCATGTGCTAAAACAATAAAATCAATATGTCGAGATAATGATGGTAAGAATATTGAACAAATTTGCATGAGATGTATATATATTATGTGTTATAATGTTTCACATTATATATGATAATATAAAACATAATCTAATGTGATCCACAACATTATAACATATGAAATTGATAAAACCCTAAATGCCAAATTTTGTTGGATATTGATCCAAAATTTGGCAAAGGCAAAAACAGTGAAAAATGGTCGAACGTTTTTTCCGGAAATAGTCAACCGATTTCAATAGTAATTTCTTGGTTTTGAAAATGGTTGACTGATAGGACACGCGGTTCGACCGAATTTATCAGGGACTATTCCTGGTAGCAAAACGGTCGACCAGTGTGGCATTCGGTTCAACCAAAATTATCAAGAACTTTTCTATATAACCAAACAGTTGACTGCTTGGCCAATTCGTTCGACTGTTTGCCCACGATTTTGTCTGCATTAATAAGAGAATGTTTCTGATCATGGGCTAGATTTCTTCCAACTTGGTCAAATGAGGTTATAGGATGATTATGTGTCCAAATATGATTGGTTTAAAGGAGCAATTTGTAGGATCGTGTGGGTTATGGGTCCACTAATCACTTTTAATCTAATCCCTAATTTTCTACTTGATTAAGCAAACAAATGCGCAGCGGAATAAACAAACAAGTAGAGAAGGAAAGACAATGCAAACCACAAAAGACGCGTCGGTTTTTATAGAGGTTCGGCACCCCACCCGGGTCCTAGTCCTCTCTTGTAAGCTCCGCTCGACTCCGCGAGCTCCGCCTACGTCTTCACTAACCACTCCCCGTTCCGGGCCGGGAGAGAACGCTTTTACACCACAAGCAACGCGAACAACCCTCGCTTGCTTGAATTCTTCCTCTCACAATCCGAGAGGGACACTTCGGGCTTTCACCGAAGTCCTTGCTTCTTTTGACAACACTTGTAACTGAGTGGGATTCACTCTCTAATTGAGCACACTTTGAGTAGGATGAGTATATGATCAAATGTGTGAAGTTTAGGCTTAAAGAGTGTAGAATTGGGAGCTTTGAGGATTGAGGTTTCTCTCTAATGTATTGGGACAATTGGAGTTGGAGAGTTGTGTTAACAACAAGTCTTGATCCTCTATTTATAAGCTCCTAAGGTATTCTAGCCGTTGGGGATAGATTTGATTGAGTTTTGTGCAAAATACACAAAGCAGAAAATCGGACTGCAAATCTGTCCAGAACCGGTCGACCGAAACTAGTAAACCGGTCGACCGTTAACTTGATTTCAAAGAGAACGGTCGAACAAAAGAATATTCGGTCGGACAAACGAGCTAGAACTTAACTCTACTTAAGTGAATCGGTCGAACCAAAGTATGGGGCGGTCGACCGATAAGGGGATTCGGTTGAGACAAAGGTCAATCAGTCGAACGAGAAATGTGTCGACCGATAGCAGGGAATTTGGTTTCTGAAAATATGTTCAACCGGTCGACCGAAACAAGGTCTTCGTTCGACCGGTTACCGAATGTATTTTGGGGTTAAGTTTTGTTTTATACGAATACGACCGTTATAGGAATACGACAAGAAAAACGGTCATATTAAGATCCGGGATCGGTCGACCGAAAATGTAGAACCGGTCGACCGGTAGAGTTCGGTAAAATCACTGTGGAGAGTCTGTTATAAACCGGTCGAACTGAGAACTGGTTCGGTCGACCGGTTCACACAGGAAATCTGGGTTTAAGTTTATAAGTGATTTCCGACTAAGGTTTGGGTGATCTAATGAAGTCCAAATAATGTGAAATTTCGTGTGTGACTTCTATAGGGAACCTATTGTGTATGTGATTGGTTTTTTAACTCTTGTATGCTCAATTTACACATGTTCCTAAGACTCAAAATAAAATCAAGATTACAAGTCTTCATTTAGCTTTATTACAAATCTTGACTTGATTTCCTTCCTTCCATGAGTCTTGATCACCTGTAGAGGTTAGCACATGCAATATATATGCAATGCAATATGTGTGCTACTCTACATCATCATAATTAAGATTAGGTTAATTAAATCATCAAAACCTAGATTAAGGCCAAAAAGCCAACACAATTATCAAGGGATCATTTGTAAGTGGGTTATACGTGATGTGGATTTAAGGATGCCTTATAAATAGGTTCCTCTTCCTTCCTTTGTTAGACTGATGTAATATTCTTCTCTCTCCATATTTTCTCCACCTAATCCATCCAAAAATTCTGCTATTAATTGAGTGCTTGAGAGATTAAATTCTTTGGAGCATAGAAGTGGTTATTAGCTAGGTTCTAACCTTGATAGAGTTTGATTGGCTAGCTTTGATCACTCTAATCTTGTTTAGTTTGGTGAACACTTGGATGTGATTCCAAGGCAATCTGACGTGCAACCCGACTTCTGATTGGTAAAAAGGATTTGCTAATCCTCTAGGTATGATACAATCTATGTATTTCAATATTAATTAGTATATAATAAATATTGAAATACAATTAGGAAATTTTGTACATAAAATTGTTGAAAAATATGAAAACTGATCCTAATTGCTTGTAAATTTTTTAAAATATATACTCAAGGATAGGGCACGAAATCCTACAGTTCATATAGGAGATATTGTCACCAATAATCATATGTCTTTTAGTAGATTTGTTGATAAATTGATGTATTTTCTTTGAGACTTAACTTCAAACATTCTATGCTAAATGCTAACACATCACAAACTAGTGAACGATCTAATTGGATCCAATAACTTCTTGAACTCGATCAGCATGTTATAAAACTCAAAAGCTTTTTCTGAAAGGTCCTTCTGCTCCGACCACTCGATTGCATTTAAAGTTACAGCTTGAGCTCTCGTCTTCTCCTCATATCCCTATTTCGACACAACAGTTGCATCTCTTAAAGTGTTCCTCACACTGAGGCAAATGCATCCAGTTCATGATAGAACCTTGTGGGACTTACTTGACGAGGTCATACCATTCTTCTCGGTACGTGGTTGGGGTCTACTTAGAATCCCCACAACCACCTCCAGACTCCTATGTGTCGAGTCTCTCTCTCTCTCTCTCTCTAACAGAGATGATGGAGATCACACAATGATTGATGCAGTGTTGTGTTGAAACCCTAAAACTCCTTATATAGCACACCCCTTAACGTGTTATAATATTCCCCACTACCACTTTACCTTATCATGTTTCCTAATAGGATAGCTTACTCAAATTGATTAGGTTAGTCAAGTCACATTTAGTTGGACATTAGTACGTTCGGTCCAACAATATTCTCCAACTTGACTTGTCTAACATATCTTGTGCTAAATAACTTTACGTAGAGCGACCATAAGCCTACTTACCAAAAGAACATGAAACCTTCATTTGTATACGACAAGCTTCAAGACACTAGTCATATCGGTAATACACTATTTCAAATGTAGGTCTCTTCTATGTACTAAGATATCTAAGACTGAAGTCAAAACAAATATTGGATGTGGTAATCAAACTGTATGAATAAATTCAACACTTGCCATTACAAATATTTATTCAAATCAATTCTATCCAATGATAGGTAATTAAATATAAAACTACTAACATAGATCATTAAAACCAAAGTGATATCACAAAATAGCGTCACAACCACAATATCAAAGCAATACATGCTCGATCGACACTACATGATCTCTAATTCTCTCCTTAACAATCAAGAACTTGATTTCCATGTGTTTGCATGCATTGGAGCTCTGGTTGTAGTTAGAGAATTTCACTGCTGCATCTTTGTCACAATATTTTTATGGGTCTTTTTATAGAGTCTACAACTCTTAGTTGTGTAATGAAATTAAGCAACTAGAGAGTTTGTGAAGATGCCATATATCAAGCCATATGCTCAACTTCCATGGTAGAGGCAACCATAACCTTTTGTTTGGTGCTAGACCAAGAAATTTCTCCTCCATCAAATAATAAAATATATCGAGATGTGAATTTCCTAGTATCAACACACCCAGCGAAGTCTAAGTTAGAGTATCCAATGACATCCAATTGATTTGATCGTTTATATGTGAGCATGAGATCTTTCGTTCCTTGTAGGTATCTCAAAACTTTGTTCTTGCCAACGTGCTAATCCAGGATAAACTTGATATCTTCTTAGAGATCCTGTAGTGAAAGCAATGTCTAGTCGTGTATAAGATTGTGTGTAGTTGAGACTTCCAACTACAAAAGCATATGGTTTATCCTTCATTGTGAGTCTCTCATAGTCTATTTGAGGACCATGCAATTTTCTTAGTTTGTTACCCTTAAGAATAGGTGCGCCCCTTGGAGAACAATTTTCTATTGAATACTTCTTTAACATATTTGATATATATGACTTCTGAGATAGCCTAAGCATGCCCAGAGACCTGTCACGGTGAATCTCTATACCAATGATATAATGGGCTTCACTCATGTCATTCATATCAAAGTTGTTTGACAGAAAATCCTTAATCTCCCTTAACAAACTAAGATTCGTACTTGCAAGTAGATTATCATCCACATATACTACAAGTATAATCCATCCACTCCCATTGTCCTTCAGGTATATACATTGATCAATAATGTTTTCCTTGAACCCAAATAATATGACAACTTCATTAAATTTGAAGTAACATTGTCTGTAAGCTTGCTTCAATTAGTAGATGGAGTTCTTTAATTTGCAAACCATATTTTCATTTCCTTTAACCTCAAAACCCTGAGGTTGTTGCATGTACACTTTCCTTTAATTTTCCATTTAGGAAAGCTGTTTTCACTTCCATTATGTGTAATTTCATATCAAAATGAGCCACTAGAGCCATGACTATTCTCAACGAATCTTTTGAGGAAACTAGAGAGAAAGTTTCGTAGTAGTCAATGCCCTCCCTTTGTGTGAATCTCTTTGCTAAAAGTTTGACTTTATATCGTTAAGCAAGTCCATTGGGATTTCTTTTGGTCTTAAATACTCATTTACAACCAACTGGTTTCTTTCCCAAATGTAAGTCAACGAGTTCCCAAACTTGGTTGCTATCCCTAGAGACGAACTCTTCTTTCATGAGTTGCAACCATCTAGATGAATTCTCACAATTTATGACTTGTGAAAATGTTAATGAATCATTAAACCTTTGTTGTATGTCTTCGCCAACTAGGTACACCACATAGTCAGATGAAATGGTTGACATTCCTTGCTTGTCCGACCTTCTTAAAATTATCACTTATTCTCGATCCTCCAGGATAGATGGATCAAAACCTGATCTTCATGTGGTTGTTATAGTGGTTGTTCTTGATTTTGTGTTGTTTTCTCTTGAAGTATTGTCATCTGGGACAATAATAAGCAAATATACTGCAGTTTCTTGATCAGAATAAACATTGTAATCCTCGATATCCTTACGAGGAGTAGCAATGTTGTCCTGAGACTCCTCAAAAACATATTCCCGAAGGATACTCCCAGTAACACAATCATCCTCTAAGAATGTTGTTTTATCAGACTCAACTATTTTTGTCGTGAGATGGGGAATATATCTATAACCTCTAGGCCTCTCTGGATAATCAATGAAGTATCCATTGGTTGTTCTTAATCCAGTGATTTCTCATTTACATTGTAAAGTTTGGCTTCAGCTGGGCATCCCCAAATGTGCATGTAACCTAAAGATGGTTTTCTACCTGCCCATAACTCATAAGATTTCTTTACGGATTTAGTAGGAACCCTATTTAGAATACCCCACAATGAAACTGGTAAGGTCGAGTGACTCATCATGGCCCTTAACCATTTCCTTAAGTGTTCTATTTCTTCATCTAGAAACACCATTCATTTTGGGTTTGTCTGATATTGGGCATTGAGGTACTATGCCACATTCCATTAGAAATTGTGCTAATGGTCTTGACATTTGCCCCATCACAGTGTACCTATCGTAGTATTCACCACCTTTATAAGACATGACTGATTTGATAGGTTTTCCTAATTGTTTCTCTACATCTAATTTGAAATCCTTAAAAACTGTATGGACTTCAGATTTATCATGGATGAGGTAAATGTACATATACCTAGAATAGTCATCAATAAAGGTAAGGAAATACTTTTGTCTAGTAAAGCATGGATTAAAAGGTCCACACACATCCATATGAATCAAATCTATAATATCGTTGCATCTTGTGACATCTTTTCAGTATGTGTTTGTTGTTTTTGCTTTTATACAATCAACACGTGTAAAAATTAGCAAAATCTAATGATCCCAAAAGATCATCTTTCACTAATCTTTTCACCCTATTTGGGATATATGTCCTAATCTTTATGCCACAACATACTTGAGTTACCCTGTAACCGACATCTTTTATTAGAAACCAAAAAGACATCATGTTGCAAACAAAAAGACACATAAGTCTAAATAAATCATCAATAATACTTGTCCCAATGGATTTAGAATCCTTAATTAAAGACACTCCCGAATCAGAAAACAAAGCATTGTAATTGTCTTTACTAATTTAACAACGGACATTAAGTTTCCTTGAAACAATGGGATATGCTGCAGATGTGGTCCTCCACCAGTTGGACGCGTCTCCGCCCAACACATATGCTACCATGCCTGCCTTCCACTCGGGAGGGCACTCAATCGCCTGAAATATCTCAAGAATCTTCAGGACCCAATCCTCTGCAGCCTCAGAATCGCCTCTACCATCGAAGGTAGGCGGGTGCTGTCTCATAAAGTGATCGAGCATCGCTCCTACCGCGGCTGGTTCTCCTCTGCCTGACTGGCAATCCAACATCGCACTCAGTCACTCCACTGTGTCATAGAGCATCCGTCGCTCCTCTGCCCAGTCCGTGCCCCCAGTATCATCGCTGGTGCTACGGTCCCGTGGGGGAGGTTTCACGCGTCTCGGAGGCATCTATACACAAACAAGACAACACACATCAAAACCATGAATGCATGAACTAATGCAGACTCTAAAACTCTAAGGGTGGTTTCTTTGGATAAGGACACCGTAACCGACCGCTCTGATACCAAGTTTCAATATCCTCAAACAACGGAAGAATTTAAAATTTTATAACATACAAACAAAACAAAGGATATTACTCAAATATAAGGAAACAAGTGCACCAACATATATATATAATATATATATCCGAGTATTTCAAAAGTGTGATTACATCAAAAAGGCTATACAACAAATACAAGTAATCACTCCGACCTCAAATGAGAGAAAGATGGATCTGGTAGCGACGCTCATCTCCTCGGTCACCCCCTAACGCCGATCACAGCCTGAAAAGCAAACATGCAACAATGCCTGAGTTTCCAGAAGGAAACCCTGTATGCCAAACTCTACAATGCATCAAACAGAAACACTCTAGCATGCAATTCTATCAACAAAGAAAAGCACAAACAACAAGGCTGGGCTCCAAGGCTTTTTCCCAACCACAACACACACCACAGTTACGGGGCTCCAGGGCTTTTTCACCCAACCGCAACTACCACGGCACGACCAGGGCTCCAGGGCTTTTTCACCCAACCCGAACGTCAAAGGGTTCCAAGGCTTTTTCACCAAACCTTTATCACGCGGTCGATGCTCAGGCTCCAGGGTTCTTTCACCCAACCTGAACGCACAACGGAGCTCCAAGGCTTTTTCACCCAACCTCGCGCAGACTAGCTGGGCTCCAGGGCTTTTTCACCCAACCGTAACTCTCACAACAGTTACGGGGCTCCATGGCCCTTTCACCCAACCACCGCAACACCCGTGCTCACTAGCACACTTGCCGGAAGAACATCGGCACCACAACTTGCCTCACACGGACGACCACAACAACCACACCTCAAATGTGCAAAACTGGACACAAACGGTCGACCAAAGCAAGAGTCCCGGTCGACCGAATCTCACTAAAAACAGGACAGTTGCCTCAACCAGCACACCACCGGTCGAGCAATTCCCACCAACAACACACGTTCGGTCGAACCAAAGTCAGGGACTGGTCGACCGTTTAGAAGGTCACCTCCCAGGTTCAATGAACACAACGACCAATCAGTAACGACAAAGGGGACCCGTTCGACCGAAACTCACCAGTGAAATCCAACATTGCTCCACATCAATACCGGTCGAACCCCCGAGCACTCTCGGTCTACCGATTTCCACCAGTAAAATCCACCATGCATCCAAACGACACGGGTCGACCGAACCACTATTCAACTTAAGTCATCGGTCGGACGAGTCAAACAGGCGGTTGACCGTTTGGATGGTCAACGCCCCAACTGACCTACAACATTGCACACGGTCGAACGGCAAAGGGGCCCCATTCGACCGAAACCAACTAGGCTTACCTCAAATGCACGATCGGTCGATCGCCCAAGGGCATCGTTCGACCGGTGTGAGGCAGAAATCCAAATTCTCACTAGGAACGGTCGACCGTTAGCACCAACCGGGTCGACCGATCCAGCAGTAAAATCTGCTGCACGTTTGCTTGCGATGAGCCTTTCGGCCTACCGTCGACTTCCAAATACGCACACAACAAAAGTGAGCTACGACTACAAGCTTGACATACCGTGAAGAACCTCGATGGCGCTTCCTCGAGCACTTCTCCCAAAATCACGATCCTTCGACGAACGTCTCGCTCGGTCAACAATCACCACCTCCTTGACAATCACAAGCACACCTCCACCTCCGTCAATCTCCACACAAATGGAAAACGAGGAAGGTTAAGAGAGAGAAAAGGAAGAAGAAACAAGGGATGGGTTTAGCAACCAACACTCACCTCCACCAACCAACACTCGCCAACCCCACTTCTTCTCGCCAGAGAACACCTCCACCTCCGGAGCATAATCATTGAGAGGGGAGAGAGAGAGAGATGCGTGAGAGAGTGGAAGAGAGAAGAGTGAGAGAGAGAGAGAGAGAGAAAATCCACCTTATAAGCAACCCACCTTCCATCTAAACCACTCATCCAACACCACTCCATCTCAGGCGTCCATCCCATCTCCTCCTAAACACCACCTAAACAACAATTAAAACCCAATTAGGATTAGGATCTCACAGTATTCTCTTATGTTTCTTTTCCCAGTATAGTATATGGAAGTGAACCTTTGAATCAGGGTACTTGCCTTTGCCTTCTCAGACCCAACAAACTGCTTCTCAATAGTATCAAGATAACTCGTCGATGAGGTGTCAAGTGCCACATGACCCCTGATATCCCTAGGCACATGCTGTAATATATACTGCAAAGACAACGTACTGGATCTTTACCATTTCTCATAAAACATCTTTGCATCTACATTGCTTTCAAATATAAGTGTAGCTAGAGCTAGCACTCGAAAGCAAAGGTTGAGATCAAGCAAACCCAATTGAAACAAAATTGACTCCTCCACTCAAGGAAGTTTGTGTCATTCAACAAAGACACACGAACCAAACCTTTTTCAACTGCAAAATTAAAATTTACTCATATAAATAATTTGATTCAATTATTTAAACAAGATCCACACATGTTTGACATTAACAAATTACATCGTCACTACTTCTACGTTGGCAGAAATAACATGTTAGTAGTTAATCAAAGTAACATGAAACCAATATCACTTATAAAAAGGTCTATGAAACATAACTTCATTGGAAGTTTAAATATTAGATATTCATAAATTGTTTCACCCATTTAGATACGAGCATAATCTATTCACATTGGTGAAGATTAACTAATCTCGTTTATCCAAATGCAACTTGAACCTCAACCTTATGTACTCGAGACAATCAATTCTTCCGACTTGGTGTCACGTAGGTAAGATGTCAAGTCATCTGAATAAAAAATTATTACAATACGTTCACGAAGTTTTCTTGCACAATTTAAATTTAAAAAATGTGAAATAATGACATTATAATGCTAAGTAACAATTTAATGAATGATAAACATATCTTAAATATCCTCTAATAGAATTGTAGTCAAAATATTTAAAGTCTATTGCAAAACAGTCCCAATTGTCCTAATATTAAAAAATACTACTGATGTCAGGTCCAATTTGTCCTTATGTGTAATTTTTGCAATATATAATTATCCTGATACAAATAAATTCCTAGAAAATTATAGATTATTTCATATTTTAGATTATATACGACTAATTTTTTGGTCCAAAATTTCCCGTAGAATGCGTTGTAGAAAAACTTCAAACAATGCACAAGATAATGACTAAAATATAATTGCAGAAGTAATTGAAGTTTCTGAAAAGTACAGCAGCATAATCATGAAATAATGTCAAATTAATATGCTACACTCGAATTAAACCAGTTAATTAACATGTCAATGACCTAACAGCAAGGTAAATAATTTGAATTCAACAAACTATAGCACATGCATAAACCAATCATGTATAATATTGACTTTATGGGTGAATATGCAAAAGTCATATGATTATTCACTTAATTAACAGCAAAATGGATTTGTACAAATCCATATAATAATTAAATCATATCATTTGCATTTACGATGACAATATAAATGGAAAGTCATTATCTCATGTCAATAAATTATCATTCACTTACCAAATAAAGAGAAATAATTAACATTATGGAAACTAATACCTCCAATTAAAATCATACAAAATATGTTAACTATACTCTTTAAATAAAAAAGGAAACTCATGATTGAAATATCCAAAACGTTTCCGATTCCAGCTTTCCAAAACGTTGCCAAATACAAACATTCCAAATACATTATGATATTGAATAAGGAACGAGAAATTGAAATTTCCAAAAATTCCAAATCTTCAACGTGACAAAACAAACCTTCCACATATTTTCCAAATCAAAATATTCCAAATATGTATGATCTTGAATAAGGAAAAAGAATGAAATCATGTGAGGTCAAGAAATTTTTAACTTAAGCTTCAACAGACGAAAGGTGATTCTCCACATTGTTGCTATTTCCACTTTTCAGAAGAAACCTCTTCCAAATTTAATCCAATGACTTCAATAGAAATTTAATGTTTTCAATTAAACATGTCCAGCATGGGTCAGCAACTGTAACGTCCACAGTGAGCGGAAAAAAATAAACTTTTAAAAGACATTCAACGGAGTCAAACCAACACACGATGACATTACTGAAGAATAAAACACCAGGTGCACCAACATATATAACATATATATCTGAGAGTTTTAAAAGTGTGATTACATCAAAAGGCTATAAAAAATATACAAGTAACCACTCTCACCTCAAAACTCATAGAAAAATAGGATCTAATAGCGGTATGCCTCTCCTCGGTCCCCACCCCCTAACGTCAGTCACGGCCTTAAAGGTAAACATGCAACTATGACTGAGTTTCCAGAAGGAAACCCCGTATGTCAAACCCCTAACACATATATGAACATGATACAACAAACATAGCATGTAAGACCATCCATAGTAGCAAAAACATAAACACAAAGTTGGGCTTCATGACTCTTTCATCCAACCATAGCAACACACAACAGTCATCCAGCTGGGCTCTAGGGCTCTTTCACCCAACCGCAGCTACCACGACAAGACCATGGCTCTTGGGCTATTTCATCCAACCCCCTATCACGCGGTCTAATCTAGGGTTCCAGGGCTCTTTCGCCCAACCACTGCACCAAAGAAACAATTACGGGGCTCTAGGGTTCTTTCACCCAACCGCTGTAACACACGTGCACACAAGGCACTCGTGTTGAAAAGACGTCGGTCAATAACCCGCCTCAAAAGGATGGCAACACAAAACCTTACAAGTGCAAAACATAGCAATAACGATCGTCCGAAACAAACATCCGGTCGACCCATTCTCTCCAGCACCAGGCAAATGTCTCGATTGGCAACATTCCCATCCGACAAAACTACCAATCAGTCGAACAAAATGTCTCAGGCGGTCGATCGCTAAAATAGTCAAAGCCACCAAACTAACAACATGAACATCTTAGCGGTCGACCGGCGAAGGGGTCTCAGTTGACCAAAACTGCCAGGCCCTTCCTCCTTCCTCCAAGTCACATCGGTCGAACCACACTCAAACCGGTGACCAAACTTTAAGTCAGCTTACGTCGTCGATTGAACAAGTCACACAGGTGGTCGATCGTTTAGTGGTCTAGGCCCCAACCTACTTAACTACAGGTACAATCAGTCGAATAGATCAAAATGTCGCTCGACCGTTTAGAAGGTCTACGCCTGAACCGACTTACCAACAGTGTCATTGGTCGAATGGCAAAGGCGTCTCGGTCGACCGAAAACACCCAGAGCTTGCTACCATGCTTAACCGGTCGACCGTAAAAGGCATCGTTTGACTGGTGCAAGGCAAAACTCCAACATCAACACTAGCAACAGTCGACCACAGCACCAGCCGGTCGACCGAATTTAGCAGAACTTCTGCTGTACAATCACTTCCGGTGAGCAAAACGAACATGTCGACTAAAACCACCACTCACACACCTCGGGTGAGTATTAAAGAAAACCTTGATATACCTTGAAGGCTTGAAGAAATCTTTGAAGATCCAACTCGTGCACCTCAACACAGAAGAGCTTCTCTGGTGAACTTTTCCTCTGACGAAGGACCACAAGAACCATAGCTACGCCCATGCGATTCTCTTGCTTGCCAATCACAACCTCTTGCTGGTGATCACTGAGGAAGACGAGCTGAGAAAAGAGAGAGAGATGTGTGAGTGAAATGTGAGTGGGGTGAGAGGAAGATTCTTATAAACCCCTCACCAAAACCCCAACCAATCACAAGCCTCCACCACATCAACCCTCTAAGACACATTATGTTGGCCTTTTCTCCTTAATCTATATTAATTTTGATGATTAATTAAACTAATCTTAATCAATCAACCTAATCAATCAAAGTGAGCAAACACGATTACACGCATTGCATACATACTTTTATACTTGCAATCATCTTAATAGGTTGATCAAGATAATCAACAAAAGGAGCATTTGGAAAAAGACATCAAGACTCAAGACTTGTAATTAAAGCTTTGGACCAAGACATGTAGTTTTGTATTTATTGAGTCCATAAGGTTTAATGTAAACTTGAGCACTAGGATTCTGTCCCGTCCAGATTCGGTAAACCGAACACCTCCCGGTCAACCAAAACCTTTCTAGTACGGCCACCGAACACCTATCGGTCAACCGAATACTTCCCACCAGTAAAACTTATTGTTATCTGGAATTGCCCAAACGGAAGACCGAACCACCTTCGGTCAATTGAATAGCCTTGGACCGGTTTTGGACTTTGTTCCAACGGTTGTATTCGAATCGAGTCCCTAGAGCCCAATTGACTTGTCCCACTTCGGACGGCCGAATACCTATCGGTCAACCGAGTCCTTCTTGGCTTTAGGTGCACAACGACTATTGACACGTGACACTTGACCGTTGTATCCAATAACTATTTGAGTTATAACTGTCATTGCAAAACCTACGCTAACTTCGGTCTACCGAAGTGTACACGGTCAACCAAACTTGAGTAGATTAGAGCCCTACCAATCCTACTGTCCACCGTGGAACGGTGAACCGAATGGAATTCGGTTAACCGAACTTAATTAGGGATAAATTGATAAAAGCTACTGAAGGTTGGTGAACAGTGATTCGATATATAATCGGTCAACCGAATGTTTAATTCAGACCAATTCTTTGGACTACCATTTTGCCAACGGTCGACCGAATATGCATCGAAATCTGCCCGAGCTTAAGTCACATCTTGCATTCCTATTGGTCGATTTCCCCACCAACTCCCAAACGGCTAGTAGAGCTTGAAGGCTTATAAGTAGGACCCAATTTGATGATTTTGAGTCTCTTGAACACTTCCTATCTATCCAATACTCAAAGCCAAATCCTCTTCATCTTAAAGCTTTGAATCCTCAACACTCAAGCCAAAACTTCACCACTTGCATATCCATTCCATATCAATATCCAAGTGTGCTCAAGTATAGAGTCTTAGATTGTGATTCCATCTCCTTATTCAAGAATCACCAAAGAGTTGTAAAGCTTTGAGGAAGCTCCATCTCGGGTTGTGAGAGGAGACACGAGCGAGGCGAGGTTGTTCGCGAGGCTCGGAGTTGTAAACGACATTGATCTCAGCACGGAACGAAGATCGGTTAGTGGAACTGTGAGCGAGGCCCAGGGGATTGAGCGAGGCTTGCGAGGAGGACTAGGACCCGGGTGTAGGTGACGAACCTCTCTAAACTCCGGTGTCGTCGATTTTGTGGTTTGCATTGTCTCTTCCGTAATCATTCGACTATTATTTTTAATTCCGCATTTATCTAGCGATTAGAGGGCCATAGATCCTAACACATTAGTCACCCCTAATCCTGATTAAATAGTAAGCAAGAATTAGATTCTAACACTCCACCCTCCTTAAAGAAATTTCGTCCTCGAAATTAAATCAGAAACTCACCAAACAGCTTCAGGAACTTCTTCCGAACTTTCTCCTCGATCTCCCAATTGGCCTCTCGCTCACTATGGTGCTGCCACCTGACCTTCACCATCAGGATGGTTGAGCTGGTGTTCCATCCGATCCACAATCTCCACTTGTCTCTCCTCAAGAGATAAATCTTGATGGATCTCTGGAATCTCAATCTGAATCACATGTGCTGGATCTGCTACGTACTTCCTCAACATCGAGACATGGAAGACATTGTGTAGACCTGAAAACTGCAGCGGCTACCTCTCCGACACGGTCGAGAATCTCAAACGGCATGACATACCTCGGACTGAGCTTCCCATCTTCCCGAATCTCCTCACTCCTCGTGATGGTGAGATCTTCAAGAAAATGTGAGCGCCTACTTCAAACCTCAACTCTCACCTATGCCTATCTGCATAGCTCTTCTGCCTGCTCTAAGCGGTCGCCAATGTTTGCCTAATCACGTCGACCTTCTCAGCATACATCTGTACAATCTCATGCCCAACTAGTCGTCTCTCGCCTACAACACTCCAACACACCAGTGATCTGCAAGGTCTCCTGTACAAAGCCTCGTATGGTGCCATACCCGAATGGTGCCATCTCAGACTAACTATCTGTGTGTGGATGGAAAGTTGTGCTGAACTTCAACTGAGTCCCCAAAGCCTTCTGCAGAGTACCCCAAAATCTGGATGTGAACGTGGGATCTCGATCAGAAATGATACTCACTGGCACTCCATGAAGTTTGACTATCTCCTCAACCTATAACTTAGCTAGACCCTCCAGAGGCAAAGTGGTCTAAATACTTAAGAAGTGAGGTGACTTGGTCAGTCAATCGACTATAACCAAATCGCGTTGCAGAATCCCCTCGTCTTCGGCAGTCCGGTGACAAAAATCCATAGTCACATGCTACCACTGCCACTATGAAAGCTCAATCATCTGCATCGGCCCCATGGATCTCTGATGCTCAATCTTCACCTCTTGACAAACCAGACATTTGTCAATAAACTCAGCTATCTTGGTCTTCATTCTCCTCCACCAGAAATTTCTCTGAAGATCCTTGTACATCTTCGTGTTGCCTGGGTGTATAGAGTAATGAGACATGTCTGCCTCCATAATTTCCTTCCTCATACCTCCTTTCGGCAGTCAGACACAACCTCTGAATTGTAAACCTCCATCAACTCCTATACTAAAATTAGATCCATCTCTGGCAGCTAACTTCAACAAACCAGCCAACTCAACATCAGAACTCTGAGCCTGAACAATACTCGTGACCATCTGAGGCTCCACTCTCAGACCTGCAATCACTGCACCCTGTGATCCCTCTGTAAACGGCTTGCACTCAGCCAGAGCCTCCAGGAGCCTCCACTCCGGGATACACAACTGAGCTACTGAAACTTCTACCTTCCTGTTCAAGGCGTCTGCTATGGAATTTGCCTTTCCCGGATGATAGGAAATGGTGAAGTCGTAGTCCTTGATGAACTCTATCCATCTGTGTTGTCTCATGTTCAACTCTTTCTGCGAAAACATGTACTTCAGGCTCTGGTGATCTGTGAAGACCTCAAACTGCTCTCCATAAAGATAATGTCTCCAGGTCTTCAGTGCATGTACCACAACTGCCAGCCTCAAATCATGAGTCAGGTAATTCCTTTCGTGTACCTTCAGCTGCCTCGAAGCATACGCAACCACCGGTTCGTGATGCAAGTACGCATCCCAACCAAATGCCTAAAACGTCGCTGTAAATCACGAATCCTCCGCTGCCACTAGGAAGAGTCAGAACCGGAGTAGTCGTCAACCGACTCTTCAGTTCCTGAAAGGTGTCCTTGCACTTCTGGGACCAGACAAACTTGACACCCTTTTATTAGCACTGTCAAAGGCAAAGCATGTCTTGAGAAGTCTTTGATGAACCGACGGTAATAACCTGCAAAACCAACAAAGCTCCTAATCTCAGTCACACTCATCGGGGCTCTCCACTGAGTCACTGCCTCGACCTTTATTGGATCCATTGATATCCCAGCTCTCGATACTATGTGCCCCAGAAAAGCAATACAATCCAGCCAGAACACGTACTTCGAGTACTTGGCATATAACCGTTGATCTCTTAAAATACCAAGTACTATCCTAAAATGCTCCCTATGCTGCTCTACATCCGATGAGTAGAATAAAATATCGTCCACGAATACGATCACAAAATGGTTGAGGTACTGATTGAACGTCTTGTTCATCAGATCCATCAAAGTTGCAAGCGCGTTCGTCAACCCAAACGACATCACCAAAAATTCGTAGCGCCCTTACCTCGTCCTGAATGCTGTCTTCTGGACATCTGCCTCCCTGATCCTCAACTGAGGATAACTGGATTGCAGATTAATCTTCGAAAACACCTTTGCTGGCTGCAACTGGTCAAACAGGTCCTCGATCCTGGGTAAAGGATACCAATTCCTAACGGTAACTTCATTCAGCATCCTGTAATCAATACACATCTGCAACGAGCCATCCTTCTTCTTCACGAAGAGTACCGGTGCTCCCCAAGGTGAGACACTAGGTCAGATAAACCTAGTATTCATCAAATCGTGCAATTGCTTCTTCAACTCAGATAACTCTGCATGTGCCATCCTGTATGGTGCCTTTGACTGCAGTGTGTTCCCAGCTGCCAGATCAATACCAAACTCCAACTCCTCGTGAAGCGGCAGACCGGTGATGTCATATGAAAAGACCTCTGGAAAATCCTAGACTATCACTATGTCCTCCAACCTCTTTGTCTCGTGACCTGGAACTACTAAGGTAGTCACGAAAGCTCTGCAACCCTGTTGCATCAACTTCTGTGCCCTCACTGCTGACACCACTACACGGCCTCCTTTGTCCTTCATCCCCTGAGCAGCACATCAGGTAGACCCTTCCTCGGGATCAAAATCTTCTTCTCCTAACACAAGACTCGCACATCGTACTGTGACAGCTAATCCATCTCCAGTATGACATGGAAGTCCTCCATCGGCAATAAGACCAGGTCATCCGGAAACTCCTGGTCTCCCGAAACCATTGTGGCGCAAGGGAGGAAGTTCTCCACAGTGCCCACCAAACCCAGAGGTGTGCTGACTTCCAAAGTGACAGTCAACATCGCACGGGTATGACCCAACACGCCCGCAAATCGTTCCGAGATGAACAAGTGTGTGGCCCCACAATCAAAATGCACTATGGCTACCAAACCAGCAACACAAAGCGTACCTTCCACCACACTGATGGTGTCCCTCGCCTTATCTGCCTGGATGGTAAAGACACGTACGACTCTCTGTCCCTGCTGTGACGACACAAAAGGATAACGACCTCCACCTCTGTGTCTTGCTGGGGGTCTTAAACGTCTACTGGACTCGCCCGGTCCACTTGGACAATCACGAATAAAATGTCCCAGCCTGCCACAACCGTGACAAACTCCAGAACGGCCCCAATACCTCCCAAAATGAACTCTACCACAACTCCTGCATGCCTCAAGCTGACGTACTACAATTCCACCAATCTGGGGCCTCTTGCCTATTTTCCAGCTAGCGGACCTCCAGGTCGTCCACTAATCTTCCCCTACAACCTCGTATCCTCTGAGTAGTTCTCATGAAAATCTTGATTGATAATCGCGGCGAACCTCACAACATCAGATAATGTCTGCGGCATACTGTAAGTCACCCGAGTACGAAGCTGCTTCTGAAGCCCCTGTACGAACTTCCTCGTCCGCTGCACCGGCGTCACGCAGATCTCCGGACAATAACGTGGGAGGGTGTTGAACCTCTCCGTGTACACTGTAAGGGTCATCTCTCCCTGCTTGAGGGTCATGAACTCCTCTCTCTTCCCGTCTCTGAAGTTCTCTGGGAAATACTGCTCGTTGAACTCATGCAGAAACTCCTCCTAGTTGATGTCCCTCCTACCATCAAATACCATTGCAGATGTGGTTCTCCACCACTTGGACACGTCTCCGCCCAAAACATAGGCTGTCATGCCCACCTTCCGCTAGGAAGGGCACTAAATCACCTGAATAATCTCCTGGATCTTGAAGACTCAGTCTTCAGCAACCTCAGAATCACCTCTACCATCAAACGTTGGTGGGTGTTGTCTCATAAAGCGGTCGAGCATCGCTACCACCTCTATAGGCTCCCTTCGGCCCGACTGGTGATCCAGCATCGCACCTAGTAGCTCCATCGTGGCATAGAGCATTCGCCGCTCATTTGCCCAATCCGTGCTCCCAATCTTATCGCTGGTGCTACAGTCCCATAGGGGAGGTCTCACGCATCTCAGAGACATCTATACACAAACAATGCAACAAAGATATCAAAACCATGAATGCATACTCTAATGCAAATACTAATATTCTATTACTTCTAAGGGTGGTTTCTCTGGATAAGGACACTGGAACCGATCGCTCTGGTACGAAGTTGTAAGGTCCTCAAACAACAACAAAATTTAAACTTTTAAAAGACATTCAACAGAGTCAAACCAACACACAAGGATACTACTGAAGAATAGAACACCAGGTGTACCAACTTATATAACATATATCTGAGAGTTTCAAAAGCGTGATTACGTCAAAAGTCTATAAAGAATTATATAAGTAGTCACTCAGACCTCAAAAATGATAGAAAAACAGGATCTGATCGCGGTGTGCCTCTCCTCGGTCCCCACCTCCTAATGCCGGTCACGGCTGAAAGGTAAACATGCAACTATGCCTGAGTTTCCAGAAGGAACCCCCGTATGCCAAACCCCTAACACATATATGAACATGATACAATAAACATAGCATGCAAGACTATCCATTGTAGCAAAAGCATAAACACAAAGCTGGGCTCCAGGGCTCTTTCATCCAACCCCCGCAACACACGACATAGTCGTCGAGCTGGGCTCCAGGGCTCTTTCACCCAACCACAACTACCACAACCAGACCAGGGCTCCAGGGCTCTTTTATCCAACCCCTATCATGCGATCTAAGCTAAGACTCCAGGGCTCTTTCACCCAACCCTAACTCACGTGCACTTGGCTCCAGAGCTCTTTCACCTAACCACTTCACCAAACAAACAATTACGGGGCTCAAGGGCTCTTTCACCCAACGACCGTAACAAACGTGCACACAATGCACCAGTGGTTGAATGATGTCGGTCAACAACCCTCCTCAAAAGGATGGCAATGCAAAAAGTACCTTACAAGTGCAAAACATAGCAATAACAGTCGACCGAAACCAAACATCCGGTCGACCGATTCTCTCCAGCACCAGGTAAATGTCTCGACCGACAAACCCTCGGTTGAACACTCCCAACCGATAAAACTACCAGTCAGTCAAACAAAATGTCTCAGGAGGTCGACCGCTAAAAGAGTCAAAGCCACAAAACTAACAAGAACATTTCAGCGGTCGAGGAGCAAAGGGGTCTCAGTCAACCCAAACTACCAGGCACTTCTTCCTTCCACCCAGTCACACTGGTCGAACCATACTCGAAACAGTCGACTAAAATTTAAGTCAACTTAAGTCATTGGTCTAACAAGTCACACAAGCAGTCCTCCGTTTAGTGGTGTAGGCCCAAACTGACTAAGATACAGGTACAATCGGTCTAACAGATCAAAATGGCAATCAACCATTTAGAAGGTCTACGCCTGAACTGATTTACCTACAGTGTCATCATTCGAACGACAAAGGGGTACCGATCGACCGAAACCACCCAGAGCTTGCCTACTATGCTTAACCGGTCGACCACCCGAGGCATCGTTCGACCGGTGCAAGGCAAAAATCCAACATTAACACTAGCAATGGTCGACCACAACACCAGCCGGTCGACCGAATTCAGCAGAACTTATGTTGTACAATCACTTCCGGTGAGACAAACGGCCATGTCAACTAAAACCACCACTCACACACCTCGGGTGAGTATTAAAGAGAAGCTTGACATACCTTGAAGTCTTGATGAAATCTTTGAAGATCCAAGTCGAGCACGTCCACGCGGAAGAGCCTCTTCGGCCAACTCTTTCTCCGAAGAACGACCACAACAACCACAACTACGCCCCTGCGATTCTCTTGCTTCCCGATCACAACCTCTCTTCGCCGATCACCGAGGAGGACAAGCTGAGAAAAGAGAGAGATATGTGTGAGTGAGATGTGAGTGGGGGTGAGAGGAGAGGATGCTTATAAACCCCTCACCAAAACCCCCACCAATCACAAGCCTCCACCACATCAACCCTCTAAAACACATTAGTCACCCATAATCTTGATTAAACAGTAACCAAGAATTAGGTTTTAACAGTTACTTCGTCGGAATTAATTTCCTTGGAACTGTACGTTGGTTACCGATAGCCCACCACGTCCCTCCATCCTCTCTTCTGTACCATTTTATTTCGTAACAAATTTCTTACCTGCTCACAAGGAACAACCATTTGAAATCACTCCTCTGAAATCACTTTTCTTCTATTTCCGTCGATTTTTTAATACTTCATTGGTAGATTTTACAAAATCTCCCTTTAAGTAAGGGATAAATAAGTATTGACTTCAAAATAAGTTATACATTTACAAACATTTCCGTAAACTTATAACAAAATTTGGTCTTGTCTTTTCTTCTCTGTTATCTCTCTTTACACACACTCTCTCCCATGTCTGTCTTCACTTTCTTCTCTCTTGTGTAATTGTGTTCACTTTCTTCTTCCTCCTCTCTTCTCTTTCTCCTATCTCTTTTCTCTTTCTCCCCCTCTCTCTCTTCTCCTTTTTTCCTCTTCTTCGAGTTTGAGATCCCAACCCCAACCCCAATCTGCACATCTCTTGCCATTTCAACGTAATGAATTCCAAGTTGGACAATCTAGAGGTCGTTACCATCAACCGGAGCTTCAGTGGAGTTTACGACTTCTAGAAGCACCAACATCACCACCCTCGTTGTGGATCCTACAGCGGAATCGGAATGGGTTAAGGTAACACCATATCGGAAGCAAGAAAGGTTAGCGAGGAGTGCGACAAATAGGCGGACATCGAGGTCGGAGGGAAGAGAGGGGTGACAGGTTGGGGTTGGTTGTGTAGGATCTAAATGACCGTAACTAAGATCTAGAAAAAGGTAAATAGACCAAATGCAATGCTAATGGAAAATTAAAATGCAAAAAGAAGAAAATCACAAACAACAACGACGCAACGATATAAAGAGGTTCGATACCTCAACTGTTGGATTATTAAGTTTGGGCTAGACCCACGAACGACTTAATTGAGAAAATCCAATGTTGAGAAGTGGAGAGAGTGGAAGGAGTGGAGGGGTGTTAGACCCATGTACACTTGCACACATGGTGATTATGGGCCCATGTTAGTGGGGGTAATGAGTCCTATTTTTATGTCATTGACTACTATAAATTGTCTTGTACCCACCCAGAAAAAACACACAATATACACGTTTTTTATCTCTTTCTCTCTTAAAAGAAAAAACGTATGTCTCTCGTGATTTTTGTCCTCCGAATCCAGGAATCTAGCATTCTCCGACGGTCAAATTTTGCGAGGTTACGCGCTGCTTTTGAGGTTCGTCGACTCCGGTATGCACTCGCTCAATGAAGGAACCGTTCTATCTTGGGAGAAAAGTGTCAGAGCCATTCCACTGTCACGTGGGGGCGATATTTTCTCTGAGGCAAGTCAAAATTTGACGACTCATTTTGTAAGGTGTTTTCTTATCATTATTCTTCGTTGCTTGTTGTTCGAAAATGAATTTGTACGTTCGCTTAATCTGGATTCTGGCGAAATATTTATTTGACATCTGTAACTCACTGTATACATGATTATATTACTCATTGTATCAACAATCTCGGAGAAAATATTTATTATGTCGAGTAATAATTCCTTTGCACCAAATGTGGACATGTTAGGCATGCCAGAAAAATTAACCTGGTAGAATTTCAAACGTTGGCAACAACGTATGAAAATCTGGTTGACCACTATCTGGATGTAATTGAAAATGTTTTTCCACTTTCTGAAACTGAAGATCTCAAAATAAAAGCAGCACAGGAGCTGTGGATAGAGAATGACAAATTATGTGAAGGTTGCATCCTATTGGCTCTGTCTAACGCGCTCTTCGATGTATATAGTTCGTCCTCCTCTGCCCATGTAACTGCAAAGGATTTGTGGGATGAGTTGGATAAAAAATATAATATTGCGGACGTAGGTCATGAAAAGTTTTATGTTGGAAAATTCCTGAAGTTTCAGATGGTTGAAAGCAATTCAATTACTAAACATGCCCATTAGTTTATGATTCCGATCCATGGCTTAAAAAAGGCTGACATGAAGCTTCCTGCGAAGTTTCTGGTAATGTCAATTATCGAGAAGTTCCCTTCATCCTGGGAGGACTTTGGTATGTCTCTTAAGAATAGGAGAGGGAAATTGACTATGGATGACCTCATGGTTGCTATATTGCAATCAAGGAGGAAAATATTAATTGGTGAAAAAATAGTGATGCTTGTAGAATTCCAACCAAAAGCAAACATATTAATTGGATCCTCATGTAAGTCACATTTTGAAGGAAAACCACCATAGACTTCTAACAAGATAAAACATAAGGCCAAAATCCAGAAAAAGCCAACAAACAATCCATGTTGGAATTCTGGACATGTTGGGCACTGGGCTAAGGATTGTCCTTCCAAGAAAGCCAAACGTCAACAAGGTACCAATGATTCGACTCCACATGTGAATGTATTTACTAGCGTGGACGAGACCAACAGTAAGTTTGTTTCTGTTAATCCTCAAGTTCTTTCCATTTACAAACCACATGAGTGATTTGTTAACACTGGGGCTAATGTGCATGTATGTGCTGACAAGTCCATGTTTGTCTCTTACCAGCCTATTGATAGAAAAATTAGTGTCGATGACCGATGGGAATGTTGCAAATGTGCTTGGTGTTGGACGTATCGTCTTGAAGTTACCTTCAGGATGAGTTCTTTCGCTGCACATACGCATCATGTGCTTGTTGTTTGTCGTAATATTATTAGTGGTCCGTGTCTGGTAGTTGAGGGTTATGAAGTGACATTTAAATGTAACAAAGTTGTGAGTACTCTTTCTGGTACTTTTATTGGCAAAGGGGTACTTGTCTTGTGGGTTTTTTAATTCACGTTGAACATGCTTTTTATAATCATAATGCTATTTCTACTAAAGATGTGCCTTCTACTACTGTTTATTTCATTGAATCTTCTTATGTTTGGCATAGACATCTAGGACATGTCCATTATCAATGTTTGAAAAGGATGATGAATTTAGATATGATTCCTAAGTATGTCATTGAGAATAAAAAATGTCAAGTGTGTGTACAAGCTAAACAACCAAAGAAACTTTTTTATTCTGTGACTAGAGATACAAGTATTTTAGAACTCGTACATACTCATACTTGTGAATTTAATGGCAAGTTAACTAAGGACAAAACGAAATATTTTATCACTTTCATTTGTGATAGTTCAAAATATTGCTATGTTTATCTTTTGAACAGTAAGGATGAAGCGTTGTCCAAGTTCCTTATTTTTAAGAACGAAGCAGAGACAAACTCAAAAGAAACTTAAGAGGTTGAGATCCGATAGAGGTGGCGAATATACGTCTAACCTGTTCGAACAAGTTTTTCAGGATTTTGACATAGTTCATGAGGCAACAACGCCATATTCTCCACAATCTAATGGGATTGCTGAATGAAAGAATAGAACATTATCTGATATGATTAATGCATTGTTGAAGAGTTCCAGATTACATATATATGTGGGGGGAAAGTTTTGAATACGGCTTGCCATATTCTGAATTAAGTTCCTAAAAAACATAAGGAGGATAGTCCTTTTCAACTCTGGCATGGTTGAAAACCAAGTCTTAAATATCTTAGAGTTTGGGGTTGTCTTGCAAAAGTGTTAATCCCTGAACATAAGAGGAAAAAACTTGGTCCCAAGATTGTTGATGTAATATTTATTGGATACGGGATTAATAGCTATGCATTCAAATATCTGGCATAGATGTTAACACAATTGTTGAGTTTCGTGATGCCACATTTTTTGAGGATGCATTTCTCATGAAATCTGGAGTACCTCGACAACTTTATGTTTCGAGTGATCCATCTACGTTTGGTTTCATCCACGAGCATGTGGAAAGGATGACAAACGTGGGGGCCGATCGGCTCGTTTTGTCAAACGATAACCTAAAATCCAAATGATGATATAGTTTTGTCAAATTTCTCATGCCAAGCTCTCGGGGCTTGTTTAAGTCGATAAAGAGACTTAACAAGTTTACAAACTTTGTTCTCGCTTCCAGAAGCTACAAATCCTTCAGGCTGATCCGTATAAATTTCTTCTTTAAGATCATCATAAAGAAAAGAAGCTGTACATCCATTTGATGGATTGTAAAACCATATATGGACGCCAATGCTAAAAGCACTCGGATAGTAGTCATACGAGACACTGGAGAATAGGTATCGAAGTAGTTTGTTCATTCCTTTTGTTTAAACCATTTGGCAACTAATCTGACTTTATACTTATCTATGGAACCATCTCGTTTTAATTTCTGTTTAAATATCCATTTACAACCGGTCGTTGAACAACCTGGAGGAAGATTTACCAACTCTCATCTCCCATTTGAGACAATAGAGTCCATTTCGATCTTAGCTGCATATTTCCAATGCTTTGTTTTGGATGAAGCCATAACATCCTTGAAAGTAGTTGGATCACCCTCGATGTAGTATGTGATGTAATCATTTCCCAAATCCTTAGCAATTCTAGATCATTTACTTCTCCTTGGTTCAAATTCATTTTGACAAACGTGGGCCCCGAGAGCTTGGCCTTACAAAATACAAGGCGATGCATACATTGCATTTTGTTTATATATATGTCCATGACATATTACTTTTTGGCACAAACCTTAATATAATACATGAAACAAAGTCCTTGTGTACAAAGTTTGAGATGAAGGATATGTGTGTTGAAAATGTGATCTTGAGTATCAAACGGACTAGGTTAGTTGAGGGTATTTTCATATCTCAATCTCACTATGTTGAGAAGGTTCTTGAGAGATTTGGGTATACAAATTGTAGATCTATGAAAATCCCATATGATTCTTCAAAACCTTTGTACAAGAACAAGAGTGGTGTTCCAGTTTCACAGTTGAGATATTCTCAGATTATAGGTAGCTTGATGTATCTTGCAAATTGCACACGACCAGATATTTCATTTTCAGTGAGCAAACTTAGTAGATACGCAAGTTGTCCTGATCGTACTCATTGGGATGCTTTGGATAGAGTACTAAAGTACTTGAATGATACTTCTATCCTTGGGTTGCATTATGGGAAATTCCCAGCTGTACTCGAGGGTACAGTGATGCAAGCTGGTAGTCAAAAACTCTGGGAGTAATAGTGTTAGAGGGTATGTTTTTACTCTAGGTGGAGGTGCAGTTTCCTGGAGGTCTACAAAACAGACCATATTGTCTCGATCTACATTTAAGGTTGAACTTTGTGCTTTGGATACAAGTGGAATGGAAGTTGAATGGTTGAAAGGACTCCTTTCTGAATTGTCAATGGCCAGCAAACCAGTTCCTGCAATATCTGGGCATTGTGAGAGTATGACTACTATAGCAAAGCTGAGAAGCTCAAAATATAATAACAAACAAAGGAGACACATCCAAGTCAGTCTGAAGTCTGTAAGGGAGTTAGTCTCGGAAAGGGTGATAGTTGTTGATTTTGTTGGTACCAAAGATAATATAGTTGATCCTTTCACCAAACGATTTGATCTAGCTCAAGTTCTCAAATCCAAGTTGGGGATGGGATCGAGACCCATTTCATGACTCATCTAGAATGACAACCCAACTAATCTGAATGGAGATCTCATGAAGTTGGTTCAATGTGGTAATAACAAGTTCTTGAGTGAGTTGAGTGCAACCAATTGGTGATACATTGTTGGTCATACATGTATCTGTGTCAATACCCCAAAGAATGGATATGTTGCCGAAACTGCAAGTTTAGTAAGAGTATATACTTTGAATGAGTTCTAGTTCTTAGAATAAGATGTTAGCAGTGCATTTTTTGAGAAGCCCAACTATGTGAATGCAATTGTGTGGCCGCAATTAGAGGAACGGTGGTCATTCCTTGAAAGTATTCATGAAACATGATACAGATGCATGACTGTAAAGCATCAATCTTGTAGATTGCAGTATAACCTGCTTCGTATTGTTCTCAATGGACATCTCCACAACAAAGGTTCAAGTTCAAGACTTAGTTTCACTTAGTTCCTGTGGGGGTAAAGTTGAAGGACGCAAGTAGTGGTCCAAACCCGAAAGGTACCATTACTGAAAGCATTAGGCTGCAATGTTTTTTGGTCGCTCGATCAACAATGGAGTTGTGGGGGATTGTTGGATTATTAAGTTTTGACTAGGCCCATGGACAACTTAATTGAGAAAATCTAATGTTGAGAAATGGAGAGAGTGGTAGGAGTGGAGAGGTGGTTAGACCCATGTACACTTGCACACATTGTGATCATGGGCCCATGTTAGTGGGGGTTAATGGGTCCTATTTTTATGTCATAGACTACTATAAATTGTCTTGTACCCCACCCATAAAAAACACATAATATACACGTTTTTAATCTCTCTATCTCAAAAGAAAAACCGTCACACTCTCGCAATTTTTCTCCTCCGAATCCAGCATTCTCCGGTGGTCAGATTATGCGAGGTTACAAGCTACTTTCGAGGTTCCTCGACTCCGGTGTGTGCCCGCTCGACGAAGGAACCGTTCTATCCTAGGAGAAAATTGCCACACTCATCGTACTCGTACGTGGGCACAATATTTTCTCTGAAGCAAGTTGGAATTCGACGACTTAATGTGTAAGGTGTTTTCTGATCATTATTCTCCGTTGCTTGTTGTTTGAACATGAATGTGTACGTTGGCTTAATCTGGATTCTGGTGAATTATTTATTCGACATCTGTAACCCACTGTATTACATGATTATATTAGTAACTGTATCAACATCAACCATGTCTTATTCTTTTCTTACAAGTTCTGCTCAATCTTAAGACCCGCTTGCGTCTTCATTATTCGATTTCCGTTATGAACCAAGATCACACCTTCATGACAAAACAAGTATCCAAACAATCCTTGCGATGCTTGAACTTCTCTCACAACCTGGTAGGATATTCGAATCAAACCTTTCAAATAACAAAAAGAAGGTTAAGGATATAAAGGCAATAGGTTGGAAGGAGGGTTGATGAGTTGGGTTGGGTCCGGTCCACCGTGCAATGAGGGTATGCTATTGCACTTATACTTTTTTTGATGACCCAGAATTCCCCATCACGTGCTCCACTTAGGACAGGCGGGTTGCGGCTCCAAACTAGGGGTGGTCCAACACCGTTTTCACCGGAACGCATTTACATTAAATAAAGTACCTTGCTAGGATTCGATCTTATGACCTAGGGTGTGTGAAACCACATACCCAACCAACTCGGATGCATCCCAGGGGACCTATTGCAGTTATACTTGATCGATGCACTAAAGTCAAAACCTAGTTCATCATAATCAGTGCGATGCAATTTGCTAGGCATGACTTTGTCTGGCGAGGGTACATCATTCATTTTAGCTATTTGTTTACTAAATGCAGGTTTTAGACTTTTAGTCAAGAAGATCAAATCTTTTGAGAATTCTACCATGAAAAACAAGGAAAATTAAAAAAAATTAGGTATGAGTTATGAGCATTCATGGAATTGCATGATAGACAAGCCTTATTGCCTCCTTTGTTCTTCAACATCTTCTTGTTTTAGTGAGTCTTTTGCAATCTTCCAACAGAGAACCTTAGTTGTTATGTCCCTAAACCCTTGCTTAGGGTTAATGTTGATTAGGAGAAGGCTTTGCATGGGGAAATGGAGTTGCACAGTGGGCGCATGGGGATGGAGGAGTTTAGGCTGGGTAGGGGATGGGTTGAGGGGGTTGTGATGATGGGTTTGGGTGGGGTTAAGAGAGAAAAGTTTTTCTCTCTCTTTCTTCCTTACTTCTTCTCTCATTCCACTTGCTCTCTCTTACTCTTTTCCTTGTCCGACGATAGCAGCAGAGGAGTCGACCCCGGTGGTGTAGGCGTGCGGTTCCAGCGAGAGGCGTGCGGAGGTGGGCGCGCGAGGAGGTTCGGAGACGACGTGCGCGAGCGAGGCTCCGGCGAGTTTCGTCGTTTCCTTGAGGTATGTTGTCTTCTAGTGTGTTTGTGATTGCTCACCCTCGTGGGAGGGTCTTGTTGGTTGGTCGGGGGAGGTCGAAGACCTCCCCGACGACGAGTTTTGCGTAAATCCTTGGATGGTGCAAGGTTGAAGACAACCAACGGTCGACCGGGTCCCTTCGGGCGATCGACCAGATGTAGCGTATTTTTGCCAATTTTAACCATCACCGGTCGAACGATGCCTTGTGGCGATCGACCGGTCCTACATTTTGCTAGTGGATCGGTTGCCTGTTCGTTTTCGGTCGACTGGTTCCTTGTGGTCGTTCGACCGGAACTTAAGTGTACTGGATTATTATGCATAATTGTTCGACCGTTGTTATGATTGTGTTCGATCGTTATATGACTTAGAACTGCTAGGATGCCCTGGTAGTTTTCGGTCGACCGAGACCCTTGAGTCGGTCGACCGATAGTTTAAATTGATGTTGACCAGACTCCGGTTTTTGACCTCGTATCGGTCGACTGGTTTTAGATCTTTGTTCGACCGTTGGGACTTAAGTTTTACACAAAGAGTTCGACCGTTGTAGACTTTCGGTCGACCGATTTCCTTGTGGAAGCGGTCGACCGGGTTGCCTCTTTCGGTCGACCGTTTTTGCACAGGACTGGATTCCTGGTCCTTTTAGGATGCCAACTCTGTCTACGGAAACCAGTGTCCTCGCCTTGTGCATAAGCTGGGAGGTGACGGTGGGCGCGTACGCGTGCCTGCCCAGGGACCACCGTGTGGAAGAGTAGCAGGACTGAGGGGTCACATATCCCAATGTATGATGATTGTGCGAGCACACAACTGTCGTTGGGTGAGGTGACTACCGGCCTGGATGGCTACGGAGGTCGTTGCCCTGCTTTTATAGCGGTGTGGTTGGTGTTTGCGGCTCGTGGAGACGGATGACCTAGCAGACTTCGGTCTGGACACGTCCGATGTTTTGCCGGACGTATTGTTGGACCACCGATGTTGTTCCAGTGATGCCGCCGATGCTGTTCCGGAGATGATGATTGATGGGCCGATGTTGTTCCGGCTATGTTCCTCAGATGGGCACCTACTGAGATGATGATTGATGGACCAACCGAGCGACGGCTCCGTTGGTGTGGATTCGACCACGAAGTTACATATATATTTCTTATGGTGCGGACTTGGAGGATGCTCCTTGCCGACCCCATGATTAGTGTAGCCGCGTGTGGGGAATGTCACGTCATGTTCCATTAGACCGTATGTGCGCACGGTAGGTCTCCTTGGGAGACCCGATGATGATTGTCGGACTGATGTCCTGTGTTACCCTTCGGGGGAACTATTTTCCTTACTGTTAATGACATGACATGCTACTAGTATGATAGGTTCATTTGTACTACTGAATGCATATAGGTGAGCTTGGCATACGGGGTTTCCTTATGGAAACTCAGGCATTGTCGTTATATCTTTTCAGGACTGCAGTAGGTCCAGTTGGGTGGTGATCAGCAGGCACGTGCATCTTGGGATCGGATCCTCTCTTTCGGACCACTTAGGTCAACATGATTACTTTTATATTCCTTGTTGTTCTGTTGTAATCATGTATCGTTTTGACAAACTCTGATGTAATATGGTGCACCGCTTATATGTTTTATAAGAAGTAACAGTCCCGTCTTTGATTATTGGTCTCTGATGTCTTGATATTTAACTTTTAAATTTTCGCTATTTCGGCATGTTACAATTTGGTATCAGAGCGGTCGATTCCTATGCGGTTCCCAATGAAATCACCCTTGTAGTAATGAGTCATGCATTTTATCTTTTGGCATGCATTCATGGCTGAAGTTTGTGATTGTTCTCCTGTATAGATGGCTCCTAGGCACGTGCGGAGTTCTCCGCGTGATCGCGATGCCAGTGACGCCACTGAGGGCCCATACTGGGATAGGTTGGGAGAGTTTCTGGAGCGTCAGGTATCCCAGAATGTGCAGGGAGGGATGGGCGCTGAGCATGATCGGTTTATGCGTCAGCACCCACCGAGTTTTGATGGCAGGAGTGCCCCTGAGGTAGCAGAGGACTGGATCTTCAGGACGGAGAAGATATTTCGAGCGATCGGAGTTGCACCTGAGAGGAGGGTGGATCTGGCCACCTATGTGTTTGATGGCGAGGCCGCCAACTGGTGGAGGACCACGTCCACGGTTTTGTTTGAGGACCGTGAGGACGTCAGTTGGGAGGAATTTCTGGAGGCGTTTCATGAGCAGTACTTTCCCCAACACGTCAGGGATCGGAAGAGGGAGGAGTTCATGTCGCTGGAGCAGAAGGAGATGACTGTGGCGAGTTACATCAGCAGGTTCAACACTTTGGAGCGTTACTGTCCCGAGATTTGTGTGACCCAGAGCAGCGGGCGAGGAAGTTCGTGAAGGGATTGAGGCAACCTCTCCGATCTCGTGTGATCAACAGTATGCCGTGGACCCTTGCAGATGCGGTGAAGCTTGCTACCATCATCGTGCAGGACCAGAGGGAGTATTTTCAGGAGGCGAGGAAGGCACCAGTGAGCAACGGTAGCCGAGTAGTCGGCCATGCAGCAGGGAACCCGGGCAAGAGGCCCAGGTTTGATGGAGGAGGAGCACGTCAGTCTGGAGCGTGCACTTTCTGTGGGAGGTTTCACCCAGGTCAGGAGTGCTTCAGGCGCACAGGAGCTTGCATGGGATGCAGGCAGTTCGGCCACTTCATTCGGGAGTGCCCGACTAGGCAGGGCGAGCCTAGTAGGAGGTCTGGGCCACCAGTAGCAGGGAAGAGCGGAGGCAGTCGATACGTGGTTTCACCAGGGCAGGGCAGGAAGACCGAGCGAGTCCACCATTCAGGCTGAGGAGGCGAGAGACTCCAAAACCATGGTGGAAGGTACACTTTCTGTTTCTGGTTCAATAGTGCTTGTGTTGTTTGATTGCGGCGCCACACACTCCTTCATTTCGAAGAAGTTTGCTGGCGAGTACGGTCGGACGCCTGTGCTGTTGACTGATGTTTTGGAGGTCAGCACGCCCATAGGTGAGGTGGGCACTGTGGGGAGCTATTTCACCGACACCACAGTTGTTTCGGGAGACCATGATTTTCCGGCAGATCTTGTCTAGTTACCGATGGAGGACTTCGACGTCATACTGGGGATGGAGTGGATGTGACAGTACGACGTGCGAGTCTTTTGCCGTGAGAAGAAGATCTTGATTCCGATGGAGGGCTTGCCAGATGTTTTGATCAGAGGGACTAGGAGCAGAGGGGGTCGTCTAATTGTGTCTGCAGTTAAGGCACAGAAGTTGATCCAGCGGGGATGCAGAGCGTTTGTGGCCATGCTGGTTGTTCCTGATCCTGAGACGAGGAGACTGGAGGATATAGAGGTTGTACAGGATTTCTCTGATGTGTTTCCAGCACAGATTCCAGCATTACCGCCGCACCGAGAGATCGAGTTCGGCATCGAGTTGGTAGCGGGTACGACACCTCAGTAGAAGGCTATGTATCGTATGGTACCTGCTGAGTTGACAGAGCTGAAGAAGCAGTTGCAGGAGTTGATGAATTCTGGGTTTATTCGGCCGAGTGTTTCACCATGGGAGCGCCTGTGCTGTTCGTAAAGAAGAAGGATGGGTCGTTGCGGATGTGCATCGACTATAGGATGCTGAATAAGGTTACCGTCAGGAACCGATACCCTTTGCCCAGGATTGATGACTTGTTTGATCAGCTGCAGACGGCGAGAGTGTTGTCGAAGATTGATTTGCATTCGGGTTATGACCAGTTGCGGATCAGAGAGGCAGATGTTCAGAAGACAACCTTCAGGACGCGGTACGGGCACTATGAGTTCTTGGTGATGCCGTTTGGACTCACGAATGCACCTGCAACATTCATGGACCTGATGAATAGGACCTTTCAGCCGTACCTCGACAGATTCATCATTGTATTCGTGGACAACATATTAGTCTAGCCAAAAGATCTATTAAGAGTTGAGCCGAGTTTGTTCAAGTATTCTTAAAGAAATATTTCCCCAACCATAAGACTCTTAGGATTAGGAATGAAATTGTTGCATTCGTTCAATCTGAGAGCGAGCGTTCTATTCCTATTTAGAAAGATTTAAGAGCCTGTTGACCCAATGCCTTCATCATGGAATTCCAAGATGGCAATTGTGCCAAATTATTTATGAGGGATTAACACCTACATCTAGGGTTATGTTAGAATCTGTAAGCCTAGGAAACTTTATGTCCAAAAATGAGAATGGTGCTTAGACTTTTCTTGAGGATTTAGCCAAAAATAGTATGCAATGGGACAATGCTAGAGCACCGAATAACCCGACTATTGGATCTAGAATAGCAAGTCAACCCAAACCAGGTGTCTTAGCTGTAGATGCTACTGTAGCTGCTGAAGCAAAACTAGCTACCCTTATGCGTAGAATGAAAAGTCTAGAGCTCAAAACCCGACCCCTAGTGAATCAAGCATCTTCTATCCCTTGCTCTAGATGTGGTCAAACTGGTCATATAATGGAGGATTGTGCGGACATGGAACAAGTTAATGCCACATTTAACCATTCTAGAAATGACCCATACGCATCAACCTATAACCTGGGTTGGCGTAATCATCCCAATTTTTCATGGAGCCAACAAGGTCAATCTCCTAGACAACAACCAAACCCGTATAACCAAAATAATACATCATTTGGGTTTAGTAACAATGGAGATTATGATGTTAGGTTGACAAGCTTAGAAATTTTGGTTAAGCCTTTTATGCAAACAACCACCCAATCATTCCAAAGGCAAGAAACACAAGTCAGCCAACTAGCACAAATAGTAGGTGAAAGAGAAAAGTGTCAGTTTCCAAGTCAACCTGATGTGAATCCAAGACCTAATAATCAATATCAGCCCTATCAACCACCACTACGAAGTAACAACCCTAGACCGGTTCAAATGGTTCATGAGGAGGGACCGTTCCAACAAATAAATGCAGTTGTATCATTACGGTCCGGAAAACAAGTTGATAACAATGTGGTAAATCATAGGGCTCCTAATCAATCTAGCCGTCAAGCACCCACATGTGACCTAACCATTGAACCTGAAGTCCAATTTGAAAAGCCCCACCCACCTAGTCAAACTGACCCTATAGCTCAACCTGAGCGAGTCAATGTTCCTAAAGCCCCATTCCCCAATAGACTCAAAAAGAGCTCAAGTGCACAAATGGAGAAAATCTTGGAAGTATTTAAGGAAGTTAAGGTGAATATTCAACTCCTAGATATGATTCAACAAATACCTGCTTATGCTAAATTCTTAAAGGATCTGTGCACTAAGAAGAGAAAAATGAACGTACCAAAGAAGGCATTCTTAACTGCAATCATAAGCTCTATTCTGTCCAACTCGTCTCCTATAAAGTATAAGGACCCTGGGTGTCCCACAATTTCATGTGCGATAGGAGATACTTTTATCAACAAAGCCCTTCTAGACCTTGGTGCTAGTGTTAACCTACTCCCGTTCTCTGTCTATGAGCAACTAAACCTTGGTCCACTAAAACCCTCTAAGACAACCCTTCAATTTGCTGATTGCTCTGTTAAGAAACCAAGAGGTATAATACAGGATGTTTTGATGAAGGTTGGTGATTTCATTTACCCAGTGGATTTTATCGTTCTAGACACTAAACCTGTTGTCAATCCTAAGAGACAAATCCCTGTAATACTAGGCAAACCCTTTTTAGCCACTACTGAAGCTTTGATAAATTTTCCAAATGGGCTCATGCAACTATCTTTTGGAAACTTAAAAGCTGAATTTAATATCTTTCATGTTGATAGTGAACCAGAAATAGTATGCAATCAAAGTGATGTTGTGATGAGATCGCGTATCTATAAGATTTTTGAATCAAATAAATCATCACAAAATCAAAAAGAAAGTGAGAAAAAGGGGAGTAATTCATCTACCCAACCACCACCACTCGAGCAAATAAGAGAACCAACACATGTGAGGGGTGTGGAATATTTACCTCAGGACTCTCAGGGCAACATGGGGAACAATTCAAATGGATACATGCACCAACATGGTGACATTCAATCTAGTTCTGACTATGGTTGACTCTGAGCAAATTCAATTCCTCTACCGTAGTTGACTCATGTAATAAGTGCATTTGCTTTATCTTTGCATACATTGAGGACAATGCATGATTTAGGTGTGTGTGGGGGGGTGTTTATTTATCTATCTATCTATCTATATATTCTGTTCGTTTAAAATAAATAAAAAATTCAATGCTCCATGACATAGCTTAAGATTGAACTGCCAAAACCCGTGTACAAATTGCATTGAGTTTTTGTTCCTTATTATATAGTTCTGCTTGTAGAAACTATGACATAAATCTAAGTTCCAAAGAAATAACCCATTACCCTTTAATGCATGTATGCACTTAAATTGGATGAATCAAATCTTTGAAGTGGTTGATAAAAAACAGAGGTTGAGGAAAATATACCGGGAAGTGTGGACTTCTAATATCAATTAAGCCTTGAGGAAAATAAAAGGGGAATAAAAGTGAGGAAAGCACATCTTGCAAAATGATTACAAAAGCCCAAGCCTTCGAGTCACTGGTCCGTAGGGGTATCTTAAAACCCGGTAACTTGAGTCTGCCAGCTCGGGATTATCGACCAAACTCGCTACACGAATGCAAAAAGGGTAAAAGTGTCAAAAAAGCAAATGTGTTGAATCACGGGAAAAAAATACTTTAAGATACTCAAGGCCCAAAGTTAAAAGAATGATCCATGCCATGGTTGATCCGAATGATATTTCACCACCAGAGGAGGCGTGCAAAATAAATTAAGTTATAACATGTGTAGAAGGGTTAGTGGTGTGAATATTGGAAGAATGAAGACCAAGTCAGTTTTTTACGAGTTAGATTTATATAATGAGCATGCAAGAATTCTAAGTGAGATGTATAAGGTTGAGGTGGAGATATTGAGAGTTATTAATGAAACGTTGAATTAAGACTTTGTGGGTGTGTCAACTGAAAACCCTCACGAGACAAAACTTGTCCTCTAAGGAAACTTAGGGGTTTAAAGGCTTGTTGTACATGCTAAGTGCAACCGCGATTCCTACGAAAGTGAGTTAGGATTTCCCTGTTTTCATTTTTCTAATATTTTGTTTTGCTAGGGACTAGCAAAATATAGGTGTGGGGGTATTTGATGAATTGCATACATTGCATCATATGTCGTTCATTTAGATTAACTTTATATCAATAAATGCTACTAAGGTATGTGTTTAGTCTTATTTACAGAATACAGGGACCTGAATGCAAATTACCCATATCCCGAGCATAAATGCGTGCAAAAGACTCATTTCTGTCATAAAGACCAAGTTCAAGATTATCGAGGTGCAAATTGAAGTCCATCCAAGCATAAAAGCATTGAAAGACCTAATTACAAAAAGGTCAGGGACTTAATTGCAAAAAGCCGAGGACCCGACTGCAAATTACGAGTACCAAGATATTATTTTGGAGAAAAATCAATTTGGATCTCCAAATATATGAAGAAATTAATTCGGAGCTCAAAAGAAAGGAAAGAAATCAATCTGGACGAGCAAAGGACAGCTAAATCATACCATAAACACATAGGAAACATCTGGATTGATTCTGAGCCAGAAAGGCGGCGATTCCGCCGCACCTCATGTACAACATGCGGCGGAAATGCCACATGGTCATCGATCCGTGCCCCCGGATTTCTTCCAGTCGTGTCATAACACGTGTCCTTGCCTTATTCATTCTTGGGACCCTTGTATCGGCTATAAATAACCCCGAGATTATGTTGTAAAAGGAACTTATAGTTATTATTCCATCCTTTAGCAATAAAATTCTGTTGGTTTATTTCATGATTTTAGTTTTCTTTCGTAGTTTCTCTAGGACGATTAGGGTTATTATTTTAATTTCGTGTTAGTATATTTTGATTACTTGAGTTTATGTTAAGTCATTTATCATATAATGCTTTATAACTAATGTGATTTATTATAAGTTTCAGATTTCTCTAAACAAAACCCGATATCTAAACCCCCACCCACTGGACTCTCATCCATATTTGTTTTATTCTTAGTTTGTTTTTGTTGTTCTTGCTTTAGAAAATTAAAAATCCAAAATCTCAAACCAACCTTATTTCTCTCTCTTTCTTTCCTTAATCGAAAATCACAAAAATAACAATATCTCTCCCTCCTTGTGTTCGACCTGTACTTGCTACGTCTTCATTGACGCTGTGCACTTGCGGTATAGATAAAATTCCCATCAACCGCCGTGTCGAAGAGTGTAGGTGTTCGGGACGTGTCACCTCCATGTATGGATCGTGACTAATGTGATGGATTGATTGGACTCATTGTAGAGTAGCAGGACTGAGGGATCACAGATCCCAATGTATGATGATTGTGCGAGCACGCAACTATCGTTGGGTGAGGTGACTACCGGCCTGGATGGCTGCGGAGGTCGCTGCCCTGCTTTTATAGCGGCGCGGATGGTGTTTGCGGCTCGTGGAGCCTGATGACCTGGCAGACTTCGGTCTGGACCCGTCCGATGTTGTGCCAGACGTATTGTTGGACACCCGATGTTGTTCCGGCGATGATGATTTATGGGCCGATGTTGTTCCGACTATGTTCCTCAGATGGGCACCTACTAAGATGATGATTGATGGACCGACTGAGCGACGACTCCGTTGGTGTGGTTTGGACCACGAAGTTACAGATCTATTTCTTATGGGGCGGACGTGGAGGATTCTCCTTGCCGAACCCCATGATTAGTGTACCCGCGTGTGGGGAGTGTCACGTCATGTTCCGTTAGACCGTATGTGCCTACGGTAGGTCTCCTTGGGAGACCCGATGGTGATTGTCGGACTGATGTCCTTTGTTACCCTTCGGGGGAACTGTTTTCCTTACTGTTGATGACATGACATGCTACTAGTATGATAGGTTCATTTGTACTACTGCATGTATATAGGTGAGCTTGGCATACGGGGTTTCCTTATGAAAACTCAGGCATTGTCGTTATATCTTTTTCAGGACCGCAGTAGGTCCAGTTGGCTGGTGATCAGCGGGCGCGCGCATCTTGGGATCAGATCTTCTCTTTCGGACCACTGAGGTCGACATGATTACTTTTATCTTATTTCTTATTCTGTTGTAATCATCTATCATTTTGTCAAACTCTGATGTAATATGGTGCATCGCTTATATGTTTTATGAGAAGTAACAGTCCCGTCTTTGATTATTGGTCTCTGATGTCTTGATATTTAACTTTTAAATTTCCGCTGTTTCGGGATGTTACATTAGTTGTCAAACTTGTTCCCCAAAAGGCATTTGGACTAGGGGTGGTTGCATACTTGCAGTCCTCGGTCTTACAAATCCGGTTGCTACCCAAAACTTAGTCCACTTAATGGCCCTCCGTGAGTCTTGAGATTCTTCTACAAACGAAGCACTATCAAACCTTAGTAGTATTCCAGGCTTCCCAGCTGCCGGCGGCCAAAACTTGTGATCTCACTAATCTGCAATATGGTTAAGCCAAAAAATTCGTACATGTTTTTTCACGTAATCAGTATACTATAAGAACTCGGATGTAATAGTCATCAATATATATTACTTGGCCAAACATGAAATATTCATTTGCAAGGAAACACAAGAAATATAACTGTTCCCAGCGCCAAGGGTGCCATTTGATCATGCACTATCAAGAACTCAAGTTCGGTCCCTTTTACCTTTAGATTGTGAGAAAATATTGATTCTTCAAGAATTTCTTGAGTACACAAATGGATCGCCTTTTATTAATAACTAGTCATTGCTACAAAAAAGAAATTAAAATTTTCCTACATTTAGACACTAGCAGCTTCGAAATGCAAGAACATCTCAGCGAACACTATAATCAAATTTTGTTTCATATATATCGCACATGTTAACAAAATTCCAATGACCGAACATATCCTACACATTTGACATTGCTGAACCAAAACACGTCCAAAGCATAGAGAAAAGGTTCAATTTAATTGATGATCCCTAAGTAAAACATACTTTGAGGAGTATGCCCAATATTGGTGCACTATAACAGTTTCACACAAACAAACAAAAAGTCCAAAGGTCAAAACCATCTCTCTGTCAATGTAACACAAACAGTGTTAGATTCTTACATCCTCAATTCCAAAATTAGACAAAAAAACCGTATGAACACATCACACACGTTAACACTCTCCTGAACTCCCAGACTCCCCACCAATGACTACGTCAAGTCATTTGCCATTAATACCCATATATCAACCCCACACCACCACCATTCCCTCTCCCCACCACTACCGAAAAGAATTATTGTAATATCCCTAACCCATGATTAGGAGTAAATGGTGATTAGAGGTGGAGGTTAGCATGGGGAATGGAGGGGGAACAGTGGGCTGTGATGGGTGAGGGGGTAGGGAGGCGAGTTACTGTTGGTGAGGAGATGGGTGTTGGGTTTAAAAGCTGGAAAACCTCTCTCTCTCTCTCACTTTTCTCTATGATTTCGTTCTCTCCCTCTCCCTCAGTTGATCAAGCTCCGGTGGTCGGTGACGAGCGTGATCGTGCGGTTCCGGCGTGAGGAGGTTGCGGAGACGACGTCGCGCGAGCGAGGCTCCGGCGGTTCTGTCGTTTTCTTGAGGTATGCCGACTTCTTATTATGATTTGTCGTTCACCCTCGTGTGAGGGATGTGTTGGTCGGTTGGGGGAGGTCGGAGACCTCTCCGGCGACGAGTTTTGGCGTAAATCCTTGGCTGGTGCAAGGTTGCAGACGACCAACGGTCGATCGGGTTCCTTCGGGCGGTGGACCGATGTAGTTTATTTTGCCCCACTTTAACCATCACCGGTCGAACGATGCCTTGTGGCGGTCGATCGGTAGTGCATTACGCTGGTGGGTCGGGATTGCCTGTTGTGTTTCGGTCGACCGGTTCCATGTGTTCGTTCGACCGGAACTTAAGTGTACTGGATTTGATGCATGCTTATTCGACCGTTTCTTTATATGTGTTCAACCGTTTATGACTTAGAACTGCTAGGATGCTCTGGTAGTTTTTGGTCGACCGGGACCCCTTATTCGGTTGACCGGTAGTATGGATTTGATGTTGACCAGACTCCGAATTTTGACCTCGTATCGGTCGACCGGTTTTAGACTCTTGTTCGACCGTTAGGACTTAGGTTTTGCGCAGAGAGTTTGACCGTTGAAGACGTTCGGTCGACCGAACCTTTTTGGGAACGGTCGACCAAATCACATCTTTCGGTCGACCGTTTGTGCACATAATGAATTCCCAGTCCTTTTTAGGATGCCAACTTTGTCCACGGAAACCCGTGTCCTCGCCTTGTGTGTGAGCCGGGAGGTGACGGTGGGCGCGTTATGTGTGCCTGCCCAGGGACCACCGTGTGGAAGAGTGTGGGTGTTTGGGATGTGTCACCTCCGTGTATGGATCGTGACTTGATGTGATGCATTGATGAACTCATTGTAGAGTAGCAGGCCTGAGGGATCGTGGATCCCAATGTATGATGTTGGGCGAGCACGCAACTGTCGTTGGGTGAGGTGACTACCAGCCTATATGGCAAAGGAGGTCGCTGCCCTGCTTTTATAGCGGTCTGGTTGGTGTTTACGACTCGTAGAGCCTCATGACATGGCAGACTTCGATCTGGACCCGTCCGATGTTGTGCCGGACGTATTGTTGGACCAACGATGCTGTGTCGGTGATGCCGCCAATGTTTTTCCGGCGATGATGATTGATGAGGCGATGTTGTTCCGGCTACGTTTTCCTCAGATGGGCACCTACTGAGATGATGATTGATGGACCGACCGAGCGACGGCTCCGTTGGTGTGGTTTCGACCACAAAGTTACATATCTGTTTCTTATGGCGCGGACTTGGCGGATGCTCCTTGCCGAACCCCATGATTGGTATAGCCGCGTGTGGGGAGCGTCACGTCTTGTTCTGCTAGACCAGTATGTGCCTACGGTAGGTCTCCTTGGGAGACCCGATGATTGTCGAACTGTTTTCCTTACTGTTGATGACATGACATGCTACTAGTATGATAGGTTCGTTTGTACTACTGCATGCATATAGGTGAGCTTGGTATACGGGGTTTCCTTATGGAAACTCAGACATTGTCGTTATATATTTTTCAGGACCGCAGTAGGTCCAGTTGGGTGGTGATCAGCGGGTGCGCGCATCTTGGGATCGGATCCTCTCATTCGGACCACTGATGTCGACATGATTACTTGTATCTCCTTTTGTTGTTCTTGATGTAATCATGTAGCTTTTTGACAAAACTCTGATGTAATATGGTGCATCGCTTAAATGTTTTATGAGAAGTAACAGTCCTGTCTTTTGATTATTGGTCTCTAATGTCTTGATAATAATTTTTAAATTTCTGCTGTTTCGGGATGTTACAATTATTACCTTTAATTCTTTTTTATTAATAGATAATGGCAATTAGCACGCTGCGCAAGGCGATCAGGCCATCAAGGACCAGACCAGCATTGGCCTGGCGAAAGTCAGCAGCCATAACGATACCTTGTCGTGCCTCCATGTGGCGGTCGTTAAGACCAGCCGACATAATGAGTACCCCGCTTCGGAGAAGCACGTGGGGGATATCCTCACCCTCACGTGCTACTCCAGACACATGGTTGCCACCTGCGTAGAGATTATTGCTCGACGGCTGGGGAAGACGAGGAGCTGGTGCGTCGCTCTCAAGACTCTCGTCCTCGTCCATCGTCTCCTGCTCGATGGACATCCGGCGTTCCAGCACGAAATGTTTTTTAAGACGAGACGGGGCACGAGGCTTCTGGATTTGGGTGAGTTCAGGGATGACTCGGCCGGGGTCGACTCGTGGGATTATTCGGCATTTATAAGGACTTTCGGGAGATTTCTGGATGAGTGGTTGGATCAGAAGATGAATGGGAAGAAGGATAACAGGAGGTTCAGGAGTGTACCCGAGGAGGACGAGGGGTCGACTCCCGTGCCGGAGATGGGGATTCAGCACCTGTTTCAACGGACCCAGAAGTTGCAACTGCTGCTGCAGCGTTTCTTAGCTTGCAGGCCAACAGATCATTGACTCATTTCTTTCAAATAATTTAACTTGTTAGTTTTTAATTCAAGAAATAAATTGACAAAGCCTGAAATAAATTGACAAAGTCAATTTAATAAGTTACAAAAAATAAAGGCATAAAGAGGAAAAATGGAACAATTGTAATTGTAGTTGTAAAAGAACATGTAGATTCGAAATTTAATTGAGGCCAATTTGAGTTGGCCAAGTAGTACTTGGTTCAAATTGTTTAACTTGTTAATTATTATTTCATGTTTGTTTACAAAAAATATAATAATTATTTCAGGCTTCTGTTATTGGAAGAACGGACTTTGCATTAGTTATATAAATAAGCAGGGATGTTAAGAATAGTGCCTATTCAAAATTTCAAATAACCCCATAGCTTTTTAATGCTTTATTGTTATATTAAGGAATACATTATAAGCTGCAGGAAAATGAAAAGTAAGGTGCAAAATTACTACTGATAATCAAATTCACAACCTAAAATTGATGTTTATTACTTTTATGACAACTCCGCTTGAAACTTGAAAGAAATGCATTGTATTAACCAGTGAACTGAAGAGAACCAATAAATGTTGAGTTTGGTTCAAAATGGTTCAATCGATGGTTCAACTTGCTTCAAGCGATTATAACGTCAGCACGACATCATCATTTTGTGACCGTTGAGTTTGAACTGAACCGACTCTAGGATAACAGTCAATGGGTGGTCTGACCGATTGAACCACATTTTACATGTATTTAACCACGTATTTAAGTTTTTAAAGTCCTTATACATGACAAGTGACTATAACTAACTATGAAGTTTACAAAAATATTGTAAAATAATGGTTACTATATAATGATCATCAACAATCGACAAAAAGAAAAACATGAATTTTGGGGTTACATAATTTTAATTAATTTTGTATCTTTGTCTAAATTGAAATAAATAAATTATTTTTTGGGGTAAACTTTTTTATAGTTCATTGCAACGTTCATGCAACGCCTAGGCGACTGGGTGCGTCCTGTCGCCTTAGTGATTGTGCGACCGCCCAGCTCTGGGCGGTCATTTTTTAAATATTTTTAAATCAATTAAATTTGATAAAATAGTTAAAAAATCAGGAAAAATCGGGAAAAATAGGAACAAATGCACAAATATTATCTAAAAATACCATACATGTTTAGGCTTCAAAAAGACACCTAGTTCCTCGACCAATGTCTCTCTAGGCACCCCCTCTACCTACCTAAACACTTAGGTATACAACTTATTGCTTAGTAGTACGATTACAAAGGTAGTTAACTAACTCAGAGTTCATACAATAACAGATAAGAGAGAAATTAGAATTACAAGCTAACTAACTAATTCCATTGGACACATTGATCTGATGTCCAACTGGGAACCATATCAAATCCTCCACCACCATCAGAGTCATCAGAGTGGTTCTCGTTCGGATTGTCGACGTAGACATCATCTTCTTCAGTTTCTTCATCGTCGGATTGGACATATTGCTCATCGATGTCCATCGGTGGTTGAGAACTCGATGCATCTGGATCTCCAGAACTAATGTGAAAGATGACATCATCCATGCCAACACCTAATAACGCTCGCGTAAGATGCAGTGGACATTGATCGACGAAAGCGTCTCCGTGAAGAAGAAGATCCTAAAGCTGCTTCCTCGGCATCAGCCTATGTAAGCTCCTCTCTAACGAAGACTGGATCTTCAGTTTCTACCAACCATGGATGCTCGTCGAAGAGATCGTAGTCCACACTGATGGGGTCATAAAATTTGGGCTTCTCCATCCTTTGCTGAAACATTTGCCTTAACTTTTGGTTGTAGTTCACATACACCAAGTCATTCATCTTCTTCACAGCCAACCCGTTCCTTCTCGTTGTGTGCAACTGCTCGAAGACACTCTAATTCCGCTGACAACCTGATGCCGAGCATGTCAATCTCAACACCCTCAGGGCCAACCTCTGTAATGCGGTCTCTCCCATGTTTGCGCCATAAGATTGCCACCAATCTATAGGTCTTATTTCCGTCCTTTGTCTGACGACCATATCGCTAGAGAACATTCCAAGTGAGTTCTTGTAACGATCAAGTAAACTGCAAATCTTGTCTTGTTCTTCAGGAGTGGGGATGAGACGCTCTACGACATCCATGAATCCAGGTATATGCTCATTGAAAGGTACATTTCGATCTTGAGGTGGGATGGAGAAGAAGGTACCAGGGTTGAGTAAGAAACCAGCTGAGTGTAGCGATGAGGACATCATCTTCCCTGGACCCCACCTCGTGTCGATGAGGTCGATGACTTGCTTGTACAACCTCGGGTTTCCTTCAAAGTTCCTCATGATTTGTTCTTTGGCTTTCTCCATTGCGTCATGTAGATATCCCATCGGCGGTTCCTCATCGCCGTCAACAAGTCTAAGAACCTGGACCATAGGTTGTGAGGCCTTCAGTGCCTTCACGACGTTGGTCCAGAAGCCACTTTGTAGAATGGTCTCGGCAACTTCAGTAGAGATCTCCTTCTTTTTCTTGTTCTTTATCCAACTTGCGCTAAGATCGTTGTACTCCGAGGAAACAACAAAGGCTCGGAGTCTGTCTTTCTTCAGAAACAACCTTTACAAAGTCAGAAAGGCGGTCACAAATCTCATGACATCAGGGTGTAGCAGGTTCCCTTCAATGGCAATTCGCATCCTCTTCAGCAACATGGAATGGTTCTTGAAATGTTTGACGATCTTACGAGCTAAAGCAATAGTCTTCAAAAACAGCTTGCCAATATCCTCCAAGATGAGATTGATGTAATGCGCTGCACAGGGAGTCCAAAATAATCTCCTTCTTTTTTGCTTCAACATCCTACCGGCAAGTACGTACGCGACGGCGTTGTCGGTGACCACCTGAACAACGTGTTCTTCGCCAATCTCGCCAACTACCTTGTCCATCAGCTTGTAGAGGTAGTCTGCGATGTGAGAGTGACCGGAAGCATCCACAGACCTCATGAACATGGTACCTATTGGAGAATTTACTAGAATATTGATTATATTCCTACCGGACCTATCAATCCAGGCATCCGTCATCAACGTGCACCCGTATGTAACCCAATCTTGTGTGTATGACTCTAGTATACTTCTAGTGTTGTCAATTTCCTGTTTAAGGCACGACTCACTAACTTCATGATACGTCATGGGTTTAAGTCCGGGTCCGTAAGTACAAGTAGTGGATATTGTGTCCTTCCACTCAGGCGTCCTTACAGTGTTGAATGATATATCACATCTATAGAAAAGCCTAAACCATTTTTGATTAATTGTTTTTCTATCTTCTTTTTTAAAGGTTCTTTCGATGATTGTTTGTTGGGAGCCGGAAACCACGTCCTTCCCACGTCTGCAAAATGGTCCCCACAAACGTTATTTTTGTCTCTTTCGAGAAGGAACGGGGCGAGGACAGGAGGTTGGGGTCCGAGCAGAACCGCAACCCGACACGGTTTCCAGATCAAATTCTATGTTTTCTATGTCTACATAATCATCAAGACATACATTTTCGTTTTGTAGTGTCCTACTGTTTCTAATCATGTATGCAGTTATTTCTTGTTTAACAGAGTCAGGAACTTTATCACAAGGTCTAGCATTGCTACCGGGTGTGTGTGCAAGATGTTGTTTGTGACAGACTCTATCACCTCTAGTTTCCTTACCACATAACTCACCGACAATGCAATTTTTATCATTAGCACTAATGTAATGGGCAGTATTCCATCCGAGGTAATTTGTATGGGTAGGTCTTAGGTCATCGTAACTCTTGTGATGCATGGGGAGACTATTGCCGGGTACGTAGGCCATATCGTAAAACTAGACTAATATAAAAATTTAGACTGATATGAAAATGAAATATTAATTCTAAAGAGAAGTTAGAAAGAGTGCACTTGATTTTGGCAGTTGGAGAACGAAGAACCGGATCGAAGACTTCACTTTCCAACTTCAAAACTAAGCACCAGACCGGAGACTTAATCACGAAAACTTGATGATTAGGAAACTTGAAGATTAGAATAGAATGATGAAGAAGAAGAGAATGGGAGAGGTGTGAAAAATGAAGAGGTTTGGAGGGGTTTATATAGGATTTGGGGGTAATGGCAATCTTGTAATTTTTATAAAAAAACAAAAAAAACTAGCCGTTGGAGAGAATTCTCCAACGGCTATCGCCTAGGCTAGGCGACCGCCTATTTCTCCCAACTTTGTTGGGCGAAAGGTGGTGGTCGCCTAGGCGACCACACCGGTGAGGTCGCCTACCACCTAGACGACCGCCTACCTGAACATTGGTTCATTGTGCAAATTGCAGTTTATTTTTTGGTCGTGGTTCAATAAGTCGCCAAACCGACCAGTTAATTTATTTATGATCTAACCTTGTTCAATCTCGTTTGATCATGACTTTGGTTTTTTTCAGTCCACCGTTCTGTCGACTTCTGGTTTCGGTTGGACCTCGTTTGAACTGCAAATTCAGTTTTTAAAACTTTAACGATTAATGGCCATCTTTTACAGGAACTGCGAAGAAAATCGAATCGTTGCGGTGGTGATGTACCCGATGGTGACGGAGAGCTACAAGCTCTACTACTACCTAAACGAGACGATGGCGACCTTCGTCGACCGATTCATGGAGCTAGACGTGGGGGAATGCGTCAAGATCCACGACTTCTTCGCCCTCATCGCCAAGCAATTCGACGAGCTCGACGTCCTGTACACCTGGTGCAAGACCGTGGGAATTGGCCGCTCGTCCGAGTACCCCACCATCGACAAGATCGCACGTGATAAGCTCGATCTTATGGACTCCTTCATCCGCGATAAAGCCCTTCTAGCATCCACCAAACTATCCTCCCTCGACCGTGACCCCCCGGACGAAACTATAGCTAGTCCCTTCCGGGAACCAGAAAAAGAAAAAGTTGAAGATGATTGTGATGTCAAAGCTCTACCACTTCCGGCACCAGAAGGGCCAAAGATTGAAGAGAAGGCAGGAGTTCGAGAAGACGATAGCAAAGAGGCCGACTTCCTCGGTCTAGAGCAAAAGCCGATGACCGCAGAAGAGCAAGAAAACAAACTTGCACTGACATTATTCGACGGTAATGTAACCACCGAGGACGAGCCCAAGTGGGAGGCCTTCCCGGAAAACAACCTCGATTGGGAAACCGCTTTGGTACTCTCAGCAAGCCATCTCCCGGCCAACAAACCAACTCTAGGAGGCGGTCTCGACATCTCGTTATTAGACGCCATGTACCAACAACAACACTCGGCGATCACACACTCCATAAACCCCAATGGTGCGAGTAGCATTGATGTTAGCACACAAGGATATCTTGCATTGCCGGCACCGATGGGGGCTGGTGTCAAGGACCTATTTTCTGCTTCACTTGTGGTGGCACCGCCGGCCTACGTTCAGATGAGTGAGATAGAGAGGAAGAGGGAGTTGGTGTTGCAAGAGCAAGTGATGTGGCAGCAGTATGCTATGGAGGGAATGCATGGGCAGATGGGGCTGGCTAAGTTGCAAATGAATCATTATCCCATGATGGGTAGTGGTGGATTCTACCAACAGAAACAACTACAACAGTACCATCAATATCAACAAAGATATTGAGATGCTGGTTTAGGATTGGTGTGTGGGATCAGTCCCATTCAAATTAAGGTGGCTTTGTTTTTGGTGTGTTCAAGGAGAGTGGGTGTTTTCTCCTGTAAACAACTGATTTGACATGTATTCAAAAACAAAGTTCTTTGATTTTATTGGTTTAATTAATTGTAGAAAATAATAACAATATTGATAGTGTAATAACTAATAACAATAACAAAAGGCTGAAAATTGTCCAAATATGAGTTTGAATAGTTTTTTGGGAATTGTCGAACAGAAATATCAGAATGAATTTTCTCGTACGATTGATCTATGATTAATTCAGTGATAAAAAATAAAAAAAAAGGTTTGACCAACCTAGACTTAGACTTTTAAAAAACCCAGTGTCGCACTTGATTGACATCATTTCATGCTTATATTTATATCTTATATCCATTATCTTTCACCTAAACATTGCTATGTTACGAGTTTTATGTTTAGTTTTCAGGAATAAATAGGTTTGAAGAGATAAAGCATAAAAGAACCCAAAAGCTGGGAAAAATGATTGAATTGTGAGATCTAGGGACCAAGATGCGAGGGAGAAGGACCTAAATGTAAGACAGAAGGACCCAGGAGCAAAATAGAATACTCCACACCTTCATGGGGTGTATTTTACCAATTCGATTCGCGTCGGAGCTCCAACAAACCAAGGGAATGCATCCAAGACCAGCACATATACCAAAAAAAGCCCACAAAAAAAAGAGCAGGATCTGAACCATATAGACCGCCAATTGGCGGTCCATTTTGGCCAAAATCCGCTAAAATTTCTCCAGCACATGTATTAGAGGATGTTTAGGCTATTTTTGGTATATGTTTAGTCCCACATCGGGGGATTGTCCCGGTTTGCCTTTTTCCATGGCTATAAATAGAACTCTTCACCTTCTATTGTAATCACTCCATATTTTAAGTGGTTATTCTTCCTACTAGAAGTGAGGCCTTGAAGCACACACTAAAGTAGGAGGATGCTACTTTTAATGTGAGTCATTTTAATACAAGTTTTCTTTATTATGTTGTTTGTTTTATGTTTCTTGTTTTGCTTTGCTTAATCTCATTTCATTAGTTTTATTATCTTAGTTAATATGCTCTCTCTGTTTAGTTTAATAATTAGTGTAATGTTTAGTGAGTAGTTCCATCCCCTTTGGGGGTGGAGTAGATGTACATACATGCAAATGAGAATGGATTGAATGCTTTATTTCCAATGTATTGATAAAACATGAATGTATGCTTGCTTGTTTAGGATAGAATTTATAACTTGATGAGTTTTGCCAAAATGATTAGACACCTCTCATGCTTGTTTAGGTTCTGAAATAAACATCTTGCATATGAAAATGTTAATCAACTAAGTTGGTGAATAGATTGATAGGTTTTGCCACAACATTTAGACACTTCCTATGCATGATAACACCACCTTAATTTGTGCTTAAAGAATGTGTTCAACACCCACCTCTTTGCTTGTATGCACCCACTCCACCCCTTAGGGGCTTTCCCATATCTGTATTCCAGCATTCTTCTTTTGTTCTTAGCTTAGTTGTCATTTCATTGTTTGTTTCTTTCGTTCGCATTTCATACTTCTTAGCGTAGTTTAGTGTAGAGTAGCATAATCAATCTTTCTCCCCCAATTTTTGCCACTTGATTTCTGATAAACAAGAGACTGCTCACCTCCCTGAGGACGACCCGTACTTGCTACCACTTCATCGCGGCCATGCACTTGCGGTTTAATTAAAACGTTCAACAAGTTTTTGGCGCCGTTGCCGGGGAGGTGCCAGTCCAGACTCTTGTTTGGACGATTCGAGTGGATTTAATTTTGGTCTTGGAGTTTTGTTTGTTTAAGGAGACTCACATTGAGAAGGGGAAGCATCTGGTGAAGTTTGGAGGCGGTCTGAGAGAAGACGACCGCCAATCAGCGGTCTGGTTGTTTCATTTCAACTCTATATTTCTGTGGAGTATTGCTTTATATGATATAGTGATCTGGAACTCGATTTGGCATGTTTTGACTTATAGTTTGTGCCAAGATCAATAATCAAACCTCCTTTAAGCAGCTTAGACCCTAAAACTCAAAGCAAAAGATTAGACATTCTTGTTGTTTAGGTCATGCATCATGTATGTGACTTAGGCATTTAGATTATCTTTTATCTTAGCTTTATTTTCTGTTGCTAAGAGCTGGCGTGAGGTACGCACCTTCTACTCTCATTCACGCATTTCGTATGAACATGCATTAGTTAGTAGGAAGTGCATTGAAACAAGTGTGAGTTGAGCGTTTGTTGGAGAGTTGATTGCTAGATTAGGACTCGAAAACGCTACTAAGGAGGGGTTGTCCCATAAAAGATAAGGTGGGGGATTTCATCACCATTTCCTTCGCCCCAAAAACCACACTAATCAAGAGCCTAATTTTAAAATCAAGTAGACATTGGCCTTAAGGAATTCAGACGCATTAGGAGAGTGATCCGGTCCCGACCGTCATGACCTGATCGACATTGCCTACTTTGTCGATAGTAGGAGAGACGAGATCCCCGGATCTTGGCTCACTTTTTGGGCTTTGTGGTCTTCGTCGTAGGGAGGTGAGGCGTGTTGAGGCCGTGTGACCTCGCAGTTAGGCGTCGTCTAGCGGTAAGGACCTATAGCGACCTAAGGATTGCTTGAGCCTTGTTGCTTGTGTGCTTCTACCTGTACCCATCCGCCGTAGCATAAGGACTTATTCCCTTCTCTCCTGAGTCATTCTTTCTCTCCTGTGTTCCCCTGTCTTCTCCTCTACACACATTCTTTGAAAAAGAAAAAAGGATAAAAAAGGTTTTGGTTTGTGTACGTGCACCTTTGTGTATGCTTTCGTGGACACGAGACGAGAGGGGTCGTTTGACGAGGAGCGTTGTCAATCCGGCTTCGGTCATCGATTTCTCGACACCTTCCTCCTCTCGTGTCGCACGCAGTCCGGGTTCAATGGTTGCTAATTTCCATGAGGAGGAGCAGTTGCTGGACCCACCTGCTCCACCAGTGCTTCCAGTTGTCGGTCCCATACCTCTACGCGATCGATGCCTCCCAAGCCGTACAGCTCTACCCTCATGCATCGTATTACCAGAGGCTAATGGGGACCATTTTGAGGTTAAGCCTCAGTTTATTTCCATGCTCCCTCACTTCACTGGGAATTTGAGGAGGTCTGTGCTATGTTCAAGCTGCAACAACTTAGCACAGACTCCATCCATCTTAGGCTTGTCCCCTTTGCGATGAAGGATGACGCCAAGAAGTGGTTGTACAGCAACCAGGCGAATTCCTTTAGGACTTGGGATGAGTTTCAATCTGCATTCCTCAAGAAGTACTTCCCAAATCATCGGACTCAAAAATTGAGGAACGAAATCAATTCATTCTATCAACATGAGACCGAACCATTCCATGCATACTTAGAGAGGTTCAAGGAGCTATTATCCTCATGCCCTCACCATGGCATCGAGTTGTGGCGTCTTTTTCAGATTGTTTACGAAGGTCTTCACATCCCGTCAAGAACGCTCCTTAAGTCCATGTGTCAAGGAGAGTTCTTGGCAAAGGATGAAAGGGAGGCATGAGCTTTCCTAGAAGACCTTGCTGAGAAAACCATGCAATGGGAGAGTGTGAGGGAACCACCTGCATCATCTAGCATAGGAGCGAGGATCGCGAATGCACACTCGACTACATCAGGTGCCGCATTTGTTGTCGATACCACTACGACCACTGAGGCGCGCATGGCGGCCTAAATGCGCCGTATGGATTCGATTGAGCTCCAAAACCAACAAGGTGCACCTCGCCTGTCCACATCTGGTCCAGTTCCCTGTCATTCATGTGGTAGGATAGGTCATGTAGAAAGCGAGTGTGAGTCCATTCCTCTTGAGATGGAGCGTGTCAACGCCATCTATGATAGAGTCAGGAATGACACATACTCATCATCTTATAATCCTGGATGGAGGAACCACCCCAATTTTTCATGGAACCAAACTAATGCCCTGGGTGGTCCTTCAAACTCCTCTAGACCACATTACCAATCACACCAACCTCCCATGCATGCACATTCCTATCAGCCACCCCAAGCGCAAACCACCAATCAATCGGGTTTCCCAAATTCCAATAATAAGAAAAACCCGATTCAATTCGCTTGAGACCTTGACTCGTGGACTTGAAAACTCAATGAATTTTTTTATTTCAACTACGAGTCAAGTTCTCACTTCAAATCAGCAGACCGTCAAATCTCTAGAGCTTCAGATGGGCCAATTGGCTCAGTCTGTACATGAAAGAGAGAGAGGATCTTTTCCTAGCCAGCCTGAGGATAACCCCCGTCTGTACCAACAACATCACATGGAAAATGAGAATGTGGTACCTCGGAGGAGGCAAGTGAACCATGTAGAGGAACCTGTTCACCATGTCAATTCCATTGTGACCTTAAGGAATGGAAAACAGGTTGACAATCACATTTCCTTGTCACAACAACCACCATCTATGCAGCCCCTTAGTGGGAATGGTGGTGAAGAAGATGCTGAGGGTGAGGGTAATACACCAAGGCTTCCTTCTCAGGCACCGCAGAAAACCTACCTGCCAAAAGCTCCCTATCCAAGTAGGTTAACCAAAAAGCAGAGTGACAACATGGACAAGATATTACAGGTGTTTAAGCAAGTAAAGGTTAACATCCCCTTGTTGGATGTCATCCAACAAATACCTCAATATGCCAAAGTGTTGAAGGATCTCTGCACAACCAAGAGGAAGACCAATGTTGTAGGATCGTGTGGGTTATGGGTCCACTAATCACTTTTAAACTAATCACCTACTCGTTTTATCGATAGAGTTATATGCAGCGGAATTTAAACAATTAAACGAGCAAGTAAGAAATAATGCAAACCACAAACACGCGTCGGTTTTTATAGAGGTTCGGCACCCCATCCGGGTCCTAGTCCTCTCTTGTAAGCTCCTCTCGACTCCGCGAGCTCCGCCTACGTCTTCACTAACCACTCCCCGTTCCGGGCCGGGAGAGAACGCCTTTTACAAAACAAACTCCGCGAACACCCTCGCGAGCTTGACTTTCTTCTCTCACAATCCAAGAGGAACAGTTCGGGCTTTCACCGAAGTCCTTGCTTCTATTACAACTGAGAACTTGAGTGGAATACACTCTCTAACTTGAGCACACTTGAGAAAGATTGGAATTGAGATTAAAGTGTGGAAATTTGGAGGCTTTGAGTGTTTGGGATTCTCTCTAATGTTTGGGACAAGTTTGTAGTGGGAGAGTTGTGTTAAAATGTGTTTTACAACTCTATTTATAAGCATTAGAGAGAATAGAGCCGTTGGGATTGATTGGGTAAGAGTTGATGTGTGATTACACAAAACAGAACCTGTAGGACCCAATTCTGGCTAAAATCGGTCGACCGGATCGGGACGAACGGTCGACCGTTAGGCAGTTTTGCACTAAGTTCGGTCGACCGGTTAAGCAATGGTCGACCGCCCAATGCTACGACTTAGGTACACTTAAGTTATCGGTTGAACACCTAAGGGGAAACGGTCGACCGATTTGTACCATGCACTTTGGGGTTGACAAACAAATAGATATTCGGTCGACCAAAACAGGTCTAGCGGTCGACCGTTTTTCAACAGGAGATTCGGGTTTGTCAAGAGATGGACAAACGGTCGACTGATCGTGGTCCTCGGTCGACCGATACATAAAATGTATTTGGGTTATAATTGTTTTAATACGAATACGGCCGTTGGGTACATACGACAAAACTAACGGTCGGAAAAATAAGTTCAAGCGGTCGACCGAATGGTAAAACACGGTCGACCAATACCGAGCAGTAAAACGCAAACAAGATACTTGATCATCCGGTCGACCGAACGGCCTGTTGCAGTTGACCGAATGTGGCCAGACAGTTAGGGTTCAGGTTTAGTGTTTTCCGGTCTAAGTTTGGGTGATCTATTGAAGTCCAAATTATGTGAAATTTTGTGTGTGACTTCTATGAGGAACCTAGTGTGTGTTTAAGTTGATTTTAGCTCAAGTATGCTCAATATGCACAAGTTCCTAAAGACTCAAAGAAATATAAAATACATGTCTTTAAATGAGCTTGATTACATGTCTTGACTTGATTTCCTTTCTTCCTTGAGTCTTGATCACCTGTAGAGGTTAGCACAAAGCAATATATATGCAATGCAATATGTGTGCTACTCTACATGATCATAATTAAGATTAGGTTAATTAAATCATCAAAACATAGATTAAGGCCAAAAAGCCAACAAATGTTCCTAAGAAAGCATTCTTGGCTGCAAATATCAGCTCACTTTTGTCCAATCCCACCTACACAAAATACAAGGACCCTGGGTGTCCTACTATTCAGTGTACGATAGGGGACACTAGAATGAGCAATGTTTTGCTTGATTTAGGATTAGCGGTCAACCTCCTCCCATTATCTGTTTATCAACAGTTGAACTTGGGAGAATTGAAACCAACTAAGATCACCCTTCAATTGGCGGATAGATCCATTCGTATTCCCATGGGGATTATCGAGGATGTGCGTATCAAAGTTGGAGATTTTATATTTCCAGTCGATTTTGTTGTCCTCGATACCAATCCTGTTGCGAACACCCACTCTCAAATACTTTTGATTTTGGGTAGACCATTTCTGGCCACCTCCAATGCCTTGATTAATTGTAGAAATGGTCTCATGAAGCTCTCATTTGGTAACATGAGTGCCGAGTTTCATGTGTTCAACTCTGGTAGGCAACATGAACCCATGGATGAATCTTTAAATCTAAATCTCATCCGCCAATTGGAGAAAGCACCACAAAATCAACGAACACCCCTAACCCCAATGCAACCCGTTGGGAATGTTCGTGGGCCCAGCGAAAACTCATTGCCTGTCTTTACAATGCAACAGAGTGAGGTGGCCTCGAACATGAATGTCCAAAGGGAGTGTTCGTTGCATGATTCAGTTGAGAGTACTAGTGAGAGTGAGACACCTCATCATACGCCTATACCAGAATGTGTCTCTACCTCATGTCCCATGGCCATTGAGCCATTTGAGCTTCATATTGACTCCAACAAGGACCCACTTATGACCGAGCTTATGCTTGATGATCTAAATGATGGTGGGAGGTCCTTGTTGGATGACTTGGGGAGAAGCCTTATTCTTAGTCATGCAAGTCTGCTGCATCCATCGAATGAGCCTGAGGAACTCATTCTGATGCACCCGCCTATTGGTTGGGGGGGTTTCTTCGATGAGCAATTAAACCCTAGTGAGGCAACACAACTTCATTCTTTGTTGCCCACACCCAACCAATATCATGAGGGGTTCGAGCCTTTCAGCTTTGACCTTTCACCCCTCATGACACCTCAGAGTACCAGTGGAGTTTGCCCATCTCGGCAAGTCTCTGGTCCTCATGACTTGATGTTTTCATTTGATGTTCCTTGACCAAATGATTACGAGAATATCATTGTTGTTGTACATATCATGTAAAAAAATCGAAAAAGAAGAAGAAGAAAAATGAGAAAAAAATAGTGTAATAAAAGACTCCATGAGCGAGCATTGATTGTTGTGGGCCCCAACCCTTGTGTACTTGGGCCCCATTTCTTCACGTATTTGTCTCCCTTCTTCAGTATCTCATAGGTTTTGAGGGAATTCGGGTTTGTGTCCATCAACATGACCCTGAACGTCCCTTTGTACTTCATGTTGGTGAGATATTTCCTTTTTCATGCATATATCCATGTAGTATCTTGTTCACATCCATTGAGGACAATGCATGAAGTAGGTATGGGGGTGTTTTACGTGTGTACATAGTCGAGTCTTTTCTTTTGATTTTTGTTTTCTTTTGTGTGCATTGTTAGGGTCATGTTAGTGTGCCGCATTTAATATCGATATATCTGCTTGCCAAGATCCTTGACTGACTTGTCTTCTTTTGCTTGCCTAGTGCTTTAAAATTTTCACATTTCTTTAAAAATCTTCATGTGCTTGCGAAAGAAAATGTTTTTGTAGGTTTTGCGAGTGTTTAGCATGTGCAAAACCGTTGAGAGGCAAAGTAAAAAGAAAGCTCCCAAAATTGTCTTGAACTTGATGCATTAGGATTTCTAGTACTGGCTTTAGGTCTTATCGAGTCGTTAGGATGCACCCCGGTTTTCCCTCGGGAGGCATGTAATCGTAGGGTTTCAGCACTCAAACATTTAACGAAGTCCACCCTGAACCTAGTGAGTCAAATAATTTGTGTCTTTTAGTATAAGGAAGTTTGTCGTGGTCAAGGGCCCTTAATCTCTTTTTGTGAAACTTAAGTGTAGGGGTTTTGGTTCCCATGTAGATAAATAAATAAGTGGTGTTCTCTCTTCTCGCACGACTCCTATCACTCGGGAAAGTAGGCTTGAGGGGCCTTTGTGCCTGGTGCTTTCGAGTCATCTGACTTGGGATGCACCGACCGAACTCCCGTTACACGGGTGGTAGGGATCACCCTATGAGGAGATTTGGGGGAAGGTGTACGTGATAGTGTAAGTCCTCATAGGCAATGATGCACGAAACCTGACCTTGGGAGAATCAAACACAAACCAATAAAATGCTCTAAAGAAAAAAAAAAGAAAGAAAAAAAAGAAAGAAAAAAGAGAGTCAAATAAGAACCAAAATGGACTTTACACATTGTATCACATTTAGAAGTTATGGTTGCCCATGTCTTTCACTTAAATCCTTAACTAACTTTCACGAATAACTCATTAGGCTAGGTGTGTTGACCGATTACATATATAGAGTCGACCCGTAGTATTACCGCATCCCATGATCGACAAAATGAGTCCAACGAGTCGTGTAGCTAGATTGATTAATGCATCTTGTTCAGATTTTGTGGGTATATCCGCTGAAAACCCTCAGGAGACAACACTCCTCCTTGGCGACAAGGAGGTTTAACGGCTTGTTGCACGTGCTAAGTGCAACTGTGATTCCTACGAAAGTGAGTTAGGATTTCTTGTTTTCGTATGCTCTTCTCTTTCTTTGTTTTGCTCGGGACTAGCAAAAGTTAGGTGGGGGGTATTTGATTGACATCATTTCATGCTTATATTTATATCTTATATCCATTATCTTTCACCTAAACAATGCTATGTTACGAGTTTTATGTTTAGTTTTCAGGAATAAATAGGTTTCAAGAGATGAAGCATAAAAGAACCCAAAAGCTGGGAAAAAGGACTGAATTGTGAGATCTAGGGACCAAGATGCAAGGGAGAAGGACCTGAATGTAAGACAGAAGGACCTAAGAGCAAAACAGAATACTCCACACCATCATGGGGAGTATTTTACCAATTCGATTCGCGTCGGAGCTCCAACAACCCAAGGGAATGCATCCAAGACCAGCACATATACCAAGAAAAGCCCACAACAAAAATGAGCAGGATCTGAACCATATAGACCGCCAATTGGCGGTCCAAGACCGCTAATTGGCAGTCCATTTTGGCCAAAATCCGCTAAAATTTCTCCAGCACATGTATTAGAGGATGTTTAGGCTATTTTTGGTATATGTTTAGTCCCACATCGGGGGATTGTCCCGGTTTGCCTTTTTCCATGGCTATAAATAGAACTCTTCACCTTCCATTGTAATCACTCCATATTTTAAGTGGCTATTCTTCCCACTAGAAGTGAGGCCTTGAAGCACACACTAAAGTAGGAGTATGCTACTTTTAATGTGAGTCATTTTAATACAAGTTTTCTTTATTATGTTGTTTGTTTAATGTTTCTTGTTTTGCTTTGCTTAATGTCATTTCATTAGTTTTATTATCTTAGTTAATTTGCTCGCTTTGTTTTGTTTAATAATTAGTGTAATGTTTAGTGAGTAGTTACATCCCCTTTGGGGGTGCAGTAGATGTACATACATGCAAAGGAGAATGGATTGAATGCTTTATTTCCAATGTGTTGATAAAACATGAATGTATGCTTGCTTGTTTAGGATAGAATTTATAACTTGATGAGTTTTGCCAAAATGATTAGACACCTCTCATGCTTGTTTAGGTTTTGAAATAAACATCTTGCATTTGAAAATGTTAATCAACTAAGTTAGTGAATAGATTGATAGGTTTTTCCACAACATTTAGACACTTCCTATGCATGATAACACCACCTTAATTTGTGCTTAAAGAATGTGTTCAACACTCACCTCTTTGCTTGTGTGCACTCACTCCACCCCTTAGGGGTTTCCCATATCTGTATTCCAGCATTCTTCTTTTGTTCTTAGCTTAGTTTTCATTTCATTGTTTGTTTCTTTCGTTTGCATTTCATACTTCTTTGCGTCGTTTAGTGTAGAGTAGCATAACCAATCTTTCTCCCCTAATTTTTGCCACTTGATTTCTGATAAACAAGAGGCTGCTCACCTCCCTGAGGACGACCCGTACTTGCCACCGCTTCATCGCGGCCGTGCACTTGCGGTTTAATTAAAACGTTCAACAACACTGCTGGCAAAAAGGTTACGACGTCGGATATTAAGGGCTACAACGTCGGGTTGACAGCTTTCCATGACGGACGTCGTACGTGGGAGACGATATAAAGGTGTATCCTTTAACGTCGGTCGTTAAAACCGACGTGGTTGTTTTATAGAACTGACGTGATAGTATGACATCTATTGCGTCGGTCTTTTTATAGGACCGACGTAGTAGGGTCAATATAAAAAACTAAAAGAAATTCCTACAATGTCGGTAGTTTTAACAATATATGTTCTAGATTGTCTACAACGTCGGTGTTGCATAAAGGCTGACGTTGTAGGATATTTCTTTTAAGTTGTTTAATTTTATTATTTGTTTCGTACCTGTATTTCAGACACAAACCCTGAAGTGTCAATCAAACATTCATATCTATCAAACACGTAATTCACAACATTCGTATCTATCACAACATTCATATCAAACATACAAATCTATCAACATATCAATAGACAATTCACAACATTCATATCCATCAAACAAGTAATTTATTCTCACAACATTCATATTTAGTCCACCAATAACAAAATCATATCTATCAAATGCACAACATTCATATCAACATACACATGCATCTACTTAATACAATATACAATGAACCTTTAGTTTTTACATTTTGGTTTTTTTCTCATAGGATCCTCCATCCATATTTCTTCATGTTGATCATCTCAGATAATTAAGTTGTCAACAGTTCTGTCGTCATCGAGCAATTTAAGTTCAGCTACTTGTGCAAACGGGGGAATTTCTCCAATCTCATTAACATCTTTTCATCCATGATTTGTCATTTTCCTTCTAAAACTACCGACCATTCATTAGCACACGGGTCTTTTACATAAAATATCTATTTTGCTTGCAATGCCAGAATGAAAGGATCTTCCTTAAAACCTTATTTTTTAAGGTTCACCAAAGTAAACCCCAAATCATCGACTTGAAGACCGTTCTTATTGTCCACCCACTTGTATTTAAGTACCGCAACATTGAATGTAGTAAAATTCAGCTCCCATATATCTTCAATCTGACCATAATAAGACATATTGGATAATATGAGATTTCTATCTTTCGAACTAGATATGTGCAACAATTCAGCTACCAAAGTGACCCCAGTATTCTGCATTGTGCTTTTCTCATCCTCCATTTTGGTATAGAAAGAAAAACCATTGATATCATATCCATTATAAGATGTCACTATAGTATTTGGCCTATATGCCAACAACTTCAAATTTTCATAAACTTTACGGCTATACACAGTTTCCCGGAACCAATCAACGAAAGTCTTATTGTGAGCATTAATTACTTTTTGATCAATCCAAGAAGTATGGTTTCCCCTCACTATGGTCATGTGTTCATCCAAATAAGGTTGGACTTCATCAGAATTGCACAACACATATAAATACGCTTTAAAGAGATCCTCACCTTTTGGACTTATCATTTTCGGGCCACGCGTACCTTTACCTTCAATCCTATCTTCATGTCTATTCTTAGGAAGTCCCACACTCTTAGTATGAGCCAAGTACTCATTACAAAACTCAATTACCTCTTGAGCTATGTAACCTTCAACGATTCTCGCATCTGGCGTTCGTCAATTCTTACAATAATCTGTCAACTCACCCATGTAACGCTCGAATCAATACATCCACCTCAAAAATACCGGACCGAGAAGCTTAACTTCTCTAACTAGATGAATCACCAAACGAACCATAATGTCAAAAAAAGACGGCGGAAAGTACATTTCCAACTGACATATTGTAACAACTACTTCATTCTGCAACTTATCCAAATACTTTGGATCAATTACTTTGTTGCAAATCTTGTTGAAGAACAAACAAAATTTGATAATAGCATCTCTAACGTGTTTCAACAATATCGATCTAATAGCAACATGTAACAACTGCTGCATCAACACATGACAATCATGAGACTTCAAACCAAGTAGTTTCAAATCTTTAATTGACACAAGACTACTAATATTTGAAGAATACCCCTACAACACTTTGACACCATGTAGAAATTTACACAAAACTAATTTCTCCTTTCTGTCCAAAGTGTAACAAGCGGGGTGGTAAATACTTACGAGTACCCTTATTCTCTGGTGCTAGTTTTACTCGAATACCAAGTTCAAGTAAATCAAGTCTGACATTATATCCATCTTTAGTCTTACCCGGTATGTTAAGAAGAGTTCTTAACAAATTGTCACAAAGATTTTTTTCGACATGCATCACATCAATACAATGTCCGACTTCTAAAGTCTCCCAACAAGGAAGGTTAAAAAATGGATTTTTTCTTCTAGCTACTCTTATCATTCAGCGTTTGTAAGGCTTGCCGAATTTGCATTGCATGTTGTTCACCCGCTCAAGAATTTGTCTTGCACTGATTTCTGTAGGAGGTTCTTTGAATTCCTGCTTCCCGTTAAATGCCCTTTTCATTTTACGATACGGATGACTCATAGGAAGAAATTTGCGATGACCAAGATATACTGTCTTACTACATGCACAAGCTGCAAAGAACATCTGTTTACTTCACGAACAGGACACGCTTTGTGCCCTTTCACAGAATAGCTAGACAGATTTCCATATGCAGGGAAGTCATTAATTGTTCAAAATATCATCGCACGCATTGTAAATGACTATTGATGGTGGGCATCCCACACTTGCTCGCCATCAATCCACAATTTATTCAAGTCATCAATCAAGGGAGCCAAATACACATCTATGTCATTGCCTGGTTGTTTTGGACCAGAAATCATTAAAGACAACATCATGTATCTATGTTTCATGCTTAACCATAGAGGCAGATTGTACATCACTAGTAGAACATGTCACGAACTATGAAGGCTACTCAAACTCCCGTAAGGATTCATTCCATCAGTACATAGACCAAGTCTTAGATTTCTGGATTCTTGACCGAACAACGAAAAATCTGAGTCGATCTTCTTCCACTGCGGAGAATCTGCAGGATGTCGAAGCATCTGATCATTCACTTTATCACGATCTGCATGCCATGTCAGATTCTTTGAATCCATGGGGCAGGCAAGCAAACATTTCAACCTTATAATGATCGGAAGATACCACAACACCTTCGCAGGCGGCCCTTGTATTGGTATATCACCGCTAACATTTTTCTTGTGTTTATACCTTGACGCGTTACAAATCGGACAACAATGCAGATTTTCATATTGGGCCCCATATAAAAGGTAATCACTAGGGCATGCATGTATTTTCCTATGCTGCATACCCATTGGACACAAGATTTTTTTTTGTCTCGTATGTACGGTCTGGAAGTTCGTTGTTTTCTGGAAGAATTTCTTTTAACAACTTAAGTAAGGCAGTAAAACTGACATCACTCCAACCATTGGAGACTTTCAAGGTATATAAAACCGTAACACTGCAGACAATCTACTGAAATCATTACAACTCGGATACAAAGGTTTTTCATTGTTTGACAACAAATTACTAAGTACTTGTAGTTTATCATCAAACTTTTCGGTGACATCTCGATTCATATCCTCTAACCGATCATCATCATTAACATCTTTCTGTAAAGGACTATCACTTTCTTTACGTATTTCATTCTCACCATGCCATATCCAAAGCGTATAACCTTCATCAAAACCTTTTTCAAACAGACGAGCCTTGATTTCTTTTACATCTCTTAAGAACATGTTAAGACACTTCCTACACGAATAGAAGACCTTCCCTTCGTTTCTAAATTGTGCATTCTTTTATGCAAACTCTAGGAATTTATCAACTTTGTACTCATCACTCAATCAACTTGCAAAAATCCAATTTCGATTCATTTTTATCTACACAACAACACAAACAATCGTGATATAAAATGAACCCAATATATAGTAATTTTAAAGTAAACCCTGGTTATTAACACAAAATTAACCAAATCCAAAATCACCACCAGAGATGTTATATTCTTAGATGAATTAGCAATTCAGCCAAAAACAAAAGTAAAATCAGCTTTGTACTAGTATAGTAGCATGCATTCAAAGACATTTTACTAAAAAACCCAACTATCAATCAATGACAGGAATATAAGATAAATTACGCAAAATAAAATCTAATCCACATAAAGATCCAATATATTTGACTTTGACACGGGCAAGATAATCAGATAGATCCACAAGAAACCCTTAAAAATCGGATCTTTAGACCGAAATGACGCGTGTAAAGATGGAATCTTTGATTTGGAGATAGAAATGGTTACTGACGAGTAGGTTCTGATGAGGTGGCCAAGGATGAGGGTAATATAGATCCAGTTAAGTGGAAACTTAAAACGAAAAGCCAAAATTCGCAATAAAGAGAATAATTTCTCTTCTTACAAAATTAACCAAACAAGAGAAGCAAAATATCGTGTAAAAGAGGGACCTTGTTCGAGTTGAGGTGAGCTTGAAGAGGATAGATCGGAGTCTGGCATGTGGCGGGGCTGTGGTGTGCTCGGAAATGGTGCGATGGGTTTAGCGGTTGCAGTGAGCTCAAAGATGGTGCGAGGGGTTTAGGGGCTGCGGTGAGGTCGGGAGAGGTGTTATGGGGTGTAGGTCTGAGGGGTTGGCTACCTAGGGTTATTGGATGTCACACTAAAAAATACCAATTATGACATCGGATATGGAGCACATCCGACGTGGTAGACCCATTATAAACTTTGGGTTGAACAGTTGGATAAATTGGACGTGAGTTACATTTTTTGTGGAGGGGTTTGAGTCTGAATTCAAACCATCAAATCCCAAGTTTGATAATGGGTCTACCATGTATCACGTAGGATATGGAGGAAATCCAACGTGGTAGACCCATTATCAAATTTGTGGTTTGACGGTTTTAATTCAGACTCAAATCTTCTGCCTAGAAAATATAACTCACATCCAATTTATCCAACTGTTCGACCCCTCAACCGTGCATAGAAAATGTAACTGCATAGAAAATGTAACTGCATTGACGTGGTTATCTAACATTTCAGGACCAAGTTTGAGTTGAATTGAGAGATGAAGATTGAAGCGTAGTTAGGGTTACATTCTATGTATTTAGGTTACAAATGTAACTTGGCACTTGAAATCTTCGATTCATTGCATTGCATGACACTTAGGAAACCTATAGAAGTCTCACATAACATTCCAATTATCTTTAGACTTCAATAGGAAATCATCGAAACTCATTAGAAACCTAGAACAAGATTTCTGCACTCAACCGATAGAACAATTTGGTTCGACCGGTTTTCTTCAGACTGTCCCAGAATGCCCTGTTATGTCCAAACGGTAGACCAAATGCGTCATCCCATTCGACCGTTACATTCATCTGTTTTGCCTGTCTGAAAATGGTCGACCGACATACCTATTATGTTCGACCATCTCACCTTGTCAAGTGATAGGAATTAGTTCATCCGATACGAATCCTCCAGCCTATCAGTTGTCGACACGTGTCCTGGTTAGTGAGACTTTTGGTCGACCGAAACTTAGCTTTTGTTCGACCGATTGCATTTCCGTATTCGTATTAAATATGACCATTATACTTGTCATATACTCCAACAGTCGTATACACATTTCTCACCTAACCCGTCTTTTGGATTTGGTCTTCCGGTTGACCGAAAGTTCCTTAACGGTCGACCGAATTTAGAAAACTTCCCAAACCCAATTTTACTGGGAGTTTTCGGTCAAACCCTCAATTCATTCTGTTCGACCGATGGCATTTGGCTTAACCTGTCTGAAATCCAACACGTCAAACAGTCGACCGAAACTCTCTTCATGGTTGACCGATACATGCATCTTTTCCAGATCAAGTCTTACTGGTCGATTTCGGTCAAACTCGTGACCGAGTCCGTTCGACCGATCACTTAAGTTCTAGCCCATTAGGTCCGACTGTCTGCACCTTAGCTCGACCGAACCAATTATTCTTGCATTCCGGTCGACCGATTAACCCGATCCGGTCGACCGTTGGTATCCTAAAATGTGTCTTGTCACTTCCTCGCTTGTGTTTTCTTGCACAACTTTTTACCATTTCAATCCCAACTGCTAGAACTAATTTGGAGCTTATAAATAGAGCTGAGAACACTCATCTAAGGTGACCAATCTTTCTCTAATCTCAAATATCATTACTACTCTCATATTTGCTCTAAACACTTGTGCTCACATCTTCTCACTTGAAATCACCATCCTTGATTGCATCATCCATTTCAAGTGCTCAACATTAGTTGCTGAAGTAAAGTTTTCAAGATTTGTACTAAGCTTCCGGAGTGAAGCTCTTCTCGGATTGTGAGAAGGTGGTCCAAGCTAGGCGAGGGTGTTCGCAAAGCTTGTGCTTTAAAGGCGTGATCTCGTCCCGCAACGGAGATCAGATTAGTGGAGGATGCAAAGTTGCTCAAGTAAGAGAAATTCGTAAGAGAGGACTAGGATCCGATAGTTGGATCCAAACCTCTATACATCCGGTGTTGTGGTTTGTTGTTCTCTCCTTCATATTAATTGTCTTAACTTTTAATTTGGCATAGTTTGTTAACCTATCTTAATTAGTCTATTCACCCCCCTTTAGACTTAGATTAGGGGCTAGTAGATCCTACACATTTGTGGCAATATCAATGACAATATCAGTGGAAACTCCAAGGTGTTTATACAAACTCTTCCCCAAGTTTTCCAGGCGATGGATCTTCTCGTCGCATATCACGTGATAACCTTGGGAATGACTTTGTGAGGATGATGATGACCCAAAATACTGACGTACTCCTATTCGACTACCTACACCGCGTATTCGCCCAGGATGCTCCTGCTTACCCAAGGCTATGGACAATATATCCTTTCTTCCATCTGAACAAATTCTCTTTGGGAAACTTTATTGGAAGTTCATCCTATACAAAATTAATTTTAAATTTTATTATTAATTAATAACCACATACATACACAAAACATAAAAATTAAAGTTAACTTAGAATCTTGGAGGCAACTAGTTCAGATCTTCATTAATGTAACTGCCTTACGGAGTAATTCGCGCTCGCTTCCACTTTTCTTCTCTAGATATCGGAGATGGAGGCGACAAATTACTTGCCTGCTCTTCACTCATACCCACTTCCACAACTTCTTCTTTTTTGGAAAAAAAATCCGTCATCATATCTTCCTCAAGTTTGCGGTAATCCCCTTTGGACAATCTATGCTGAAACTTGTTACAAGATTGTCATTTCTGGTATCGCTCTCGTATTTCCTGAAAAATAATATAATGGATTAATTATAAAAATAAAAATTATAAATTCTACGTATTAAAAAGATTGAGTATATAATACCATAAATTCTAGAGAAAGTCTGGTTCTTTTGAACTCAGCCTATGTCATCGGCGAAATGAAACTATAAGTAGCACAAGGGTCACGATCCTTATATTCCCCAAAGATAAACATGTACATGAGCTTTGTTTTAAAGTCTTTCCACCGGTTACGAACATAGGAAATCCACTTCTTCTTCAACGTTTTAGTGGATTCACAAATGAATTTAGCCTACAAATAAAAAACACTTGAAAATAAGAATCAATAAGAGAGGAAATTTTAAATAAAACTAATAAAGAAATACATACCGTTATATCCTCCCAAATTTGTTCTTTTAGAGAAGATTCAACTTGTGACCAATTTTCAATACAAATATCAACCTTGGTTCTATCAACAATACCCAAATAACTAGGACAATAAATTTTATTATCTCTGATCGGCTCGAAGAGACGATCAAAGTCCAAAGGCATTGGATCTTCACGTTTTACTTTTTGTTGAAACTCTAACATAAGAGTTGCTCCACGTGAGGAACCAAAGTCGAGGCTTCATCGCCATTTTGGGGGTGGTATTTCTTGCTAGGAGCAATTAACCTGAAAGAAGTCAAAAAAAATCACGACAAAACAATCAGAAATCTACTTCGACAACAAGTGTAAATCATTTCCAATGTTGCAGATAAATTCTATCAATTCATGTCCAAATTCACCATCAATGTCAGAAAAAAATCAGCAAATCTCAGCCCCAATTCAGACTAGTATTAAATATCAGATTTCAGCACAACTACAATCAGAACTCACCGGAAGGTTCAGCCCAAATTCGACCAAGATGTGGTGATCAAAATGCAGCAACAACAAATGCAGCACGAGACTAAAATGCAGCACAACAAATGCAGCACAAGACAGTAGGATATTCTGCAAGAATTAAGGATCAAAATGCAGCAAATTCAGCCGATAAAAATTCTAATTGACTTGTTCATTTACTGTTCCCTAACCAAAGCCATCAATTTTGACTTGATTTCTTACTTCCATAAACAAAACAATTAACTCTTAATTAGGATGCCAAAATAAAATTTTGAGGGAAGTAGCAGCACTATATAGTTCTTAAATATTTTACTATAAATCATTGTTTAATTTTTTTGGTAAACAATCTAATAGGACACTAACAAACCACAACAATCACAAAATCGAAAAGAAATAAGATTGCGCAACCAGAAAAAATAAAATTTACATATTAGTTTATATTCGGTTGATAAAGAAATGGATTTTATGGTTTATATATACCTGAAGGCCAGAAGGGGACGTCGCGCGGTTAAGGGTGTTGCCCGAACGGAAGGGAAGGGGACGTCGCGCGGTTAAGGGGGTCTGGTCGGCGTAAGGGTTTTGTATCTGTTGAAATCGGCATAAGGGTTTTGTTTGAGTTTACGAATACTCTTCCACGTCGGATTAATTAGAAACCGACGTGGTACACTGTGTATTATTTTATAAAGAATTTTTAATATGACACTTCCATGTTGGATTTCATAAACACCGACGTGAAAGACCCCCGACTATGTCGGCGTACGTAAACTGACGTGGTAGGGTATTAATTATTTTAATTTTTTAAAGGAAAATGGACTCGTCAACGTCGAATTAGGTATCAGTCGACGTGGAAGTCACCCTACCACGTCGGTATTGTAAATCCAACGTGGTAGGGTATAAATTATCAGACACTCTTATGTCAGCTGTCATGGCAGACGACGTGGTACAATGTCTCCCACGTCGGTGTTGTAATGGCTGACGTGGGATTTTTTCGTCAACTGATTTTTCTTTTGAATCTCATTTTCTTTTCTTGTTTAATTTGAGAAATTAAAAATAAATGCATTCCTTTTCTTACCTTTACTTATGGTCTTTTGAATTTTAATATCTTTCATTCCATATGTTTGCCAATATTGTGTTGATTTTCGACACCATGGTCGTTTGCGAATCTAATTGTAATGATAATGTAGTTTTCTACGAAAGAAAGGTTTTTTAGACCCTTCACTTGTTTTATATGTTGAGTTGGAGCACCATTTGGACTTGTTGCGAATTATCATATATTTAAACACACATATATTAGAAGAATGACCTCGTAGGAGCATTTTATTACATAATTCTATTGTCTTTACAAAACACATCAGAATCTATGTTAAGAAATAAATATAAATCCTTTTTTAATCCCCAGAGGGCCACACACCTTCCCTAAAGGGTCACACACCTTCCCACTTGGGAATCCACCCACACACTTCACTACTACAAAAAAGACTTTTGCTGACGGATGGTTCTGTCGACAAAAGGTCCCATTTTCGTCAGCATTTTTCCTCCAGAAATAGTCCTGTCAGGAGGAATATTGCGGACGGAATTTTCATTGGCAGGTGCCACTTTGCATGCCAAAAAATGCTATGTAATACTACGAGGCCGACGGAAATTCCGTCGGCAATTGGCAGCACCGTAATCAATTACCAACAAAATTTCCATCGGCAAAAATAGTGTCTGCTACAAAAGAACAGTTAATACAATCATGTCTGAACTCATATTGGGTTTGAAGATTCTGCAATAAAAATCAAACCACAACGTCCATTCGAAACACATGTCCATTCACATACATTCACATTGCGATAAATTAGAATGCATAAATCATGTGAAATACAATATATATCAAGTCATAAGTTGTATATATATATGAAAAAAGTTAAAAGTCACATTCTATTGAAAGAGAAAAACAACATATAAACCAACTACGACTCAAAAGAAGTCGGATCCGTCGATGGTTCATTCTCATGCTAGGAAGATGTATCGATGTCAACAATCGGTAAAAAAATTAGATTTTCATTAGTTGAACAATCTCAAACATATATATTATTTTATGAAATTAAAAAACCAATTACACATACTTGTTCTCCTCTAAACCGAGTCGCCATCAATTCTGTGACTTGAGCCTTCAACTTCTCGTGCTCCTCCTGCAATGCATTTGAATATTATCCTACACATAATGAACTTTTAAAATTAACCTACGAAGTTAAGTATACACTTACAATTGATACCCATTGTGAAATCTTGGTCGGAAAATGCTCAATGTGAGCGCTGCTAGGCTTACCAGTTGACATCTTGCCTATCTTATAGGCTCCAATCCCAACACCACATGCACGATCTTTCTTCTCTTTCACCAAGACTTGTTCTAGTACTCCTCTTCGATCACCTCACGGGGTTTCAACGTAGAACACTCACCTTGCTCTTGAGACAATGTCTGCCCTGTCAATTTTTGGTTGGTCAATTCTTGTATCCCAACCTAAAGTTTTCAAGACTTACGAATATTTTAAATTTCAAAGTAACACTTAATTTGGTCTTGTAAAAAGTAAAACATACCATTCTTGGTTGAGTAGGATGTAATCAAGATAGCAAAAAATCCTTATTTGTCTAAATATGTATTGGAACCAAAAAACTAAAACAACTAAATAACATTAAAACTTACATGAAGTTTTGTCGTGTTGGTGAAGGTTTTTGATCTTGTCGTGTGGTTAATCTTCTTGCGACCGCGATTCATATTGTTCATTAAGAAGTTTTCTACAATTAATTAAGATAGTTTAAGGTAAAAATGTGATATTAGAAGTACAAAATCAAATGTTGAAAGACAAAAATATTAATACCTTTGCATTTTCAGTGTTCCATTCATCACGCTAAATGATGAATAGGTCAGGGTGAACCCGTGGATAACCCTTCGAGGTCAAATATGAAACACGCACTTCATTAACTTTTAAAGGTGTGTAGTAATCTCTAAAAAAATTGCTGATCTTATCAAAGCAATAGTGCCAAGTGCTTAGATAATTCCCCAAATCGAAACGATCCAACAAATAACATATAAATATTTGTTAGTATATCATATTAACGTTCATGTATTAAATCTAAAACACAATAACAAATAAACGAAGATGTACCATAAGAAGATCCCACGAATCTAGAAAAGCTTGACGACTTTGATGTGACATATTTATATGAAGTGGCCACAACTTAGGCTGCTTGGCAAAAATGCCAATGGTGTGTTGGGCTTCTCCCCACAAGGTCCGATCGAAACAAAGTCCTCATTCCATTATATTTGAAACCGATGACCCGGAGAAGGAATAAGATCAACCCCTCTACTTGGGTAGGCAACCTTTCTTCGTGGTTGGCTCACCCTCATTCGTTTCTCCTACAAAGCATGAAGATAATATTTATTAAATTTAGATGAAATGCGATATTAATGTCAAATTGAACACAATGTTACCTTCAACATCGTCGATAATATGTGCTTCGGAGTGGTCACGAGGCCTATTGTCTCCTGGTCTCCTATCCAGTTCACCTCACGCCTCTGCTAGTATACCCTCCACTTCATGAGGCCTGACAACCTGAATGATATCACGATGCAAATTAAGCAATTGTAGTTCATCTTCAACTCGATCTGCCGCATGTCGGGTACAAACAATGCGCCTAGGGGGAGGCATGCCTCTATAACATATAAAAAATGTTAATATAAAAGAGATCATAATGAACATAATAAAAAACATATAACATATAGCATACAATTTCTTCCAAATAGAGAACATATAACATATAGAAAATACAATTAATGCAATATGTAATCACATAAGAAATATGTAGGTTGATATTTCAATACAACGTGCCAATTTGGTTGAACTGGATCTTGAACATAAAAGTATTGTTTTGCGTTACATGCTAAGATGAATGGATCTTTCTCGTGCTTCATTTGGGACATGTTGATGGCAGTAAATCGGTTTTTATCAACTTGTATCCCATCCTTTCTTCACTCGTCAAACCATATTCATTTAAACAACACTATCTTCAACCTAGGGTCGTTGGATAACTCAATAACATCATCCAAACTACCATAATATGTAATGACATCAAATATAGGTTTTCGATCCCTACTACTTGAATAACTTGATGTTTTGGCTGACATGGTAATGCGTCTATGTTGGCTTCCTGTACTCTCCAGACTTTTCTTATAAAACTTGTATCCATTCACAAAATATCCATCATAAGATGTAACCTTAGTTGTTGGACCTCTTGCTAACCATTTCAAGTCTTCCGTAACATCCTCTTGACCACGCATATGATTCACGAAATCACAAAACCAGGTCTTGAACAAATCACTGTGCATTTTTTCTAGTTGACGAGGACTCAAATTCCTTTCACTTGAAGATATTCCTTTCAAATGGATGGAGATCTAGATACGGTGCCACAATATCGAGATTACACAGTACATAACAATGAGCTTGCTCCAACAAAATTCAATCTAAAAAATGAGTTCTCCCTACCCCAATTGATGCTCCATCAGTGTACCGCTCCTCACGTGTTAATTTTGACTCCACCTCATCTAATAACGAGAACAAAATGTCAAACACACCTTTGCCAAGTACCCTTAGACAATGGATCCTTCATGTTTACTTTTGTTTCGAACATATAACGTTTGAATGTTAGCTAGGCCAGGTAATTTGACACGAAACAAGACACGAAAACGACACGAAAAAATAGTGTTTGGGTCAGGAGTCACTGCTGGATGATTAGCCTACCACGTCGGTTAATTACAAACCAACGTGGAAGGGTTATTTTCACGTAGATCAATTAAAACTGATGTGGAAGACCCCTACCACGTTGGTTTTACGAAAACTGACGTGGTAGGGGTGTTTCTAATACATATATATATATATATATATATATATATATATATATATATATATATATATATATATAAATTCAAACTCTACTACGTCGGTTTTAATCAACAGACATGGTAGGGGGTCTACCACATCGGTTTTAATTAACCGACGTGGATGATGTTTTTAAATATATATTTTAATAATTTTAAAAAACAAATCGAAAGCTTACGACGTTGGTTTTTTAGTTAACCAACGTGGAATGAGTGTTTTTAATATTTATATATATATATATATTTAAAACAATCAACTCCAATTCAAAATCAAAATATTCCCTCCAAACACTAAACCCCAAAATCCAAATTGTCTTCTTTTCCGTTCTTTTCCCGAGCCGAAGTTGAAGAAGTCCAGAAGTAGAGATGGCAGAGAGATCGATTTCCTTCTCCACCATGCTTTCCATCCACTTCCTATCCAATTTCGGCCTCGTGATCCCACATCCTCCACGACTCCAACATCCCACCCAAACCCACGTCGAAATCCACTCCTCCGCCTCCAAACCTCGACCTCAACGTTCCACCCAAACATTCTTCCAAATCCACTCCTCCGCCACCAAACCCCGACCTCAAAACATTCCACCCAAACCCTCTCCTGAATATGTTTCTCAGTTATCTCTAATTTCTGATAATATTTATTTCCATTTTCAATGTGATGATCTGCATTCTCTGTTCGAAAGAGAAGAACGAACAAAAAATTGCATTTTTTACGATTTTTTTTCTTTTTACAGTAAAGATTCAAATTTTCGATATATTTACCATAGAATCATAATATTTTGTGGGTTTGTGGAAGGAAATTTTGGAGAACTATGCCAATCCCAAAAGTTGCTTGTTCCATGTATTCTTCAAGGTACTCTTCCTTATTTCAATATTAACTGATATTTCTTTTTACCATTTTTCCATTTACTCGAATGAGGTTGGTTAGTTGTGTAAGAAATATAGTCCACACTGATAAGAAATTAAAAGGGCATAACATTTGTAGAGGATCATTTTCATGTTAAATTGAATTGACTCTATTGATGTGCTTAACTTAATTATCATGATTATGTATTTTTTCTTGGGTAGGCCGCGGCTCTTGCATTCTACATTCTATCAGCATTGTTTTTAGTAGCTTTGTGATCATATTTGTGATCACTTTTGTTCTTGCCGTGCTGGATTTTTGGGTTGTGAAGAATGTAAGCTGTCCCATATAAGATAATGTGCTTCGACCATTCTCATTTTTTTATATTCTCATCTTATTTTATCACGAGGACAGACTGTCGGGATATAATTATGGAAAGTAGATTGCTTGCAATAATGGAAAAAATATTTCCAATTAATTAGATGTATTTCCTATTTTATGATTATGTAGAGTCTATATTAAGAGTCTCTTATTATTAAATGATATCAAGAATAATATTTCTATTTTCCAAATCCTTACTATTAGCTTGTTTCTCTCTTAATCCTCCTCTACTCTATTCCCTTATTCTCCTCTTCTCAAAACCCTAACCTCCTCTCTCTTCCAGTCCCACCATCTTCTACTCATATCTTCTCACTCCACCAAAACACCACCTTACTTTATTTTAATTAATACCCTTGACGGACATACAAACTCTTAGAAAACGTGAGATCGAAAACAAAATATTTCAAAGGATCATATGAGCACTAGCTAGCCTTTCACAAATCAAAGTTTTTAATCACAAGGTATATCTAAGATACTTATTACAAGCCTAAGTAATAAACTCTTCCACCTTTATAGTCTTGTGTGGTTGTGGTTTTGCGCAACGACAAGTAACAAAGTGACACAAATATTGTTTGATTGAAGATATTTTGTTTTGATGGGTTTCGCCATAAGATTTACACACCTCCTATGCTTAGCTTTGTTCTTCACATGAGTTTATGGTTTTTTGATGAGTCTTGCCATATCTTTAGATACTTCTCATGCTGAGCCTAATCTTATGATACTCAAGTAATAATTTCCGATACGTTGTGTGAATTGATTGATAGGTTTTGCCATTTTTAGACACTTCCTATGCATGAAAACACACACACGACACACCCACATACATCTTACATGCGTCATTCATCACTTATTCCACTTCATATGTGCACACATTCCACCCCTTAGGGGGTTTTGTTCCTGAATTCCAATCTATTTGTTAGCCTTTTAGTTTAGTTTTAATCAATCGTTAGTTGCTTTCATTTGCATTTGTTACTTTTTTAGTGTAGTTTAGCTTAGCATAATCAAATATCTTTCACCTTTTTTCGTCACTTGATTTCGGACAAATCAAACGCTACTCACCTCCCCGTGGATCGACCCGTAATTGCAACTGCTTCATCGTGGCCATGCACTTGCGGTTATTAAAACGTTTTAACAAGTTTTTTGTGTCATTGCCAAGGAGGTGCTCAATCCAGACTTTGATTTGGACGATTCGAGTGGATTTAATCTTCTATTTGTAGTCGGTCTTTATTTTAGGAGGTTGTAAAGATCAAGGGAAGGAGACAGAAGATGTTTCGAGGCAAACAAAAACAAATAGACCACCAATCAACGGTGGTGGACCGCCAACTGGCATCCTGGTGAGCTTAGTTTTCTCCCTCCTTTGTTCTGATTGTTTCTGGTTTCAATATTGAGGTTTCAATTTGGCATGTTTTGACTTTTAGTTTTCCCCCAGATCAATAATTGATCCTATTCTAGTCAACTTGGACCCCAAAATCCAAAGCAAAAGACTAGGCATTCTTGCTTGCTTAGGTCATGCATCATATACTTGACTTAGGCACGTAGTTTGTCTTTTGTTTTAGCTTTACTTTCAGTTGTTGAGCACCGGTGTGAGGTACGCATTTCCTTCTCTCCTTCATGCATTTGGTATGACCATGCATTAGTTAGTAGGAATTGCATTGCAACAAATGTGAGTTGAGCGTTTGTTTGGAGAGTTGATTTCTAGATTAGGACTCCAAAATGCTACTAAGGATGGGTTGTTCCATATAAGCTAATGTGATTTGACGATTCTCATCTTTTTTTTATATTCTCGTCTTATTTTATCACGAGGACAAACTGTAGGGATATAATTATGGAAAGTAGAGTGCTTGCAATAATGGAAAAAATATTTCCAATTAATTAGATGTATTTCCTATTTTATGATTATGTAGAGTCTATATAAAGAGTCTCTTTTTATTAAATGATATCAAGAAGAATATTTCTATTTTCCAAATCCTTACTATTAGCTTGTTTCTCTCTTAATCCCCCTCTACTCTATTCTCTTATTCTGCTCCTCTCAATACCCTCACCTCCTCTCTCTACCAATCCCACCCTCTTCTACTCATATCTTCTCACTCCACCAAAACACCACCTTACTTTATTTTAATTAATACCCTTCATAGACGGACATACAAACTCTTAGAAAACGTGAGATCGAAAACAAAATATTTCAAAGGATCATATGAGCACTAGCTAGCCTTTCACAAATCAAAGTTTTTAATCGCAAAGTATATCTAAGATACTTATTACAAGCCTAAGTAATAAACTCTTCCACCTTTATAGTCTTGTGTGGTTGTGTTTTTGCGCAACGACAAGTAACAAAGTGACACAAATATAAAATCACGTGCAAGTGTACAATAAGTAAATATTTAGCTAGCTTCTAGCTCAACACAGAAAATTCGAATGAATCAATATATCATGTTGTCCAACACTAATCTTAATCAATCAACCTTATCAATCAAAGTAGGAAAACAAGATTATATCCATTGCATATACTTGCCAATTATCTTAATAGGTTGATCAAGATAATCATGAGAATGAGCATTGGGACAAAGACATCAAGACTCAAGACTTCTAATCAAAGCTTTGTAATTTTATATTTATTGAGTCCATTAGGTTTAATGTAAACTTGAGCACTAGGATTTTGACCTAACCAAGTTTGGTCTACCGAACTTGTTTAATTAGAGCCCGACCAATCTTACTGTCCACCTTGGAACGGTTAACCGAATGCAATTCGGTGAATCAAATTTAATTGGTTCAAATTAGGAAAAAATTACTGGAAGTTGGTGAATGGTCATCCAAACCCTATTCGGTCAACCGAATGCTTATTCAGACAAATCTAACCTTCATGTTTCGGACTACCGTTCTATAAAATGGTTGACCGAACCTGCATAGAAATCTGCCCGAGCATAAAGCAAATTGTTGCTTCTCATTGGTCCATATCTCACCAACTCCCAAACGGCCAGTAGAGCTTGAAGACTTATAAATAGGGTCACATATCTTAGTTTTAAAACTCTTGAACACTGCCTATTGATCCATACTCAAAGCCAAATCATCTACATCTTTAAGCTCTCATGTTCCTACACTCAAAGACAAACTTCACCACTTGCATATCCATTCCAATTATATATCCAAGTGTGCTCAAGTTAGAGTGTTTAGTTAGATTGTGATTCAACTTCCATATCAAAGAATCACCAAGTCGTAAAGCTTCGAGGAAGCTCCCTCTCAGATTGTGAGAGAAGACACAAGTGAGGCGAGATTGTTTGTGAGGCTCAGTGGTTGTAAACGATGTTGATCTCGGTCCAAAACGGAGATCGGTTAGTGGAACCGTAAGCGAGGCTCGAAGGATTGAGCGAGGCTTGCAAGGAAGACTAGGATTGGGTGCGGCGGCGAACTTCTCTATACTCCAGTATCGGACTTTATGGTTTGCATTGTCTTCTCTTTTAATCTCTCAATTAGTGTTTTTTTCACGGAAAAGGGAGGTTGCCCTCCATAATTTTATTGATTTTTGTAAAGGTAATACATACTTTGTAATATATACATACTGCAAGAATAGCAAACACACTAATGAAAGAAGTCAACAACTCTAAACAAGAAACAAAAGCGAGGCGAGAACGCCAAGCTAGTGCAACCAAGCATTGGCTATAGAATGGTAATCCCTATATCTCCGCCAGATTACCGCCCTACGGTCCTATAAAGAGAATTTACCAAGCACTTGGAGCACTAGTACATCAAGGTTATGAGGCAAGGCAGCCTTGTGGAGAAATATCACGTTATGACCAAACACTCTAGCTCGAAGAAGGAAAATTCCAATGTTTCAGTAGCTTTCTTCACTCGTGGTCCTCGTATGTGCATGGTCTATGAGATAACCATGCAAACATCTCTATAACCTCTCCTATTGCCACTGAAGATTCTACAATTTCGTTCTACCCAAAGTTCATGTATCGTAGCTGCAAAAGCAATTTTTATCCAGACTTTCATGACCTTTGTGTGGTTAGCTAATTCATGCTTAATGTGCTTAATCTCCCCTCGTATTGTGGCATCATATTTTTCTAAGAGGTGCAACCTGGAGTATTTCTGCCCAAAGACGCTGAGCGGATTCGCAGCCCAAGAGCACATGATTATTCGTCTCTTCTTTCTGCTCACAATGGGGGCTGACCGGATGCCTCGTGATTTGCATGTTGCATTTTTTCATTAAGTCGTGGGTAAGGAGCCTCCCACGGAAAACCTTCCAGAGGGTCATTGCATGCTTGGGATGCGAGCCTTGTGCCACACCAAATTAAGCCGAGTGACCAAAGTGGAAGGGGCAGAAACAAGTGCCCAAGCATGTCGCATCGAGATCTTTTGCCGAATAGTGCCTCCCTCATAGGTCAAAATGTTAGCAGCCTCACTAAGGGTGATTGCTTCAATCCATGGCCAAAGTTGCTCCATCTGCAAAAAGTGTGGTAAAGGAAGCACTCATCGCCCTTCACGGATAAAAGATGATACCCACGTGTCTATATGGTAGACACCCACGTCGTATTATAGTCGGTCACCATATTCCTTACAAATAAGTGGACGTCCTAGCCAAGGATCTTCATAGAAACACACTAAGGTACCACCACCAATTTGATAAGGTGCTCGGTGATCCAAACTTTCATAGGGACATTACCACCGAAGAATAGTTGACTTTCATCTGAGTTAAGGTGAAGCCTAGACTTAGTTGCCAACATCTACATAATACGTCGAACAGCTGCCACATTTTGTTTAGAAGCTTTAGCAAATACCATCAAGTCATCGACAAACAAGAGATGCGAGACAACCACCTCACCCAACAACATAGGCTCGAGCAGACCATCCTGGATTGCCTTTCCAAAAGAGGCTCGTAGGACTTGCATATAGAGAGCCAATAAGTATGGTGCAATCAGGTCTCCCCGCCGTAGCCCGTTGCTGGCCGAGAAGGGTTCCGAGAAGGCTCCATTTACTGAAATGACGAAGGTGGCTTGGACACACCTGTGGATCCATCTACACCATTTTGCCGAGAAGCCAAATCTCTTAAGCACCACTAAAAGGAAGTCCAACGAGATAGAGTCATAAGCTTTTTTGAGATCAAGCTTCATGTACATGCGGCCTTCACCCCACTCAAGATATAAGCGATGGAAAAGCTCATACGCAAGCAAAATATTATCTAAGGTGCGCCTGCCCAGAACGAACGCACACTGTTATGGCCCCACAAGACATCCAAGGACCTTCTTCAGTCGTTTGCAAGGGTTTTGGTGATGGTGTGGTAGGGCTGGCAATTTGGGTCATGACACGAAATTCGAACCCGAACCCGACACTAAATATCACGATTCGGGTCGACACGAATGACACGAACTGTAATTCGGGTCGACACGAATGACACGAACTGTAATTCGAGTCGGGTTCGGGTTAGTGTATTTCGTGTTTCGTGTAATTCGGGTTGACACGAATAACCCGAAATAGAAATACCAAAATCTCAATATTCCTAAATCCTAACCCTAACTTATTCACTCACTCTTCACAAATCACAGCCGCCTCCAACACAAACCAAACCCTTCCTAACCCTAAACCCGTCTCCACTCTCCACTCCTCTCGCGGCGCCATCCTCACCACCCCAACTCCTCTCCTCTCGCCGTCCTCTCCTCTCACCATCCCGTCTCCTCTCCTCTCGCCGTCCCCCCCTCTCGCTGTCCTCTCCTCTCGCCGTCCTCGCCACGTCGTCACATCTCGCCGTCCTCATCACATCGTCACATCTCGCCGTCCTCTCGCCGTTCTCGCCAGTCTCCTCTCGCCGTCCTCGCCACATCTCGCCGTCCTCGCCAGTCTCCTCTCGCCGTCCTCACCACGTCGTCACATCTCGCCGTTTGGAACAATTTTGTGCTTAGGGTAATGGAATCTTCGCTTATTGCTCTATTTGGATTTTGGTTGGAAAATGGTGAAGTGTTTGATTTTTGCTTTCTGAAATTTTCTTTAGATTTTGGTTGGTGAAGTTAACTTATCTGAATTTCTCCGAATTTCTCTGATTTTTTTCTGAATTTCTCTGAATTTTCACCCAAAAAAATTTGAGTGATAGCCCATGAACATTCTCTCCAAAATTTTGTTCACTTATATACAATGTGTGTTTCATTATCATATTTTCTTTAGATTTTGGTTGGTGAAGTTAACTTCTCTGAATTTCTCTGAATTTCTCTGATTTTTTCTGAATTTCTCTGAATTTTCACCCAAAAAAATTTGAGTGATAGCCCATGAACATTCTCTCCAAGATGTAAGACTTCTCTTCACAAAAAAGGTCAAAAACTAGACTGATGCATGCACTGGAACATCCGCATTTAATATTTATGTCATGCTTGCTTTCAAAAAAATATAGTTCTTTCAAATTATGTTGATTAGTTTGCACCTTTACTCTTGTAGTAATATAATTGATATGGTAGATTTCTTGTATTCACATTATTGATATGGTAGTTTTGTCGCTGATATATGGTTTATTTATTTTTATGTAAAGGAAATCGTTATTGCAAATGGAATCAGTCGATGTGATTGGCAATGAAAATGATTTAGTAGACTGTAACGTGGAAGAATTAGAAGTAGAACAAGTCGACACTAGTAATGTAAGCTCAAACCCGAAAGGAAAAGCGAAACGTAAATTTTCTAAAAGATCGCAAGTTTGGAACTTTTTTGAGGAGCTCAATGACCAACCCGACCAAATAAAGAGATCAAAATGCAAAGCTTGTGGGTTGACTTATGTTGCTGAGGGTAAATTTGGGACTGGAAATATGCAACGTCACATTAAAGTTTGTCCTAGGAGTAGTTCTCGTGATATTGGACAAATGTTGTTAGCTGGTAGTGGGAGTAGTGAGTCAAGGTCATTGGGGATGCATAATACAAAGTTCGATTCTGAAAAGTTCACTGAATTAATTGTGTCTGCGATTGTGATGCATGATTTGCCATTCCAGTTTGTTGAATATGAGGGATTTAGGAGACTTTGTCAATACTTGAGGCCTGATGTTCATGTTGTTAGTAGAAATACTGCGAAAGCGAAATGCATCAAAATGTTTCATCGAGAAAAGGTTTAGGAGTGGGAGAGAATTGAAAAGGTTCACAAGTTCTTGAAGGTCTTTTATGAAGCCACTGTGACATTCTCTGGAACTGAGTATCCAACTTCTTCTTTGTACTTTCCTATCATTATTTACTGCTACTCTACTTTGAAAGATGCATTGGAGAGTGAAGATGAGTATATGTCTTCTATGGCATCCTTGATGTGGTTGAAATTTCAAAAATATTGGGCGGCCTTTAGTGATACATTAGCTATTGCTTCAATATTTGATCCTCGTTACAAGTTGGAGTTTGTAAACTTTATCTACAAAAAGATTTATGGTGATAATTCTAAGGAGGCATCCACATTACATATGAAGTTACATAATCTCTACTCTGAGTACTCCACAAATTTGGGCGGGGGTATGCATTCTTCAAGTTCAGATCAAGGACGTCAAACTAAAAAGGCCAAGACATTCAATGAGGGTTTTGATGCTAATTGCTCATTTTTTAAGGTGATTTTTCTACTTCTTCGAGTTTCATGCTTAATATTTTCTTACTTTTTAGTAAATTTGATCATATTTTACTTTTATTCTCTTGAATTGTAGGAATTTGACAATGCTTTTTTAGACAATTCAACATCTTTAAAGTCACAATTGGAAATTTATCTGGAGGACCCAAGGATGAGTAGACAAGATAATGTGGATATTCTTGCATTTTGGAAATCAAATAAAAATCGGTATCCAATTGTTGCTGCTATGGCTCGTGATATCCTTGCAATTCCAGTCTCAACTGTTGCTTCTGAAGCTGCCTTTAGTGTTGGAGGTCGTGTTTTAGATCAGTTTCGTAGCTCTCTTAAGCCAAGTACGGTTGAGGCAATAATTTGCACCAGAGATTGGCTCTTTGGAGATAAAGGTCTCACCACAATATACTTAAACTCTCATTTATCTTTATTTATGTTTTAGTTTGTCAAATAATTTAATCTACCTAGCATGTTGAATGAGTAACGAAATTATGCATACAACTTGACACTTGTTTCAACTTTGAACTACTTTTACCAGGTGATACAAAAATTTATGAAGATATTGACAAACTTACACAAGATGTGGTGGACGAAATTGATAACTCATTAGAAGAAGGAATCAATTCTCATGAAGGTTTGTCAACATTCACATCTTTAATCTTTTCATTTTAAATAAAATAAATTGATTGTTACATTGTTTTGACAACATCATTAATCCTACCACAGGTTTGGAATCATAACTTGGACTCTTGGAGCGATGTTGAGTGTAATAGTGGAATGAGTTTATAATTATGGATGTTTTATTATGGATGTTTTATTATGGATATTAGACTATTGTTATGGATGTTTTATTATGGATGTTTTATTATGGATTATTATTATGGATGGTTTATTATTAGACTATTGTTTTTTTTTAATTTGTGATGTTGAATGTAATATTGGTGTAGGTTTATAATTAATTTCGTGTCAGTTCGTTGTATTAGATGTGTTTAAGTTAATCAGGTTAATTGGTATTAATTTGGTAAATTTGTGTCAAACAAGTCATAATTGGTGTCAAACAGGTTAATTCATGTGAAAAATTCGTGTCAAACAGGTCAGTTCGTGTTATTCGGGTTAATTCGTGTTCGTGTCAACACGAACACGAAAAATGGATTCGTGTCATCGTGGGTCGTGTTCGGGTTACCAAATTCGTGTTCGGGTTTAATAATAGTTTTTCGTGTTCGTGTCGACTATTTCATAGTAATTCGTGTTCGTGTTCGTGTTCGGGTCGAGAAAAAATAATTCGTGTCAATTCGTGTTCGTGTCAAACACGACACGAAACACGAATTTGCCACCTAAATGGTAGAACGGTTGACCGTTTATCTTTCGGTTGACCATTCTGCACAGACAGGCAGAGTTTAAGATAAAGTGATATTCCTACCTATGTTTGGGTGATCTATTGTAGTTCAATTGATGTGAAATTTTGTGTGACTTCTATAAGAAACATAGTGTGTATATGAATAGTTTTTAACTCTTGTATGCTCAAGTTCACATGGATTCCTAAGAATCAAAATAAAGTAAAATTAAGTCTTCAATTAGCTTGATTACATATCCTGACTTCATTTCATTCTTCCTTGAGTCTTGATAACCTGTAGATGTTAACACAATATAATATATCTTCTATGCATAATGTGTGTTATTCTACATTTAACCGTGACTAAGATTAGGTTAGTTAAATAATAAAAATATGGATTAAAACTAAAAAACCAATAGTTTCCTCTTCGTGACCGGAAGCCATGAGAATAGAATCTACGAGATTTGCATCACTAATCTCATCATCATTCCGTTGCACTACATGATTTGCTGCAATATTCTCCTTATCATTTGTGGGGTCCACGAAAGGTGCACCAAAGGTCCTCTCAACATGATTTGTGCATGGGACTACGTCGGTTTCCTCTTGGGGCACATTGCCTTTGCTAGAACATTCTTTTTCTTGAGTTTCCTTTTGCTGCATGATGTGATAACTTTGCTGACTTGGTGCCTCAGGATCGGATGAGAATTAAATTTATACCGCAAGTGCACGGCGTCAATGAAGACGTGGCAAATACGGGTCGAACACAAGGAGTGAGAAATTCTGTTATTAGTGTGATTTTCGATTAAGGGGAAGAAGGAGAGAAGAAATAATTGGGTTTTGAGATTTTTGGGTTTTAATTATCTAGAGCAAGAACAAGAACAATTAAAACTAAAACAAGAACAAAGAGGTGAATTCCGTCGGGTGGAGGTTTAGATTTAAGGTTTAGATTAGAGAATTCAGAAACTTATAATAAATCATATTAGTTATGAAGCATTACATGATAAATGATTTAACATAAACTCAAGTAATCAAAATAGACTAATACGAACTTAAAATAATAACATTTATTTGTCTTCTCTTCACCCTAAATCCATCACCTCCACCCTTTGGAAAGAGTTAGAAACTCATGGAGGGAGGAAGAAGGGGTACTAGAGGCATTACAAAAGAAAACTAAAAACAAGAAATAAAACAACAGAAATTTATTAAACTAAGGAATAAAAACTAGAACATAAGCTAAGGACCCTTCTAACATCGTTCTCGGGTCTATTTATAGTTGTTACAAGAGACCTAAGTATAGAATTGGAGAGTACACGTGTCCAGACACGACTGGACAAAATTGGAGCACACGGATCGACTAGGGGGCAGCGGAATCGCCGCATGGTATGTGTGATATGCGGCGGAATCGCCGCACATCATGCTCTGATTTGGTCCAGATTTTGGTTGAATGTTTATGGTATGATTTGATCCTCCTTTACGCGTCTGGATTGATTCTTTCCATTATTTTGAGCTCCGGATTAATTCTTTTATATATTTGAAGATCCACATTGATTTTTCTTTAGATTTTCTCCAAGATAATAAAAGTTACTCGTGATTTGCAATTAGGTCCTTGTCTTTTTGCAATTGAGTCCCCAACTACTTTTGTGCTCAAGTCCTTGTTCTTTTTGTGATTAGGTCTTGAATGCTTTTATGCTTGGATACATTTCCATTAGAAACCCGATAAGCTTGAACTTGGTCTTTATGATAGAAATGAGTCTTTTGCACGCGTTTATGCTCGGAATGTGGGTAATTTGCATTCAGGTCCCTGTATTCTGTAAATAAGACTAAACACATACCTTAGTAGCATTTATTGATATAAAAGTAATCTAAATGAAAGACATATGATGCAATGTATGCAATGCATCAAATACCCCCACACCTAGATTTTGCTAGTCCCTAGCAAAACAGAAAATACGAAAAATAAAAACAAGGAAATCCTAACTCACTTTCGTAGGAATCACGATTGCACTTAGCATGTGCAACAAACCGTTAAACCTCTTTGTTGCCAAGGAGGAGGAGTGTTGTCTCCTGAGGGTTTTCAACGGATATACCCACAAAATCCTAAATCAACATTTCATTAATAGTTCTCAATATCCCTACCTCAACCTTATACATCTCACCGAGAATTCTTGCATGCTCATTATATAAATCTAACTCATTAAAAATATGACTTGGTCTTTGTTCCTCCAACATTCACACCATTAACCCTTCTACGAATGTTATTACTTAAATTATTTTGCACGCCTCCTCTGGTGGTGAAGTATCATTCAGATCAACCATGGCATGGATCATTCTTTTAGCTTTGGGCCTTGAGTATTTTTTTTCTTTTCTTCCGTGATTCAACACATTTGCTTTTTGACACTTTTACCCTTTTTGCATTTGTGTAGCGAGTTTGGTCGATAATCCCGAGCTGGTAGACTCAAGTTACCGGGTTTCAAGATACCCCTACGGACCAGTGACTCAAAGGCTTGGGCTTTTGTAATCATTTTGCAAAATGTGTTTTCTTCACTTTATTCCTTTTTTTATTTTTATTTTCCTCAAGGCTTAATTGCTATTAGAAGTCCACACTTCCCGGTATATTTTCCTCAACCTCTGCTTTTTATCAACCACTTCAAAGATTTGATTCATCCAATTTAAGTGCATACATGTCTTAAAGGGCAATGAGTTATTTCTTTGGAACTTAGATTTATGTCATAATTTCTACAGCAGAACTATATAATAAGGAACAAAAACTCAATGCAATTTGTACACGGGTTTTGGCAGTTCAATTTTAAGCTATGTCATGAAACATTGATTAATTTTTTTTTTATTTTATTTTTTTTAAAATAAAAGACAACTATATAGATAAATATATACATAGACACCCCCCACACCTAAATCATGCATTGTCCTCAATGTATGCAAATATAAAGCAAATGCACTTATTACCTGAGTCAAATTGCGGTAGAGGGGTTGAACTTGCTCAGAGTCAACCATAGTCAGAACTGGATTGAATGACACCATGTTGGTGCATGTATCCAGTTGAATTGTTCCCCATGTTGCAATGAGAGTCCTGAGTTACAGGTTCCACACCCCTCACATAAATTGGTTCTCTTATTTGCTCGAGTGACGGTGGGTGTGTAGATGAATTCCTCCCCTTTTTCTTACTTCCTTTTTGATTTTGTGATGATTCAGAAATATTATAGATACGCGATTTCATCACAACATCACTTTGATTGCATGTTATTTCTGGCTCACTATCAATATGAAAGATATTAAATTCAGCTTTTAAGTTCCCAAAAGATAATTGCATGAGCCCATTACGACAGTTTATCAATGCTTCCGAAGTGGCTAAAAAGGGTCTGCCTAGAATTACAGGGATTTGTCGGTTAGGATTTACAACAGGTGCGGTATCTAGTACGACAAAATCCACTGGGTAAATGAAGTCACCAACCTCGATCAAAACATCCTCTACTATACCTCTTGGTTTCTTAATAGAACAATCAGCAAATTGAAGGGTTGTCTTAGAGGGTTTTAGTGGACCAAGGTTCATTTGCTCATAGACAGAGTATGGGAGTAGGTTAACACTAGCACCAAGGTCTAGAAGGGCTTTGTTGATAAAAGTATCTCCTATTGCACATGAAATTGTGGGACATCCAGGATCCTTATATTTTATAGGAGATGTGTTGGACAAAATAGAACTTATGTTTGCAGTTAAGAATGCCTTCTTTGGTACGTTTGTTTTTCTCTTTTTAGTGCACAAATCTTTTAAGAATTTAGCATAAGCAGGTATTTGTTGAATCATGTCTAAGAGTGGGATGTTCACCTTAACTTGCTTAAATACTTCCAAGATTTTCTCTATTTGTGCACTTGAGTTCTTTTTGAGTCTATTGGGAAATGGGGCTTTAGGGACATAGACTCGCTCAGGTTCAGGTTGAGCTACGGGTTCAGATTGAGTAGGTGGGGTGGGCGTTTCAGATTGGACGTCGGGTTCAATGGTTAGGTCATATGTGGCAGTTTGATGGCTAGATTGATTAGACGTTCTAGGATTTACCACATTATTATCAATCTGTCTTCCGGACCGTAATGATACTACAACATTTATTTGTTGGAACGGTCCTTCTTCATTAACCATTTGAACCGGTCTAGGGTTGTTATTTCCTGAAGGTGCTTGATAGGATTGATATGAATTATTAGATCTAGGGTTCACCTCAGGTTGACTTGGAAACCGACCCTTTTCTCTTTCACCTACTATTTGTGCTAGTTGGCTGAGTTGTGTCTCTAGCCTTTGGAAGGTCTGGTTGGTTGTTTGTATAAAGGTTTTCATCAAATTTTCCAAGCTTGTCAACCTAACCTCATGATCGCTATTGTTACTAAACCCAGATGATGTATTATTTTGGTTATACGGGTTTGGTTGTTGTCTAGGAGGTTGACCCTGTTGGTTTGATGAGAAATTGGAATTATTACGCCAACCAGAGTTATAGGTTGATGCGTATGGGTCATTTCTAGCATGGTTATACATGGCATTAACTTGGTCCCATTCCGCACAATCCTCCATTACATGACCAGTCTGACCACATCTAGAGCACGGGATAGTCGAGGCTTGATTCACTCGGTTTGTGTTTGTAGCTCTAAACTTTCCATTCTGCGTATAAGGGTAGCTAGTTTTGCTTCAGCCGCTATGTTGGCATCTACAGCTAAGACACCTGGTTTGGGTTGACTTGCTATTCTAGATCCAATACTCGGGTTAAGCGGTGTTCTAGCATTGTCTCATTGCATACTGTTTTCAGCTAATTCCTCAAGGAAAGTCCAGGCATCATTTTCATTTTTCGACATAAAGTTCCCTTGGCTTACGGATTCTACCATAACCCTAGATGTGGGTGTCAATCCCTCATAAATAATTTGACATAATTGCCATCTCGGAATTCCATGATGAGGGCATTGGGTCAGAACACTTTTGAATCTTTCTAGATAGGAATAAAACGGCTCGCTCTCAGACTAAACGAATGCAACAATTTCATTCCTAATCCTCATAGTCTTATGGTTGGGAAAATATTTTTTCAGGAATACTTGAACAAACTCAGCCCAACTCCTAATAGATCTTTCGGCTAGACTATATAGCCATTTCTTAGCGTCATCCTTCAGTGCTAGATGCACGAATTTCAGACGCACTGCCTCCTCAGGAATATGCTGGTATTGCATAAGAGAGCAGATTTCCTCAAATTCTCTAAGGAAGAGGTATGGGTCTTCCCTAGAGGTGAACTTAGGCAACATACTCATGTATTGTGCCTTAAGTTCGAAGTCGCAACCCGGTATGGTGGGCATAACGATGCACGATGGCTGAGCAGCCATCGCTGGATAGCATCGATCCCTCAGAGTTATGGGTTGTGCAACAGGCAGGTCCACTACGTTCTCACCCATTGGATCCGGGTGAGGTGGTGCAACAGGTGGATTGGGGCTAGGTTCCAGACTGGAATGTAGATGAACTCGTGAGACTCGATTACTCAAGTCCCGAATCCAAATCTGAGTGCACCGGGTTGAATCAATTTTTGAATTCAAATTTGAAATTTAAATTCCAAATTTAATTTCAAGAATTAATTACAAATATATATATATATTATTTTTTTAATTTTCGTTTTTTTATGTTTTTTTTCAAAAGGGAAACAAACAATAGAATGTGGCAAGATGAGAAAGGAATCCTAATCTAGAGAATTTAGGTGAGGAGAGAAAGAAAACTCAGATGAGAAGGGAAACCTAACTCTAAAGATAGAAAGAGGGTTGGTCAGAAAATTCCTAAGAAAGCACGGTTCAAACAATCCTAGACCTAGTGTCGCTTAGATCTAGACGACTCCTAACTGGTTGAGTCGAATTGATTCACTTGATTCACCTCCCCCACTAATCAAACCAACTTGGCTAGGTAATGTATAGCTAGTGGGGGCGCTTCCGACATAGTCGGTGCCAATTAGACAACCACTTCGCTTGGAAGACTTGCGTCAACACAAAAACACTTCCTCGCACCAAATTAAATTCGATCAGCTTCAAGTCATAGCAAGTCAAACCAATTCTTCTCCTTAAATGAGTCTGAGTCCTTAGGGGTCAATGTCTAATTGATTTTAATTTTAAGGCTTGGGTGACACTTTAGGATTGTGATTTGTGGGCCATGGAAGGGTGATGAAATCCCCACCATATCTTTGCCTACGGAGTTGCCCTTAAGATAGTTTAACTTAGATCTAGCAAAGATAGTCAAACAATGGTCTTTAGAGGGGGGCAATTGCAAGGTTGTATGCAAATTAAATTATATGCCTAAATGCAATCGATGAAAACCACGATACGTACCTTGACTCCAGCACTCTTCAACAGAAATTGATTTGCAAGAATTTAGCAAGAATAATGCATACAAAACACTAGATGATGCATGCACTAAGGCCTTTCTAATTTTGCCAATTTTAGGTCAGAGTTGAATTATTGCAAATTATGGAATTTTTGCCCTACCACATGCAGTTCTATGAAAAGGAAATTTTCCGAAACTAGAAATTACGAGGAAAAAGGCAACAAAGGTTACCTACACAATGCTCAGTCAGGTTCGCCGCCCGCTCTCAAAATTTCAGTAGCTTCACGCGTCCATCAAGAGATGAGTCGCGTCCCAGAAAATTTTGAAGCCCAGATGCTCCAAATAGGCGGCGATTCCGCCGCAAGTTGTTCTTGGTGTGTGGCGATTCCGCCGCTCGTTAAGCTCAGAAGGTGCCCGGATTTCGCCGTGCACTCTGTTGTCTCCTGAAACACAAATCCAAATATTTAGATCGCGCACAAGATAAACAAAATAAAATCGAAAACACAAAAATAAACAAAATCTGCGTCGCCTCCCTGGCAACGACGCCAAAAACTTGATGAGAATTAAATTTATACCGCAAGTGCACGACGTCAATGAAGACGTGGCAAATACGGGTCGAACACAAGGAGGGAGAGATTCTGTTATTAGTGTGATTTTCAATTAAGGGGAAGAAGGAGAGAAGAAATAATTGGGTTTTGAGATTTTTGGGTTTTAATTATCTAGAGCAAGAACAAGAACAATTAAAACTAAAACAAGAACAAAGAGGTGAATTTCGTCGGGTGGAAGTTTAGATTTAAGGTTTAGATTAGAGAATTCAGAAACTTATAATAAATCATATTAGTTATGAAGCATTACATGATAAATGATTTAACATAAACTCAAGTAATCAAAATAGACTAATACGAACTTAAAATAATAACATTTATTTGTCTTCTCTTCACCCTAAATCCGTCACCTCCACCCTTTGGAAAGAGTTAGAAACTCATGGAGGGAGGAAGAAGGGGTCCTAGAGGCATTACAAAAGAAAACTAAAAACAAGAAACAAAACAACAGAAATTTATTAAACTAAGAAATAAAAACTAGAACATAAGCTAAGGACCCTTCTAACATCGTTCTCGGGTCTATTTATAGTTGTTACAAGAGACCTAAGTATAGAATTGGAGAGTACACGTGTCCAGACACGACTGGACAAAATTGGAGCACACGGATCGACTGGGGGGCGGCGGAATCGCCGCATGGTATGTGTGATATGCGGCGGAATCGCCGCACATCATGCTCTGATTTGGTCCAGATTTTGGTTGAATGTTTATGGTATGATTTGATCCTCCTTTACGCGTCTGGATTGATTCTTTCCATTCTTTTGAGCTCCGGATTAATTCTTTTATATATTTGAAGATCCACATTGATTTTTCTTTAGATTTTCTCCAAGCTAATAAAAGCTACTCGTGATTTGCAATTAGGTCCTTTTCTTTTTGCAATTGAGTCCCCAACTACTTTTGTGCTCAAGTCCTTGTTCTTTTTGTGATTAGGTCTTGAATGTTTTTATGCTTGGATACATTTCCATTTGAAACCCAATAAGCTTGAACTTGGTCTTTATGATAGAAATGAGTCTTTTGCACGCGTTTATGCTCGGAATGTGGGTAATTTGCATTCAGGTCCCTGTATTCTGTAAATAAGACTAAACACATACCTTAGTAGCATTTATTGATATAAAAGTAATCTAAATGAAAGACATATGATGCAATGTATGCAATGCATCAGCATCCTTGGGCGCTTTCCCATCCCTCGTTCTAGTATGCACTCCTTCAGCCTCCGGTGTACTCCGACCACCGGCCTTCGGCGAGTTCCGACCATCACCAGCCTGCGAGCTCTGGTATTTCTGTTGCACTAGGCGCCATTCTTGCGAAGTATCTTTGTCTGACCTCGGGATGGATTTTGGTGCAACGAGGCAATGCGACTTGGGGTGGCCAAAGGAGGCGCATCTAGTACACAATGGTGAATTCCACTCAAATTTAAAGGCAATCTCGTATGGCCGACCCTCCTCATCACAGATAGTAATAACTATAGGGAATGAGAACCCCACCATGATTTCCACTCCTACTCTAGCAAAAGTGAGTTTCCGACATGCGGTAGTATCCTCATCTATGTAAAGTGGCGTGAAAATGACACTCGCCGCAATCTCCAGTAACGTAGGCGACCAAATACGCAAATCAAGCTCCAGAAAACACACCCATATAGGCATTCAAGCCACCTTCTTCCTCTCTAAATGAAATCCGGTCGTCCACTCTTTTAGCGCCAAAGGGGACCCATGAATGAACCATAGGCCACCCTCTAATGCAGGCTTCCTGTCCTCTCCAAGAGTGAACCAAAAAATAATAAAACTATTCTTGCGTCAAAATTCTTCTAGGTGGCCGGAGATCTTCCATATCTTCTTTAGATGCGTAACCAATGTTGGTAGATGTGGTTTGAAGTCCACAAAATACCCTACAAGCACATTTGCCCACTTCTTAGTCGTCTCCTCCACGAGTTTGCCCGAGTAGAACTCTACCGTCTTCCCGGTCACCTCCTTTGGGGGGACAAAGTTGAGGGAGGTGGGTGGTTTGGTTGATGCATGAAATAGATTAGCCCACACACCGAGATGCTGGTCTTGACCTTGAACGAGAGGCACGATGCCTCCTGGAGCCTTCACTGATGCTCTCCATGGCAGGTGGATCATGTGGGACTCCTTCTAACAAACAATTTTGAGACATTGAGGAGAGAAAACGAGAAAAAACAATAGATTTTGGTGGAAAACGGCTTTTACGACTAGTTGAAGTGAAAGTTGACTGGAATTTTCTAGATGTTCCGGGTGGTTTTTCGCCATAATTAGTGTTTTAATTCTGCATTTCTCTAGTGATGGAGGGCCATCGATCCTAACAAAAGTCACTGACAAAAATACAAAATTAAGATAAAAAAATCATTTCCGTCAAATTGATTCTATTCTGATTGACACCTTAAGGTTATTACAAAGGGGAAACCACCTAACATCTAAGTAAAGCCTATTGGAGCACTCACACTCTACCTAAAGCTTACAATATAATGCCACGCTTGCTGAACCACAAGATGTTTCGCAATCTAACACACGTCCTATGCTTACATTAAATGAAATTCATCACAGCCAACAAAAACCTCATTTGATCACTCAAACCATCAAAAGTTTCCCTCCACTAGGTCAACACAACAAATTGCTAAATCACCCAAGATTATCATAATCTATTCCAAGCCTTATGCCATCATTCAACTTCTCAAAATCACACAAACACATTCACACAAGGTTGTCCCCAAATGAAACAATCTTAATCTACACCCTCAACTAACTTATGACAAAGAATTGTACTTAAATGTGATGTAATATATTCCAACACTATTTTGGAGTTTTATATACCTTTTTTCTGCACAAGACACTAGAGAACTTGCTCGCTGAAACCTCACATAAATTGCAACACTAAGAGGATATACTAACGTAGAAAACCCAAGACGACCATCAACCCTATGACATCCGGCCACTAGGTAACTGATTGACATCATATCATGTATATACTCGCGTCTTATATCCTCCATTTTGAACCTAAGCAATGCTACGTAACGAGTTTTTTGTTTATGTTTAAGGAATAAACAGGTTTGAGAAGAAGAAACACAAAAAAGACCTGAAAACAAGAAAATGAACTGAATTGTGAGACTTATGGACTAATATGCATGAGGAAAGGACCCGGATGAAAACCAAAAGGACCAATAAGCAAATCGAGAAACTCTACACCATCGGGAGGAGTATTTTGGCAATTAGATCTGGGCCTAAACTCCAATAATCGATCCGAGTGCACCCTACATGAAGATTTGAAGCACTAAATAAGATATCAGAAAATGGGTCAGATCCTCGAAAATGTGACGGCCAATTGGCGGCCGAAGGCTGCCAATTAGTGGTCCGTTTTTCTCAAAATCCAACCCGGTTTCGCACGGATATGGGTTATGTGTTTATGTCTATTCTGCAAATATTTCATTAGTCCCACATCGAGGGATTATCCCCAGTTTCCTTTTTCATGCCTATAAAAAGAACTCTTCCTCTTCCCTTGTAATCTACTCATTGCTTAGTGGTCAATCCCACTACTTAGTGTCAAGCCTTGAAGCAAAAACTCATGTAGGGAGATGCTGCTTGTAATGTGAGTCATTTAATAAAAGATTTTTTTTAGTTTAATGTTCTCTTTTATCTTCTTGCAAGCTTAGCTTAATTTCATTTCATTAATATTAGTAGACTTAGTTAATATGTTTTCCTCTCTTAACCTAATATTTAGGTTATTGATTAGTGAGTAGTTTCATCCCCCTTTGGGGTTGGAGATGATGTACATATATGTTGTGATGTTTGGATGTTTGATGAATTTTGGAGCGTGTAAACTTGCATGTTTGTATGTTCATTGAGAGTATTTTAATCATCTACATGTTGGGGAATTTTGATGGGTTTTGTCATAAGATTTACACACTTCCCATGCTTAGTTTCCTCATGTTTATTGACTGAAATTTCCTATTGAATATGTTATATGTTAGTTAAGTGTTTGTATTTGTGGTTGCTTGCTTGATTGATTGAAGAAATTTTGTTTTGATGGGTCTTTCAAGGGAAGGAGATAGAAGATGTTTTCGAGGCAAACAAAAACAAATAGACCACCAATCAACGGTGGTGGACCGCCAACTGGCATCCTGGTGAGCTTAGTTTTGTCCCTCCTTTGTTCTGATTGTTTCTGGTTTCAATATAGAGGTTTCAATTTGGCATGTTCTGACTTTTAGTTTTCCCCGAGATCAATAATTGATCCTATTCTAGTCAACTTGGACCCCAAAATCCAAAGCAAAAGACTAGGCATTCTTGCTTGCTTAGGTCATGCATCATATACTTGACTTAGACACGTAGTTTGTCTTTTGTTTTAGCTTTACTTTCAGTTGTTGAGCGCTGGTGTGAGGTACGCATTTCTTCTCTCCTTCATGCATTTGGTATGACCATGCATTAGTTAGTAGGAATTGCATTGCAACAAATGTGAGCTGAGTGTTTGTTTGGATCAATGTTCAGGTACCGCCTAGGCGAGCCTAGGCGACCGGAGGCGTCCGGTCACTTGGGCGTTCGCCTAGGCGGTTGTGTGACTGCCCAGGTATGGGCGGTATTTTTTTTAATTCAATTAATTTTTATAAAATACATAAAAAATCAGGAAAAATCGGGAAAAAGAGGAAAAAATGCACAAATATTTTCTAAAAATACCATACATATTTAGGCTTCGAAAAGACACCTAGTTCCTCGACCAATGCCTCACTAGTCACCCCCTCTACCCACCTAAACACATAGGTATACAATTTATTGCTTAGTAGTACGATTCTAAAGGTAACTCAGAGTTCATACAATAGCAGATAAGAGAGAAATTAGAATTACAAGCTAACTAACTAATTCCATTGGACACATTGATCTAATGTCCAACTGGGAACCATATCATGTCCTCCACCACCATCAGAGTCGTCGGAGTCGTTCTCATTCGGATTGTCGACGTAGACATCATCTTCTTCAGTTTCTTCATCGTCGGATTGGACATATTGCTCGTCGATGTCCATCGGTGGTTGAGAACTCGATGCACCTGGATCTCTAGAACTGATGTGAACGATGGCATCATCCATGCCACGACCTAATCATGGCGCGTCAGATGCAGTAGAACACCACGCGTCAGATGCAGTGGACATGGATGGAGCAAAGCGTCTCCGTGAAGAAGAATGTCCCAAAGCTGCTTCCTCGGCATCGGCCCATGTAAGCTCCTCTCCAGCGAAGACTGGATCTTCAATTTCTACCAACCATGGATGCTCGTCGACGAGATCGTAGTCCACACTGATGGGGTCATAAAATCCAGGTTTCTCCATCCTTTGCTGAAACCTTTGCCTTAACTTTTGGTTGTAATTCACATACACCAAGTCATTCATCTTCTTCACAGCCAACTTGTTCCTTCTCGTTGAGTGCAACTGCTCGAAGACACTCCAATTCCGCTCACAACCTGATGCCGAGCATGTCAATCCCAACACCCTCAGGGCCAACCTCTGTAATGTGGTCTCTCCCATGTCTGCGCCATACGATTGCCACCAATCTATAGGTCTTCTTTCCGACCTTTGTCTGACGACCATATCCCTCGAGAATATTCCGAGGGAGTTCTTGTAACGATCAAGTAGACCGCAAATCATGTCTTGTTCTGCAGGAGTGGGAACGAGCCGCTCTACGACATCCATGAATCCAGGCATATGCTCATTGAAAGCTACATTTCGATCCTGAGGCGGGACGAAGAAGAAGGTACCAGGGTTGAGTAAGAAACCAGCTGAGTGTAGCGGTGAGGACATCATCTTCCCTGGACCCCACCTGGTGTCGATGACTTGCTTGTACAACCTCGGGTTTCCGTCAAAGTTCCTCATGATTTGTTCTTTGGCTTTCTCCATTGCGTCACACAGATATCCCATCGGTGGTTTCTCATCGCCGTCAACAAGTCTAAGAACCTGGACCATAGGTTGTGAGGCCTTCAGTGCCTTCACGACGTTGGTCCAGAAACCACTTTGTAGAATGGTCTCGGCAACTTCAGTAGAGATCTCCTTCTTTTTCTTGTTCTTTATCCAACTTGCATTAGGATCGTTGTACTCTGGGGAAACAACAAAGGCTCGGAGATTGTCTTTCTTCAGAAACAACCTTTGCAAACTCAGAAAGGCGGTGGCAAATCTCGTGACAGCGGGGCGTAGCGGGTTCCCTTCAATGGCAATTCGCATCCTCTTCAACAACATGGCAGAGCTGTTGAAATGTTTGATGATCTTACGAGCTAAGGCAATAGTCTTCAAAAACAGCTTGCCAATATCCTCCAAGATGAGATCGATGCAATGCGCTGCACAGGGAGTCCAAAACAATCTCCTTCTTTTTTGCTGCAACATCCTACCGACAAGTACGTACGCGGTGGCGTTGTCGGTGACCACCTGAACAACATGTTCTTCGCCAAACTCGCCAACTACCTTGTCCATCAGCTTGTACAGGTAGTCTGCGGTGTAAGAGTGACCGGAAGCATCTACAGACCTCATGAACATGGTACCTGTCGGACAATTTACTAGAAAATTGATTATATTCCTACCAGACCTATCAGTCCAGCCATCTGTCATCAACGTGCACCCGTATGTTGCCCAATCTTGTCTGTACGATTCCAGTATACCTCTAGTGTAGTCAATTTCCTGTTTAAGGCACGAGTCGCTAACTTCATGATACGTCATGGGTTTATGACCGGGTCCGTAAGTACAAGTGGTGTATATTTCTTCCTTCCACTCAAGCGTCCTTACAGTGTTAATGATATACCACATCTATAGAAAAGCCTAGACCATTTTTGATTAATTGTTTTCCTATCTTCTTTTCTAAAGGTTCTTTCGATGGTTGTTTGTTGGGGACCGGAAACCACGTCCTTCCCACGTCCGCAAAATGGTGCCCACAAACGTTGTTTTTGTGTCTTTCGACCAGGAACGGGGCGAGAACGGGAGGTTGGGGTCCGAGCAAAACCGGAACCCAACCCGGTTTCCAGATCAAATTCTATATTTTCTCGGTCTACATAATCATCAAGACATACATTTTCGTTTTGTAATGTCCTACTGTTTCTAATCATGTATGCAGTTATGTCTTGTTTAATAGAGTCGGGAACTTTATCACAAGGTCTAGCATTGCTACTGGGTGTGTGTGCAAGATGTTGTTTGTAACAGGTTATACCACCTCTAGTTTCCTTACCACATAACTCACAGACAATGCAGTTTTTATCATTAGCACTAATGTAATGGGCAGTATTCCAACCGGGGTCATTTGTACGGGTAGGTCTTAGGTCATCGTAACTCTCGTGATGCATAGGGAGACTAGTGTCGGGTATGTAAGCCATATCTTAAAACTAGACTAATATAAAAATTTAGACTAATATGAAAATAAAATACTAATTAATTTAATTCTAAAGAGAAGTTAGAAAGAGTGCACTTGATTTTCGCGGTTGAAGAATGAAGAACCGGATCGGAGACTTCACTTTCCAACTTCAAAACTAAGCACCAGACTGGAGACTTAATCGCAAAAACTTGGTGATTAGGAAACTTGATGATGAGAATAGAATTATGAAGAAGAAGAGAATGAGAGATGTGTGAAAAATGAAGAGGTTTGGAGGGGTTTATATAGGATTTGGGGGTAGTGGCAAACTTGTAATTTTTGAAAAAAAAATTTAAAAAAATAAAAAAGTTGAGGGCCGTTGGAGGCTCTCGCCTAGGCGATCGCCTATTTCGCCCAGCTCTGCTGGGCGAAAAGCAGTGGTCGCCCAAACGACCACCGCGAGGGGCGACCGCCTACCGATACACTGGTTTGGATAGTTGATTTCCAGATTAGGACTCCAAAATGCTACTAAGGAGGGGTTGTCCCATATAAGATAATGTGCAGAATTTCATCATCATTTCCTTTGACCCAAAAATCACACTAATCAAGTGCCTAACTTTAAAATCAAGTAGACATAGACCCCTAAGGATCTCGGGCGCATTAGGAGAGTGATCTAGTGACGACCGTCATGGCCTGATCGGCGTCGCCTACTCTGTCGATAGTAGAAGAGACGAGATTTACGGATCTTCGCTCACATGCTAGGCTTTGTGGTCTTCGTCGTAGGGAGGTGAGGCGTATTGAGGCTGCGTGACCTCGCAGTTAGGCATCGTGTAGTTGTAATGACCTATAGTGACCTTAGGTTGTTTAAGCCTTGTTTACTTGTGTGCTTCTACCATTACCTACCCACAGTGGCATAAGGATTTCTTCCCTTCTCTCCTGAGTCATTCCCTCTAATCTGAGTCTTCCCTTCTTCTCCTGTACACACATTCTGCTTCAATTGTTTTTTAAAATAAAATATTAAAAAAAAATCTTTTTCGTCTGACTAATGTAGGTGTGCAACTTTGTGCATGCTAGTGTGGTCACAAGACGTTGTGGGTCGTTTGACGAGATACGACATCGATCTGTCCTCGATTGTCAACTTTTCGAACACATCCCCGTCCCGTGTCCTACACAGTCCCGGGACCATGACGAGTCGTGGACCACACAATGACGACTCAGGTTTTGGACCTACACCACCCTCTGATCCAGAAGGTGGGGGTCCACAACCTCATCAATTGGTGCCCCAGGTTCCCGTTCCCCTCCGGGATCGATGCTACCCGAGTTGTATTGCTCTACCTTCTTGCATCATATTACCCGAGGAAAATGGGAACAACTTTGAGGTTAAGCCTCTATATCTTTCTCAGGGAATTTGAGGAGGTTTGTGCTATGTTCAAGCTGCAACAACTTAGCATAGACTCCATCCACCTTTGGCTTGTTCCCTTCGCACTAAAGGATGATGCCAAGAAGTGGTTGTATAGCAACCAGGTGAATGCCTTTAGGACTTGGGATGAATTTCAATATGCATTCCTCAAGAAGTACTTCCCAAATCGTCGGACTCAAAAACTAAGGAACGAAATCAATATGTTCTATCAACATGAGATCGAATCATTCCATGCATACTTAGAGGTTCAAGAAGCTACTATCCTCATGGCAACGAGTTGCGGCGCCTTTGTCAGATTGTCAACGAGGGTCTTCACATCCCATCCCGAACGCTCCTTGAGTCTTCAGTGGGAGAGTGTAAGGGAACCAACACCATCATCTAGCATAGGAGCGAGGATCTCAAACGCAAACTCAACTAGATGGGGTGCCACATTTGCTTTCGATACCACTATGGCCACCGACGCACGTATGGTTGCCTTAATGTATCGTATGGATTCGATTGAGCTCCGAAACCAACAAAGTGTATCTCATGTGTCTGCATCTGGTCCGGTTCTTTGTTATTTATGTGGTAGGATGGGTCGTGTAGGAGGCGAGTGTGCAGCCATTCTCCTGAGATAGAGCAAGTCAATGTCATCTATGATAGATCTAGGAATGACCCATACTCATAATCATATAACCCTGGATGGAGGAATCACCCTAACTTTCATGGAACCAAAACAATGCCCAGGTTGGTCCTTCAAACTTTTCTTGACCACCAAACCAACCACACCAACCTCTCATGCATTCACAATCTTATCAGCCACCTCAACCTCAAATTACCAACCAACTGGGTTTCCCAAATTCTAACAACATGGAACCCTGGTTCAATTCGTTTGAGAACTTGACTCGTGGAATTGAGAACTCAATGAAAAACTTAATGTCATCCACAAGTAAGTTCTCACTTCAAATCAGCAGACCATCAAATCTCTTGAGCTTCAGATGGGTCAATTGGCTCAGTCTGTCCATAAGAGAGAGCGAGGGACTCTACGTAGCCAGCCTGAGACTAATCCATGCATGTACCGACAACCACACTTGCAAAATGAGAGTTCGGTACCTCAGGGACGGCAAGTGAACCATGTGGAGAAACATGTTCACCATGTCAATGTCATTGTAAACTTAAGGAATGGAAAGTAGGTTGACAATCACATTTCCTTGCCACCACCACTATCTGTGCAGCCCCTCGGTGGGAATGATGGTAAGAAATAGGTTGAGGGTAATACACCAACACCTCCTTCTCTAGCATATTAGAAAATCTACCTGCCAAAAGCTCCCTATCCTAGTAGGTTAACCAAAAAGCAGAGTGACACTATGGATAAAATATTAAGGGTCTTCAAACAAGTGAAGGTTAACATCCCTTGATGGATGTCATCCAACAAATACCTCAATATGCCAAAGAGTTGAAGGATCTCTGCACAACAAAGAGGAAGACCAATGTTCCTAAGAAAGCATTCTTAGGTGACAGTGTGAGCTCACTGTTGTCCAATCCCACATACACAAAGTACAAGGACCTTGGTTGTCCTACTATTCAATGTATGATAGGGGACACTAGCATGAGAAATGTATTGCTTGATTTAGGATCAGCGGTCAACCTCCTCTCATCTTCTGTTTATCAATAGTTGAACTTGGGAGAATTGAATCCATCTAAGATCACCATCCAATTGGGGGATAGATCCATTCGTGTCCCAAGGCATTAATTAATTGTAGAAATGGTCTCATGAAGCTCTCATTTGGTAACATGAGTGTCGAGTTTCATGTGTTCAACTATGGTAGGCAACATGAGCCTTTGGACCAACCTTTAAATCTCAATCTCATCCTCCAATTAGAGAAAGCACCACAAAATCAATAAATACACCCAATACCAATGCAACCCATTGAGAATGTTTGTGTGCCCAGCGAAAACTCATTGCCTGTCTTTGCAATGCAAGAGAGTGAGCTGACATCAAAGATGAATATACAAAGGGAGTGTTTGTTGGATGATTCAGTTGAGAGTATTAGTGAGGGGAACACACCTCATCATATGCCCACACCAGAAAGTGTCTACCCCATGTCCTGTGGTCGTTGAGCCGTTTGAGCTTCATCTTGACTCCAACAAGGACCCACCTGCGACTGAGCTCATGCTTGATAATATAAAGGAGGTTGGGTGGTCCTTGTTGAATGACTTGGGGAGAAACCTCATTCTTAGTACAATAGGTGTGTCACATCACACGAATGATCCCGAGGAACCCATTCTGATGCACCCGCGTATTGGTTGGAGAGTTGTGTTTGATGAGCAACTAAACCCTAGTGAGGCAACACAAATCCACTCATTCACGTTGCCTACACCCAACTGATATCATGAGGGGTTTGAGCCAATCAGTTTTGACCTTTCACCCCTCATGATACCTCAGAATACCTCAGAGCAAATCTCTGGTCCGCATGACTCGATGTTCTCATTTGAGTTTCCTTGACCACATGATTATGAGAATATCTTTGTTGATGTATATATCTTGTTTATAAGAAAAAAACAAAAAAGCACAAAAGACTCCACAAGTGAGCAATGGTTGTTGTTGCCCCAACCCTTGAGTATTTGGGCACCATTTGTTTGATGTATTTGTCTCCCTTCTTAAGTATCTCACATGTTTTTGGGAATTCGGGTCTATGTCCATCCACATAACCATTAACATCCCTTTGGGTATTATCTAGTTGTAAGGACGCAGCCCAGTCTACCCTCCGGAGTCGCCTAATCATAGGGTTTCAGTACTCAAACCTACTGAGTCGAATAATTCATGTATGTTAGTATAAGGAAGTTTGTTGTAGTCAGAGACCCTTAAAATCTTGTTGTGAAACTTTAAGTGTAGGGGTTTTGGTTCCCATGTAGATAATAAATAAGTAGTGTTCTCTCTTTTCGCACGACTCTTTATCACTCGAGAAATTAGGTCCGAGGGGACTTTGTGCATGGTGTTTTCGAGTCATCTGACTTGGGATCCACCAAGCGAACTCCCATTACACGGGTGGTAGGGATTGCCCTACGTGGAGATTTGGGGAAAGTGTACATGATAGTGTAAGTCCTCATAGGCAATGATGCATAAACCTGACCCTGGAAGAATTAAACCTCAACTAGACAAAAATAAAATGGAAAAAAGAACAAAATAGAAAAAAATGGTAAGACAAATAAGAACCTTAATGGACTTTACACTTTGTATCACTTGAGAATTTTAAGGTTGCCCATGTCTTTCACTTAAGTCCTTAATTAACTTGCACGAATGATTCATTAGGCTAGGTGTGTGGACTGAATACATATATAGAGTCGGACCGTAGAATTACCATCTCCAATGATCAACAAAAATGAGTCAATCGAGTCGAGTTGCAAGGTTGACTAATGCATCATTATTCGGATTTTGTGGGTATTGATTGGCATCATTTCATGCATATCTTTGTGTCCTATATCCATTATCTTTCACCCTAAACAATGCTATGTAATGAGTTTTATGTTTAGTTTTTAGGAATAAGTAAGTTTGAGAATGAGAGACTATAAATAGCAATGAAAAGGACTGAATTGTGAGACCTGGGGACAAAGATGCAAGGGATAAGGACCCGAACGTAAGACCGAAGGACCTAAGAGCAAAACAGAAAACTCCACACCATCATGGGGAGTATTGTGGCAATTCGATTCGGGTCGGAGCTCCAACAAACAAAGTAGATGCATCCAAGACCACCAAAGATATCCAGAAAAGCCCACAACAAATTCCAGACCGATGCAGAGCCAATAGACCGCCAATTGGCGGTCTGTTTGGCTCCGGATCCGCTAATCTTTTGCGGGCATGTGTATTAGAGTGTGTTTATTCTATTTCTGGTATTGGTTTAGTCCCACATCGGGGGATTGTCCCAGATTACCTTTTTCTATGGCTATAAATAGAACTCTTCACCTTCCATTGTAACTACCCATTGCTTGGTGGCATTCTCTCTTCTAAGGAGTAAGCCTTGAAGCAGAACTCAAGGTGGAGAACAATGCTACCTTCAATGTGAGTCATTGTTCATAAAATAATTGTTCTAGTTTCTTTTAATCTTGTCTTTTAATTTGTGCCTGCTTGTTTAATCTTTCCTTTCCTTTTAAGCTTCTTCAACGCTCCTTTCTTGCTTAGTTAAATTTCCTTTCAGTATAATGTTTCATGTTGTTAAGGTAGGTAGTGTAATGATTAGTGAGTAGTTCCATCCCCATTTGGGGGGTGGAGAAATATGTGATATGATCATGTAGTGTATTAGGTGTGTGTTATCTTAATCCCTTGAGCCTTATATGATTTCCATAACCATCTAATGGGATTTCACTCTTATCTTTGATATGCTAATGCTCTTAAATGAAGCTTAGCTTATGCTTAGATTAGTAGACCTATTTTATGAGGAATGATAAGGTGAGGATATGGATGGAATTAATATTGGAAACACAATTTGTAGTGTATGTACTCTTGTTACCTTTACCTTGGTTAATGTCTTGTATGTTTTAATGATATTGGGTTATCTTATTTCATGTGAAGGCATAGTAGGGTCTAGTCTTTATACATGAGTTCATTTAGCCTCATTCCAATTATTGTCTTGTATGTTTTAACGATATAGTCTTATCTTATTTCATGTGGAGGCAAAGTTGGATTTAGTTTTATGATATCATGCACTACATGTTGTGAGGAGCATAATTGAACACACACACACATATTCACATTATTTCTCTACCCCCCATGGGGTTTAGTTTTATTTCTTATCTTCCATTTCCTTTTTTGCATTGTAGTGTAGTTTAGTATAACCAACATTTCTCTCCTTTCTTTACCACTCGCCTTCGAACAAACCAAAAGTCGACACACCTCCATGTGGATCGACCCGTATTTGCCACCGCTTCAACGCTGTCGTGCACTTGCGGTTTAATATAAAACGAATCAATCAAGTTTTTGGCGCCGTTACCGGGGAGGTGCTATGTCCAGACTTTGGTTTGGACGATTCAAGTGGTTTTAATTTTTCCGTTTTAGTTTTTCTTTATTTCAGGGAACCACCGGATCAAGGGTAGGCTACTTGACAAGTTTGAGCACAAAAGACTCAACAGAGACCACCATTCAGCGGTCTGGGACCGCCAATTGGCGGCCTGGTGAGCATCTTTTGTCTTCATTTTTGTTCTGGTAGTTTGTGATTTGATATTAGTTGTCTGGGAGCACAATCGTGCATGTTCTGATTTCTCGTTTGCTCCCAGATCATTAAACTGATCCCCATTAATCAACTTGGCCTTAAAATCCAAAGCAAAAGACTAGACATTCTTACTTGTTTAGGTCACGCATCATGTGTTGGATTTCATGTTTAATTATACATATATATTTTCGAAATTTTTATGTATAATAAGGATCATCTACAATTTTCTACGATTTATTTCATGCATGTATTGGTTTGTTTTAATAACTAGTTTAAAAACTTATTAAAACAAACACGAGTCTACGAAATTCATACCTAGAAGTTCTCTAAAACTTCTTGAAGATTCGGAGACGTTGTGGATGCTTGTTGCTGCGCCGGATGCCTCCGAGATTTCACCAAACTCTAAACGAGATTGGAGAGAGAAGAGCTAGCCTCTCGATCTCCAATAGAGTTTAGAATCCAATTACTAACCCCTTTAGTTTCCTTGAGAAGATGACCTCTTGAAACTAAATTTAAACTTAAGAATTTGTGGAAATTTCGTGGAGAATTATGGAGAGATAATTTTTGCACAAGAAATAATGAATTAGATTAATTGGGTAATGAAATAAGCTTGTATTTATAAGCTCTCTCCAAATTACCTATTCATGTGCCCTTGCCCATGATCTCATGCAAAATTCCATCTAACCATCCATTATTTAATAATAAATAATATTAGCCACGAATTAAATCAATTATGGACTAATTCCATGCATGATCTAATTAATTCTTAAATTAATTCTGCTGAAAACCGTCTGGACCGGTCGACCGTTTCAAGGTTCGGTCGACCGCTCGAACGTAGTTTCGGTCGACCGTTCTATAACTCGGTCGACCGTTCGTAACAGGAATTATTCCATCGCTATGTTCGGTCGACCGACCGATCACATTCGGTCGACCGTTCGAACAGATGAAAATTCCCTGTTATCGGTCGAGACACGTCCGGTCGACCGTTTACTTCTAACCGGTCGACCGTTGGAGCACTGTTCCGCAGACTTGTCAAATTTCGGTTTTACCCCTACAAAATTTGACATTTCGGGATTAGTAGTAAATTCACAACTTATGTAACATATTATCCTATGTAATGATCAATCATTACATCCCATAATATTTACATCACATATGAATTTAATTTAGATTCTAATTATGTTATTAATGACAACATAATTTTGCTTTTGCTTGTTCACCCTATGTGTCATATTTTCTACATGAAACCCGACACATCCTATGAACTCAAAATCCCCATTACTCGTTTCCCAGTTTTGTGGTGTGACCTATGGGAGGATCTAAACTAAGTTGGCAGTGATATTAAGAGCTTAATATCACAAGCTATAAGCGGTATCTAGCTACACATTATAGCTCCCAATTAGTTAGATGTCTTAATTCCACTCGAACCAAAACCCGATCCAATTAGTGATGGAGTGCACCACTTGTGTCCGTCCCTTGCCTCATGATATTAAGAATACACACAAAGTAGTGTTTTGTCATCTTTGTATTAGTATTCATTTCTTGATCTCTTTAAGCTAGTTATAAATATGTGACTTAACTCAAATCACATTGTGCACATTACAACTTTGCTTTATCAAGGGGCCCACTAATATCATCACTCAATTAAGAGGGGCACTGATAATCTTTTGACTAACCATCTTCTCCAACGAAAGTTATACTTAACCAACTATTGCCTTTACACTACACTCATCGATAGCTCAAGACACTAGTCTAATTAAGAACTCCTTAAGCGATCGGATATAAGTCTCATATCAAAGGACCAAGGACACAGTAAAATATTAATGACACAGAAACACATTCCTATAATATTTTACTTGTTGGGTCAATTCGGTATACAAAAGTACTATTTTCCTCTTTTGTGTACCCGTGTTGTCACTCATTTGTAGAGCTACAATGATCTATGACCAACACGACAATCTTAACTCGGTAATTAATGTTCCATGTTAATTACCATGATTGTGAATATCTTTTGTTTTATGTAAACCAATATCTTTTAGAGCTCTACAGTTAAGGACCAAGAGCCTCTTCCTTAACACTTCTAAAAGACGAATAACATAAACAAGGAACAAAATGATTTCTCATTCAATTCATAATAATTGACATTTAAAAGTAAAACTTTTAGAACACATTCCCTTCAATCTCCCACTTGTTATTAAAGTTTTCTTTCTCATACATACTCAATGCATAAAACAATAATAACTAGGGTAAACCCCATTACATATCAATCATCAAGCCAATCTACATGGTTCCTCAATCCCATGGACTCGAAATGCATTTCGCCCTTGGCTTGGGATAAGGGTTTTGTGAATGGATCAGTTGTGTGGTTGTTGGTGTCCACCCATAACAGATTTATTTTGCCTTCGTCGATGAGGTCACGCGTCACGAAGTACTTACGATCCATGTACTTCATTTTGTGGTGTGATTTGGGATCCTTGATTTGCGAGATAGATGCACTATTGTTGCAAAACAGCTCTATTGGTCCCTCGCTCGAGGGAACTACTCCAAACTCTTCAAGGAACTTCTTAATCCACACTCCTTCCTTGCTCGCTTCAGCGACATCCATCACTTCGGAAGTAGTGGTTGAGTCGGCCGTAGTGCTTTGCTTCCAACTACGCCAACTCACAGCTCCACCATTCAGAAGGAAGACGTATCCTGATTGCGACCTTCTATCGTCTGGATCACTCATGAAACTCGCATCCGAGTAACCCTCAGAAATCAATTCCCTTTGTCCTCCATAAACAAGAATCTTATCCTTAGTCCGGTTAAGGTACTTCAGGATATTCTTGACCGCAGTCCAATGCTCAGGACCTGCGTTGGATTGGTGACGACTTGTCACGCTTAGAGCATACGAGACATCGGGTCTTGTGCAAGTCATCGCGTACATGATCGACCCAATTGCCGAAGCATAAGGGACATCCTTCATGTACTCTAAGTCCTTACGTGATTGCGCACGTTGAGACTTCTTGAGTTGCACACCCATACTCATTGGCACACTGCCCTTTTTGGAGTTGTTCATCTTGAACCTTTCCAAGACCTTGTCAATGTATGCACGTTGACTTAGGCCAATGAGTCTACGAGATCTATCTCGATATATCTTGATTCCCAAGATGTATTGAGCCTCACCCATGTCTTTCATTGAAAATGCAAATTTCAATGAACTTCTTGTTTGCTCAAGCAAAGGAATATGATTACCCATGAGCAATATGTCATCGACATATAAGATTATGAATACTACCTGGCTCCCACTAACCTTCTTGTATACACAAGGTTCTTCCTTACTTTGAATGAAGTGAAGCTTCTTCACTTCCTCGTCAAAGCGTTTGTTCCAACTCCTTGATGCTTGCTTCAATCCATAGATGGATCTTTGAAGCCTGCATACCTTCTCGCTATTCTTTGGATCTTCAAAACCTTGAGGTTGTACCATGTACACATCCTCCTCCAAGTTCCCATTAAGGAACGCCGTTTTCACATCCATTTGCCATATTTCATAATCGTGAAATGCGGCAATAGCGAGCATGATCCGAATAGACTTGAACATGGCAACCGGTGAAAAAGTTTCATCATAGTCAATTCCTTGAACTTGAGTAAACCCTTCGCTACAAGCCTCGCTTTGTAGGTTGTCAGGTTCCCATCCATGTCCATCTTCCTCTTAAAAACCCATTTATTATGAATGACCTTTTTCCCTTGAGGAAGGTCAACCAAGTCCCATACTTGATTATCATACATGGATTCTATTTCGGATTCTATGGCCTTAAGCCACAATTTGGAGTCTTCCCTTTCCATTGCTTCTTGGAAGGTCAAAGGATCATTGGTATCTAGTACCATGATTTCATGAAGTCCCAGATACAAATCGGGTTTCTTCCTTTCCCTTGTTGACCTTCTAAGTTCTTTTGGTTCTTCTCGTGTCTCTCGAACTTCTTCAATAATTTCTTGAGGAGTGGGTTCACGTTCAACTCTTGAACGTACACTTGGTGGGGATGATTGAGATTCTCTCACAATTTCTTGTGATGGTCTCTCGCTCACGCTCCCACTAACCAAAGGAATCTCGGTTGGGCCTTCATGATCTTGAATGTGATCATTCATGTCATGATCTTGTAGAGTATCTTGAGTTTTCTCAAGCACAACCCTACTCCCACTACTTTTTACTCTTTCTAGAAATTCCTTTTCCAGAAATGTGGCATCCCTCTCTACAATCACTCGATTGGAGGTGATATGCCAAAAGTAGTATCCTCTTGTCTCACGAGGATAACCAATAAAGAAGCACTTATCCGCTTTTGGTTGAAGTTTGGTCGACATCAATTTCTTCACGTAAGCCTTACAACCCCAAATCTTTAGAAAACTGAGCTTAGGTGTTTTACCACTCCATAGCTCATAAGGAGTTTTCTCCACGGATTTGGATGGAACATTATTTAGTGTGTAAGCCGCAGTTTGTAGTGCATAACTCCAAAAGTAAAGAGGTAATTCCGCATGACTCATCATTGACCGAACCATGTCGAGCAATGTCCTATTCCTCCTTTCGGATACCCCATTCCACTGAGGTGTACCGGGAGGGGTGAGTTGAGGTACAATACTAAACTCCTTTAGGTATGAGTCAAATTCGGCACTTAAGTACTCACCTCCACGATCCGTTCGTAGAGACTTGATTTTCTTGTCGAGTTGGTTCTCTACTTCATTCTTGAATTCTTTGAACTTGTCAAAAGATTCACTTTTGTTTCTCATTAGATAAACATAGCCATAACGACTATAATCATCCGTGAACGTAATGAAGTACCTGAAACCATCTCGTGCACTAGTACTCATTGGACCACATACATCGGAATGTATCAAATCCAACAAGCCATTCGCCCTTGGACCTTTCTTCTTGAAAGGCTTTTTGGTCATTTTTCCCATTAGACATGGTTGGCACGTCTCCAATGATTTAAAATCAAGTAGACCAAGAAGGTTAGCTTCTTGCAATTTCTTGATGCGTTTTTCATTTATGTGACCAAGACGATAGTGCCACAAGAGAGTATCATTCTCGTGAGTGGTCTTAAGTCTTTTGTTATTGATATTAAAGATTTGTTTATTATCCAATTCAAGCAAATAGAGACCATTCCTTATGAACGCATTTGCATAGAAAACACCATTCTTCGATATAGACAAACAAGAATTTGAAATATTTATATTAAAATTATCCATATCCAGACATGATACAGAAATAATATTCTTGCTAATCAAAGGTACATAATAAACATTCTTTAGACATAAATTTAAACCACTACATAATTGAAGCACCACACAACCTTGTGCAACCGCAGACACGTTCGCACCATTTCCGATCTTCAATTCAATCTCGTTCCTTACGAGTTCCTTCCTATCCATGAGTAGCTGCACATTAGAAACTATGTGAGCACAAGATCCGGTAGCAATTACCCAATCCTGGACAAAGGTGGCTAAATTTATTTCAATAACAAATATACCTTTGCCCTTTTTGGGGCGCCGACGTTCAATCACTCCGTTGTCAAGGTCTTCCTTGTACTTGGGGCAATTTGGCCGGATGTGTCCTTTTTCACCGCAGTGAAAGCACTCCGTATTGGGAGTTGGAGATTTCTGAGATTTCCCCCTCGAGGTACTCTTATGAGCACCTCCTACTCCCTTGCTCTTGATTGAACCACTTTTGGTAGATTTGCCCTTTCCTTTACCAATCTTTTGGCTCCTTGCATGTACGGCAAGGACTTGCTTGTCCCTACCCTTGCCCATGTCAACTTCAGCAGTTTTGAGAGCATTGTGAAGCTCCTCAAGACTCACCCCTTTTTCACGCACGTGATAGTGCATCACAAAGTCCTTAAAGGACGGGGCTAGAGAGCCAAGAATCATATCTTCAGCAATGTCCTCGGGCATTGGTGAAGAGAGCTTTGCCAACTTCTCAAGGTATCCTTGCATCATGAGAAAATGCATAGATACCGATGTTCCCTCCGCCATATGACACCTTGTGAGTGCGATGGTGGTCTTATAGCGCTCCTTTCGGGCACTATCCATGAACATCTTTGATAAAGCCTCCATGGTCTTCTTGGGTTTTGAATCCAAGTATTTCGCTTGAAGCGAGTCACCCATGGATGCTAGCATAAGACCGTGAACTTGGTTCTCTTGGTCTTCCCACTTGGCTTTTGCCTCTTTCTCTTCATCGGTTAATCTCTCATTCCACTTTGGGATTGGACCTTCCAAAATGTGAGATAGTTTCTCAAACTTTAACACGATGTTGAGTTTGAGTTGCCAACTAATGAAGTTTGAGCCATCATTTGCTAAAGGGTGTTTTTCTATCATGGATCGTACGCTAGGTTGGATGTTCGACATTTTTTCTACAAAATAATCATATAGGATTTTAATGCCAATTTTATGTTTTAATACACATGCATACATATATTGAATATAAACGTAAATGTTGCAAAAAAAAAAAATTGCCCATAAATGCTACAATCCAAGATCCCATCAATCGTAATATAGACTAGCTAAGGGCTATCGAATATATTACAATGTCAAGGTAAGAAAACATTTTCTAATCACAACCTTTTTGAATTTTAGCAACATTTAGCATCTTCAAACTCTTGTGACTCTTGTCGTTTTAATTATGAGGGAATATGACCTATCCTCGTAAGAAAAACTTTTTCCCAAAACCGAGCGAGGGCTCTAGGTAATGTTAAGAAAACTTATCTTCATTTGATACGAGATACGTTTATCCATTGTATTCACAACTAAACATACTTGGGGTTCACTAGGGTGAAACACACCTCATATATTTAATTGTGGCACAACAACAGACAACCATTATATCTCCCACTATTCCCAAAGATGGAGGGAGCTATCTCTCGCTAAGGGCGAGCAGAGTATCCCTCGATCAATGGCTGCTAGTGGATGAAATAAGAAGGAAATTTATTCTTAATTTTTGTTTGGACAATTTAACATGTGATTTAGAATTTTAGGTTATCATGCATATTATTAATCATACACATCCTAACATTCAACACATTCATCACATGCATAGCAAGATAAAAACATAAATTAAACATTCACACAATCCACATCGTGTGAGTTTATATGTTCCCTTCGATCCTCGATCCTTGATCCCTGATCTTCGATCCTCGATCGATGCGCTACAGCGGCGACTTACTCTTGCACCGGAGATGTAGATTTTACAGAAAATAAACATGCTCCTCACATTCGATAAAAAACCGACTAGTGCAAGTCCTATGTAAAACCTCTCATATGCAAATGCAACTATCTAAAAGACGGAAAGAGAGAGAATTTTGGCTTTTATATACATAATCCCCTGTATAATAATGATTACATACATTCATAATTGCTGATTTGAAACATATAAACTCAAAATCCTGCAAAGCAACTCAAGCATCCATGCACGCAATTGCTATAAACTACAGAATCTAATTTATCAATCATCTAGAATCCTAAACAATTCTTTGAAAAATATTTTGAAATCCATTAAAAATATTTTTCATTCATCCATAGTTCAAAAATTAATTTTGAACCGCTGTCCATCCAATTTCCAATGGAAAGATGAACTGCAGTTTTTCAGTTTTGTTGATTCTCTTACAAAATAATCGTTTTTAAATAAAACGAAATTTTTGTAAGTTAGACTAATGTCTTAATCTTAATTCTAATAATTACATGGCATGTTTTAAAACTCTTAAAACATTTAGACGAATTATTACAGAGAATTATATCAACAAAACATCCATACACCGAAAAACTGGTAAACCGAATTGTTTAAATCCAAGATGACAAACTAAATTCGTTTATAGCCTTAAATCATAAGAAAATTGAACCCTAAGCTCTGATACCACTATTGGATTTCATGTGTTAATTATACATATATATTTTCGAAATTTTTATGTATAATAAGGATCATCTACAATTTTCTACGATTTATTTCATGCATGTATTGGTTTGTTTCAATAACTAGTTTAAAAACTGATTAAAACAAACATGAGTCTACGAAATTCATACCTAGAAGTTCTCTAAAACTTCTTGAAGATTCGGAGACGCTGTGGATGCTTGTTGCTGTGCCGGATGCCTCCGAGATTTCACCAAACTCTAAACGAGATTGGAGAGAAAAGAGCTAGCCTCTCGATCTCCAATAGAGTTTAGAATCCAATTACTAACCCCTTTAGTTTCCTTGAGAAGATGACCTCTTGAAACTAAATCTAAACTTAAGAATTTGTGGAAATTTCGTGGAGAATTATGGAGAGAGAATTTTTGCACAAGAAATAATGAATTAGATTAATTGGGTAATGAAATAAGCTTGTATTTATAAGCTCTCTCCAAATTACCTATTCATGTGCAACCCCTTGCCCATGATCTCATGCAAAATTCCATCTAACCATCCATTATTTAATAATAAATAATATTAGCCACGCATTAAATCAATTATGGACCAATTCCATGCATGATCTAATTAATTCTTAAATTAATTCTGCTGAAAACCGTCTGGACCGGTCGACCGTTTCAAGGTTCGGTCGACCGCTCGAACCTAGTTTTGGTCGACCGTTCTATAACTCGGTCGACCGTTCGTAACAGGAATTATTCCATCGCTATGTTCGGTCGACCGACCGATCACATTCGGTCGACCGTTCGAACAGATGAAAATTCCCTGTTATCGGTCGAGACACGTCCGGTCGACCGTTTACTTCTAACCGGTCGACCGTTGGAGCACTGTTCCGCAGACTTGTAAAATTTCGGTTTTACCCCTACAAAATTTGACATTTCGGGATTAGTAGTAAATTCACAACTTATGTAACATATTATCCTATGTAATGATCAATCATTACATCCCATAATATTTACATCACATATGAATTTAATTTAGATTCTAATTATGTTATTAATCACAACATAATTTTTCTTTTGCTTGTTCACCCTATGTGTCATATTTTCTACATGAAACCCGACACATCCTATGAACTCAAAATCCCCATTACTAGTTTCCCAATTTTGTGGTGTGACCTATGGGAGGATCTAAACTAAGTTGGCAGTGATATTAAGAGCTTAATATCACAAGCTATAAGCGGTATCTAGCTACACATTATAGCTCCCAATTAGTTAGATGTCTTAATTCCACTCGAACCAAAACCCGATCCAATTAGTGATGGAGTGCACCACTTGTGTCCGTCCCTTGCCTCATGATTTTAAGAATACACATAAAGTAGTGTTTTGTCATATTTGTATTAGTATTCATTTCTTGATCTCTTTAAGCTAGTTATAAATATGTGACTTAACTCAAATCACATTGTGCACATTACAACTTTGCTTTTATCAAGGGGCACACTAATATCATCACTCAATTAAGAGGGGCAATGATAATCTTTTGACTAACTATCTTCTCCAACGAAAGTTATACTTAACCAACTAATGCATTTACACTACACTCATCGATAGCTCAAGACAATAGTCTAATTAAGAACTCCTTAAGCGATCGGATATAAGTCTCATATCAAAGGACCAAGGACACAGTAAAATATTAATGACACAGAAACACATTCCTATAATATTTTACTTGTTAGGTCAATTCGGTATACAAAAGTACTATTTTCCTCTTTTGTGTACCCGTGTTGTCACTCATTTGTAGAGCTACAATGATCTATGACCAACACGACAATCTTAACTCGGTAATTAATGTTCCATCTTAATTACCATGATTGTGAATATCTTTTATTTTATGTAAACCAATATCTTTTAGAGCTCTACAGTTAAGGACCAAGAGCCTCTTCCTTAACACTTCTAAAAGACGAATAACATAAACAAGGAACAAAATGATTTCTCATTCAATTCATAATAATTGACATTTAAAAGTAAAACTTTTAGAACACATTCCCTTCATCATGTACTTGACTTAGGCACGTAGTTGTCTTTTCTTTTATCTTTATTTTCAGTTGTTGAGCGCTGGCGCGAGGTACGCATTTCCTACACTCATTCATGCATGTTGTATGCCCATGCATTAGTTAGTAGGAATTACATCAGGACAAGAGTGAGTTGAGCGTTTGATTGGAGCGTTGATTGCTAGATTTAGGATCAAAACGCTACTAAGGAGGGGATGTCCCATAAAAGATAAGGTGGGGGATTTCATCACCCTTTCCTTCGCCACAAAATTCACTCTTAATCAAGCCTTAACTAAAAGCAAGTAGACATTGGCCCTAGGATTTCAGACGCACTAGGAGAGTAATCTAGTTGAGACCGTCATGGCCTGATCGGTGTTGCCTACCTTGTCGATAGTAGGAGGTACTGGATCTCCAGATCTGGTATCACTTGCTGGGCATTGTGGTCTTCGTTGTAGGGAGGTGAGGCGTGTCGAGGCAAGTGACCTCGAAGTTAGGCGTCGTCTAGCCTAAGGACTCATTGCCTTACATTGTTTGAGTCGTGCTTGTTAGTTGGGCTTCTACCTTCACCCTTTACCCACGCTAGCATTAAGGATTCTTCCCTTCTCCTCTGAGTCATCTTCTTCGCACCTACTTATATGTTCTAGTCTCCTCCCCTTTACACTCTCTGGTAGCGTTTTAGGGTCGAGTCGAGCACTTTTTGCGAGTTAGCCTCGTGGTGGTGAGAGTGGTCGACTCTAGAGTTCTCTGTTGAGATGGATGGTTACATGGGTGACCATCCATATCATTGTTGGGACCAGGACAATTCATCCTGGTATTCCGGACCCATGCAACCTGGGGTGGCTCAGACGAACACCCCGTATAATTGGGATAATCTTCATTGTGTGACTGAGCAATCTTCATATAGGGGAGATATGAGAGAAGCACCGACTGCTAGATCTCCATGTAGTTACGTCGGATCATATGTTGGTCATCAAACTGAGACATTGCAAGAAACTTTGGCCTCTTTCATGCGTGCGGTAGACGACATGAGTGCACTGGTGACTCCAGTAGCCGTACCGTGCGACTGTTGTGAGTTGAGTGGTCATGTTATCGGGGAATGTCCTTATGTTCCCCCAGAGCCTGAGTATGAGCATACATTTTCCCAAAATGCTCAATATGACCATTACGCATCCGCATACAACCCGAGAGGGATGGATTCGTGGGGAGACAATTCATATACAAATTCTTATACTTCATTTTCACCCCAGTATCCTCCTCCCGAATACCCAGAATTCTACCAACACCCCACTTCAAATAATTGGACTCATTCTCAGCCCATCAGCACTCAACCCCAAAATTTCCCAAGCTCTGACTTGGACCTCTTAGTTGACCGCATACCTGATTCTTTGAAACAAACTTTCCTTACGTTCATAGAAACCACTCAACAGTCCATACAAAATATGGCACTGCAAGTGAGTCAAATGTCGCAGCAATTACGTGAACGTGAGGAGAGTAACTTTTCTTGTCAACATGAGAATTCATCTTTTAATATCGAACCACCACCACATACACAAATTCATAGCAAAATCTTTCAAAGTCAAACTCCTACTCAGTCTGAGGAACTTGGGGTTTCAATTCACGATCACTTAGTGGAGGATTCGATTCAAATTGAGAAAAACAAGGACCAAATTCATTATGAGTCGGCACAGGATTGTGCCTTATTTTTTTGTCCAGTGACCCTTGAGCCACATGATCTTCATGTTGTGCCTCTTTAGGACTCACCTCTAGTGGAGCAAGAGCTCCCTAGTACCCTCAATTTCAAACAACCTGATGAGAGTTTGCCTCTCACTATTGTTCCTGATCATCTTGGAAATGATGGAACATCAAACAACTACATTGCTCATGAGGGTATTAGGAGTTCCTTGGAGGATACCTTGGGTATGAGACCCACTTTTTGTTCACCTGGTGTGTCAGACATGCCTAACGAGGTTCTTGACCTCGTTCCGACGCACCAGCATGTTGGTTGGAGAGTTTGGATTGACGATCATAACTTCAGCAGCACAACGGGAGAAACTCTTCTTCCGTTGCCCTTTATTTCCCAAACTCTTGAGAGGTTCAAGCTCTTTCAGTTTGATCCTTCGAATGAGACGCCTTTGCGTCCAATTCATGAACCTCTCATTTCATCTTGTGCTCTTTGTGAAGGGGGCCCCACGCATGAGTATTTTGGCCTCGCGTGGTGTCATGTTCAATTTCCAAGTGCATTGACCCACTTTTGAGGTTTCCATTTGATGTCTTGACAAATGAAGATGAGAACTTATGTTTGTACATAGTTATATTAAAAAAAATCCTTCAGTGAGCATCGATTGTTGTGGGCTCAAACCCTCGTGTATTTGGTCCCTATTTCTTTCACGTATTTGTATCCCTTCTTTAGCATCTCACAGGTTTCGAGGGAATGCGGGTTTGTGTCCATCAACATAACCTAGAACTTCCTTTTGCGCTTCATATTGGTCAGATCTTTCCTTTTTCATGCATAAATCCATGTAGTATTTTGCTCGCATTCATTGAGGACAATGCATGAAGTAGGTGTGGGGGGGGGGTGTTTTACGTGTGTACATAGTTGAGTCTTTTCCTTTGATTTTTGTTTTCTTTTGTGTGTATTGTTAGGGTCATGTTAGTGTGTTGCATTTAATATCGATATATCTACTTGCCATGATCCTTGGGTGACTTGTCTTCTTTTGCTTGCATAGTGCTTCAAAATTTTCACATTTCTTTCAAAATCTTCATGTGTTTGCGAAAGAAAATGTTTTGTGGGTTTTGCATGTGTTTAGCATGTGCAAAACCGTTGAGAGGCAAAGTAAAAAGAAAGCTCCCAAAATTGTCTTGAACTTGATGCATTAGGATATCTATTACAGTGGCTTTAGGATTTATCGAGTCGTTAGGATGCACCCCAGTTTTCCCTTGGGGGTGAGTAATCATAGGGTTTCAGTGCTCAAACATTTAAAGAAGTCCACCCTGAACCTAGTGAGTCAATAATTCGTGTCTGTTAAATTAAGGGAGTTTGTTGTAGTCAATGACCCTTTAAATCTTGTTGTGAGACATTAAGTGTAGGTGTTTTGGTTCATGTGTAGATAACAAATAAGTGAGTAGGTGTTCTCTCTTCTCGCACAGCTCCTATCACTCGGGAAAGTAAGTCTGAGGGGACTTTGTGCCTGGTGCTTTCGAGTCATCTGACTTGGGATGCGCCGACCGAACTCTCGTTACACAGGTGCTAAGGATTGCCCTATGTGGAGATTTGGGGAAAAGTGTACGTGATAGTGTAAGTCCTGATGGGCAATGATGCACGAAACCTGACCCTGGGAGAATGAAGCTCCAACTAATAAAAAGAAAAGAAACGAAAAGAGAAAAGAAACAAAAAGAAAAAAAATGGTAATGCAAATAAGAACCTTAATGGACCTTACACTTTGTATCACTTGAGGATGTTGAGGTTGTCCATGTCTTTCACTTAATTCCTTATTTAACTTGCACGAATGGTTCATTAGGCTAGGTGTGTGGACTGATTACCGTTATAGAGTTGGCCCGTAGAATTGCCGCGTCCAATGATCGACAAAATATGTCCAACGAGTCGAGTGTCTAGATTGAATAATGAATCTTGTTCGGATTTTGTGGATATATCCGTTGAAAACCCTCAGGAGACAACACTCCTCCTCCTTGGCAACAAGGAGGTTTAACGGCTTGTTGCACGTGCTAAGTGCAACCGTGATTCCTACGAAAGTGAGTTAGGATTTCCCTGTTTTTCGTATGCTTTTCCTTTATTTTATTTTTCTCTTTCTTTGTTTTGCTCAAGACTAGCAAAAGTTAGGTGTGGGGGTATTTGATTGGCATCATTTCATGCATTTCTTTGTGTCTTATATCCATTATCTTTCACCCTAAACAATGCTATGTAACAAGTTTTATGTTTAGTTTTCAGGAATAAGTAGGTTTGAGAAGGAGAGACTATAAATAGCAAGGAAAATGACTGAATTGTGAGACCTGGGGACTAGATGCAAGGGAGAAGGACCCGAACGTAAGACCGAAGGACCTAAGAGCAAAACAGAAAACTCCACACCATCATGGGGAGTATTGTGGCAATTCGATTCGGGTCGGAGCTCCAAACAACGAAGTAGATGCATCCAAGACCACCAAAGATATCCAGAAAAGCCCACAACACATTCCAGACCGATCCAGAACCAATAGACCGCCAATTGGCGGTCTAGGACAGCCAATTAGCGGTCTCTTTTGCTCCGGATCCGCTAATCTTTGGCGGGCATGTGTATTAGAGTGTGTTTATTCTGTTTCTGGTATTGGTTTAGTCCCACATCGGCGGATTGCCGCGGATTACCTTTTTCTATGGCTATAAATAGAACTCTTCACCTTCCATTGTAACTACCCATTGCTTGGTGGCATTCTCTCTACTAAGGAGTAAGCCTTGAAGTAGAACTCAAGGTGGAGAAGAATGCTGCTACCTTCAATGTAAGTCATTGTTAATAAAATAATTGTTCTAGTTTCTTTTAATATTGTCTTTTAATTTGTGCATGCTTGTTTAGTTGTTGAACGTTTTATATTAAACCGCAAGTGCACAGCCGCGTTGAAGCGGTGGCAAATACGGGTCGTCCTCATGGAGGTGAGCAGCCTCTTTTTTGCACAAAATTAAGTGGCAAAAATAGGGAAGATAGTTGATTATGCTACTCTACGCTACACTACACTAAGAAGTACGAAATGCAAATGAAAGAAACAAACGATGAAATACCAACTAAGCTAAGAACGAAATGCTGGAATTCAGGAATGCGAAAAACCCCTAAGGGGTGGAGTGAGTGCACACATGCAAAGAGGTGGGTGTTGAACACATTCTTTAAGCACAAATGAAGGTGGTGTTATCATGCATAGGAAGTGTCTAAATGTTATAGCAAAACCTATCAATCTATTCACCAACCTAGTTGATTAACATTTACATATATAAGTTCTTTATTTCGGAACCTAAACAAGCATGAGAGGTGTCTAATCATTTTGGCAAAACTCATCAAGTTATAAATTATATCCTAAACAAGCAAGCATACATTCATGTTTTATCAACACATTGTAAATAAAGCGTTCATTCCATTCTCTAATGCATGTATGAACATCTACTCCACCCCCCAGAGGGGATGAAACTACTCACTATACATTACACTAATTATTAAACTAAGCAAGGAAAGCATATTAACTAAGCTACTAAAACTAATGAAATGAAATTAAACAAAGTAAAGCAAGCAAAATGAAACTAATAACATAACAAATAAACTTTTATTAATAAATGACTCACATTTCAAGTAGCATCCTCCTACTTTAGTGTGTGATTCAAGGCCTCACTTCTAGTAGGAAGAATAGCCACTCAAAATATGGAGTGATTACAATAGAAGGTGAAGAGTTCTATTTATAACCAAAGAGAAAGGCAATCTGGGACAATCCCCCGCTGTGGGACTAAACAAATACCAAAAATGGCCTAAACATCCTCTAATACATGTGCTGGAGAAATTTGAGCGACTTTGGGCCAAAACGGACCGCCAATTGGTGGTCTATATGGTTCGGATCTCGCTCAGTTTTGTTGTGGGCTTTTCTTGTTATAGTTTTTGGTCTTGGATGCATCTACTTGACTTGTTGGAGCTCCGACCCGAATAGAATTGCCAAAATACTCCCCATGATGGTGTGGAGTATTCTTTTTTGCTCTTAGGTCCTTCGGTCTTACGTTCAGGCCCTTCTCCCTTGCATCTCAGTCCCTAGATCTCCCAATTCAGTTTTTTTTCCCAGCTTTTGGGTCCTTTTATGCTTCATCTCCTCAAACCTATTTATTCCTGAAAACTAAACATAAAACTCGTTACATAGCATTGTTTAGGTGAAAGATAATGGATATAAGATACAAATATAAGCATGAAATAATGTCAATCAAATACCCCCACACCTAACTTTTGCTAGTCCCGAGCAAAACAAAGAAAGGAAAAAGCATACGAAAAACACGAAATCCTAACTCACTTTCGTAGGAATCACGGTTGCACTTACCACGTGCAACAAGCCGTTAAACCTCCTTGCCGCCAAGGAGGAGTGTTGTCTCCTGAGGGTTTTCAGCGGATAGACCCACAAAATCGGAACAAGATGCATTAATCAATCTAGCTACACGACTCGTTGGACTCATTTTGTCGATCATGGGACGCGGTAATACTACGGGTCGGCGTTATATATGTAATCGGTCCACACACCAAGCCTAATGAGTTATTCGTGAAAGTTAGTTAAGGACTTAAGCGAAAGACATGGGCAACCTTAACTTCGGAATGTGATACAATGTGTAAAGTCCATTTTGGTTCTTATTTGACACTTTGTTTTCATTTTTTTTCATTTTTTTGTTTTCATTAGAGCATTTTATTGTTTGGTGTTTTATTCTCCCAGGGTCGGGTTTCGTGCATCATTTCCTATGAGGACTTACACTATCATGTACACCTTCCACTAAATCTCCACATAGGGCGATCCCTACCACCTGTGTAACGGGAGTTCGATCGGTGCATCCCAAGTCAGATGACTCGAAAGCACCAGGCACAAAGTCCCCTCAGACGTACTTTCCCGAGTGATAGGAGTCGTGCGAGAAGAGAGAACACCACTTATTTATTTATGTACATGAGAACCAAAACCCCTACACTTAAGTTTCACAAAAAGAGATTAAGGGCCCTTCACTACGACAAACTTCCTTATACTACCAGACATGAATTATTTGACTCAATAGGATCAGGGTGGACTTCTTTAAATGTTTGAGTGCTGAAACCCTATGATTACACGCCCCCGAGGGAAAACCGGGGTGCATCCTAACGACTCGATAAGACCTAAAGCCAGTAAACTAGAAATCCTAATGCATCAAATTCCAGACACTTTTGGGAGTTTTCTTTTTACTTTGCCTCTCAACGGTTTTGCACATGCTAAACACACGCAAAACCTACAAAAACATTTTCTTTCACAAACACATGAAGATTTTGAAAGAAATGTGAAAATTTTAAAGCACTAAGCAAGCAAAAGAAAACAAGTAACCCAAGGATCATGGCAAGCAGATATATCGATATTAAATGCAGCACACTAACATGACCCTAGCAGTGCACAAAAAAGAAAACAAAAATCAAAAGAAAAGACTCGACTATTTACACACGTAAAGCACCCCCCACATCTATTTCATGCATTGTCCTCAATGAATGTGAGCAAGATACTACATGGATTTATGCATGAAAAAGGGAAGATCTCACCAACATGAAATGCAACAGGAAGTTCGTGGTTATGTTGATGGACACAAACCCAAATTTCCTCAAAACCTAGGAGATACTGAAGAAGGGAGACAAATACGTGAAGAAATGGGGCCCAAGTACACAAGGGTTGGGGCCCACAACAATCAATGCTCACTCATGGAGTCTTTTATTACTCGTTTTTTTCTCTTTTTTTGATTTTTTTTGATAAAGACATATACAGCAACAACGATATTCTCATAATCATTTGGTCAAAGAACATCAAATGAGAACATCAAGTCATGAGGACCAGAGACTTGCCAAGATGGGCAAACTTCACCGGTACTCTGAGGTGTCATGAGGGGTGAGAGGTCAAACCTGAAAGGCTCGAACCCCTCATGATATCGGTTGGGTGTAGGCAACATGAATGAGTGAAGTTGTGTTGCCTCACTAGGGTTTAGTTGCTCATCGAACAAAACCCTCCGACCAAGAGGTGGATGCATCGGAATGAGTTCCTCAAGCTCATTCGATGGATGCAGCAGACCTGCATCACTAAGAATGGGGCTTCTCCCCAAGTCATCCAACAAGGACCTCCCACCATCATTTAGATCATCAAGCATAAGCTCGGTCATAGGTGGGTCCATGTTGGAGTCAATATGAAGCTCAAATGGCTCAATGGCCATTGGACATGAGGTAGAGACACCTTTTGGTATAGGCGTATGATGAGGTGTCTCACTCTCACTAGTACTCTCAACTGAATCATGCAACGAACACTCATTTTGGACATTTATGTTTGATGTCAGCTCACTCTGTTACATTGCAAAGACATGCAATGAGTTTTCGCTGGCCCCACAAACATTTTCAATGGGTTGCATTGGGGTTAGGGGTGTTCGTTGATTTTGTGGTGCTTTCTCCAATTGGCGGATGAGATTTAGATTTAAAGGTTGATCAATGGGCTCCTGTTGCCTACCAGAGTTGAACACATGAAACTCGGCACTCATGTTACCGAATGAGATCTTCATGAGACCATTTCTACAATTAATTAAGGTGTTGGACGTTGCCAGAAATGGTCTACCCAAAATCAAAGGTAATTGAGAGTGGGTGTTCGCAACAGGATTGGTATCAAGGACAACAAAATCGACTGCAAATATAAAATCTCCAACTTTGATAAGCACGTCCTCGATAATCCCCTTTGGAATACGGATGGATATATCCGCCAATTGGAGGGTGATCTTAGTTGGTTTCAATTCTCCCAAATTTAACTGTTGATAAACAGAAAATGGGAGGAGGTTGACTGCTGATCCTAAATCAAGCAAAACATTACTCATGCTAGTGTCCCCTATCGTACACTGAATACTAGGACACCCAGGGTCCTTGTATTTTGTGTAGGCAGGATTGGACAAAAGTGAGCTTACATTTGCAGCCAAGAATGCTTTCTTAGGAAAAGTGGTCTTCCTCTTGGTTGTGAAGAGATCATTCAACACTTTGGCATATTGAGGTATTTGTTGGATGACATCCAACAAGGGGATGTTAACCTTAACATGCTTAAACACCTCTGATATCTTGTCCATTGTGTCACTCAGCTTTTTTGTTAACCTACTTGGATAGGGAGCTTTTGGCAGGTAGGTTTTCTGCGATGCCTGAGAAAGAAGCCTTGGTGTATTACCCTCACCCTCAGCCTCTTCTTCACCACCATTCCCACTGAGGGGATGCATAGATGGTGGTGGGTGTGGCAAGGAAATGTGATTGTCAACCTGTTTTCCATTCCTAAAGGTCACAATGGAATTGACATGGTGAACAGGTTCCTCCACATGGTTCACTTGCCTCCCCCGAGGTACCACATTCTCATTTTGCACGTGTTGTTGCTGGTACATGCGGGGGTTAGCCTCAGGCTGGCGAGGAAAAGACCCTCTCTCTTTCATGTACAGACTGAGCCAATTGGCCCATCTGAAGCTCTAGAGATTTGATGGTCTGCTGATTTGAAGTGACAACTTGACTTGTGGATGACATAAATTTTTTCACAAAGTTCTCAAGTCCACGAGTCAAGTTCTCAAGCGAATTAAACTGGATTTCAAAGTTGTTAGAATTTGGGAAACCTGGTTGGTTGGTGCTTGGAACTTGGGGTTGCTGAAATGAATGAGCATGCATGGGAGGTTGGTATGATTGGTTAGATGGTGGAGAGGAGTTTGAAGGACCACCCGGGGCATTATTTTGGTTCCATGAAAAATTGGGGTTGTTCCTCCATCCAAGATTATGAGATGATGAGTATGGGTCATTCCTAGCTCTGTCATAGATGGCGTTGACATGTTCCATCTCAAGAGGAATGGGCGCACACTCGCTTTCTACATGACCTATCCTACCACATGAATGACATGGAACTCGACCAGATATGAACATGTGAGGTGCACATTGTTTGTTTTGGGGCTTAATCGAATCCATATGGCGCATTAAGACCGCCATGCGTGCCTCGGTGGCCGTAGTGGTATCGACAGCAAATGTGGCACCCGATCTTGTCGAGTTGGCATTCGCGATCCCCGCTCCTATGCTTGATGATGCAGGTGGTTCCCTCACATTCTCGCATTGCATTGTTTTCTTAGCAAGGTCTTCTAGGAAAGCCCATGCCTCCCTTTCATCCTTTCCTAAGAACTCTCCTTGACACATGGACTCAAGGAGCGTTCGAGACGGGATGCGAAGACACTCGTAAACAATCTGACAAAGACGCCACAACTCAATGCCATGGTGAGGGCATGAGAATAGTAGCTCCTTGAACCTCTCTAGATATGCATGAAATGTTTCGGCCTCAAGTTGATAGAACGAATTGATTTCGGTCCTCAATTTCTGAGTCCGATGATTTGGAAAGTTTTTCTTGAGGAATGCAGATTGAAACTCATCCCAAGTCCTAAAGCAATTCTCCTAGTTGTTGTACAACCACTTCTTGGCATCATCCTTCAGCGCAAAGGGGACAAGCCTAAGATGGATGGAGTCTGTGCTAAGTTGTTGCAGCTTGAACATAGCACAGACCTCCTCAAATTCCTTGAGAAAGATATAGGGGTCACCTTTCCCAGTGAAGTGAGGGAGCATGGAGATAAACTGAGGCTTAACCTCAAAATGGTTCCCATTTGCCTCTGCCAATACGATGCATGAGGGTAGAGCTATACGGCTCGGGTAGCATCGATCACGTAGAGGTATGGGAGCGACAACTGAAAGCACTGGTCGAACAGGTGGGTCCAGCAACTGCTCCTCCTCACGGAAATTAGCAGCCATTGAACCCGGACTGTGTGCGACACGAGAGGAGGAAGGCGCCGAGAAATCGATGACCGAAGCCGGATTGACAACGCTCCTCGTCAAACGACCACTCTCGTCTCGTGTCCACGAAAGCATGCAGAAAGGTGCACACACACCAAAACTTTTTTTTAACAAAGAATGTGCGTAGAGGAGAAGACGGGGGGGGGGGGGGGACACAGGAGAGAAAGAATGACTCAGGAGAGAAGGGAAGAAGTCCTTATGCTACGGCGGATGGGTACAGGTAGAAGCACACAAGCAAACAAGGCTCAAGCAATCCTAAGGTCGCTATAGGTCCTTACAGCTAGACGACGCCTAACTGCGAGTTCACACGGCCTCAACACGCCTCACCTCCCTACGACGAGGACCACAATGCCCAGCAAGTAAGCCAAGATCTGGAGATCTCGTCTCTCCTACTATCGACAAAGTGGGCAACGCCGATCAGGTCATGACGGTCGGGACCAGATCACTCTCCTAATGCGCCCGAAATCCTTAGGGCCAATGTCTACTTGATTTTAAAATTAGGCTCTTTATTAGTGTGGTTTGTGGGGCGAAGGAAAAGGTGATGAAGTCCCCCACCTTATCTTTTATGGGATAGCCCCTCCTTAGTAGCGTTTTGGAGTCCTAATCTAGCAATCAACTCTCCAAACAAACGCTCAACTCACACTTGTTTCAATGCACTTCCTACTAACTAATGCATCTTCATACGAAATACATGAATGAGAGTAGAAGGTGCGTACCTCACGCCAGCACTCAACAACTGAAAATAATGCTAAAATGAAAGACAATCTATATGGCTAAGTCACATACATGATGCATGACCTAAACAAAAAAAATGCCTAATCTTTTGCTTTGGGTTTTAGGGTCCAAGTTGCTTAAAGGAGGTTTGATTATTGATATGGGAACAAACTATAAGTCAAAACATGCCAAATCAAGTCCCAGATCACTACATTAATTATGTAAACACGCCACAGAAATACGAGAGTAAAATGAGCTCACCAGACCGCTGTTTGGCGGTCTACAGTGCCCAAAATGCCTCCAAATTTCTCCAGGTGTTCCTCTTGGCGACTCCAAGTCTCCTGAAACAAAGAAAAACTACAAAACACAAATTAAATCCACCCGAATCGTCCAAACAAGAGTCTGGACTGGCACCTCCCCGACAACGGTGCCAAAAACTTGTTGAACGTTTTATATTAAACCGCAAGTGCACGACCGCGTTGAAGAGGTGGCAAATACGGGTCGTCCTCAGGGAGGTGAGCAGCCCCTTTTTTGCATGAAATCAAGTGGCAAAAATAGGGAAGATAGTTGATTATGCTACTCTACGCTACACTACACTAAGAAGTACGAAATGCAAACGAAAGAAACAAACGATGAAATACCAACTAAGCTAAGAACGAAATGCTGGAATTCAGGAATGTGAAAAACCCCTAAGGGGTGGAGTGAGTGCACACATGCAAAGAGGTGGGTGTTGAACACATTCTTTAAGCACAAATGAAGGTGGTGTTATCATGCATAGGAAGTGTCTAAATGTTATGGCAAAACCTATCAATCTATTCACCAACCTAGTTGATTAACATTTACATATATAAGTTCTTTATTTCGGAACCTAAACAAGCATGAGAGGTGTCTAATCATTTTGGCAAAACTCATCAAGTTATAAATTATATCCTAAACAAGCAAGCATACATTCATGTTTTATCAACACATTGTAAATAAAGCGTTCATTCCATTCTCTAATGCATGTATGAACATCTACTCCACCCCCAAAGGGGATGGAACTACTCACTACACATTACACTAATTATTAAACTAAGGAAGGAAAGCATATTAACTAAGCTACTAAACTAATGAAATGAAATTAAACAAAGTAAAGCAAGCAAAATGAAACTAATAACATAACAAAGAAACTTTGATTAACAAATGACTCACATTTCAAGTAGCATCCTCCAACTTTAGTGTGTGATTCAAGGCCTCACTTCTAGTAGGAAGAATAGCCACTTAAAATATGGAGTGATTACTGTAGGATTTCATGTTTAATTATACATATATATTTTCGAAATTTTTATGTATAATAAGGATCAATTACAATTTTCTTTGATTTATTTCATGCATGCATCGGTTTGTTTTAACATCTAGTTTCAAAACTTTATTAAAACAAACAAGGGCTCTGAAATTTCATACCTAGAAGTTCTCAAAAACTTCTTGATGATTCGGAGACGTTGGGGATGCTTCTCGCCGCGCCGGATGCCTCCGAGTGTTCACCGAAACCCTAAACAAGGTTGGAGAGAAAGGAGCTAGCCAATCGATCTCCAAACAAGCTTAGAATCTAGCTACAAACCCCTTCCTTAGCCTCTGAGATTTCTCCTTCCAAAGACTTAGAAAACTAAGAGAATTTTCGTGGGTTTTTGTGGTGAATTAAGAGAGAAAATAATTATTGAATTGTGTGTACCAATTAGGGAGAATAAGGACCTATTTATAGGTTCCAATCTTACTCTTAATCATGGCTATTCATTAGCCACGTTTTTCTTTACATTTTCTCTCATAAATTAATTCCTTCATGTATTACATGCACCCACAAAATCAATCGCTATTCGGTTGACCGAGACCCATTCGGTTAACCGAATATGTCACGATTGGTTGACCGAGTACTAGACGGATGACCGATTCTTAAAGGGAAAAATTCTCCTTAACCGATCGGACGAATTCTCGTCTAAGACCGAGTGCCATTCGGTTAACCGAAAATATCGGAACTTAATATTATTCGGTCGACCGATTTTGGTTCGGTACACCGTACCAAAGTTCCAGGCAGTTTGGTCAAGTTCGGTTAATCAAATATGACTATCCGTTCCATGTTCGATTGACCGATCCACAGATCCTTCGGTCGACCGAACCTCAACGGATTACCGAACTTTTACCCGATTTTGCCTTTTTCAAATTTTGGATTTATTTCCAACAAAATTTGAACTTAAGGGGGTTTTAGTAAATTCACAACTTATGCAATGTATTATCCTATGCAATAATAAATTATTGCACCCCATAATATATGCATCTCATATGAATTTATCATGACTCTAATTATGTTTATATACAACATAATTGATTTTACCTGTTCACCACATGTGTCATATTTTCTATGAGAAACCCGACACATCATATGAACCAAAAATCAAGCTTCTTGTTTCCCGGTTTCTTGCGGTGTGACCTATGGGAGGATCTAGACTAAATTGGCAGTGATATTAAGAGCTTAATATCACAAGCTATAAGCGGTATCTAGCTACACATTATAGCTCCCAATTAGTTAGATGTCTTAATTCCACTCGAACCAAAACCCGATCCATTTAGTGATGGAGTGCACCACTTGTGTCCGTCCCTTGCCTCATGATATTAAGAATACACACAAAGTAGTATTGTGTCATCTTTGTATTAGTATTCATTTCTTGATCTCTTTAAGCTAGTTATAAATATGTGACTTAACTCAAATCACATTGTGCACATTATAACTTTGCTTTATCAAGGGGCCCACTAATATCATCACTCAATTAAGAGGGGCAATGATAATCTTTTGACTAACTATCTTCTCCAACAAAAGTTGTACTTAACCAACCAATGCCTTTACACTACACTGATCGATAGGTCAAGACATTGATCTAATTAAGTATTCCTTAAGTGATTAGATATAAGTCTCATATCAAATGACCAAAGACACAGTAAAATATTAATGACACAGAAACACATTTCTATAATATTTTACTTATTAGGTCTATTCAGTATACAAAAGTAATATTTTCCTCTTTTGCATACCCGTGTTGTCACTCACTTGTAGAGCTACAATGATCTATGACCAACACGACAATCTTAACTCGGTAATTAATGTTCCATGTTAATTACCATGATTGCGAATATCTTTTGTTTTATGTAAACTAATATCTTTTAGAGCTCTACGGTTAAGGACCAAGAGCCTCTTGCTTAACACTTCCAAAAGACAAATAACATAAACAAGGAACAAAATGATTTCTCATTCAATTCATAATAATTGACATTTAAAATAAATCTTTTAGAACACATTCCCTTCAATTACAATAGAAGGTGAAGAGTTCTATTTATAGCCAAAGAAAAAGGCAATCCGGGACAATCCCCCGCTGTGGGACTAAACAAATACCAAAAATGGCCTAAACATCCTCTAATACATGTGCTGGAGAAATGTGAGCGGCTTTGGGCCAAAACAGACCGCCAATTCGCGGTCTTGGACCGCCAATTGGCGGTCTATATGGTTCGGATCCCGCTCAGTTTTGTTGTGGGCTTTTCTTGTTATAGTTTTTGGTCATGGATGTATCTACTTGACTTGTTGGAGCTCCGACCCGAATAGACTTGCCAAAATACTCCCCATGATGGTGTGGAGTATTCTATTTTCTCTTAGGTCCTTCAGTCTTACGTTCAGGTCCTACTCCCTTGCATCTCGGTCCCCAGATCTCACAATTCAGTCCTTTTTCCCAGCTTTTGGGTCCTTTTATGCTTCATCTCTTCAGACCTATTTATTCCTGAAAACTAAACATAAAACTCGTTACATAGCATTGTTTAGGTGAAAAATAATGGATATAAGATACAAATATAAGCATGAAATGATGTCAATCAAATACTTTCCTTTCCTTTTAAGCTTCTTCAATGCTCCTTTCTTGCTTAGTTAAATTTCCTTTCAGTATAATGTTTCATGTTGTTAAGGTAGGTAGTGTAATGATTAGTGAGTAGTTCCATCCCCATTTGGGGGGTGGAGAAATATGTGATATGATCATGTAGTGTAATAGGTGTGTGTTATCTTAATCCATTGAGCCTTATATGATTTCCATAACCATCTAATGGGATTTCACTCTTATCTTTGATATGCTAATGCTCTTGAATGAAGCTTAGCTTATGCTTAGATTAGTGGACCTATTTTATGGGGAATGATAAGGTGAGGATATGGATGGAATTAATATTGGAAAAAAATTGTAGTGTATGTACTCTTCTTGCCTTTACCTCGGTTAATGCCTTGTATGTTTTAATGATATTGGGTTATCTTATTTCATGTAGAGGCATAGTAGGGTCTAGTCTTTATACATGAGTTCATTTAGCTTCATTCCAATTATTGTCTTGTATGTTTTAAGGATATAGTCTTATCTTATTTCATGTGGAGGCAAAGTTGGATTTAGTTTTATGATTTCATGCACTACATGTTGTGAGGAGCATAATTGAACACACACACACACACACACACACACACATATTCACATTATTTCTCTACCCCCTATGGGGTTTAGTTTTATTGCTTATCTTCCATTTCCTTTTTTGCATTGTAGTGTAGTTTAGTGTAACCAACCTTTCTCTCATTTATTTACCACTCGCCTTCGAACAAACCAAAAGTTGACACACCTCCATGTGGATCGACCCGTATTTGCCACCGCTTCAACGCGGCTGTGCAATTGCGGTTTAATATAAAACAAATGAATCAGGTATATCCGCTGAAAACCTCAGGAGACAACACTCCTCCTCCTTGGCGACAAGAAGGTTTAACAGCTTGTTGCATGTGCTAAGTGCAACCGTGATTCTAACGAAAGTGAGTTAGGATTTCTCTATTTTTCGTAAGCTTTTTCCTTTCTTTCATTTTTCCATTTCTTTGTTTTGCTCGGGACTAACAAAAGTTAGGTGTCAGGGTATTTTATTGACATCAAATCATGCATATATTTGTGTCATATGTCCTTTATTCTTAGCCTAAGCAATGCTACGTAACGAGTTTTATGTTTAAGTTTCAGGAATAAACAGGTTTGATAAGAAGAAAGGACTTAAAAACTAGAAAAAGGACTTAGCTGCAAGATTTATGGACTGAGATGCAAGAGAGAGGGACCCGAATGCAAAACCAAAAGGACCAATGAGCAAAAAGAGAAACTACATACCATCATGAGGAGTATTTTGGCAATTGGATTCGGGTCACAACCTACCCAACTGATTCGGGTGCATCAGACATGAAGACATGAAAGCAGACAACCACACTCCCAAACCAGGCTGGATCCAGACCATATAGACGCCACTTGGAGGTCCAAGACCACTGATTGATGGTCTGTTTTGGTCCGGATCCGATAAAACTTTGTCGGGTCATGTATTAGAGTGTTTTATGTCTATTTTTAGTAGTGCATTACTCCCACATTGTGGGATTGTCCCCGATTGCCTTTTTCTATGACTATAAATAGAACTCTTCCTTATCTTTTGTATTCACCCATTGCTTGGTGGCATTCTCTCTACTTGGAGTAAGCCTTGGAGCAAAAACTCAAGGTGGAGAAGAATGCTACTTGTAATTAGAGTCATGTAAATAAAATAATTCTTCATGGTTTGTCTTAATGTTGTCTATGTTTTAATGCTTGCTTGTTTAGTTTGTTTTGTTTTCTTTCTCATAGTATAAATAGAATGTCTTCTTTTCTTAATGTAGTTTATAGTTTAATGTGTGAGTAGTTTCATCCCTCTTTGGGGGTGAAGTTAATGTTTATACATGTTATGTAGATGGAATAAATGCTAAATATTGTTGTATGTGAGAAATATTAGTATGCTTGTTTGAATTAAAGAGAATACTTAACTTGATGGTTTCTTCCATAATATTTAGGTACATTCCATGCTTGTTTAGGTTCTTAATAACAAACTTGTCATGCTGATATTAATCACCTAGGTTAGTGATTTGGATGATAGGTCTTGCAATGAGGTACTTCTTATGCATAGAAAACACTACCTACCCTTGTACTTAAGGAATGCATTCATCACCACTTATTTCATGTGTACACACACTCCACCCCTTAGGGGTTTTCCATTCTTGATTTCTAGCTTCTTCTATTAGTCACTTAGTTTCATTTCTTCTCGCACTTTCATCTTGTTTGTTGGTTACTCGTGTAGTGTAGTTAGTCTAGTTAGTTTAATCAATCTCTTCTCCACCTTGTTTCCCACTCGCATTCGAACTAACCAAAGTCGACACACCTCCCTGTTGATCGACCCATATTTGTCACCGCTTCAACACGGTCGTGCACTTGCAGTTATTATAGCTGATTCAATCCAGTTTTTGGCACCGTTGCCGGGGAGGTGTTTTGTCCAGACTCTGGTTTGGACGATTCAAGTGGGTTTAATTTTTTGTTTTTAGTTTTGGTTTGTTTCGGGGATTTCTAAGGATTAAGGGGAGGCACTGGAGACAGTGCAGGAAAAAGGACACCAAAGTGACTGCCAATCAGGAGTCTGGGATCGCCAACTGGAGGCCTGGTAAGTCTCGTTTGCCCCAATTTTTGTTCTGGTTGTTTGTTTATTCATTTTAGTTGTCTGGGAGCTCAATTATGCATGTTGTGACCTGTAGTTTGCTACCTGATCAATCAATTCCCCTTGTAAGACAACTTGGACTCAAAACAAAAGATTAGATTGATTGTCATCTACGTCATGCATCATTTGTAGACCTTGCACGCACTCGTCTTTCTTTTCTTTACATTCTTGTTGTTGATTGCTGGCGTGAGGTACGTGCACCATTTTCGCATTCATGCATGTTTATATCATGCATTAGTTAGTAAGGTGCATCTGGACAAAAGTGAGGTGAGCCTTTATTTGTAGAGTTTATTGCTAGATTAAGACTCAAAACGCTACTAAGGAGGGGTTGTCCCATACAAGATAAGGTGGGGGGATTTCATCACCCTTTCCTTTGCCCAAAAAATCACTCTTAATCAAAGCCTTAAGTCTAAAAGCAAGTAGACATTGGCCCTAAAGATTTCGGACGCACTAGGAGAGTGATCGAGTTGAGACCGTCATGACCTAATCGGCGTTGCTTGCCTTCTCGATAGTAGGAGGTACTGGATCTCTGGATCTGGTATCACTTGCTTGGCATTATGGTCTTCGTTGTAGGTAGGTGAGGCATGTCGAGTCTAGTGATCTCGATGTTAGGCGTCGTCTAGCCTAAGGACCTGTAGCCATAATTTGTTTGAGTCGTGCTTGCTAGATCAGGCTTCAACCCTCTCCCACTACCCACGCTAGCTTTAAGGATTCTTCCCTTCTCCTCTGAGTCATCTTCTTCTCACCTACTTCTACGTTCTAGTCTCCTCCCCTTTACACTCTTTGTTAGCATTTTAGGGTCGAGTCGAGCACTTTTTGCGAGCTTGGCCTCGTGGTGGTGAGACTGATCGACTCGAGAGTTCTTTGGCGAGATGGATGGTTACATGGGTGACCATCCATATCATTATTGGGACCAGGAAAATTCTCTCTGGAATTCCGGATCCACGCAACCTGGGGTGCCTCAGACAAACACCTTGTATAGTTGGGACAATCTTAATTGTGTGGCTGAGCAATCTTCATATTGGGGTGATATGAGAGAAGCACCGACTGCGAGACCACTATCTAATTACACCGGATCATATGTTGGTCATCAATCTGAGATATTGAAAGAACCTTTGGCCTCTTTCATGCATGTGATAGATGACATGAGTGCACCGGTAGCTCCAGCATTTGTACCGTGTGACTATTGCAGGTTGAGTGGTCATGTTATCGGGGAATGTCCTTATGTTCCCCCAGAGCCTGAGTATGAACACACCTTTTCCAAAAATTCTAAATGTGACCCTTACGCGTCCGCGTACTACCCAAGATGGATGGATTTGTGGGGATACAATTCTTATTCAAATCTTATACAACATTTCCACCCCAGTATCCTCCTACCGAATACCCTGAATTCTACCAACACCCCACTCGAAATCATTGGACTCAATCTTAGCCCATCAACACCCTACCCCAAAATTTCTCAAGCTCTGACTTGGACCTCATAGTTGACTTTATACCTGATTCCTTGAAACAAACTTTCCTTACGTTCATGGAAACCACTCAACAGTCCATAAAAAATATGGCAATGCAAGTGAATCAAATGACGCATCAATTACGTGAACGTGAGAAGGGTAACTTTTCTTGTCAACATGAGGATTTATCTTTGGATATCGAACCACCACCACATCCACAAATTCAAAGCACAATCTTTAAAAGTCAAACTCCTAGTCAATCTAAAGGACTTTGGGTTTCAATTCAAGATCACTTGGTGGAGGATTCGATTCCAATTGAGAAAAATATGGATCAACTTCATTTTGAGTCGACACAGGATTGTGCCTTATCTTTTTGTCTCATGGCCCTTGACCTACATGATCTTCTTGTTGCGCCTATTAAGGACTCACCTCTGGTGGAGTATGAGCTCCCTAGTACCCTTAATTTCAAACGACCTGATGAGAGTTTGTCTCTCACTATTGTTCCTGGTCATCTTGGAAATGATGGGACATCAAACAATTACGTCGCCAATGAGGGTATTGGGAGTGCCTTAGAGGGTACCTTGGGTAAGAGACCCACTTTGTGTTCACCTGATGAGTCGGGCGTGCATAACGAGGTTCTTGACCTCATTCCGACCCACCAGCCTGTTGGTTGGAGAGTTTGTATTGACGATTATAACTTCAGTACCACAACGGGAGAATCCCTTCTTCCGTTGCCCCATATTTCCCAAATTCTTGAGGGGTTCAAGCTCTTTCAGTTTGATCATTTGAATGAGACACCTTTGCGTCTGATTCATGAACCTCTCCTTTCATCTTCTGCTCTTTGTTAGGGGGGCCCACACATGAGTATTCTGGCCCCGCATGGTGTCATGTTCTCATTCCAAGTGCATTTTGATGTTCCCATTTGATGTCCTTTGACAAATGAAAATGGGAACTTATTTTTGTACATAGTTATATCCATAAAAAAAAGAAAAAAGTACAATAAAAGACTCCATGAGCGAGCATTCATTGTTGTGGGGGTCAATCCTTGTGTATTTGGGCCCCATTTCTTTCATATATTTGTATCCCTTCTTTAATTTTTCACAGGTTTTGAGGGGAATTCGGGGTTGTGTCCATCAACACAACCATGAACTTCCCTTTGTGCTTCATCTTGGTGAGATCTTTTCTTTTTCATGCATAACTCCATGTAGTCTCATGTTTGCATTCATTGAGGACAATGCATGAAGTAGGTGTGGGGGTGTTTTACGTGTGTACGTAGTCGAGTCTTTGTCATTTTGTTTTGTTTTCTTTTGTTTGTATTGTTAGGGTCATGTTAGTGTGCTACATTTAATATCGATATATCTTCTTGCCATAATCCTTGGGTGACTTGTCTTCTTTTACTTGCCTTGTGCTTTCAATTGTCACATTTCTTTCAAAATCTTCATGTGTTTGCAAAAGAAATTTTTTGTGGGTTTTGCGTGTGTTTAGCATGTGCAAAACCGTTGAGAGGCAATGTAAAAAGGAGCTCCCAAAATTGTCTTGAACTTGATGCATTATGGTATCTAGTATATCGGCTTTAGGTTTTATCTTGTCGTTAGGACGAACCCCGATTTTCCGTCGGGGGGAGAGTAATCATAGGGTTTCAGTACTCAAACAAATAAAGAAGACCACCCTGAACCTAATGAGTTGATTAATTCGTGTATGTTAATATAAGGAAGTTTATTGTAGTCATGGACCCTTTAAATCTTGTTGTGAGACATTAAGTGTAGGGGTTTTGGTTCAATGTAGATATTAAATAAGTTGTGTTCTCTCTTTTCGCACGGCTCGTATCACTCGAGAAATTAGGTCCGAGGGGACTTTGTGCCCTGTTTTTTCGAGTCATCTGACTTGGGATGCACCGAGCGAACTCCCATTACACGGGTGGTAGGGATCGGCCTGCGTGGATATTTGGGGGAAAGTGTACGTGATAGTGTAAGTCCTAATAGGCAATGATGCATGAAACCTGGCCCTGGGAGAATTATACACCAACTAGTAAAACAAGAAACAAAAAGAGAAGAAAAAAGAAACAAAAAGAAAAAAATGGTAATGCAGATAAGAACCTTAATGAACTTTACACTTTGTATCACTTGAGGATGTTAAGGTTGTCCATGTATTTCAGTTAAGTCGTTAATTAAATTTCAAGAATGACTCATTAGGCCAGGAGTGTGGACTGATTACATATATAGAGGTGACCTATAGAATTACCATATCCAATGATCGACAAAAATGAGTCCATCGTGTCAAGTGCTAGGTTGAATAACGCATCTATTTTCGGAATTTGTGGGTATATCCGCTGAAAACCCTCAGGAGACAACACTCCTCCTCCTTGGTGACAAGGTGGTTTAACGGTTTGTTGCACGTGCTAAGTGCAACCATGATTCCTACGAAAGTGAGTTTGGATTTCCCTGATTTTCGTATGCTTTTTCCTTTCTTTCATTTTTTCCCTTTCTTTGTTTTGCTCGGGACTAGGAAAAGTTAGGTGTCAGGGTATTTGATTGACATCATATCATGCATATATTTGTGTCTTATATCCTTTATTCTTAGCCTAAGAAATGCTACGTAACAAGTTTTATGTTTAAGTTTCAGGAATAAACAGGTTTGAGAACAACAAACAAAAAAAGGACTTAAAACCAAGAAAAAGGACTTAGCTGCAAGACTTATGGACCGAGATGCAAGAGAGAGGGACCCGAATGCAAAACCAAAAGGACCAATGAGAAACTGAAGAAACTACACACCATCACGAGGATTATTTTGGCAATTGGATGGGGTCACAACCTACACAACCAATTCGGGTGCATCAGACATGAAGACATGAAAGCAGACAACCACGCTCCAAAACAAAGCGGGATCCAGACAATATGGACTGCTGATTGATGATCTATTTTGGTCTGAATCCGATAAAACTTTGTCGGGTCATGTATTAGAGTGTTTTATGTCTATGTTTAGTAGGGCATTAGTCCCACATCAGGGGATTGTCCGCGATTGCCTTTTCTATGACTATAAATAGAACTCTTCCTTCTCTTTGTATTCACCCATTGCTTGGTGACATTCTCTCAACTTGGAGTAAGCCTTGGAGCAAAAACTCAAGTTGGAGAAGAATGCTACTTGTAATGTGTGACATGTAAATAAAATAATTCTTCATAGTTTATCTTATTGTTGTCTTTGTTTTAATGCTTGCGTGTTTAGTTTGTTTTGTTTTCTTTATCATAATATAAATAGAATGTCTTCTTTTCTTAATGTAGTGTATAGTTTAATGTGTGAGTAGTTCCATCCCCCTTTGGGGGTGGAGTTGATGTTTATACATGTTATGTAGATGGAATGAATGCTAGATATGGTTGTATGCGAGAAATGTTATTATGCTTGTTTGAATTAAAGAGAACACCTAACTTGATGGTTTCTGCCATAATATTTAGGTACATTCCATGCTTGTTTAGGTTCTTAATAACAAACTTGTCATGCTGATATTAATCACCTAGGTTAGTGATTTGGATGATAGGTCTTGCAATGAGGTACTTCTTATGCATAGCAAACACTACCTACACTTGTGCTTAAGTAATGCATTCATCACCACTTATTTCATGTGTACACACACTCCACCCCTTAGGGGTTTTCCATTCCTGATTTCTAGCTTCTTCTATTAGTCACTTAGTTTCATTTCTTCTCGCACTTTCATCTTGTTTGTTGGTTACTCGTGTAGTGTAGTTAGTCTAGTTAGTTTAATCAATCTTTTCTCCACCTTGTTTCCCACTCACCTTCGAACTAACCAAAGTCGACACACCTCCCTGTGGATCGACCTGTATTTGCCACTGCTTCAACGTGGTCGTGCACTTGCGGTTATTATAACCGATTCAATCATTTTGCCATAAGATTTACATTTTCCATGCTTAGTTTTCTCTTGTTTATTGACTGAAATTTCCTATTGAATATGCTACATGTTACTTAAGTGTTTGTATTTGTGGTTGCTTGCTTCATTGATTGAAGAAACTTTCTTTTGATGGGTTTGCCATAAGATTTAGACACCTCCCATGCTTAGCTTTTTTCTTCACATGAGTTTATGGTTTTTTGATGAGTCTTACCACATCTTTAGACACTTCTCATGCTGAGTCTAATCTTATGATAATCAAGTAATAATTGCTGATACGTTGTGTGAATGGAATTACATGTTGTGCCACATCTTTAGACACTTCCTATGCATGAAAACAAACACAACACACACACAAACATCTTACATGCGTCATTCATAACTTATTTCACTTCATATGTGCACACACCTCACCCTTTAGGGGGTTTTATTCCTGAATTCCAATCTATTTGTTAGTTTTTTAGTTAAGTTTTAATCAATCACCAGTTGCTTTCATTTGCATTCGTTACTTACTAGTTTAGTGTAGTTTACCTTCGCATAATCAAATATCATTCCCCTTTTTCGCCACTTGATTTCGGACAAATCAGAGGTTACTCACCTTCCCGTGGATCGACCCGTATTTGCCACCGCTTCATCGCGGTCGTGCACTTGCAGTTATTAAAACGTTTTAACAGTAACTCCCAAAAACTTATGATTATGACAAAGAAAAAATGATGTAAATAGCCATCCAAGACTCATTCAAGCACACAAACAACTCAATTAATCAAACTAAATAACTCAATCTATTCAAAACTTAAACTTATCAAAGACTTCATCACATTGAGTCGAATATCAAAACCACATACTCTAATGGCAAAGACGACACCCATAACGACCGATATAAGTGGAATACGAAAACAAATTTAAAAAACTAAAAAATAATAATAATCTTTTCGGCGCGAGAAGTGGACCGCACGTTGTAAGTAGTCCTATAAACATGTTGATTACGGGGCGAGTATGCCCTTACCCTGACCCATACTCGCCTAAATTAACAGGTACATGTATATACCTGGTCCAATATTGGTCTACCCATACCCGTACCCGCTAGGATAGTGAGTATGGGGTGGGTAAATGGGTATAACCTATTAAAAGTTTCGACGAAATATCATAAAAATTAAAAATCACACAAAGACCAAAAAAAATGTACCAGTTATAAAAAAAATATGAGATCCCAACTTTCGTCCATTCTATCTTACATGGTCTCTCCTCCTTCAATGTTTCTACCTGTCCAACATGATCTGCAATCCAAGTTGGCTTTGTTATTATTTTCTGTTAAAAGCTATTGATTTCTCAAATCAAAGTTGGCTTTGTTATCGTTTTCTATAATTTCAATTCTGAAATGCTTTTGGTTCCTTTGATTAGCCATTTATATAAGTTATAAGTATACAAAAAAACTAATGCCAAAAACTATCCAGGAAAGAAAATACTAGCCAACAAGTTGAGCTCACACTTACTTTGGCAAACATTAAACAGTGCACAATAGAATCTTTGATTAATAAGCTAAAATGTATATCCTTGATTAATATATGTGAAACTCAAAACCCAACAAGAATAATTCTAAATGGAATCCTCTCAATTTGCAGTCTATGTTTACCAAAAGAAATCCAAAATTCCACCTCAATGATCAAACTTTAAAAATTAAATAAAGCAAAGACATTAACATATTTCTGAAGAACCATATGAACATCAACAACGAACAAATATCTAGAGCACATCAAGCTTGGCAACATCCATACAACAACATCTAGCAATGTTCAATGACATATTCTGAAAACTAAGATCACATTAGAAGAGTTAATCACATTAGAACACAACAATATAAGGACAGGAGGTCGGAGGGGAGGTGTGGGGAGGCGAGGTCGGTGGCGTACGGAAGAGGTGGTGGCAAGAGGGGAGTTGGTTTGCGTAGGAGGAGAATAGTGTTAGGGTTAGATTTTTATTTCTCTAAACTTGGAAGAATTTGGGTCGATGGTAGGAGAATAGGGTTAGGCGAGAGAAGTTTTTTGGTTTTTGTATTTTTTTTATTAGTTGCTTAATATAAACATATATTGACGAGTATACGGGTACGGGTAATGTGTATACTCGCACCCGACCCATTTATTAACCGGGAAAACGGGTACGGGTATAAAAAAATGAACGAGTATTGATTTTTGTACCCATACCTGACCGGGGCGGGTACACGGGTATACGGGTATTACCTGCCCCGTTTATAATCCTAATGGTAGGGTTGGCCATAGGGGGTTTTCCCCCATAATATCAGCATGCTAGTTTTAGCATGCGCTGGGCACATGTGTCCATTAGTTGGGCATCCGACCCGATGGAGTTGGAGTACTACCGACGGAAATTCCGTCGGCATGATGGGTTTGGCATGTGCTAGGCACGTGCACCCATAAAGTGGGTGCGGAAACAAATTTTTCGCACCCGACCTGACGAAGTTGTAATGCCGACGAAATTTCCATCGGCCAGGTTCCGTCGGGAAAGACCTTTTTCCTATAGTGTGTGTATGCTTTTTGTTTTTTGGGTGTTAAATTACTTATTTTGGTTTTGTGAATGATTTTGGTTTTTTTGATGTGCTTCTGTCATGTTGTCAGATTTGGTATTTTGTTGTCATATAAGTTGTCCTTGGTTTCCATTGTCCTATTATATTTATAGCATAAATTGTCAAACTAAAATACTCATATTACATCAAGAAAATACCTTTGTTATAAAAACAAAAGTACTCATATTATAACACAAAAATATACAACATCCCCATACTTATAACATAAAATGCTCAAACTATATCATTAAATCCAGACTATACCATGAAAATACTCCTATTAGACCACAAAAATACCAAATTGCATCATAAATAATAACACAAATATACAAGATCCAATCTAATACCACCATTGACTCATAGATCTATCACCCAATCCAATACCACCCAAGAAACCACCTTATTTTTGTCACTGCTACTTAATCATTCACCACCACCAAACCACTACTTTCGAACATTATATTCATATCAAATCCAAAACCCAAATCACAATTACAACCACCCCCACTATCTTCTTATCTTTCACCATCAAAACACCACATTTGGCTGAAATAGCACCACCTCCATCAATTTAAGGTCATTGTGCCAAACATTAACACCAACACCACCTAATCATTATTGCTTATAAACGCACTCCAAACGAGAGATATTGTCGAAAATACTCACAATATTACCTAGAACTACCCACAATGTAGATGGGCATCACCCATTCAGACCACTGAATTTTAATCCATCACCACCACCACCACAAACGTGTTTGTCGCATCATTCACCATCTTAACATCCCCCACCTCTCACCACACACTACAGGAGAACTAGTCTTCACCGACGGACAATAACCATCAGTGTACACATCCATGCGTCAGTGTTAAGTTACACGGACAAATACACATCCGTTGGAGTTATCTGCATTGGCAGACACGTACCGTCGTAATAGTTTTTGGCGTCAATTTTTCCATCAATTTTTTGCGTGGTTTTCGTCGGAGAGGAAAACAATGACGAATAGACACTGGGGGTCAGTTCGTCGGTGTACTAGACCAACAAAAATATCCGCCTGTGTAGGGACACTGACCCATAAATTTGTAGGTTCCTATCCCACGAATGAGGATTTACACCGATGGAGAACCACCGCCGGTGTAAGTCTCATCGATGAACACCAATGGATATCCATCGACGTATCGAAAAGTGGTTCATTTACATCGACAAATATCCGTCGGTGTAAACTCCTACCAAAATTCGACAATAGCCAAATGGCTCTTCTCCAATTTCAGTTTTCCTTGTTCAGAGAAAACCAAATGTGTTTCATTCATTCACAACAACGTAAACATTCATCCATGACACAAACATTCATAAACATTCATGAAATATTTAAGAACTCAACGAGTTTGATCATCCACAATCATTCATACACAATAAGTTTGATTCATATATTAAATTTTTAATAATATTCTATACATAATCAAACTACCAAATTAAACAAAATGACTATGTAGTCAAACCTCCTGTCCCTTCTCTGCCTGTAGGCCCGCGATCATCATCTCGTCTCAGCGGTGGAAGCAGTGTGCTAAGAGAGGTGACATCGTGATCCCGCACATTACAAATATTATGTATTGATAATTATTTGACATAAACCAATAAATGCGACAATTTAACTACACAACGTGTGTATTACCACGCACGTATAACATGCCTTCTCGAGCAGAAAGTTCATTTGAAACTTAATCTTACTGAGTCATCGCGTGCTCACTGCTCACGCGCTTCAACTCAGCAACTGCTACGTCGTTCCACTCCACGTCCGCTCTGGCACTGCGTTCTGCTCTACTTGGCATCCTACGAGCCCCATACATATCTACAGGCATGACGTAGCTGGAATACATACAACATGGCACCTACCGGATCATCAGGTGCGACCGAGGTGATAGAGCCCTGAGAGCTCATCTCACCCGATCCTCTCATAGTCTCTCGAACAAAAAAGATTCAATAGTTAAACTTCAATACAAACGTGAAACATAGTAATAATTATAAATCACTATACATGTAATTAGCTTACAATGAGTCGAGCGGCTTCCGGATGATTCCTGTTGTGGAGTTTAATCCACATGTATGTCCATGTGGGCTCCGAAGCACCCGAGTCTTCTGCAATCTGCAACAAAAATAAAAAAGGTGTTAGATTGCATAAAAAATAAATCAAATGAATCAAATTTAGACAAAAAATTAACTGATTACCATCTTCTCCTTATGTCGTACGATTGACTTTGTATCACACGTATGTGGTATAATTAGGTTCGCCCTGTTTTTCCTGTTGATCTCACTCTTTTTCTGCATCAAAAATTAAACCGCAATATTAGTTGTGATATTAATTGAATTAGATTAAAATTATTAAAATCAAAGTATACCTGAAAAAACCTCGTTGGCCCCATAATCTAAAAAAGTGGACCAATCCTCGACAGAGATGCTTTGTCATCCCTGTCCTCCAGACGAGTGTTGCATCGTCGAGCCATATCTAAATTAAAGAACATAACAATTTAGCATATTGTCATTATTGCTTCTATACAACTTAAAAGTAAGAGAACATCGATTTTCCTACTCGGTAATTGATGAACTACTAGTCGAGCCATATCGTCGACTCACATTTCTAAGTGCGAAACCTAAACCCATTGATGAAATATCCTGAATACCTCCTCCCCACGTTGTTCGAACCTCGAGCAAGTGCTTCGAAATCGTTGTTTCCACAATTTTCCTTTCGAACAGTCTCCTTAAACCACTCACGAAAAGTCTTATGTCGAACATTTGATTGTTGTCGTCAATTGCGATGTCAAAAGTGTAATTTATGTTAACAATTTGTTAAAGACGTTGCTAAAATAATATAAGTGTAGTCCTAACTTATTCTTGATATTCATCAACAATGGTAGTGTTATTTAACACCCTATTGTGAGCTTTTTCAAGATCGACAGGGTCCAGAACAACCATTTTGCTGGTGCCTAACGGTCTTTCACATCCATCATTTTTCAAAGGCTTATTAAAAATTGTCTCCACACTTTTCATGTATCGTGAGCAAAAGGTGGTGCACTCCTTCGCGAGAACACCTTCGGCAATTGACCCTTTCGGTCTATTTCTTTTTCAAACGTACCCCTTACACCTATTCATATATCTCTCAAATGAATACATCCAATGATATTCAACCGGTCCTGCCAATCATGATAATCATGACGTAATAATTCTTGAATCAATACATGATGATTATGAAATTTTGGTGAGCTAATCTTGCACTTTTTCTCGTTAACACATCGAGATATGTTGGATGAATACTCATCTGGCACCTTCATTGAATGAAGAACACTACAAAAAATTTGCATCTCAGTAGCGCTCATCTATAAAGAAGCTGGTGCATAAGATGTCTTTTTGCCGTCATCATCATGTGTGACATACATATCTCATCTTATACCCATTTATTTCAAGTTGTTTGGAGAAGGTTGATTCCCAGTCCCTGCGTGGCACGACAACGGCAAAAAGAAGCATGACATAAGATGGATGTTGTAAGTAGGTGAGAGAGAGAGCATGAGATGGAAGTTGGTAACTGGTTCTTGAAAAGCACTAAGACCAAAGTCAAAAATCTTAATGTTTCCATGGGAATCGAGAACGCGATGGTGGACGCCCTTGGAGTGGATGTAGGAGACGACGTCTATGAGGTGGTGGAAGTAGGTACAGGCTTGGTCTTCGGGGATCCTTCTTCCTTTGTGGACGATCTTGCCGAAGAGCTCGCCTCCGGTGACAAACTCGAGGATGATGTAGATCATGGTGCAGGTGGCGATGACCTCATGGAGGCGGACGACGTTGATGCCTGACAAGCTTCATGATGGAAATCTCCCTCTTGATTTGGTCGACCATGGAGTGGTTGACGATGGTGGCCTTGTCCAGGATCTTCATCGCCATGCACTCTCCCGTCTCCGTGTTCTGAGCAAACTTTACCTTTGCAAACGTCCCCTCTCCGATGGTGGGTTTGAGAAGTATGTCGGCTAGGGTTGTGGACATTTAAAAGAGACAAAGAAAACACGTCAGTTGTTAGAAACCGACGTGAAAAACATGAGAAGTTCTTTTATCACGTCGGTTTAGGCCTATATTATAAGGCCTTTTCACGTTGGTTTTTTAAATCCGACGTGAAATGCCGACATTATTGTTTTTTTTCCAGTAGTGTCTCTTGTTTCTCCTCCAATGGTGATCTGATTCAAGCCATTGACGATGACTCAAATACACATTCTTCACACTATGCTTCAGATAAATGGAATGAGTATCTTCCATACAATAGGGACACACCTTATATCCTCTAGTCATCCACCCATTCAAATCGGCATAAGCAGGGAAGTCGTTTATTGTCCACATCAAGGCAGCCCTTAATGTGAAATCGACTTAGTGTAAGCGTCATAAGTATCCAAACCTTCTTTCCAAACTTCTTTCAGCTCTTCGATTAATTGTTGCAAGCAAACATCTATCTTATTACCAGGGTGACCGGGTGTGATCAGTGACATTATAAAGAACTGATGCTTCATACTCATCCATGGAGGGAGATTATATGACACAAGAATTACGGGCCATATGCTGTGTTGAGTTTGGCTAAATGGCTGAAAGCCGTCGGCGGCCAACCTTAGCCTCACATTTCTTATCTCTGAAACGAAACATGGATGTTTGTTATCCAACTCAATCCAACACAGAATCAGCTGGATGACGTAATTTCCCATCTTTTTGACGTTCTTCAGAATGTCATCTCATCGACTTAGCAATATCAGCAGAGAGATACAACCTATGAAGCCTTGGCTTCAATGGGAAGTGTCATAAAACAGCAATGAGATTTTTTTGGGATTTTTTAAAACCCAGTTCTTGAATGTCTACTTCATCTTCCCCCTCCACTGCTAACCAACAAGATTCTCCGCATATCGCACATGAATTGACATTCTCATTCTCTTTCCAATACAAAATGCAACGATTCTTGCACATATGAATGTTTTCATAGTAAAATCCTAAATTTCGAACTAATTTCTTCGTCTCATATGTATCTTTAAGTAGACAAGCTCCCTCTGGTAGTAATTCAGGTTGATATGTCAACCATTTGTTGAACGAAGTGTCCGACCATCAACAAGTGGTCTTCATATGAAACGCTTTCATGACAAATGACAACTTGGTCAATTCTTGTTTACATCCCAGATACAACGACTGCTCTCTGTCTCTCAAGTAATCCAGAAACTTCTGAGCGTATTCCGTTATCCCATGTCTCGACACATCGTCGCTGGCATTACCACCTATGGCGATGTTGTGTAGCATCCCTTCTATGTCATCTAACTCATCTTCACTCGACTCATTTTCCGTTGTAGGAGCTACCTTTGTCTGAACTACTATTTGGGCACTCGTACTAGCAAATGATTCTCCATGAAAAGCTCATTGCTCATAATTTCGAGCAAACCGTTAACGACAACGTCATTGATAACATCCCCTCTGGTTGGCCACTTCTTGTTGGAACACATTTTGAACGGGCACAAGATCCTTCCATCTCGAATGTACTTTTTCATGGAATTAAATGCTAGTTCAGGACTACCTCAAATATTCGGCGAATGTTCGACTAACTCTTTGGTCGTACATCCAACTTCTGTCTGAAGTCATGATTCTAACAATATAAGACAAGAAAACATGAACTTTATCTAAGATAAATAAATCCAATATCAATCCATAAATCCAATATCGATTCATAAATCTAAATTCTAACCAAAATTAAATCCATATCTTGAAACAACCTCATAATACAAAATCAAATCCTAAATCATATATCGAATTCGTTATACAAAATCAACCTTATGATCCAAATTGAATTGCTAATGTCAATCCTAAAACCAACAACGAATCTTCAAGCCAACATTGAATCATAAATAAAATTTCAAACGACTAAGTCGACTACCGCAAAATGGAATGCCTAAATTAAATTTTAAACTAACAAGACTAACCCCAAAATGAATCCCAAATCAATTCATAAACCCAGAATTTTACAAGAATTTTGGTAGAACCTTCCCAATAATTTTGATATTCAATTTTTTTGATCTTGTATTGACAAGAAAACAATATGTATGGTTCACAACAATAGCCTACACAATAACTTCATACCCATCACACACATTATATATATCTAATACATTGTTTTATTAATGCAAATTCTAACAAATCAAACTTCACATTTACATACAACTAACTTTCCATCCAACAAACAAACAAAACATTAAATTCATCTAAGATAAATAAACATCTACTACTAAACTCACTAATATATCGAATCTATAATCGAAAAAATCGAAAATCCAAATTGGATTCCTAAAGGTGACACTAAAAACAAAAAAACGAGTACATAGTTCAAGATCCCATCCGAATTTTAAACTTGAATTCAAAATCCAATATCAATTCCTAAATCTAATATCGATTCATAAATTTAAACTTGAATCTAAAATCCAATATCAAGTCGTAAATTCAAATTAAAATACATAGTTTATTTTGAAATCTTAAATTCAAACTCGTATCTGAAATCCAATATCGATCCATAAATCCAAGATCGATTCATAAATCTATATCCAAACCAAAATGAAATCCATAATATAGAAGCAACTTCATAATACAAAATGAAATCCTAAATCACATATTGAATTCGTAATACAAAATCAACCTTATGATCCAAATTGAATTGCTAAAGTGAATCCTAAAACCAACAACGAATCTTCAAGCCAACATTGAATCAAAAATCAAATTTCACACCACTAAGTCGATTACCCCTTAATCGAAAGCCTAAATTAAATGTTAAACTAACAAGACTAATCCCAAAACAAATTCCAAATCAATTCGTAAGCCCAGAATTTTACAAAAAAATTGGTAGAACCTCCCCGATAATCTTGATATTGATTTTTTTAATCCTGTATTGACAAGAAAACAATATGTATGGTTCACAACAATAGCCTACACAATAACTTCATACCCATCACACACATCATATATATCTAATACATTGTTTTATTAATGCAAATTCTAACAAATCAAACTTCACATTTAAATACAACTAACATTCCATCCAACAAACAAACAAAACATTAAATTCATCTAAGATAAATAAACAAATACTACTAATCTAACTAATATATCGAATCTATAATCGAAAAAAATCAAAAATCAAAAATCGATTCCTAAAGGCAACACTAAAATCAAAAAAATGAGTACGTAGGTCAAGATCTCATCCGAATTCCAGACTTGAATCCAAAATCCAATATCAATTATTATGATTTGGATGTGCAAACATTTTGTTCCTTGATTATGGTATTCGTCTTTGGAAGTGTTAAGGAAGAGGCGCTTGGTCCTTAACCGTAGAGCTCTAAAAGATAACGGTTTACATAAATCAAAAGTTATTCACAATCATGTTAATTAACATGGAACATTAATTACCGAGATAAGATTGTCGTGTTAGTCATCGATTGTTGTAGCTCTACAAATAATTGACGACACGAGTATATAAAAGAAGAAAAGATTACTTTTATATATTGAATAGACCTAACAAGTAAAACATTATAGAATTGTGTTTCGTGTCATTAATGGTTTACTGTGTCTTGGACCCTAAGATATGAGACTTATATCTTTTCACTCAAGAAGTGCTTGATTTGATTATTGTCAAAAGCTATCAATGACTATAGTGATAAAGACAATAGTTGGTTAAACATGACTTGTGCTAGAAAAGATAGCTAGTCAAACGATTATCATTGCCCCTCTTAATTGAGTGATGATATTAGTGGGTCCCTTGATAAAGCAATATTATAATGTGCACAATGTAACTTGAGTTAAGTTACATAGTTATAATTAGCTTAAAGAGATCAAGAAATGAATATAGTACAAAGATAACACATTTCTACTTTGTATATATTCTTAAAATCATGAGGCAATGGACAAACACAAATGGTGCACTTACATCACTAAATGGATCGTGTTTAGTTCGTGGAACAAAGACATTTATGCTAGTTGGGTAACTATAATGTGTAGCTAGATACCGCTTATTGTATGAGATATAAGTGTTTAATATCGTTGCCAATTTAACTTAAATCCTCCTATAGGTCACACCACAAAACTGGGAAACAAGAAGCTTGATTTTGAGTTCATAAGATGTGTCGGGTTTAATGTGAAAAGGGACACATGTGGTGAATGAATAAAATCAATATGACATGAGAATTGACATAATTAGAATCATGGATAAATTCATATGAGGTGTATATATTATGGGTGTAATAATTTAATATTACATAGGATAATATATTACATAAGATATTGAATTTGCTAAAAAACCAAAAGATCAAATTTTGTTGGATATAAATCTACAATTTGACAAAGGCAAAATCGGGGTCAGCACGGTAAACCATTTAGGCTTCGGTCGACCGATGTGCGTTCGGAACGGTCAACCGAACGGGGAACAGATAACACAATTGGTTGGCCGAAATTGTCTGGAGTGCCTGGACGATTGGGATCGGTCAACCAGGCTTCAACAGTCAACCGAGATAAAATATCGAGGAGCTATCTGGGGATAGTTTTGGTAGATCGAACGTGACAGGATCGTCCGAAGAAATTCGCCAGTAGAAATTTTGGTGAGTCAACGGTCGACCGGAGCAAGATGCGGATCGTCCAAATTTTTCCAGAGAATTTTTCTCATGTATATTCGGTCGACCGTCTAGCTCACGGTCATCTGAACGTGTGTTAAAACCTAATGGTTCGGTCAACCGAGAAGAATTCTCAGTTAACCGAACAACACGATTTTGGCCTAAATCATTAAGAGAATAATTAGATCATGCGTTGGATTAATTCCAGATTTGATCAAACATTTTTTAGGATGCTTACGTGGCAATTTGGGATTAGTTTTAGGAGAGAAAAGGTAAAAGATCATGACTAGAGAATGGTTCTTGATATGGATGTTTTGGGAGACTATAAAAGGACATGTCATCCTACTTGTTTTTTTACATGAAATATAATTGTCTCTATCTAATCTCTTCCTTAATCACGACAAAAATCTCTTAATAGTTTTAAGTTTTGGAGATAGAAATCCCAGTAGCTTAAAGAGGGGTTATTAGCTAGATTCTAAGCTTAATTAGAGACTGATTTGCTAGCTCCTTTCTCTCTAATCTTGTTTAGAGTTGTGTAAACACTTGGAGGCGAATCGGTGGGCGATTCGACGAGCAACGGAACGTCGGATCTTCTGAAAGGTTTTAGAGAACCTTTGGATAAGATCCTCTCCTCTTTGTTTATTTTACTATATGTAGGAATGCATGATATTAGAATAAACATATACATGTACAAAAAATCAATGAAAATATGAAAACGATCTTGTATATTTGTATTAAAAAAATTAAAATATACACATACATAGGGAAAGGAAATCCTATAGTGGTATCAGAGCATTTAGTTCATATTTTCAATGATTAGACTATATAATTAATTTTAGTTGACTATCTACAATCGAAACAATTCATGTTCTATGTCTTTTCCGAGTTTTCCGATAGTTTTGTTGATTTAATTCTAATTGATTCTTTTGATAGTTTTAAATTTTTTGAAACATATCATGTGAATGTTAGAATTAAAATTTGGACTTATGTCTAATATATAAAATTTCCGTTTTTTAATTAATTGATTATTTTATTAGGAATCGACAAAATGAAATAGGCATATGTTTATCTTTCCTTTAAAAAAACTGTTTTGGAAATTAGATAAACACCGGTTCAAATGTTTTGTATTTTGAACTATGGATGCATAAAATAATTTTTAAAGGATTTCAAATGGTTTTACAATGGTTTATTTAGAGATGTGTGTTAAACTAAATCGAGTAATTTATAGTATATGTGCATGCGTTGCTCGAGTTCTCTTATGCTGGGATATGTGAGTTTGTATGTTCCATTGAAGCCATGTGTTAATGAATGAATGAATGTGTATGTTATTATTATTCAATCACAGGGGCTTATGTGTATGTAAAAGTCAATTTCTATTTCTATGTATATGCATGCATATGAGAGAGTCTTTACATAGGACTTGCACTAGACAATTTTCGAAATTGTGAGATGCATGTTTATATTTTGCAATATCAACATCCATGGTGCAAGAGGAAGGCGCAAAAGTCAAGGACACGGGAACATATAAACTCACACACCAATGTGTGTGTGAATGGATATATTTATGTTTGTATGCTTGACATGTATGTGATTGTATGAATGAATGTTAGGAGACGTATAGATGATAAATATGCATGATCACCTAAATTCTAAAATCACATGTTAATTTTTTACATTGTCCAACCAAATATTAAGAGTATTTTCCTTTCTTATTTCATCCACTAGCATCCATCGATCGAGGGATATTCTGCTCGCCCTTAGCAGGAGATAGCTTCATCCATCTTCGGGAATAGTGGGAGATATAAGGTTGTCTATTGTTGTGCCATAAGTAAGTGTAGAAGGTGTGATTCACCCTTAGTGAACACCGAGTGCATTTATTTATGAATGCAATGGAAGAACGTATCTCGTATCAAATGAAATGAGTTTTCTTAACAAGACCCGGAGCCCTAGCTCGGTTTTGGGAAAAAGAGTTTTTCTTACGAGGATTGGTCAAATTCCCTCTTAATTAAAACGACAAGAGTCATAAAAGTTTGAAAATGCAAATGTTACAAAATTTCGAAATGCTTACGATTAGAAAAAAAATTATTACCTTGATTTTATAATATATCTGATAGCTCTTAGCTAGTTTATATTATAATTGATAGGATCTTGAATTGCTACATTTATGGACGAATTTTTATTTGCAGTATTTATTTTCAAACATAAAATTGACATTAAATCCCATATAATTTATTTTGTAGAATGTCGAATATTCAACCTATTGTGCGATCTATGATTGAAAAACATGTTTTGGCAAATGATGGCTCAAACTTCATAAGCTGGCAACTCAAGCTCAATATCGTGTTGAAGTTTGAGAAACTATCTCATATTTTGGACGGTGAAATCCCAAAATGAAATGAGAAGGCAACTGATAGCGAGAAAGAGGCAAACACCAAGTGGGAAGACCAAGAGAACCAAGTTCACGGTCTAATGTTGGCCTCCATGGGTGACTCGCTTCAAGCGAAATACTTGGATTCAAAACCCAAGAGGACCATGGAAGCTTTAACAAAGATGTTCATGGATAGTGCTAGAAAAAGTGTTATAAGACCACCATTGCACTTACAAAGTGCCACAGGGCGGAGAGAACATCGGTATCCACGCATTTTCTCATGTTGCAAGGATACCTTGAGAAGTTGTGGAAGCTCTCTTCCCCGGTGCCCGATGACATTGCGGAAGATTTGATTCTTGGCTCTCTAGCCCCGTCCTACAAGGACTTCATTATGCACTATCATGTGCGTGAGAAAGGGGTAAGTCTTGAGGAACTTCACAACACTCTCAAAACGGCTGAAGTTGACATGGGCAAGGGTCGGGACAAGCACGTCCTAGCCGTCCATGAGAGGAGCAAGAAGATCACCAAAGGTAAAGGAAAATTCACCAAAAAGACGTCAATCAAGAGCAAGGGAGTAGAAGGTACTCGTGGGAGTACCTTGAGGGGGAATTCTTCGAAATCTCCAACTCCCAATACGAAGTGCTTTCACTACGGTGAAAAGGGACACATCCGATCAAATTGCCCCCAAGTACAAGGAAGACATTGACAATGGAGTGATTGAGCGTAAGCCCACAAAAAGGCCAAATGTATATTTGTTATTGAGATAAATTAGTCACCTTTGTCCATGATTGGGTAATTGATACTGGATCTTGTGCTCACATAATTTCAATTGTGCAGCTACTAAAGGATAGGAAGGAATTCGTGAAGAACGAGATGATCTTGAAGGTCGGAAATGGTGCGAGCGTTGCTGCGACTGCACAAGATTATGTGGAGATTCAATTATCTAGTGGTTTAAATTTATGTTTAAAGAACGTTTATTATGTGCCTTCGATTAGCAAGAATATTATTTCTGTATCATGTTTGGATATGGATAATTTTAATATAAATATTTCAAATTCTTGCTTGTCTATATCGAAGAATGGTATTTTCTATGCAAATGCATTTGTGAGGAATGATCTCTATTTGCTTGAATTGAATAATAGACAAATCTTAAACATCAATAACAAAAAGCTTAAAACTACCCACGTGAATGATACACTCTTGTGGCACTATCGTCTTGATCACATAAATGAAAAACGCATCAATAAATTGCAAGAAGCTAAACTTCTTGGTCAAGTTGATTTTCAATCATTAGAGACGTGTGAACCTTGACTGATGGGCAAAACGACCAAGAGGCCTTTCAAGAAGAATGGTCCAAGAGAGAATGACTTGTCGGATTTGATACATTCCGATGTATGTGGTCCGATGAGTACTAGTGCAAGAGATGGTTTTAGGTACTTCATTACGTTCACGGATGATTATAGTCGTTATGTCTATATTTATCTAATGAGAAAACAAAAGTGAATTTTTTGACAAGTTCAAAGAATTCAAGAATGAAGTAGAGAACCAACTCAACAAGAAAATCAAGTCTCTACAAACGGATCGTGGAGGTGAGTACTAAGCACTGAATTTGACTCATTCTTAAAGGAGTGTGGTATTGTACCAGAACTCACCCCTCCTGGTATACCTCAGTGTAATGGGGTATCCGAAAGGAGGAATAGGACATTGCTCGACATAGTTCGATCAATGATGATTCAAGATTAATTGTCGCTTTACTTTTGGAGTGATGCACTAGAAACTGCGGCATACACACTAAATAATGTTCCATCCAAATCTGTAGAGAAAACACCTTATGAGCTATGGAGTGACAAAACAATAAATTCATCTAAGATAAATAAACATCTACTACTAATCTAACTAATATATCGAATCTATAATCGAAAAAAATCAAAAATCAAAATTCGATTCCTAAAGGCAACACTAAAATCAAAAAAATGAGTACGTAGGTCAAGATCTCATCCGAATTCCAAACTTGAATCCAAAATCCAATATCAATTATTATGATTTGGATGTGCAAACATTTTGTTCCTTGATTATGGTATTCGTCTTTCGAAGTGTTAAGGAAGAGGCGATTGGTCCTTAACCGTAGAGCTCTAAAAGATAACGGTTTACATAAATCAAAAGTTATTCACAATCATGTTAATTAACATGGAACATTAATTACCGAGATAAGATTGTCGTGTTAGTCATCGATTGTTGTAGCTCTACAAATAATTGACGACACGAGTATATAAAAGAAGAAAACATTACTTTTATATATTGAATAGACCTAACAAGTAAAACATTATGGAATTGTGGTTCGTGTCATTAATTGTTTACTGTGTCTTGGACCCTAAGATATGAGACTTATATCTTTTCACTCAAGAAGTGCTTGATTTGATTATTGTCAAAAGCTATCAATGACTATAGTGATAAAGACAATAGTTGGTTAAACATGACTTGTGCTAGAAAAGATAGCTAGTCAAACGATTATCATTGCCCCTCTTAATTGAGTGATGATATTAGTGGGCCCCTTGATAAAGCAATATTATAATGTGCACAATGTAACTTGAGTTAAGTTACATAGTTATTATTAGCTTAAAGAGATCAAGAAATGAATATAGTACAAAGATAACACATTTCTACTTTGTATATATTCTTACAATCATGAGGCAATGGACAAACACAAGTGGTGCACTTACATCACTAAATGAATCGTGTTTAGTTCGTGGAACAAAGACATTTATGCTAATTGGGTAACTATAATGTGTAGCTAGATACCGCTTATTGTATGAGATATAAGTGTTTAATATCGTTGCCAATTTAACTTAGATCCTCCTATAGGTCACACCACAAAACTGGAAAACAAGAAGCTTGATTTTGAGTTCATAAGATGTGTCGGGTTTCATGGGAAAAGGGACACATGTGGTGAATGAATAAAATCAATATGACATGAGAATTGACATAATTAGAATCATGGATAAATTCATATGAGGTGTATATATTATGGGTGAAATTATTTAATATTACATACGATAATATATTACATAAGATATTGAATTTGCTAAAAAAACCAAAAGATAAAATTTTGTTGGATATAAATCAACAATTTGACAAAGGCAAAATCGGGGTCAGCACGGTAAACCATTTAGGGTTCAGTCGATCGAGGTGCGTTCGGAACGGACAACCGAACGGGGAACAGATAACACAATTGATTGGCCGAAATTGTCTGGAGTGCCTGGACAATTGCGATCGGTCAACCAGGCTTCAACAGTCAACCGAGATAAAATATCGAGGAGCTATCTTGGGATAGTTTTGGTTGACCCAACGTGACACGATCGTCCGAAGAAATTTGCTAGGAGAAATTTTGGTGAGTCAACGGTCGACCGGAGCAAGATGCGGATCTTCCGAATTTTTCCAGAGAATTTTTGTCATGTATATTCGGTCGACCGTCTAGCTCACGGTCATCCGAACGTGTGTTAAAACCTAATGGTTTGTTCAACCGAGAAGAATTCTCTGTTAACCGAGCAACACAATTTTGGCCTGAATTATTAAGAGAATAATTAGATCATGGTTTGGATTAATTCCAGATTTGATCAAACATTTATGCTTATGTGGCAATTTGGGATTAATTTTAGGAGAGAGAAAGTAAGAGATCATGAGTAGAGAATAGTTCTTGATATGGATGTTTTGGGAGACTATAAAAGGACATGTCATCCTACTTGTTTTATTACATGCAATATAATTCTCTCTCTCTAGTCCCTTCCTTAATCACCACGAAAATCTCTTAATAGTTTTAAGTTTTGCAGATTGAAATCTCAGGAGCTTAAAGAGGGGTTATTAGCTAGATTATAAGCTTAATAAGAGATTAATTGGCTATTCCTTTCTCTCTAATCTTGTTTAGAGTTTGGTGAGCAGTTGGATGCGAATCGGTAGGCGATTCGGCGAGCAATGGAACACCTGATCTTCTAAAAGGTTTTAGAGAACCTTTGGGTATGATCCTCTCCTCTTTGTTTATTTTAGTATATGTAGGAATACATGATATTAGAATGTATACATGTACAAAAAAATCAATGAAAATATGAAATTGATCTTGTATGTTTGTATTAAAAAATTTAAAATATACACATGCATAGGTACAGGAAATCCTAGAGGTGCATGGCAAGTACGTGAAACCCGAATTTCCCTCAAAACATGTGTGATACTTAAGAAGGGAGACAAGTACGTGAAAGAAATGAGACCCAAATACACAGGGGTTGCGGCCCACAACAATCAATGCTCACTCTTGGAGTTTTTTTCTTTTCTATGCCGTTTTGTTTTCTTTCTTTTTTGAAATAAAACTATGTACAAAAATGGGCTTCCATCTTCATATGTCAAGGGACATCAAATGGGAGCCCACCATCATTCAAGCCAGAAATGCACCTACATAGGCTCGCAACATAAGAAACAAGAGAATTGTTGAGAGGTTTACGAAACACGAATGGTGGTTCATGCATCTCAAAACATGGGTCTGTGAAAGGAAATGGAAACAAATATGTTTCCATTCCACGACAAGGTTGAGGGTCATCAATATATACCCTCCAACAGACATTTGGGTGTACCGAGATCATTTCCTCTACACAAGGTGATACCCTGGAATTATTACCCAGCTGGTGAAGTCCAGAAACAGAATTGCTTGACCACCTAACACCATTATAAGCATTGTGGTGATTTGATGCCTCTTGAGAATGAGCAGGATATGAGGCATGAATGAGAGGTGAACCTCTGTCTAGTTGTTTGAAATGTAGGCTATCAGGTGGTTGATTTTTAACCCACATGGGGTCCTCAACAGATACAAAGTGAAGGGCAGGTGGCCAAGAGGCCACAAAGATGGTATCTTGTGGCTCAAAAGCCACATGATCGAAAGGATGTGGCTCAAAGACCACATGATCACAAGATAAGGCACCTTCTCGTGTTAGTCGAGGTGAAACGTCTTCACCACCATCAGGATCTCCATTGAACAACTCTTTGAAATACTTGAAGGTGCCCTCAACTTCAATCTCATCCGTGCCCTGGATAAGGTTGACCCCAACAGAGTCATCGAAGGCACCTGACTTCTTGTCGATGGTGAAGATGTTGAAATCAGCACACTGACTACCATAAGTCAAGTGCATTAGACCATTACGACAATTGATGAAGGCATTGGAAGTCACTAGTGTTTAAACATTTTAAATTTAGACCGCAAGTGCACGACCGCGATGAAGCGGTGACAAGTATGGGTCGATCCACGTGGAGGTGAGTAGCCTATGGTTTGTCAAAAATCAAGTGACAAATAAGGGAGAAAAGATGTGATTATGCTAACCTAAGATACACTAAACTAGAAACTAACAAAGGAGAAACATGAAAGCACAAGACTACTAAAACTAAGATAAACAACTTACAAAAGGAAGATACAATTCAGTAAGGAAAACCCCTAAAGGGGTGGAGTGTGTGCACATATGAAGTGAAATAGGTGATGAATGCTGCATAGGAAGTGTCTAAAGATTTGGCAATACCTATCAATCCATTCACACAATGTATCGGCAATTACTACTTGATTATCAGAAGATTAGGCTTAGCATGAAAACTGTCTAAAGATATGACAAGACCCATCGAAAACCATAAACTCATGTGAAGAACAAAGCTAAGCATGGGAGGTGTCTAAATGTTATGGAAAAACCCATCAAAATCTAGTTTCTTCTATCAATCAAGCAAGCAAACACAAACACATAACTAACATGTAGCAAATTCGACAGGAATTTTCAGTCAATAAACATGAGGAAACTAAGCATCGGAAGTGTCTAAATCTTATGGCAAAACCCATCAAAATCTCCAAATTTTTAGATGATTAAAATATCCCCAATGAACATACAAACATGTAAGTCTACACAATCAAAAATTCATCAAACATCCAAACTTCACAACATATATGTACATCATCTCCACCCCACAAAGGCGATGGATCTACTCACTACACATTAAGTAATCATTCAAATAAAGAAAAGGAGACATTCTAACTAATTTAGACTGAGATTAAAGAAAGAAGTCTAAGCTAAGCATGCAAGAAAAACAGACAACATGAGAACAAAACTATGAAAAATTATTTTATTAAATGACTCACATTACAAGTAACATTCTTATCTACTTGAGTTTTGCTTCAAGGCTTTACTCCAAGTAGAGAGAATGCCACCAAGCAATGAGTGAATACAAATGAGGAGGAAGAGTTCTATTTATAGGCATCAAAAAAGGTAACCGGGGAGAATCCCTTAGTATGGGACTAAACACATACTATAAATGGACATAAAACAACATAATACACAACCCGACTCAACCATGTCGCATTTGGACACATTTGGACCGCTGATTGGCGGTCTATATGTGTCTGATCGTGTCTGAATTTTGGTGGCTCGGTTCTGGCTCGATTTCTTGGTGTTTGATGAACCCGATTTGGTTGTTGATGGTTGGGCCCGGATTTAATTGCCAAAATACGCCTCATTAAGGTGTGGAGCTTCTTGATTTACTCATTGATCCTTTTGGTTTTACATCCGGGTCCTTCTCTCTTTCATCTCAGTCCATAAGTCTTGCAACTTAGTCATTTTCCTTGCTTTTGAATCCATTTTGAATCTCTTCTTCTCAAACCTATTTATTCCTGAAACTTAAACATAAACTCGTTACATAGCATTGCTTATGCTAAAATAGAGGATATAAGACACAAATATATGCATGATATGATGTCAATTAGCTACAAATGGTCGCCCCAAAATAACATCAATTTGTCAAAGTGGGTTTGGCACAGGTTCAGTATCCAAAACAAAGAAATCGACTAGATAAATGAACTCTCCCACTTTAATCAGAACATCTTTAACCACACTCATCGGTTTCTTCATAGACCTATCAGCCAATTGATGAGTTTTTTTTGTTTGTTTGAGGTCTCCAAGACCGAGGTGGACGTAGACCGAATACGGAAGAAGATTAATAGATGCACCAAGGTCCAATAAAGCTCGATGTATGGACACATCACCAATCACACATGGAATAGTAGGAGAACCAGGGTCCTTGTATTTGACTTGCGTAAGTTGTGCCAACAATGAACTCACGTTTGCCGCAAGAAAAGCTTTCTTGGGAGTATGGGTTTTTCTCTTCTTGGTGCATAAGTCCTTGAGAACCTTGGCGTAAGGTGGCATTTGCTGAATCACCTCCAATAGAGGGATGTTCACCTTAACTTCCCGAAAGATCTCAAGCATCTTATCATGCTAATCGGAAGTTTTCTTTTTTAGGCACTCAAGGAATGGCTCCTTCGGAGCATAAGGATCTTTCGAAGGAACTTCCGCATTCTATTCCGTAGAAACATGAGTTTGGACCGCAGAATCTGATTCCTTCAACCAATTATGAGACAAGGGGGCCTCAGGGTTCGACCCCATTGTCGACATAAATGTAGAAGGAACCTCAGGATCATGCTCCTTCCTGGAAGTATTTGTTGAGGGAACTTCAGGATCCGGCTCCCTCATAGATGTAGGTGTCACCGCAGGTCTGGTGACACCAAGAGATGGTGATTGCAAGTAAGGCAACCCAATTTGGTTGTCCACCTCCTTACCAGACCTCAAAGTATGAATCACATTAACATGATGGGTTGGTTCGGAGGTAGCTTGAGGCACTACTTGCCTTCCTTGAGATTGTGTACCCCGGGGATTCACCTCAAGTTCACTTGGGAATGACCATTCTCATGTTCATGGAGCTGATGAGCCAACTGGCTAACTTGCATTTCCAAAGTATTGAACGAACTTTGCATGCTCTTCACGAACGCTTAAGGGTTTGATCACTAGAGGGGTCCTTCAGGTTAACCTGTTGGGGTAGTGGAGTATGGTTGGAATAACCCGACGGTGAGGACTGAAGAGGTTGGTGATTATGATGTTGAGACCTTTGATGTGGGGGTTGGTAGGTCGCCGATGGGCATGGAGGGTGATAAGGTGGAGGTTAAGGTTGAGAGTGCGAGCTCTAATTGTGGCCCCCACTAGGCCCCCAAGAGAAGTTAGGGTGGTTTCGCCATCCTGAGTTATAGGAGTGATTGTACGGGTCATTACGGGGCCTGTGTTGATACATCGCATTTGTATGCTCAGTATCCTTTGGAGCGTAAGCGTATTCCAAGTCATCATGTCCTGTAAGTCCACACCTACGACAAGCGGGAGTAGCGATCGGAGCTACACGAGCTCGGTACAACTCTAAACTCTGAATCCTACGCATGAGAGCAGCCATTTTCACCTCAGACGCGATAGTTGACTCAACTTGATATGATCCAGATTGACCAGAAGACCTGGCGGCTGGTGCCTCTCTTATGATATCTCACTCAAAGGTGCATTTAGCCATTAATTCAAAAGTATCACATGCCTCAGCGATGAGTTTCATTTGGAAATCACCCTAATACTTTGACTCCAACAATGTGTGGGTGTTGTAGTTGTAACATCCTCAAATAGCGAAAAAATTTAAAATTTTATAACATACAACAATCAGAGGACATTACGCGAAATACAAAGAAATGAGTGCACCAACATATATAATATATATATCCAAATATTTCAAAAGTGTGATTACATCAAAAGGCTATACAACAATATACAAGTAATCACTGCGACCTCAAAATGAGAGAAAGCGGGATCTGTTAGCGGCGCTCCTCTCCTTCGTCACCACCCCCTAACGCCAATCACGGCCTGAAAGGTAAACATACAACAATGCATGAGTTTCCAAAAGGAAACCCCATATGCCAAACTCTACAATGCATGAAACTGAAACACTCTAACATGCAATTCTATCCACGAAGAAAAGCATAAACGCAAGGCTGGGCTCCAGGGCTTTTTCACCCAACCACAGCTACCAAGATACGACCATGGCTCCAAGGCTCTTTCACCCAACCCAAACTCTCTAAGGGCTCTAGGGCTTTTCACCCAACCCTTATCACGCGGTCCTTGCTCAGACTCCAATGCTCTTTCACCCAACCTGAACACACTATGGAGCTCCAGGGCTTTTTCACCCAACCACAGCAACACTCAACGTTGTCAAGCTGGGCTCCAGGGCTTTTTCACCCAACCACGGCTACCACGACACGACCAGTGCTCTTTCACCCAACCCGAACGCTCTAAGGGCTCCAGGGCTTTTTCCCCCAACCCTTATCACGCGGTCCTTACTCAATCTCCAGGGCTCTTTCACCGAACCTGAACGTACTACGGAGCTCCAGGGCTTTTTCACCCAACCACAGCTACCACGACACGACCAGGGCTCTTTCACCCAACCCGAACGCTCTAAGGGCTCCAGGGCTTTTTCCCCCAACCCTTATCACGCGTTCCTTACTCAATCTCCAGGGCTCTTTCACCGAACCTAAACGTACTACGGAGCTCCAGGGCTTTTTTACCCAACCACAACTACCACGACACGACCAGGGCTCGAGGGCTCTTTCACCCACCCTAAACGCTCTAAGGGCTCCAGGGATTTTTCACCCAAGCCTTATCACGTGGTCCTTGCTCAAGCTACAGGGTTGTTTCACCCAACCTGAACGCACTACGAAGATCCAGGGTTTTTCCACCCAACCCGACTCAGACTAGCTGGGCTCGAGGGATTTTTCACTCAACCACAACTCTCACAACAGTTACGGGGCTCCACGACTATTTCACCCAACCACTGCAAAACTCGTGCTCACTAGCACACTTGCCGGAAGAACATCGGCACCACAACTCATCTCACAAGGACGACCACAACCAACACACCTCATACGTGCAAAACTGGACAACCTCGATCGACACACCATCGGTCGAAGATCTCCCACCAACAACACACGTTCGATCGAACCAAAGTCAGGCACCGATCGACCGTTTAGAATGTCACCTCCCAGATTCAACAAACACAACGACCAATCGGTCGAACGACAAAAGGGACCCTTTCGACCGGAAACTATTAGTAAAAATCCTCCATCGCTCAACAAATCAACCGATCGAACCCCCGAGCACACTCGGTCGACCGCAAACCACAAGTATAATCCTCCATCGCATCCAAATAACACCGGTCGACCGAACCACCATCGATCGAACCAAACAACAAGTTAACTTTAGTCGTCGGTCGAACGAGCCAACAGACGGTCGACCGTTCGGATGGTCAACACCCCCAACCGACCTACAACAGTGCACACGGTCGAACGGCAGAGGGGCTCGTCCGACCGAAAACTTCCAGGGCTTGCTTCTAACGCACCATCGGTGGACTGCCCAAAGGCATCGTTCGACCGGCGCGAGACAAAATCCCCAAATCTCACTAGGAACGGTCGACCGTTGCACCAACCGGTCGACCGATCCAGCAGTAAAATTGTTGCACGTTTACTTGCGACGAGTCATTCGTCCTACCGTCGACTTCAAAATACTCACACAACATAAGTGAGCTACAACTACAAGTTTGACATACCGTGAAGGTTTGAAGAAACCTTCGAAGAACCTCGACGGTGCTTCCACAAGCGCCTCTGTCCCGAAATGTGATTTCCTACGAACTTCCCGCTCGATCAACGATCTCACGTCCTCGTCCGTCCACAATCACACCTTTAGCGTCAACAATCACCTCTCAACACCCAATCACTGAGAGAGAGATGGATTAGAGAGAGAGAGAGAAATAGAACGCAAAAGAGAAGAGTTGTCTAAGAAACCGACTCACCTCGCATCCAAACCAACACTTGCCGAACACCGCAACCTCGCAGGAGCTCCCCACCTCTCGCCGGAGCACTGAACACAGAAGGGGAGAGAGAGGCGAGTGAGAGAGTGATACATGAGAGTGAGTGAGAGAGAGAGAGAGAGTCACCTTAAAACCCCTCCATCCCCACATCCTCACCATCCAACCATTTCCACTCCATCTCAACTATCCATTTCAATCTCCTCCAAAACACCTCTTAAACAACTAACAAAACTCAATTAGGAATAAGATCCCATAGTAGTTGAGACCCTCATAAACAATCTGGCACAACTGCCATAGCTCAAGTCCATGATGAGGGCACTGCTTAAGAAGGTCTTTGAACCACTCAAAGAAAGCATGAAAAGATTCAGTCTCAGTCTGGTACATTTGATGTATTTGGTGACATATCTGTTGAGTTTTCCTTTGAGGGAAGAATCTCTTCAGAAAAAATGGTAAGGAAATCATCCCAAGACCGACGAGCTCGCTGGGAGGCAATTCATCCATTTCTTCGTGTTATCCTTCAACGCGAAAGAAATCATCCTCAACCGGACTGAATCCTCGTCAAGTTGTTGAAGCTTGAACATGGAGCACACCTCCTCGAATTCATGTATAAAAATATATGGATCCTCTTTATTGGCAGTGAAGGTAGGAAGCATGCTCACATATTGAGATTTCAGTTCATAGTTGTTCCCACCGAAATGGTGAACTCAACTACGAAAACGACACTCCCGGGCTACGGTGCCAAAAACTTGATGTGAATATTTAAGTTTACCGCAAGTGCACGACCACGTTGAAACAGTGGCAAGCACGGGTCGATCCATAGGGAGTGTGCGCGAGTCGGATTCGTGATACTCGAGTGGGGAAAAATGAGATTAAGTTCGAAACTACACTAAAATGCGAAAGAAATCGAAAAATAAGCCATAACACTAGACCCCTCGGGGGGTAGAGAAAGAACATGGAAATGAAAAAATGTGGTGTAGTGTATTAAAATGTACTCATCAAAACATGTCATACATGAAATCCATAAAACTCAACTTCAACTTTGCCTCCACATGAAATAAGATAAACCTTTATCATTAAAACATACAAGACAATAATTGAAATCAAGCTATATGTTCACATGCATCATGACTCAAATCCAACTATGTCTCCACATGAAAAAAGATTTATCACAATCATTAAAACATACAAGACATTAAATACGATAAAGCCAACATGAGCACATGTGATTAAACATTTTAAATAATCACAAGTGCACGACCGTGTTGAAGCAGTTGCAAATACGGGTCGATCCACAGGAGGAGTGTCAACTATGTTTGTTCGAAGGCGAGTGGGAAACAAAGGAGAGAAGAGATTGATTAAACTAACTAGACTAACTATACTATGCTACACTAGTATGAAACAAACAAAGAAGATGAAAGCACTAAATAAAACTAAACTAAGTGACTAATAGATGAAGCTGGAAATCCAGAATGGAAAACCCCTAAGTGGTGGAGTGTGTGTACATATGAAATAAGTGGTGATGAATGCATACAATAAGCTCAAGTGTAGGTATTTTTTGTTATGCATAAGAAGTACCTCATGGCAAGACCTATCATCCAAATCACTAACCTAGTCGTGATTAATATCAACATGGCAAGTGTGTTACTAAGAACCTAAACAAGCATGGAATGTACCTAATGAAAGGAATGTCAATTATTACGAATTGAATGAGAAATCATTTTGTTCCTTGTTTATGTTATTCGTCTTTTAGAAGTGTTAAGGAAGAGGCTCTCGGTCCTTAAATGTCAATTATTACGAATTGAATGAGAAATCATTTTGTTCCTTGTTTATGTTATTCGTCTTTTAGAAGTGTTAAGGAAGAGGCTCTCGGTCCTTAACCGTAGAGCTCTAAAAGATATTGGTTTACATAAAACAAAAGATATTTGCAATCATAGTAATTAACATGGGACATTGATTACCGAGTTAAGATTGTCGTGTTGGTCATAGATCATTGTAGCTCTACAAGTGAGTGACAACACGGGTACGCAAAAGAGGAAAATACTACTTTTGTATACCGAATTGACCTAATAAGTAAAATATTATAGGAAAGTGTTTCTGTGTCATTAATATTTTATTGTGTCCTTGGTCCTTTGATATGAGACTTTTATCCGATCACTTAAGAATTGCTTGATTAGACTAGTGTCTTGAGCTATCGATGAGTGTAGTGCAAAGGTATTAGTTGGTTAAGTATGACTTTCGTTGGAGAAGATAGTTAGTTAAAAGATTATCATTGCCCCTCTTAATTGAGTGATGATATTAGTGGGCCCCTTGATAAAGCAAAGTTATAATGTGCACAATGTGATTTGAGTTAAGTCACATATTTATAACTAGCTTAAAGAGATCAAGAAATGAATACTAATACAAAGATGACACAATACTACTTTGTGTGTATTCTTAATATCATGAGGCAAGGGACGGACACAAGTGATGCACTCCATCACTAAATGGATCGGGTTTTGGTTCGAGTGGAATTAAGACATCTAACTAATTGGGAGCTATAATGTGTAGCTAGATACCGCTTATAGCTTGTGATATTAAGCTCTTAATATCACTGCCAACTTAGTCTACATCCTCCTATAGGTCACACCGCAAAAATCGGGAAACAAGAAGCTTGATTTTTGGTTCATATGATGTGTCGGGTTTCTTATAGAAAATATGACACATATGGTGAACAAGTAAAATCAATTATGTTGTGATATATAACATAATTAGAATCATGATAAATTCATATGAGATACATATATTATGGGGTGCAATAATTTATTGTTGCATAGGATAATATACTGCATAAGTTGTGAATTTGCTAAAACCCCCTAAAGTTCAAATTTTGTTGGAAATAAATCCAAAATTTGAAAAGGCAAAATCAGGTAAAAGTTCGGTAATCCGTTTATGGTTCGGTCGACCGAGGGTTATGTGGATCGGTCAACCGAACGTGGAACGGATGGTCAGAGTTAATTGACCAAACTTGACTAAAGTGCCTGCAGTTCTGGTACGGTATACCGAACCAGGAACGGTCGACCGAACAATGTCCAGTTTCGATATTTTCGGTTAACCGAAGGGCACTCGGTTTTAGACGTGGGTTCGTCCGATTGGTTAAGGAGAATTTTTCTCCTTAAGAATCGGTCGTCCGTCTAATGCACGGTAAACCAAACGTGACATATTCGGTTGACCGAGTGTGACTCGGTAAACCGACCCCGATCGATTTTCTGCCTTTGATAATTAAGAGATTAATTTGATCGATGGTTGGATTAGCTCCAAACTTGGTCAAACATTTTGTGGATGCAAGTAATGCATTATGGAATTAGTTTGTGAGAGAAAATGTCAAGAGAACATGGCTTAAGAATAGCCATGATTGAGAGTAAGATTGGAGCCTATAAATAGGTCCTTATTCTCCTTAATTATGTTAGATGTTTTCTAATTATTTTCTCTCCTAATTCACCACAAAAAGCCACGAAAATTCTCTTACATTTCTATGTCTTTGGAAGGAGAAATCTCAGATATTAAGGAAGGGATTTGTAGCTAGATTTTAAGCTAGTTTGGAGATTGATTGGCTAGCTCCTTTCTCTCCAACCTTGTTTAGGGTTTTGGTGAACACTCGGAGGCATCCGGCGCAACGAGAAGCGACGATCGTCATCCTCAACGTCTCCGGATCATCAAGAAGTTTTAGAGAACTTCTAGGTATGAATTTCGGAGTCCCTTGTGTTTGTTTTAATAAAGTTTTTGAAACTAGTTATTGAAACAAATCGATGCATGCATGAAATAAATCATAGAAAATTGTAATTGATCCTTATTGTGCATAAAAATTTTGAAAATATATATGTGCAATTAAAATAGAAATCCTACACCTAAATATTATGGCAAAAACCATCAGGTTAAGTGTTCTCTTTAATTCAAACAAGTATACTAACATTTCTCACATAGAAAATGTTTAGTATTCATTCCATCTACATAACATGTATAGACATCAACTCCACCCCCAAAGGAGGATGGTACTACTCACACATTATTAGACTAACATTCATACTAAGTAAAGAAAACATGTTAATTAATTCTAAGAATACTAAAACAAACAAAGTTAACTAAGTATGCAAGAATTGAAAAGAGACAATATGAAGAAACAAACAAAACATCTTTTATTACTCACTCCAATTACAAGTAGCATCTCTCCACCAGAGTTTTGCTCCAAGGCTTTACTCCTAGTAGAGAGGATGGCCACCAAGAGAGGAGATGTATACAAAGGAGGAGGAAGAGTTCTATTTATAGCCATAGAAAAAGCTAATCTGGGACAATCCCCCTGTGTGGGACTAAAAGCATACCAAAAATAGACTAAATACAACCTAATACATGACCCGTCAAAGTCTTAGCGGATCCAACGCTGACCCGACCGCCAATTGGCGGTCTATAGACTCTTGATCTAATCTGGATATTGAGTGTAGTTGTCTCGCTTGCTTTCTTCATGTGTGATGCATCCAAGTCGGTTGTTGGAGCTCAGGCCCGAATCGAATTGCCAAAATACTCCTCATGATGGTGTGGAGTTTCTGGATTTGCTCATTGGTCCTTTGGGCTTGCATCTGGGTCCTTCCCTCTTGCATCTCAGTCCCCAAGTCTTGCAACTCAGTCCTTTTCCTTGTGTTTTTAGTCCTTTTTGTGCCCCTTCTCCTCAAACCTGCTTATTCCTGAAACTTAAACATTAAACTCCTTACGTAGCATTGTTTAGGTGAAAGATAACGGATATAAGACACATATGTATGCATGATATGATGTCAATGGCGGTCTATGGACTCTGGATCGAGTCTGGATTTTGAGTGTAGTTTTCTGGCTTGCTTTCTTCATGTGTGATGCATCCAAGTCAGTTGTTGGAGCTCAGGCCCGAATCGAATTGCCAAAATACTCCTCATGATGGTGGGGATTTTCTTGATTTGCTCGTTGGTCCTTTGGGCTTACATCTGGGTCCTTTCCTCTTGCATCTCAGTCCCCAAGTCTTGCAACTCAGTCCTTTTCTGTGCTTTTGAGTTCTTTTTGTGCCTCTTCTCCTCAAACCTGCTTATTCCTTAAACTTAAACATTAAACTCGTTATGTAGCATTGTTTAGGTGAAAGATAACGGATATAAGACACAAATGTATGCATGATATGATGTCAATAAACATGCATGCACATGCCTTGCTCCCTTCTACTACTCCATCCTTATCCTCACCTCATCATTCCCCATAAATAGGTCCACTAATCTAAGCATGTGCTAAGCTTCACTCAAGAGCATTAGGACATCAGTTTTATCTAAGTTGTCCCATACAAGATAAGGTGGGGGATTTCATCACCCTTTCCTTTGCCCAAAAATCACTCTTAATCAAAGTCCTAATTCTAAAAGAAAGTAGACATTGGCCCTAAGGATTTCGAACGCACTAGGGGAGTGATCGAGTTGAGACTGCCATGACCTGATCGGCATTGCCTGCCTTGTCGATAGTAGGAGGTACTAGATCTCCGGATCTGGTATCACTTTTTGGGCATTGTGGTCTTCGTTGTAGGGAAGTGTGGCGTGTCGACACTGGTGATCTCGAAGTTAGGCGTCGTCTAGTCTAAGGACTTATAGTCATAGGTTGTTTGAGTCGTACTTGCTAGATTAAGCTTCTACCTTCACCCACTACCCACGCTAGCTCTATGGATTCTTCCTTTCTCATCTGAGTCTTCTCCTCCTCTACATTCTTCGTTATAGTCTCCTCTGATTACACCTTTTGTTGTGTGTTGTTTTAGAGTCCAGTCAAGCGTTTTATGCGAGGTTGGACTCGTTCTAGTGAGAGCTCTCGACTTGAGAGAGTGCGTTTGTCTGAGATGGACGGTCTTGGTGATCGGCCATCTCCGCCTCGTGCTCCTTTGGAGCATGAGGCCAAGTCGTCTCGGTTGGCTCCCACCACCACGTAGACCTCCTTCTCCTCCTCCTCTGACTTGAGAGGTAGAGGGATTCGGTCAGGATCGAGTTCTTGGTGCACCACCACCTTTAGTTCGACAGGGTAGGCCGATGACTTTGTGGGAGCGGACCCATCATATTCGGGTCTCGTATCCTTCTTGCATAGTTCTCCCTCCGGCTCGTGGGAACAACTATGAGCTAAAACCTCAATATGTGAGCATGCTTCCTACCTTAACTTCCAATAAAGACGATTTACATATTTTATATGTGAATTCGAAGAGGTATGCTCCATGTTCAAGCTTCAACAACTTGAAGAGGATTCAGTCCGGTTGAGGATGATTTCTTTCGCGTTGAAGGATAACGCGAAGAAATGGATGTACGGACTCTCGGCGAGCTCTATTCGGTCTTGGGATGACTTTGTGACCATCTTTCTGAAGAGATTTTTCCCGTAAAGAAAAATCAACAGATACGACACCAGATACATCAAATGTATCAGACTGAGACCGAATCTTTTCATACTTTCTTTAAGAGGTTCAATGACCTTCTCCAGCAGTGGCCTCATCATGGACTTGAGTTATGGCATCTGTGCCAGATTGTTTATGAGGGCCTCAACTACAACACTCACACATTGTTGGAGTCGATGTGTCAAGGTGATTTCCAAATGAAACTCATCGATGAGTCATGAGACATTTTTGAATTAATGGTTGAACGTACCTTTGAGTGGGCACCATGAGAGAGCCACTAGGTCTTCTTGTCGAGCTAGATCATATCAAGTTGAGTCAACCATCGCGTCTGAGACAAAATTGGTTGCTCTCATGCATAGGATTGAGAGTTTAGAGCTGGACCGAGCTCCTGTAGCCCAGATCGCTACTCTCGTGTGTAGTAGGTGTGGACTTACGGGACATGATGACTTGGAATGTACTTACGCTCCAAGGGATATTGAGCATGCAAATGTGATGTATCAATAGAGGCCCCGTAACGACCCGTACACTCACTCCTACAACCTAGGATGGTGTAACCATCCTAACTTCTCTTGGGGGCCTAGTGGGGGTCACGGTCAGAACTCACACGCTCAACCTCAACCTCAACCTCAACCTCCACCTTATCAACCTCCACGCCCATCGACGACCTACCAACCCCACATCAAAGCTCCCAACACCATAATTACCAGCCTCCTCAGGCCTCATCGTCGGGTTATTCTAACCAAACTCCACTACCCCAGTGGGTTGACCCAAAGGACCCCTCTAGTGATCCAACCCTTCAAGCGTTCATGTAGAGCATGCAAAGTACAGTCAATGCTTTGGAAATACAAGTTAGCCAGTTGGCTCATCAGTTCCATGAACACGAGAAGGGTCAGTTACCAAGTCAACCTGTGGTAAATCCCAGGGGTCAACCTGCTCAGGCTAGGCAGAATGTACCCAACGTTGAAAGTAACCCTTCCCAACATGCAAATGTTGTCCGTACCTTAAGATCAGGAAGGGTTGTTGACAACAATGTGGAAATGTTATTGACATCATATCATGCATATATTTGTGTCTTATATCCTCTATTTTTAGCCTAAACAATGCTATGTAACGAGTTTAAGTTTCAAGAATAAATAGGTTTGAGAAGAAGATATTCAAAAAGGACTTAAAAGCAAGAAAAATGACTAAGTTGCAAGACTTATGGACTGAGGTGCAAGAGAGAAGGACCCAGATGTAAAACCAAAAGGACTAATGAGGAAATCAAGAAGCTCCACACCATTGTGAGGAGTATTTTGGCAATTAGATCTGGGCCCAAACATCAACAACCAAATGGGGTTCATCAAACATCAAGAAATCAAGCCAGAAAAGAACTACCGAAGGCCAAACTCAATCAAAGCTATCTGGACCACCAATTGGCGGTCCAAATTGGTCCAAAAATCTCATTGTTGAGTCGGGTCATGTATTATGTTGTTTGATGTCCATTTATAGTATGTGTTTAGTGTCATACCGGGGGATTGTCCCCGATTTCCTTTTTTCATGCCTATAAATAGAACTATTCCTCCTCATTTGTATTCACCCATTGCTTGATGGCATTCCTCTACTTAGAGTAAAGCCTTGAAGCAAAACTCAAGTGGAGAAGAATGCTACTTGTAATGTGAGTCATTTAATAAAATAATTTTTCATAGTTTTGTTCTCATGTTGTCTCTTTTTCTTGCATGCTTAGCTTAGTCTTGTTTCTTTAATCTTAGTCTAAATTAGTTAGAATGTATCATTTTCTTTATATGAATGATTACTTAATGTGTAGTGAGTAGATCCATCCCCTTTGGGGGGTAGAGATGATGTACATATATGTTGTGAAGTTTGGATGTTTGATGAATTTTGAATTGTGTAGACTTGCATGTTTGTATGTTCATTGGAGGTATTTAATCATCTACATGTTGGGGGATTTGATGGATTTTGCCATAAGATTTAGACACTTCCCATGCTTAGTTTCCTCATGATTATTGACTGAAATTTCCTGTTAAATATGCTACATGTTAGTCAAGTGTTTGTATTTGTGGTTGCTTGCTTGATTGATTGAAGAAACTTTGTTTTAATGGGTTTTCCCATAAGATTTAGACACCTCCCATTCTTAATTTTGTTCTTCACGTGAGTTTATGGTTTTTGATGAGTCTTGTCATATCTTTAGACATTTCTCATGCTGAGCCTAATCTTATGATAATCAAGTAGTAATTGCCGATACACTGTGTGAATGGATTGATAGGTCTTGTCATATCTTCCTGGTGTATTTACGCAAATATGGTCGACTTGTAGGTGTATATGCGGCAATACCAAAAATCCAGCTGCATATTGACGATTAGCAAAAAACCCTTTATACAACTCATGCAAAAACAACATACCACGTTCCACAACTACACACTACCAATATGCGGCAAATGGGAGAAACAAAATCATAGAGTGACAGTGATCTCGCAAAAACTCAAATAACAAATAAAACCAACTCAGATTTTACTATTAAAAAAGACAAGGAAAAAACAAGGAAAAATGTAACATTATAGACATCCATCCATGAGGAACTAGAAAGGAGCTGTTGCCACATCTTTGACATCAGATAGATAGGGTGATTTGGTCCTAATATTTGCAAATGCTGCACACTGTTGGTTCCATTCCTCTGGCAGATCCTCCAAGTCCACAGGGACTATTCCTCTGTGCTTCCTGCTTATGCTCAAAACTGGTTCCAATCCCTGCAAATAAACATGCATACATGAAAATGTTATATTTGATACCCATTGTAAAGTCGGTTCGATTTCCATCCTCAAAATGATTCATGCTCGAGGGGATTGCCAGATTTGTAATCCATGATATTTAAAATTGACCTCTACAATTTATTAAAGAAAATGATATGCATGTGCAAAACATGTTTCGAGTCAAAATTGTGTATGGGCATATGTGGGTTGGATCTAATTTCTCACCTCCGTGAAGATGTTGAGGGCTTCCTCCAATGTTTTTGTTTTTGATACGTATGCTGCTGCCTCCTGCATATATGCAGATAAAGAGAATCTAACGTCAGAGCAAGTTAACGTCGACTTGTGCTACAGTTCAGGGTATAATAGTAGAGAAATGCAGGAAATAGTACTATATTATATGTGCTAATTTTTACAAAAGTCGTAATTCATGCGACATGTAGAAGAATAGATCCCGAAATGTTGTTCTTACGTATACTATAGGTTGCTCGGATTGGATCCTTGGTCATGATCAATAACTAGTTAAGTGTGGGAATTTACCAATTATATTTCCAAATTAGCTAATATATATGTGAAAGTTTAATAATGAAGCAACATCTTAATTACTGAAATGTCTTAATTCATAGATTTGATAAAAAAATTGTAAGATAAATAGTTCTGGTGTTTTAATATTTTTTTACAAATCATCTAGTTTATTAAAGGAAAGCCCATTTTATCCTAACTCCATTTCCAATGTTCCAGGAATTGAATTCTACCTCTAATTTCCTAGGCATCGATATTTAGATAAAATTCCAAATCCTCAAGATACAACGATGTCTCGAAAATAAAAATTCATCCAAAAAAATTAACAAAAAATTGTAGTATATATTTGTGTGTATATTTGTGTGTGTATATATATATGTATATATATGCGGTTGAGAATCAGTCATTATGCAAAACTCCCGGCTAGTGGCTTATTGGAGTTCCAAATTTCAACGTTTTGGCACGTACGTTGATCAAGTATTGATTTCTACTTTTAGACCACTATAAGTTGTCTTCAGAATCAGAATAAAAGAACGCAACGAGCAAACCTGTAAGAGCTAATTAATGTTCCCTATCTAAAAGAACATCCATGATTTACGACTATTTATCAAATTTGTTCCTATCGAAAAGATCACCACTGGCGAAGCGAGAACAACGAGGCAACAAAAACCATAACAAATCTTACCCTGGCAAAGCGAATCTGTTCTAGAGTTAACGTGAGAGGTTCGCTCTCGATGGACGATTTCCGCTCAATTCTAGGTTGGCACTTCACGTTCGCGTTCGCAGCAGAAGACCCCTCCGTCATGTCCAAAGCCAAACAAAAATAGAACACAAACACCAGAACAAGCAGCAGGCAGCAGCAGCACGACCACGAAGTTTGTGCTGGGGGTTGAATGTTGTATGCATATATATAATTTTAGTTATGGAGAACATGACATCATGTGCGAGGAGATCTAACAAGGGATTCGGGACACGTATCGAAGGTAAACCACACACGTGGTGATGCGGCTTGTGGTGGCCCTTTACACGTTACTTTCCTGTATCTCTTCTCCACGATGGGACGTGGAGCTTTGGAATTGTCTATCTGTTACCTGCCTTCCATCTCTTAATTTCGGCGTCTGTATTCTTTGCCCGTCTTATCTCTTTTATTAGGTTTTTTACGTAATGAAACAGTAAATTAAGAAAATTACTATTCATCGTCTGAAAACTACTAAAATTATCTGTTTAATTATCATTTTTCCCTTCACAATTCATTTAATACTCATTTCGTCTTGTCTCTTAAACTAAGGATTATGTCAACGTTTTCCTCATTTTACCAGTACCAACACCACGAAAAAAATCTGACGAATTGTTATCTGAGACGTGATTGCAGAAATGAAATAGGTTCTCGGATTATAGATATTGCAGTACGGAAGAACACAAAAAGAAATGGTTGTGATTGTTGTTTATTGATAAAGGTTGTCGAGCGACGGGACCGACAGTACGAACGTAGGAGAGCGTATTGGGACTGGTTACTTAGAACATTTTGATTGTAATTTGTAATGTATTTGTTAAATTACTGTATTTTTAATGCAAAAGTCGTCAACAATGTCAATGCTAACACCACCGTCACTCCAAAATGAGTTATCCCTCCCAAGACCATCGATGTTCACCCCGAGCAACTCTGATACATAACTTTTCTGCTCAGGTGTCGATGCATGAGCACTGACCATACGACCCTCAACGGGAATGTGAAAAATCTGGAAGACGTCATGCAACATGATCGTCATCTCTCCGAAAGGCAAGTGGAAAGAGTTTGTGTCAGGCTGCCACCCCTCCACAAAGGCAGAAATCAACGACATGTCCAGGCAGGGGAACATGTTGTAAGGCAAGTGACCCAATCCGCTATCAGTAATGGCCCCGGGGATATCATCGCTCAAAACTGAGCGTCATCCCTGCAATGTGTCTGACGATGTGTTCTCGCCCTCCCAAATGCGTCTGGCGATGTGGCCTCTGAATAGGCTTTACTCGTCGCCCAATAGACGTCGGCCGTTATAACCACCGACGTCTAGTGAGGAGAGGACAGAATGGACGTCGGTCTTCATTGAGGCCGACGTCTATGTAGTACTATAGACGTCGGGTTTGGGAATACCAGGTTTAGCCGACGTCTATAGGGTATAGACGTCAGTTGTTTGAGTACTTTGTGAATCCGACGTCTATAGGGTATAGACGTCTCCCGATAGACGTGGGATGTAATGTAAGACCGACGTCTATACTCCATCCATATAGGCGTTATATAACATCCGACGTCTATAGGTCTTAAAGAAATCGGACAGACGTGTTTTCTTTCATTCATTTCAGACGAAACCCACCCAAACCCTAGCCGTCCCGCGACCGAACTCTCCTCCGCGACCGACCTCTGACCGATCCGCAACGTCTCCGGCACCGCAGCGAGCTCCCAAGCTCTCCTCCACTTCTCCGGCCCTCTTCTCCTTCTTCCTCCGTCTTCCTCCGTCTCTCTCCACATGTAAGTTTTAAGTTCGTTTTTGGTTGTTTTAAGTTTGTCTTCCTCCGTCTTTCTCCACATATTCTTTCTAAGTTAGCCTTCATCTCGTGTCGTTTACAGTCGTCACCGCACCACCTCCGCGACGTCTTCGGGAACCACAAAGACCTCCTCCGGCATCACAACTTTTCCCTTCACTGGTTCGTGCTCAATTTTAGATCCTTAATTTAGGATTAGTTTAGACCAAGAATCCAACGCCAACATGCATGTATGTTGGTTACTTGTTGAGATTTAATTGAAATAATATGTAATATTTCGTGGAAAAACAAACTTGAAAACCTACAGAAAGCCCTGAGTTTAAATTCACCTTAAGATTGAAAATGAACTTTTTTTGCAACGAAACTGACACCGGTAGGTTAGTATATCTAGTGTGTTATGTGTTGATATTTGATAAACATATCCAACTAATGCATCACTATTCTTCTCATGGCCGAACCTACGTTAAATATGTTAAAAGACCTACCCTAGTAACCCTACCCTGATACATGTATTCTCCATTCAATCATGCCTCAACATAATTTTTTAATTTGGGAGTTTGATAAGTTTATTGGTGAATGGAGTGTGATCATTGTATGAATGTTTAATTCATTTGATTTGACTCATTCATTGGATTGATTTGGTTTGGATTGAGTTGGGTTGGTTGGATGATTTAACCAAACTTTGTTTTCATTGGATTGATTTGGTTTGGATTATGTTAAGAATTTGGTTTGGATTGAGTAGAGAAATACATGATGTGAATGTGAGTAGATAACTAGATATACATTTTTCTTGTTAATTTCAGGATTTGAAGAATTTTACATATCAAATTTTAAGTGGAGGTTCTGCCAAAATTTCAATAAAATTGTATTCTCAATTATTATTAATAACATGATAGTTTGTGTTTAAAATGTGTTTCTGTCAATTCAAGTAATTATTTTTAATACTTGCTTTTAATATTTTAAATGTTTATTGCCTTAATTTTTTGAATTTTTAATATTATGATAATAACTCATTGCTCCCCTTAAACAACTTGGCCTGTAATAACCCAAAGCAAAAGATTAGACAATATTTGCTAAGTCATTCATCATATAGGATTTGCATGCATTGTATTTTTCTATTATTTACGATTTCTGTCGTAGATTGCTGGCGTAAGGTACGTACTATCTTTCACTCATCATTCATTAGAAAGCACGCATTTGTTAGTAGGACTTGCATTGGAACAAGAGTGACGTGAGTGTTTGTTTGGTGTGTTTGTTTGTTAGATTAAGGTATGAAAAACACTTAGGGGGCAGTCACCTATAGGAGATGAGGTGGGGGATTTCATCACCCTTTCCTTGGCCCAGAAACCACTTAATAAAAGAGCCTTAATAAAATCAATTAGACGTTGGCCCCTAGGATTTTCGGACGCATTAAGGAGAGGAAACCGTTTAAGACCGTTATGGCCTGAATGTCGTTGCCCATCTAGTCTCCCTGAGATTTTAGGAACCTCCGGGTTCTTGATTTCCTATAGATTAGTGGTCCTCGATGTTTAAGACCGTTTCGGCTTGAACGTCGTTGCCCATCTAGTCTCCCTGAGATATTAGGGACCTCCGGGTTCTTGATTTCCTACAGACTAGTGGTCCTCGGTGGGACCTCGAAGTTAGGCGTCGTCTATTACTAAGGACCTATAGTGGACTTTAGGTTTGTTTTGGCCTTGATTGCTTAGTTAGATTTCTAACCTTCCTTATTCCACGCTAGATTAAGGACTTCATCTCTTCTCCACTGAGTCATTCTTTTCTCATCTTAATGTCTCCGAATCTTCTCATCTACGAACACATTCTTTTAAATTGAAATTTTATTTATTTTCTGTAATAATAACTATCATTTTTGCCTCTGTTTAGATTGAAATGGATCGAGAGTGGATTGTTTCAAACAGATTGAGTGATGAATATGAGAACAGAGTGAATATGTTCTTAGAGGTTGCCAAAAAACATTCTAAGAAAATGAAAGACAGCGACATGGCGTATTGTCCGTGCAATAAGTGTCATAATATGTCAGTGTTGACTTTTCGGAAAATGAAAGATCATTTGTTTGAGAAAGGTTTCGACCCAAATTACAGACGGTGGATATGGCATGGTGAAAATGAATCATTTAGTCGTTCCAAGAATGATGGAGAAGATGTTAGTGTGGAAGATCACTTAGAGGAAATGGTTCAGGATATGGATGAAAAGTTTTCGTCCAACCCCGATTTACTTGGTAATTTGTTGAGTGACAATGAGAAGCTGTTGTATAAGAATTGTACCAAATTCACTAGATTGTCAGCGGTGTTGAAGTTGTACAATTTAAAAGCTGGAAATGGTTGGTCCGATGTGAGTTTCACATCAATGTTGAAGTTAGTGAAAGAGATGCTTCCAGATGATAATGAGTTGCCAGATAGAACTTATGATGCAAAGAAAGTGGTGTGCCCTATGCGAATGGAATATAGGAAGATATACGCATGCCCAAACGATTGTATATTGTATAGGGGTGAGTTTGAAAACTTACATTCCTGTCCCAGGTGTAATGTTTCAAGATACAAAATGAAACGAAGTGGACCAAACCACAATGAAGAAGTTGATGAGATGAAAATCAAAGGACCTCCTGCTAAGATTTTGTGGTATCTTCCGATAATACCAAGGCTTAAATGTTTGTTTGCGGGTAAAGAGGATTCCAAGAACATGACATGGCATGCTGATCGTGAGAAACCAAATGATCAGTTGATATGTCACCCTGCAGATTCACCTCAGTGGAAAAAAATAAATGTCGACTTTCCTGTGTTTGGTGAAGAATCCAGGAATGTACTACTTGGACTCTGTACTGACAGAATGAATCCTTTCGGTAGTTTGAGTAGCATTAACAGTTCTTGGCATGTTCTGCTTGTAATTTACAATCTGGCCCCGTGGTTATGCATGAAACGCAAATATATCATGTTGTCCTTAATGATTTCTGGTCCGAAAACAACCTGGAAACGACATTGATGTGTATTTAAGACCTTTAATTGATGACCTAAAGAGATTGTGGGATGACGGAGAGTCAGTTTTTGATTCTTATCGTCAGGAGTCGTTCGTAATGCGGGCAATGATATTTTGCACGATTAATGACTTTCCAGCTTATGGTAATTTGTCTGGATATTCAGTCAAAGGTCATAAAGCTTGTCCAATTTGCGAGGAAAATACATGTTCTTTGCAACTAGTTAATGGTTCTAAGACTGTCTATCTCGGTCATCGGAGATTTTTGCCGAACTCTCATCCTTATCGTAGGTTGAAGAAGGCATTTAACGGAAAACAGGAGTTTCAGAATCCGCCAGTTGAAATCAGCGTCGAAAAGGTGTATGAACGTGTAAGGAACATTGAATGTGAATTTGGAAAACCGTACAAATGAGCAAACGACAAAAGTAGTTGGAAAAAAATCCATATTTTTTGATCTCCCTTACTGGAAAACTTTAGAAATTAGACATTGTATTGATGTGATGCACGTAGAGAAAAATGTTTGTGATAGTCTTGTTGGCACTTTGTTGAACATACCTGGTAAAACCAAAGATGGATATAATGCAAGACTTGATCTTGTTGATATTGGTATACGAGCAATGTTGGCACCAGAGAAGAAAGGAGATCGGAATTACTTACCTCCAGCTAGTTATACATTGTCTAGAAATGAGAAAAGAATTCTCTGTTAGTGTTTGCACGATGTAAGGGTTCCACAAGGTTATTCTTCAAATATCAGTAGTCTTGTTGTTATGAAGGATTTGAAACTTGTGGGGATGAAGTCTCACGATTGTCACACTTTAATGCAGCAGTTGTTACCTGTAGCACTGAGATCCATATTACCGAAAGATGTTAGATAAGCAATAATAAAGTTGTGTTCCTTTTTCAATAAGATTTGCAGTAAAGTGGTCGATCCTGTGCAGTTAGTAAGTTACGGAATGAAATTGTGGTCACATTATGTCAGTTGGAGATGTTTTTCCCCCTGCTTTTTTCGACATTATGATTCATCTTGTTATTCATTTGGTTAGAGAAGTTAAATTGTGCGGACCAGATTTTTTAAGGTGGATGTATCCTTTCGAGCGTTATATGAAAGTGTTGAAAGGTTATTGCAAAAATCGTCAAAGACCAGATGCTAGTATTGTTGAAGGATACATAGCTGAGGAGGTTATCGAGTTTTGCACTGGATACCTAGAAAACACCAAAATTGTTGGACTTCCGAAGAATCGTCATGATAAATGTGCCGATAGTAAAGGGACACGTGGGATGAAAATGTTAAATCCAAATGACGATGACTTAATGACAGCATATTTTTATATGTTGTGCAATTCGAATGAAGTTCAACCATACCTAAATGAACACATGAAGTTTCTAAAGGAAAGAAATCCTTTGTGGAGTGATCAACAAATAATTAATAGTCACAATAAGAATTTCATCTCTTGGTTCAAAAATCTAGCATACAAGCGTGATGTTTCTGAGACAATACAATGGTTGGCTTACGGTCCACATTCTGTTGTTATAAGTTACAGTGGTTATGATATCAATGGATATTCTTTCTACACAGTTTGTGAAGATGCGAAAAGTGTTGTTCAGAACAGTGGCGTCACCTTAATAGCAGAGTCTTTGCATGTGTCTAGTTCTAAAGACAAGAATCTTGTATACGCCGACATGTCCTATTACGGTGTAATTGAAGATATATGGGAGCTAGACTTTGTTAAATTCAAAGTACCTATACTTAGATGCAAGTGGGCTGATAATAAAAATGGAGTTCGAGTGGATGACTATGGCTTCACTTTAATTGATTTTTCAAAAAAATGGTATAAAGGATAACCTTTTATTCTAGCTTCCCAAGCCAAACAAGTCTTCTATGTGGCTGATCCATGTAATAAGAAATGAGCAGTAATTTTGGAAGGGAAGAAAAAAAATTGTATCAGATGATAGCCTGATCGAGTATGAAGAGACACCACCTTTCTCTAAGCAATCACCTGAGTTGAACTCGGTAGATGAAGAAATAAATGTTGAGACTTGTACGTTTAGAGATGACCACGGTGAAGGTATATGGATTGAAAATCCATTAGGGAAAAAAAACAGCAAAGGTGCAAATTTTTTGTTGTAACACATTGTAATAGACATTTAATGTCTTAACCTTATTTAATTACTTGAATTTATCTTTTATAGTATAATGGCTCCGAAAAAGAAACCCACTTCCTCCGAGTCTGAAGGCTCGAAGACATATAATACACGAGGTCCTTGTCTCATGAAAGAATTCGTGGGCAGAAGAAATAGAGACGGTAGAGTTCCAATCCAGTTTGATGACCGTCTTGAGCCGTTAGGCATGCTGTCTGATAATTGGAAAAGTTTTCTGGGTAGCTTAGCGAGGGCCAAAGTTGACATTTGTCTATCCAGTTGGGCTGATGTAGATGAGAAGTTGAAGGACACAATATGGGATAATGTGCAGGTAATGATTCCATTATAGATTTCCATAGTTTTAGTCGAACTTTTGATATATATAAAGTTAACGTGTTGTAGGAATCTTTTGAGTTCCAATCCACTGACAAGTTGAAGAGAAAGTGGATGACATACATGTCAGTTCGTTGGAGAGATTTCAAAACAAATTTAACAAACAAGTACATATTCGGAGACTACCATGATAGAAATCCATGCGATGTCTATAACTTTATCACTCCGAATCAATGGGAGCTATTAAGAAAATCCAGAGATAGCCCGGAGTTTGTGGTAACTGAGTTTAATTTATAATATAGTAACTGAGTTTCAAAACAAACTTGTTAGTTATTGATTTTAGTGACAATCTAATAAACTTGAGTTTAGGCCATCCAAGCAAAAAACCAAAAGATTAGATCTTCTAACAAGTATACCCATCGTATGTCTCGAGCGGGGTACCAAAAGTTAGAAGCACAAATGATGGCTGAAAAAAATTGCTCAGAAGAAACAGGAGGCAATTGACTCCGGTATGAGTGAGGAGCAAGCAAGTAACCTATCTCCTCCTTCTCCCGTAGCTCGTTGTGATTCTTGGAAGAGAGCGAGAGTAAACTTCAGAGGGGAGTACGTCACAGACGAGTCGCAAGCGATCGGCTCAAAGATAGTAAGTTGCATCACTTATATATATGTTATTATATCAGAATCATTAATTTTATATTTTTCAAATGTTAGTAAATATTGTTTTAAACTTAGGACTCTCTGAAGTTGAGAGAATCTCAAGGCGAATTTGCTTCCGATGGTCGGAATGATATTCTACGCGAGGCCTTGGGAAACGACGAACACCCCGGTCGTGTGTGAGGGGTAGGGAGTAGAGTTGGACTTCGACAATATTATGGGAAGACTCAACGGTCTACTTCGTCGACTGGTCATACCAAATGCCAGCAAGAGATCGCAGATTTGAAGAATACGTTGCAACTTGTTTTGGAGAGATTGGATCGTTTGCCTACTTCTCCTACCCGTCGTAAGACTGGTTCTTCCGCGGAGACTACTCCTCCAGTTCCACCAGTGGTCCACCCCGATCGACAAGATGATTTCGTGTCTCATTCTCGAGAATTGGCCCTCATCGACGGTCCCTCGTTTGGAAAGTTCGCGGATGGGTCTAGATGTGATTTATTTGTCGAAGACCCTGATCGAAGATTTGTTGGACACGGGAAAGTTTATAACATCTCCAGACACCACTTCACAGAGGTAGGAGAGGGAGAATTGAAGGTTGCAGTTGAGAGTTGCTTAGATCCTGGTGCTTTTGTGCCATTTCTGGAAGAAGAGATTGTTACTCTCGGCGATGCTATCGGTGGGTTCGTGCGGTGGCCTAGTTATTTAGTAGAGCTAAACGACAAACATGAGGTATAGTTTAACTTTGAAAGACTTTAAACTTCAAATTTGTTAACAATTGTATTTTAACGGTTGTATACATATCTGTAAGGTGTCAAGCCCTCGGAGCAAAGGGTCAAACAACCAATCTCCGATCAACATTAATTCGCTTCCAAGTAGATGCAAAATGTTGTATCAATGTATGGTAGGTAGGGAAGCACAATCCTTAAGTACCTTGGAGTTGGAGGGGGATAAAGGGTTGCCTCTCGCTTTGTACGTCACCAAAGAGGATATCATGTAGTTCATGGCGATGGATTTGTTGTGTATGATGATTATCGACGTCCAAGTGAAGTAAGTGTTTTTTGTATACAATGAAAAGTATTGAATAATTTTATCAAAACTGTAATAAATTATAATTTTTATACTTGTAGACATCTTTAAGACGCCAGAAGGTCAATCTTTCCCGAGGATCAAGTATTTGGATTTATCAGTCCATCTACATATATATACGGGAATGACGATAAATCGGGTCAACTTGGGACATTCTTTAAAGAAGAAGACAAAAGATATTATCTGCTCCCTTATCATGAGAGGTAAACTTTGTAATTCAAAGTGAAATTTTATTTTGTAATAAGCTTCTAATTATATATATAACACAGGGCTCATTGGATGCTTGTCGTTGTATGCCCCACGACTAATTCGGCATATTGGTTTGATCTGTTGGGGTCGAATAAACCAAGGGACTCAATAAAGAAACTTCTAAATATGTAAGTTCGTTTAGTCGTGAATAAAGTAATTCGTGGATTTTTATTAGTATTATTGAATGATATTTTAACTTGTGCTACTCAGGGCAATTAAGGTTTACAGAGCTTTAGGTGGTAGGAGAACAACCACAAAAGCAGGAATAACATGGCATGGAATGAGAGTACGTTCGATCTCATTTTTGTTTAATACTTAGGAACATATATTTAGCGAATTTCTATGTTTGTACCATCGGAAGCAGGTTGGAAATACCGAATGTGGTTACTACATGATGAGATACATGGAGGAAATCCTTGATGTGACAACTCAAGACGTATGTCTAACCGAGGTAATGTAGATCGTTAGTCAATTGTATATTCAATTGTAGTTTCAATATTTAGTTATTAATATTCAACACACTTGTATTTTTTTGATAGGTCTTCCCAAAAAGTAGTGATCCCTTCTCGCAACAGGAGCTCGATGAAACTCGCGACCGATGGGCTCGCTATTTCATCAGAAACATGCTGACGAACTAAGAGGTTCTCCTGCCAATAGTATTTCTTGTAATTTAGTTAACAAGTGCACTTGTATTACAAACCTACACTTTATGCCTTAATATAATCGCCTTAATTTTAGAATGAATTAATTGCAAGTGTGTTGAATGTCAATTGTGTATGCTTTGTATGTTTGTGCATGTATGGTTGTATGTTTGTGTTTGTGGTTGTGCATGTATGCTTGTTTGTTTGTGCTTGTATGTATATGTGGATGAAATTGTGAGTATTTGTGAACAAATTTATAGATGAACGAATTTGGTGCAGTTGTATGTACACGAATACGATGACTAAAAACAATTTCGTCGGATGCTATTTTTTTTTGTCCAGGTTTAGGAATAGACGACGGCTGTTGTTATTAGCCGACATCTATTCTTCTGAAGAAAGGAATAGATGTCGAGTTTATGTGGAATCCGACGTATATCCCTAAAGAATGGACGTCGCATGTTAGTTCACCGACGTATATCCCTAAAGAATAGACGTCGGGTGTTGTATAGACCGACGTCTATGCGTTAACGAATAAACGTCGGCTTCCACGTATAGCCGACGTATATTCTTTAGGTATAGACGTCGGTCTATACGATGACCGACGTCTATGTATAGACGACGCACACATAGACGTCGGATCGGGGAGTGCTTATAGCCGACGTTTATAGCCATGTATATCCGACGTATATTCCCTTTTCTGTAGTAGTGGGCAAGTGGAAAAAGTTGGTGTCAGGCTGCCACCCCTCCACAAAGGCAGAAATCAACGACATATCCAGGCAGGGGAACATGTTGTAAGGCAAGTGACCCAATCCGCTATCAGTAATGGCCCCGAGGATATCATCGCTCAAAACTGAGCGTCATCCCTGCAATGCGTCTGGCGATGTGTCCTCGCCCTCCCAAATGCGTCTGGCGATGTGGCCTTTGAAACTCGGAATGGCGTTGCCATCTAAAGGACCACCGGCCATCACACCAGTCACCACCCAAAAATCGTCCTCAACCATCTTCTTCTTCTTCTGAGCTCGAGCATCTGCAGTGCACGAACTCGAATCACCGGTCACAAAACCTACCACCTCTACCCTTCCAAATTACCCACTCAACAGAAGAAGAACTACCATGTCGCCTCGTCCTCTACAATATTGTTGCCTCGCTCCTCTTGCCGCTCCAACTCATACCGACTCCCATCGTCACTCTCGTTCTCATTCTCCACCTTATCTGAATCCTCCTCACCCTCGAAAGAATCTTCATTTGTCTGACGATGACATAAACTATTCATCTCCGTCCAAACCAAAGCAGATATACCCCATCTACGTGGATGACGAGTTGCTTAATCCTTTCGTAAGCATGTACAACGCGTATTGTATGGATTTTCCTCTTCCTCTTCCTCCACAGTAACTCGATGAATATTAATTAAATTTTAAAAATAAAATGTTGTTAAATGGATTTAAGCATCTAAATTAACAAATTTATTAATTATTTTTAACTGATTATCGATTAATACTAATTAAAAAAGGAGGGACGTTTGCGGGAGACGCCCCCCCCAGGGTGGGAGCGGCTCCCATGCCCCCTCCCCAACGGTCGGGCGCCAGCGGGAGCTGGCCCGTTGGGGGGTGGCTCCCGCGGACACCCACCCCAAAAAATATTTATTTAAAAAAAATTAAATTAAATGGGACATTTTACCAGACTTAAGTACACTAGGGCGTCCGCTGGCTCCTTTCTTGGTCTCCGAGACATTTTTCTTGATGATTATGAGAAGAAGATGAAGAGAGAGTTGTGGTAGGAAAGTGAAATAAAGAGATATATAAGTAGAAATGAGAGAATGACAAAATGGTAATTCGCATGAGCGATTTAAGAAATTAAAAGGAATATGACCATGTTCATATAGGTTTTGGAGAGATTTTAGAGACGGTGATCCTAAACTACAAATAGACTAATATTATTTGGGGGTTTTTGTTTGGGTGCACATTCAAAAGTCGTTTATTTGGCCTTTACACCTGTGTATTTTTTTTTATTTCTCTAGAACGCCCATGAATCAAACTAATTGCTTGAGTGCACCTCCATCAAATTCCGTCCGCCTGTTAGTTGTCACCATTAAGTTCGACTCCACCCTACAAACAAATCGATTGAACCCGAGTCGAGCCCATCTAGCCACCGACCGAACCTACTTGACTCCCAATTAGACTTCAAATTGATTCCACTTAGACTACAAATTGACTTGAAGTCACAAACCCAAATATGCACATTCTAAGTCTCATTCTTTATCGATCATTTCTTGCTTGAGATCTTGGTTCGCATCACAATCTGGGGCATGCTGATCGGTTCCATGCAACACCTCACCATCATCCTTGTTGTCAAAGTTATTCCAAGGCGACATTAGAAGATTCAGATCTTCCTCACGACCCGCGTCGTCCAACACGTCGTCACCCTCGGTGCCGTTAGTGAACTCTTCCGTCTCCACCACGTGAGTCTTGTCAGCACCCTTCCCGACTGCGATCTTGACGACGACCTTCCCGCTAGCATCCCCGGTCACCTCACTTGTTCTAGTTGTGAGCTTGACCTCCGTATCTGCCACATCTCGTGCCACCAGTCGTTTGGATATGACACATCGTGGTCGTATTGGTACAAGAAGGCCTGAGGTGTTTGTGGAAGGTGGAGGACAGAAAATTTGAAGCCGTAATTTCTCGTGGAAGTGTTCCATGAGCCTGACCAACTCCAATTTGAACTCGCCGAGTTGTTGGGTGTGTGTGTCACTTGCGCCAAGAGTTGTTGTTGGATACTCTTAAGTTGTTGTTATTTGATTTCGATTTAACGGTGGACTTAACGTGGGCAACTAACGGTATGACGGCATGAGTTGACAGATTTGATGGAGAGAATGATTGCAAAGACCTGATAAATAACTTTTGGAAGTACACTCAAGCAAAAACTCCAACATTTTTATGCAATGGGTAAAAATATGTACAAATGTACCACTATTTTGCTTATGTTTGGTAACCTGAAAACGGATTTCACGTTTATTATAATAATAAAGTTATTAGTGGTTCCAGACTTCCAGTGATGCCGTTTGCCTTTCCAGTTTCCAGTAATTCAATGTAGCTTTGCTTACGTGGTGCGTTGATGTGGATTCATAACTGTAAGACTACTTTTAGTCAACTACGGTTCCTACGAAGATTGTTACTGTAGGCCCAAAATCGTAGTTTTAAAATTAGTGATATTTTAGTAATATTTAAGTCAGTATCTTTACTAGTTCTCGAATCATCGTGCTTCAGAAATTGTTGATATGCATCTTGCATGTGTTTTGAATTGGCATATCAAGTTCAGTGGCATGATATTTGGATTTGAGCAACGGATCTAAATATCAACAAAGAACAATTCAGGGTATATGCTACAAATTACTGATTAATTTAAGATAAAGATAGAAATAAAATGAAAAACACTTTGTTCGTTGTTTTCATTTATATGGTGAACCTTCGTATTTTTCTCGAATTCTGCAAACAATTAGTGGTGGGCATCTCCTTCTGTGATATTTTTATAAGTGGTTGAGTTAACTTCAGTTGTTAATGGTGACTTCTAGATGCACAACCGTAGTTTCTAGATACAACAATCTTATACACACCATAAGTGTCATTTTCTTATCTGTTTCTCCAATTAAGAGATTAATGAAGTTTGGATCTCTGAAACACAACAACAAATTATCTCCAAACAAGCAACTTGGCCCCATTTGAGATTAACCTCAAAGATGTTGTTCATTGCAATTTGACATGGTCAAAAGGGGTTTTAGAAATTTCTTGCTTGTCCTTGGAATGTCATATTTCCTTAATTTTGCCTTATTTATCATGCCATATCGGACTCTTATTCTTGCTTTTGTTAATTTCAGTTTATTTTATTCGACAAGGTTCAAGACCAACGGTAGCTTATTAATTGAGAGTTTTCGACTATTGAATTGTGAAGAAAAGGACTTTTATACGTGGAATAAAAAAATCAGACTTTACTTGTACAAATTGTATAAGCAAAAAAAATTATTCTCGACTCCTAATTACTCGTATCTGCCTGACAAGAAATGGTAACTATAAAAATTAAAGCTCAAATCTAGCTTAAACTTGAAGGTTATTCGGAAAGAAGAGTAAGCTAGAAGTTGTTTTGGTGCTTTCAATTCGTCCTTGCCTATAGTTAAACATCCAGAAGTAAACAAAATTCGAATTTAACTCATCTCAGTTCAAAACCAACCTCACCACTAAATATCTCACATATATACTGCAGTGGTCAACAAGAATGTATACGGAATGTCGTTGATATGAGTTTTTTTAACAGATATTTATAGTGGAGAGGGTAATGTGGGGACACCATATTTAAATCTGGAGTAGAAAAAGTCTAATTCTTTTTGTCCCGAACAAAGTTCGGTCATGTTTTGACATGTACGTGGAAAAATCAAACTGAGATACATCAACAGCATTTTGACTTGTACAATTGGCGCTTATGATTTTTTAAAGAAATTTACTGTTGTCGGCAAGGAATGTATAATGGAGCTAACTAAAGGCTGCCAGTTGTTATTTGTTCTACATATAAAACGACCACATATAATGAGAGAGAACCAAAAAGACACCAATGAATAATGATGGTACATGAGTCATGTAACATGACTAATCCAACCAATTTAATTAGAAATCTGTAACCAAATGAAATCTCGAATGACATGTGTAAGTGTGTGTACGTTAATTATTAATAAACCTTTAATCGAGCCGGAGATGTAATTAGTAATGGACGTGGGACGGTTGCCATGTATACAACCACCGACTTCGATGGAAGTAATTAAACTATATATCAAGTCTGACCGGGGCTGATTAGTGCACACCAGGTCCAATTAGGCGCTCTTTGGTATTCTTTAAGGAGAAGAAAAGGTAGTTATATTGTTAGACAGGCACGCAGATTGTTGTGATTATGTTAAAAATCAGTACGGACCGAATTTCACCCGCATATTTTGGATTTGGTTTGCTAGGTTGGGTAATTAATATTATCACGAGCTTATGTGTTAACGGCTCAGCGCTTGTGGACAGATGTATAAGTTTAACTGGATATTATAGAAGTGGTGATTTGTATCTTGTAAAGATGATTTGTATCTCGGAATTGTAGATTCTTCTTAGAGCTTTGAATATGACATGTATGACATTTTGTCGTGGCAAATTCCACTATGAGATTTAAAAATACCAACGGAGGGTAGTGAAATCTCAATTCCACTGTGACATGTATGACCTTTTGTGTTCAGATAGTTAAGACCAGATATTAAATCTTAGCAGTTTCATTTGTTACAAACAATTAGAATTATGAAAAAATTAGCTAGAGGAAAGTACCAAGGTCATATTACATAATTAAGAAGAAAGTCTTTTATAAGCATCACATGAAACCGTAAAATACAACTCACTACCACATGACACCACCTGTACACATGACAATTGACACATCACAACCACACACACCCAATACATCACAACTCAAACTGAAATAAACTGACACAAATAAATCATATTCTATATTCCCACCCTTAAAACTGAAGTTCTAAGCACTCAGTTTAAAGGAACACTAAATACTATTCTGTTAGATTGACTCGTCCACAGATCAAAAACCAAACAATCTTCTCAGCTTCAGAAATGTTTGGACTTTCAGAGGTTTGATATATATATATATATATATATATATATATATATATATATATATATATATATATATATATATATATATAACTTGGTCTTCACTCCTGCATAAGATTAGAGCAATGGTTCCATCGTTAGTAAGCTCCCACAGGTAGTGATACTAGACATCTATGTGCTTGCATTTTCTATTGAGTATTGAAGTGTGGTTTTTCAATTCAAAACCAATTGATTGTGAGTAGAGAGATCTTTCAACTTATAACTCAGGAGAAAATTCCTAAATTAAACGATGTGCGACTACTCTCTAACACTTCACGCACGCGTGACCGGAATTAATTTTTTTTCTCCATGTCTACGCGTGAAGAACAACACGGGTGGATGTCTCAAGCCGGTCGTTAAACCTTTCAGATTCTAATACCATATTGAATTGTAGGTATCCAACCCAAACCAATTGGTTATGAGTGGAGGGATATTTCAACTTATAATCTACGAAAAAATCATTAAATTAACCGATATGTGATTATTCTCGAACATTGAGAACAAGATTTTTGGAGACTTTAATCGCTGAAAGGTCCCTCCACTCATAAATTAAAGTTTCTCCTTGCTATTTGACTTGGAGTTCTTCAAGAATTCTCCTTGCCCAAATAGCTTGGCAAGCACATGAAGTCGCAGCTACGGATTCAGCTTTTGTTTACAGAGTAACAATCGGTTGCTTCTTTGAGGACCATGAAACAATTGTTGTTCCAAGTATAAAAACATAACAAGAAGTTCTTCTATCATCTAGATCTCCAGCATAATCACTATCTGTAAAACCAACTAAAATCTGATTTTTCCCTCTTTGCATAGAACAGCCCATAACCAGTAGTTCATTGCAAGTAACGAAAGATTCCTTTTGCAACATTAATGTGCATCTCCTTTGGACAATCCAGTTTCCCAATGCATAATATCAGGTCTGGTTGCTGTCACATGCATCAAGTTTCCCACAATTTGCATAAAAAATGTACTGTCCACCTTTCCTCCAAGTTCTTTCAAAAGCTTCAAACCAAACTCCATTGGTGTGCTCACAGAATTGCAATTCATCATCTGGCACTTGTGCAGAACTTCCTGAACATACTTCATTTGACAAATAAAAATCCCTACTTCTGATTGGATCACTTCAATTCCCAAAAATTAATGCAACATCCCAAGATCAGACATCTTAAATTCTTCCATCATAGGCTTCTTAAACTTGTCGAACATGACATTGTCATTCCCAGTATATATGAGATCATCCACATATAAGCACACAATAAATAATTTTCCTCGATCACCTATTTTCATAAAAAGTGTATGCTCATATGGGCACTTTCTAAAACCTTCCTTCAAGAAGTATACACCAATGCAACTATACCAGGCCAGTGGATCATGTTTTAAACCATATAATGTCTTCCTCAATTTATAAACTTTATGCTCCTCTCCGGTCTTGATATAACTAGGAAGTTGATCAATATATACATGTTCTTCTAAGTCTCCATGTAACGTCCCCGAAAACAGCGAAAATTTTAAACGATTTACAAAAAGAATAAGACAAAAAAGAACAGGAAAATTACTCAAGTCACATTCAATAGGTGCACCATTACACCAGACTTTTAAAAAGTATGATTACATCAAAATTCAAGAAAGTACAAATACAAGTAATCATAACAACCTAAAATATAAAGTGGAGGATCCGGTCCCGGACTGCACTCGGCTTCAGTCGCCACCCAACCAGCACCTACTGAGGTCCTGAGTTTCCATAACAAAATTCCGTATACCAAGTCCACATACATGCGTATGAAAGTACAGTACAATGAACCTATCATACTAGTATATAATGACATACAAGAATGCAAGAGTAAAACCTTACCTTCCAGGGGTACAGAAGGACATCAATCCTACCAACAACATCAGGTCCCTGAAGGGTACCTAACGCGGTATGCTCACACAAGTTGAAACATCGTTTGCTCACACAAGCTGAAACATCGGTTGCTCACACAAACTGAAACATTGCCGCCGGGAAGGAGTTCGGGTGGTCATCTCCTCTGCCATCAAGGTTGGGCAGTTACCTCTGTTGCAATCAAGGTCGGTAGTCACCTCACCTAACGGAGCTACGTAACAACGCAATGCATTGGGATCCGCGATCCCTCAGGTCCACTACCTAGATGTGACTCCACGAATACACATACCATACAATGCTCATACACACAAAACGACACGTGTATCAATTATCTACACTCACTTGCCCGGTGGTCCCTAGGCAGACACGCTGACCGCATCGACTCTCACCTCCCAGCTCATGCAAAAGACAAGGACATGGGTTTCTGAGGAAATGTGCATGACACAAGACACAATGCAAGAAAACAGTTCATGGCACAAACGATTGACCGAAAATGACACATTGTTCGACCGTTTCCTTATGAATAATGAAACGTTTGAACAACAACACACTTCGGTTGCACATTTTGAGCCTAAATTTAAGTTACCAGTCGGACTCATGGCCAAAGGTGGTCGGCCGTTTAGAAGGTCTAGGCCAGGGTCAAAACACAACTATGAGGTAGTCAAACGTAACAAGAAACTGTCTGACCGAAAAATATCAGGAACTTCACAAGTTCGGAAATCCTCTACTACCAGTCGAACAAGGGTTCATGGGCGGTTGACCGTTTAGATGGTCTAGGCCTATCATAACTAAACTTGGCATACCTTTCTTGTGATCTCTGGAGTTCGTTAGAGCTCCACACTTATCGCGCATTCTTCAAGAAACACCACCACCGGCCACGCTCCTTGTCGCCTCCTTACTCGCTGTCCATCACCACTCGTCAGAGCCCAGCAACCCCGTTGCCGGCGTGAAGAGGAGAAGAGAGAGTGGAAGATGGTGTGGTGAGAGGAGAGGAGAGGGTAAAAAGGTGAGGGTGTGTGTGCTTCTTCTTATAACACACCCCCACACACCACTCAAGCATGGACACCCATGCTTCCCCTATCACCCCCATAACCTCAACCCTTGCCTCCACCATACTCCAAGGTCAAAGCGCCCTTAACCTCTAATTTTCCCCATCAAAATGAGATTAACCCCAATAATTTAGGTTAGGATCTAACACTCCATGTGAGAAAGTCGATTTCACATCCAACTGAAAGATAGGCCATGAATTTTGTGCTGCCAATGCAATCACCAATTTGATTGTATCATGTCGTGCAACAAGATCAAAATTTTCTTTCTGTTCCACACCGAACTCTTGCTTATAACCTTTGACAACCAACTGAGCTTTGTACTTGTCAACTTCACCATTCTCTTTCAATTGTCTTGTATACCCACTTTACACCAATTTTCTTGTGCCCCTTTGGAAGATCTGTCAATTCCAAGTGTTGTTTTTCTCAATACAAGCTATTTCATCATCCATAGACTTCAACCATTTTGTGTCTTGGACAGCCTCCTCAAAAATGTAGGATCACAATCTGAAAAACAAAGCAAATGTGTAATTGGGTCTTTAGATTGGTCAATTTTTGTTCCTTATAATCAGTCGTCCATGTTGGTCTCCTTCTTGTACGGTGTGGTCTTTGTTCATCTTCTTCACTTGCTGGAGTACTTTGAGAATCTTGTGGAGAGATTTGGATGGTTGATTGCTGTTAAATCCCAATCCTTAGTTTTGGTGCTAATCTTGATTAGTGGGGTGGTTTAGGCTAATGGGCATTTGCTTGGGAAAGGGTGGAGGCATGGTGGAGGTATGGGTGATGGGGTATGGTGGGGGTGTTGGGTTGGGTTTTAAAAGTAGGAGAAATGCACTCATCTCCTTTTTCCTCTCACAACTCCATTCTCTGCCTCTCACACCACATCTCTTCCTCCACCTCCTCTCCTCTCCGGCAGTGTGGTGTCCGAGGTCTAGCGTGTGCGGTGGTCAGCAAGACAAGGCGTTGGTAGGTGCGTGTTTGGTGCGGCCGAGGGTGCAAGTTGCTAACCGGAGGCGGCAGTGGGTGAGCTTCAACGATCTAGAATTTAAGGTATGCCTAGTTCAATATAGTTACTCACACGAAGCGAGTGAGGGGTTTGGTTGCTGCCAGAGGTCGGAGTCAAGGTGCAACTAGGTTGTTGTAGTGGAACGGGCAACCGACATTGTCGTTTGTTTGACCGGTTGTAGTGTAAATATTGGATTTTGCTTCTCACCAGTCGAACAATGCCTATCAGCGGTCGACCAGTTATGTATAATTGGCGGGAGGTAGAAGATTCTGTTATTTTCGGTCGGACAATGTTTCCCATACGTTCAACCGATTGCCTTTAATTGTGCTTTGACCGGGCATTGACCTTTTAAATGGTTGACTGCCCTTGATCTTTAGCTCGACCGTTTGTGGTCACGTAGTAAGCTCCTGTTATTTTTGGTCGGAGGGCCCCCTTTGCCGTACAACCATTGCTCGCGTGATTTTCTTACGGGAGGTAGCCTGACTATTGGACAACCAAGTGAGTGACCGCCCTGAGCGACAGCTGGTGGATGCGGCGTTGTCCACGAGACTGGATCTGATTTTATGACACGGAAATGTATGTGTCCCTCACCAAACCCCATGTTTAGTGTAGTTGCATGTGGGGTGCGTAGCGTACTCTGTGTAAGACCACTTTATGCAAGTGGTAGGTCTCCTCGTGAGACCCGATGATGCTGTGGCGATGTTGTCCTTTATTTACCCTTGGATGGGGAATGTTTTACTTGTTGCATTCTATTGTGTCATGTACACTAGTATAATATGTTCATTTTGTTGTACTTTCATATGCATGTAGGTGGGCTTGGTTTACGGGATTTCGTTATGGAAACTCAGCCATTATTTTATGTTTGCATTTTAGGACCGCAGTAGGTGTTGGGTGGGTGGTGACTGAGGACGAGCACACTCTGGGATCTGATCCTCCATTCTTATTTTCCTAGGTTGTATGATTACTTATATTTATAGTTTCACATACTCTGATGTAATCATACCTTTTCAAAACTCCTATGTAATGGTGCACCTTTTGAGTATTTTATGAGTAATGTTCCCGCTCTTTTCTCGTCTTATTCCTTGTGATAATTTCTTGAAAAATTCCGCAGTTTTGGGACGTTACAATTGCTGCTCCACTTGTTGCTCAATTCCCACATCACTGTCGAAATCTGCTAGGATAAAGTTTCTATTGTCACAGTTTTTTGATTCCCAAGTTCTATCTTCATCGAATACCACATCTCGACTGATGAAAATTTTCTTGTCAATAGGATCATAAAGCTTATAAGACTTTGAATGATCACTAATGCCCAGAAAAATACATTTTATACCCTTGTCATCTAATTTCTTTTTCGTCTGCTCTGGAATGCAAGCATATCCAACACATCCAAAAATTCTGAAGTGCTCCACTGATGGTCTCTCGCAACTCTATGCTTCCTCTGGCGTTATATTCTGAACTGCAAATGTGGGACATCTATTCTAAATATTGATGCTTCAGTTAACTTCTTCAGGCCATAATTTTTTTAAATCTCACTTGTTGCCAGAAGACTACGAACCATACTCAAATGGTTCAATTTTTCCCTGCACAAACTGTATTTTGTTGTGGTAAATAGGTTGTTATGAGTTTTCTTCTGATTTCATGCATCTCACAAAAATCTGCAAATTCATGTGAATTATAATCTCCTCCGCGATCTGTTTGAAGGACTTTGATTGTGTCGCCAACTTCTTTTTCAACAAGTGTCTTCAAGCTTTTAAATGCTACTAAAGCCGTAGATTTTACTACAGAAAATCCCCATGACCATGCTCTTCTGTTGTAGTGAACTTAGTCCTCCAAAATTAAGATGCCCATCACAAAAATGCCATAACCATGATACCTCCTTCAATCTTACAGACAAGCATGAATGAATAGCATTGTGGAGATATAGTGGAACATCCTATTGGTTGTCATATTGACTTGAGCAATCAAACCCTACTTCTCATCATGTACTCTCTGCTGACTCCATTCTTAATGAAAATTTCATATTCTTTCCTTGCAATTGACCAATACTCAACAAATTGGTCTTGAAATTTGGAACATAAAAGCCATTTGAAATGGTGTACATGATGTTCCCTTTAGTTTGGTGATTGACATCATATCATGCATATATTAGTGTCTTATGTCCTTTATTTTTAGCCTAAACAATACTACGTAACAAGTTTTATGTTTAAGTTTCAAGAACAAATAGGTTTGAGTAGAAGAGATTCAAAAAAGACTCAAAAGCAAGGAAAATGACTAAGTTGCAAGAATTATGGACTGAGATGAAAGAGAGAATGACCCGGATGTAAAACCAAAAGGATCGATGAGCAAATCAAGAAGCTCCACACCTTAATGATGAGTATTTTGGCAATTAAATCCGGGACCAACCATCAACAACCAAATTGGGTTCATCCAACACCAAGAAATTCTCTCTACTTGGAGTAAGCCTTGGAGCAAAACTCAAAGTAGAGAAAAATGATACTTGTAATGTGAGTCTTGTAAATAAAATAATTCTTCATAGTTTATTTTAATGTTGTCTTTGTTTTAATGCTTGCTTGTTAAACTTGTTTAGCTTGTTTTGTTTGTCTTAATCTTAGTTGAAATAATTAGCATGTCTCCATTTCCTATTTTAATTACGTTAATTTCGTTTTGTCTTCTTTTAATGAGTAGTGAGTAGTTTCATCCTCCTTTAGGGGTGGAGATGATGTTCATACATGCATTAAAGAATGGTAATGAATGTTTTATTTAAAATGTGTTGATAAATGTGAATGTATGCTTCCTTGTTTAGAGTAGAACACTTCACTTGATGAGTTTTGTCACAACTATTAGACACCTCCAATGCTTCTTTAGGTTCTGAAATAATCAACTTATGTATGTGAATGTTAATCAACTAGGTTAGTGATTGGATTGATAGGTTTTGCCATAACAATTAGACACTTCCTATACATGAAAACATTACCTACATTTGTGCCTATTGAATGCATTCTTCACCATGTTATTACATGTGTGCACTCACTCCACCCCTTAAGGGTCCCTCTTCTTGATTTGCAGCTTTGCATTAAGTTCTCTTAGTTTAGTTTGAATCACTCGTTAGTTGCTTTCTTTCGTATTTCTTCTAACTAGTTTAGTGTAGCTTAGATTAGCATACTCAAATCTCTTTGATGAGAATTTAATTTATACCGCAAGTGCACGGCGTCAATGAAGACGTGACAAGTACGGGTCGAACACAAGGAGAGAGAGATATTGTTATTTGTGTGATTTTCGATTAAGGAAAGAAAGAAAGAGAAATAAGTTTGGTTTGAGATTTTTGGTTTTTAATTAATTTCTAAAGCAAGAACAACAAAAACAAATTAAAAAAAAAGTAAAGATGGATGGGAGTCCAGTGGGTGGAGGTTTAAATGTCGGGTTTAGATTAGAGAATTCTGAAACTTATAATAAATCATATTAGTTATAAAGCATTACATGATAAATGACTCAACATAAACTCAAGTAATCAAAATATACTAACACAAAATTAAAATAATAACTTTATTCTTCTTCTCATCACCCTAAATCTGTCACCCCCACCCTTTGGAGAGAGTTAGAAACTCATGGATGGAGGGAAGGAGTCCTAGAGAAACTACAAAAGAAAACTAAAAACAAGAATTAAAAGAACAGAATTTTATTACTAAAATTTGGAACAAAAACTAAGACCCTTTACAACAACGTTTCGGGGCTATTTATAGCCGATACAAGGGACCTAAGTATAAAATAGAAAAGTACATGTGTCAAGACACGATTGAACAAAATCCGGAGCCACGGATCGCAAGGGGTGCGGCGGAATCGCCGCATTTTACATGTATGGTGCGGCGGAATCGCCGCACTTTTGACTCAGATTTAATCCGGATTTTTCCTGTGTGTTTATGGTATGATTTAGTTGTCCTTTGCGCATCTGGATTGATTCTTTTCTTTCTTTTGAGCTCCGACTTTATTTCTTCTTATATTTGGAGATCCAAATTGATTTTTCTTTAGAACTTCTCCAAAATAATATTTTGGTACTTTAATTTGCAGTCGGGTGCTCGGCTTTTTGCAATTAAGTCCCTGGCTACTTTTGTGCTTAAGTCCTTGGTCTTTTTGTAATTAGGTCTTTGAATGCTTTTATGCTTGGATGGACTTCCACTTGAATCCCGATAATCTTGACTTGGTCTTTATGATAGAAATGAGTCTCTTGCACGTATTTATGCTTGAGATATGGGTAAGACTAAACACATACCTTAGTAGCATTTATTGATATAAAATTAATCTAAATGAAAGACATATGATGCAATGTATGCAATGCATCAAATACCCCCACACCTAGATTTTGCTAGTCCCTAGCAAAACAGAATATAAGAAAAATGAAAACAGGGAAATCCTAACTCACTTTCGTAGGAATCACGGTTGCACTTAGCATGTGCAACAAGCCTTTAAACCCCCAAGTTTCCTTAGAGGACGAGTTTTGTCTCGTGAGGGTTTTCAGTTGACACACCCACAAAGTCTTAATTCAACATTTCATTGATAGCTCTAAATATCTCCACCTCAACCTTATACATCTTACTTAGAATTCTTGCATGCTCATTATACAAATATAACTTATAAAAAGTCTGACTTGGTCTTTATTCCTCCAACATTCACACCACTAACCCTTCTACACATGTTATCACTTAAATTATTTTGCACGCCTCCTCTGGTGGTGAAGTATCATTCGGATCAACCATGGCATGGATCATTCTTTTAACTTTGGGCATTGAGTATCTTAAAGTATATATTTTCCCCGTGATTCAACACATTTGCTTGTTTTGACACTTTTACCCTTTTTGCATTCGTGTAACGAGTTTGGTCGATAATCCCGAGCTGGCAGACTCAAGTTATCGGGTTTCAAAATCCCCCTACGGACTAGTGACTCAAAGTCTTGGGCTTTTGTAATCATTTTGCAAAATGTGCTTTCCTCACTTGATTCCTTTATTATTATTTTTTTACTTTTATTTTCCTCAATGCTTAATTGTTATTAGAAGTCCACACTTCTCGGTATATTTTCCTCAACCTTTGCTTTTTATCAACCACTTCAAAGATTTGATTCATCCAATTTAAGTGCATACATGTCTTAAAGGAAAATGAGTTATTTCTTTGGACCTTAGATTTATGTCATAATTTCTACAAGCAGAATTATATAATAAGGAACAAAAACTCAATGCATTTTGTACACGGGTTTTGGGAGTTCAATCTTAAGCTATGTCATGGAACATTGAATTTATTTATTTTATTTTATTTTATTAAGAATATATATATAGATAGATAGATACATAAACATCCCCCTACACCTAAATCATGCATTGTCCTCAATGTATGCAAAGATAAAGCAAATGCACTTATTACCTGCGTCAACTGTGGTGGAGGGATTGCATTTGCTCAGAGTCAACCATAGTCAGAACTGGATTGAATGACCCCATGTTGGTGCATGTATCCAGTTGAATTGTTCCCCATGTTGCAATGAGAGTACTGAGTCACAGATTCCACACCCCTCACCTGTATTGGTTCTCTTATTTGCTCGAGTGATGGTGGGTGTGTCGAAGAATTACTCCCCTTTTTCTCACTTCCTTTTTGATTTTCCGATAATTTATTTGATTCAGAAACCTTATAGATACGTGCTCTCATCACAACATCACTTTAATTGCATATTATTTCTTGCTCACTCTCAACATGAAAGATATTAAATTCAGCTTTTAAGTTCCCAAAAGATAATTGCATGAGCCCATTTCGATAGTTTATCAATGCTTCAGAAGTGGCTAAAAAGGGTCTGCCTAGTATTACAGAGATTTGTCTATTAGGATTTACAACAGGTGCAGTATCTAGTACGACAAAATCCACTGGGTAAATGAAGTCACCCACCTTGATCAAAACGTCCTCGACTACACCTCTTGGTTTCTTAATAGAGCAGTCAGCAAATTGAAGAGTTGTCTTAGAGGGTTTTAGTGGACCAAGGTTGAGTTGCTCGTAGACAGAGAACGGGAGTAGGTTAACACAAGCACCAAGGTCTAGAAGAGCTTTGTTGATAAAAGTATCTCCTATTGCACATGAAATTGTGGGACACCCAGGGTCCTTATATTTTATAGGAGATGAGTTGGACAGAATAGAGCTTATGTTTGCAGTTAAGAAAGCCTTCTTTGGTACATTTGTTTTTCTCTTTTTAGTGCACAGATCTTTTAAGAATTTAGCATAAGCAGGTATTTGTTGAATCATATCCAGGAGTGGAATATTCACCTTAACTTGCTTAAATACTTACAGGATTTTCGCCATTTGTACACTTGAGTTCTTCTTAAGTCTATTGGGGAATAGAGTTTTAGGAACATAGACTCGCTCAGGTTGAGCTATGGGTTCAGGTTGAGTAGGTGGGTTGGGCGTTTCAGATTGGACGTCAGGTTCAATGGTTAGGTCATATGTGGTTGCTTGCTGGCTAGATTGATTAGACGTTCTAGGATTTACCACATTGTTATCAACTTGTCTTCCGGACCGTAATGATACTACTGCATTTTTTTGTTGGAACGACCTTCCTCGTTAACCATTTGAACTGGTCTCGAGTTGTTACTTCCTAGAGGTGGTTGATAAGGCTGATATTGATTATTAGATCTAGGATTCACCTCAGGTTGACTTGGAAACTGACCCTTTTCTCTTGCACCTACAATTTGTGCGAGTTGGCTGACTTGTGTCTCTAGCCTTTGGAAGGACTGGTTGGTTGTTTGTAGAAAAGTCTTCATCAAATTTTCCAAGCTTGTCAACCTAACATCATAATCTCCATTATTACTAAACCCAGATGATGTATTATTTTGGTTATACGGGTTTGGTTGTTGTCTAGGAGGTTGGCCTTGTTGGCTTGATGAGAAATTGGAATTATTACGCCAACCCGAGTTATAGGTTGATGCGTATGGGTCATTTCTAGCATGGTTAAACGTGGCACTAACTTGTTCCCAGTCCGCACAATCCTCCATTAAATGACCAGTCTGACCACATCTAGAGCAAGGGATAGACGAGGCTTGATTCACTCGGGGTCGGGTTTGTAGCTCTAGACTTTCCATTCTGCGCATAAGGGTAGCTAGTTTTGCTTCAGCCGCTACATTGGCATCTACAGCTAAGACACCTGGTATGGGTTGACTTGCTATTCTAGATCCAATACTCGGGTTAAGTGGTGCTCTAGCATTGTCCCATTGCATACTATTTTCAGCTAAATCCTCAAGAAAAGTCCAGGCATTATTTTCATTTTTTGACATGAAGTTCCCTTGGCTTACGGATTCTACCATAACCCTAGATATGGGTGTCAATCCCTCATAAATAATTTGGCACAGTTGCCATCTTGGAATTCTGTGATGAGGGCATTGGGTCAGCACACTTTTAAATCTTTCTAGATAGGAATAGAACGACTCACATGGCTCCTATCACTCGGGAAAGTAGGTCTGAGGGGACTTTGTGTCTGGTGCTTTCGAGTCATCTGACTTGGAATGCACCGACCGAACTTCTGTTACACGGGTGGTAGGGATTGCCCTATGTGGAGATTTGGGGAAATGTGTACGTGATAGTGTAAGCCCTCATGGTCAATGATGCATGAAACTTGATCGTGGGAGAATGAAGCTCCAACTAATAAAAACAAGAAAAAAATTGAGAAAAGAAACAAAAAGAAAAAAAATGGTAATGCAAATAAGAACCTTAATGGACTTTGCACTTTGTATCACTTGAGGATGTTGAGGATGTTGAGGTTGTCCATGTCTTTCACTTAATTCCTTATTTAACTTGCATGAATGGTTCATTAGGCTAGGTGTGTGGACTGATTACCTTTATAGAGTTGGCACATTTCATTACCGCGTCCAATGATCGACAAAATATGTCCAACGAGTCGAGTGTCTAGATTGAATATTGCATCTTGTTCGGATTTTGTGGGTATATCCGTTGAAAACCCTCAGGAGACAACACTCCTCCTCCTTGGCAATAAGGAGGTTTAACGGCTTGTTGCACGTGCTAAGTGTAACCGTGATTCCTACGAAAGTGAGTTAGGATTTCTTGTTTCTCGTTTGTTTTTCTCTTTCTTTGTTTTGCTCGGGACTAGCAAAAACTTAGGTGTGGGGGTATTTGATTGACATCATTTCATGCTTATGTTTGTATCTTATATCCATTATCTTACACCTAAGCAATGCTACGTGACGAGTTTTATGTTTGAATTTCAGAAATAAATAGGTTTGAAGAGATGAAGCATGAAAGGACCCAAAAGCAGGGAAAAAGGACTTAATTGTGAGACCTGGGGACTAAGATGCAAGGGAGAAGGACCTGAACGTAAGACTGAAGGACCAAAGAGCAAAACAGAAAACTCCACACCATCATGGGGAGTATTTTGGCAATTCTATTCGGGTCGGAGCTCCAACAAGTGAAGTACATGCATCAAAGACCAACAAAGACATCCAGAAAAACCCAAAATAAAATCCAACGTAATCCGGACCATATAGACCGCTAATTGGCAGTCTATTTTGACCCAAATCCGCTAAGATTTTGGTGGGTCGCTTATTAGTGTGTATTTAGTCCATTTCTGGTATATGTTTAGTCTCACATCGGGGGATTGTCCCGGATTGCCTTTTTATTTTGCTATAAATAGAAATCTTCACCTTCTATTGTAAACTACCCATTGCTTGGTGACATTCTCTCTGCTAAGGAGTGAGCCTTGATGCAAAAACTCACGGTGGAGAAGAATGCTACCTTCAATGTGAGTCATTGTTAATAAAATAATTGTTCTAGTTTCTTTTAATCTTGTCTTTTAATTTGTGCATGCTTTTTTTAGTCTTTCCTTTCCTTTTAAGTTTATTTAGTATTTCTTGCTTGCTTAGTGTAGTTTCATTTCAATATTATGCTTCATTTTGTTAATATAGTTTGTGTGATGAGTAGTGAGTAGTTCCATCCCCATTTGGGGGTGGAGAAATATGTGATATAATCATGTAGTGTATTAAGTGTGTGTTATCTTCATCCCTTGAGCTTTATATGATTTCCATAACCATCTAATGAGTTTTCAGTCTTATCTTTGATATGCTAATGCTCTTGAATGAAGCTTAGCTTATGCTTTGATTAGTGGACCTATTTTATGGGGAATGATAAGGTTAGGATATGGATGAAGTTAATATTGGAAACACAAGTTGTAGTGTATGTACTCTTGTTGTCTTTACATTGGTTAATGTCTTGTATGTTTTAATGATATTGGGTTATCTTAATTCATGTGGAGGCATAGTAGGGTCTAGTCTTTATACATGAGTTCATTTAGCTTCATTCCAATTATTGTCTTGTATGTTTTAATGATGTAGTCTTATCTTAATTCACGTGGAGGCAAAGTTGGATGTAGTTTTATGATTTCATGCACTACATATTGTGAGGAGCTTAATTGAACACACACACATCTTTATATTCACATTATTTCTCTACCCCCTTTGGGGTTTAGTTTTTATTGCTTATCTTTCATTTCCTTTTGCATTCTAGTGTAGTTAGTGTAATCAATCTTTCTCTCCTTCCTTTACCACTCGTCTTCGAACAAACCAAAAGTCGACACACCTCCCAGTGGACGACCCGTATTTGCCACCGCTTCAACGTGGCCGTGAACTTGCGGTTTAAATAAAACGATCAATCAACATACCATCAGCAATGACATCTCCTCTTCTTCTTCTTCTTCTCCAAAATTGGATTTTTCGCCATCTCCTGTTGACATTTTAATTTGACATTCAGATTGATAATGCCCTTACCTATGACACATGTAGCATTCAACACGAGACTTATCCATTGTGTAACATCCCGTCCCCTAGCCTGCACCCATGAGTCCACTTGTCCACAACACCCACCTATTGTCACAAAACTTAAGTTGGTAAGTAGTGTAGTAGTAGACTCATGTCATTATATCCCACACTAACATTTTCATGTTAGGCAATGTGGGACTAAACATTTGGGGTGTTACATCTTACACCACTTGAACACCTGACGTCTTCATTAAACTCAAGTTAGTCTGTCACCAAACGTTGTGGGTTTCTAGAGGTTACTCTCACCTTTTTGGTGTAACACTTAATTCCCACAATTTCGGCTGGTTCAAGCTTTGATACCATTTGTAACATCCCGTGTCTGAGCCCAAGTCCCGGTCCGTCACCCACGAGTCCACTGACGCACAACACCCACCTATTACCACAAAACCTAAGTTAGAAAGTGGTGTAGTAGTGGACCCATGTCATTATATCCCATGCTAACATTTTCATGTTAGGTAATATGAGACTAAACTTTTGGAGTCTTACAACCTACCCCACTTGAAGATCTGACGTCCTCATCAGGGTTAAGTCAGTCAGTCACCAGGCGTTGTGGGATTCTAGATGTGGCTCTCATCACTACTATATATATAGGTTTTACCGACGGAAATTCATTTGTCGAAGTACTATCCGTCGGTGTACACTTACATACACTGATAGATATCAAACGACATCGATGTACATTTCTACCGAAGGTATAAATCGACATCTCCAAAGGAAAAGTCCTGTCAGTAAACATTTTTAGAGTATTCATCATAGCATGAACATTCACTGACGGATTTCTCCGTCGGTGAAGATTTCGAATGTGCATCAAAATGAAAAAAAATCGTAGAAAACCTACACCTGCGACTGTGATGACCTTCACCGACGGATACGTAGGCATAAGTGTCTCACTCAACTTCTCTGACGGGTATGATTTGTCAATGAAGAGTTCAAATCAAGATCAAATGAATTTATTCTGTGGAAATACAAGCACCAACGGCTACGGAAACCTACACCGTCTGATAGAGTCGTCAGTGAGTATTAACACACCAAGAGATATTGTCCATCGGTGTAAAACTCAAAAAATTACCGTTTGTACTAATTACGTTTATATAGGAATCGGGCTTTCCCCTTCACTACCTTTTTTACTCAAAAGAAAACCCTAACCCGCCCCTCGTCGTCCTTCACCCATCGTCAACCCCTCGCTATCGCTTCCCTGCACCTTCGACCCCTCGCATTTGCTTCCCCGTGCCATCGATTCCTCCCACTGTAAGCGTCTCTCTCGTCGTCTCTTGTTCTTCAACCGTCAAAGAATGGTTGGGTCGGTGTAACTTACACTGACGGATAGATCCGTTAGTGTTGTACACCGATGGAAGTGTTGTCGGTGATAGGCCATCAGTGTTCTACGATACAACAGAAGCCAATGAAAAATTTTGGCAAGAATTGTCGCGCTAAAAGTACCACCGACGTATGTAACACTAACGGATACAGTGTCGTCGGTGTTCCTGTACACCGACGGATGACGATAAGCACCGATGGATACCTTCTGTCGGTGAAGATCCTTATTGTTGTAGTGCATCCTTTTGGTGTAGCACTTATTTGAGAGAACTGAAAACGAGTTAGGATAGACTTGTCCGGAGTGAGACACAATTGTGTCCCGAGCAGGACATCCTCGTGCAAGGCGACTAGGATCATTTCGTCGAATGACCCGTGTTGTTTCTAGTTTCTACCAAACGACCCAGCGTCATTTCGACCGAACGACCCAAATTGTTGGGTTGATTGACCAGGCTTGTTTTGTCTATAATTATGTTGTCTATTGTTGGACAAGTTGTTTCATATCTTAGAGAGAAGTATAAAACACTAGCCAAGTTGTTAAGTTGAAATGACCCAACTTGTTTGGTGATTTTTACAACTCATTTATCTTGATTCAATCCTACCAGTCCAGTGTTAGGATGTACCACTTGTTTTATGTTAAGATCGATGGCCCTCTAATTACTAGATAAATACGGAATTAAAAGCAATAATGAATAGATTAAGAGAGAAGACAATGCAAACCGCAAAATCGACGACACCGGAGTTTAGAGAGGTTCGGTACGGACACCCTATCCTAGTCTTCCTCGCAAGCCTCACTCGATCCTCTGAGCCTCGCTTATGGTTCCACTAACCGATCTCCTTTCTAGGACGAGATCAATGTCGTTTACAACACTGAGTCTAGCGAACAATCCTCGCCACGCTCGTGTCTCCTCTCACAACCTGAGTGGGAGCTTCCTCGAAGCATTATGATTGATCAGTTATATACCGCAAGTGCACGGCCACGATGAAGCGGTGGAAAGTACGGGTCGGGTCCACACGGAGCGCGTGCGAGTCAAAATCCACCATACTTAAGTGGAAAAAGAAGAGAGAAATGTGGTTGGAATTACACTACAATGCGTATGAAATCAGGAAACAAACAATAAAACTAAACCCCACAGGGGGAAGAGAAAGAACGTGGAAATGAAAACATGTGTAGTGTGTGTGTTCAATTGTGCTCATCACAACATGTAATATATGAAATCCATAAACCAAATCCAACTTTGCCTCCACATGAAATAAGGTAAGACATTATCATTAAAGCATACAAGACAATAATTGAAATAAGGCTAATGTGAGCACATGTAAAATGACCACATCCAACTTTGTTTCTACATGAAATAAGATTTGACACCGTCATTAAAACATACAAGACAATAATTAGGATGATGCAAACATGAGTACATACGTGCACATGTCATGTTTTACTCTTCCACTTCATCATTATTCTCACCTCATCATTCCCCATAAAATAGGCCCACTAATCTAAGCATTTGCTAAGATTCATTCAAGAGCATTGACACATCAAAGATAAGAGTGAAAATCTCATTAAATGGTTATGGAACTCATGTGAGGTTCAAAAGTAGGGTTAACACACACACACACACTAATACATCACATAATCACATAATCACAACACCTTCTTCTCCACCCCTCAATTGGTATGGACTACTCTCTACTCATCTCTAAACTAAACAAAGCATAAAAAACAACCAAAACCGTAATGCAAAATTCAGAAAATTAGAAGAAGGAAAAACAAGCACAAAGGAAATTGCATCAAATGAAAGATGTCAAGATAAAGAACAAGACAAAACTATATTAAAATGAAAGTTTACAAAGTTGCTCATCTTCTCCTCCTCTACACTACTAAACAATAAATAAAACATATTCTACTAAACAAGAAAGGAAACTAACCTAAGGGGTGCATCCGACGTTGTTGGTTAAAGTCCATTTGGTTTTAATTGTCGAATTAATCCTCAAGTTTAGGAGATTCTGGACTATTGCAACTAACATATTTTTCTTTACACTTAAGTCCCACTGGGATTTCACTTGGGTCCTTCCTGGGTTACAATGCAATCCTTGGGCATTACAAGAAAGTCCTGAACCTTCCAATTTAGTTCATTGTTCTTGCGTTTAGATCCTTCTTGCTCCATTTTCTCTTGTTTATTACCTAACACCTGAAACACATCAAACAAACACTCGAGTAGCACAAATATGGGGTAAAATAAAGGATATATAACATGAATGCAATGTATAATATGCTACTAATCACTTTACAACTTGGTGATTTTTTGATATGAAAATGGAATCACAATCTAACACTTTATATTTGAGCACACTTGGATATTGATATGGAATGGATATGAGAGTGATGAAGTTTTGGCTTGAGTGTAGAAGAATGAGAGCTTGAAGATGAACATGATTTGACTTTGAGTATATGATCAATAGGGAGTGTTCAAGTGTTCTAAAACTAAGATATGAGATCTTATTTACAAGTCTTCAAGCTCTACTAGCCGTTGAGGAGTTGGTGAGATATTGACCAATGAGAAGCAAAAATTGATTACAAGTCTTGGTTCAAAGCTTTGATTGCAAGTCTTGAGTCTTAATGTCTTTGTCCCAATGTTAATTCTCTTGAATATCTTGATCAACCTATTAAGATGATTGCAAGTAGATTTGTATATGATCATGTTTGTCTAATTTGATTGACTAGGTTGATCGATTAATATTAGTTTGATTAATCATCAAAATCAATATAGATTAATGCCACATAACCAACATTTTATTCATAACATCAACATCCAAATACGGAATTTGATGATTCCCGATCCGTTAGAAAGGCAATTGGAAGGAGCACATATTCGTTCTTCTGAATGACTTGCCTAATTCCGATGATACGATGGTGAAAAACGTGTCTCAAGACATATCTTATTTCGAAACTGGACAATCAACATATCTTCAATAATTTGTGCATAAATCTCTCATCCGATATCCAAATATGGCGATTCAAGATTTGTTACAAAGAAGCGTTTGAGACGCAAAACCTTCATATTTAACGTATTTCAAAATTAGAAACTTATTGGGTTCATGAAGGGCGTGGAAGACTGCTGCTTTTAGGGAACATAAAAATGTGTTGGGTCGTTTTTTCACCAAACGAGTTGGGTCGTTTCCCCTTAAACAAGCTAGGACGCACCAACGAGCTGGGTCATTTTCACTAAACGAGTTGTCTTATTTTCACCAAACAATCTGACTTGTTTTCATCAAGTGGAAAACGGTGGTCCGAGGGTAGGGGCGAGGTCGTCGACGAGTTCAAATGTTTGGGATTCGGTGTGGGAATGGGGAAGTTTTGGTTGTTTTGTTAGGGATGTGGGATTGTGGGGATAGGGGCGGGGGTATTTTAGGGATAAAATTGGAAATATAATAAGTTATAACATATTTTCGACTTTCAATAGAATTTGTACAGTGATTGGCCTTATGTAACATTTGGCTTCCCTACTTTGGTCATTTAATTTATTTCCCCTATTTGTTTATCCACATATAAGTTGTATCTCAATCCAAATTAGAAAACGAACATGACTTCTGTATCCCTAGATAATACATATCCTATCTGGATGCGGATTACAAAATAAAAATAGATATGAGTATAACTATCAGTGACAGTATGTGTACCCATATCTTTTACATCTCTATTGTTGTTTCAATTTCAACATAATTAAGTCTATACCTTCTATTAATTTACATATATATTTGTTGGAGTGTATGATCACCACAAAATTCCTTAGGGTGTGGTGGGGCCTCCCTAGCACACCGCAAATATATGGGTAACGACTCAAAGGGTACGAGGGCTCCCTAACTATCAACAATTAATATCAGTAGAGTGGTTAAGTCTCAGTCCGAGGGACATCATTTGGTATCAGAGCAAGTCGTAGGTGTTGGGGTGTGTGATCCCAAGGCACTTCCTTAGGTGGGGTCTTCCTAGCGCACCACGGATGCCTAGATGATGACCATTAAGGGTAAAGGGACTCTCTGATTAACAACAATTACTTTTAGTATAGCAACAAAAAAAATATAATACATTTGATATTATCTATAATAAAAAGTTGTGTGGATATGTCCATCAAAGATTGAACATATCAATCAAACAACAGATAATCTCATTTTTATCATGAGATTGTTGCCCTGATATGTCCACCTCCACACAACTAACACACACTTGCATTAATGCTACTACATTTATTGCAACGTGTGTACATCTTCCAGTAAAAATATACAAGGCATGTCCCACAAAAATTATCAAACCTAATCAATTCAAACCAGATATATCCAATATACAAACATATCCCACCAAAAAATGTTCATCCTAACGTCTATGTCAAATAGCTTGCAAAATTAATGTTGCATTTAATGTACACATTGTGAGCAAATTATTTCTCCATAAAATAGCACGCTTTTTTGAGAGAAAATGACTTTTGGTTGACCGTCCGGTACACATCTTGGAGGGCACAAAATAAATGTGTTGTTAAATATAATAAGGTTTAATGCACATAGGTATTTTTAAAATAAAATAAAAAAACGGACCGGGTGGGCCGGCCCGGGCGCATAGTGTCATCAGTTTTAGGGTCATTTTTAAGAAGCAAAGGAGGTTGAAAAAAATGTCAAGTTTCGTTACGTGTCCAACTCAGGTTGGTGCAGATTTTCCAACCCATTAGAGAATGTGGAGTGCATCCATGAGGCCCAATTGTGAGCATGATTTGGACTCCACGAAGTATTTCCTTCCTGAAATCTACATGAGTTTATAACATACCCAACCCAAACATAATCTTCTATATATTGTCGTCATCGAAACCCGTCCACGAGGCCACCGCTGAGAAGGCTGACAAGCTCCGCCGTCTCCACACCCAACTCCTCCACAGCCGCCACAACCAAATCTACACCTATGACCACCTCCAGATCAACATTGAGGTTCACACTGCCCAGCATCTTTCGCATGCTTGCCACCCAACCTGTAGGGAATTTTATTAACATTCATACATGTTAAATAAAACTTGGTAAAAAGAACAATTTAAAAGATACAAGCAAAACTCTGTAATTTATCGATAGAATATAACTTGAATCTAATGGTGTGATGATAATATTTGACGGATTTACTTATAGAATTTGACACAAAGTGAGGTGAACCCAAACATTTAAAACCAAAGCAGGTTGAGTGTGGGCTCACATCTGTTATGCTCAAAATCACGGGAGTCTAAAAGATGGACCACACACTGAAGATGTACATGGAAATAATGTTCGGTGATTGTATTCGTCCATGATTTACTCAAAAGTATGATAACACTAATTTTGATATTTTGGATGGATACCTGAACAAAAAACTTTTCGCCTTAAAATGAAGAAATTAGCCACTAAACAATTCAACAAAGAAATTATGATTACGCCCTTGATAAAACAACCATGCACGCACGCACATAATTGGTCACGCAATAATCCTCCATTCGCCTCTCCCTTGCTTAGACGTACTTCGAACACATGCATGCATCCCTCGTTAGCTGTCGATTTCCCCCAACAATAAAACAACCTAGACTACAAATAACAAACCCACGTCCAACACACTTACATAAATTAACCATCACAAATGTCCTCGTCACTTGTCGAGCCAACCCCACAACCCAGAGCAACATATCAAAACATGTACAAATGGCCCGACTCAGACATTGAGTTCCTCAAATATCTCATCAGGCTTGGTGGTGTCTCCGGGAGCAACGACAACGGCTACTTCCAGCAGATACAACAAAGCTTATATGCTAGGCAATTTTTCTTGAGGAGCTACACGTTTGTGAGGCTGCAAGATGATTCGGAGGGACGAGCGACGGAGAGCGTTGGTAACAGAGCAACAAAGGAGTTCGCAGATTTGAAGAACAAGGTGAAGAGGAAGCTCGGTTTGTAGGTAAAGGAAACATATCTCGCATATATTAATGTAAGATGAGATCTTAGAGTGATATAGTTTCATTTCAAATAATATTTGACTAATTCTTCATTTCCTTACGTTACGTTACGTTGACGTTGTCGTATGTAGTTTTGATGTTCCATTGGATGCATATGAGCTAACAATGTGATTCATGTAATGAATAAAATTAACTAATTATTAAGTGATGACGTTGGAAATGTTTATTTTTATTGTAATGTTTTCATCTCATTTTTGAGGTTAGTCGATTTGGTCTAAATTATTAAAATTTGCATATTACTTAGAATGGACTTTATGATTTGAAGGGACTGATGCACGTTGATTGTTGAACAATGATGTTCACCATGTCCACTGTTCCAATCTCGTATCTACAGGAACTACTTTGGCAATTGTTATATAATCAAAGGTAAACATAACCATGACAAAGCATAATCCGCGTTCGGATGTGCCACATTAACTTGAGATTTCATTTTAAGTTGGGATTGCAATGTGTGACATTTGTAAATATCACTTTTTGTTGATAATGCATCGAAATTTCAAATCCTTCAAGGTATTTTGCATACACCTCTTCAAAATTTGTCAAATATAAATTCCATGTTAAGAAGTAAACCGGCAAGTTTCACATGACGTACTCTTACATTAGTATTTTGAAGTTTATTAAATTGTCATTCAAATCAATATAAAATGCTTATGTTATTTTTCAAATGCAATCATATGCACATTATTGAGTTTTTATTGCTGGACTAATTTTAAACTGCATAAGGAATTTAAGGATTGGAAAATGTGTCACCATTATATTGAAGATCACTCTCTTAACATTAGTTATTGATCGGCTTTTTCTTCCTCTTGAGTTTATTACATATTGAATTATGTAACAAGGCCCATTGTATCGTGACATTCGGCCTTTTTTATGAAACCCAGATGAAGAGAGTGGTTGTAATGTAAAGGTTGGCAGGGTTTTTTTTTGTCTGAATATTCAGGAGCTAATACCATTTCAATGTCCCTTTTCGTTGTGCATAAATTAAACCAAAACTTAGAATAAACACAAAAAATGAAAGCTTCTATAAATACGGATATGCCCAATACATCAAAACTCATTGCCCATGGAACCATCCAACCCTGTAAAACCAGTGCATTTGAATAATATAAAAGTTTTTTTTCATCCCCCAACACAGTTGATTCGGTTAGAATGATTTGGAGGATTTTTTTCGGGAACTACTATTCATCGTCGGAAAACTACTTAAATCGCCCCACCAATTACCATTTTGCCCTTCACAATTCATTTAATACACATTTCGTTCGGACTCTTAAAATAAGGTTTCTGTTTACGTTTTTCTCATTTTCCCAGAACAAAAACTACGAAAATTGACGAAGCACTTGGATTCGGTGAAATAAGTCCAGAAAAAAAATCGAGTCAGACGTCTGGGTAAAACACCCCCAATGGGGGAGGCGTCTTAGCCAGATGCCTCCCCCATGGTGGGGGCATGTTACCCAGATGCCACCCCCAAGGGGGGTGTTTTACCCAGACGCCTCCCCATGGAGGGGGCGTCTGTCTAAGATGCCTCACCCATGGGGGGCATCTAGCTAAGACAGACGTCGTAAAAAAAACAATTTTAAAATGCACGGTGTGTTATCTCAAATTATTTGAGAATCTGTTGCAATATTTAGGTGGTAACAGGTCAGATTACAATGAGTTTTTTTGCAAGTGATAAAGATCCAAAAAATTTCAGATCCAACAATTTCAAGATCCAAAATTTCCCGATGGTAAAACTTCCCGACTTACAAATACCACATCGACAGGTCGTTCGGGGATGTGGAAATTTTTGAATCTTTATCACTTGCAAAAACTCGTTGTAATCCAACCCGTATAATTACCAATTAATAAAGAAATTTTGAACGGAACCTGAAATAATTTGAGATACCACACCGTATAATTTTAAAAAAAAATTATTAAAAATTATTAAAGGGGCGTCTGTCGGAACCGCCTCGCCCATGGGGGGGGAGGGGGGGGGGGGGGGGGGGGGGTCTGGCTAAGACGCCTCCCCATGGGACACACGTCTAGCTAAGACGCCCCCCGTTTGGGGAGGCGCCTGTTACAGATGCCTCCCCCATGGGGGTGACTTCTTAGCCAGACGCCTGCCCCATTGGGGAGGCGGCTCCGGTGGACGCCACTTAAATTTTTTATTTTATTTATTATTAAAAAGAAGTTGGACATTTTACCAGATTCAAGTACATTAGGTGCCCGTTGGCTCATTTCCTGACCTCAAAAACATTGTTTTTTATGATTACGAGATGAAGATGAAGATAGATGAGAGAGTTAAATGTCGAGATATATGAGTAGAAATGAGAGAAAGGTAAAATGGTAATTCGCACGGGCGATTTAAGTAGTTTTTTGGCGACGAATAACAATTCAGTTTTTTTGAGTTCAATCTTTAGTCGAAAAAAAATTAAAATTAAAATTATTCACAATCATTTTTTTCCAAATTAAACTTGTTTAAAACTATTTTCCAAACTTAACCCATTGCCTGAAAGGAATGTATTCTAAAAGTTTTACTTTTATATGTCAATTATTATGAATTAAATGTGCAAACATTTTGTTTCTTGATTAATGTATTCGTATTTTGGAAGTGTTGAGGAAGAGACTCTTGGTCCTTAATTGTAGAGCTCTAAAAGATAAGAGTTTACATAAATCAAAAGGTATTCACAATCATGGTAATTGACATGGAACATTAATTACCGAGATAAGATTGTCGTGTTGGTCATCAATTATTATAGCTCTACAAATATTTGATGACACGAATATATAAAAGAGTAAAATAGTTACTTTTATATATTGAATAGACCTTGCAAGTGAAACATTATAGATTTGTGTTATGTGTCATTAACGTTTTCAAACTATTTTGCTATATTTTGACAAGACCTCTCCCCTATATTTTGATATTTAGAAAAATTAAACCTGCATTTTAAGCAAGTCATCATAACATCACAACTTATACTCATTCAAGTGTTACAATCAAAATCACAACCAACACATTAAATGCATTATAATCGAACATTAGCTCATGTCCTAACAAACATTTTATTCACCTCTAAATAATAATATTTCTTCAAACCTAAACATATTTTTTAATCACATTTCTCTCAACTACGTCCTCTTTAATTTTTTACAACAAAACCGTGTACATTATACATTTGAACAATAAAACAAAATAATAAACATCAACAAATATAAGATCAACAACAATAAAGAGCAAAAATCATTTATTGGTAAAATCACCAAAATCAAAACCTAAATTCCACAAAAAACAAAATCTAACCTCCAGCATAGATAATAATGCATATAAACCAAGAAAACGAAACAACTACTTTGTTACTCAAGGGAAAAAAATTGGAGTAGAAAACGAAACCAAGAATCGGGTTTGGTCCAATAACAAAACACAATCCAACAAATCTAACCTAAACCAACGTTAATCAACATTCTATACACAAATATGGAAAGAAATATGGGAAAACTGAATAAACGGAGGGGGGGGGGGGGGGGGGGACGAAAACCACCTCAAAATTGTCGGAGTCGTTGGGTGGGGGAGGAAGGAGGTTGTTGCACGACGTTTATAGCCCGACAAAGCTCGGCGTTACGGATGCCGAGTTCACATTTTTAAATTGAACTCAGCATTCGTAACACCAAGTTTTGTATTACAAACACGGTGGCACAGGCATCGAGTTTTCTATATGTTCTAAGACTGGCAACTGACACTGCACGTTCGGGTAGTGTAGTTAAAATTACACCATAGAACTCGGCCCTTCAAATGCCGAGTTCTATATAACGGAACTCGGCGGTGTCATTGTCGAGTTCTATTTGGTGTCATACTAGCAGTACACCCTACTTTAGTAGTGTGAAATTTTCTATGTCCCCAAATTACACCATAGAACTTGGCCCTTCAAATGCCGAGTTCTCCACATGCACTCAACAACCAAAGTGTCGAGTTCTATTGAAATGAACTCGACAACCTAGGTGTCGAGTTCATTGGACCTCCTATCTATTGTTACACCCTACTAAGTGGGATAAAATTTACTAAGTGTAAGAACTCAACGTCCGCAATGTCGAGTTCTTTAAAGAAATTTATTTCTGACACTGAAATCTACATACACTAATAAATAAGATCCGCCGCCAACACATCTTGCGACGTGGTGCAGCTGGTCTAGTTTGGAAAATATTTTCCAAATATGTATAATTTGGAAAAAATTTAAATGGTTTTAATTCGATTTTTTCCCTTAATCCTCCTCCCTTCTTGGTTTGTTGAGATAATCAATTTTAACATGGTACCAAAGCTTGATTTCAAGATTGAGTTTAACGCCTAGACCTGTTAGATCTTTGAGCAGCGTTGCTGGATCCATTGGTGGGGTTGGATTCACCACCTCTTGTCGCCTTCACTTCTGCGGATTGAGTTGTTTGATTGGGATGGGGGAAAGATGTAGAAAAGTACCAAACAATAAGAGGGATATAGAGATTCAATGAATCCTTACTACATACATCCATTGGATCATCTAGGTGCTACTCTTGTTTCAAATGTCTTGCTAGGAACAACATATCATATTTGGAGAAGATCCATGGATTTGTTTGTCTATATAAACAATTCATTCATAAGGTATTGGATTAATCTAAGGATTAAGATGATGTTTGCCCAAAGCACTGACACGTGGCACACTCTCATTGGTTGTGAATTAGGGTTTAGGGTGGGGTCATCTATATAAGGAGGGGAGCCTCCCATTGGATGGACTAATTCTTGTGTGCAAACCCTAGCCCCACCAAACCCTAGCCGCCACCTCTCCCTCTCTCTCCCATTCGTCCCTCCACATCCACCAAGTCAATCCGTAGACTCTTGGGTTGTCGACTCGTGCTTCTTCTCCAAGAGAGTAGAAGACCGACCGGTGCTCCAGAGGATTCCGTGAGGTGATCGTCGATCCATTCCGCTGCCACAGGTTCTCTCCACCAAAGGTAATTCTGAACCTGTAGATTCAATTGTAGATTGCTAACATTGGTACCAGAGCCATCTTGGTCACCTCTGAATTTTTTTGAGCACTTTCTTATTTCATATATGTTGAAATAATTTCGGTAGTTGTTGAGAGAAATCGCATACATGTGTAGTTTTTTCTCTCTTCATCATGCGCCTAGGGTTTGATGGCATTTTTCTCACCCTTGCGCATGTTTTTTTCTTGATTCATTTCATTACATGCGAATTGTATTACAAGTTTCGTCATTATTTCATTCTTGAGCATAGCTTAGATTTCACTTTATGCATGTACCTAGGGTTACATGTTAATCTATGTTTGTTGCGCATATTTCTTTCAACCAAAGCTTGCGGCTAGAGTTGGTTTATTCTTGATTATTTGCGCATAGATGTTGTTTGAAATATGATGATAATTTTACAAGAGTTAATTATTGCATGTATCATATAATATGATCATATATTTCGGATGGTATGATTTGATTGTGCATTTTTTTTAAACTCCTGTACATATATATATAAGGTTAGATGCTTGTTGCCTTATTCATGTATATGTATTTTTTAATCACATGTGCATGCATCTAGGAATAGATGTTGATTGCAAAATCATGCACATACATGAATATTGAGTTACCATATTGTATATTTCGGATTTTTGGAATGAGAGCATTCATTTCATTTGAAATATTTCCTTTATGATTTAATGCACATATATGTTAATCTCATTAATGATTTTTGGATTTGTTTTGGAATGATTGCATGCATTTCATTTGAAATATTTCCTTTTCATCAAATGTGCATATATGTGATGCCATCCACCAAAGAATTTCGAATTTTCCTTTCCATTACATAGCATAATTATTGTTGATTGCATGCTTATATTGATTATGGAAAGATTGACTAATTCTGAAATTTTTGGAAGATATTATGGGCTGGAATTTTATTGCCTTAAAAATATGTTTGGATGCTTTCCTTTGATGCAAAAATATGTGTTGCTCTCCACCACATAATTTCGGATTTTTCTTTCCTAATCAAAGTAGGATAATTTTTGTTCTATCATGATTATATTGATTAGGGAAAGAAGAAAAAAAATTCTGTTTTGAGAATGATTATTGTGGAGATTGGTTGTCATTACCTAACACGTTTTTTGCCTATTTTCGTGCCCCATTCATGCATTGTTTCCTTATGCATTACTTCCTTATTGTTTGAATGAGGTGCACACTTTATGGTATTCTTTTTCATACGTCGGATTGTGCTAACGTATGGAAAGATTGTGGCTATGTGGAATGAATGATTTCTGATTTTATTTACTGCCTTATTGAGAGATGAGCGTAATTTCATTCATTTATTTCCATTTGCAATAGTTATCGCAATGGACTGTAATATTTATGGACTGTAATAATTATGGACTATGGACTGTTTATTGCCCTAAGGAGACGAGGGGCTCCTTTATTTTTATTATTGCGATATTATTGCTATAAGACTCATGCAGGTTCCCGTCGACGAGGCTAAATCCCTAATGGGGATCATTAGCTCGATATGGAAGTAATGTAGTAATCATATCTGTGTGATGTTGATTGTTTTTTTTTTGAAAACCGTTTTTGGGAACACGCATGCCTAGTGGGACTTGCAAGGTTGAAGTGTTTTGTGTAAACCACCTTGCAACCGGCGGTAAATTTTTTTATTTGCTGATTTACCATGATTTAAAACGTTTTTTTGGGTCATTAAATCATGATGGAGCTCAATATCTAGATTAGTAAAATGGCTTTATTAACTATTGCATGATGATTTGATCGAATGCTTTATGTTTTCTTTTGGTCTGAATGCTATAGCTATTAAGTCAGTTTATTCTTTATGATTATTGTAGCTCGTTATATTTTATGCTAGAACTCATGTATCGCTATGTATTTTGATTGTCCTAGATTCTTTATGGCTGCTTCCAAAAGCATTGTCGCTGATCTTACTCGAGGAGATAAACTCAATGAAAGAAATTACGATCTGTGGCATCGTAAAATTGAGTATCTCTTATAGGATCAGGACATGTTAGAAAACATAAACCAATCTATGTCTCCCCCTGAGGAGGGGAATACTGCCCAACATCGCAGAAACTTGGATGTTTATAATGCATGGAAAAAGAAAGACTGAATTGCTCGAATCACAATTCTAAGTTCAATGAGGGACGATCTGTTACTGCGGTTCGAAAGGTTTTGAACTGCAAAGGCCTTGTGGGAAGCTGTGAAGTTTCAGTACGGAGTGACCTCCGTCACAAGGGCCCGCCAGCTTGGGCTCATGTTTGATGGGTATAAAATGCGCCAAGGTCACACGATGAGGCAGCATATTACCGCAATGTCAAACATGATAAGCGAGTTGAGCGCTGCCGGTCGTGCTAAGACCGATGAGGAGCAAGTATCTGCTCTCATCAAATCGTTGCCTTCAAAGAATTGGGAGCATATGAAGGTCCATCTGACTCATGCTGATGACATCAGGACATTTGACCAGGCCGCAAAACACCTAGAGCTGGAGGAGGACCGCATGCTTGTGGAAGCCCCTCTAACTGAAGTATTTGCTGTTGAGGCTGGCGCTCCTCGGAGGAGTGCAAGTTTTAAGCGCAAAGAGATAGAGCTCAGGGTTTTAAAGGCAAGAAGGGTGCAAATGCAAACAAAACAGAAAACAAAGCTGGAAAGAAACGACCTCGAGGATCCAGAGGTGGGAAAGATAAGTCTAATGTGACTTGTTTTAACTGCCGAAAGACTGGACATTTTGCTCGTGAGTGCACTGAGCAAAAGGTAATTACTGTGTGTAATCCCTCGAATTGTAACGTGACTAGTTCTGTGATGCTCACTGATCATTCTCCTGTGTGGATTGTGGATTCAGGTGCCACGGACCACGTAACAAAGGATCGCTCTACCTTCGTGGAATATCGCCGTGTTCCAAGTGGGAGGCGAATAAACATGGCAAACAACACTAGCATTGAAGTTCTTGGAGTTGGCACATGCAAAGTGGCTTTGCGAAGTGGCCGGATCCTACTACTTCACGACGTGTTGTATGCACCAGCTATATGGTGAAATATTATTTCTGTTGTTGTCTTGATGAGACATGGTTTTAAAGTTGTTTTTTAGAACAATGATATGGGTTTATACCTTTCTAACATTTATTATGGACATGCTTTTCTTTCTGACGGTTTTATTGTGTTGGACGCAATTTATGATTTCAATCATAACGCTAGTGCCTTTATGAGCCAAAGTTCCATGAATAATGATTCAGTTATGTGGCATACTAGACTAGGTCACATTGGTGTTGACCGGATGAACAGGTTGGCAAAGGAGGGGGTATTAGGAGAATGCTCCAAATTTGAATTGCCGACCTGTGAACCTTGTCTAGCTGGAAAGGCAACTAGAAAACCGTTCGGAAAAGCCATTAGGGCTACTTCTCCTTTAGAACTAATTCACTCAGATATTTGTGGACCTTTGAATGTGCGTACCAGACATGGACAAAGTTACTTCATCACATTCATTGATGACTTTACGAGATATGGTCATATTTATCTTATTTCTCACAAGTCAGAAGCTCTAGAATGTTTTAAGAAATTCATGAGCTTAGTTGAGAATCAGTTGGATAATAAGATAAAAACTCTTCGAACGGATAGAGGTGGTGAGTATCTCTCCATAATGTTCAAGGAGTTATGTGATGAAAAGGGGATATCTAGACAACTCACTATGCCTTATACTCCTCAGCAAAATGGTGTTGCCGAGAGAAGGAATAAAACGTTGCTAGACATGGTTAGATCCATGATGGCGCATGCGAGCTTACCAATTTCGTTTTGGGGAGATGCTCTAATGACGGCTGCCTATATCCTCAATAGAGTTCCAACAAAATCGGTTCCCTCAACTCCATATGAGTTATGGACAGGACGGAAGCCTGATTTTAGTCTGTTGCATCCTTGGGGATGCACGGCATACATTCATTCTACTATTCACTGATATGGAAAACTAGGACCTAGAGGGAAAAAGTGTATCTTTGTAAAATACAGTGATTTCTCCAAAAGTTATGTTTTTATCGGGGTAGACGAGAATGAAAGAAGAACGAAACTAGAGTCTAGGGATGCCACATTCTTGGAAATGATTTTCCAACCCTTGCTGGAGCTATCAAAGAGTCAGTGGACTTCTTTGAACAACAAGATGAGGACATTGCCACTCCACGGGATCAGGATCTGGAAGTTGAACATGAGGTTCCACCAGTCGATCCTAGTGGGAGCAGCAATGCTGAGGATCCGATAGCTCTCACGGAGGATGAGTCATCAGATACCCATCTGCGTCGAAGTAAACGCGGGATCATTCCTCGTAGGCGATTTCTCTTAGAGGAAGAGGCCCTCGTGATAGCTCAAGAAGAAATTGATTATGAATCATCCGGGATGACAGTAATCGATGAGCAAGAACCGGAGACCTTGAAAGAGGCTTTGGAAGGTCCAAACGCTAAAGAGTGGTTAGAAGCTATAAAGGAAGAGTTGGAGTCGATGAAAGTTAATCGAGTCTGGGACTTGGTCGACTTACCGCCGAACCGAAAGGCCATTGGGGCCAAGTGGATCCTCAAGATTAAGAGGAAGGCGGATGGATCTATTGATAGATTCAAGGCTAGACTAGTAGCTAAAGGCTACACCGAAAGAGAAGGCGTGGATTTTGAGGAAACATTTTCACCCGTGGTTAGGTTTTCCTCCATCCGCCTTCTACTAGCTATTGTAGCTCAGATTGACTTAGAGCTTTACCAAATGGATGTAAAGACTGCTTTTCTGAATGGAGAACTTGAGGAGGAGATCTATATGGATCAACCTCAAGGTTTTGAAGTCAAAGAACAAGAGCGCAAAGTGTGCAAGCTCAACAAGTCCTTGTATGGCTTAAAACAAGCGTCTAGACAGTGGAACATTCGCTTCCATCAAGCTATATCAGAGAATGCGTTCTCTATGCTTGAGGAAGATCACTGTGTGTACGTTAAGAGATCCAATGGTAAATTTGTCATTCTGACCTTGTATGTTGATGACATACTCATGGCTGGCAATAGCAAAGAGTTGCTGAAATCCACTAAAGAGTGGTTGTCCTCCACATTTGATATGAAGGACATGGGTGAAGCTAGCTACGTCCTTGGTGTCAAGATAGTTAGAGATAGGTCCAAGAGACTTCTGGGATTGTCTCAAGAGACTTACATTAACAACGTCTTGAAGAAATACCACATGGACAAATGCAAACCAATCGACACTCCTGTTGAGAAGGGTTTACACTTAAGCCTTGATAAGCATCCTGAGACTCCTGAAGAGAAGGCCAAAATGAGCAAGGTTCCATACTCAAATGCTGTGGGAGGCCTTATGTACGCTATGATGTGTACTAGGCCAGACATTTGTTATGTTGTGGGCATGGTGAGTCGATACCAGTCCAACCCAAGCATGGAGCACGGGAAGGCGGTCAAGAGAATCATGAGATACCTCAGAGGAACGAGTAACTACATGCTGTGTTACCAAGCATCAGATCTCCGCCTGATTGGCTATAGTGACGCCGATTGGGCTGGAGACATTGATGAAAGGAAGTCTACCTCTGGTTATGCTTTCTTGCTAGCTAATGGGGCCATCTCATGGTCCAGCAAGAAGCAAACTTGTATAGCCCTGTCGATTATGGAAGCAGAGTATGTTGCATGCTCTGCAGCAGTACAGGAGGCAGTTTGGTTGAGGAGGTTCTTACAACACACTGGGCTTGTAGAGACATCTGATGAGCCTGTTGTTGTCTATTGTGACAGCATGGCTGCCCTTTGTTATGTGAAAGACTCCAAATATCATGGAAAGACCAAACATATACAGGTTAGGTATAATTTTGTGAAGGACATCATAGCGAGAAAGGAAGTTGTGTTAAGACATGTATCTACTAGTCTTATGGTAGCTGACCCTCTTACCAAGGCTATAGCTAAGGACTCGTTTGTGTCTCATGTGAAGTCCTTAGGCTTACGCAGACTTTGATGTATTGGCATGTCTAACTTCCTTTTATGAGTGATTGTGTTTTTCGTTTCGACTATATCTATTTGATTGATGTAGTTGTTTTAGCATAAAATATTATTCTGTCAATAGGTTAAAGAATGCTTACTCACACGAGCATTCGCCTCTGGTGCTTTTGGTAGCGAGCAGAGATGAGACTGATCATGAGGAGATCTTGTATGATAGATCCAGAATAGTTCATGATAGGACAGTCGCCTTGATTAGGAATCAAGATGAGATCCTCTATGTTGGTGAGGATTGACATGAATGTTCCCACGATTCATGTGACCTATAGAAGCCAAGTGCGAGCATCGCATGTGGCGCCAGGTGACACCTGTATGGTGTTAAGGCGACAATGATGAAGCTCGGATCAGGCGCAGAGGGGGTGCGACTGGACTAAGACTTGTATGGTGTTGAGAGACAGACATACTGTTGTGTACAGTATGATCCACCATAGCATGTTTGTCATACAACATGTGTTGAGCGACCATTTGGAAGTGAAAGGATGGATCCCTGCTCCTTCACTGTGTGAGTCCAAGACTTGATTGTCATGTAGTTGCCCTCAGTGATCTTCGATGACACCATGAAGCAAAGAGTTGATGTGGCTACTTTGGGATGTTATCTATGACCATGAGAGATTCGGTCTAAAGAGGCATCTTCGGGAAAGGAGTCAACTCTGAGTGTAATGGTGGTCTGGGGTGAAGGGAAAGGTTTGACTCGACTGCACTAAAAGTATTTGCTGGGCCCAACTGTATTGGATACAGTAGCAAGTACCTTGATGACAAGAAGGTATTCTCTCCGAGGGATCGAGATACCGTTCATGTCGAGTGAGATTCTGAGTAAACCTGGGGAACAGTGATGTGCATTTGACTACTTAATTGTTATTTTTGTGAGGATGTTGTCATTCTGGCCTTCTAGTAAGGTTTCTAGTTTGAGACTCCTAAATTGCAGGTGCATCACCGGTTGCACGACCCATTTGTCCTTATGATCGAAAGAGTGCATGTGTCGGGGACACATATGGTCTTGTATCAGGGATACATGATCAGAGACTTGCGTATTGTGGATGCATTCTTGGAAGAGAGAAATAGTTGTATATATCAGGGATGTATACATATGTGTCAGGGACACATGAAGAGGTGACACATTGCCATCTTATGATTGTATGTATCGGGGATATATACGTATGTGTCAGGGACACAAAAGAAGATGACGTGTTGTTGACGTGTTGTTGTGCAAGTGGGAGATATTGGATTAATCTAAGGATTAAGATGATGTTTGCCCAAAGCACTGACACGTGGCACCCTCTCATTGGTTGCGCATTAGGGTTTAGGGTGGGGTCATCTATATAAGGAGGGGAGCCTCCCATTGGATGGACTAATTCTTGTGTGCAAACCCTAGCCCCACCAAACCCTAGCCACCACCTCTTCCTCTCTCTCCCATTCGTCCCTCCACATCCACCAAGCCAATCCGTAGACTCTTGGGTTTTGGACTCGTGCATCTTCTCCAAGAGAGTAGAAGACCGACCGGTGCTCCAGAGGATTCCGTGAGGTGATCGTTGATTGACATCATTTCATGCTTATATTTGTATCTTATATCCATTATCTTACACCTAAGCAATGCTATGTGACGAGTTTTATGTTTAGTTTTCCGAAATAAAGAGGTTTGAAGAGAAGAGCCATGAAAGGGCCCAAAAGCAGGAAAAAGGACTTAATTGTGAGACCTGGGGACCAAGATGCAAGACAGAAGGACCTGATCGTAAGACAGAAGGACCTAAGAGCAAAACAGGAAACTCCACACCATCATGGGGAGTATTTTGTCAATTCGATTCGGGTCGGAGCTCCACTAAACAAGTTAGATGCATCCAAGACCAAGAAACACTCCAAGCAAAGCCCAAAACAAAAACCAAGCAGATCTGAAGTTTATAGACCGCCAATTGGCGGTCTTGGACCGCTAATTGGCGGTCCATATGGTCCCAGATCCGCCAAGCTTTCTCCTGGACTTGTATTATCATGTGTTTAGGCTATTTTTGGTATTGGTTTAGTCCCACATCGAGGGATTGTCCCCGATTAGCTTTTTCCATGCTTATAAATAGAACACTTCACCTTCCATTGTAATTACCCATTGCTTGGTGGCATTCTCTCTACTAAGGAGTGAGTCTTGAAGCAAAAACTCAAGGTGGAGAAGAATGTTACCTTCAATGTGTGTCATTTGTTAATAAAATAATTCTTCTAGTTTCTTTTAATCTTGTCTTTTAATTTGTGCATGTTTGTTTAGTCTTTACTTTCCTTTTATGTTTCTTTAATACTTCTTGCCTTCTTAGTTAACTTTCATTTCAGTATTATGCTTTCTTTTGTTAATATAGTTAGTGTAATGAGTAGTGAGTAGTTCCATCCCCATTTGGGGGGTGGAGAAATATGTGATATAATCATGTAGTGTATTAAGTGTGTGTTATATTTATCCCTTGAGCTTTATATGATTTCCATAACCATCTAATGTGTGTTCACTCTTATCTTTGATATGCTAATGCTCTTGAATGAAGCTTAGCTTATGCTTTGATTAGTGGACCTATTTTATGGGGAATGATAAGGTTAGGATATGGATGAAGTTAATATTGGAAACACAATTTGTAGTGTATGTGCTCTTGTTGCCTTTACCTTAGCTAATGTCTTGTATGTTTTAATGATGTAGTCTTATCTTAATTCATGTGGAGGCATAGTAGGGTCTAGTCTTTATACTTGAGTTCATTTAGCTTCATTCCAATTATTGTCTTGTATGTTTTAATGATGTAGTGAAATCTTAATTCATGTAGAGGCAAAGTTGGATGTAGTTTTATGATTTCATGCACTACATGTTGTGAGGAGCTTAATTACACACACACACACACACATCTTTATATTCACATCATTTCTCTACCCCCTTTGGGGTTTAGTTTTTCTTGCTTCTTTTCCATTTCCATTTGCATCTTAGTGTAGTTTAGTGTAATCAAACCAACCTTTCTTCCATTTCTTTACCTCTCGCCTTCGCACAAACCAAGTGTCGACACACCTCCCAGTGGACGACCCGTATTTGCCACCGTTTCAACGCGGCCGTGCACTTGCGGTTAATATAAAACGATCAATCAAGTTTTTGGCGCCGTTGCCGGGGAGGTGCTCTGTCCAGACGTTGGTTTGGACTATTCGAGGGGTTTTTAATTTTTTGTTTCCAGTTTTTCTTAGTTTCAGGGAACCACTGGATCAAGGGGAGGCTTCTGGACAAATTTGAGGAACAGAAGACCTAAAAGGACCGCCAATTGGCGGCCTGGTGAGGGCTTCCTACTTTCAAATTTTTTCTGGTAGTTAGTTTTGTAATTTGTGTTATCTGGGAGCCCTATTTTGCATTATTTGACTTCTGGTTTGCTCCCAGATCATTAATCACTCCCCCATTAATCAACTTGACCCTAAAATCCAAAGCAAAAGGCTAGACGCTCTTATTTGTTTAGGTCACGCATCATGTATTGACTTAGGCATATAGTTGTCTTTTCTTTTAGCTTTATTTTCAGTTGTTGAGTGCTGGCGTGAGGTACGCATTTCCTATACTCATTCATGCATCTCGTATGCCCATGCATTAGTTAGTAGGAATTGCATCAGGACAAGAGTGAGAGAGCATTTGATTGGAGCGATTGATTGTTAGATCTAGGATCAAATCGCTACTAAGGAGGGGTTGTCCCATAAAAGATAAGGTGGGGGATTTCATCACCCTTTCCTTGACCCCAAAAATCACTCGTAATAAAGCCTTAACTAAAAGCAAGTAGACATTGGCCCTAAGGAATTCGGACGCACTAGGAGAGTAATCTAGTCGAGACCGTCATGACCTGATCGGCGTTGCCTACCTTGTCGATAGTAGGAGGTACTGGATCTCCGGATCTGGTATAACTTGCTGGGCATTGTGGTCCTCGTTGTAGGGAGGTGAGGCGTGTCGAGGCTAGTGACCTCGAAGTTAGGCGTCGTCTAGCTTAAGGACCCATTGCCTTACATTGTTTGAGCCGTGCTTGCTAGTTAGGCTTCTTCCTGATCCTGTTACCCACGCTAGCTTTAGGGATTATTCCCTTCTCCTCTGAGTCATCTTCTTCTCACCTTCTTCTACGTTATAGTCTCCTCCCCTTTACACTCTCTGGTAGCGTTTTAGGGTCGAGTCGAGCACTTTTTGCGAGCTTAGTCTCGTGGTGGTGAGAGTGGTCGACTCGAGAGTTTTTCTTGAGATGGATGGTTACATGGGCGACCATCCATATCATTGTTGGGACCAGGACGATTCTCCCTGGTACTCCGGACCCATGCAACCTGGGGTGGCTCAGACGAACACCCCGTATGGTTGGGATAATCCTCATTGTGTGACTGAGCAATCTTAATATTGGGGTAACATGAGAGAGGCACCGACTGCTAGACCACCATCTAGTTACGTCGGATCATATGTTGGTCATCAAACTGAGACATTACAAGAACCTTTGGCCTCTTTCATGCATGTGGTAGATGACATGGCTGCACCGGTGGCTCCAGTAGCCGTACCGTGTCACTATTGTGGGTTGAGTGGTCATGATTTCGGGGAATGTCCTTATGTTTCCCCAGAGCCTGAGTATGAGCATACATTTTCCCAAAATGCTCATTATGACCATTACGCATCCGCGTACAATCCGAGAGTGATGGATTCGTGGGGAGACAATTCGTATTCAAATTCTTATACTTCATTTCCACCACAGTATCCTCCTCCTGAATACCCAGAATTCTACCAACACCCCACTCCAAATCATTGGACTCATTCTCAGCCAATCAACACCCATCCTCAAAATTTCCCAAGCTCTGACTTGGACCTCATCGTTGACCGCATACCTGATTCCTTGAAACAAACTTTCCTTACGTTCATGGAAACCACTCAACAGTCCATACAAAATATGGCACTGCAAGTGAGTCAAATGTCGCAGCAATTACGTGAACGTGAGGAGAGTGACATTTCATGTCAACATGAGGATTCTTCTTTTGATATCAAACCACCACCACATCCACAAATTCAAAGCACAACCTTTCAAAGTCAAACTCCTAGTCAGTCTGAGGGACTTGGGGTTTCAATTCACGATCACTTAGTAGAGGATTCGATTCAAATTGAGAATAGCTTGGCCCAGTTCTATTATGAGTCGGCACAGGATTGTGCCTTACCTTTTTGTCCCGTGGCCCTTGAGCCACGTGATCTTATTGTTGTACCTCCTAAGGACTCACCTTTGGTGGAGCAAGAGCTCCCTAGTACCCTTAATCTCATACGACCTGATGAGAGTTTGCCTCTCACTATTGTTCCTAATCATCTTGGAAATGATGGAACATCAAACAACTACATTGCTCATGAGGGTATTAGGAGTTCCTTAGAGGATACTGATTGACATCATTTCATGCTTATATTTGTACCTTATATCCATTATCTTACACCTAAGCAATGCTATGTGACGAGTTTTATGTTTAGTTTTCAGAAATAAAGAGGTTTGAAGAGAAGAGCCATGAAAGGACCCAAAAGCAGGAAAAAAGGACCTAATTGTGAGACCTGGGGACCAAGATGCAAGGGGGAAGGACCTGATCGTAAGACAGAAGGACCTAAGAGCAAAACAGGAAACTCCACACCATCATGAGGAGTATTTTGTCAATTCGATTCGGGTCGGAGCTCCACTAAACCAGCTAGATGCATCCAAGACCAAGAAACACACCAAGGAAAGCCCACCAGAAGACCCAGCCGGATCTGGGCTTTATAGGCCGCCAATTGGCGGTCTGGAACCGCCAATTGGCGGTCTGGTTAAGCCCAAATCAGCCAAGATTCTTCCTGGACTTGTATTAGCATGTGTTTAGGCTATTTTTGGTATTGGTTTAGTCCCACATCGGGGGATTGTCCCGGATTAGCTTTTTGCATGCTTATAAATAGAACTCTTCACCTCCCATTGTAACCATCTCCCTCTTGGTGGCCATCTTCCCTACTAAGAGTGAAGCCTTGAAGCAAAACTCTAGTGGAGGAAGAGCTACTTGTAATTGAGTGAGTTAATAATATAAGTTTTCTCTTAATGATGTTGTTTCTCTCTTAGTTTAATTTCCTTTCATTTGCATGCTTGTTTGTTTGTTTAGTTTTATGCTTCTTTAATATTTCTTGCTTAAGTAGTATAAATTTCATTTCAGTATTATGTTTTCCTTTGCTAAATTAGTTAGTGTAATGAGTAGTGAGTAGTTCCATCCCCATTTGGGGGGTGGAGAAATATGTGATATAATAATGTAGTGTATTAAGTGTGTGTTATTTTTATCCCTTGAGCTTTATATGATTTCCATAACCATCTAATGGGTCTCCACTCTTATCTTTGATATGCTAATGCTCTTGAATGAAGCTTAGCTTATGCTTTGATTAGTGGACCTATTTTATGGGGAATGATAAAGTTAGGATATGGATGAAGCTAATATTGGAAACACAATTTGTAGTGTATGTACTCTTGTTGCCTTTTCCTTAGCTAATGTCTTGTATGTTTTAATGATGTAGTCATCTTAATTCATGTAGAGGCATAGTAGGGTCTAGTCTTTATACTTGAGTTCATGTAGCTTCATTCCAATCATTGTCTTGTATGTTTTAATGATGTAGTCTTATCTTAATTCATGTAGAGGCAAGATTGGATGTAGTTTTATGATTTCATGCACCACATGTTGTGAGGAGCTTAATTGAACACACACACACACACATCTTTATTTTCACATCAGCTCTCTACCCCCTTTGGGGTTTAGTTTTATTGCTTATCTTCATTTCCTTTGCATTTCATTTCAGCTTTGTAGTTTAGATTAGTGTAATACATCTTTCTCCCTTCTTTTTACCTCTCGCCTTCGAATAAACCAAGTGTCGACACACCTCCCAGTGGACGACCCGTATTTGCCACCGCTTCAACGCGGCCGTGCACTTGCGGTTAAATATAAAACGATCAATCAAGTTTTTGGCGCCGTTGCCGGGGAGGTGCTCTGTCCAGACCTTGGTTTGGACGATTCGAGGGGTTTTTAATTTTTCTTTTTCAGTTTTTCTTAGTTGCAGGGAACACTCTGTTCACGGGGAGGCCACTGGAGAAGTTTGAGGAAGCAAATCCAAGAACGGACCGCTAATCAGCGGTTTGGAACCGCCAATTGGCGGCCTGGTGAGGGATTCTGTCTTCCAATTTTTTTGTGGTCATTTGTGTTGTAATTGGTGTTATCTGGGAGCCCAATTTTGCATGCTGTGACTTCTTATTTGCTCCCAGATCATTAATCACTCCCCCTTTAATCAACTTGGACCCTAAAACTCAAAGCAAAAGATTAGACTTCTTGCCATCTAGGTCATGCACCATTGGTAGACCTTGCATGCATTTGTCTTTTCTTTGCTTTTCATTTTGTCGTTGATTGCTGGCGTGAGGTACGTGCACCCACATCCCTCATTCATGCATGTTTCTTTCATGCATTAGTTAGTAAGGTGCATCGGGACAAGAGTGAGAGAGCGTTTGATTGGAGCGATTGATTGCTAGATCTAGGATCAAATCGCTACTAAGGAGGGGCTGTCCCATAAAAGATAAGGTGGGGAATTTCATCACCCTTTCCTTGGCCCCAAAAATCACTCTTAATAAAGCCTTAACTAAAAGCAAGTAGACATTGGCCCTAGGATTGCGGGCGCACTAGGAGAGTAATCTAGTCGAGACCGTCATGACCTGATCGGCGTTGCCTACCTTGTCGATAGTAGGAGGTACTGGATCTCCGGATCTGGTATCACTTGCTGGGCATTGTGGTCCTCGTTGTAGGGAGGTGAGGCGTGTCGAGGCTAGTGACCTCGAAGTTAGGCGTCGTCTAGCTTAAGGACCCATTGCCTTACTTTGTTTGAGCCGTGCTTGCTAGTTGGCTTCTTCCTGATCCCACTACCCACGCTAGCTCTAGGGATTCTTCCCTCCTCACCTGAGTCCTCTCCTCATCTATTCTCTACGTATAGTCTCCTCCTCTAGTACACCGTCTGTTGTGTGTTTGTTAGAGTCGAGTCGAGCATTTTTATGCGAGGTTGGGCTCGTTCTGGTGAGAGCGCTCGGCTCGAGAGAGTGCATACTTCTGAGATGGAAGATCTTGGTGATCGACCATCTCCGCCTCGTGCTCCTTTGGAGCAAGAGGCCGAGTCGTCTCGTGGTGGCGAAGGGGACCGGGTTCCATACATGGACTACCTCGGTCCGTTCCCACCACCACGTAGACCTCCTTCTCCTCCTCCTCTGACTCGAGAGGAAGGGAGATTCGGTCAGGATCGAGTTCTAGGTGCACCACCACCTTTAGCTCGACATGATAGACCGATGACTTTGTGGGAGCGGACCCATCCTGTTCGGGCCGCGCAGCCTTCTTGCATAGTTGTTCCCCCTGCTCGCGGGAACAGCTATGAGCTAAAACCTCAGTATGTGAGCATGCTTCCGACCTTCACTGCCAATAAGGAGGATCCGTATATCTTTATACGCGAATTCGAGGAAGTGTGCTCCATGTTCAAGCTTCAACAGCTTGACGAGGATTCTGTCCGGTTGAGGATGATTTCTTTCGCATTGAAGGATAATGCGAAGAAATGGATGTATAGCCTCCCGGCGAGCTCGATTCGGTCATGGGATGACTTTGTGACCGTCTTTCTGAAGAGATTTTTCCCTCAAAGGAAAACTCAACAGATACGGCACCAGATACATCAGATGTATCAAACCGAGACCGAATCGTTTCATGGTTTCTTTGAGAGATTCAAGGACCTTCTCCAGCAATGCCCTCATCATGGATTTGAGCTATGGCAGCTGTGCCAGATTGTTTATGAGGGCATCAACTACAACACCCGCACATTGTTGGAGTCAATGTGTCAGGGTGACTTCCAAATGAAACCCATCGAGGAGGCATGGGACACTTTTGAGTCCATGGCTGAGCGTACCTTCGAGTGGGACACCATGAGAGAGCCACCAGCCGCCAGGTCTTCTGGTCGAGCTGGATCTTATCAAGTTGAGTCAACTATCGCGTCTGAGGCGAAAGTGGTTGCTCTCATGCGTAGGATTGAGTGTTTGGAGATGGACCGAGCTCCTGTAGCTCAGGTCGCTACTCCCGAGTGTAGTAGGTGTGGACTGTCGGGACATGATGACTTGGAATGCGCTTACGCTCCAAGGGATACTGAGCATGCAAATGCGATGTATCAACAAAGGCCCCGAAACGACCCGTACAGTCACTCTTACAACCCGGGATGGCGTAACCATCCTAACTTCTCTTGGGGGCCTAGTGGGGGAAACGGTCAGAGCTCGCACGCTCAACCTCAACCTCCACCTTATCAACCTCCACGCCCATCGGCGACCTACCAACCTCCACATCAAAGGTCTCAGAACCACAATTACCAACCTCCTCAGACCTCTTCGTCGGGTTATTCTAACCAAACTCCACAACCCCAACGGGTTGACCCTAAGGACTCCACTCTTGAACAAACCCTTCACGCGTTCATTCAGAGCACGCAAGCCATGTTTTCGGCCAACAACAATACGGTCAAAGCATTGGAAATGCAAGTGAGCCAGTTGGCTAATCAGCTCCATGAACGCGAGAAGGGTCAATTACCGAGTCAACCCGAGGTAAATCCTCGGGGTACCCTTTCGCAAGGAAGGACACCTTTACCTCATGCTGCCTCTGAACCGACCCATCATATTAATGTGATTCATACTTTGAGGTCTGGTAAGGAGGTGGACAACCACATTGGGGTGCCTTCCTTGTCATCACCATCTTTGAGGGAGCCGGATCCTGAGGCTCCCTCCACAAATACTTCCAGGAAGGAGCCAGATCCTGAGGTTCTTTCTACATTTCCTTCGACAAAGGGGCCGAACCTTGAGGTCCCCTTGTCTCCTCTTGTGTCGAAGGAACCAGATTCTGAGGTCCCCACTCATATTTCTTTGGACCTGAATTCTGGGGTGCCTTCGCATTCTTATGCCCCAAAGGCGCCATTCCCTGAGCGCCTTAAAAAGAAAACCTCTGATCAGCATGACAAGATGCTTGAGATGTTTCGGCAGGTTAAGGTGAATATCCCTCTTTTGGAGGTGATTCAGCAAATGCCACCTTATGCCAAGGTTCTCAAGGACTTATGCACTAAGAAGAGAAAAACTCATGTTCCCAAGAAAGCTTTTCTTGCGGCTAACGTGAGTTCCTTGTTGGCACAACCCATGCAAGTCAAGTACAAGGACCCTGGCTGTCCTACTATCTCTTGTGTGATTGGTGATGTGCCCATACACCGAGCCTTGTTGGACCTTGGTGCATCTGTTAATCTTCTGCCATATTCTGTCTACGTCCACCTCGGTCTTGGAGACCTCAAACAAACAAAGACCACTCTTCAATTGGCTGATAGGTCTATGAAGAAACCGAGGGGTGTGGTGGAAGATGTGCTGATCAAAGTGGGAGAGTTCATTTATCCAGTCGACTTCTTTGTCTTGGATACTGAACCTGTGCCAAACCCACTTGGACAAATTCCTGTCATTCTGGGGCGACCATTTCTTGCGACTTCCAATGCCTTGATCAATTGTCGCAATGGTCTGATGCGCTTGACTTATGGTAGTCAATGCGCTGATTTCAACATCTTCACCATTGGCAAGAAGCCAGATGCCTTCAATGACCCTGTTGGGGTTAACCTTATCCAGGGCATGGATGAGAGTGAAGTTGAGGGGACCTTCAAGTACTTCAGAGAATTGTTCGATGAAGATCCTGAAGGTGGTGAAGATGTTTCACCTGGGCTGGCACAAGAAGGTGCCTTATGTTTTGATCATGTGGCCTCAGAGCCACATCCTTCTGATCTTGTGGCCCTTGAGCCACATCCTTCTGATCTTGTGGCCCTTGTGCCACATTCTTTCGATCACGTGGCCCTTGAGCCACAACCTTTCGATCACGTGGCTTTTGAGCCACCAGATACCCTTTTTATGGCCTCTGGGCCACATGATCTTCATTCTATATCTGATGAGGACCCCATGTGGGTTAAGAATCAACCACCTGATACGCTTCAACCTGGTAGAGGTTCACCTCTCATTCATGCCTCCTCTTTTGTTAACTCTCAAGAGGCATCGAACGACCACAATGCGAATAAGGGTGTCAGGTGGTCAAGCAATTCTGTTTTGTATGTTGCGAGCCCTTACAGGTGCATTTCTGGCTCGAGAGATGGCGGGTTCCCATTTGATGTCCCTTGATATATGAAGATGGGAGCCCATTGTTGTACATAGTTAAAAAAAAAAAAAAAAAAAAAACTCCTTCAGTGAGCATCGATTGTTGTGGGCCCCAACCCTTGAGTATTTGGGCCCCATTTCTTTCACGTATTTGTCTCCCTTCTCAGCTTCTCACAGATTTTGAGGGAATTTGGGTTTGTGTCCATCAACATGACCCCGAACGTCCCTTTGTACTTCATGTTGGTGAGATCGTTCCTTTTTCATGCATGTATCCATATAGTATTTTGCTCACATTCATTGAGGACAATGCATGAAGTAGGTGTGGGGGGGGGGGTGTTTTACGTGTGTACATAGTCGAGTCTTTTCTTTTGATTTTGTTTTCTTTTGTTTGCATTTTTAGGGTCATGATAGTGTGCTGCATTTAATATCGATATATCTGCTTGCCATGATCCTTGGGTGACTTGTCTTCTTTTGCTTGCCTAGTGCTTCAAAATTTTCACATTTCTTTCAAAATCTTCATGTGTTTTCGAAAGAAAATGTTTTGTGGGTTTCGCGTGTGTTTAGCATGTGCAAAACCGTTGAGAGGCAAAGTAAAAAGAAAGCTCCCAAAATTGTCTTGAACTTGATGCATTAGGATATCTAGTACGTGGCTTTAGGATTTATCGAGTCGTTAGGATGCACCCCAGTTTTCCCTTGGGGGTGAGTAATCAGTGGGTTTCAGTGCTCAAACATTTAAAGAAGTCCACCCTGAACCTAGTGAGTCAAATAATTCGTGTTTGTAAATTTAGGAAGTTTGTTGTAGTCAAGGGCCCTTAATATCTTTTTGTGAAACTTAAGTGTAGGGGTTTTGGTTCCCATGTAGATAAATGAATAAGTGGTGTTCTCTCTTCTCGCACGGCTCCTATCACTCGGGAAAGTAGGTCTGAGGGGACTTTGTGCCTGGTGCTTTCGAGTCATCTGACTTGGGATGCACCGACCGAACTCCCGTTACACGGGTGGTAGGGATCGCCCTATGTGGAGATTTGGGGGAAGGTGTACGTGATAGTGTAAGTCCTCATAGGCAATGATGCACGAAACCTGACCCTGGGAGAATCAAACACCAACAAATAAATGCTCCAAAGAAAAAAGAAAAAAAAAAGGAAAAAAAAAAAACAAAGAAAAGAAGAGTCAAATAAGAACCAAAATGGACTTTACACTTTGTTTCACATTCAGAAGTTAAGGTTGCCCATGTCTTTCACTTAATTCCTTAGTTAACTCTCACGAATAACTCATTAGGCTAGGTGTGTGGACTGATTACATATATAGAGTCGACCCGTAGTATTACCGCATTCCATGATCGACAAAATAAGCCCAACGAGTCGTGTAGCTAGATTGATTAATGCATCTTGTTCGGATTTTGTGGGTATATCCGCTGAAAACCCTCAGGAGACAACACTCCTCCTCCTTGGCAACAAGGAGGTTTAACGGCTTGTTGCACATGCTAAGTGCAACCGTGATTCCTACGAAAGTGAGTTAGGATTTCTTGTTTTTTTCGTATGCTTTTTCCTTTCTTTGTTTTGCTCGAGACTAGCAAAAACTTAGGTGTGGGGGTATTTGATTGACATCATTTCATGCTTATATTTGTACCTTATATCCATTATCTTACACCTAAGCAATGCTATGTGACGAGTTTTATGTTTAGTTTTCAGAAATAAAGAGGTTTGAAGAGAAGAGCCATGAAAGGACCCAAAAGCAGGAAAAAAAGGACCTAATTGTGAGACCTGGGGACCAAGATGCAAGGGGGAAGGACCTGATCGTAAGACAGAAGGACCTAAGAGCAAAACAGGAAACTCCACACCATCATGAGGAGTATTTTGTCAATTCGATTCGGGTCGGAGCTCCACTAAACCAGCTAGATGCATCCAAGACCAAGAAACACACCAAGGAAAGCCCACCAGAAGACCCAGCTGGATCTGGGCTTTATAGGCCGCCAATTGGCGGTCTGGAACCGCCAATTGGCGGTCTGGTTAAGCCCAAATCAGCCAAGATTCTTCCTGGACTTGTATTAGCATGTGTTTAGGCTATTTTTGGTATTGGTTTAGTCCCACATCGGGGGATTGTCCCGGATTAGCTTTTTCCATGCTTATAAATAGAACTCTTCACCTCCCATTGTAACCATCTCCCTCTTGGTGGCCATCTTCCCTACTAAGAGTGAAGCCTTGAAGCAAAACTCTAGTGGAGGAAGAGCTACTTGTAATTGAGTGAGTTAATAATATAAGTTTTCTCTTAATGATGTTGTTTCTCTCTTAGTTTAATTTCCTTTCATTTGCATGCTTGTTTGTTTGTTTAGTTTTATGCTTCTTTAATATTTCTTGCTTAAGTAGTATAAATTTCATTTCAGTATTATGTTTTCCTTTGCTAAATTAGTTAGTGTAATGAGTAGTGAGTAGTTCCATCCCCATTTGGGGGGTGGAGAAATATGTGATATAATAATGTAGTGTATTAAGTGTGTGTTATTTTTATCCCTTGAGCTTTATATGATTTCCATAACCATCTAATGGGTCTCCACTCTTATCTTTGATATGCTAATGCTCTTGAATGAAGCTTAGCTTATGCTTTGATTAGTGGACCTATTTTATGGGGAATGATAAAGTTAGGATATGGATGAAGCTAATATTGGAAACACAATTTGTAGTGTATGTACTCTTGTTGCCTTTTCCTTAGCTAATGTCTTGTATGTTTTAATGATGTAGTCATCTTAATTCATGTAGAGGCATAGTAGGGTCTAGTCTTTATACTTGAGTTCATGTAGCTTCATTCCAATCATTGTCTTGTATGTTTTAATGATGTAGTCTTATCTTAATTCATGTAGAGGCAAGATTGGATGTAGTTTTATGATTTCATGCACCACATGTTGTGAGGAGCTTAATTGAACACACACACACACACATCTTTATTTTCACATCAGCTCTCTACCCCCTTTGGGGTTTAGTTTTATTGCTTATCTTCATTTCCTTTGCATTTCATTTCAGCTTTGTAGTTTAGATTAGTGTAATACATCTTTCTCCCTTCTTTTTACCTCTCGCCTTCGAATAAACCAAGTGTCGACACACCTCCCAGTGGACGACCCGTATTTGCCACCGCTTCAACGCGGCCGTGCACTTGCGGTTAAATATAAAACGATCAATCAGATACCTTGGGTATGAGACCCACTGTTTGTTCGCCTGGTGTGTCGGATATGCCTAACGAGGTTCTTGACCTCGTTCCTACGCACCAGCCTGTTGGTTGGAGAGTTTGGATTGACGATCATAACTTCAGCAGCGCAACAGGAGAAACTTTTCTTCCGTTGCCCCTCATTTCCCAAACTCTTGAGAGGTTCAAGCTCTTTCAGTTTGATCCTTTGAATGAGACGTCTTTGCGTCCAATTCACGAACCTCTCATTTCATCTGATGCTCTTTGTGAAGGTGGCCCACGCATGAGTATTCTGGCCCCGCGTGGTGTCATGTTCCCTTTCCAAGTGCATTGACCCACTCTTGAGGTTCCCATTTGATGTCTTTTGACAAATGAAGATGGGAACTTATGTTTGTACATAGTTATATAAAAAAAGAAAAAAAGAAAAAAAGAAAAGAAAAGAAAGTACAATAAAAGACTCCTTCAGTGAGCATCGATTGTTGTGAGCCCCAACCCTTGTGTATTTGGGCTCCATTTTGTTTCACGTATTTGTACCCTTTCTTTAGTATCTCACAGGTTTTGAGGGGAATTTGGGTTGTGTCCATCAACATGACCTTAAACTTCCCTTTGTACTTCATGTTGGTGAGATCTCTTCTGTTTCATGCATAAATCCATGTAGTCTTTTGCTCACATTCATTGAGGACAATGCATTAAGTAGGTGTGGGGGGGTGTTTTACGTGTGTACATAGTCGAGTCTTTTCTTTGATTTTGCTTTCTTTTGTTTGCATTGTTAGGGTCATGTTAGTGTGCTGCATTTAATATCGATATATCTGTTTGCCATGATCCTTGGGTGACTTGTCTTCTTTTGCTTGCCTAGTGCTTCAAAATTTTCACATTTCTTTCAAAATCTTCATGTGTTTTCAAAAGAAAATGTTTTGTGGGTTTTGCGTGTGTTTAGCATGTGCAAAACCGTTGAGGGGCAAAGTAAAAAGAAAGCTCCCAAAATTGTCTTGAACTTGATGCATTAGGATATCTAGTACGTGGCTTTAGGATTTATCGAGTTAATAGGATGCACCCCAGTTTTCCTTTGGGGGTGAGTAATCATAGTGTTTCAGTGCTCAAACATTGAAAGAAGTCCACCCTGAACCTAGTGAGTCAATAATTCGTGTTTGTTAATTTAGGAAGTTTGTTGTAGTCAAGGACCCTCTTAATCTTGTTGTGAGACATTAGTGTAGGGGTTTTGGTTCATGTGTAGATAAGAAATAAGTGAGTAGATGTTCTCTCTTCTCGCACGGCTCCTATCACTCGGGAAAGTAGGTCTGAGGGGACTTTGTGCCTGGTGCTTTCGAGTCATCTGACTTGGGATGCGCCGACCGAACTCCCGTTACACGGGTGGTAGGGATTGCCCTATGTGGAGATTTGGGGAAAGGTGTGCGTGATAGTGTAAGTCCTCATGGGCAATGATGCACGAAACCTGACCCTGGGAGAACGAAGCTCCAACTAATAAAAAGAAAAAAGTTGTGAAAAGAAACAAAAAGAAAAAAATTATTGTAATGCAAATAAGAACCTTAATTGACCTTACACTTTGTATTACTTGAGGATCTTGAGGTTGTCCATGTCTTTCACTTAATTTCTTATTTAACTTGCACGAATGGTTTATTAGACTAGGTGTGGACTGATTACCTATATAGAGTCGGCCCGTAGGATTACCGCGTCCATTTATCGACAAAATATTTCCAACGAGTCGAGGTCTAGATTGAATAATGCATCTTGTTCGGATTTTGTGGGTATATCCGCTGAAAACCCTCAGGAGACAACACTCCTCCTCCTTGGCAACAAAGAGGTTTAACGGCTCGTTGCACGTGCTAAGTGCAATGGTGATTCCTACGAAAGTGAGTTAGGATTTCTTGTTTTTTTGTTTGCTTTTCTCTTTCTTTGTTTTGCTCGGGACTAGCAAAAACTTAGGTGTGGGGGTATTTGATTGACATCATTTCATGCTTATATTTGTATCTTATATCCATTATCTTACACCTAAGCAATGCTACGTGACGAGTTTTATGTTTAGTTTTCAGAAATAAAGAGGTTTGAAGAGAAGAGCCATGAAAGGACCCAAAAGCAGGAAAAAGGACTTAATTGTGAGACTTGGGGACCAAGATGCAAGACAGAAGGACCTGATCGTAAGACAGAAGGACCTAAGAGCAAAACAGGAAACTCCACACCATCATGGGGAGTATTTTGTCAATTCGATTCGGGTCGGAGCTCCACTAAACAAGTTAGATGCATCCAAGACCAAGAAACACTCCAAGCAAAGCCCAAAACAAAAACCAAGCAGATCTGAAGTTTATAGACCGCCAATTGGCGGTCTTGGACCTCGAATTGGCGGTCCATATGGCCCCAGATCCGCCAAGCTTTCTCCTGGACTTGTATTATCATGTGTTTAGGCTATTTTTGGTATTGGTTTAGTCCCACATCGGGGGGTTGTCCCCGATTAGCTTTTTCCATGCTTATAAATAGAACTCTTCACCTTCCATTGTAATTACCCATTGCTTGGTGGCATTCTCTCTACTAAGGAGTGAGCCTTGAAGCAAAAACTCAAGGTGGAGAAGAATGTTACCTTCAATGTGTGTCATTTGTTAATAAAATAATTCTTCTAGTTTCTTTTAATCTTGTCTTTTAATTTGTGCATGTTTGTTTAGTCTTTACTTTCCTTTTATGTTTCTTTAATACTTCTTGCCTTCTTAGTTAACTTTCATTTCAGTATTATGCCTTCTTTTGTTAATATAGTTAGTGTAATGAGTAGTGAGTAGTTCCATCCCCATTTGGGGGGTGGAGAAATATGTGATATAATCATGTAGTGTATTAAGTGTGTGTTATATTTATCCCTTGAGCTTTATATGATTTCCATAACCATCTAATGTGTGTTCACTCTTATCTTTGATATGCTAATGCTCTTGAATGAAGCTTAGCTTATGCTTTGATTAGTGGACCTATTTTATGGGGAATGATAATGTTAGGATATGGATGAAGTTAATATTGGAAACACAATTTGTAGTGTATGTGCTCTTGTTGCCTTTACCTTAGCTAATGTCTTGTATGTTTTAATGATGTAGTCTTATCTTAATTCATGTGGAGGCATAGTAGGGTCTAGTCTTTATACTTGAGTTCATTTAGCTTCATTCCAATTATTGTCTTGTACGTTTTAATGATGTAGTGAAATCTTAATTCATGTAGAGGCAAAGTTGGATGTAGTTTTATGATTTCATGCACTACATGTTGTGAGGAGCTTAATTACACACACACACACACATCTTTATATTCACATCATTTCTCTACCCCCTTTGGGGTTTAGTTTTTCTTGCTTCTTTTCCATTTCCATTTGCATCTTATTGTAGTTTAGTGTAATCAAACCAACCTTTCTTCCATTTCTTTACCTCTCGCCTTCGCACAAACCAAGTGTCGACACACCTCCCAGTGGACGACTCGTATTTTCCACCGCTTCAACGCGGTCGTGCACTTGCGGTTAATATAAAACGATCAATCAATCGTCGATCCATTCCGCTGTCACAGGTTCTCTCCACCAAAGGTAATTCTTAACCTGTAGATTCAATCGTAGATTGCTAACATAAGGATCTTACGTGGTTTCTATGAATTGGTTGTGATTGCTAACAACCATCAAGGTCGGTAGTCACTTCACCCAACGACAGTTGCGTGCCCACTGAAAGCATTAGGATCTGCGATCCTACAGGCCTGCTATTCTAATGCGAGTCAAGTAGAACACATACTACGCCACAATATATAACCAGATGTGGCACGGTCGGAGTATCCACACTCTTCTACTCAGCGATCACTGGGCAGCACGATCAACGCACCCACCACCACCCATCGGCTCATACACAAGGCAAGGACACGGGCTTCCGTGGACAGAGTTGACACTAAACAAGGGCAGGAACCAAGAGGGATACTTGCAACAACATCCAACAGCTCTGTCAAGCAATCCGTCTAAAATTCTTTCCGATAATCCTTCCAGAAACTCGTCCAGAAAGTCTGTCTAGAAATCTATCCAGAAACCTGTCCAAGAATCTGTTCACAAACCAGTCCAGGAATTTGTACACAAACCAGACCAAGAATCTATCCACAAACCAGTCCAGGAATCCAGCGTCCACACAGTCCAGCAGTCCACCAATGTTGTCTCTCCTTCCAACAATCCTCACAAAACCTGGTCACCATGGCACGGACCGCTGGCTAGCCCAACGTCCGGCAGGGACCGACCGCCACTCGTCGCCGGCAAGGTCTCCAACCTCCATCGACAAGCCAAACCTCACACACCACGGTGTGAGCAAAATTAATGCAACTATTAAACTTGGCATACCTCAAACTCGGAATCGACGAACTTCACCGGAGCTCCAAACGCCTCCTTGTACTGTCGGTTCCACCTCCTTGCGCCTTGCTCCTCCTAGAGTCGTTGGCTCAACTCCACCCTCGACGCCTTCGACAGCACTTTCGACGACGGAAAAGAAGAAGAGGAAGTGGTGGAGTTGGAAGAAGAAGCAGAAGAAGAACAAGAAGAAGAAGAAGAAGAAGAAGAAAAACAAGAACAAGAACAAGAAGAACAAGAACAAGAAGAAGAAGAAGGACAAGAAGAAGAGTTGCTTATCACCTATCACTCCACCATGCCTCCAAGTCAAACCTCCTTTAGCCTCCCCCTAATCTCCCATTAAGTCCTAATCTAGGTTTAGGTCTTCACACACTAAATACTGAAAATACACAAAGAAATATTCCTAAACCGTAGCCTAAAGAAAGGAATTAATCTCGTTGAATTCCTAGTAGCAAATATTAAGAAAAGTCAAATCGGGCAGAAAATTGTCCCGACTAGTTGACCAATTTCCAAATCGGTCGAGTGATCATGCGGTATAGTTATTATATGATTATTATTTTGATGTATTAAATGTAGATTGTGTACACTCGAAGTAATGAGCTCCGGTACTGGATTTGTACTAGTTCTTTTCAATGAGATTGTTAAATTCATGATGGCAATACAGAATATGAAGCTGGTTACAAACGGTTAATGAATGTCACTCTTGGATTGAGATGTGATGATTTATGTGACAAAGTTTGTTGAGTTTGTGGTTTTCCAAAAGAAGCCTATAATCTGACGTTAAAATTCAAGTGGTCACCGTATGAAAAGTATAACTACGTTGCAATATTTGGTGATCAGAGCACGAACACGATGTTATATATATTTGATAGCATGAAGATTGTGGTATTGTTTGTTGAGAAACAACCAAAACATTGTCATAATATGCAGACAAGTCAGTTGATTGAGGATTATCAAGTGATGCCACTGACATGTAGCCAATATGAAGCAGTTCCATCGTCTGCAGTTTCTCACTCTATGTTTGAGTCATCTCATCACACACCAATGGATAGTAGTAATTATGAAGCAGACATAGTTCAGTTACATTCTCGGGAAGGACGGGTTGAAGATGCAAACAGTACTGAGACATATTGTGGTGAAACAGAATGTAAGATGGATGATCTGGAGATTAGAATGGTTGATGTAGATCCAACACCTTTCTACAGTTGCAAAATATGTTTCGTTATATGGCAGACGCAATCAATCGAGATCCTGATATGAGCATATATGAAGGCTTCATTAGTAATGAATTGCCACCATTACCAATATTCCCCAATTTGAGGCACTTGCCGGACATAGATCCTAACAATAATTGGATTGAATATTCAATCATTGAAAATGCTAATCGTATCTTTAAATTTTTTTCTTAAGTTTGTGTGTTATTGACAACATCGGGTTATGTGCAGAATGCATTATACGATTCCGTGTCCTATACTTGTGTATGTGTTTTTTAAATTAACAAGCATTTAGGATCGATTTTCATATTTTTCAACAATTTTCATGTACAAAATTAATAATTATTTTTCAATATATATTAACCAATTTAATATTGAAATACATAGATTGGATCATACCTTGGACATTATCAAATCTTTTTTACCAATAGAAAGATGAGTTGCACGTCAGATCGTCTCGGAATTCCTCCAAGTGTTCACCAAACTCTAAACAAGATTAGAGAGATTGGAGCTAGTCAATTGATTGATCGTTTATATTATCGCAAGTGCACGACGTCGGTGAAGACGTGGCAAATACGGGTCATCTCCACGAGGAGGTGTGTCGACTCTGGTTTGTTCGAAGGCAAGTGAGAAAAGAGGGGAAAATTGATTAAACTAAACTACGAATGAACCAACAAGTGGACTTAACTCCCATGGGGTGGGGGTGTGTAGGTATGTGTGTGTGAGTGGGTCTTCATTGCAGTTAGAAACATGTGTAGTTTGTATGGCATACAAGTAGAAGCTAGTGTAGAATCTAAGAGTAGGATACACAACCCTACATGGCAAACAATGAACATGCATATCTCACATGAAGTTGAGGTTGATTTTAGATTATCAAGCATACAACAACTACCTAGTGTGGCCATTAAAGCATCATCAATCCTACATACAACCTAAATCATTCATGTAAATGTGCACCAAACATGGACATAACAAGTCATTCCCATCAAACCATTACAAGAAACAATATAAACTCTAAAGCTAGCTTGAGATAAGTACCTAGTGTGGACATTATCCCATATAATACAAGCTTAAGCATGCTACAGGTATAGATCTATATTAAGCATATGAAATGACACAAATTAAAGAACCCATCACTATCACATATTCTACATTACCTCCACCCCAAATGGGAATGAAACTACTCACTACTTATTAAGAAAAGAAGACAAAACAAAATTAAACTAAGCATGCAAGAAGAGACATGACTCACATTACAAGTAGCATTCTTCTCCGCCTTGAGTTTTGCTCCAAGGCTTACTCCAAGTAGAGAGAATTCCACCAAGCAATGGGTAAATACAAAGGAATGTGAAGAGTTCTATTTATAGGCATGGAAAAAATTAATCTGGGACAATCCCCCGGTATGGGACTAAACATATACCAAAGATAGCATAAAACATTGTAATACACATCTGATAGAAGACAGATCGTATCCGGAGCTAAATAGACCACCGCCAATTGGCGGTGTGGATCTCCTGGATCCGGTCCAATTTCGTCTGACTTGTTTGTAGCTTCGTATCTTCTTCTGGAGTGTACCCTAATTGGTTGTGTGAGTTGCGACCCGAACCCAATTGCCAAAATACTTCTCATGAAGATGTGGAGTCCTAGATTTTGCTAATTAGTCCTTTTGGGTTTACATCTGGGTCCTTCCTTCTTGCATCTTAGTCCATAAGTCTTGCAACCTGGTGTTTTTCCTTGATTTTAAGTCCTTTTTGAATCTCTTCTTCTCGAACCTGTTTATTCCTGAAACATAAACATAAAACTCGTTACGTAGCATTGCTTTGGCTAAACATAAAGGATATAAGACACAAATATATGCATGTTATGACATAAATCACCAATCAATCTTTAATTTAATGCTAGAATCTAGCTAATAACTCCTTCAATGCTCCAGAAAATTTAATCTCTCAAACACTCAACTGACAAGGGAATTTTCGGATGGACTAGGTGGAGAAATATGGAGGATAATTTTTTCATTCATGTATACAAGGAAGAGAGGAGAGACATATTTAGAGGGCTTCCTCCATCCCATATCATGTGTAACCCACTTACACATGATCCCTTTGTAGGATCGTGTGGGTCGGGTTAATCTAATCACTTTTACGTTAATCCCTAACTAATCAAACTATAAACGTAGCGGAAACAATTTAAAAAAACTAGTAGAGAAAAGGAACAAGCAAACCACAAATCGACTCGGCATTTTTATAGAGGTTCGGCACCCCACCCGGGTCCTAGTCCTCTCTTGCAAGCTCCGCTCTACTCCGCGAGCTCCGCCTACGACTTCACTATCCGCTCCCCGTTCCGGGCTGGGAGACAATGCCTTATAACCGTCAAACTCGCGAACAACCCTCGTCGAGCTTGGAATCCTCTTCTCACAATCCGAGAAGGATCACTTCGGGCTTTCACCGAAGTCTATACTCTTTTGACAAACTTTGTAACTGAGTGAGATTCACTCTCTAATTGAGCACACTTTGAGTAGGATGAGTGGTTGATCAAATGTGTGTACTTTAGGCTTATGGAGTGTAGAAATGGGAGCTTTGAGTATTGAGGTTTCTCTCTAATGTATTGGGACAATTGAAGTTGGAGAGTTGTGTTAACAACAAGTCTTGATCCTCTATTTATAAGCTCCTAAGGTATTCTAGCCGTTGGGGATAGATTTGGTTGGGTTTTGTGTAAGATACACAAAGCAGAAAATCGGGCTGCAAATCTGAACAAAACCGGTCGACCGAAACTGATAGACCGGTCGACCGTTCACTTGATTTCAAGGAGAACGGTCGAACAAAAGAATATTCGTTCGGGCAAACGAGCTAGAACTTAAATCTACTTAAGTGAATCGGTCGAACCAAAGTATGGGACGGTCGACCGTTAAGGGGATTCGGTTGAGACAAAGTTGGATCGGTCGAATGAAAAGTGTATCGACCGATAGCAGGGATATTATAAGTGTTCAACCGGTCGACCGAAACAGGGTCGTCGTTCGACCGGTTACCGAATGTTTTTTGGGGTTAAGTTTGTTTTATACGAATACGACCGTTATAGGAATACGACAAAGGTAACGGCCATATTAAAATCCGGGATCGGTTGACCGAAAAGGTAGAACCGGTCGACCGGTAGAGTTTGGTAAAGTCACTGTGGAGAGTCTGTTATAAACCGGTCGAACTGAGAACTCGTTCGGTCGACCGTTTCCCATAGGAATTCTGGGTTTAGGTTTTAAATTATTTCTGACTAAGGTTTGGGTGATCTAATGAAGTCCAAATAAGGTGAAATTTTGTGTGTGACTTCTCTAAGGAACCTAGTGTGTATGTGATATATTTTTAGCTCTTGTATGCTCAATTTACACATGTTCCTAAGACTCAAAATAAAATCAAGATTACAAATCTTCATATAGCTTTATTACAAATCTTGACTTGATTTCCTTCCTTCCATGAGTCTTGATCACCTGTAGAGGTTAGCACATGCAATATATATGCAATGCAATATGTGTGCTACTCTACATTACTTATGATTAAGATTAGGTTGATTAAATCATCAAAACAAGGATTAAGGCCAAAAAGCCAACAATCTCCCCCTTTATGATGATGGCAACCTATATCTTAATATTTGAAAATTTTAAGTGCAAACTATGCATATAAATGCTCCCCCTATGGATGTGCATAGTTTTTGTTCAATTTTAACCAATTTTCAAATAGCACCCCTTTAATTATCTCACCCCTTTGACATCCATCAAAAACAGAAATAATTATGACTTTAAGCATAGAATTTGGATGTCTTATAATGAAGTTGCTCCCCCTAAATTTTGCACTTCATTACACTAATAAAAGATATAACATTTAAGCTCCCCCTATCAATAAGGCTATATGGAAACTAAGAGTATGATTCAAGTTAAGTTCATTTAAGTTTCTATTCAAGCCTTATTCTAACATCCATTCAAAATTTGACGTTTATAATTAATGGATGTGAAAAATGATTTGCAATGAATATGGTTAATGATTTGCAATGAATTAAAGTCTAAATGTGTGACATTTAAGCACAGAAACTAGACTAGAGCTAACTTAACATGATTTGTAGATGATAGAAATTTATACCAACTTGAGTCTTTAATTAGCTCCAATCTTCACTTGGTGATGCAACCAGATTCGAATTTCGATGCTTGGCTCACCCGGTCACCACCAATCTCCTCCTCAAGCTTCTACAAGTGTAGATTTAGGTACCCAAACAACTTTGGGTCCTTGAACATTAGTGATGCATTGCATACATTGCATCATATGTCTTTTATTTAGAATAAGTTTATATCAATAAATGCTACTAAGGTATGTGTTTAGTCTTATTTACAGAATACAGGGACTTGAATGCAAATTACCCATATCCCGAGCATAAACACGTGCAAAAGACTCATTTCTATCATAAAGACCAAGTCAAGATTATCGGGATTCAAATAGAAATCCATCCAAGCATAAAAGCATGCAAAGACCTAATTACAAAAAGGCCAAGGACTTAAGCACAAAAGTAGTCAGGGACTTAATTGCAAAAGCCGAGGACCCGACTACAAATTACGAGTACCAAAAGATTATTTTGGAGAAGTTCTAAAGAAAAATCAATTTGGATCTCCAAATATATGAAGAAATTAACTCGGATCTCCAAAGATATGCAATAATTAATTCGGACGCGCAAAGGACAGCTAAAATATACCATAAACACACAGGAAAAATCCGGATCGATTCCGAGCCAAAAAGGTGGCGATTCCGCCGCACCTCATGTACAAAATGCGGCGATTCCGCCGCACAAAAGTCGATTCGTGCGCTCAAATATTTACCAATGTTGTATTGACGCGTGTACGTTCCTTTTATGTATTAGGATCCCCGGTTGAGGCTATAAATAAGGTTGAATCATGTATTGAAAGGGGCTCAACTCCTCTCCTCCTCTTCTTTTTAGCAATAAAATTCTGTTCTTTTATTTTGTGTTTTTAGTTTTCTTTTGTAGTTTCTCTAGGACCCCTTCTCCTTCCCTCCATCCATGAGTTTCTAACTCTCTCCAAATGGTGGGGTGACGGATTTAGGGTGATGAGAAGAAGAATGATGTTATTATTTTAATTTCGTGTTAGCATAGTTTGATTACTTGAGTTTATGTTAAATCATTTATCATGTAATGCTTTATAACTAATGTGATTTATTATAAGTTTCAGATTTCTCTAAACAAAACCCGACATCTAAACCTCCACCCGCTGGACTCTCATCTATATTTGTTTTCTTTTCTTTTTAGTTTTTTTTCTTTTGTTGTTCTTGCTTTAGAAAATTAAAAACCAAAAATCTCAAACCAAACCATATTTTTCTCTCTTTCTTCCTTAATTCGAAAATCACAAAAATAACAATATCTCTCCCTCCTTGCGTTCGACCCGTACTTGCCACGTCTTCATTGACGTCGTGCACTTGCGGTATAAATTTAATTCTCATCAAGTTTTTGACGCCGTTGCCGGGGAGGCGACGAAGATTTTGTTTATTTTTTTGTGATTTCGATTCTATCATGTTTATCGTGTGCGCGATCTAACTATTTGAGTTTGCATTTCAGGCGACAACAGAGTGCGCAGCGAAATCCGGGCACAGTCTGAGCAAGAAGGGCGGCGGAATCGCCGCACACAAAGAACAACTCGCGGCGGATTCTCCGCACGTTTGAAACATCTGGGCTTCAATTTTTTCTGAGGTCGTCTCCATCTCTGGGTGGACGCGTAGAGCATCTGGGAATTTTCGAGAGCGGGCGGCGAACCCGTCTGAGCATTGCGGAGGTAACTTTTCTTGCCTTTCTCGTAAAATCTTAATTTTCGAAAAGTTCCTTTGCGTAGAACTGCACGTGTTAGGGCAAAATTCCATAATTGGCAATAATTCAACTCTAACCTAAAAATTGGCAAAATTAGAATGACTTAGTGCATGCATCATATAGTGTTTTGTTTGCATTATTCTTGCTAAATTCTTGCAAATTAATTCTTGTTGAAGAGTGCTGGAGGCAAGGTAAGTGCGCGGTTTTTTTTATCGATTGCATTTAAGCATATAATCTAGTTTGCATACAACCTTGCAATTGCCCCCACTAAAAAGACCAATGTTTGAATATCTTTGCTAGATTTAAGTTAAACTATCTTAAGGGCAACTCCGTAGGAAAAGATACGGTGGGGATTTCATCACCCTTCCGTGGCCCACAAATCACAATTCTAAAGTGTCACCCAAGCCTTAAATTAAAATCAATTAGACATTGACCCTAAGGATTCAGACTCAATTAAGGAGAAGATTGGTTTGACTTGCTATGACCTGAAGCTGATCGAATTTAATTTGGTATCTAGAAAGTGTTTTTGTGTTGACGTAAGTCTTCCAAGCGAAGTGGTTGTCTAATTGTCACCGACTCTGTCGGAAGCGCCCCCACTAGTTATACACTGCCTGACCAAGTTGGTTTGATTAGTGAGGGAGGTGAATCAAGCGAACCAATTCGACTTAACCAGTTAGGAGTCATCTAGATCTAAGCTACATTAGGTCTAGGATTGTTTGAACCGTGCTTGTTTAGGAAACTTCTAACCGACCCTCTTATCTATCTTTTAGACTTAAGTTTCCCTTCTCATCTGAGTCTTCTTTCTCTTCTCATCTCAGTTCTCTAGATTAGGATTCCTTTCTCATCTTTCCCCTTCCTATTGTTTCTTTCCATTTTTGAAAAGAAAAAAATTATAAAAAAATTATAAAAACAAAATCAATTGATTAATTTGAATTTCGAATTTAAATTTCGAATTTGAATTCAAAAATTGATTCAAACCGGTGCACTCAGATTTGGGTTCGGGACTTGAGCAATCGACTCTCACGAGTTCATCTAGATTCCAGTCTGGAATTTAGCCCCAATCCACCTGTTGCACCACCTCACCCGGATCCAATGGGTGAGAATGTAGTGGACCCACCTGTTGCACCACCTATGACTCTGAGGGATCGGTGCTACCCAACGATGGCTGCTCAGCCATCGTGCATCGTTATGCCCACCATATCGGGTCGCGACTTCGAACTGAATGCACAATACATGAGTATGTTGCCCAACTTCGAACTGAATGAACTGAATGAACTGAATGCACTGAATGCACAATACATGGTAGTACATGAGGGATCAGTCGCTATGTATGGATTTTGAATAAACTTCCAATACTTAAGGCCATTTGATATTAAAAAGATTTTCACTCTATTTTTCCAATAATCATAATTTGACCCACTAAGCAAAGGAGGTCTTGTGGTGCATCAACCCTCTAAGTGATTAGATGTTGAAGCCATGCTAAAATTACGGTAAAGTAATGAAATTAAGCTAACAAGGCTCTGATACCAAATGTAGGATCGTGTGGGTCGGGTTAATCTAATCACTTTTACGCTAATCCCTAACTAATCAAACAATAAACACAGTGGAAACAATTTAAAAAAAACTAGTAGGGAAAAGGAACAAGCAAACCACAAATCGACTCGACATTTTTATAGAGGTTCGGCACCCCACCCGGGTCCTAGTCCTCTCTTGCAAGCTCCGCTCGACTCTGCGAGCTCCACCTACGACTTCACTATCCGCTCCACGTTCCGGGCCGGGAGACAACGCCTTACAACTGTCAAACTCGCGAACAACCCTCGTCGAGCTTGGAATCCTCTTCTCACAATCCGAGAAGGATCACTTCGGGCTTTCACCGAAGTCTATACTCTTTTGAAAACTTTGTAACTGAGTGGGATTCACTCTCTAATTGAGCACACTTTGAGTAGGATGAGTGATTGATCAAATGTGTGTAGTTTAGGCTTATGGAGTGTAGAAATGGGAGCTTTGAGTATTGAGGTTTCTCTCTAATGTATTGGGACAATTGGAGTTGGAGAGTTGTGTTAACAACAAGTCTTGATCCCCTGTTTATAAGGTATTCTAGCCGTTGGGGATAGATTTGGTTGGGTTTTGTGTAAGATACACAAAGCAGAAAATCGGGCTGCAAATCTGAACAGAACCGGTCGACCGAAACTGATAGACCGGTCGACCGTTCACTTGATTTCAAGGAGAACGGTCGAACAAAAGAATATTCGGTCGGGCAAACGAGCTAGAACTTAAATCTACTTAAGTGAATCGGTCGAACCAAAGTATGAGACGGTCGACCGTTAAGGGGATTCGGTTGAGACAAAGTTGGATCGGTCGAACGAAGAGTGTGTCGACCGATAGCAGGGATATTATAAGTGTTCAACCGGTCGACCGAAACAGGGTCGTCGTTCGACCGGTTACCGAATGTATTTTGGGGTTAAGTTTGTTTTATACGAATACGACCGTTATAGGAATACGACAAAGGTAACGGCCATATTAAAATCCGGGATCGGTCGACCGAAAAGGTTGAACCGGTCGACCGGTAGAGTTCGGTAAAGTCACTGTGGAGAGTTTGTTATAAACCGGTCGAACTGAGAACTGGTTCGGTTGACCGTTTCACACAGGAATTCTGGGTTTAGGTTTTAAGTGATTTCCGACTAAGGTTTGGGTGATCTAATGAAGTCCAAATAAGGTGAAATTTTGTGTGTGACTTATCTAAGGAACCTAGTGTGTATGTGATATGTTTTTAGCTCTTGTATGCTCAATTTACACATGTTCCTAAGACTCAAAATAAAATCACGATTACGAGTCTTCATATAGCTTTATTACAAATTTTGACTTGATTTCCTTCCATCCATGAGTCTTGATCACCTGTAGAGGTTAGCACATGCAATATATATGCAATGCAATATGTGTGCTACTCTACATTACTTATGATTAAGATTAGGTTGATTAAATCATCAAAATAAGGATTAAGGCCAAAAAGTCAACAATGCTCCAGAAAATTTAATCTCTCAAACACTGAACTGACAATGGAATTTTCGGATGGACTAGGTGGAGAAATATGGAGTATATTTTTTCATTCATGTATACATGGAAGAGAGGAGAGACCTATTTATAGGGCTTCCTCCGTCCCATATCATGTGTAACCCACTTACACATGATCCGTTGTTTTTAGCTCCTCTAATCTAAACCCATTTATAGGACATTTTTTTGCCTTTTGCCAAATTTTGGATCAATATCCAACAAAATTTGATCTTCGGGGTTTTAGCAAATTTATATTTTATAATGTTACGAACCACATTATAATAAGAAACATATTATCATATATAATGTCAAAGATTATACCCCTTAATATATTTACATCTCATATATAAATTTATTGATTAATCTAACCTTGTCGTAATCATGACACATTTGATTTTAATATTTTACCTATAGAAGGATATAAGTTATGTTGGCAATAATATAAATAAACTATAAGCGGTATCTAGCTACATAATATAGTTACCCAAATAACAAAGATGTTTTCCTCACTCGAACTAAACCCGATCCATTTAGTGATATGTAATATCACTTGTGTCTATCCCTTGCCTCATGATATTGAGAATATTATACAAAGTAGAAATGTGTCATCTTTGTATTTTATATTCATGTCTTGATCTCTCAAGCCAATTATAAATATGTAACTATACACAAGTCACATTGTGTACATTATAATTTTGCTTTATCAAAGGGCCAAGCAATATCATCACTCAAGTCAAGGAGGGCAATGATAATCTTTTGACATATCAATTTTTACCCCACAAGTTATGTATAACCAACTAATAGTTTTAACATTATGCGCATTGATAGCTTTGATAATAATCAAATTATACGCTCCTTATGTGAAAAGATATAGGTATCATATCTTTGGATTCAAAGACACAATGAAATATTAATGACACAAACACAATTCCAAAATATTTCATTCACTAAGTCAACTCAACATATGAAAGAAACATTTTCTATTTCATATACTCAAGTTGTTAAATATTTGTAGATCTTCAATATCTCTTTTAACCAACACAACAATCTTAACTCGGTAATTAAGGTCCCGTGTTAATTACCATGATCGTGAATTACTTTTGATTTATGTAAACCATTATGTATTAGAGCTCCATTGTTAAGGACCGAGAACATCTTCCTTAACACTTCCAAAAGGCGAATACATTAATCAAGGAACAAAATGCTCAATACATTCAATTCATAATAAAAGACATTTAAAAGTAAAAATTTAGAACACATTCCTTTCAATCTCCCACTTGTTGTCAAAGTTTTCTTTCACATAGATTCTTAATGTATAAAACTATAATAACTAGGATAACCTCTTCATATCACTCGTCAGGCCACTATACATGGTTCTTCAAACCTATGGACTCGAAATGTATTTCACATTTGGCTTGGGATAAAGGTTTGGTTAATCGATCAACTGTGTTGTTTGTGTTCACTCATAATAAATTTATTTGTCTTCGTCGATGAAATACGGGTGACAAAGTACTTGCGATCTATGTACTTCACTTTGTGATGTGATTTAGGATCCTTGATTTGCGAGATAGACACACTATTGTCGTGAAACAACTCTATGGGTCCTTCGCTCGAAGGAACTACTCCAAGCTCTTCAAGGAACTTCTTAGTCCACTATTTCATTGCTCGCTTCAGCGACATCCATAACTTCTGAAGTAGTGGTTGAGTCGGTCGTAGTGGTCTATTTCCAACTATACCAACTCATGACTCCACCATTCAGAGTAAAGACATATCCTAATTGAGACCTCCTATCGTCTGGATCACTCATGAAACTCGCATCTGAGTAGCCCTCAGCTACTAGTTCTCTTTGTTCCCCATAAACAAGAAACTTATCTTCAGTTATGTTAAGGTATCTCAGAATATTCTTGACCGCAGTCCAATGATCGGGATCTGCATTGGATTGGTGATGACTTGTCACACTTAAAGCATATGAGACATCGGGTCTTGTGCAAGTCATGGTGTACATGATCGATCTAATTGCTGAAGCATAAGGAATGTCTTTCATGTACTCTAAGTTCTTACGTGATACTGCATGTGGTGACTTCTTGAGTTGTCCTTTTTTGAATTGGACTGTGGTCAAGAATATTCTGAGAATTGTCACATTGCCCTTTTTTGAATTGTCCATACTGAACCTCTCCAAGACCTTGTCAGTGTATGTATGTTGACTTAGGCCAATGAGTCTTCGGGATCTATCTTTATATATCTTGATTCCCAAGATGTACTGAGCCTCACCCATGTCTTTCATTGAAAATGCAGATTTCAATGAACTTCTCATTTGCTCTAGCAAAGGGATATGATTTCCCATGAGGAGTATATCATCGACAAATAAGATCAGAAACACTACGTTACTCCCACTGACCATCTTGTATATACAAGACTCTTCCTTGCTTTGGATGAAGTTAATCTTTTTGACTTCTTAATCAAAGTGTTTGTTCCAACTCCTCGATGTTTGCTTCAATCCATAAATGGATTGTTTAAGCTTGTATACTTTCTCACTATTCTTTGGATCTTCAAAACCTTGAGGTTGTACCATTTACACATCCTCAAAGTTTCCCTTAAGGAACACTATTTTGACATTCATTTGCCATATTTCATAATCATGAATTGGGGCAATAACGAGCATAATCCGAATAGACTTGAACATGGCAACCAGTGAAAAATTTTCATTATAGTCAATTCCTTGAATTTGAGTGTAACCCTTCGCTACAAGTCTCGCTTTGTAGGTTGTCAAATTCTCATCCATGTTCATCTTCCTCTTAAAAACTAATTTGTTTTGAACGACTTTCTTTCCTTGAGGAAGGTCAACCAAGTCTCATACTTGATTGTCATACATAGATTGTATTTCGGATTCCATGGCACTAAGCCATAGTTTGGAGTCTTTCATTACCATTGCTTCTTGAAAGGTCGAGGGATCATGGGTATTGAGTACCACGATTTTGTGAAATCCAAAATACATATCAAGATTCTTTCTCTCCCTCGTTGACATTCTAAAACTACTGCAAAAAAGGGTTACCACGTTGGATATTAAGGGGGTACAACGTCAGGTTGACTGCCTTTCATGACCGACATGGTACGTGGGAGACGTTATAAAGGGGTGTCCTTTCACGTCTGTTGGCAAACCGACGTGGTAGGTACCATATATAATGTCGGTCTGTTTATACAACATACGTGGTTGGATCTTAAATAAAAAAAATAGAAATCCCCTACAACATTGATTGTATTGACGATCGACGTGGTCGGTTCTTTTATTAAGAAAAGAAAAAAAGAAATATCCTACAACGTCGGTGGTATTTTCAACCGACGTGGGACACACCCTCTATAACGTCCGCTTTAATACAAAGCCGACGTAGTAATATGGCCCCTATCGCGTCGGTCTTTTTGTACAACTGACGTGGCCAGTTCTTTAATAAAAAAACAGAAATCCCCTACAATGTCAGTATAATTGTCGACCGACGTGGTAGGTTCTTTAATAAAAAATTAAAAAAAAAGAAATATCCTACAACGTCAGTGGTATTTACAACCGACGTGCTAGATTGTCTACAATGTCGGTTACGTTTTGAGACTGACGTTGTAGGACATTTCTCTTTTTTTTAATTTTTTTATTTGTCTGATACCTTTATTTCAAACTCAAATTCTGCAGTTCATATTCAATCAAGCAATTCAAAACATTCCCTATGCAAGATAAGCAGATCCAAAAAATCACAAGACCCTTAAAATTCGGGCAAGATACAGTCAAGATAAGCATATCCATAAAGTCACAAGAAACCATTAAAAATCGGAGAAGTGGATAGATCCAAAAGATCCAAAAAATAGACAGACAAGATCAACAAATCAACCAAACCGAGAAATCAAAAATCGTGTAAAAGAGGGACCTTGTTCGATTTGATGTGCACCTGAAGAGGACGGAGAGAGAGATATATATATCGGAGTCTGGCTGCGGTGTTCTCGGATAGGTGTTCTGGGGTTAGGTCTGAGGGGTCAGCCACAAGATCCACAAAATAAGCAGACAATATCCACAAAATCAATATCAATATCAATATCAAGTGACTTATACAAATTTGCAGACCAGACAGATCATGGACTCTTATATATATCAATATCAAGTGACTTATACAAATTTGCAGTCACAACATATCTCATGTGTTTATCTATATTTATGTCATGCTGATCAAGTAACATAACGTAAATTATACAATTCGAGAGAATGAGTGATATCATAATGTATGTTGGGTCCTGCGAAAAACCCTTGTGTCACTACTCGCTTTATAATGTACCACCATGTTATTGTAATGTGATTCTATTCACATTCTTCAGAAATCAGGGCTACAGGTCCAATAAGCGAGTCTAGTTCTATATTGTTCGCCTTCTTTTGTTCATTTCAAATACGAATGCTTCTGGAATTCTTATAATATTATAGGTTCTGGATCCAGATTTCCTCTTGAATTAGCATGCTCTAATAAGGCAAATTAGTCGTCGACGATAAACTTTTTATATTTCTCTCTCGTATCAACGTAGTTAATTGCAACTTTTATAATAATCAAATCCTCGTTGTTTCCCAAAATATTAGGATTTTACCGTTATGTACTCCTAGAATTTTTACATTTGCCAGCAACTACTTTTATTTTACCGGGTTTATATTCTTCAGGAAAAACATCTTTAAGAGGTGTAATGAGTGACAAACTTTTATTTTCATTTCCACAAATAATATATGTTATAGTCCATGCTTCTGGCGTTGGTTGAGCTCTAATAAATTTTATTATGTGGAGATCTCCACTTTATATTATGCGTTTTACGTCTAGTAATACAAGACATGATCACTCTTTTGTGATCAATAAAAATGTATGACAATTACTTGTTAGATATTGTAAGTTACTGATTTTATGAACTTCAGGTTCAACGATACATGTACGTATATTCTCTTATGAACTTCAGGTTCAATATAGTATATTTTCTTGGCATTCTTTAAGTTTCTCGCTTTCTCCCCCTAATGCCAAAAAATATGCCTCTATATATATAAATGTTGGATTGGACAATAAAATACATCACCCTTCAAGGGCTTCAAGTATTTTCATATTATCAGGAATATGAATCATGCTGAAATGTCCAATTTAATTTGAGGCCACTAAATTTTGGAGGTGATAATCGATTAATCGCAGATGGGAAATATTTCATTCAATATCGTACAAGTAAAATATGGAAACATTCATGACATGATGTATCTAAAATTAAAAATAAAGAAAGAATAATATCAATAGGTATGCACATTAATGTATCATGTATAAATTTTAAGATCTCATAATGATCCATATTCAGTGATATTTTATAAATCGATGCTTTGTAACGTGTGCTTCGGGCACATGATCCAAAATACGATAACACATATTGTGATTTTGCAATAACTTATGCTTATGACTTTCTATCACAAGTAACGCATAACACAAGTTATCTCCTCACGTAAAGATAGAGCTCGTGGATACCTACTTAATTGAAAAATCTTCTCATTCTTCAGTAGATGGTCATATGAAATTTCAGCAATATTTGTCATGATATATGTTCTCCTTGACCCAATCGGTCATACCATATGTTAATAGAATCAATATTCATTTGATTCACCAATGCAAGTCTTTTGACCAAGCCACTACGTGCGTAATGACACATCGTTTAAAAGTCATGTAATTTTCTCAATAGTATTTTTCCTGCCTGACATGATTGTAGTAATATAAAAATATTCTTCTTTACTTAATTGTAGTCTCAATACAAGTCATTCTGGTGATTTGAAACTTAATAAGTTTCTTTTGACATAATATATAAAATGCATCAGTTAAAGTCAAGATAATTCCACATGTAAAAGTAAATATGACTCTTCTGGAGCTTTCTACTAAATTCGTACGACCTTGTACAGTAGTAGTCTTGGTTTTTCTCATTATCAAATTAGAGAAATACTTATCTCTTAATATAGTGTGCATGTCAACACTATACATGATGCATAAATCAATTTTCCTTATCTTAAATCAAATATGAGACCGAATAATAATCATACTATTAATTTCAAGCCAAATAAATATTTATTGTAGATAATTATTTACACAACTATTACAAAATAAATGAAAAGGTTCTTCCAATGACAAAATATAATCAAGATAAGAACCATGCATTAAATCATATCAAGATCAATGAATTTCAATGTACCTTGATACAAGTCTTTTAGATAGAAATTATGCATATCAACATATTACCATATGCATGTATATTTTGTCATTTTAAGACGATAAATGCAAATACTATCTTTGCTATTAAACATTAAAATTCATTATAATGATATACATAAATAGTCATGACAAACATAAAAATGTTGAATATCGATATGCTAGCAACATATGCCTTGTATTGTTAATATCTAGAAGAATCTCATCCTGAGTGAATAAAAATCACAACTATGGAAATATATTAGACTAATGAGAGCACTAACCAATATAAAATATATAGTTTCAACAGAAATAACAACTAAATCAAAAGCTTAAAGATAATAAATATGATAATTGAACGAACCTCAAGAATATTAAATAAAATATTTGTATCATGGTATATAATGCTCATTTGTCATATTGATATTTCAGCATATGGTTATGTATATCTACTAAATAGAGTATATATATTACTTATACAAAATATCAAATAAAAGACACATAACTAGAATATATATGTTATTGCAGAGGGTTACTTTGACACGCTCATACATCACTTCAGGGAATGGAACAAATCAATTACTTGTGATTTTTGGACTCCGTACTACTACTGAGTATCAGATCATTAACTTATAAAATGGATATAAGATTTTCCTTTTACATCTGTACTCTCTACAGTCTTTTGTCCATAGAGTTACATTTGGGAATGAGTTTGATGGATTTACCGTTTACGCAACTTTAACATTGACACATCCATTTGATGCTCATAAGAATCCTTCATGGATTGTTATACATTTTCATAACCCTCTTTGTGTAAATATACAATCTTGGTATCATTATATACATGCATTGCATTGAGAGTAATGTTTTTGTAGCCTTCTGGGCTAAATTACTTCTCTTTCAATATCAATATGATTGAGAATAAAAGATTACTTCCATATATAACATTATAACATATAGATGACAAAAACATTATAAATAAATCACATGTGTTCAAGAAATGAATATTCATATGCAAATGTGATGCATCAAAATATCATTGACATCTTACATGGCATAATGTGATGCATCAAATATTATGAAACTAATATTTCATCATAAAAATATTATACTATAGTATTTAATATAAATAAATAAAAATCCTCTCTTAATGCACAAATTGAGAAGTAATAATCACATGCTAGCACCACTCTACAAATGCTCTTTTATTTGACATGAATACATAACAGTTCGTATAAGCACACTAATGTAAATCTTTTATCTCCTCGCATAACAATATAGCACCATAACCAGACAATTTATATATTTATACACAAATTGACATATCATTATCTCATGCTTATCATACACTGCAAAAACACATTAGTAGATATGAATTCATCACAACATGGATATGACATACTACGCAATAAGTGCACACAAATGCACATAAAATATAATTTCCTTTTGGATAATATAATAATTTATTTTATAAGCATCATAAACACAATAGCATTCATATTTAACTTTTTTTCTTCATGTTTGCTTTATTCGAAAATATCATATTTCACAATATTCAATTTTCTTACCTAATAAGTCAATTAAATGACAACTAATAACTAAAAATGTCAAGCAAAAATTAAAACCCACAATCATGCAATTATTTCTTAGCAAGGCCTCTAGGAAAGTGAACTCCAAAAAAAATCATTCTCATCCATATGAAAAGTACATTTAATATGCAATTTTCTATACAAATAAAAGCACAGCATGAGCATGCCATGTAATAGATATCATTTCATGGAAAGTTACGAAATCAACACATAGAAATTTAAACATGCAATTCAATTATTTTAACTTACGTACAAGTTGGATTTATATTAATACACAAAACAAGTTAGCATGCATAGGAAAATTTAAACAACAGGAAACGTAAAAAAAAACTCTTGCTATTCAACAAAAAAAATTCAACAATGCACTTCTAAAGTGAGGATATACTCTACCAAGAAATTAAAACGCCAAACCAACATGGATCTTGTAACGATCAAGAAAGCATGAGACCATACCATCCCTCCATGTGAACAAGCATTCATTTATGTAATTAACAATTTCTACTCTCAACAATAAAATGATTTAATCATATGTCAGACAAACTTATTTAAAAAGCTCAAGGCTAGAGATAATAATCCGATCTGAATCACGTCCCTGATCATGGGTCTCTTTAGGGGGGATGAAAATCCAACCAACAACATAAAAACCAATCAAATCGACAAGTCTGTTTACATGCCACAGCTTTGTGGTGTAAATATTAATCTAAAATTAACCCACAATCAAGCAACGCAACCTTTTAAGTAATAGTACCCAACACATACCTCGATTTTGTAGCGTAACCAAGTTAGCCAAGAAATCAGAAATCCTCTTACATTTCCTTGGATGATTTCGAGGTTATTGATCGGCGCACGTGCTAACCTTCACTATAGTAGAGACCATTCATGTTAATTATGTGTTATAAAATGAAGAGACATGGAGATCTGGGGAGAATGGTAGAGACTTTTCATTCCCCATGTTTCATTACATTGCACAACCTCATATATATAGAGGTGTGTATAAGTTACAAGCATTTATAGTCTCTTCCTTTATAACATAATAAGCTTCTTGAAACTACCATGACGCAGACACTTCTCAAAATAAATATTAAGACTTGCAATGCATGTATCAGAAGACGGGAGCAACAGAGAGATGACAGGATCGCTGGATATAGGGAAAAAATCCACGACAAGTGGTTACGAGGAGTGCAGGAGAGGTGGAGAAATACCCGGTGGTCCTTTTCTCATCCTATGTGAAAACGATATCTTGGATACCATTTTCTGTATAATGACAACGGTACCCGCGATGTCATTTCATTAAAGACATTTAATAAAAATGGCACTAGTGGTACTATTTTTATTTAATAAAAACGGTAACTCAGGTGTGGTTTATTTGTATCATATTTTGCCTTATAAGTTTCACAACCTTATATTGTTCTGCTTTCTTTTTTTAATAATTATTTTGAATATTTTTCCAAACATATGTCATTTAAGTAACATAGGAGGAAGCATTGACGATCTCATCCTAGCTATCTACACCCATTCTAGATATTCAAGATGATGAGATTAGATTTGAAGAGGGAGTTGAGTTAACAAAACCATGAAGAAGTGCATCTAAATCTACATGAAGATGCAGAAGAAGAGGAGCACACATATATAGAGCAAGAAAATCATTCAAGGATGTCAACCTGAGCACTTAAAGCACAAAGCTATCTGGATCAATACTAGTGCAAATTTGATGAAATGGAAAATTTCAAACAAGGTGATTATTGCAACACTTGCTTCCTTATGAGTGGGACGAAAACCTACCCTTGTGTCGTTTGCAACTCTAAACCATAGGGTGGGGTGAGAGTTTTCCAAACCTTTATTATTTCCAATACAAACCAAAACACCAATCACACCAAGGGTCTGTTTGGTACTCTGACGTCTGGCGTCTAGGATATTTGCAATTTCTCTCCATACGCAAAAAATGGCATCCAAACAGTTTTAATACGCGTCAGCGTCTGGGTTGCGCTCTGGATTTTATCATTTACTTCTTAGTTGTTATAATATTTGATTATATGTAATGACTAATGTAATCTCGATGAGTTTCATTTATTAATTATTATTATTATTATCAACTTGTAGTTAATAAATTATTTATTTATGAATGTTTGTTCAATAATAATTTTGAAAAATAAATTAAGAAAAGAAAAACATTAATAGTCAAGTTTAATAATAATTAAAATGAGTTGGAGGTACGAGAAAACTTGATTTGACAACAATACATTTTTATTGAATATTGTGATTGAGAAGAATAGAGAGAATAAAATTGTGGTAAAATATTGTGAAGTGGAACAAATAACGTGATAGAGAGAGAAAACTAAGATAACATTTTGATAAATATTGTTGTGTATGACCTAAGGAATCAGAACTCATTACCCAGAAGGCAACAAGTCTCTTCCTTTATAACATAATAAGCTTCTTGAAACTACCATGACGCAGACACTTCTCAAAATAAATATTAAGACTTGCAATGCATGTATCAGAAGACGGGAGCAACAGAGAGATGACAGGATCGCTGGATATAGGGAAAAAATCCACGACAAGTGGTTACGAGGAGTGCAGGAGAGGTGGAGAAATACCCGGTGGTCCTTTTCTCATCCTACGTGAAAACGATATCTTGGATACCATTTTCTGTATAATGACAACGGTACCCGCGATGTCATTTCATTAAAGACATTTAATAAAAATGGCACTAGTGGTACTATTTTTATTTAATAAAAACGGTAACTCAGGTGTGGTTTATTTGTCTCATATTTTGCCTTATAAGTTTCACAACCTTATATTCTTCTGCTTTCTTTTTTTAATAATTATTTTGAATATTTTTCCAAACATATGTCATTTAAGTAACATAGGAGGAAGCATTGACGATCTCATCCTAGCTATCTACACCCATTCTAGATATTCAAGATGATGAGATTAGATTTGAAGAGGGAGTTGAGTTAACAAAACCATGAAGAAGTGCATCTAAATCTACATGAAGATGCAGAAGAAGAGGAGCACACATATATAGAGCAAGAAAATCATTCAAGGATGTCAACCTGAGCACTTAAAGCACAAAGCTATCTGGATCAATACTAGTGCAAATTTGATGAAATGGAAAATTTCAAACAAGGTGATTATTGCAACACTTGCTTCCTTATGAGTGGGATGAAAACCTACCCTTGTGTCGTTTGCAACTCTAAACCATAGGGTGGGGTGAGAGTTTTCCAAACCTTTATTATTTCCAATACAAACCAAAACACCAATCACACCAAGGGTCTGTTTGGTACTCTGACGTCTGGCGTCTAGGATATTTGCAATTTCTCTCCATACGCAAAAAATGGCATCCAAACAGTTTTAATACGCGTCAGCGTCTGGGTTGCGCTCTGGATTTTATCATTTACTTCTTAGTTGTTATAATATTTGATTATATGTAATGACTAATGTAATCTCGATGAGTTTCATTTATTAATTATTATTATTATTATCAACTTGTAGTTAATAAATTATTTATTTATGAATGTTTGTTCAATAATAATTTTGAAAAATAAATTAAGAAAAGAAAAACATTAATAGTCAAGTTTAATAATAATTAAAATGAGTTGGAGGTACGAGAAAACTTGATTTGACAACAATACATTTTTATTGAATATTGTGATTGAGAAGAATAGAGAGAATAAAATTGTGGTAAAATATTGTGAAGTGGAACAAATAACGTGATAGAGAGAGAAAACTAAGATAACATTTTGATAAATATTGTTGTGTATGACCTAAGGAATCAGAACTCATTACCCAGAAGGCAACAAGTCTCTTCCTTTATAACATAATAAGCTTCTTGAAACTACCATGACGCAGACACTTCTCAAAATAAATATTAAGACTTGCAATGCATGTATCAGAAGACGGGAGCAACAGAGAGATGACAGGATCGCTGGATATAGGGAAAAAATCCACGACAAGTGGTTACGAGGAGTGCAGGAGAGGTGGAGAAATACCCGGTGGTCCTTTTCTCATCCTACGTGAAAACGATATCTTGGATACCATTTTCTGTATAATGACAACGGTACCCGCGATGTCATTTCATTAAAGACATTTAATAAAAATGGCACTAGTGGTACTATTTTTATTTAATAAAAACGGTAACTCAGGTGTGGTTTATTTGTCTCATATTTTGCCTTATAAGTTTCACAACCTTATATTCTTCTGCTTTCTTTTTTTAATAATTATTTTGAATATTTTTCCAAACATATGTCATTTAAGTAACATAGGAGGAAGCATTGACGATCTCATCCTAGCTATCTACACCCATTCTAGATATTCAAGATGATGAGATTAGATTTGAAGAGGGAGTTGAGTTAACAAAACCATGAAGAAGTGCATCTAAATCTACATGAAGATGCAGAAGAAGAGGAGCACACATATATAGAGCAAGAAAATCATTCAAGGATGTCAACCTGAGCACTTAAAGCACAAAGCTATCTGGATCAATACTAGTGCAAATTTGATGAAATGGAAAATTTCAAACAAGGTGATTATTGCAACACTTGCTTCCTTATGAGTGGGATGAAAACCTACCCTTGTGTCGTTTGCAACTCTAAACCATAGGGTGGGGTGAGAGTTTTCCAAACCTTTATTATTTCCAATACAAACCAAAACACCAATCACACCAAGGGTCTGTTTGGTACTCTGACGTCTGGCGTCTAGGATATTTGCAATTTCTCTCCATACGCAAAAAATGGCATCCAAACAGTTTTAATACGCGTCAGCGTCTGGGTTGCGCTCTGGATTTTATCATTTACTTCTTAGTTGTTATAATATTTGATTATATGTAATGACTAATGTAATCTCGATGAGTTTCATTTATTAATTATTATTATTATTATCAACTTGTAGTTAATAAATTATTTATTTATGAATGTTTGTTCAATAATAATTTTGAAAAATAAATTAAGAAAAGAAAAACATTAATAGTCAAGTTTAATAATAATTAAAATGAGTTGGAGGTACGAGAAAACTTGATTTGACAACAATACATTTTTATTGAATATTGTGATTGAGAAGAATAGAGAGAATAAAATTGTGGTAAAATATTGTGAAGTGGAACAAATAACGTGATAGAGAGAGAAAACTAAGATAACATTTTGATAAATATTGTTGTGTATGACCTAAGGAATCAGAACTCATTACCCAGAAGGCAACAAGTCTCTTCCTTTATAACATAATAAGCTTCTTGAAACTACCATGACGCAGACACTTCTCAAAATAAATATTAAGACTTGCAATGCATGTATCAGAAGACGGGAGCAACAGAGAGATGACAGGATCGCTGGATATAGGGAAAAAATCCACGACAAGTGGTTACGAGGAGTGCAGGAGAGGTGGAGAAATACCCGGTGGTCCTTTTCTCATCCTACGTGAAAACGATATCTTGGATACCATTTTCTGTATAATGACAACGGTACCCGCGATGTCATTTCATTAAAGACATTTAATAAAAATGGCACTAGTGGTACTATTTTTATTTAATAAAAACGGTAACTCAGGTGTGGTTTATTTGTCTCATATTTTGCCTTATAAGTTTCACAACCTTATATTCTTCTGCTTTCATTTTTTAATAATTATTTTGAATTTTTTTTCCAAACATATGTCATTTAAGTAACATAGGAGGAAGCATTGACGATCTCATCCTAGCTATCTACACCCATTCTAGATATTCAAGATGATGAGATTAGATTTGAAGAGGGAGTTGAGTTAACAAAACCATGAAGAAGTGCATCTAAATCTACATGAAGATGCAGAAGAAGAGGAGCACACATATATAGAGCAAGAAAATCATTCAAGGATGTCAACCTGAGCACTTAAAGCACAAAGCTATCTGGATCAATACTAGTGCAAATTTGATGAAATGGAAAATTTCAAACAAGGTGATTACTGCAACACTCGCTTCCTTATGAGTGGGACGAAAACCTACCCTTGTGTCGTTTGCAACTCTAAACCATAGGGTGGGGTGAGAGTTTTCCAAACCTTTATTATTTCCAATACAAACCAAAACACCAATCACACCAAGGGTCCGTTTGGTACTCTGACGTCTGGCGTCTGCGTCTAGGATATTTGCAATTTCTCTCCATACGCAAAAAATGACATCCAAACAGTTTTAATACGCGTCAGCGTCTGGGTTGCGCTCTGGATTTTGTTCACAAAATTTGCGACTGGAAGAAGCAGATTGCTTGCAGCTTCTCAGCATCTAGGAAATTTCAGGTTCACCCCAGACGCTACCAGACGCTCCAACAAAATTCCTGGCCAAAACCATGTGTCTCACCTAGACGCTAACGCACGTTGTGTGAACCAAACACACCCCAAAAGTCCAACCTTTGAAATAGTTGTTTGTGTGCAAAAAAACAATGTTTTGGCATTGCCAAATACTAAGACCTAGGACGCCAAACACAATCACAAATGTTTGTATCACTAAATATATTGTTTACGAAAAGTATTTTAAAGATTACGAGTATTTTTGGGTTAAGAGTAAGGCTATTGATTTTGGCTCGAATTTGAGACTTGATTCGGGATCGACTCGATGATTACTTGACTCTGGCTCGACTCGAAAATTAATGAGTTGAGCATAAACACATTTCCCATCTCGAATCACTTAACTAGTTGATTCGAGCTTGACTCGAAAAACTCGAACTCGACTCGAAAAAACTCGAACTCGACTTGGTACTCAATTAATATTTTAATAATATATAATAATTGATATTATAAATTTTGAAACATTAATAAGTAATAACTATTGAAAAACAATTAACCAAACTTTTAATTTATGAACTAGTTTGTTTGTTTTTTGTTGTTGTGGTGTTGGTTGGAATTGGAGATGTATGAGTACGGAATTGAGTCAAGTTGGGTTGATGACTCGAACCGAGGTGAGCTCGAGCCAAAGGAGGTTGGACTCGTTGAATTATTTTGCACCCAACAACCATCTCATCACTTTTATGCCTATTTAATACGCATGTCGTGTTTCCACACTGAAGAAACTCCTACTCATTCTCAAGAAACTCGCTCCCTATTACACAACACAGCAAGTAAACAAAGTGATTTCATTTAATCCGAACACAATTACAAAACCTAGAAGTAGCAAATAAATATTTAGACAAATCTAATATTCGGCCATTAGAATTGCAACCCACTGTCACGACGTAAAAGTAAAATTCGGAAAATCTAGAGTTGCCAAACAAAAGAAACAACATACAACTCAAAGTTTTAAAAACCGAACCGGACCAGACGGTTCGACCTGGTTGGACCGAAAACCGATGGTCCAACGACCGGCTTAGTTAAAAACCGAACTTGTCAGCGAACCGCCCTGAACCGGATTGAACCGCTTTGGACCAGTTCGTCAGACCGAATATAAAACTATTTCCAATTTCATTTTCCTACATTTTTAGAATCAGAAAATATTGAGGAGTTTTTGCAATTATTCCAAATACCCAAATTCCAAACAAAACTCCAAAGCCCAACCGCATAACTCATCTTGCATAACAAAAATCCACACCAAACCCTAGCCGCCCCTCCTCCAGTGCCGACCATCCTCCGGCGCCGCTCGTTCTCCGGTGCTGCCACTCCTCCGGCGTCGCCCCTGCTCCGGTGATGTCACTCCTCCAGAGTCGCCCCTCCACCGGTGCTCCCACTCCTCCGACGTCGCTCCTCTTCTGACGCCGCCCCTCCTCAAGGTTTGTCAAATGGTTACAAAATGATGATAAAAAAACACACTCAATAGGTGTGTTTGGTCGTTATGAAGTTCTAAAGATGTATTTTTGTTCGAATTGGTGTTATACAGTAGTAGTTGGATGTTTGAATTGGTGTATTTAGTGTCCTGAAGTAGTGAACTTGTGCTATTAGTCCGCAAGTGTTCTAATTTTGATATTAATCACATGCTATTAGTGTTGCATCTTTAAAAATGGGTTTTTTCTACTTTTTTGTAGTTATTGTTGTTTTTTTGGGTGTATTTTATTCAGACATGCAAGTATACAAAACCTCAACCGTAAATTTATGTTTTCATCTGATTAGATGGTTTTTCAACAAGAAACATGTAGAACATGAGAAGATTTGGTATTGCTATAACTTGCTTATTTTAATCTAATTTGGAAATTTTGTTCATGAGCTGCAAAGTAGTTGATTTTCTTAGTGAGTTGTGCAGTCAACTGGAAAGCTCTAGTTTTGGTATAATTGGAGAAATATCTAGCTTGGTAGTTGTGGTTCCGAATTGAAAGGGTGCATTTTTTACTTAGAGTTGTTGCTTTCTTGAATAAGTTGTGCAGCGTTTATTGGTTTGGTTTTGGTATACTGTTGAACGTTTTAATTTAAACCACAAGTGCACGGTCGCGATGAAGCGGTGGCAAGTACGGGTCGTCCTCAGGGTTGCTCTTAGGTCCTTCTGTCTTGCATTCAGGTCCTTCTCCCTTGCATCTTGGTCCCCATATCTCACAGTTCAGTCCCTTTTCCCAGCTTTTGAGCTCTTTTATGCTTCATCTCTTCAAACCTATTTATTCCTGAAAACTAAACATAAAACTCGTAACATAGCATTGTTTAGGTGAAAGATAATGGATATAAGATACAAATATAAGCATGAAATGATGTCAATCATATACTTGCATGTCTGAATCGAGAGATTTTTTGTGTGTGGGTCTTGAATAAGTTGTGCAACGTTTATTGGTTACTTTGGTATGTGTATTTTAATTTTTGAATGATTTAGCAGAAATCGGTTCAAACCAGTCAAACTTCGATTTTAAAAAATACTGACGTCATGCTGACGTCATCGCCGGTCCGACCGTAATTTTACAAATGACAGGTTCAGTTTTTAAAAGCTTTATACAACCATCACCTGTCCGACCGACTACGTTGAACCAAAACCGAACTTTACACTTTGACGGATTCGGTTTTTAAAACGTTGATACAACTCTAAGGGAAAGAGTGGACGGTAGTACATTTGTTGCCGAGAACATAACTGCCAAAAGTACCCATCCATCCATCACTGAAGGAACACTCCATCATCATCCAGCAGCAATCCATCACTCTCTCGCTCTCTCTCTCCAAACCCTAACCCTAACTCCCCTCCAGATCTCCCAATGCGCACCACCCCATCCCCCGCCGACCCCCGCCGGCGCCATCCGAAGGACGCCCCACTCCGGCGGGCCTGGTGCTGCTCCTTCGGCGTGGTCCCACCGAGCCCCGACCTCGCCCCTCCATCTAAACCCCCGAAATCCCCCGTCCCCTCCATCACCTCCTCCCCCTCCTCCAAGCCCCCCCGCGGCCTCATCGACCCCCGCCGCATCCTCTCCCCCGGCCGCGTATCGCCCATCCCCCTCGAGATAGCCGAGAAGAAGGAGGAGGTGGAGGTGGTAGAGAAGGGGAGGGATGGGAGGGGGGTCGTGCTGGAGCTGGATCCGGAGGTGCTGTGTGGGAGTAGTCCGTTTTTCGACCGGTTGGTCGGGGAGGCGAGGAGAGGAGGTGTCGAGTGTCGGAAGATCGAGGTCGGGAATATTGCCGATTTGGGGGTGTTTAAGGATGCCGTCGAGATGATGTATTTGGAGGGGGATTTGGAGGGTGTTCTCGTTAGGGCTGGTGTGTCTAGAGCCGTTGATCTGCTCGAGGTTCGTTTCCTGGTTTTGTTGGAGTTTGTGGTGGTGTGTTTGGTGTCGTGGTGTTTAAGAGACCGTTCCTAATCACATTTTGGTTCACGAAATCAAGATTCAAATGTGATTTACAATTGACATGGAAAATTTAGATTCTTCGTACTAAGACTACAGAGTATGTCTTGGGATTGATTTTGGGATTTTGTTAGATTTTAGAAAGCTTAGTTACCAAAATGTGATTCCAAACGGAGCATGATTTTGAAGTGAAAGTAAGTTTTTTCTAACAATTGGGTGTCGTAGTTGCTCGGGAAGGAGTTGATTGCTAATGCTCGTAAAAAAACTAGTCGAGAAACACGAATGACACAAAACATGATTAATTTGATGTGTATAGCTTGCGATATGTGATTTATGATGTTTGATCTTGGCATTCTTGAGATCCATATTCCGATGATTTCTTCGTTGGAAGGGTACCTGGAAGTCGAATGTTTGGTTTGTATGATGATTGAAGGGAATTTATGTTATCTGATGAAATATGGTCTGACGCACTCTTGTTTAAACCTTAAAACGTAATTGAAATATGTTTTTTTTTCCTTCAATTTGTTAATGTATTATTGGCCATTTTGATTTGCTAGGAAATAATGTTATTTTCAACCTCAATTTGTGAATGGTTTTGTTCTGCCCTTAATTTTGACCTACCTTTCAGGTGTCATCCACAATCATGTTTGAAAGAGGTGTAAATGCATGTCTGAAGTATCTTGAAGCTGTTCCATGGACTGAGAGTGAAGAAGAGAAACTCAAGTCCTTATTCTTGAGATGCCCATTTGATGAATCAATCGCACAAGACATCTTGGCAAGGCTTTACTCTCAAGGTCGATCTCAACCTGAAAGCCTCGCATTGAGGCTCATTCAATCTGTTGCAAGCGGAACTATTCCTAGTGCGAAGAAAGAAATGCAGTCGTTAGTCAATGGCCTTTTGTCCAAAAGTTCAGTTTACGAAAAGGATCCTGCTGGATTTAACAAAGAAGGCTTGTACAGCATTTGTTGTTCCTGTTTAAATTCCTTGGTGGATCTGTTTGAAGAAGCTTCTGGCGTCGTGCCAGTGGGTCAGGTTGATAATCTGAAAGATGCAAGACCGTTAATCGAGAGGATCTCCAAGCAAGTTGAGAACCTCATTTGGTTGCTTGACATCCTGACTGACAAGCAATTGGGTGAAGATTTTGTTGGTCTGTGGGCAGACCAAGCGGAACTAGTGAGGATGCATGAAACAACGTCCCCTATGATCAGATACGAACTCAGCCGTATCTCTGCTTATGTCTTTATAAGTTTGGGAAAAGGAAAACTTCAATGCCGGGGAGACATTAGGTACAAGGTTGTCTTAACTTGGTTTAGACCAATGTTATCGGATTTTGGTTGGCTTCAGCGCTGCTCGAAAGGACTTGACATGAGAACCGTGGAGGAAGGTTTAGGTCAGGCACTACTAACCCTTTCCCTGAAGCAACAAGAGAGTTTGTTCGTTGATTGGTTCAAGTGCTTCGCGTGTCGAGGGTCAGAATGCCCGAATCTAAGCAAAGCCTTTCAGGTGTGGTGGAGAAGGTCTTTTGTCCGGCCAACAGAAACACGGAATCAGGTTTCGCGAGACTATCGGAATCTATTGTATGAAGAACTATGATTTTAACGTGTTTGTGGGTCTATAGAATTGGATGCAATCGGTACAGCCTTTTCTTTATATCATTGTACATTGTGTGGATCTGCGTTGTAATATTTGTTTAGCTATAAAGTGAGGTTGTTTCCTTCATAAATGGGAAAATCACGGCAAAAGTAGGTGGACTTAGAACCAATGTGAATGTCTGTGTACAAAAGGTTGAAAGCTCTTCTGGTTGTGTAAGTAGGAAGCAAAAATCTTTATACTCTACCTTGTGGAATCGGTATGTCAAATAGAAGTAGGCGTTTAAGATCAGCATAATGAACCAGAAACTTTTGTTGTTGTTTGTGAATGCCTACAGGCTACAGCCTTTGAAACAGAATTAATTTTTGTAACACTGTATAAAACACTAGTTGAGAAATGGTAGTTCTCTTGGCCAGGGCTATTGATCTGTTATACAACAGTATTTATTTCTGTGAATGTGATTATAAGATCAGTAAGACAGTAACGTGTTAAAGAGACAATGTTTGTGTTGGGTAGACCAATTATTTAGAGATGGTTGGTTCAGTTGGTATATCATTGCTACCCACCCTTAGTGCGAAACACCCCGAGTTCTTCCTTGAAAGCACTTGTATGATATATTTAATGAAACGAACATTTGGTATTATTTTAATGAAATACACAAACTCTGAAAAAGAGAGATGTGAGGGTAGTGATTTGAATGGACAACTTTTGGTTAAGGTTACTAAATACCAAAAGTTACCAAGATTAACTACGAAATAACAGATCAAGTTGCAAGTAAGTCCAATAAAAACTACCAACAGTGTCATGAATCATTATACTCTTTAGGCTTTTTTGCACTTACGGAACCAAATGATTCTGGCGCACATCCAGGAATCCATTTGCTCAAATTGGAAAGCATGCACGAGACCAAGGGATTGGCAATCAACTGCAAGTACATAAAATAATTGCATATCACGTGGTTGATGCTTGACACATGTAAAATCCCATCCTAATTCTTATGGAGTTCCAAAATCATTTCCCTAGGAATATAAAGAAAAAACACAACATTACCAAAAGGCTACAGCCTTTTGGCAATCGTGCTAATACTTGTGTATGATAGGTGTGATTGCTTTGAAGATAAGTAGTCTGAACGTAGGAAGATGTACTTTACAAAATATGATTATTCTCTTGTTGAAGATTCTAAAACTTGACCTCTTGTCTTACCAGTTAATGCGTATGCTGACTTCCCATTTGTCCACTAAAAATTCATTGAAAACTTCATAATCAGTATGTAGAGTTGAATTCTTCTATTTCCAACTCATTTTCTAATCACCAAATAGGCAAATATCAACTCATTTTCTTGTGAAATTGAGTTCCTACAACTAGAAGTCCTACAATTCATATTCTTCCTTTAAACCCATCACGTCCTAAACAAATTATCATGAACCAAATAAACGTTAAAATCTTGACCATGTCAAACTAAGGATTGTAAGTTTAACTTTGGCTGTGGTTAGAAGCGGTGCTACGAATTCATTATGAGGTTGGAACTTGTAAGAAGGATCTTAAGAAATGAATAAATAGATAATGTTGTGACTTGTGAATTTTTTTTAATTAAACAAAATCCCATCAATCTTTGTAAGTTTTCATATTTAAAAACAATTAAAACGATCACTATCTCTGTGTTAACTCAGTTGGGAGAACCTTTGTCTTGAGATAGTCAATGTTAGGGTTTGAATCTTTGCGGTTACCTTCACATAATTGAGATGTTGGATTTGAAAAGAAGATAGGTAGAATAGATTAAATAAACAAAATTAAACAATCAAAAACCTAAAAGATCCTTACAAATTAGATGAAATCTCAAATTCCATTACATGACAGGTAGCCATCTATAAATTGGTCTGCCAATTGTTGTGGTCCGGGAGGTCCTCTTGGGCCTTAGCCACATGGAAGTAGATTTCGTGCTTCCTGTGGGTGCTCATATCCATAGTGCAGTTCACGGTACAACTCCACATGCTATGATGATAGTGTTGTAGTTAGTTAGGTCCCAGACATGGAGCCATTATTAATTAATTAGGTGGTCGGTGTTCAAGAGGAAAAGGGAACAACACCGTCAGAACAAGAACAGGACATTGGATACTCCAACGCAAGAGAGTGCACATAATTGTGTCATAATATACTTATTATTCCACAGTTACTCAGTTAGTGTGCCATTTGACTTACTTTAGTCCCACCACGCAGCTCAGTGCGTAAAGGTAGCAAATTTGATGTTCATTAAGGATTTCCCTTGCGTAAGAGGCCACCTCAGTTTAGAGTTGCAGTCTATTTAATATTTATACGAACATAATGATGATTGAAACCTATCCATACAAACATATTCAAATTAGCAGTTGAGAATTCAAATCATCCATTACCGTCCTTTCTTAAATATTGCACCCATTCAATCTTCTACCTCTATGCAGTTTCGAGTTGGGAAAAGTTTCCAAGTAAACCTTGATCTTGTTCTTGTAGTGTATATGTTTTCTATTCTTGATTTAACTTGTGTCATTTCTTTGGTTGGTTTTGTAAAAAGACACTACTAAGGATAACATTCAAGACTGTTAAATCTTGGAAGTTGTTTTTAACGTCAAGTTTTGCCCTCTTATAGGTTGAAGATTCCCGACAGTTGTTAACTCTTGACTCTTGTGCAATGCAGTGGCCGCACGCGTGAAAGGTATTTATTTATTTTTGATACAATAGTTTAGGTTGTGATGTTACATCTCTAAAGTATATTTAAATGGAAAATATGGTAGGAATTACACATCTCATGAGTCATGAGGTTACTTAATTACTATATATTTCGGGAAAAGTTATAAATGTTACCCAATAATAATCCACAAACCTCTTAACCTCCAAAATGACCGATTACACCCCTTTATAGCTTCAGATAATCAAATTACTTCCCAATTGTGACAAGATAGTTCATTTTTATTTAACAATTATATTCTTTAACAACTATATTCTTAGTTCTCATTTGTAACTCTCACTTCCGAGGGACAAAACTGTTGGACTAACAGAGGTGCATGACTGAAGGACGGGACTGCCGAAACGAGGGATTGGACTGCTGGAATGAAGGATGGAACTGCTGGACTGCAGGACTAGACTGCTGAACTGAGGGACTGGACTTTAGGGTTGAAGGACGAGACTCCGGGACTGTGGGAGCCGGGTGTCAAATTGTATCCTCGGAAACCCGTGTCCTCGCTTGGTGCGTGAGGCGGGAGGTGACAGTGGGTGCGATGATTGCGCCTGCCTAAGGACCGCCGAACGAATTAGTGTAGATGCTTGACACACGTGCCACATTTCTGTCTTTATGCTTTTCATGCACCATATTGCATATCATTGACACACCCTATGTAGTAGACTTGGGGGACCGCTGATCCCATTGCATTGATAGTTGCATAGCTCCACGGAGCGAGATGACCGTCCGACATGTGTGGCGGCGGAGATGACCGTCCGAACTTTGGTTTGGTGGAGATGACTGTGTGACATTTGTGGTGACGGAGATGGCGTCTGGACTTGTTCCGGCGGGGACGATCGTCCTGTCTGTGGCACAACTCGACGGGTATGACATGTACGATCTACTAGGCCCTAATATTAATCTAAATGGGAGATGAATAGACTAATCGAGTTCTTTAAATAACTATTGCAAATTAAAAGCTAGAACATTTAAACAAAGGATAGAAATGTGCAAACCACAATACGAATGTATAGAACTTTGGATCCAACCACCACATCCTAGTCCTCTCTTACGAATTGCTATTCCTCGAGCAACTTCGCGTCCACCACTAATCTGATCTCCGTTGTGGATCGAGATCACGTCTTTACACCACAAGCTTTGCGAACAACCTTGCCTAGCTTGAACCACATTCTCAAAATCCGAGAAGAGCTTCACTCCGGAAGCTAATTCAACTCTTGTAGAAAAACTTTAGCAACCTGATCTTAGGCACTTGAAATGAATGATGAAAGCAACGAACTTGTTTCAAGTGGGAAGATGTGAGCACAAGGATGTTTAAAGCAACTTTGGAAGTAGTATGAAGATTTGAGCTTGGAGAAAGATTGTTGATCTTAGAAATGTGCTCTTAGTTCTATTTATAAGCTCTAAACCTAATCTAGCCGTTGGGATTAAGGAGTTGTGTAAGAATACAAAAAATAATGAATGACATGACACAAATCAGGACACCAACGGTCGACCGGATCGAGCCAAGCGGTCGACCGAGTTGTTAAAAATAAGTAATCGTTCGAACTGAGGTGCAGACAGTTGAACCAACTAGACAAGAACTTAAGTGAACGGTCGAACAAAAGGTAAGGTTCGGTCAACCGTTTAGTGAATTTGGTCAAGATGAAACTGTGCAAATGAGATAACGGTCAAACAGAAATGTGAATTTGTTCGACCGAAAACTTCCAGTAAGAATGGAACTGGAGAGTATCATGAACCGATCGACCGTTTACAAGGTCTCGTTCGACCGATAGACCAAATCCAAAATAGGGGTTAGGTGAGTATATGTATACGACCATTGGTATACTACGGCAATTATAACGGTCATATTAAAGACAAATACGGAAAGCAAACGGTCGAACAAAACATAGGTTTCGGTCGACCGATTTCCACTCTAAACAGGACACGTGTCAAGATATGATAGGAGAGTGAGATTTGAATCGGTTAAACTGGGTAATATCAGTTGACAAAATGAGACGGTCGAACGGGGAAAAGAATTTGGTCGACCGATTAAAACGGGGAAAACACATAATGGAATCGGTCGAACCAGATGACCTACCGATCGACCGGTTGGACCCAGAAATCCTATTATAAGAGAATTTATATGTTTCGTCGATGTCCTATTGAAGTCAATTTGACATGGGCTTAATTGAGAGACTTTTATAGGTTCCCTAAGGGTCATGTAATGCAATTCATCAAGGATTTCAAGTGTCAAGTTACATTATAGCCTAAGAACAAAAAAATGTAAATCTACTCTTCATTCTTGATTTCTTGTCTTGATCCACATTTGTTTCCTGAAATGTTAGAAATACAATATATGCAAGTGATAATAGTAACGGATTACATATGTTTATTGATATGTTAGTTAATCATCAAAACGGATTTAATGATTATTAGCCAAAAACCAACATGACCGTCCGGTCTGTGGCACGACTGGGCGGGTGTTGTGGCATGAGGACCACGGGATGAGAATTGTATCTATTATTCGGAAGTACATGCGACCATCATCGAACCCTAATGATTAGTATAGTTGCAAGTGGGGGGGTGTCGCATACTCTTTGTAAGATTGTGTGTGCCTGCAGTGTGTGCTCTCGGGTAACCCGATGTTGTGGGTGGGACTGTGGCCCATTATGCCCCATGTTGGGAATGTTCATTGTTTGTACTTTCATGTCCTATGACACTATAACGATAGGTTCGTTGTGTTGGCTTTTTTGCCCTTTAATCTTAATTTTGATAATTAACAAACTAATATTATGCACAACTTCAATTACAACATCACACACATCATATTGTCAAATTGCAAAGATATTGTGTATTCCTAACAATGTAGGTGATCAAACAAAGGGACTAATCAACTTCAAGATCAAGGCTCAAAACTTGTAATCAAAGCTCAAGGACTTCATATGTAATTTTCCATTTATTTGAGTTATATGATCAAATGTACACTTGATGCACAAAGAATAAACCCGTCTCTATCGGTCGACCGTTTGCCTCTCAGTCTACCGAACGTGTTCCAAACGGATGACCGAGATACCCTCGGTGAACCGTGTTCTTAGAGTCAGTAACCAATTGATCTTCCTGGAATCCTTGTTTCGGTGTACCGAACCATACCTGGTCAACCGTCTCCTAAGAGTCAGTAACCACTTGATCTTCCTGGAAACCTTGTGTCAGTTTACCGACCTCTACCCGGTCAACCGTTTTCTTATCCCCAGTAGCTTCAATATTTGTTTGGATATCTCTATTCGGTATACTGAAGGAGTATCGGTCATCCGAACATCACTTGTGTCTTTTGGCCTAAACAACTTCATCTTATTTGCCCACGTGGCACAAACTAACTCCAACAGACTTATCTTTTGTCATTTAGAAACAACCTTTGAAACGTCCATATCGGTCTACCAATTAACCTTCGGATTACCGAAGATTTGTTGTCAATCAAAACGTAACGACTATTTTTCCACGTAATATTTCGACCGTTATCGATAAACCAATTTCTCAGGCAATGTCAGTAGAAAACCCACACATGTATCGATCAACCGACCTTGCCATGGTCTACTGAACAAAATCACCAAGTCACAATAAGTCTTTACTGTCCAATTGGAACGGTCAACCGAATTTAATTGCTCGATATTAGGAAAAATTTACTGGAAGTTGGTGAACGGTTATCCGAGTTATATTCGGTCACCCGAGTTCTTCAATCTGACCAATTAACCCACATTTTGTCAGACGACCGTTGGTGTCCCGATCGACCGAAGTGACCCCTAGTTCTGCCCGAGCTTAAGTCACATCTTGTTTCTTATTGGTCCAAATCTCACCAACTTATCATAACGGCTCTATTTGTTTTGAAGACTATATAAGCTTCACTTAAGATACACATTCACTCATCTTCTTGCCAAAAATCAATCATACTCTTATGCCCTCAATCTTCAAGTCTTCAAAGCTCCACCAACTCTCAAACTTCCATTAAATTCACTCCAAGCTTAATTCCAATCCTTGAGAGTGCATTCAAGTTAGAGTTCAACAACCACATTCAATTTCCATTGTGTTATAAAGCTTCGAGGAAGCACCCTCTCGGGTTGTGAGAGGAGATCCGAGCAAGACGAGGGTGTTCGCAAGACTCCGATTGTAAGAGGATTTATCTTCGACCCGGAACGAAAATAATAGTGAATTCTCAAGTAGAAATCGGAGGAGCGATTGGAACTTGAGGAGATGACTAGATCACAATGATGTAATCGAACCCCTATAAATCTCCGGAGTCATCTTGTGGTTTGCAATCTTTCTCTTATTATTTTTATTGTGCAATTATTTAAGAAAATTAGGAAATACTCTATTCATCCCCCTCTAGATTAGTGATCGATCGACTTACACATTGCACTATACATTCGTACTTTTATAGGTGGACTTGCTGTACGAAGTTTTCGTTATGAAAACTTAAGGTATTTTATCATGTTGCATTTCAAGATCTCGTTAGGTGCTGAGTGAGTGACGACAGAGGATGAGAGTACACGCAGACCAGATTCTCCAATATTATCTATAAGATTTTGTTTTTACCTGTATTATGTCATTTTCTCGTCCTTGATGTAATCAGACTTTGAGTCTTTTGTAATTATGCACCTTCGCTAAGTGTTGCGATTTTTCCCGTTCTTTTTGGCCTTATATTGTCTTGCAATTTCGTTTAAATTTTCTGCTTTTTCGGGAACGTCACGCTTCTAATCTTCTACAATTTGCCTTTAAGACTATTTGAGTTCATTCGTTTAAATTCATGTTAACTTACGAGAGTATAGTTAAATAATTTTTGACTATGAAAATCATATATAATTTAGTTCGTCTTTTTACATCGATTAATGTTTTTGCCTTAGTATTCAATAGCTCATTAAAATTTTAAATGTATCTGATATTTGTTTTACTATAATTTGGCTCCCACTGGGAAAATTAAGTTCCTGGACCCTCTGGTTATGCAGCACATCAAGCGTAGCACGAAAAATTCGTGTACACCGTCGAAATTCAAAATTACGTGGAAATTACATCTGACCTGAGAAAATTACTTACAAAACTACAGACTTGAATAAAAGAGATTGATTCATGTATGGAATGATCAGACGAACGGGTTGACTATGTTTGTTCATGACACTGCAATTCACCACCTCTCGTAAACAAGCTTCTCTGACTGCAATCGATGCATAAAAAAATGAGTATAAGTGCATAACAGCATCGAGAATAAAACATAGACAGACATCTGACATTAACTGTTATTTCCCTTTACATTAATTTTTTTTTGATTTTGAATTAAGTTAAAACAAAATGGGCTGTGATCACTGATCACTATGGAGCTCATAAGAAAGGATTTAGATAGAGATGGTTTAGAAAGAAGAAGAAAAAATTAGATAATGGAATCACATTTCAATAGCTAATACTCTCCTAGAAATGGATACAATTGTTACCTTATGAAGCATGTCTGTTGGAAGCCATGCCGGAGCTGTCGGAACTCCAACCCAAGCAATCTGATAGGTGAACAGAAACAAGCATGATGCAGACGCATGGAATAAGCCAAGACCGTATAAAGCAGTTTTGTTTGCAATGTCAAAATTCATGACTGAATGTATTCATGATCACAACATTCACAGAGACGGTAACAACAATCTAACTAACCGTCAAATTGGAATGTAATATAATGGTGATCAAGTTCCTAACAATTTTTCAAGAGACATGGTTTACATGATCCGGCACAACAGGAAATGCTGTTACGACTTAAGATTCAAACATGTTAAAAACTGTGGTTGATTAGCTGAATTGCGATGGTTTATGAATAATGACACATGAAAGACACATTATGTCTATTTGACACAAAAGACACGTTTTTATATGCCATGATGACTTATTACATGAAATTGATGCGTTTAACATCTTTTCTTGTTTATCAACTGCTGTTTACGTAAAATTGATTGCTGACGATGTTTTATAGTAAGAAAATAATTGTTGATATTGAAGTGCTGGAACTAACTCAACCAACTGGTGACGAGAGTAGGAATTCTTCAACTTATAACCCAAGAAATTGCACACAACTTTTAATGTGAGACTATTCTCGAGTATTCTTCCGCACGTGTGACCGGAATTATTTTTTCTCCGTGTCTATGTGAACAACAAAGGTGGATGTGTTAAGACAATTGTTGGGTCTGTCAGTTTGTAATACCATATTAAAATATGAGTATCAAACTGAAAACCAATTGATAATGAGTTACTGTCCAATAGTGGGTCTAACTTGGTTGACCACTAATAGTGTTTCAGTCGACCAGTGGTCTTGAGTCTAAATTGGGTAACGGTGCGATATTCAAAATAGTAATTGGGAAATAACTACAAAAAAACTAGTTGAAATAGAAATTTGAAAACCAGAGAATGGTCAGACAAAAAGGCAAAACCGGTTGACCGTTGGACAAAAGAAAAATTGTCTAGAAACGGTCACATTAAAGTGAAAAAACCGGCCAGACGACTATCTACAAACGGTCAGACGAAAGTAAAAAAATGGTCAGGCCATTTTTCATAGGTTGGCAAAAGTTGAGTTTTGGTGGTTTTCGGCTTAGGTTTGAGTGACCTATTGAAGTTTAAATAATGTGATATTTAGTGTGTGACTTCTACTTGGAAACTATGGTGAATGTGGGTGAATAACCGACTCGTATGCTCAAGTTTACAAAGGTTCTTTGAAGACTCAAATAAAGAAAAAATTATATTTTTTTCAAAAACTTAATTATATATCTTGACTTCAATCACTTTTTCCTTTAATCTTGATTATCTATTAAGATAGAAGTATGCACAAAACAAATATATGTGCAATACATGGAATGCGTTTGACCTAATTTGATTATGATTAAAATTATGTTGATTAAATCTTCAAAAGAAACATGATTAAGGTCCAAAAGCCAACACAATTCACACTAAATTAACTTTTGCTGACCACACTAAACAAATCACCAACCAAGCCAATTTTGATTTCCTTTCTTACTTTCACCAACCAAAGGGTAATCCTTAATTATCATACCAAATCAATTTATCACTTCTAACAACATCCCTTAAATTGATTTTTCTATCACTCCAAGGATGGACCTTAAATTCTTAAATGCATCTGCTTTTTATGACTTGGTAAAATTATCAGCAATTTGATCTTCAGAACTGCAGAAATCTAGTTCAATTTCACCTCCTTTACCAGCTCATGGATATGGTGATATTTACTCCCAATGTGTTTACTCCTATGAAACACAGGATTTTTCGCCAATGCAATAGAACACCTATTATCGCACATTGGTTTAGTAGGACTGACTTGCTCTTATATCAAGTCACTAAGCATCCAACGAAGTAAACAATTTGGCAGGCTGCTGATGCTGCACCCATATATTCTGCTCCTGCAGTATAAATTGAGACAGACCTATTTTTTAGAACCAAAATTACTTATGATCCAAGAAAATGGCATATACCGATGTGCTTTTCAAGGTCTCGGTATCTCCTACCCAGTCGTTGTCTGTATATCCTATTAGACTGAATTAGTGCTCGAATAAAAAATAAGCGAGATTTATTAATTCTCCTGTTCCTTCTTTCTTTAGATCCAACCTTTCCATAATTGGAGTTTGGATTGGTTTAAGCATCTCCAACTTGAAACACTTCAGAATATTATTAGCCTATTTATTTTGGGAAATAAATATACCTTTATCTGTCTACTTTACTTCCATGCCCAAAAACGATATGTTATAAATGTCATTTCTAACTATTTGGTCATAGCCTCTCTGAACTCGACAAACATGTTCTCAGAATTACCATTATCATCAAACTTCACAGAGTGTATGCTCATAAGGATACTTATGAAACCCGTGTTGCAACAAATAAGTGTCTATGCGCTTATACCAAGCATGGTGGGCATTCTTTAGTTTGTATACTTTGTTTTCATGCCTTTTCTGCACATAACCTGTGGTTGCTCAATGTAAAGTTTATCATCAAGAAAGTCATTTAGAAATGCTGATTTCACATCCATCTGATGTATTTTCCATCGATTCTGCTACGATAGATGTAATCGTCCGAATGGTATCCATTCGAGAGAGCAATGAAAATACGTCAAAGGAGTCATAACCTGGCTTTTGTTTGTAGCCTTTGATCACCAACCTTGCTTTGAATCAATGCCGCTAACGATCCGCTACGATGTCGTCCAATATCTAGATGTCATCTAGTATTTCCATGTCGTTATCGAATTTTTCTCGATGCCATCTAGTATCTACATATTGTTACCGATGTTTATTTTGTGCCGAGACCGGATGATGAAAGTCAGACGTGCATATTCATCAACTACAGTGACATGACTAAATAGTAACAAGTTATATTATCATGTCACGAAAGGGGTGATAATCAACATAGTTGTTCAGTTTGTTGGATCTGAAGCTTGGGACTGGAACCAAATTAATGGACAAAGGAGTGTCATCATTGACAATCAAATTTCAGAAGTGGAGAAAGAAAAATCCTCATTTTCCGATTCATCCACACCATCTTCGCCAACACTAGTTCCTACGCAGCCAAGAAGTTCACAATGGACACACACGATGTCAGCCGATTTAGGGGTTATGTGGTCACTAGAGATGAAAAAAGTGGCACCGATGAAGTCACAAATGGAGTGGCTATTTTTTTGTCTTTTTTGCAGATTGTGATCCCGTGAGTTTTGATGATGCAGTAGGAGATGAAAGATGGATCCATGCAATGGATGAGGAGATTCATTCTATTGAGAAGAATGACACATGGGAAGAATGACACATTGGTGTTAAATGGTTTTACAAGACATTACAAACTAGATGACCGATTCAAAGCAAGGTTGGTGGGCGAAGGCTATAAGCATAAGCCAAGTATTGACTACTGTGAAGTATTTGAACCGGTCTCCCGAATGGATACCATTCGGATGATTGTATCTATTGCAACTCAGAATCGGTGGAAAATACATCAGATGAATGTCAAATCACCATTTCTTAATGACTTTCTCAAGGAGGAAGTTTATGTTGAGCAACCAACAAGTGATGTGCAGAAAGGACATGAAAACAAAGTATACAGGCTAAAGAATGCTCACGTGCTTGGATCAAGCGCATAGACACTTATTTGTTGCAACATGGGTTTCATAAGTGTCCTTATGAATATACGCTCTATGTGAAGTCTGATGCTAATGGTAATTTTATGATCATGTCTCTTTATGTATATGATATTGCGTAGTTCAGAGAGCTATGACCAAGTAGTTTGAAATGACATATTTAGGACTTATGACCTGCCTTCTAGGCATTGAAGTAATGCAGACAGATGAAGGTATATTTATTTCCCAAAATCAAGATGCTAATTATATTCTAAAGCGTTTTAACGTAGAGATGCTTAAACCGATCCGAACTCCATTTATGGAAAGGTTGGATCTAAGGCAGGCCTGCCAAGCTATTTGGCTCTATCAAATGCTTAGTGACTTGATGCACGAGCAAATTAGTCCTACCAAAGTAATGTGCAATAACAAGCTTTATAGGAGTAAACACGTTGGGATTAAATATCACAACATCCATGAGCTGATAGAAGATGTGAAATTGAACTTGATTTCTGAAGATCTGAAAATCAAGTTGCTGATATTTTGACCAAAACATTAAAAACATATTTTTTGAGAAGTTGAGGTCCATGCTTGGAGTGATACAAAAATCAATTTAAGGGACGTTGTGAGAAGTGCTAAATTGATTTGGTATGATAATTAAGGAATAACCTTTGGTTGGTGAAAATAAGAAAGAAAGTCAAATTGGCTTGGTTGGAAAATTTGGTTGATGTGGTCAATAAAAGTTAATTTAAAATGTGTTGTATTCTAAACATGTTTATCATGTTGAAGAGGTAGGTTGTACAAGTAAAAGTAAATTTGAATTCTTATGTTTTGCAATTTATAAGTAGATGATGTAACTTTAATCTGCATATGAACCAAGTGAGTGAAATAAAAAGAGTTGTCTCCTTTCTTTAGTTTGGTTATTTAGTTTAGCTTAATTTTTCATTAATCCAACTTACATACTAGCAAGTGTGTTAACTTTGGTTCCAACAGTTGAGGACTTGAAGCGATGTTCAATAAATTAAAGAGTAAATAGTAGTTTGCCCTCCTCAACTATGGTCAAGTAACAGTTTGACTCCTAAAATTTAAATTGTCACAATCACACCATTGAAGTTTTGATTTATGTAGCATTTTGACCCCTCACCATTATAAATTTGTTATTTACAAAATATTTGTCATTTTTTTCAAAAACAAATTGTATTATTTGCGAAACATGCTTCTAATGCATTCTATGGTAAAATTTGAATACAATCAAATGTCAGATTTTACACGAATTCAGCACTGATTAGTTCAAAATCCGACCCAAATTTGAAGTGAATCCAACATCCATTTTGATTAGAATTTTAGCACAAAGATAGATTAGAGGCATATCTGTTAAACACGAAAAAAATTGAGATGAAAGCCTTCTAAATATTAAATGAGTGAAGAAAATCACCAAGGCAAGGAAAGAAATGTCTGATGTAAATCATGCAAACCTACTGCAAATAAAAGAACGAACCATTTTTAGACTCCATCACACGAATGAGTAGTAATTAGTAAACAGGTTCAATGGACTTTGTGCTAGTGGATTATGCACATATTTTGCGAATTCTTATAAACTAGATGAGATGAAACATTGAAATGGTAAGATAGTTAAACAATTCGAGTTATAAACTCGCATGGGATTTCATAATCCAAACTTTTGAAAACATGAAGTGGATGGAAGATTCAGTCTAGTTGGCATGATACCAATAAAAAAAGGATATGGAGATGATGAGATAAATTATCTTGCATTCTGATTCCTTCGTTGTTTGCAGTAGATGTATGTTTGGCAAACATGAAAGAAATTGGTTTGTCACTTAAATAAATAATTTTCTTTATGTCTTGATGTCACTTAAACAAAACACAGTACATGTTGAATTTTCTTTTTGTCCTTAAATAACTAATTTTGTTTCACTTGAATTTTTTTTTTTTTGGGTATTATTTGGGGGAAAATGTTTGTGTTGCACAATTTTTGTCCCTACATAATACAATGCAATAGCCTCATGCCTGAAATATAAGTGTTTATTCATGTTTACAATGGTCCAGTAGCGCTAGTCTTGAAGGATACATTTTGGGATTGTCAAATAACGATGCTTGTCTTCAAGTGATTGTATTCCTTTTGTTCAAGTGTTCGGTATTGTTAGGGATTTCAAAGCACAAATCTTAACAGGTATAATTATATGCTTGCTAAATAGTGGATGTGGTAAAAGGTAATTTACATGAAGTAATAATACATTAGGAAAACGAACCAACTTAGCAGACTCAAGAGTAGATGTCTTCCTTATCATCACTAGTTAAAATAACAAACAGTAGTAAAGATTAACTACAAAGAATAACTTATTTTCGGAAAAAGAATGAAAGTAACTAAATCATACCAGAGCATATTCCCCTGTATCGAAAATTTTTAGGTCCAAGACCTAGCATTAAAGAGCAAGTGGTTAGAGAGCATATGTAAACCAAAACCGTTCAAGTGATTTTAATTTGTTACCTCCCCGCGATCTTCATATATATAGTCCAAGCCTTTGTAGTTGGGAGGGTGTCCTACAGACAAATACTACAACAACAAAGACATTGATCATTATCATTTTATGTTTGTTCAGCTTAATATTTGCACATGTAATTACAAATCTTTAACTCTGAGAAACACTCATGAAACAGGCAATGCTTTAACTTTTGTTTTGTCTTTCTACTATTTCCTCTCTTTACACAGTGGGATTCATGTCTACCGATTTTTTTTTGGATTTTCAGGACTGAAGTGAACCAATGTATTTATCTTACGCATCTAATTTTAGTTGAACCACGAATCTGAAAATAAACATTCACTCAGCTATCTGAATGTATATTTGAAACCAAACTCGCTTGGTTTAATCTTATAAATTCAAACTGAAAATTTAACCCGAAATGATGCTAAATTTGCTGAAATTCATTTAGGCAGAACAACAAGACTTCCAGTTTTCAAATAGTTATGTCTGAAATAACAGAGCTGTTATAGCTTTCCGAAATAACAGAAGCGCTAAATATCGGTCCGGACCTGTTTTCATTTGAAATCAAAAGCCAAAGAAAAGTAAAAGTAACAAGAGAAACATGTGATTGAAGGAAAGCTAAAAGATAATTTGGCTATCTTGCAAATTTTCTAATGCATCACATGCAAGAGAAAGATTCTACTTCTGTTAAGGTGAATTGAAGTTTTCTGCAGAAAGGACCACCTATAGTCATGCTTTTCATAATATGAGTTGTTTTTAATTAGTTTTCCAACCCAACATTAGAATTTTGAACCTCCAAACTTATTGTGACATCCTTTATCCATTTCTATTGTTGTCAAAGCAAGTTTTTACTCAATTCTCAAATTATATCTTCAACTCAAATTTAGCTTACTGACTGTGAAGTACTTTGCCATCGATTTATTATTTGGCAGAAGATCGATGTTAGTTAAGCTGATTCAAATTGTGAACTCAGCGTATTCTGTCCAAAAGAAACTAACAATCTACTTATAATCAAATCATGTATTATCTGTAAGATTTGGTTTCATTTAATTTCCTTCAACTATCAAAGACTGATTCCACGAACAAGCTAATTAAACGAATAGTACATTCACATGTCTGGACCACGTTGTCCAATATTTCTTTCTTACAAAAACTTATGGAAATAACCTGCACAGAGAACTAAAATGTAGCATCATCTAGCAGTTTATTGCATTGATGTCCTTCAACAATTCCCCTATCGTCAAGTTCTCATCTTTTCTAAATAGAAACTAACTCATTGGATTAAAATAAGTGAGACGCAAAAACATTATCTCTGGTGTCGGTTCCTATTAGTTACTAGTCAAAAATAAAAAGAGGGAACACAATTTCTCTAAAACAATGTTAATGGTTTGCTGTAGGAACGAAATTTAACAGCAACTTCATTCCTTAAAGTTTCTACTTGACCAACAGAAACTAGGTTGAGCTCAAAATTTGTCTTCTTCTCTTTAAGTTTGGGCACACAGATTCATTAGGTAAAAACCCACAAGAGTAAGTATTAATTATAGGGTTGTAGCAAATATTAAGGAGATTAAGTGAACAAACATCATCACTAAGAGCCACAGAAGACAAAGCAACTTACATTGATACTGTTGAGGTACTTCTCTTTGTCCACTCTCACGATCTGCCCCTTTTTCACTACGAACAGCAATACCAAATAAGAAGCAATGGTGATTAAGTTTTGGCGAAACAATGGAGCACAAGAAGTACGTTTTAGAATAGTTTTCGACCAATTCATAAGCAGTCTAAGGGCACATTCAGTTTGGGCTTCTATAGCAAAACCAACCATTCAGTGTTGAGCGGAGCAATCTAGGATCTTAGAATTAACGCGAATGTTACTAATTTTTCCATTAGAATACTATTCTCAATATCTCCCCAAACACGTGGCTGCTTTTGTTTGAGTGCAAGATGGGTGGATGTGTTAGGTCGGTCGTTAAACCATCAAGCTTTGATACCATGTTAGGTGAAGGACTCAAAATCTTTCATGAGAGCGTTCCTAAATTTTCAAATGTAGACTTATTATTAACTGGGCTTTATTTCAAAAAAAAAAAACAGTCCTATCCTGAAATCATTTTTAATTACTAAATCAAAGGTTTAGCCTATGTTTGGAATCTCATTTTTATAGTCAGATTTTTAATTTCTAAAATCATGAACCGAAATGTGATTCTAATTTGGAAGACTAAATAGAGTAGTTTTAGGAATTGATTTTGAGATTTGTATGGACATTGAAACTCTAATGTGAGTCCAAATAAACTCTTACATCCACAAAAAATGATTACATGGCTCCAAAGTTGAAACTAAATCTTCAAAACAATCAATTGTACGATACACATGTTCACAATTAGTCGAAGTGCTTACTCGAGTAGACCGGTTTCTTCGGCCGAGAAGCTGGCTTGGGCGAGGCGCTCTCCTCCTTCTCCTCCTTCTCCGGCTCAGCGGCCGCAGCTCGGATGGGTGAGAATACGGGGCTTTGTTTGGGAGCCGGGGCTCGACGGAGGAATGGAGAAATGCGAGGGCGAGGGACGGAGAGGAGGGAAGTGGAGAAGAGGGAAGAAGAAGAAGTCATTGTCGGCTCACTGCTCACCTCTTTTCCCAGCCAATGCTTTGTAGCACGCAGATAAGAAGTTTTCTTTTGGCGGAATAGGAACGTTGAGTGATAAGTTTTAAGTTGGGGGATTTGTTGGGTATTTATACTCGTCTATACTCGCTTTCGGTAGGGCTGTAAATGGGTAATATTTTACCCGCAACCCGCCCCGCCCCGCCCTGCCTAATGCGGGTAGCGAACAAAAAAATGTTACCCGCCAACCCGCTAACCCGCCACCCGCATAACCCGCCTAATAAGCGGGGCGGGTTGCGGTTGTCTTGCAACCCGCCCCGCATAACCCGCAACCCGCCTAATTAAATATATTATTAATTTTTATATACAAAAATCATTTTAATGTTTCAATTTTACTCATAACCATTAACCCACCTTACCAAATCATTATTCAACACTAACCAAATGTCTAATTTTTCACTCAACACACATCCAATTTCCCAAAAAATACAATGAGTAATTACTATTTTTCAAGTTTTGATGTTCTTTTATTTTTCTTAGAAAAAATAAAAAAAATTTAAAAACCCGCCAAACCCGCATAACCCGCCCCGCCTCACCTAGTCCAACCTTATGCGGGGCGGGTAGCGATTTTTTTATTTTTGACCCGTCCCGCCCCGCCCCACATACCCGCTTAACTTATGCGAGGCGGGTAGCGGTGGACCAAAAACCCGCCCCGCCCCGCTTACACCCCTAGTTTTCGGTATTTACTTGGGTGTACTTGCATTTTCATTCTAATTGCTTGAATGCACATGCTCCGTATGTGAGTCTCACATTTTGTGCACGCCGTAAGGATTTGGGACAACAACGTTAGTATTCGCTTGGTTAGTGTAAATACCAATCACACTAATCAGTTAAACATATATACTTGGTTTTGATTCAGTTAATACAAACCGACTTAACCGAACTAGAAATTTGGAACCACCTTAATAGAGAAACCGACTTGAGAATAACCCTGACCCGACCCAATACCCCTCGTCATCCATTCTACTCGATCCAAACCCTAACAAAGTTCCCATTTCGACATCCCTTCCACCGACCCAACGAAATCCCCAATTCGACATCCCTTCCACCCAATCGAAACTCTAATCACATTCAACCCTAACCACAATAACCACCTTTCCCAATTCCATTTTCGATGTTTCCCCAATACTTTGAAACCTTAATCGTAGTAACCACCACGAAGGGAAAGGCAAGCGACGAAGGCGGCAGAGAGACTACTGCATGGGAAGAATATGGCAATCATCTAAGACCATGGTTGGCACAAGGAGCAGCTTGGTCGACAAAAGACGATAGTGAGTTAATTTCTTTGTCTTTATATTGTTATTCTAGTCTATAGCTATGGCATGTTTCCATGTTATTGTTATCGCATGTAGTGTTTATGCATGTTGGTTTTGGGTTACAATGGTTGTGATCAGAAGGGAAGTCTGAATGTTATTGCACTGTGGTGGTAGATGGGATAAGAGAAAGGGACAAGATAGACCTATGGGTTTTGTTGAGGTTGCCTTAATGTTAGTTGTAGAGGAATCGAGTTTGGAGATGCTAAGGTCTTGGATTTGCACTGCCAAACAATGTAGTAGTTCTGAGCCAGTGGACATGCATTATATGATACCTAGTAATGTTAGGAAAGATTTTAGAGTTCCGGTTACTGATGAGGATTTACATGAGGCCTTTAGTTTTCCAAACCCAAAATATGAGCTACATTTGTATGCTTGTTTAAGCACTATGGAGAGTGGGACAGAAGAAATAGCAATTCAATTTAATAATGGCCAATGTGAATGACTTAATAAGGAAGATATTGAGGTTGAGGTTGACCCACATGTTGAGGGTGAGGCAGAAGTGGAGGTTCAGGTTGAGGTATTGAATGATGTTGACACACAACCAAAAGGTCCAGGTTCTAGTTCTGTTGCAAATGATAGTGGGTCAGTCCCAAGTGTTGTTGGAAGTGTAAGATCCCCACATCCACCGTAAAGAGCTGAACTCCTTGGGTCTGACCCACAAGTTAGTGGTACACTACATGCCAATCACAACTTAGGCAAGCAACTACTCTACAGTAAAGGAATCCTACAGTTCCACCATTGATATCGAATCACACATGTGCCAAAACTTTTAAATTTAATTTCGTTTTTTTAAAAGCTAGTGCAAAGTTGGAAGGAGGAGATTAAAACCCAGGACCTCATGTGTCAAATGTCAACCAAATACCAGTGAGCCAATGTTGGTTTATGTTAACTTTGGCACACTACATTTAATTATTTTGGTTTATTCTTTGTAATTCTACAACAAAAATTAGTCCTACATTGGAAGAATTCATTTTTCCCTCCCCCTCTACCCTATATAACTAACCTCATTGACAATTACTACCCTAACTTTGGGGCTTCCAGCTTCCTCTCTTCATTGAGAGGTTAAGCCTTTAGCCTTTGAGTTAAAAAATATTAAAGGGTGTTTGCTTCTATTGAAAGAAGAATACCTATTTAATGTATAATTTTTGTGTTTATTCGTTTTGTGTTTACACAAACTGAAGCGGGTCGTGTTCGTGTTCTCCAATTGGGTACACAAAAAAATTTCGTGTCGTGTTCGTGTTTGGTCAAGTGGACTTGTACATGTAAAAAAACACGACACGAAAATACACAAAACGACCAATGCAAAAGCTCACCTTACCATAGAGTGTGGAGGAGAAGGGAAATAGCAATGCAAAAGCTTTTTGGTGGGTGTGAAGATATGTATGAGTTGATACCCTCATTGCTTAGGGAAATGGAAAGCACAAATCCAGGAAGTGTGATAAGTTATGAGGTGAAGCCATGAAATGGAACCTTCGTAAGGTTGTTTGTTTGCCTAAGGGGTTGTACGGAGGGATTTATGACATGGATGTCACCTGAAGGGAAAGTACAAAGGGACTCTCCTCCTAGCAACCTCAGTATATGAAAATCATCAACTGTTTCCAATTGCAATTGGGGTTGTGGGGTCAGAAACATACAAGGGTTGGCAGTGATTTCTTAATCATCTTCAAGAAGTAGTGGGACATATGGATGGATTGGTTATTATAAGTGATAGGTGTAAGGGGTTGGAGGAGGGTGTAGCTGAAGTTTTTAGGGATTGTGAGCACAGGGCTTGTGCAAGACACATATATCAAAACTTCCAGAAGAAGTTCTGGAGTTCTCTGCTACGAAGTCTGATGTGGGATGTTGTCAATGCTTATACAGTTGGTGAGAATGATAGAAAAATACAGTCAATTAGACAGGTGGATAAAGCAACACATGAGTGGTTAGTTAGAGCAGAAGACAGATACAGAATTTGGAGCAAGAGTTAGTTTGGTATTGAGCTTAAATGCAATTACATACAAACAACTGCAGTGGATCTTTTAATAACTACATTAGAGATGTGAGACATCTGCCTATTGTCAAAATAATAGACAACTTAAGGCAGAAACTAATTTTTGATGTTCAAAAGACAAGAAGAAGGTAGAGAATGGTCAGACTCTGTAGTGCCTAAAGCCAAAATATGGTTAAGTACCTTGTCTAGAGAGGTAAGGGATTTCACAGTGATAAGATCCATTGACTTTAAGGCTAAAGTCGGTAACAAATCCAGAAGATGCATTGTTGATATGAGGGAGAGGAGTTGCAGTTGTAGACATTGGCAGCTTACAGGGTTGCCCTGCCAGCATGTTGCATCTTTGATTGGCACAATCAGAGGGGTTGTGTGGGATGACTACATCATCCATTGGTTCAAAAAATAAGTGTATATGTTGGCTTATGAAATTGGCATTAATCCAATGGTGGACAAGTCAAAGTGACAGGTTTCTCAAAGCTTCAAAATTAGGCCTCCAATAGTGAAGAGACAATCTGGTAGGCCAAAGATGAATAGGTACAAAGGCTCTATGGACCACACATGCACTGAGAGGAAGAAGAAGTATAAGAGGTGTGGTGTACTGGGCCACCAAGCTAAGAGATGCAAGGAGTCAATTGGTAGTTAGCAAGATGGATGATCTAGGTATGCATTTCTGATATTTAAGTTTGTTTTCCTTTGATAATTTAATTCATAATAATTCAATTTGCAGGACTACAAAAACTAACACAAAAGGAAAGAAAGGAAATGCTTCCAAATAAAGTACAGAAGGCACCTCAGAAACTCCAGAACCAACGCAGTGACTAAGCCACTCAAAGCAGCTCCCAACCATTTAGGCCAATGATGAGCCTTTTAGAGTCTGTTGCTTCTAGCCAAGTCAACTTAGAAGCTCTGCAATTACCTAACTTTAATTAAATAAATGTTGTACTTCTACTTTATTTAAGACCTTATTCTCCATTATTAATTTGTAATAGCATTTGTGGTTGTGCATGTTGATGTGTGTTCAAATGGTTGCTTATTTTGTAATGTGGATTGTTGTCATGTCTTGGAGGATATGAGTTTGTAATATCCTTTTTTGCAATGAATGTTCATGTTTGTTGAAATGTTTGTCTCAGATGTGGTGATTCAAATGGTTGTTTGTTTCAGATGTCATGATTGTAATGGTTGCGTGTCTCAGATGTAGTGATTCAAATGTCTTGGATGTGGTGAATGTTCATGTGTGGTTAACATTTTGTCGAGTACATTTATAGCTAATAGCATTTTGTGCAGTGAATGTCCAGCTTAACCAACCACACCATATAGCTTCCACAGGCATAGTATACATTGTCTAGTACTATGACTTATCACATAGGTAACTAAGTATAATATAGATTGTCATGTAATTGAAGTCAACCAAGCACGGTTTGCTATGAAATCTATGTCCAAATATGTCCAGTGCATGTCCCAGTCTATTAAGATAAGTGTATATTCTAATTGAAGTCACTCTAGATAATGCAAAATGTAGTGAAAGTAGGTCTAATTTAAAAGCAATTGCATAGTTTCCAAACACAACAACTGCAGACTTTCTTAACACAACTTAACACCACTTCACACAACACAACATTGTAGGATCGTGTTGGCCCTAATTAATCTAATCAATTTAACAATCTACTAAAATATGCAGTGGAAATGATAATTTAAGAACGAGTAGGAAAAACAATGCAAACCACAATGGACGCAACGATTTATAGAGGTTCGGCACCCACACCCGGGTCCTACTTCCTCTCTTGCCAGCTCTGCTCAATCCCACGAGCTCTGCCTACGCTTCACTATTGACTCCCCATTTCGGGTCGGGAGACAACACCTTTACACCATGAACTCACGAACAATCCTCGCCGAGCTCGATTTCTTCCTCTCACAAACCAAGAGGGATGCTTCAGACTTTCACCGAAACCTTTACAACCTTTGACAACAATTGTGAGTGAATCAAACACTCTCTAACTTGAGTACACTTTCAATATGATTGGAATTGAGTACTAAAGTGTGGAAGATTAAGCTTTTGAGTGTATGGAGTATTTTCTCTAATGTAGGAGGCAAATAGAAGTTGAAGAGTTGTTTAAATAAGGTGTGGGAACCTCTATTTATAAGCTCCTAGAGAGATATAGCCGTTGAGGAATATTTGGTAAATGTTTGTGTAAGATACACAAAACAGAAACTAAGTTCAATAAATTTGTCCAATACCGATCGACCGGTACGGGATGAACGGTCGACCATTTCCCTGAAGATAAGGAAATGTTCGAGCCAACAAGACAATGGGCGAACCTAAATGGCTATAACTTAAGTTATCGGTCGAACTAATTGTGGGGGACGATCAACCGATTAGAAGGGTTTGGCCAAGTAAAAGATTAGCGATCGAATGCAACAAGGAAGTCCGTCCGACCGAAAATAACAGGTATTTTGGCACACACAATTGTCTACATCTGGTCGACCACCGTCAAGGCATCGTACGACTGGTGGCAAAATACATCTTAGGGGTTAGATGAAAATATGAATACGATCGTTGTATAATACGACAAGTATAATGGTCGTCTAGAAAGTATGGGTTAACTGGTCGACCGAAAGGTCAAAAGAGGTCGACCGATTGGACTGGGAAAACTCACTTTAGATTAACCGTTTAACTGGTACAAACGATCGAACAGAAAACTAGTTTCAGTCAACCGTTTCACACAGACAGTTTAAGGTTTAGATGTGTGATTTTCAGACCTAGGTTTGAGTGATCTATTGAAGTCTGAATGATGCGAAATTTGGTGTTATGACTTTTACAAGGAACCTAGTGTGTATATGAATAGGTTTTAACTCTTGTATGTTGAAGTTCACATATTTTTCTAAGATTCAAATAAAGGCAAAATTACACGTCTTCAAATATCCTGATTACATGTTTTTACTTCATTACATTCTTCCTTGAGTCTTGATCATCTGTAGATGTTAGCACAATACAATATATATTTCATGCCTAATGTGTTTCAAACTATATTTGATTGTGATTAAGATTAGGTTAGTTAAATCATCAAAACACGGATTAAGGTATAAAAAAACCAACAAACAAAACTTAACACGGCACAACACAAACTTAATACAACCAAACGACAACCACAATCGTCCACCTTCAAATTAAACAACACCCCCAAAAATTGACCCACAAACAACAACTTTCTACATCATCCAGTTAACAAACAGACCAAGCAGAATAAATACCCTAACATTCAACACTATATCGACCTTGCTCATGAATAATTTGGTCTCACGAATACCAGTTCTCATCTCGAGCAGTAGCAAGTTGTTTTCTACTATGTACTCCTTCACTTCCTCGACCTTCCTATCAAGATAAGCATACATTTCCAACAACATTTCATGAAATCTCTCCACATGCGTACACCCATCCACGGATGCCCCTTCATTCACATCAATCCATTGGAAAAAAAATCACACTTCTGGCAGTCGAGCTCCTGCACATTTCATGTACATTTCAAAAAAAGATTAAACACCAAATTAAGGGAAGCAAACCTTCCAGTAGTTGGGGCATCTGAAGAACCGTCGACAATATGACCACTTTTTCCTAAAAGTGTGGGCCTTGCATGACAGCCCACATCGATAAAGTGGAATGGATCTGATAGATGATGTGTCAGACAGATATGGGGTGCTGGAATGGTTGGTCGTGTTGTTCGACGACTAGTAACTGTTGGCGGTATGGGATTTTTTTTCGGGGGAGGGGGGAGTGGACGCGGTGTATGTGTTGTTCGTGTTAAAGTTCAAAACCAAGCCAACAAAATCATCATTGCTACCAGACGCCATGATATCCACCACCAGGCAAAGGAGCAAGTCAGACCTTGAAGATGGAGGGGAGGATTGACTTGGAAGGGAAATCTTCTGGAATTGGTGCGTACAACTAGGGATTTATAACCTCCAGCCAAAATGGGGGGAAATATTACTCAAGTGCGGGACAAATTACTATAGTTGGTATTGACACTAACCAAACGAATGCTAACGTCGTTGTCCTTATTTCTTACGACGTGCAAATATGTGGGACCCACAGACAGGGCAGGTGCATCCAAGAAATTACATTGGAAATGCGAGTGCACCTAAGCAAATACTAAAGACAAGGTGTAAAGAACCAAATTATGACCGTTTACAGGTACACCCAAGCAAATCCCCAGTGTAAGTTACTGGCTTATGGATTTATTTTATTTTTTATTGTAATAAAATATGAACTCTTACTTTGTTAATGGAGTTTTGCATCTATGCCTTCTATTTTGGGCTTATTTTAAATCCTGACCCTGTGAATTGAAGTTTTAGCACATATATTATCCAATTTGGTTCCACCTTGTCAAATATATTCTCTCTCAACACTTTCTTTGAATATGTGTATTTCTGTTGTAATTTTTTTTCAATATTTATGGATCTTGTCAGTAACAAAATATAGGTGTCACAATGTCCACATGCAGGAGATGTTTTTTCCTACTTTGCTACCTCATTCTTATTTTAAATCTCAACATTCCAATCAGGTGAATTAGACCGTTGGGATTCGATAATTAGTCTGGACCAATGTTCAGAAATGCGGGATGCGAATTTGATGTGGCGAGGCACCACATCCAACATATGCGGATGCGATGCATGTGCATATGTGGTTTGCGATTTAATAATTAAATAATATAATATAGATATATTAATTATAAATTATATACATGTAACTAAAATTTTAGGTAATTTTTTGAATAATTTCTAATATCAGTAATTCAATATTAAACATGTTTGAGTAAAATTTCCAAAAAATAACCAAAAAAACTAAACAAAAAATGAGTGTTTTGAGATGCGTCCGCATATGCGGGCTCTACGGACCGCATCGGGGGACCACACCCTGGAGATGGGATGTTCATCTGCCCCACATCCGGTCCGCATCCGCATATGTGGTCGTATCAGGTCGCATTCCTGAACTTGGGTCTTGACTATCTTAACACAAGATATCTCTCAATTAAGTTAATCCCATTTGGTAAATGTATGATATATAAGAGCCTAAATAACTTGGGGCATTAAGTTAACATGTTGACGTATTTAACACAATCACATTAAGCAATGGAGCATCAATGCTAAGACATATTTAACACAACCACATCAACTCGGGGTGCATCTACATAAATATGACAAAAAAAGAATAACATACGACTTGAGGTTAGTTCAGTTGGGAAATTACTTGTTTTGAAATAGTCAAGACTAGCGTTCAAATCCTAGCAGTCTTATTCGTGCATGTTTGGGATATTGAGATTTAAAATGGACGTGTACTAGTAGAGTAGATAAAATTAAAATAATAATGTCAAACTAGCAATTGAAAGTATAGTCATTATATTATTATATTCATTGTAAACCCTAGATATGTAATTGAAAGTACTAGTAATTGAAAGTATAGTAATCATTATTGTATATTTACAATCATTGTAAATATACTTAATTATAGTGCAAAGTTGTAAATTACCCCAAATCACAAACCCTAGACATGTAAACCTTGTTTGGAGTTCCGATTAAGACTTCGACAATCCTTTTCACACTAAGTCTAATTGGACGGTATAATTATGTCTGTTCACTTTACACAATAGTAGGGTATATGGGAGCAATATGACTTTCAAAATTTAAAAATCTTTATAATTTTGTCCGTCAAAATGTTTGAACAAAAATAGACACAAAAATCCAAGACACAACTGCTACTTCAAAAAAGGAACATTCATTGATTCTGCGGGTCGGTAACCTTCAAACAGAAGTTGATTTCTGTAGGTATGTGGCATCAAATCAAATACAAGACAGAGCAAGGTTTTAAAAATCGAACCGGACCGGACGGTTCGACCCGGTCGAACCGGGAACCGATGGTTCAACGGCCGGTTCAACTAAAAAACCGAGCGTCTAGTCGAACCGTTCTGAACCGGATTGAACCAGGTCCGACCGGGTCGGACCGTTTGGTTGGACCGGTTGGTCGGACCAGACATAAAAATATTTTAAATTTTCCTAAATTTTAAAATCAGAAAATATGATGGTTTTTTTCTTATTCTTACAAACAAAAATCCACCACCCACAAACTCTTCTCTCCCTCACCAAATCCCTTCGTAAGTATGATGTCATGGATAATATTGAAGATTGATTTTGATTTTAGATTCTTAATCCAAATAATATTTTCTCTAATTCGTATTCAATCAAATTTGTTCTGTTACGTAAAGATAGTAAACTTACTGAGTTAAGCAAATTGTGTCTAATATCATGAATTATATTTAACGTTTGGTGTGTATATAATAAATAATTTTACAAAAATCGGTTCAAATCGGTCCGACCACCGGTCCGACCGTTAATATTTATTCGGTCCGGTCCAACTTCGGGTCTCAAAAATCCTGATGTCATGCTGACGTCATCAACGGTCCGACCGTGGTTGGACCGTGGTTCGACCACATTGAACCAAAACCGAAGCTTTATCGGTTCGATGACCGGTTCAGTTCTGAAAACCTTGAGACAGAGTACGTTAACAATAGGAAAACCGATCTGGGAGGTACAGTCTGTCGTGCAACTGCCTTCAAAGCCCATCCATTCCCCCCCAGATATCCCAATCTGAGTCATATATTTCTTCTTATATGGATTCATTCCTGCGTGGTCGAATTGGTGACCTCTTCCTCCACAGGTTCCTAAAGATCATCACGAGCAATGACCTAGGTCATCCACTTTTTCTCTCTTCTTTCTCTCATGTCACGTCATCATGACACAACCTCATATTTTTCCCTCATTATTCACCCATTAACTATGACTTAGGTCATCCCACTCTCTTTCATCCGCATCATTAATTTTATTCTCAACTTTTATTATACTGAATTGTTATTCGTCACCGGAAAACTACTTAAAATACTCGTGAGAATTACCGTTTTGTCATTCTCTCATTTCTACTTATATATCTTTTCATTTCACTTTCCTACCATCACTCTCTCTTCATTTTCATCTCATAATCATCGAGAAGTATGTCTCGGATGTCAGGAAATGAGCCTCGATGTACTCGAATCTGGTAAAATGTCTAATTTAAATTTTAAAAAAATTAATTTTTTTTTTGGGTGGGCGTCCGTCAGAGCCGTTCCCCCCATGGGGAGGCGTTTGGCTTAGACGTCCCTTTTTTAAAAAATAAAAAATCTTAAAATTATACGGTGTATTATCTCATATTATTTCAGGTTCCGTTCCAAGATTTTTTGTGTTAATGGGGTGGTTTATAGTGAGTTTTTATGTAAGTAGGGAAGTTTAACCAAATACCACCTTGACAGGTCGGTCGGGAAGTTTTTTTGGATTTTGAAATTGTTGGAACTGGAAATTTTTGAATATTCATCACTTGCAAAAAAACTCATTGTAATCCAACCCGTTACCACCGAAATCTTGCAATGGAATCTCAAATAATTTGAGATAACATACCGTATAAATTTAAGTCTTTTTAGGGGCTTCTAGGTAAAACGCCCTCCATTGGGGCGTCCAAGCCAGAAGCCCCACCATGGGGGCGACGACTTACACAGACGTCCGACTCGGGAAAACAAATTGCTAGGCTTACTTCACCGGATCCAGACGCTTCGCCAGATATTTCCGTGGCGTTGGTACTGGTAAAGTGAGGAAAACGTAGACAGAATCCTTAGTTTAAGAGACGGGACGAAATGAGTATTAAATGAATTGTGAATGACAACATGACAATTAGACAGACGATTTAAGTAGTTTGGGGCGACGAATAATAGTTCCATTATTATATTCCAAAATCATTTATATTTACCAAAAACATTAATAATCTATTTATTTCCAAATTGCATATACTTTATTTATTTAACATACAATCTATAGTACGCGCGCGATGTCATATCTTGTCGGACTGACAATCTACAGTATGTGTGTGATGTCTTATCTCGTCGGATTGACAATCTACAATACACGAGTGATGTCTTATCTTGTCAGATTGACAATCCACAATATGCGCGTGATTTCAAATTTGAAACCTTATCTGGGAATATAATTATCTTAAAACCTATTTAGGAAGCTAATAAATCAGAAGAAATTCTCTATAAATACCCTCAAGTCCACCTTACTTACCACACACAACTTCATTTCCCTCAACCTTCCAAACTCTTATGAACCCATGTATTCTCCTGACCACAACATTGAGGACCATCGAACACCCCCGGTCCCTCGTCGTCTTTTTAAACCTCAAGGATTTGCCGCGCACTCCCAACCAAATCCCTACAACCGACCTATCCTTCCACACGGCGTATGACGTAGTACCCAACCATTTCCCGAACCATACTCCGAACGTCCACCCCCGCACCAAAACTGGGAGAGCTCCCAACAATACTCTGAACTTCCACCCCTGCACCCAAACTGGGGGAACTCCCAACAATACTCTGAACATCCACCCCCCCACCAAAATTGAGGGAGCTTCCAACAATACTCTGAACATCCACCCCCATACCAAAACTGGGGGAGCTCCCAACAATACTCCGGACGTACATCCCAACCACAATACTCCCAACAACTCTCAACCCCATTTCAGATGTACAACCAACTCCTTAGTAGTCAGTCAAGTAGGAACGAGGATACCACTAACCTAAATGACGAGGGAAGTGATGACGCAGACTCTTGCCCCATCAGTCTGTCCCAACGTGCACCAAGGACGACCACAAACCCCCTTAAAAGCAAGAACATATGGGCGAAAGAGGAGGACGAAGCCCTCGATTCATCGTACATGGTCGTTAGTTGCGATGCAACGGTGGGAACGAATCAAAAGGCAGTGCTCCTTTGGAGAAAAGTGAAAAGGTTGTTTGACGAGGCGAGGCTCACAAACGACCGATTGAAGACACGAAACCTCGACTCTCTCAAAGGTCGTTGGAGGAGCATAAATGTGGCTACTATGAAGTGGAGCGGCTGCATGGATGAGGCCAGTCGGCGAAGTAGAAGTGGGGACAACACGAACGACCTCATCGGGCAAGCTCACGTGATTTATGAGCGCACTTATGGGACAAATTTCACGCACTACCCGACACGGTTGATGTTAAAAGAGTACCCGAAGTGGCGGTCTACGGCCCCATGCCCGGGATGACACATGAGGATAATTTTCAAAGTAGTCCTACTCGCCAATCCACCGGTTCATCCAGGAAAAGGGGTCGCACAAACTCGTCGGAAGAAATTTTCTTAGGCTCTCCTCATCCATCACCGAACCCAGAATTTGTCACCCCAAGTGCACCACGTCCTGCGGGTGTAAAGAAAAGCAAAAGGAAAGAGAAAGCGGTGACGGAGGATCCAGACATAGTCGAAAACGACGCCCGCTTCCAATCTCTTCAGGTCGCGCCCTCGGTCAAACATGATGAAATTGCACTTTGCCAAGAGAAGATAACGTTGGAGAGGAAGAAAGAATAAACCCGTCAAGCATCAATGAAGTACGACCTTTATATTTCGCTTTTGAAGGCCAAGAAACTCGGCATCCTGACGCCGAATGATGAAATTAACCTGGAAAGGATCAATGACGAAATATTTAAGTAGAACTCTTATATTTTTTTAAGTTTATGACTTATCTTCCCTATTTTCACTTTATGACCTATCTTTCCTATTTTCAGTTTTAGTTTAAGTTGTTATTTTAGTCTAGTTGTTGTTTAATTCAACTTTAAATTTAGTAAAATATTTCATATTTCGAAGAAGTTGGTGTATTTCAGTATATTTTTGTACTTCAACTATAAAGTTATCAAATATAATCAACTCTAACCCCCAATTTTTATCAAAATATAAACCCCTAAACCTTTAAAACAAATACCAAAACAAAAAATCAAAAAAAAAAAATTAAACCCAGCCAACCGAGTTGTGCCGCGACTGCGGATGACCCGGTCATCCGCGGTCGTGCGGGGTCATCCGTGGGGATGACCCGTTAAGGTTTCTCTAACGCTTTCTCATCCCAACCTGCACAACCAAATATATCAAATCCATACATAAACAAAGTGAAATAAAATAATATGATGAATTGGAAATGTGAGTTATATTTTAAGATTTAACAAAAAAGGCTTTTCCAAAGAAAAAAGAAAAGAAAAACGGAAACTCGTATTTATGCATTTTCATGTATTCTAGTTGCAGTGACGGAAATGAAGAATAAACTCGTTGCATTATTTATTCCGATGTTGATGACCTGACTCTCCAATAAGAAAATTTTCCATTTAAATATATTTCAGAAAAACAATGAAACGAAGAGCGAATTATTGGCACCTTATCTCTATTTTCGAGGAGCTTATTAGATGCGGTTTAGACGGAGCGGTAAATATAAATTTCATGTTTATATGTGAAATGGTAATGTGTATTCAATTTGGTGGCCTATTAACACGATGGAAGCTTATCCTTATCTTCGTTAAAAGTGTCCAGAGCGAACATATAAAGTTGGTACCAAAAATAGTAATTTATGGATCCCTATCAAAATTGCATCTTTTTAATAAATTATTATTTAAAATAAATATGTTTAATTAAACTTAAATCTTGTTTGTAATTAATATATAATTACTTAAATTATGAAAAATTTACCGATGTTTAGTGTAAAGAAATTGATTAATTAGTGATGCAAATGCGATAGCCGTTAGGTAATAACGAAGTAGGATTATATTGAATTCATATAACTGATAGAGTATAGGTGTAAAGTGTGAATATATACATCTAAGTAAATATGGGTAATTATTCACGGACGCTCAATTTCAACGCCACTTCGACGCCTCTGACGTGGCGATCCTTCAGCTTTACACCTCATTCGTTTGGTTTACTGGCTCCCAAGCAAATCACCGGTTAACGACTGACTACTGTAGCCAATTTCCAACAGAAGTCTTCCATCACGTCCAGCATTTAATGCTCCAAACTCATGACGAAATTTCCATTAATGCTTCGTATTCTTGTAGTTTTTAAATGCATCTTGGGAAGATATTTTGATCGCAACAAACCGAGGGAAATCAAATTTCTAACATGGATCCTATTAGTTCTTCCAAAACTTCTTTAGTTTCTTCCAAAACTCATTTTTCTACCCATTCTTTTTTTCTTTTAAGGATTATTTGCTTGAGTGTACTTGCAAAGTAGTGATATTAAATTTATATACTTGAGTTTTCAGATTTTATTTAAGTGCATTTGCATATAAACCATATTGGTTTTGCACACACCAAATTGACGACGTTCCACTCCGCCATTTTATTGTTCATAGATATCGTTATTCCTCCGTTATGTTACTGTTCTCAACCACCACCTTCAGCCAAAAACTCATCATGGACTCAAACTTCCCTTAATTACAACGCCCTCCCCGACTCCTCCAACTCGTTTTACACCATCTTCCGTCCGTCAGTTGGTCGTCGCATCTATAGGATCGTAAGGGTCTCTAATTCTAATCACTTTTTAGGCTAATTACCTACTTGTTTAAACAATCAATAATATGCAACGGAATTAAAAACTAAACAAGCAAGTAAAGAGGAAATAAGCAAATTACAATGAGACAGGGGATTTTTATAGAGGTTCAGCACCCCACCCGGGTCCTAGTCCTCTATTGCAAGTTCCGCTCAGATCACCGAGCTCCGCTCACGACTTCACTAACCACTCCCCATTCCGGGCCAAGAGATAACGCATTTACAATCTTCAACTCGCGAACAACCATCGCCGAGCTTGGCTCCTCCTCTCACAATCCGAGAGGGATGCTTGGGCTTTCACCGAAACCTTTACTTGAGTTTGACAGCAACAAACTTGAGTGGGACAATCACTCTCTAAACTTGAGCACACTTGAGAAAGATAAGGAATTGATCTTAAGTGTGGAAAATGAAGCTTGAAGTGTTTGGAATGATCTTTCTAATGTAGGAGGCAAATATGTGTGGGAGAGTTGTGTAATTGTGTCATAGGAACACCTATTTATAAGCTCCTAAGGTGTTATAGCCGTTGAGATTAATTGGGTAAAGGTTTGTGTAAGAGACACAAAACAGAAACCTGCAAGATGCATTTCAGCATAAGTTCGGTCGACCGGATCGGGCAGAACGGTCAACCGTTGGGCAATTTTGGACTCGGTTCGGTCGACCGGTTAAGGAACGATCGACCTCCAAAGGCTATAACTTAGGTACACTTAAGTTAACGGTCGAACACCGAGATAGGTTCGGTTGACCGAAAACTTCGAGACTCTACTGGGTTGGCAAAAATGATCAAGTTCGGTCTACCGATCCAAAGTCTTCGGTCGACCGAAAACGTCCAGGCAGTTGCACAAATTGGGAGACTATAAAGTTCGGTCGACCGATAGGCAAAACATATTTTTGGGGTATTTGTGAATAATTCAAATACGACCGTTGGTATAATACGACAAGTCTAACGGTCGGAAAATTGTTGTTACACGGTCGACCAAAAAGGACTGGATGGTCGACCAAACGGATGGTAGGATACACTAACTGGATAATTTGATCACTCGGTCGACCGAGAGGTTTGGTTCGGTCGACCGAATGTGGGCAGACTGTTCAGGTTAAGTGTTAGTGTTTTCCGGTCTAAGTTTGAGTGATCTATTGAAGTCCAAATGATGTGAAATTTTGTGTGTGCCTTCTATAAGGACCCAAGTGTGTATGTGAGTTGATTTTAGCTCAAGTATGCTCAATTTACACAATGTTCCTAAGACTCAAAGAAATCAAGATTACATGTCTTCAATATAGGTTTAATGCATGTCTTGACTTGATTTCCTTTCTTCCTTGAGTCTTGATCACCTGTAGAGGTTAGCACAATACAATATATATGCTTGCGATATGTGTGCTACTCTACATTGATTACCATTAAGATTAAATTGATTAAATAATCAAAATATATATTAAGGCCAAATAACCAACAACCTCTGCCAAATATCCTCTCTTCTAGGTCTTCGCCGAGATGTTCATTGGTGAGGTAATATGTTGCCAGAAGGAGGCTAGGGTTTTTGGCAACGTCAATTTTGTGTGCACAAAACCAATATGGTTTAATTTGCAAATGCAATCAAGTAAAATTTGAAAACTCAAGTGCACAGATCCAATGACATCATTTTTCAAGTGCACCCAAGCAAATAACACTTTCTTTAAAGACGTGGTGACCACAATGTTTTTTTGTTATGTAGCATCTTTTTTGTATTCTGATATTTCATCTTCTGACATCTAATGTTGTTCGATCCTTATTAACAGTTTCTTTCCTTTCTATCTACCACTACTTAAATGCTCAACAATGGAGTCTGACCAACTACAATTAATTCTTCATTCCAGCAAAGCTTCATCTCGTCCCCCAGGGCGTAGTCAAGCTGGTTAGGGGTGAATGGAACACACGTCCCGGGTTCAAACTCCAGCAACGACATGTCAAATGTCCCGGTGAAAATGATGTTGGACCACCCCTAGTTTGGAGTCGTGGTCCGCCTGTCCCAAAGTGGGGGCGATGTCAGGGAATTCTAGGTCATCAAAGAAAAAGGTTCATCTCAACATACCCTCTGGTTTGAAATATTTAACTCAAAGCTATTACTGTATGACTTAATAGTAGGTACCCTGTAAATGTAATACCCAAACCCTGCATATTATATTTTGAAATATCTCCTGCCAATAGAACCTAACCGATGTTGTTGCTTCTATCATACATACCATCTCAAGCTACGTTTTATGTACACCATTGTAAATGAGATGTTACCTTGAGGAATTAAATTCATACCCAATGGTTTTTCACATGTGCCCTAATTCATTGATACCATGTTACTTCATTATCATACCTCTGGATTAAGAGCTCTTACCATTAAAACAACCCTGCATCCCGGAACGTAACCAATAGACATGGATTCGTTGCCTCTCCTCCTCTCCTCGTGTCTCCATTTCGCTTAAGTTATCTTATATTGTAGCAACTTGAAGACCTCAGTCGCCCACGCATGATCGGCTAGTTGGTCAAGGTTGTTGACCGAGCAAAGCATCCATGGTCTTGCCATAGTTTTTGACCCCGAGAACAGAAATGTCATGAGTAATTAAATGGACTACCAGAATCTTGACGTAGTCGACCCTATGGGCATCGACGTTGGAATCTCTGAGTTCGTCTTCCAAATTCTTTATGTGGTTTAAACTGAACCTCCCTTGGTAAAAATACTGATTTCAGAGCAGACACAATATGTCCTCACTGTCGATGGCCCTCCCCCCAATAGTAGTCCCAAAATAAGGGTGACCTCCTTCTCGGAAAACACAAACACTCTGCCACCCATCTTGAATCCTCCTTTTAATTTGTCGTATTGCTTTACCAATCCTTCGATGACATGTCAACCGTGAGCCATATCAAGCATTCACGCGAATGGTTCAGTGTTCCTCCTGCATTCTCTTTATCTCGTTCAACCAAGAAACAATTGTGCACCTAGAGTCGCATGTCTAAGACACCACATTCTCGACCCTGTAAACAAAACTCTAAATCCAGTTAAACTAACCCTGGACCTTATGAATACACACATGTAGAGTCTAATAGACTAACCTCTTGGTTCTCCCCATTTGGGTTAGGGTGATGGTCTTCGACTTTGAGTTAGGGTTCCGGAGAGAACAAGGTTTGTGCTTCAAATTTTACGGAATGGAGATAGAAATTTCTTTGTTTTGGTAAAGTTAACCACCTTTAGAAAGATAATGATGAATTTTGGTTACGTTTACTGCAAGTTAGCAGTTATCAAATCATAGGTCAAATATCGGTTCATCGTTTCATCTCAACTTGTTCCACTGATTACATCATGTTACCAGGTCACGGTGATTTCCGACGTAATATTGGTACATCATGTTACGAGGTCATGGTGATTTCTGACGTAATATCGGCACATCATGTTACCATGCCATGTCGGACGAGCATCATTTTGGTGTTGAATGCGAGCGTCAGTATCTCATGATTCAGTAAATATTCTACTTTTTAAAAGCCGACACATGACCAAATCATTTTTCTTTTTCATCAAGACAAAGAATGCATGAGACTTGTTTTTCATAAAGATCCTTTATTTTCAAGTTAAACCAGAGTCGAGCATTTTTCAAGTCGAGTTTTGAGTTCGAATCATAATTGACAGCCCTAGCTTTGGTCAAAGTTTTTGATCATTTTCATAAATACCCTTTGGATTTGAAAATTACTGTTGTGTTGGCGTTAATACTTTATGAATTCATAACTCAAGATGTCCTTAGGAAGGGTTTAGTAAAAAATTATAACATTTTGCTATTGTGTTGATTTAAATTTTGCTATTGTGTTGATTTAAATTTTGTTATGTCAAAATATTCATGAATTTATTTATATGAAAATATTTTGCTATAATGGTTTTATTTCTTGCATTTTACACAAAAATTGTGGTGGTTTTTTTGTCATTTATCTAATTTCAACGAAGTGCATTTATACATTTTTTTTCAGTTTCCAATTTCTATTTTTTTTAAATCCTTTGCATCAAAATCATCCTTCATTTTGTTTTCTTACATTAATTAAGGTCCTCTTGAAATATGATTTACGTAATGACATTTCAAATGATTGATATTTGGATAGAAATTCGATGTTAATATTTCAGGGAACTCGTCAATGGGGATACAAAGTTCATCTCTTAATAAGTTCTCTCGCATTTCATGAAAAAGGGAGAGGTATACATCTGTAGATATTTACATTACAACCATATTACGCTACTAAAAGTTAAAAACTATATTAATTCATTAATTGTAGCTTTATTTTTTACATAGAAAATATATTTTCTAAAAGTGTTATAATTTCTAATATTTTTCAACCTTTTGTGCTAATATTATTCGAGGTTTTGGTGTTTTCATACTCGAAATTCATGTTTACATAGTATCATTTTAAATCACTAATGTGAGTTTGCATAAACAATATGTATTATGCTATATTAGCATCAATAATTATATTATTACTAAAGCACATTAGACTTAAAAAATTGCCTCTACTATTACTTATTAAGAGTTTTTTTTTTTTGCAAAACAAACCTCCTACAGCATATTAAGTTCACATTTATTAATATTAATGAACAAGAATTATCTTTGTGCTATCAACATTTTACTATTCATGTTAATTTATTATGTTTATAGTAGTAGCTGGGCAAAGCACGGGGCTAAACACTTGTATTATATATGTTAGGACTTAGGAACATGAAAGTACAAGTGAATATTAGTTCAACAAATACATCCAACTTTCAAAGCAGGGTATGCAATTTCCCACCGTCCTTTTCTTCCCTTGTTTTCGAATATTCAAATATGAATGGAGATATAGCCTTGCATTTGGGGTAAATTTTCATATTGAAAACAAGTTATCCAATTTTCGAATCTCAATAATTCACTAACACGAATAAGCAGTAAGTATCATCGCACAGCTTATAAGATGAAGAGAAGTATAGAAAAGAAAACTACTGAAAATTAACAACAAATTTCTAAACAATTATGATATTTGTTGCATTTAAATATATTTGAGCAAAATCAATAAGCAAAGATACCAATCATCACAATCATGTTCAAAATTCATCCTACCATTCAGTTGCTAACCCTATGATGAAGAAAAGGTTACTGGTGCGTCCCATAAACTCACATAGAAGAAACACCGCTTTACATAAATTTAGAGGGAAAAGACGTGCTAATACATACAAACATTTAGGATGGTGTCAGAAATTCAGAGAAATTTCTTACGGAGGTTCTAAAACTAACGGAAAAATTCATTAGTTTAGTGTGATTGGGGGTTTTATTGAGTATTTTATTTATAAGTGGCTAAATAGATATTCGTATACTAGAAAATTGGAGAAAATCTCATACACACAACTTATTTTTAGTATTTAAAATATTCAATCTGGTCAAAATCTGAAAGGATCAAAATTGAGTGAGTTGAAAGCCCAAAATGTCTTTACAAAATAGGTAAATTACTGAAATTCAGTGGTCAAAATACAAAGAGATAAAAAAATCTAGAAGGTTGCCCAACCCCACACTACTATATATATGTACCGTCCCTACAACATTAGTTGTTAATTTGTTAATGACTTGATTCTTCTCGTAAAAGCAATTAATCTAGACATATGGATTGATGTGGGAGGAATAGTCTGTCGTGCAAGCGCCTTCAAATCCCATCCATTCCTCCCAGGGATCCCAATCTGAATCATATATCCTCCTCATCTCATCATCGTCGACCCATTCCTGCGTGGTCGAATTGGTGACATCTTCCTCCACGGGTTCCTTAAAGCTTCTCATCACAAACTGCACAAACAAATATATTAATTAGATAATTAAAGAAAATCCTTGTTTTTCCCCTTACAAAATGGAAGAATTGATAATATTAATTTTTGGGAAGAAGAAAATTAAACTTACATCATAGGCTTCATTGATTTTGCTGAACTGAACGCCACAGTTGCTACCTTTGCAAACATCGGGATGGTACTTCAAGGCAAGCTGTCTGAAAGCCTTCTTGACCTCAACTTCAGAAGCACCATTTTGGAGCCTAAGGGTCCTGAAGTACTGGTCCGTCAATCCAGAGGAAGAAGTCACGACACATTTCACCACTCCAACCTTAGGAGATTGGGTCCTCTTGTTATTTTTCCTAAACGATGCACTAGTAGAGCATGCATTTCCCAACGACAAAACCATTCCAACGGCTGAAGCCATCTTATTTCGTACGTTCCCAAATTAACTACTCGAGAGGGAAGACAAGTGAGATCTTGCGAGCAATCCGAAGGGGAAAATCGAGTGAAGAGAATTGTGTACGAAATTAATGACGTGAATATGTGGATGGGTTTATATAGAGAAGTGTGGGTTGGTTTTATGTGGAACTTTTCTTAATTCTTACACGAAAATTTTGGGTTGATTTAATTTGAATTTTCTGGCTGAATTCTTCGACAAATATATTATAAGCTATCAATTCCAGATGTATATACGGGATTAACGGAGTCTTTTCAGATAACCAAAAATTCGAATAATGTAAGCTAGTTTGAATTCTTCAACAAAAGCTACGTACTAAAGTGGCTCTAGTTTACGTCGTCGTGTTACAAGTTTAGAATTTATTATTTCTCGTAACACGATCCAAAATGTAGTGTCTTAGATTTAAATTTCCCCAATTTATCTGAAACTTACAATTATTTATTTTGTAAAATCACTTCATAAATCACTTCAATACCGGTTAATATATCGAATAAAAATAAATAACCGTAAAGTAAGAAAAAAATTATATTTCTTGCACAAAATACCCAACCATTTATTTTGTTATTGTTTGAATAAAAGGTTTAATTGGACAGTGCAATTGAATGGGTCTTACCCAAAAAAATAGGGATTCGCTGAATGATTGTTAGAACCTTAAACCTGTCTAGGGAAACTAATCAAGATGATTGGGTGTTTGTGTTGTTTTAGGGGAAGTTGGGGTGTGAGTACAATTTGCATTAACCCTTACACGTGTGAAGGTGAGAGGAGTTGAGAGGCGGTGGAATTGGATGGATATAAGATTGGTGTTGGTTTTTTTAATGAAACAATACTTCTCTTCTCCCAAACTCCTCACTCACTCACTCTCAAGCTTAGCTCTCTCTGCCTCTCAAGGTGTTCCGACGGCGGAGGTTGTCGGAGAGGAGTAATTGGAAGAAGGAATCCAAGCTTCTTCACGTGGAGGTTCACCGGAGGTGCGAGGAAGTGAAGCGGAGGTTGCTGTCGACGTTAAGAGTTCCGTCAATCATCAAAAAGGTATGCCAAGTTCAATTAAAAGTTCACACATGGCGTGCGAGTGGTGGTGGGAGTCGTCGGAGGTCGGAGACCTCGTCGGTGACATTGTGTAGCAAGATCGCTGCACTTGAACGGTCGATCCTGTTGTTGTTGGTCGATCGGTCGTAGTGTAAATGTGAGTTTTTTTTCTCACCGGTCAAACAATGCCTACGGACGGTCAACCGGTTGTGCATAATTTGGCGAGAGGAAAAATACTTTGTTATTTTCGGTCGGGCGAGGCCTCTTTGCCGTTCAACTGTTTGCATATAAGTAAATTGGTTAGGGCCTAGACCTTCTAAACGGTCGACCGCCTCAGATCCAGTTCGACCGATAACTTAAGTGTACTAAATTGGGGTTCGACTGATGTATGTGTAGGTCGACCGATTATAGATTGGTAAAAACGTAGGTAGACTCTGTTATTTTTGATCGGACGGGACCCCTTTGTCGTTCGACCGTTTCTTGAATTGTTTAACATTTTTCGTAGCTTAGAACTTCAAAACGGTCGACCGCCCTTGACCCTTTGTTCGACCATTGATTGAATGTTTTAATTAACCGCAAGTGCACGACTGCGTTGAAGCGGTGACAAATATTGGTCGATCCACAGGGAGATCTGTCGACTTTGGTTAGTTCGAAGGCGAGTGGGAAATGGGAGAAGAGATTGATTAAACTAAACTACACTAAACTAGTAGCAACAAGGAAGGAAATGAAAGCACAAAACGAACTAAAACTAAGAGACTAATAGACGAATATAGAAATCAGGAATGGAAAACCCCTAAGGGGTGGAGTGTGTGTACACATGAAATAAGAAGTGATGAATGCATACAATAAGCTCAAGTGCAGTTAGTGTTTGTAATGCATTAGAAGTACCTCATGGAAAGACCTATCATTCAAAACACTAACCTACGTTATTAATATGAGCATGACAAGTTTGTTATTAAGAACCTAAGCAAAAATGGAATGTACCTAAACATTATGGCAGAAACCATCAAGTTAAGTGTTCTCATTAATTCAAACAAACATACTAACATTTCTCACATACAACAATGTTTAGCATTCATTCCATCTACATAACAAGTATAAACATCTACTCCACCCCCAAAGGGGATGGAACTACTCACTAATCATTACACTACAAACTACATTAACAAAACGAAACATTCTAATGAAAGACAATTAAACTAAGAAAACAAGAAATATTAAAGAAGTTAAATGAAAGGAAATTAAACTAAAGAAACATGCAAGAATTAAAAGAAACTAAGAATAAATATTTTAGTAACATGACTCACATTATAAGTGACATTCTTCTCCACCTTGAGTTTTTGCTTCAAGACTTTTACTCCAAGTAGGGAGAATGCCACCAAGCAATGGGTGAATACAAAAGGAGAAGGAGGAGTTCTATTTATAACCAAAGAAAAAGGCAATCACCGACAATCCCCCGATATGGGACTAATTGCATACTATAAACGGACATAAAACAACATAATACACCACCCGACCAAAACAAGTCGCCTTTGGACCGATTTGGACCTCTGATTGGCAGTCTTTAAGTGTCAGATCGAGTCTGGATTTTGGTGGCTCGGTTCTGGTTTGATTTCTTGGGTTTTGATGAACCCAATTTGGTTGTTAAAGGTTGGGCCCGGATTTAATTGCCAAAATACTCCTCATTAAGGTGTGGAGTTTCTTGATATGCTCATTGATCCTTTTGGTTTTACATCCGGGTTCTTCTCTCTTTCATCTCATTCCATAAGTCTAGCAACTTAGTCATTTTTCCTTATTTTTGAGTCCTTTTATGCATCTTCTCCTCAACCCTATTTATTCCTGAAACTCAAACACAAAACTCGTTACGTAGCATTGCTTAGGCTAAGAAGAAAGGATATAAGACACAAATATATGCATGATATGATGCCAATCAAATACCCCCACACCTAACTTTTGCTAGTCCCGAGTAAAACAAAGAAAGAGAAAAATGAAAGAAAGGAAAAAGCATACGAAAAATAGGGAAATCCTAACTCACTTTCGTAGGAATCACGGTTGCACTTAGCACGTACAACAAGCCGTTAAACTTCCTTGTCGCCAATGAGGAGGAGTGTTGTCTCCTGAGGGTTTTCAACGGATATACCCACAAAATCCAAACAGAGATGTGTTATTCAATCTAGAAACTCGACTCGATGGACTCATTTTTATCGATCATTGGACGCAGCAATCCTTCGGGCCGACTCTATATAGGTATTAATCCACACACCTAGCCTAATGAACCATTCGTGCAAGTTAAATAAGGACTTAAATGAAAGACATGGACAACCTCAACATCCTCAAGTGATACAAAGTGTAGAGTCCATTAAGATTCTTATTTGCATTACCTTTTTTTTCTTACTTTTTTTTTCTTTTCTTTTCTTACTTGTTGGAGTTTTATTCTGCCAGGGTCAGGTTTCGTGCATCATTGCTTATGAGGACTTACACTATCACGTACACATTTCCCCAAATCTCCACACAAGGCAATCTCTACCACCCGTGTTACGGGAGTTCGGTTGGTGCATCCCGAAAGCACCAGGCACAAAGTCCCCTCAGACCTAATTTCCTGAGTGATAGGAGTCGTGCGAAAAGAGAGAACACCTACTCACTTATTTCTTATCTACACATGAACCAAAACCCCTACACTTAATGTCTCACAACAGGAGTTAAAGGGTCCTTCACTACAACAAACCTCTTTATATTAACAGACACTAATTATTGACTCACTAGGTTCAGGGTGAACTTCTTTAAATATTTGAGTATTGAAACCCTATGCTTACACGCCCCCGAGGGAAAACCGGGGTGCATCGTAACGACTAGATAAGTCCTAAAGCCACTGTACTAGAAATCCTAATGCATCAAGTTCAAGACAATTTTGGGAGCTTTCTTTTTACTTCGCCTCACAACGGTTTTGCACATGCTAAACACACGCAAAACCCACAAAACATTTTCTTTTGCAAACACATGAATATTTTGAAAGAAATGTGAAAATTTTAAAGCATTAGGCAAGCAAAAGAAGACAAGTCACCCACGGATCATGGCAAGCAGATATATCGATATTAAATGCAGCACAGTAACATGACCCTATCAATGCACACAAAAGAAAACAAAATCAAAGGAAAAAGACTCGACTATGTACACACGTAAAACACCCCCCACACACATACTTCATGCATTGTCCTCAATGAATGTGAGCATGATACTGCATGGATTTATGCATAAAAAATGGAAGATCTCACCAACATGAAGTGCAAAAAGAAGTTCATGGTTATGTTGATGGACACAAACTCAAATTCCCTCAAAAATCGATGAGATGCTAAATAAGGGATACAAATACGTGAAAGAAATATGACCCAAATACACAAGGATTGGGGCCCACAACAATCAATGCTCGCTCATGGACTCTTTTATTGTACATTTTTTTCTTTTTAATATAACTATGTACAAAAATAAGTTACCATCTTCATTTGTCAAAGGACATCAAATAAGAACCTTAAAAGTGGGTCAATGCACTTGGAAAGGGAACATGACACCACGTGGAGCCAGAATACTCATGTTTGGGCCCCCTCACAAAGAGCACAACTTAAAGATCATGTTGCTCAAGGGCCACGGGACAAAAAGATAAGGCACAATCTTGTGTCGACTTATAATGAAGTTGGTCCATGTTTTTCTCAATAGGAATCAAATCCTCCACCATGTGATCGTGAATTGAAATCCCAAGTCCCTCAGACTGACTAGGAGTTTTGTTGAACGTTTTAATTAAACCGCAAGTGCACGGCCGCGATGAAGCGGTGGCAAGTACGGGTCGTCCTCAGGGAGGTGAGCAGCCTCTTGCTTGTACGAAATCAAGTGGCAAAAATAGGGGAAGAAAGGTGTTTATGCTAACCTACGCTACACTACGCTACACTACGCTAAGAAGTATGAAATGTGAAAGAAGCAACCAAACGATGTAATAAGAACTAAGCTAAGAACAAAACAAGACTGCTGGAATTTCAGGAAGGGAAAACCCCTAAGGGGTGGAGTGAGTGCACACAAGCAAAGAGGTGGGTGTAGAATACATTCTTTAAGCACATGAAGGTGGTGTTTATCAAGCATAGGAAGTGTCTAAATGTTATGGCAAAACCTATCAATCTATTCACCAACTTAGTTGATTAACATTTACATATGCAAGGTGTTTATTTCAGAACCTAAACAAGCATGAGAGGTGTCTAATCATTTTGGCAAAACTCATCAAGTTGTAAATTCTATCCTAAACAAGCAAGCATACATTCATGTTTAATCAACACATTGAAATTAAAGCATTCATCCCATTCTCTAATGCATGTATGTACATCTACTCCACCCCCCAAAGGGGATGGAACTACTCACTAAACATTACACTAATTATTAAACTATGGAAAGAAAGCGTATTAAAACTAAGCTAGAATTAAAAGACGATTAAACTAAAACATGCACAACAATAAAAGAAGCATAAAACAAACAATGAAAGAAACACAAAACTTTATTGGTAAAATGACTCACATTAAAAGTAGCATCCTCCTACTTTAGTGTGTGCTTCAAGGCCTCACTTCTAGTAGGAAGAATAGCCACTTAAAATATGGAGTGATTACAATAGGAGGTGAAGAGTTCTATTTATAGCCATGGAAAAAGCTAATCCGGGACAATCCCCCGATGTGGGACTAAACAGATACCACAAATAGCCTAAACATCCTCTAATACATGTGCTGGAGAAATTTGAGCGCATTTGGGCCAAAAGTGACCGCCAATTAGCGGTCTTGGACCGCTAATTAGCGGTCTACAGTGTCCGGATCGCTCTGGAATTTCTTGTGGGCTTTTCGGGAAGGCTTTTTTGGTATTTGATGCATCTATGTTGCATGTTGGAGCTCCGACCCGAATCGAATTGGTAAAATACTCCCCATGATGGTGTGGAGTATTCTGTTTTGCTCTTAGGTCCTTCTGTCTTACGATCAGGTCCTTCTCCCTTGCATCTTGGTCCCCAGATCTCACAATTCAGTCCTTTTTCCCAGCTTTTGGGGCCTTTTATGCTTCATCTCTTCAAACCTATTTATTCCTGAAAACTAAACATAAAACTCGTGACATAGCATTGTTTAGGTGAAAGATAATGGATATAAGATACAAATATAAGCATGAAATGATGTCAATCAAATACCCTCACACCTAACTTTTGCTAGTCCCGAGTAAAACAAAGAAAGAGAAAAGCATGTGAAAAACAAGAAATCCTAACTCACTTTCGTAGGAATCACGGTTGCACTTAGCACGTGCAACAATCCCTACCACACGTGTAACGGGAGTTCGGTCGGTGCATCCCAAGTCAGATGACTCGAAAGCACCAGACACAAAGTCCCCTCAGACCTACTTTCCCGAGTGATAGGAGTCATGCGAGAAGAGAGAACACCACTTATTTATTTATCTACATGGGAACCAAAACCCCTACACTTAAGTTTCACAAAAAGAGATTAAGGGCCCTTGACTACGACAAACTTCCTTATACTAACAGACACGAATTATTGACTCACTAGGTTCAGGGTGGACTTCTTTAAATGTTTGAGTGCTGAAACCCTATGATTACACGCCCCCCGATGGAAAACCGGGGTGCATCCCAACGACTCGATAAGACCTAAAGCCAGTAAACTAGAAATCCTAATGCATCAAGTTCAAGACAATTTTGGGAGCTTTCTTTTTACTTTGCCTCTCAACGGTTTTGCACATGCTAAACACACGCAAAACCCACAAAACATTTTCTTTCGCAAACACATGAAGATTTTGAAAGAAATGTGAAACTTTTAAAGCACTCGGCAAGCAAAAGAAGACAAGTCACCCAAGGATCATGACAAGCAGATATATCAATGTTAAATGCGGCACACTAACATGACCCTAGCAGTACACACAAAAGAAAAGAAAACCAAAGGAAAAAGACTCGAATATGCACACACGTAAAACACCCCCCCACACCTATTTCATGCATTGTCCTCAATGAATGTGAACAAGATACTACATGGATACATGCATGAAAAAGGAACGATCTCACCAACATGAAGTACAAAGGGACGTTCGGGGTCATGTTGCTGGACACAAACCCAAATTCCCTCAAAACCTGTGAGAAGCTGAAGAAGGGAGATAAATACGTGAAGAAATTGGGGCCCAAGTACACAAGGGTTGGGGCCCACAACAATCGATGCTCACTGAAGGAGTCTTTTATTACACACTTTTTTTTTTCCTTTTTTTCCTTTTTTTTGTTTTTTTTGTTTTTTTTTGTTTTTTTTGTTTTTACAAGATATACACATCAACCAAGATATTCTCATAATCATTTGGTCAAGGAACATCAAATGAGAACATCAAGTCATGAGGACCAGAGACTTGCCGAGATGGGCAAACTCCACTGGTACTCTGAGGTGTCATGAGGGGTGAAAGGTCAAAGCTGAAAGGCTCGAACCCCTCATGATATTGGTTGGGTGTGGGCAACAAAGAATGAAGTTGTGTTGCCTCGCTAGGGTTTAATTGCTCATCGAAGAAAACCCTCCAACCAATAGGCGGGTGCATCGGAATGAGTTCCTCAGGCTCATTCGATGGATGCAGCAGACATGCATCACTAAGAATGTGGCTTCTCCCCAAGTCATCCAACAAGGACCTCCCACCATCATTTAGATCATCAAGCATAAGCTCGGTCATATGTGGGTCCTTGTTGGAGTCAATATGAAGCTCAAATGACTCAATGGCCATGGGACATGAGGTAGAGACACCTTATGGTATAGGCATATGATGAGGTGTCTCACTCTCACTAGTACTCTCAACTGAATCATGCAACGAACACTCCCTTTGGACATTCATGTTCGAGGCCAGCTCACTCTGTTGCATTGCAAAGACAGGCAATGAGTTTTCGCTGGGCTATCGAACATTCTCAATGGGTTGCATTGGGGTTAGGGGTGTTCGTTGATTTTGTGGTGCTTTCTCCAATTGGCGGATGAGATTGAGATTTAAAGGTTCATCCATGGGTTCCTGTTGCCTACCAGAGTTGAACACATGAAACTCGGCACTCGTGTTACCGAATGAGAGCTTCATGAGACCATTTCTACAATTAATCAAAGCATTGGAGGTTGCCAGAAATGGTCTACCCAAAATCAAAGGTATTTGAGAGTGGGTGTTAGCAACAGGATTGGTATCGAGGACAACAAAATCGACTGGAAATATAAAATCTCCAACTTTGATAAGCACATCCTCGATAATCCCCATGGGAATACGAATGGATCTATCCGCCAATTGGAGGGTGACCTTAGTTGGTTTCAATTCTCCCAAGTTCAACTGTTGATAAACAGAGAATGGGATGAGGTTGACTGCCGATCCTAAATCAAGCAAAACATTGCTCAGTCTAGTGTCCCCTATCGTACACTGAATAGTAGGACACCCAGGGTCCTTGTATTTTGTGTAGGTGGGATTGGACAAAAGTGAGCTGATATTTGCAGCCAAGAATGCTTTCTTAGGCACATTGGTCTTCCTCTTGGTTGTGCAGAGATCCTTCAACACTTTGGCATATTGAGGTATTTGTTGGATGACATCCAACAAGGGGATGTTAACCTTCACTTGTTTAAATACCTCTAATATCTTGTCCATGTTGTCACTCTGCTTTTTGGTTAACCTACTTGGATAAGGAGCTTTTGGCAGGTAGGTTTTCTGCGGTGCCTGAGAAGGAAGCCTTGGTGTATTATCCTCACCCTAAGCTTCTTCTTCACCACCATTCCCACTGAGGGGCTGCATAGATGGTGGTGGGTGTGGCAAGGAAATGTGATTGTCAACCTGTTTTCCATTCCTTAAGGTCACAATGGAATTGACATGGTGAACATGTTCCTCTACATGGTTCACTTGCCTCCCCCGAGGTACCACATTCTCATTTTGCATTTGTTGTTGTTGGTACATGCGGGGGTTAGCCTCAGGCTGGCTAGGAAAAGACCCTCTCTCTCTCTCATGTACAGACTGAGCCAATTGGCCCATCTGAAGCTCTAGAGATTTCATGGTCTGCTGATTTGAAGTGAGAACTTGACTTGTGGTAGACATAAAATTTTTCATTGAGTTTTCAAGTCCACGAGTCAAGGTCTCAAGCGAATTGAATCGGGTTTCCATATTATTGGAATTTGGGAAACCCGATTGATTGGTCGTTTGTGCTTGGGGTGGCTGATAGGAATGTGCATGCATGGGAGGTTGGTGTGATTGGTAAGGTGGTCTAGAGGAGTTTGAAGGACCACCCGGGGCATTATTTTCGTTCCATGAAAAATTGGGGTGGTTCCTCCATCCAGGGTTATAAGATGATGAGTATGGGTTATTCCTAGCTCTGTCATAGATGGCGTTGACACGCTCCATCTCAGGAGGAATGGACTCACACTCGCTCTCTACATGACCTATCCTACCACATGAATGACAAGGAACTGGACCAGATGTGGACATGTGAGGTGCACTTTGTTGGTTTTAGAGCTCAATCGAATCCATACGGCGCATTAAGGCCGCCATGCGTGCCTCGGTGGCCGTAGTGGTATCGATAGCAAATGCGGCACCCGATCTAGTCGAGTTTGCATTCGCGATCCTCGCTCCTATACTAGATGATGCAGGTGGTTCCCTCACACTCTCCCACTGCATGGTTTTCTCAGTGAGGTCTTCTAAGAAGGCCCATGCCTCCCTTTCATCCTTTCCCAAGAACTCTCCTTGACACATGGACTTAAGGAGCGTTCTGGACGGGATGTGAAGACCCTCATACACAATCTGACAAAGACGCCACAACTCAATGCCATGGTGAGGGCACGAGGATAGTAGCTCTTTGAACCTCTCAAGATATGCATGAAATGGTTCGGTCTCATGTTGATAGAACGAATTGATTTCGTTCCTCAATTTTTGAGTCCGATGATTAGGAAAGTACTTCTTGAGGAATGCAGATTGAAACTCATCCCAAGTCCTAAAGGCATTCGCCTGGTTGCTATACAACCACTTCCTCGCATCATCCTTTAGTGCAAAAGGAACGAGCCTAAGATGGATGGAGTCTGTGCTAAGTTGTTGCAGCTTGAACATAGCACAGACCTCCTCAAATTCCCTGAGAAAGATATAGGGGTCACCTTTCCCAGTGAAATGAGGGAGCATGGAAATGAATTGAGGCTTAACCTCGAAATGGTTCCCATTAGCCTCTGGTAATACGATGCATGAGGGTAGAGCGGTACGGCTCAGGTAGCATCGATCACGAAGAGGTATGGGAACGACAACTGGAAGCACAGGTGAAACAGGCGGGTCCAGCAACTGCTCCTCCTCACGGAAATTAGCAGCCATTGAACCCGAACTACGTGCGACACGATAGGAGGGAGGTGTCGAGAAATCGATGACCGAAGCCGGATTGACAACGTTCCTCGTCAAACGACCACTCTCGTCTCGTGTCCACGAAAGCATGCACAAAGGTGCACACACAAACCACAACTCTTTTTTTTTTTGAAAAACAAAGAATGTACGTAGATGAGAAGACGAGGGAACACAGGAGAGAAAGAATGACTCAGGAGAGAAGGGAAGAAGTCCTTAAGCTACGGCGGATGGGTACAGGTAGAAGCACACAAGCAAACAAGGCTCAAACAATCCTAAGGTCGCTATAGGTCCTTACAGTTAGACGACGCCTAACTGCGAGGTCACACGACCTCAACACGCCTCACCTCCCTACGACGACGACCACAAAGCCCAGCAAGTGAGCCAAGATCCGGAGATCTCGTCTCTCCTACTATCGACAAAGTGGGCAACGCCGATCAGGTCATGACGGTCGGGACCGGATCACTCTCCTAATGCGTCAAAGATCCTTAGGGCCAATGTCTACTTGATTTTAAAATTAGGCTCTTGATTAGTGTGGTTTTTGGGGCGAAGGAAAGGGTGATGAAATCCCCCACCTTATCTTTTATGGGACAGCCCCTCCTTAGTAGTGTTTTGGAGTCCTAATCTAGCAATCAACTCTCCAAACAAAACGCTCAACTCACACATGTTTCAATGCACTTCCTACTAACTAATGCATGTTCATACGAAATGCATGAATGAGAGTAGAAGGTGCGTACCTCACGCCAGCTCTCAGCAACAGAAAATAAAGCTAAGATAAAAGACAATCTAAATGCCTAAGTCACATACATGATGCATGACCTAAACAACAAGAATGCCTAATCTTTTGCTTTGAGTTTTAGGGTCCAAGTTGCTTAAAGGAGGTTGATTATGGATCTGGGAACAAACTATAAGTCAAAATATGCCAAATTAAATCCCAGATCACTACATCAATTATGAAAACCAACCAAAGAAATACGAGACAAAACCGAGCTTACCAGACCGCCAATTGGCGGTCTCAGGCCGCTGATTGGCGGTCTTAAATGCTCAGATTCACTCAAAACTTCTCCAGGCGTTCCTCCTGACGACTCCAAGTCTCCTGAAACAAAGAACAACTACAAAACACAAATTAAATCCACTCGAATCGTCCAGACAAGAGTCTGGACTGGCACCTCCCCGGCAACGGCGCCAAAAACTTGTTGAACGTTTTAATTAAACCGCAAGTGCACGGCCGCGATGAAGCGGTGGCAAGTATGGATCGTCCTCAGGGAGGTGAGCAGCCTCTTGCTTGTACGAAATCAAGTGGCAAAAATAGGGGAAGAAAGGTGTTTATGCTAACCTACGCTACACTACGCTACACTACGCTAAGAAGTATGAAATGTGAAAGAAGCAACCAAACGATGTAATAAGAACTAAGCTAAGAACAAAACAAGACTGCTGGAATTTCAGGAAGGGAAAACCCCTAAGGGGTGGAGTGAGTGCACACAAGCAAAGAGGTGGGTGTAGAATACATTCTTTAAGCACATGAAGGTGGTGTTTATCAAGCATAGGAAGTGTCTAAATGTTATGGCAAAACCTATCAATCTATTCACCAACTTAGTTGATTAACATTTACATATGCAAGGTGTTTATTTCAGAACCTAAACAAGCATGAGAGGTGTCTAATCATTTTGGCAAAACTCATCAAGTTGTAAATTCTATCCTAAACAAGCAAGCATACATTCATGTTTAATCAACACATTGAAATTAAAGCATTCATCCCATTCTCTAATGCATGTATGTACATCTACTCCACCCCCCAAAGGGGATGGAACTACTCACTAAACATTACACTAATTATTAAACTATGGAAAGAAAGCGTATTAAAACTAAGCTAGAATTAAAAGACGATTAAACTAAAACATGCACAACAATAAAAGAAGCATAAAACAAACAATGAAAGAAACACAAAACTTTATTGGTAAAATGACTCACATTAAAAGTAGCATCCTCCTACTTTAGTGTGTGCTTCAAGGCCTCACTTCTAGTAGGAAGAATAGCCACTTAAAATATGGAGTGATTACAATAGGAGGTGAAGAGTTCTATTTATAGCCATGGAAAAAGCTAATCCGGGACAATCCCCCGATGTGGGACTAAACAGATACCACAAATAGCCTAAACATCCTCTAATACATGTGCTGGAGAAATTTGAGCGCATTTGGGCGAAAAGTGACCGCCAATTAGCGGTCTACAGTGTCCGGATCGCTCTGGAATTTCTTGTGGGCTTTTCGGGAAGGCTTTTTTGGTATTTGATGCATCTATGTTGCATGTTGGAGCTCCGACCCGAATCGAATTGGTAAAATACTCCCCATGATGGTGTGGAGTATTCTGTTTTGCTCTTAGGTCCTTCTGTCTTACGATCAGGTCCTTCTCCCTTGCATCTTGGTCCCCAGATCTCACAATTCAGTCCTTTTTCCCAGCTTTTGGGTCCTTTTATGCTTCATCTCTTCAAACCTATTTATTCCTGAAAATTAAAATAAAACTCGTGACATAGCATTGTTTAGGTGAAAGATAATGGATATAAGATACAAATATAAGCATGAAATGATGTCAATCAAGTTTGACTTTGAACGATTGTGCTTTGAATTTGTGGATGTGGTGGTGGTTCGATATCAGAAGATAAATCCTCATGTTGACAAGAAATGTTACCCTCCTCACATTCACGGAATTGTTGTGTCATTTGACTCACTTGCATTTCCATGGTTTGCAAGGAATTCAAGTTGGACTTCAATAAAGTTTGAGTGGTTTCCATGAACGTTTGGAGTGTTTGTTTTAAGGAATCAAGTTTTGGGTCAACAATGAGGTTCATGTTAGAATTTAGGAAATGGATGGGTTGGGTGTTTATGAGGTGAGAATGAGTCCAATGATTGGTCGTGGGTGGTGGCTAGTAGAATTCTGGGTATTCGAGAGTAGGATACTGGGGTGGGCATGATGTATAAAAATTTGAATAAGAATTGTCTCCCCATGAATCCATCCCTCTCGGGTTGTACACGTGTGCGTAATAGTTGAGCATTTTGGGAAAAGGTATGCTCAGGCTCTGGAGTACATAAAGATATTCCCTGATAACATGACCACTCAACCCACAACAGTCACACGGTACGAGTACTGGAGCCACCGGTGCACTCATTTCATCTACCACACACATGAAAGAGGCCAAAGTTTGTTGTAATGTCTCAGCTTGTTGACCAACGTATGATCCGACGTAACTAGATGATGGTCTAGCAGTCGGTGCCTCTCTCATACTAACCCAATATGAAGATTGCTCAGTCACACAATTAAGATTGTTCCAACCATACATGGTGTTTGTCTGAGGCACCCCAGGATACCACTAGTGCAGAAAAGCCTATATACGTCAGATATACAGGGGATAGACGTCGGATTTCGACGGTCCAAGTACCCAACGTATATTTCCCCATCGCCTATTCCTTGTTGTATAGACGTCGGCTATATACGACCGACGTCTATACAGTGTATAGACGTTGGCTATATACGACTGACGTCTATTATATGTTAATTAACCAAAAATACATTGCAACGTATATCGGGCATTCCACACTCACATTAATCAAGCCCAAGCTACCCAAGTGCCAATCTTTTGGCAAATAACCACGAATATCAAGCCCAACATGCCCAGGTGCCCCCAAGTCATTCGCGTTCAACAGTAAAGGAGTGGGGAGTACATCAACCACACCCACAAAAATAAATTCTCCGATGTGGAACTAAACTATTACACCAAATAGACGTCGGATATATAGATTGACCGACGTCTATTCATACAACACGACCTATAGACGTCGGCCATGCTATACATCCGACGTCTATACATTGAAATAAAAATAATTAATAAAAAAATATGCCCTATAGACGTCGGCTACCATATACAACCGACGTCTATACATGAGTTAATAGTAAAAAAACATTGCAACCATTTTAAGCTCAAGTTACCCAAGTGCCCCAAGTGCCAATCTTTTGACCATTAAATATATATATGTATATCACTTGCATTTTGTAGTGTGGTACCAAACTACCATTTAGAAGCAAAGAAGTGGTGGAGTACTTCAACTCCACCAATAAAAATCTTTCTCCACTGTGGGACTAAATATGTCACCATACACACGCATGTGTACAACACAAATGTGATAGTTACAATGATGTAACTAATTTTAAATCCACATTATTCTTATACAAAATAATCCACACAAATTCTTACACGAAATAAATCCCAAAAAATCGCGTTATTTCTGATACAAAATAAATCCACATAAATTCTTATACGAAATAAATCCAAAAAATAAACAAAAAATATTTTCTTCTTTCAAAAGGTATAGACATCGGTTATACTAAAAAAACGACGTTTATACAAATTTATAGACGTCGGATGTCCAAACATCTGACATCTATACCTATAGACGTCAGATGTTTTTATATCCGACGTTTATGCGGTGACGTCTATTGAGCATTCTGCACTAATGTGCATGGGTCCGGACTACTAGGGAGAATTATTCTTGTCCCAACAATGATATGGATGGTCACCCAAGTAATCATCCATCACAACAAAAAACTCTCGAGTCGACCACTCTCACCACCACGAGGCCAAGCTCGCAAAAGTGCTCGACTCAACCATAAAATGCTAACAGAGAGTGTAAATGGTAGGAGACTAGAACATAGAAGTAGGTGAGAAGAAGATGACTCAGAGGAGAAGGGAAAATCCCTAAAGCTAGCATGGGTAGTGGGAGAAGGTAGAAGCCTAATCTAGCAAGCACGACTCAAACAATTATGGTTATGGGTCATTAGGCTAGACGATGCCTAACTTGGATATCCCTAGTCTCGACACACCTCACCTCCCTACAACGAAGACCACAATGCCCAGCAAGTGATACCAGATCCGGAGATCCAGTACCTTCTACTATCGACAAGGTAGGCAACACCGATCAGGCAATGACGGTCTCAACTAGATCACTCTCCTAGTGCGTCCAAAATCATTAGGGTCAATGTCTACTTGCTTTTAGAATTAAGGTATTAAGAGTGATTTGTGGGGAAAAGGAAAGGGTGATGAAATCCCCTACCATATCTTGTATGGGCCAACCCCTCCTTAGTAGCGTTTTGATCCTTAATCTAGCAATCAACTCTCCACTCAAACGCTCAACTCACTCTTGTCCCGATGTACTTTACTAACTAATACATGATCAAAACATGCATGAATGAGAGAATTGGGTGCACGTACCTCATGCCAGCAATCAAGAACAAAAATGTAAAGCAAAGAAAAGACAAACACGTGCAAGGTCTACAAATGATGCATGACCTAGATGACAATCAATCTACTCTTTTGCTTTGAGTTTTAAGGTCCAAGTCGATTAAAGGGGATTGATTGTTAGTTTGGGAGCAAACTACAAGTCACAACATGAAATATTGATCTCCTAGACCACTAACATGAACAAACAAACCACCAGAACAAATATTGGAGCAAAAGGGCTCCTTAGGCCGCCAATTGGTGGTCCCAGACCGCTGATTGGCAGTCAATTTAGTGGGTTTTGTCCTCCAATTCTTCCAGTAGCTTCCCATTGATCCGAAGGATCCCTGAAACAAACTAAAACAAAAAATTAAAACCACTCGAATCATCGAAACCAAAGTGTGGTCAGAACACCTGAAAGGAATGTGTTCTAAAAGTTTTACTTTTATATGTCAATTATTATGAATTGGATGTGCAAACATTTTGTTCCTTGATTATTGATGCATTGCATACATTGCATCATATGTCTTTCATTTAGATTACTTTTATATCAATAAATGCTACTAAGGTATGTGTTTAGTCGTATTTACAGAATACAGGGACCTGGATGCAAATTACCCACATTCCGAGCATAAACGCGTGCAAAAGATTCATTTCTATCATAAAGACCGAGTTCAAGTTTATCGGGTTTCAAATAGAAATGCATCCAAGCATAAAAGCATTCAAGGAGCTAATTACAAAAAGGTCAATGACTTAATTGCAAAATGCCAAGGACCTAATTGCAAAATAAAAGGACCAAGTTATTGTGTGGAGAAAGTCAAAAGAAAAATCAAATATAAATCTCCAACAATGGAAGGAATTAATCCGGAGCTCAAAAGAATGGAAACAAATCATCCAGACGCGCAAATAAAGATCAAATCATGCCATAAACGCGTGACAAAAATCCTGATTAAATCCGAGCAAAGTGTGAGGCGAATCCGCCGCACAATACACATGATGTGCGGCGATTCCGTCGCCCATTGATTGATCTGTGTGTCCCAATTTCGTCCAGTCGTGTATGGACACGTGTACTATCCAATTCTATACCTAAGTCCCTTGTAGCAACTATAAATAGACCCGAGAACGATGTAAATAGGGTCCTTGGTGGTTGTTCTTATTTGTGTACCTTAGTTTTATTAATAAAATTCTGTTTCTTATTTCTTACTTTTTAGTTTTCTTTGTAATGTCTCAAGGACCCCTTCTTCTTCCTCGCTCCATGAGTTTCTAACTCTTTCCGAAGGGTGGAGGTGACGGATTTAGGGTTAGAGAAGATGAATGAATGTTATTATTCTAAGTTCGTGATTAGTATTTTGATTACTTGAGTTTATGTTAAATCATTTATCTTGTAATGCTTCATAACTAAACATGATTTATTATAAGTTTCTAAGTTCTCTAATCTAAACCTTAAATCTAAACCTCCACCAAACGGAATTCTCTTCTTATTTCTTGTTTTAGTTCTAATTGCTTTTGTTTCGTACTTTAGATAATTAAATCAAAAATACCAAAAACCCAACTTATTTCTTCTCCCTTCTTCCCCTCAATCGAAATCACACTAACAACGAAATCTCTCCCTCCTTGTGTTCGACCCGTACTTGCCACGTCTTCATTGACGCCGTGCACTTACGGTATAAATAAAATTCTCATCAAGTTTTTGGCGCCGTTGCCGGGGAGGCGACGCAGATTTTTGTTGTTTTTGTGTTTTCGATTTTTCCTGTTTATCTTGTGCGCGATCTAAGTATTTGGATTTGTGTTTCAGGAGACAACAGAGCGCGCGGCGAAATACGAGCGCATTCTGAGCTTAAAGAGCGGCGAATCCGCCGCCCCATAAGAAGCATTTGCGGCGAAATCGCCGCACAGGTTGGTCCTCCGGTCTTCAAATTTTGAGGGCGTCGTCGGCATCTCTGGGTGGTCGCATTGAGCTACTGGAATCTCCGAGAGCGGGCGGCGAACCCGACTGAGCATTGCGGAGGTAACTTTTCTTGCCTTTCTCGTAAAATCTGAATAGTTGAAAAGTTTCCTTTCGTAGAATTGCACGTGTTAGGGTTACAATTCCATAATTGGCAATAATTCAACTCTGACCTAAAATTGGCAAAATTAGAAAGACCTTAGTGCATGCATCATATAATGTTTTGCTTGCATTATTCTTGCTAAATTCTTGCAAATTAATACTTGTTGAAGATTGCTGGAGGCAAGGTACGTATCGAGGTTTTTATCGATTGCATTAGAGCATATAATTTAGTTGCATACAACCTTGCAATTGCCCCCATTAAAAGGACCATTGTTTGACTATCTTTGCTAGATTTAGGTTAAACTATCTTGAGGGCAACTCCGTAGGAAAAGATACGGTGGGGATTTCATCACCCTCCCGTAGCCCACAAACCACAATCCTGAAGTGTCGCCTAAGCCTAAAATTTAAAATCAATTAGACATTGGCCCCTAAGGACTCGGACTCAATTAAGGAGGAGATTGGTTTGACTTGCTATGACCTGAAGCTAATTGAATTCAATTTGGTGTCTAGAAAGTGTTTTTGTGTCGACGAAAGTCTTCCAAGCGACGTGGTTGTCTAATTGGCACCGACTCTGTCGGAAGCGCCCCCACTAGCTATACACTAACTGTCCAACTTGGTTTGATTGGTGAGGGAGGTGAATCAAGCAAATCAATTCGACTCAACCAGTTAGGAGTCGTCTAGATCTAAGTGACACTAGGTCCAGGATTGTTTTGACCGTGCTTGTTCAGGAAATTTCTGACCAACCCTAATTTTTATCCTTTAGAGTTAAGTTTCCCTTCTCATCCTTACCTTTCTATTGTTTGTTTCCTTTAAAAAAATAAAAAAAAATTTAAAATTCAAAAATTCAAAAAAAAAGAGTAATTGATTCTTGGAATTGAATTTGAAATTTAAATTTCGAATTCAAATTCAAAAATTAATTCAACCCGGTGCACTCAGATTTGGGTGCGGGATTTAAGCAATCGACTCTCACGAGTTCATCTGGATTCCAGTCTAGAGCTTAACCCCAACCCATCTGTTGCACCACCTCACCCGGATCTAATGGGTGAGAACGTAGTGGACCCGCCTGTTGCGCAACCTATAACTTTGAGGGATCGGTGCTACCCAACGATGGCTGCTCAGCCATCGTGCATCGTCATGCCCACCATACCGGGTCGCGACTTCGAACTTAAGGCACAATACATGAGTATGTTGCCTAAGTTCACCTCTAGGGAAGACCCATATCTCTTCCTTAGAGAATTTGAAGAAATCTGCTCTCTTATGCAATACCAGCATATCCCTGAAGAGGCAGTGCGTCTGAAATTCGTGCCTTTAGCACTGAAGGACGACGCTAAGAAATGGCTATATAGTCTAGCCGAAAGATCTATTAGAAGTTGGGCCGAATTTGTTCAAGTTTTCCTAAAAAAATATTTCCCCAACCATAAGACTATGAAGATTAGGAATGAAATTGTTGCATTCGTTCAGTCTGAGAACGAGCCGTTCTATTCCAATCTTGAGAGATTTAAGAGTGTCTTGACCCAATGCCCTCATCACGGAATTCCGAAGTGGCAATTATGCCAAATTATTTATGAGGGATTGACACCCACATCTAGGGTTATGCTAGAATCTGTGAGCCAAGGGAACTTTATGTCCAAAAATGAAAATGATGCCTGGACTTTTCTTGAGGATTTAGCTGAAAATAGTATGCAATGGGACAATACTAGAACACCCATCAACCCGAGTATTGGATCTAGAATAGCGAGTCAACCCCGACCAGGTGTCTTAGCTATAGACTCCAACATAGCGGCTGAGGCAAAACTAGCTACCCTAATGCGTAGAATGGAAAGTTTAGAGCTGCAAAACCAAACCCGACAAGCATCCTCTACCCCTTGCTCTAGATGTGGTCAGACTGGTCATTTAATGGAGGACTGTGTGAACCTGGAACATGTTAATGCCACATTTAACAATTCTAGAAATGATCCTTACGCATCAACCTATAACCCAGGTTGGCGTAATCATCCCAATTTTTCGTTGACCCAACAAGGACAACCTCCTCGACAACAACCAACCCCATATAACCAAAATAATACATCATCTGGGGGTAATAATGGAAATCATGAGGTTAGGTTGACAAAATTAGAAAATTTAATGACAACTTTTATACAAACAACCAACCAATCATTCCAAAGGCTAGAGACACAGGTCAGCCAATTAGCACAGATAATAGGTGAAAGAGAAAAGGGCCAATTTCCAAGTCAACCTGAGGTGAACCCCAGAACTAATAATCAATATCAATCTTATCAACCACCTTCAGGAAATAACAACCCTAGACCGGTTCAAATGGTTAATGAGGAAGGACCGTTCCAACAAATCAATGTTGTAGTATCATTACGGTCCGGAAGACAAATTGACAATAATGTGGTAAACCCTAGAATGACTAATCAATCTAGGCATCAAGCACCCACATATGACTTGACCATTGAACCCGACGTCCAAATTGAAAAGCCCAACCCACCTACACAACCTGAACCCATAGCTCAACCTGAACCTGAGCGAGTCTATGTTCCTAAAGCCCCATTTCCCAATAGACTCAAGAAGAGCTCAAGTGCACAAATGGAGAAAATCTTAGAAGTATTTAAGCAAGTTAAGGTGAATATTCCACTCTTAGATATGATTCAACAAATACCTGCTTATGCTAAATTCTTGAAAGATTTGTGCACTAAAAAGAGAAAAACGAATGTACCAAAGAAGGCATTCTTAACTGCAAACATATGCTCTATTCTTTCCAACACATCTCCTATAAAATATAAGGACCCTGGGTGTCCCACAATTTCATGTTCAATAGGAGATACTTTTATCAATAAAGCCCTTCTAGACCTAGGTGCAAGCGTTAACTTACTCCCATTTTCTGTCTACGAACAACTCAACCTTGGTCCACTGAAACCCTCTAAGACAACCCTCCAATTCGCTGATTGTTCTGTTAAGAAACCGAGAGGTATAGTAGAGGACGTTTTGATTAAGGTTGGTGACTTCATTTATCCAGTGGATTTTGTCGTACTTGATACTGAACCTGTTGTAAATCCTAATCGACAAATCCCTGTAATTCTTGGTAGACCCTTTTTAGCCACTTCGGAAGCATTAATAAACTGTCGAAATGGGCTCATGCAATTATCTTTCGGGAACTTAAAAGCAGAATTTAATATCTTCCATATTGATAATGAGCCAGAACTAATATGCAACCCAAGTGATGTTGTGATGAGAGCACGTATTTATCAGAATTCTGAATCAAATAAATCATCACATAAGCAAAAAGGAAGTAAGAAAAAAGGGAGTAATTCATTTACCCAACCACCATCACTCGAGCAAACAAGCGAACCAATTCAAGTGAGAAGAGTGGAATCTTTTCCTCAAGTCAACATGGGGAACAATTCAACTGGATACATGCACCAACATGGTGTCATTCAATCCAGTTCTGATTATGGTTGACTTTGAGCAAACTCAACCCCTCTACCGCAAGCCGACTCAGGTAATAAGTGCATTTATTTTATCTATGCATACATTGAGGACAATGCATGATTTAGGTGTGTGGGGGGGTGTTTATATATGTACATATCTATCTATTTGATTTTCTGTTCTGCTTTAGTTTTAAAAAAAAAAATCAATATTCTATGACATAGCTTAAGATGGAACTGCCAAAACCCGTGTACAAATTGCATTAAGTTTTTGTTCCTTATTATATAGTTCTGCTTGTAGAAATTATGACATAAATCTAAGTTCCAAAGAAATAACCCATGACCCTTGTAAGACATGTATGCACTTAAATTGGATGAATCAAATCTTTGAAGTGGTTGATAAAAAGCAGAGGTTGAGGAAAATATACCGGGAAGTGTGGACTTCTAATAGCAATTAAGCCTTGAGGAAAATAAAAGTAAAATAAAATAAAAATAAAGGGAGGAAAACACATTTTGCAAAATGATTACAAAAGCCCAAGCCTTCGAGTCACTGGTCCGTAGGGGTATCTTGAAACCCGGTAACTTGAGTCTACCAGCTCGGGATTATCGACCAAACTCGCTACACGAATGCAAAAGGGTAAAAGTGTCAAAAAGCAAATGTGTTGAATCACGGAAAAAAAAAAATAATAATAATACTCAAGGCCCAAAGCTAAAAGAATGATCCATGCCATGGTTGATCCAAATGATACTTCACCACCAGAGGAGCCGTGCAAAATAATTTATGTGATAACATGTGTAGAGGGGTTAGTGGTGTGAATGTTGGAGGAATAAAGACCAAGTCAAACTTTTTATAAGTTAGAATTGTATAATGATCATGCAAGAATTCTAAGTGAGATGTATAAGGTTGAGGTAAAAATATTGAGAGCTACTAATGGAATGTTGAATTAAGACTTTGTGGGTGTGTCAGCTGAAAACCCTCACGAGACAAAACTCGTCCTCTAAGGCAACTTGGAGGTTTAAAGGCTTGTTGCACATGCTAAGTGCAACCGTGATTCCTACGAAAGTGAGTTAGGATTTCCCTGCTTTCATTTTCTTATATTCTGCTTTGCTAGGGACTAGCAAAATCTAGGTGTGGGGGTATTTGATGCATTGCATACATTGCATCATATGTCTTTCATTTAGATTACTTTTATATCAATAAATGCTACTAAGGTATGTGTTTAGTCGTATTTACAGAATACAGGGACCTGGATGCAAATTACCCACATTCCGAGCATAAACGCGTGCAAAAGATTCATTTCTATCATAAAGACCGAGTTCAAGTTTATCGGGTTTCAAATAGAAATGCATCCAAGCATAAAAGCATTCAAGGAGCTAATTACAAAAAGGTCAATGACTTAATTGCAAAATGCCAATGACCTAATTGCAAAATAAAAGGACCAAGTTATTGTGTGGAGAAAGTCAAAAGAAAAATCAAATATAAATCTCCAACAATGGAAGGAATTAATCCGGAGCTCAAAAGAATGGAAACAAATCATCCAGACGCGCAAATAAAGATCAAATCATGCCATAAACGCGTGACAAAAATCCTGATTAAATCCGAGCAACGTGTGAGGCGAATCCGCCGCACAATACACATGATGTGCGGCGATTCCGCCGCCCATTGATTGATCTGTGTGTCCCAATTTCGTTCAGTCGTGTATGGACACGTGTACTATCCAATTCTATACCTAAGTCCCTTGTAGCAACTATAAATAGACCCGAGAACGATGTAAATAGGGTCCTTGGTGGTTGTTCTTATTTGTGTACCTTAGTTTTATTAATAAAATTCGGTTTCTTATTTCTTACTTTTTAGTTTTCTTTGTAATGTCTCAAGGACCCCTTCTTCTTCCTCCCTCCATGAGTTTCTAACTCTTTCCGAAGGGTGGAGGTGACGGATTTAGGGTTAGAGAAGATGAATGAATGTTATTATTCTAAGTTCGTGATTAGTATTTTGATTACTTGAGTTTATGTTAAATCATTTATCTTGTAATGCTTCATAACTAAACATGATTTATTATAAGTTTCTAAGTTCTCTAATCTAAACCTTAAATCTAAACCTCCACCAAACGGAATTCTCTTCTTATTTCTTGTTTTAGTTCTAATTGCTTTTGTTTCGTACTTTAGATAATTAAATCAAAAATACCAAAAACCCAACTTATTTCTTCTCCCTTCTTCCCCTCAATCGAAATCACACTAACAACGAAATCTCTCCCTCCTTGTGTTCGACCCGTACTTGCCACGTCTTCATTGACGCCGTGCACTTGCGGTATAAATAAAATTCTCATCAATTATAATATTCGTCTTTTGGAAGTGTTAAGTGATTGATCTCGTTTTATATTTAACCGCAAGTGCACGGCCGCGTTGAAGCGGTGCCAAATACGGGTCGTCCACTGGGAGGTGTGTCGACACTTGGTTTGTGCGAAGGCGAGAGGTAAAGAAAGGGAAGAAAGGTTGGTTACACTAAGCTACACTAAGATGCAAATGGAAATGGAGATAAGCAATAAACTAAGCCCCAAAGGGGGTAGGGAAATAATGTGAACATAAAGAAGTGTGTGTGTTCATTAAGCTCCTCACAACATGTAGTGCATGAAATCATAAAACTACATCCAACTTTGCCTCTACATGAATTAAGATAAGACTACATCATTAAAACATGCAAGACAATAATTGGAATGAAGCTACATGAACTCAAGTATAAAGACTATACCCTACTATGCCTCTACATGAATTAAGATTTCACTACATCATTAAAACATACAAGACATTAGCTAAGGTAAAGGCAACAAGAGTACATACACTACAAATTGTGTTTCCAATATTAACTTCATCCATATCCTAACCTTATCATTCCCCATAAAATAGGTCCACTAATCAAAGCATAAGCTAAGCTTCATTCAAGAGCATTAGCATATCAAAGATAAGAGTGAAAACCCATTAGATGGTTATGGAAATCATATAAAGCTCAAGGGATAAAGATAACACACACTTAATACACTACATGATTATATCACATATTTCTCCACCCCCCAAATGGGGATGGAACTACTCACTACTCATTACACTACTGATTAGACTAAGTAAAGAAAACATTTAACTAAGATACTAAAATTACTAAACAAGAGATTAAACAAAGTAAAGCAACCCACACAAAACAAGCAACATAACAAAACAAGATTAAAAGAAACAAATAAACTTTTATTAACAATGACTCACATTGAAGGTAGCATTCTTCTCCACCTTGAGTTATTGCTTCAAGGCTCACTCCTTAGTAGAGAGAATGCCACCAAACAATGGGTCATTACAATGGAAGGTGAAGTGTTCTATTTATAAGCATGGAAAAAGCTAATCGGGGACAATCCCCCGATGTGGGACTAAACCAATACCAACAATAGACTAAGAATACACTAATACAAGCCCAGCACAAATCTTAGCGGATCTGGAGACATATGCCAATTAGCGGTCCAAGACCGCCAATTGGCGGTCTATATGATCCAGATCGAGTTGGTTTTGGTTGTGGGCTTTCCTGGTGGTCTTTGTTGGTCTTTGATGTATCTACTTTGTTTATTGGAGCTCCGACCCGAATCGAATTGCCAAAATACTCCTCATGATGGTGTGGAGTTTCCTGTTTTGCTCTTAGGTCCTTCGGTCTTACGATCAGGTCCTTCTCCATTGCATCTTGGTCCTCAGGTCTCACAATTAAGTCATTTTTCCTGCTTTTGGTCCTTTCATGGCTCTTCTCTTCAAACCTCTTTATTCCTGAAAACTAAACATAAAACTCGTCACGTAGCATTGCTTAGGTGTAAGATAATGGATATAAGGTACAAATATAAGCATGAAATGATGTCAATAAAATACCCCCACACCTAAGTTTTTGCTAGTCCCGAGCAAAACAAAGAAAGAGAAAAGCAAACGAAAAACAAGAAATCCTAACTCACTTTCGTAGGAATCACGGTTGCACTTAGCACGTGCAACAAGCCGTTAAACCTCTTTGTTGCCAAGGAGGAGGAGTGTTGTCTCCTGAGGGTTTTCAGCGGATATACCCACAAAATCCGAACAAGATGCATTATTCAATCTAGACCTCGACTCGTTGGACAAATTTTGTCGATCAATGGACGCGGTAATGCTACGGGCCGACTCTGTATAAGTGATCAGTCCACACCTAGCCTAATGAACCATTCGTGCAAGTTAAATAAGGAATTAAGTGAAAGACATGGACAACCTCAACATCCTCAAGTGATACAAAGTGTAAGGTCCATTAAGGTTCTTATTTGCATTACCATTTTTTTTTCTTTTTGTTTCTTTTCACTTTTTTTTCTTTTTCTTTTTATTAGTTGGAGCTTCATTCTTCCAGGGTCAGGTTTCGTGCATCATTGCCCATGAGGACTTACACTATCACGTACACCTTTCCCCAAATCTCCTCATAGGGCAATCCCTACCACCCGTGTAATGGAAGTTCGGTCGGCGCATCCCAAGTCAGATGACTCGAAAGCACCAGGCACAAAGTCCCCTCAGACCTACTTTCCTGAGTGATAGGAGCCGTGCGAGAAGAGAGAACACCAACTCACTTATTTCTTATCTACACATGAACCAAAACCCCTACACTAATGTCTCACAACAGGATTTAGAGGGTCCTTGACTACAACAAACTTCCTAAATTAACAAACACGAATTATTGACTCACTAGGTTCAGGGTGGACTTCTTTGAATGTTTGAGCACTGAAACCCTATGATTACTCACCCCCAAAGGAAAACTGGGGTGCATCCTAACGACTCGATAAATCCTAAAGCCACTGTACTAGATATCCTAATGCATCAAGTTCAAGACAATTTTGGGAGCTTTCTTTTTACTTTGCCTCTCAACGGTTTTGCACATGCTAAACACACGCAAAACCCACAAAACATTTTCTTTCGCAAACACATGAAGATTTTGAAAGAAATGTGAAAATTTTGAAGCACTAGGCAAGCAAAAGAAGACAAGTCACCCAAGGATCATGGCAAGCAGATATATCGATATTAAATGCAGCACACTAACATGACCCTAACAATGCAAACAAAAGAAAACAAAATCAAAAGAAAAGACTCGACTATGTACACACGTAAAACACCCCCCCACACCTACTTCATGCATTGTCCTCAATGAATGCAAGCAAGATACTACATGGATTGATGCATAAAAAGGAGAGATCTCACCAACATGAAGTACAAAGGGAAGTGCAAGGTCATGTTGATGGACATAACCCGAATTCCCTCAAAACCTGTGAGATGCTAAAGAAGGGATACAAATACGTGAAAGAAATGGAGCCCAAATACACAAGGGTGGGGGCTCACAACAATCGATGCTCACTGAAGGAGTCTTTTATTGTACTTCTTTTTTTTTGTTTTTCCTTTCTTTTTCTTTTTTTTGTTCTTTTTTTGTTCTTTTTTTTCTTTTTTATATAACTATGTACAAACATAAGTTTCCATCTTCATTTGTCAAAAGACATCAAATGGGAACCTCAAGAGTGGGTCAATGCACTTGGAAAGGGAACATGACACCACGCGGGGCCAGAATACGCATGCGTGGGCCCCCTTCACAAAGAGCACCAGATGAAATGAGAGGTTCATGAATTGGACGCAAAGGCGTCTCATTCAAAGGATCAAACTGAAAGAGCTTGAACCTCTCGAGAGTTTGGGAAATAAGGGGCAACGGAAGAAAAATATCTCCCGTTGCGGAACTGAAGTTATGATCATCAATCCAAACTCTCCAACCAACAGGCTGGTGGGTCGGAACGAGGTCAAGCACCTCGTTATGCATGTCCAACTCACCAGGAGAACAGGAAGTGGGTCTTATACCCAAAGTATCCTCCAAGGAACTCCTAATACCCTCATGAGCAATGTAGTTGTTTGATGTTTCATCATTTCCAAGATGATCAAGAACAATAGTGAGAGGCAAACTCTCATCAGGTTGTTTGAAATTGAGGGTACTAGGGAGCTCTTGCTCCACCAGAGGTGAGTCCTTAAGAGGCACAATATGAAGATCATGTGGCTCAAGGGCCACGGGACAAAAAGATAAGGCACAATCCTGTGCCGACTCATAATGAGGCTGGTCCAAGTTATTCTCAATTTGAATCGAATCCTCCACTAAGTGATCATGAATTGAAACCCCAAGTCCCTCAGACTGACTAGGAGTTTGACTTTGAAAGGTTGTGCTTTGAATTTGTGGATGTGGTGGTGGTTCGATATCAAAAGATGAATCCTCATGTTGACAAGAAAGGTGACCCTCCTCGCGTTCATGGAATTGTTGTGTCATTTGACTCACTTGCAATTCCATATTTTGCAAGGAATTCAAGTTGGACTTCAATAAAGTTTGAGTGGTTTCCATGAATGTTTGGAGGGTTTGTTTTAAGGAATCAAATTTGGGGTCAACAGTGAGGTCCAAGTCAGAGCTTGGGAAATTTTGGGGTTGGGTGTTGATGGGCTGAGAATGAGTCCAATGATTAGAAGTGGGGTGTTGGTAGAATTCTGGGTATTCGGGAGGAGGATACGGGGGTGAAAATGAGGTATAAGAATTTGGATAAGAATTGTCTCCCCACGAATCCATCACTCTCGGGTTGTACGCGGATGCGTAATGGTCATAATGACCATTTTGGGAAAATGTGTGCTCATACTCAGGCTCAGGGGGAACATAAGGACATTCCCCGATAACATGACCACTCAACCCACAACAGTCGCACGGTACGGCTACTGGAGCCACCGGTGCCCTCATGTCGTCTGCCATACGCATGAAAGAGGCCAATGTTTGTTGTAATGTCTCAGTTTGTTGACCAGCATATGATCCGGCATAACTAGATTGTGGTCTAGCAGTCGGCGCCTCTCTCATGTTACCCCAATATGAAGACTGCTCAGTCACAAAAAACGATCGTCCCAACCATACGGGGTGTTAGTCTGAGCCCCCCCAAGTTGCATGGGTCCGGAGTACCAGGGAGAATCATCCTGGTCTCAACAATGATATGGATGGCCGCCCATGTAACCATCCATCTCAACAAAGAACTCTCGAGTCGATCACTCTCACCACCACGAGGCCAAGCTCGCAAAAAGTGCTCGACTCGACCCTAAAACGCTACCAGAGAGTGTGAAGGGGAGGAGACTATAACGTAGAAGAAGGTGAGAAGAAGATGACTCAGAGGAGAAGGGAAGAATCCTAGAGCTAGTGTGGGTAATGGGATCAAGTAGAAGCCTAACTAGCAAGCACAACTCAAACAATGTAAGGCAATGGGTCCTTAGGCTAGACGGCGCCTAACTTCGAGGTCACTAGCCTCGACACGCCTCACCTCCCTACAACGAGGACCACAATGCCCAGCAAGTGATACCAGATCCGGAGATCCAGTACCTCCTACTATCGACAAGGTAGGCAACGCCGATCAGGTCATGACGGTCTCAACTAGATTACTCTCCTAGTGCGCCCGCAATCCTAGGGCCAATGTCTACTTGCTTTTAGTTAAGGCTTTATTAAGAGTGATTTTTGGGGCCAAGGAAAGGGTGATGAAATCCCCCACCTTATCTTTTATGGGACAGCCCCTCCTTAGTAGCGATTTAATCCTAGATCTAGCAATCAATCGCTCCAATCAAACGCTCTCTCACTCTTGTCCCGATGCACCTTACTAACTAATGCATGAACGAAACATGCATGAATGAGGGATATGGGTGCACGTACCTCACGCCAGCAATCAACGACAAAATGTAAAGCAAAGAAAAGACAAATGCATGCAAGGTCTACCAATGGTGCATGACCTAGATGGCAAGAAGTCTAATCTTTTGCTTTGAGTTTTATGGTCCAAGTTGATTAAAGGGGATTGAAATTAAATCTGGGAGCAAACTAAAGATCACAACATGCAAAATTAGGCTCCCAGATAACTAAAGTAAAGCAATAAACCACCAGAAGAAATTTGAGAGCAGGAAGCCCTTACCAGGCCGCCAATTGGCGGTCTCCAACCGCTGATTGGCGGTCTCTTTGTGGCTTCTGTTGCTCAAACTTTCCCAGTAGCCTCCCCTTGATGTTCTGGTTCCCTGAAACTAAACAAAACTGGAAACAAAAAATCAGAAACCCCTCGAATCGTCCAAACCAAGGTCTGGACAGAGCACCTCCCCGGCAACGGCCCGTATTTGGCACCGCTTCAACGCGGTCGTGCACTTGCGGTTAAATATAAAACGAGATCAATCAAGTTTTTGGCGCCGTTGCCGGGGAGGTGCTCTGTCCAGACCTTGGTTTGGACGATTCGAGGGGTTTTTGATTTTTTTGTTTCCAGTGCGCCGTTGCCGGGGAGGTGCTCTGTCCAGACCTTGGTGTAAGATAATGGATATAAGGTACAAATATAAGCATGAAATGATGTCAATCATTAAGGAATATGCTCTTGGTCCTTAACCGTAGAGCTCTAAAAGATAATGGTTTACATAATCAAAAGTTATTCACAATCATGGTAATTAACAGGGAACATTAATCACCGAGATAAGATTGTCGTGTTGGTCATCGATTGTTGTAGCTCTACAAATAATTGACGACACAAGTATATAAAAGAGGAAAAGATTACTTTTATATATTGAATAGACCTAACGAGTAAAACATTATGGAATTATGTTTCGTGTCATTAATGTTTTACTGTGTCTTGAATCCTAAGATATGAGACTTATATCTTTTCACTCAAGAAGTGTTTGATTTGATTATTGTCAAAAACTATCAATGAGTATAGTGATAAAGACAATAGTTGGTTGAACATGACTTGTGCTGGAAAAGATAGTTAGTCAAACGATTATCGTTGTCCCTCTTTATTGAGTGATGATATTAGTGGACCCCTTGCTAAAACAAAATTATAATGTGCACAATGTAACTTGAGTTAAGTTACATAGTTATAATTAGCTTAAAGAGATTAAGAAATGAATATAATACAAAGGTGACACATTTCTACTTTGTATATATTCTTAATATCATGAGGCAAGAGACGAACACAAGTAGTGCACTTACATCACTAAATGGATCGTGTTTTAGTTCGAGTGGAACAAAGACATCTATGCTAATTGAGTAACTATAATGTGTAGCTAGATACCGCTTATAGTTTGAGATATTAAGTATTTAATATCGCTGTCAATTTGGCTTAGATCCTCATATAGGTCACACCACAAAACTGGGAAACAAGAAGCTTGATTTTGAGTTCATATGATGTGTCGGGTTTCATGTGAAAAAGGGACACATGTGGTGAATGAATAAAATCAATATGTCATGAGAATTGACATAATTATAATCATAATAAATTCATATGATGTGTATATATTATGGGGTGTAATAATTAATATTACATAGGATAATATATTACATAAGATATGAATTTGCTAAAACCCCAAAAGATCAAATTTTGTTGGAATTAAATCCAAAATTTGATAAAGGCAAAATCGAGGTCAAACATGGTAAACCGTTTAGGGTTCGGTCGACTGAAGTATCTTTGGAACGATCAACCGAACGTGGAACGGGTAAACACAATTGGTTGACCGAATGTCTGCAGTCCCTCGACAATTGGGTTCGGTCAACCGAGCGTAAACGGTCAACCGAGAGAAAATATCGAGGAGATATTTTGGAATATTTTCGGTAGACCGAATGTGACACGGTCGTCCGATGCATATTCGTCAGGAGAAATTTTGGTGGGTCAACGATCGACCGGAGCAAGACGCAGATCGTCTGAATTTTTCTAGAGAATTTTCTCATGCATATTCGGTCGACCGTCTAGCTCACGGTCCACCGAACATGTGTTAAAACTGAATGGTTCGGTTAACCGAGAAGAATTATCAGTCAATCGAACAACATGATTTTTGCCTAAATTATTAAGAGAATAATTAGATCATGGGTTGGATTAATTCCAGATTTAATCAAACGTTTTTTTGGATGCTTATGTGGCAATTTGAGATTAATTTTAGGAGAGAATAAGTAAGAGATCATGACTAAAGAATAGTTCTTGATAAGGATGTTTTGGGAGCCTATAAATGGACCCTCATCATACTTGTTTATGTTAATGAAAAAATTATTTCTCTCATTTAAATCTCTCCCTTAATCACCACGAAAATCTCTTAATAGTTTTAAATTTTGGAGATAGAAATCTCAGGAGCTTAAAGAGGGGTTATTAGCTAGATTCTAAGCTTAATTAGTGATTGATTGGCTAGCTCATTTCTCTCTAATATTGTTTAGAGTTTGGTGAACACTTAGAGTCGAATCGACGGACGATTCGACGAGCAACGGAATTCCAGATCTTCTGAAAGGTTTTAGAGAACATTTGGGTATGATCCTCTATCCTTTGTTTATTTTAATATGTGTAGGATTGCATGATATTAGAATAAACAAATACATATACGTAAAATCAATGAAAATATGAAATCGATCTTGTATGTTTGTATTATTTTTAAAAAAATATATACATACATGGGTACACAAAATCCTACAGCGGTATCAAAGCATTTAGTTCATATTTTCAATGATTAGACTATATAATTAATTTAAGTTTACCTACAATTGAAACAATTCGTGTTCTATGTCTTTTTCGAGATTTCCGATAGTTTTGTTGATTTAATTCTAATTGATTCTTTTGATAGTTTTAAATATTTTGAAACACATCGTGTGAATGTTAGAATTAAAATTTAGACTTATGTCTAATATATAAAATTTTCTTTTTTAATTAAATGATTATTTTATAAGGAATCGACAAAACCAAAAAGGCATATATTTATCTTTCCTTAAAATTTATTTTTGGAAATTGGATAAACAGCGGATCAAATGTTTTGTGTTTTGAACTATGGATGCATAAAATCATTTTTAATGGATTTCAAATGGTTTTAGAATTGTTTTATTTTGAGATGCATGATAAACTAAATCGAGTAATTTATAGTATATGTACATGCGTTGCTCGAGTTCTCTAATGCAGGGATATGTGAGTTTGTATGTTCCGATGAAGCCATGTGTGAATGAATGGATGGATGAATGAATGTGTATGTTACTATTATTCAATCACAAGGGTTTATGTATATGTGAAAGTTAAATTTCTATTTCTATGTATATGCATGCATATGAGAGGATTTTTACATAGGACTTGCACTAGACAATTTTCAAAATTAAGAGATGCATGTTTATATTTTTTGCAATATCAACATCCATGATGCAAGAGGAAGACGCTGAAGAAGCGCAAGGACGCCGGAACATATAAACTCACACAATGTGTGTGTGAATGGATATATTTATGTTTGTGTGCTTGACATGTATGTGATTGTATGGATGAATGTTAGGATGTGTATAGATGACAAATATGTGCATGATCACCTAAATTTTAAAATCACACATAAATGTTTAAATTGTCCAACCAAAAATTAAGAGTATTTTTCTTTCTTATTTCATCCACTAGCAGTCATTGATCGAGTGATATTCTGCTCGCCCTTAGCGGGAGATAACTTCCTCCATCTTTGGGAATAGTGGGAGATATAATGTTGTCTATTGTTGTGCCATGAATAGATGTACGAGGTGCGATTCACCCTTAGTGGACACCGAGTATATTTGTTTGTGAATACAATGGATAAACGTATCTCGTATCAAATGCACCATGCTGCGTTTCCATACCATATGTAGTAGCCTATGGGATTGCAGATCCTAATGCATTGCATTGAATGTTCCCGGCTCGGTGGAGCTGGGCGTTGTTCGAGGTTTCTGGCACGTAGCTGGCCGAGTCACAGTTAGGCGAGTGTTTCAGCTTGTGTGAGCACTTGTGCGACCAAGATGGCTGACGGAAATTTCTGTCCGACGATGTATTCCGGCAGGATAGCTTGGTTGTGGCACAACCAAGTGAGTTGACCGCCCTGAGCAACGACTCCTACAGTGTGGCGGTGTCCACGAGATCAGATTTGTATCTATGACGCAGATGTATGTGCGGTCATCATTGAACCCTTATGATTAGTTTAGCTGCGTGTGGGGATTAGTCTCGTACCTCCATAAGACCATGTGTGCCCGTGATAGGTTCCTTTGCGAGACCCGATGTTGTGTTGGGATTGAAGTTCTCTATGACCCCTATTTGGGGAAGGGTTAATATTGCATTTTATTATGTCATGTTAAACTAGCATGATAGGTTCATTGCCCAATACTTTTTATATGCATGTATGTGAATTTGGTATACGATGTTTCCTTATGCAAACAAATGCATTGTCATTACATTCGCATTTCAGGACCTCAGTAGGTGCTGGGTGGGGTGGAGACCGAGGACGAGCGCGCACCAGGACCGGATCCTCAGTCTATCTTTTTAGGTTATTATGATTACTTGTATTTATACATTCTTGTACTATGATGTAATCATACTTTTGGCAAACTCTTGAATATTGGTGCACCTTTTGATGTGATTTATGAGTAGCGTTTTCATGTGATTGATGTTGATTCACTTTGATATCATTTTAAATTTTTCGATGTTTTAGGGACATTACATGGTCAGTTTTAGATTTCTCTTTCTTAGAGTTGGCGCTTTGTTATGTGAAATATATATGCGCGTATATGGAAAAAAATTGAGCTTAAGTAATTTTACGTATTAGTATTGCTGGTTGAAATCTACTTTAAGCATTTTATTTCAGATTATGCTTTTAGAAACAACAAGGGTTCGGATCTTATACATAGTTGCGTAGTATAGTGCCTAAATATCGGAAATAATGACCAAGAAATTTCGAATTTTGTTAATTTTGTAACGGACACCTAGTATATCAGTTAATGCACTATCTTATATATTGCTAAAATTATATTACTTGTAAATTATATCAATAGCAAGTTCATGAATACATGATCTCGGACCAGAATAAATTGCAAAAAAATAAATAAATTGAGAATTCAAAATTTAGAAAATCAAACAAAAAAGTATCATATACTAGTCATAAAAACACATTTAATCTCAGAACACATCTACACCCGCATTTCAGAATTTTCTTTACTTGTTCCCATTGTAGAAAATTATTAAGTTAAAATAAAAAATAGTGTAAAATTTTGAAATAATCAAAGTTTAAATCATTCTTCTGTTATTGATTTGAAAATGGAAATAAAACTTCAACGCATATTCGTATTTGCACTCGTACTAGAAAGAAACTATATATCTACTTGGAATTTTCCACTACGAAATTCAATTAGTGCTTGGGTACGCTTATATCTAAATATTACATGGGTGGCCCACTATTGTAACACCCTTATAAGTTTCAAACTTTCAATAATAATTTTATAAACATGCACCCATATAAACTCCAAATATATATAACATCTTCCTTTAAAAAAATTCAAAAGTATAATACACTCTCCGAAAAATCAAAAATTGTATAAGAACGTAGAAAAAGTTGCGGGTTTTGCTTTAAAAACCGCACCTCCTCCTCTTGTTCCAAAGACGACACTTTTCACTTGCTTCTTCATGCATTCTTAACGTAGAGAGATAATGCTAGGATTCAGGTAATGATGGCAAAATTTGTTAGGGAAATCCATGAGTAATTCAGAATTCGTCGATTTAGTTCCGTTCGAGTCGATCTGGAACCTAATTGCGCATTTTTCCCATAAGTATATAAATATAGTTTTGTACTAGACTAATTAGACAAAAATAATATATATATATTTATCTATCCCATATTGTTGAATTTTGAATATTGAAGCCGGGCCCAGTGGTCAAAAGTTCAGTGGGGTCAAGATACTTAAGGGTCTTTACACAAAATACCAAATCTAGGAGGTCGGAGCCCTCCTCGCAACGCGGAAAATGTTTTTTTTATCCCTAACTACAAGTACAATATACATGCTTGATTTATTCGTACTGCACAAATGGGTAATTCTTTTCACTAGTTTTGTTTAAAAAATTACGTTTTAGCTTTTGACCGAATTTAAAAAATAAAGTTTAGTTTATATATTTTAATTTGTAACCAACATTTTGGAGACAATTGAATATCCACCCCACCGTAAACTAATTTTCAATCAACTAAACATTCATCATACATGGTCTACTACTTCTATTACTTTAAGGAAACATAAAGGTAAACAAGAATTTTTCTTTGCGAAATTCCACACTACACCTATTTGTACAAAAAAGCATGCATCCGCATAAATTTGCAACTTTTTTTTCACAATCTTGTATTTTATCCCATAAAATACAAATAAAACATAGAATTAGGATCGGTGGTGATGATATGTCAAACGGAAGTGATGAAAATCCTGATCGAACTCAAACTAGGCAATTTCACAAACACCTAACAAACATCTAACAAGGAACATAAGCAATCAATCGAAAAGAGTAAACACAACATTAGACTTACGGGGAAATCATTGCGGGAAAACCACGACAGCGAGGACAATCAAACTTCACTATGGAGAATGGTTGAAGTATAAGAAGAATGAAACCGAAAACAACCTTAGAAAGTGGAATGGAGTTGGATGGTGAAATCTCTGACAATAATATTTTTCCTAAATCCTAAAACCTAAACTATGGTGGTGGCTAAACCTACCTCTTTGAATGGTCGCTCTCGTTTATTTCTAGAATGACCCACTTGACATTTATGAAATGAGAAGGGGAAATGCTGCTAAAGCAGCACCACTTATGCGGGCGCTTTAGAATTTTCATGATAAGTGTCACAAACCACGACAATTTGAAGTCCGAAATTATGGGAGGAGAGAATCCACCCCAAACAAAAAGTCGGAGATAATCCTCCTCCGGTGATAGGATGGGGCATTAGGTCTCGTTTTTATTTTTGATGTTTGATGGATAATGGGGCACATGTCACTTCGTTGTTTGGTTCATTTTTATTAGTTTTGTTGGTGTAAGAGAGAATGCTATGCTGAAAATACTAGGATAAAATGATAGATTTAGGATGAATGTTAAGTTTAAGGGATGTTTGCTGAAAAAATGGTGTGGAAAAAAAGACGTGCAATTTGAATCCACTTGACATTTATGAAATAGGGAGGAGAAACAATGCTCTAATGTTCCTCTACAAATGGGGTAAATTTATGTATGAATCCCTATATCAATAGTAAATGGAGGAATTTGGTGGTTGTATTCTAAAATTAACAAAACAACAAATAATCTTTTTGAGTGGGTAAAATTGGATAAATTGCAAAAAAAGTTATATCTTCCGATCAGCCAATTGATCTCAAATTCCGAATAGTCCACTTAAATGAACAAAAAAAATACAAATTTGTCATTTAAATGGGTGGCAAAACAAACACTTTAACAATCGGAAATCATGTTGAGCAACCTTAAAATGTGAAAAATACAACAAAAAAATTCACACTGATTATTATAATAGTAAGAATGAATGCACGTCAATCTAGATCTTGGTTCCTCTTTCTTGTTATTAAATGGTCAGGAGTAAAACATAGACTACATTAGCCGTAAACAAGGATACACGTCAAGTTTGATCTTACTTTCCTTCCCGTTTACCTACAATGGAGTTTTTATTTAACATAACTAAATGATCAAATACATACATAAATATCTCATTCTAGTTATGAGGCTAAATTAAGCATTGAATGATATTAAATTTATTCAATTTCCTGAACAAGTGAATGACGTAAGTATGACATGATGATGGCTATACGAAATTGAAAGGCGTGTAATTCCACAATAAATTTTTGAGATCTTTTCGTAACACCAAATCAAATTAATAAAGAACAAAAAAGCCCATTGAAACAATAAGTCACACAAAAATTATCAAACATGAGTACAAATAAGATCAACAATCAACACCAACACAACCATTAAGTAAACCCAATTTAGTCACATGTCAAATGAAATTAATTATATCTTCAAATATTAATACTTTAAATTAGTGTTAGTTTAGACAACCATTTAAAATTCACATTTACCCATAACATTTGAAATTAACGTGAAGTACATCTCGTGCATCAAGAAAGTGTTTCGGTCTTAGAAGATTTCTTTGGGTACTACCGTATCGTCTTCAAATTACTTAAATTGTCTGTCTAATTATCATTTTGTCTTTTATAATTCTTTTAATATTCATTTCGTTCCGTCTTTTAAACTAACGATTTGTCTACGTTTTTCTCACTTTATCAGTACCAACACTACGAAAATGTCTGACGAACCGTCTGGATCATGTGAATTTCATTTTTTTTTGTGGGCCGTCTGGGTAAAACGCTAAGTGTTTTAAAATTAAAAAGAAAATAAAAAGAAAATCTTAAAATTATACGGTGTGTTATCTCAAATTATTTGAGGTTCCGTTGTAAGATTTCAGTGGTGACGAGTTGAATTACAATGAGTTTTTTTACAAGTGATGAAGATCCAAAAAAATTCAGATCCAAAAATCTTGGAACGGAACCTGAAATAATTTGAGATAACATACCGTATAATTTTAAATGTTTTTTAAAAATGGGGCGTCTAAGCCAGACGCCTCCCCATGAGGCATACATCTTAGCTAAACGCCTCCCCCATGGGGGGACGTCTCCGACGGACGTCCCCTAATTTTTTTTATTTTTTTATTTTTTTTTCTAAAAATAAGTTGGATATTTTACCACATTCGAGTGCATCGGGGGCGTCCTCTTGCTCATTTCCTGACATTCGAAATATTGTTTTTGATGATTATGAGAGGAAGATGAAGAGAGAGTGATGGTAGGAGAATGAAATGAAGAGATATATAAGTAGAAATGAGAGTGACAAAACGGTAATTCGCGCGGACGATTTAAGTAATTTGGGGGCGACGTTTAGCAATTCAGTTTCTTTATTCGACAAAAAGTATAATCGTTATTTCAAATTTGTAAACTTTATTTGATGTAATTGCCAAAAACAATTGTTAAGGATATAGTGAAATGATTAGTATTCTGTTTATTTCTAAACATAAAAAAAGTAAAGGACAATATTAATAAATAAATTAAGAATTGTTAAAGATATGGAATGATACTGGAACATCACGGTACGTTGGATTGTTCACCACACTTTGGCTCCGAAACGTAACGTGTACAGATCCCGAGCGGGTAGAGAGCGGGAGATGATAAGATCTAAACATTTAATAAAACAATCACAATGTTTTTAAATTGTGTTTAGTGTTTGTTCAACGGTTTAATTGTCTGTAGGTGCACAGATTTTATGAGTTCCACGAACCATCAAATTCATGAGGCGGCCAGAGATCACAAGACATGCTCTTCGATGGTTGAAAAATTGAAGGAAAAAATGAAGGCTTGACTCATGTGTTTTGGTGCTGAAGAACCCACATTACATTAGAGTCAGGATTGCGTCGTTAAAGAAGATCCACACACACAAGAAATGGTGGTGGACTAACTCAGGATACAGAACAGGCAGATAATGCAACACGAGGATGGGGATGCGACCGAGGGAGAGGACATGCTCAGGCACGTCCTAAAAAGAAGAAGAGATTGAGATGTCACTTAAGATAGATATTTGGTTGTATTAAACTTATTTGATTGTTATTACACTAGTTTTGGTTTTATTTATGTTAAAATGTTAAATTTGTTATTGTGGATGTTGTTTTGATTTTATTGTAGTTGTTTGTGTTTTCTGATTGAAATGATTGTGTTTGCTGCAATATTGGTTGTTTAAAATGATGACGTTCGTTGAAATTTAGGAATTGAGAAGTGAAATTGTCGAGTACTTAAATTAAATGAATTTCCCGATTTTCAACAAAACTCGACACTGATGATGACAAGTTCTCTTCAGGAGAACTCGACACTTGTGTTGCCAAGTTCTATTTGAACTCCTGTTAACTCACTTCGAGAGAAATATGACAAATGTTGTGCAATAAAAATCAAAATGAACTCGGCACTGGTGATGTCCAGTTCTTTCAAGAAAAACTCGACACTGGTCATGTTGAGTTCTGTATACACGAAAAAACAAACCCGCCGTCACGTGTCACCACGTGGTGTCAGCAAGTATAGAGTGAAAAATATTATTTTGAAATTTTTTCTTATAAAAATAATTGTAGAATAATTTTGAAATCCAAATAATGAAGTTTTAGAAAGACACGGGACACGCGACACGCAAGGATAAAACCCCTTCAAAAACATCCGATTGAATCACGGGAAATCACGTCTAACCAAAGCGATGGAACGGCGAGCAGACGACGCGAACTCAGCCGACGAGGAGAACCAACTCCTACCCCGACTGGCCTCTCCCCGGCGTGCTGACCTCTACCCGACGATCGACGGCCCGCTGGGGCCCAACCTTGAGGAAGCAGTCCCCCGCGCCCGCGCCTACTTCCTCTTCGGCTTCCTCCTCCTCCCCATGCTCTGGGGGGTCAACGCCTTCTACTTCTGGCCCGTCCTCCGATCCAGCCCCCGCTCCGGCCCCGATCCTCACCCCTTCGACCCCATCCGGAAATGTGAGTGTACGATTTGCCTGATTTTGTTTGATTCCGAACTCTCTAGCCCTATCGAGGCTGTAAGCGAATTGTTGGTCCGTGTGGGTTATGATCCTAGAAATTAGGTGTCGGATCGGGTACGGTTTTGGCCCGAGAGCGCGAGAGGCGGAAGTTCTACGACGTTTGGAGCTCTTTGGTCTCTGTTAATTGTTATGATCTTATATGCGCGAATGAAATAGCTGATCTTTCGTTCTATGAAGTTAGTTTGCCTCACCGAGCGAGCAGTTTCCTTCTTTCCCCTGATTAAAAGAAATTCTTCCTCTGTGCACAAACCCCTATTAAGACTAAAATACTTTCAAGGTGAAGGATTATCAAAATGACATTTTTACATTTATAGTTTGATGAGTCATCTATAGAACCGGAAAATTTCTTGGCGTTCTCAGTCAATACGAGTTGATCTTTGCACGATCTCTTCTGTGTATGCTTGCTAATTTCATTGAGGTGTTGAATGGATTCGAAAGGTTACATCTGCTTCCGAAATTATTCTGTGTGACACCTTTAGACTTAGAGACCCTTATGCACCAATTGCAATGGTATGTTTCACGATTTCTATCTCGGAACAACCCTTTGTATAATGCTCAGTAGCAGAGTAGGTGTAATTCTTCAAATTGCGTTTCTATTGGTCACTCGATACTTTGTTGGATTAACTACTTAATATTAATTTATTGTTTTGTTCATGTTGTGACGCTCAGTTGTGTATATTTTTTGTAGGGTTTTAGATAAGAAAGTGCTAGGATACTATACAATTTGGGGGTTCACTCTCCGTAGTGGACGTAATGGACTTTCATCCTCATTTTCTCCCTTCAGTTGGATAATGTGATAAAGAGCCAACTACTGAGGAGTACATTTGATAAATTGAGTTGGGCTTGTAAGAATACATTTTAACTTAGTACATTTCATAAAGTGAGGTGGGCTTCGCGTTTAAGGATTAAATCAGGTTGGGTCCGTAAGCTCCTACGCGTTAGGTTGTTGCCTCTCGTTTTGTACTTTTGTAACAAAATAATCATATGGTGAAAATTTTCCAATTCTCCTGAATTTGGCTTCCTTCCCTTCTCTGGGTAGTTGTATTTTGTAGGATATATTTTGAAGATAGGTTTTAGTAAATTGGAAAGTGCGGGAGTATGTTTGTCATGTGAAGATGTATTGTATGCATTTTGTTCTGACCCTGTTGCCAATTGCCATTACCCTTGAACCTTAAAGCTACAATAGAAAGGGAATATTTTTAATTGAAATGGCCTAGTTAAATCACTTTGTTGTTTTAATATTCTCATATATTCCATTCTAATATATTCCTCTGCTTGGTCCAATTGCGCTTTTCTAGAATATTCGTTGATTAAGTAATGAATAGATTTACATTCTGGAATAGGATGTTCAACCACTGGAAAGATCTGCTTTTGGTCTTTGATAAACTCATCAAAATTATATTGTACAATGTGGTGACGAAATCTGACCCGAGACATGATTGATGAGTTAGAGACACATCTAATCCTAACCACTATCTACGTGCTGATTAAAAAAACCATGATCTAGGTCTATCTGTTTTCGGGCTTGGATTCATGTTCATTTGTGCTACAACCTTTTTATTAGTATTTTTCATGTTTCATGTCGTTTTTATCTAATTAAGGTACTCGTTATAAAATATTCGGTCTTTTCTTCTTCCTTATTTTAAATAAAGATCTCCATATTTGGCAAGTTTAACTTCCTTGTTAACTTTTCTCAATGGTAGCCTATACTTAAGCTACATATTTTACTTTTGTCAATCATCATGCAGGCCTATATTGCATAAGTTTTGTCAATCGCCACGAAACTCATTTATCTCTCATTTTTGTTAATGTTGCAGATGTTTTCCCTTCTGCCATAGGTTTTGTCTTAGCTACATTACTCATCGTCTCTTGGGCAACCACATTTATGGTTGGCGGTGAGCATCTGTTTGGATCGATTTGGAACGATTTGGTTGTGTACAAGTTTGCAGAGAAATGGGGACTAACAGAATGGATAAACGTGTAGTTGGGAATCTATGCTATAATACTTTTAAATAAGCATATTTAATATTCATGTAACATGTTATTTTATTTGATAATTAATAGCTTTTCAATTTTTAAATGATTCTCAGAATGTTTAATTCTATTTTTATTTACAAAAGTGAAATTTTAGGATAATTGCGTTAATTTTGTTAACTTGTTAAAAATATATTTTTTAACTGTGCTAAAAAATAAAACGAGTAAACCATGAATGTTGTCATCTTATTTTGCCAAAAATAATTTTGTTTTGCCTATTATTGTACAAATTATTATTTTAGCATTTCTAAGTATTTTATGACTGAAGTAGCATGCGCATAGCGCGTTACACATGAAATGTTTGTTAAAGATGAATATTGCACGGAATGTTTTTCAAAATATTTGTAATACTTTAATGGAACGAGATACTAATTCTAATAGTAGAGTTATTCCTGGATAGCTGGTGATGCTAAGGTTATCCACAATCCAAATCCCGTGAATTCTGCTCTGCATGACGCATCTAATTTTTATTTTTATATTGCAAGAGGAGTAGGGGTTTAATCGGGGTGGGGTGGGTTTTTGACCCACCGCTACCCGTCCGTCTAAGTTAAACGGGTATGTGGGACGAGGTTGGTCAAAAATAAAAAAATTGTTACCTGTCTTTCCTAAGGTTGGACTAGTTGGGGCGGGTTATGCCGGTTTGGTGGTGTTTTTTTCCTAAGAAAAATAAAAGAATATCAAAATTTGAAAATATCAATTACTCATTGTATTTTTTTTTAAATTGGATGTGTGGTTAGTGAAAATTAGACTTTTAGTGAGTGTTGAACAATGACTTAGTATTGTAGGTTAATGGTTATGGGTAAAATTGAAACATTAAAATGATTTTGGTTTTTACTGTCTCGTTATTGTAAATATTTTTATTATTAATTTAGTTAGTGGTTTGACGGATCTAATTTCTTTATATCAGGGCATTCTATATTAAGTAGTATATTAAAAATAAAGACTAAGATTAATTTTAAATAAAATATTTAATTACATATTAAAAATTGTGATTTATGTTTTTATATAAAATCTTGTACATTTGAATTCTCATCAATTTTCTTACCCATTTTAGATAATTCACCTTACTATACAATTATTCTTATAATACTTGCAATTGTAGAACTAAGAATTTATTATTGAGTCATTTATTTTTAGGAATTTTTATTGAAATAATCATGTAAAAATAAAAAATATAAATCAAGAAAACTTATTAGGTAAAAAATATTTTTTAAAAATGACACGTGATGATTTCATCACAAGTGTCGTTTTTTCCTTTTCTGAAAAACACATTTTAAAATAATTTTTTTGCATTCCACAAATTAAGAGTCAACATTAATATATAGAAGATCAAAAAAACACCAAAAATTGAAAAAATTATTTTGTGTTACATTAATACCATCAAAGGAAAATATCAACCTTAATTTATGTTACAAAATAAATATCTTAATTTTTTATATATATTCCCTATGTTACTTGATCAAGGATCTAACAATATAAACAAGACAAACATCAATGTTATTATGTTTTTGTCATCAAATCAATAATTGAAAATGGCTAAAGTACCTTCAGATCTTGACGTAGGAGTGGTGGTGCTAGTTGAATCTTATAATAAAATTGATTCGTTTCACACTAAGTTCTCATTGATTGTGAGCCCTACGATATCCTCTATAAGGTCATCTAGTGATACTTTGTCGGTATAGGTGCTCCCACAATTCCTACAAGTTGAACCATACAACTATTGAAAATTCAAGCATTTTAAGTATTATGATGTTTATGAATGAATACATGGTACAATTAATAAATGATCAAATTGATGACATATATATAAAGCTAGACAAAGTTGAATAATAATAAGCAGTTAGACAAAGTAAACGATCTATTTAATTTACTTGTTTCATTGGATGCCTAATCTCTTGAACAAAGTAAACTTTCAATAGATTCATGCGACAAATAGTTTCATTCTTCATCTATGACTTTCCCTGCAATGCTAAAAACAGATTCGGAAGCAACCGTAGATACAGGAATAGACAATATATCTCTAACCATAAAAGTAAGATTTGGAAATCTATACTGAGTAGATTAACAATATGCAAGAATGTCAAGATCAATTTGCCTCGCAAGTCTCTCTCATTTTAAGTACCTATCTAATTCTGATTTTTCCAAGAATGAGAGGAGTTCTGCATCTTTTTTGACCTTAAATTGCTACAAAAGAATTATATAAAGAGTGCTTACATATTGAGAAAAATATAAAAGTAAATAAATAAAATAATCTAAATACAACTACTAGCTAGAGAGATCATTACACTCAACACTGCAACTGCAATACTTCAAGGTTTGGGTGTGGAACGTGTTGAACTAAACACTTTACTAATAGGATGTGTCGGAACAATGTCCTTGTAGACCCCAAAGACCGACTTTAACTTAAGCTCAAGTCGTTCAAATTGAGAAGATTTGAGACCATACATCCTATCGTAGCAAAACTCGACATATTCCAGCTTGTATCGAGGATAAAAAACAACTGCAATGGCAATAATTATTCAATAATCTGACCAATATTTGTCAACATTTATTTTCATCAGAATGGTCATTGCTTTTGTTAACATATACAAGTCCTCTTACGAAGCACATAAGGTGAGTTGGACAAAAAAAACTTGCGGGAAGTACAAAATTGCCGTGAGATACTTCGAGACGGAGAACAATTTTCTGACATCATAAAACACCTGAAGTAACTTGCAAAATTGTTCAACATTTTCCCAATCATCTTCAGAAAGTGCATGCTTGTAGTTAGAATCACTTAACTCCAAATGAAGCAAAGCCCTACGAAAATTAAGAGCACTCTCCAACATTAAGTAAGTGGAATTCCAACAAGTAGGAACATCGATCCTGTTGCAAACCCTTCTTCTTTGACAATGCCATTTGGTCTATACATTCCAAGAACTCCTGCCTTCTTGCTTGAGAACCTTTAATGTATTCCAGACTTTCTTGAACTTTCACCACTGATACATCAACTTCTTTCAAACCATCTTGCACTATGAGATTCAAGATGTGTGCACAATAACGGATATGGAAGAACACATCCTTTTAACAAAAGAGCATTTTGCAAACTCAGCTTGAATTTCAACTGGTTGATATTAGAATCATTCACATATGCATTATCAAAAGACATGGAAAATACTTTTGTCTCCAACTTCCATTCACACAACAACTAAAAAAGCTTCTTGGAAAAAGTAACTGCATTGTGTGGTGAGGGCATGTAAGCAAAACTCAACAGTTTTTTGTGCAAGACTCAATCATGAGATATAAAGTGAGTGGTGAGTGTGATATCATCATCAGTATTTTTAGAGAAGTCCACAAATCAGAGGTTAGAGAGAGTCTTCCTCCAAAACATTGCAACATGTCCCGCAAATTAATCTCCTTTCTGTGCTTTTCATTCCCTAACAATGTCATTCGTTAACATGTTCCTACTCATTAACTTAGCTTTTGGGTGAAAATAAGCAAATGCCTTCCTAATGGGACCATACTTGACAAATGAATAAGGCATTGCACTTCTCAACATCTACTATCAACTTTCTGAAGACCTCTTGTTCAAACATAGAAGTATGGACAGTCATATCTCCAGTCTCACTTGTTATCATGTATTGCTTTATGTCATTGTTCTTAGAACATTTAGCTATATGTTTTGTCATGTTACTTGTCCCAAATTTGCTATCATAAATAAATTACCGATCCACAGTTCTTACATTTTGCGTGTTCAAGTTCACTAGGTGCATAAGGCAAAATATCAAAACTAGTCCAAACTTTAGATCTCCTCTGACTCTTCTTTTTGGGTTCAGCACGATCATTACTAGGTGGGAAAGATTCTTGAGTTATAGGTATATTATGTGCTTCTTCAGTGGACTGTCTCTCCACCTTTAAGAAATATAAGATCTATAAATAAACAACCAATCAACCATTACTAATATAGTAAAATACAACAATTATATGCTTAACCTTACAAACTGGGAAACATTGGCACAAGCTAATATTGGCACAAACTAGGAAATATTGATACAAGCTAAACATTAAAAACTAGAAAATATTGACACAAAATAGAGAAAGAGTATATACCATAACTTCAACTTGAGGTTGGTTGTCTATGTGTTTCTTGATTCTCGACTCCTCAACTTCAAAATAAAAGCACAAACAATGACCGCACAAAAACATGCAAATGGTGGAAGTGTATCATTAGTGAAAACCACTATGTCCCAACTTA